>OX384547.1:4805700-6283200 GCA_947538895.1 Neoitamus cyanurus
CCGAAAACTCTCTGCAACACAAATAATGGAATAGATGTTTCAGCATATCTCAAATTTCAACCGCCAAGGAGGTAAAAGAGGGTGTAAATATATGAATGGGAAAATATTTTTTGACGGGCACACTCATCAGGCATATGTTCAGAAAGTTTGCGTAACGAAAATTATCCGTCTATCATCGGTTTTTCTGAAAAACTATAAGTGATACATGCAATATCTTTAAACCGTTATACAGCTTTAGACCTTGGCGAAATGGCTTCGATATCATATTCACGGAGTGTCTTAACTCCTGCCCGTGGGAGTAGGGGGGCTTTCTGCATATAAAGTGAACATAGAACAATCGGTTTTAATGAATACATATACAAGGTTTTTGGCGTCGCTGATCTTAATTCTGCCATCAATAATTGGTAATTCAAGATGGCGTATCAAATATGGGGACTTAACTGGAACGGAAATCCGTGTAATTAAATACAATGGTCTGTGGTTTTGAAATAACTGCCTTTTTTGAAGATCATATCTTTACTTACACTATACAAAAATCTACACAAACATGTCAACACATTTTGTCTATGTGTCGTGGCTAATCTCGAGAACGGTTGAACCGATTTCGATGAGGCCTTTACTGGAAGGTACAGCATTTTATCGTTCATGATGCAGGCTACATTTTATCCCAAGATTGTTTTGGGTTCGCGCGGGAAAAATAAAAAACCGACTTCGCGCATGTAATAGTCTCATTAAGTCTACAACAGTTTTAATTTACAAATATGAAAAATCCGGCAAGGCACGGGTTTGCTATTGAATATATTCCAGAGGAGGCCAAACGGATGCGCAGAAGCTTTTTCTCGACAATATAAAATTGGAAAACAAACAAAATGAAAATATTTCATTGAACTGGTGCATCAAGAATTAAATATTTTCCAAAGGATGCAAATAGATGAATTGATGAATAGAAAGGATTATTCGTCAATTTTACATGTAAAGATAAAATTCCATTAGATTGAATATATTCCAGAAGAGGTCAAGCGGACCTTTTTGTGAGCTTAAAAGCTCTCACTTTTTTTAAACTCTCTGAGAAACTTATAAGGAAGTCTCTCTTCTGCAGATATGGTAATGCAAAATCAGATCAAATGGAGGTGGTGGATTTATATTGGGATCAATCGCGCGCTAAAAATAAAAGAAGACAGGTTACAACAACATTCCAGTATCAATCTCCAATGAAGGGCAGTCTCAAACGTGTGTCTCCCTCTAAAACTAGACTGCGCTTCTATCAACCAATTTATTCATTTCGCAACAGTTTAAATTTACAAATGTAGAAATGCCCGGGCAAAGCCGGGACGGGTCTGCTAGTTTTCTACAAAAGAATAAGTCTCTTCAAATAAAAAAACGTATCAAAATAATCATATATACAATCACAATATATACAGTGTGCCAGAACTTATTTTGGAATGCTTTTACTTTTAAATGACTGGATTGACTTTGTTTTGACTTGTTTTCTTTAATCCCGCAGTAGGTTAGCATAAATAATGCTATTCTTGACTCGAAATCTCTCGAAATACACAAAGAAGGCTTTGCCGATTGAAATTGGGATAAAAAGAAGATGTAATGTACATATATATTTCTCTTAAGCAAAAAAAAAAAATTAATCGTCCAGCTAAGTTTAGAAAATAGGAGCTCGCCAATACAAAGCTATAAAACGATCTCTATTTGGAATTGTCTGAACATGTGGTGTATTTTGCTATAAAAAATAACAACATAGTACGTAATCGCTCATATATATATCGATGTTTATAAATGAACATTACAGGGTCGACCGATTAGTCAGAAAAATTAATTCTACAGCAGCATTCCTGCTTCTGCCAGCTGTACCCTAAATCCCCATGGACATAAGTGTCTAGCACTTCGTGGAAGTTTCTCACATAAGCATTACTTATTTTGTACATCAGAACTGATTTGTTCCATGAATGACTGAAGAAAAGAACACATACTTATGTGCGTTTAGATATTTAAGGTTTTCCTAAATGAGATCGGAACGAACAGCAACGTCAATCGGCTCGAACAATGTAATTGCATTTTGCGCCTTCCACTTCTGTTTAACGAGCATGTAGCTTGAGCTTAAGTCCTACTAGAACTAGCCGACAGACTGAGCCAACCGGGTAAGCGTGGATTGAGATCTCATCCCCATATAAAGCGATCGGTGCCACATTTGGTCAATTTCTGCTCGAACAAGCTGCAACACCTGAATGCAAAGGTGATTGCTGGGGAATTTCTTAAAACGGCGAATCGAATCGACGACATGGCAGACTCACACTTACTGCGTGTAAAAATTTAAGTAATTCGCGCGTAATTTGGAGCGGCAAAAAGCAGCAGAGGCAACAAAGGCCAGAGATCGACCAGGAGCCGCCAAGGTGCTCTCTATTTTGCACAATTCCCCTCGATCAGCACTCTATGACATTTCCAGAAACCTTCGAAGGACAATTTACCGACATTCCAAGGCACGTTTGTTCTGTTCAGCCGAACCTGGCACAAAATTGCAAGCCCATGTCCGGGAGCATAGGCAGTAGCAGCAAAAAAGTGTTGTTAAGCAGCAAAAATCAATTTTCCTGTCAACCATCAATCAGCAGCATGGGACGCGGGCTGTTCGGAGGGTGTTTGGCTACCATATCCACCGGGCCGCCGTTTCTTGACCACTTAACTTGACGCAGGATCGTGACGAATTGTGTGACACCGACCGAACTGGTGATCATGATCACTTTCCAACCGGTGACGATGTAGCGCACGCAAAGTGGAAATTGATATGTCATCGGATGATGGCGAAAACTGCGCTCTTAGGGAAACAAGATCGGAGCGCGCTGGCTAAACTCGGGGAATCATCTTAAAAAAATTAACAAATAGATCCGAAATTATTGCAATAAATTTAATTTACGAGCGGTGACAGGGACATGAAAATTACACCGGGGGATCCGACGCCGCCGTGGCGCTGAGCCTGAGTCCGCTCGCGAACACTGTCCATGGACCAATTTGTTCGGTTGACGAACGCAATTATCCCCAGCCGACATATAGATCCAATGATTAACTGACAACTGCCCTAGATGGGAAAGCTCCAATTCAAGAGCGGCATAATAAAATTATCTGCGGGAATGCTGCAATTTAATTCTCTGTGGAATTCCCGCGCGATCGTGTCTCCTAGAAGAGTTTCCTATGAATTCCTTCAAGATTATTTCTGCAGTGGCAAATTTCGAATTTTACGAGTTAAAGGCTCATTTGAAAATTACAATGAAAAGCAAAGATTGCAAACTGGAATTTTAATATTCTAGAGACAAATGAAAAAATATTATTGTGATTTGGCAGGAGAAGAAATATGTATGAATGAATTAGTTTTGACTTCACAAAATGATTTTCGTTATTGGATTCATGTGCATATGTATGTATGTATCTATGTATATACAGATAATAATGTTTAAATGACTTAGTAATTATTTAGTCTAACGCATTTCGGCGCGTAAAAATGAAGAAATTAAGAGATTAATTTTGATGTTTAAATGTTTAAATAATTGTAAATAATATATGCAATGTACTTCGAGTAACGTAATAACGATTAACGAAGTTAAATTTTAGATTAATTTTACCCAACTATGGTGCTATATATCGTACTAAAATTTTCATTCATCATACGGGCCTTTCCTTTAACTGCGTGTGAGACAATGCATAAAAAAGAATGTGAAAACCAAACCATCAGATTTTTCATATTTTTTTTCATTGTCACTGTTTTCATACAAATTTTGGTCTACCCATTGCTCCTCGGTTGACGCATTGTCCTCCTTACTCGCTTCACGCATCTGTTACGTAAACTAACATTTGTATTCCTCTGATAAGTATTACGGCAAAATTTTAGTTTTATGATGCTAGCAAGAGATGTCTTATTATCGTGCAATAAATAGAGAATAATACAGCCTTCCTGGATTTTTACTGTGATGTTAATTAATGTTAATGATTTTACGCATCTGGCGAAGCTTGCGTTGACTTCGTTTGAAACCAAAGATTTGATTTTTGACGAAAGTGTAGTTTCTGAATGGATCTTGAAGCTGATTGACAGTTATTTTTGTGGCCCCGACGGAGTTCCCGCTTGTCTTGTTAAAAGGTGCTACCTATATCTCAATCCTATTCTTTGTGATTTATTTAATTTATCCATTTGTAGTGGTGTCTTTCTGTCACCTTGAAAGTTGTCAATAATTGTTCCTCTACACAAGAAAGGCAATAAACGTGATATATCTAATTACTGACCCATTGCAAGCCTGTGTTGTCTTGGGAAGTTATTTGAAGCCTTGGTTTGCGATGTTCTGTATTTTCTTTGCAAACCGTTCCTGTCATCTTTTCAACACGGATTCGTGTAGGGTGAACCGACCACGACTAACTTATTAGAGTTTTCTGACTATTGCATATCACCTATATCAGCTGGTAGACAAGTCGATTGCAATTTTACGTATTTTAGCAAAGCTTTTGACATAATCAACCATAAAATTCTGGTTCATAAGGTGTCCGTGTTGGGCTTTCCTTCTTGTTTTGTTAACTGGATCCAATCCTATTTGTCTGAACGCATTCAAAGAGTTATTTTCCCAGATGCTTTTCTGATGCTATTAAAAATACTTCCAGTGTACCGTAGGGCAGACATTTGGGCCCACTGGTTTTTATCATTTACATCAATAATGCATCTTTGAATGAATCTCGCTCGAAGATTCTTTGCTACGCTGACGATGCGAATATTTTTCTTACAGTGTCTAGCATTACTGACTGTCAGCTTTTGAATTCTGACTTGGAAGCCTTCTAAAACTGGTGTAACGTAAACTGTCTCCCTTTAAATGTCAATAAATGTACCTGCATGACCTTTGCAAACTACCACTGAATTTCAACTTTAGTATCGACGGCTCTGCCCTAACTAAACCTGACAAACACAAAAATTTCGTCGTCCTGCTTAATTCTAGGTTTTTATTAGAGGATCACAATGAGAATATAGTGAACAGCGCTAATGCTACACTGACCTTTACATAACGAAACTTCTTTATTGCACTTTCGTTAGGCCCATGCAGAAATATGGTTGACCGGTCTGGTGCCCATTTTAAAAGGTTTATAAATATAAATCGAATTGAGGCCGTCCAACCGAAGTTCCTGAGACTTCCTTGGAACGATCATTTTGTTTCGCTTCCTTATAGGGCGAGGCTTGGGCTACTTTCTCCTAGAACCTTAAATTCCAAATTCCAAATTCCAAATTCACGGAATACCTGTGAAGCGAGATGAAAGATTGGGAAAACTTATCAGATTCCACAAATGTCATTGCAAGGTTGAAAAAAATGCAATTGGTAAAAATTCTGAACCTACTGATGAATTTGGGACATATCTATGTCTATGGATAAGACAATCTATTGAGTGAAAATAATGGCAAATAACGCCATTTAAGGTCATTATTGAGAAATAAATAAAATAAATAAAATTTATTTCGAATGTTGTGGAACGTGTTATACCCATAAGAAAAATTCACGATGCAGGAATTGTTACAGAAATTGGGGAAGGGTTAGGAAAACTTTAGTGAATTTATATTGCAAATGCCTTTTTTGGTGAATAGCATTATACACTGCTAACGGGGTGATAGGGATAAATTCACCAAACTTGTACTTTGTAACACTTGTACTATATGTAAACGTGAATTCTTTATGAATAAATATTTGCAATACCACGCTTTCCACGTTTTTCGTATTTTTCATTGGTCCTTCGAACCGGATTTTTCAAAACTAATGTCGTCATGACGTCGAATCAACTTAAACCTTATAATGGAATAGTTTTTAACATGTCAGTCTGAATGTGAAGATGTGATTTTCGGAAAATCTTGTTATTTTTAGCAATGACTTCCTGATGAGCAAACAAACACTAATAAGAAAAAAACATGTTCTTAGTGCTTAAACGAAAGTATAAATAAAACATGTTGTGTGCGAGGTGTCCACTTAATTTTTATTTTATTTGAAACAATGTTTTGCTTGCTGGCACGTATTAGGGGGTCCAATTTTCGATGACTTTGTTTTATAAAACTGGCTTAATTTTCTGAATGGCGATCATTATGTTTACTATGAGGGCATTATGTTTATTTGCGGTTTATTCGCTTAAACCCTGTGATTAAAATAGCCCCAAAGGAAAAAGTCTGAAGGCGTTAAATTGTACGATCTCAGTGGCCAGTTCACATCGCCGTCAAATCGCTCGTGCAGAATATCCATCGTGGCATGCGCTGTGTGGTACGTTGCGCCTTGTTAGGCCACAAGAAGTTTGCATATCATTGAACTATAGCGCTCGCCGCTTTTGATGAAATTTGAATCAACTTTCGAAAACGTGCCACTAAGGAAAGTTGAGGCGGACATTTGAATAATGTTATCTTCCATACTTATCACCATAAATTATTCTTTCAAAAAAAATAAAAATTAAAATGATGTCCATATCTCATACACAACTTGTTTTAATTAAATTTAAATGTCGACCGTTCTTATTGAAAGATCCTACAGTTGGCTCCTGGACCATGGCCACAGCTGCCAAGAGGCAAAAAAGCTAGCCGGCAAAACCCTCAAGGAGCTTGAGTAGTATACTTCAGTTATAACAAT
The DNA here is from genome assembly GCA_947538895.1 of Neoitamus cyanurus. Classification (NCBI taxonomy): domain Eukaryota; kingdom Metazoa; phylum Arthropoda; class Insecta; order Diptera; family Asilidae; genus Neoitamus; species Neoitamus cyanurus. The sequence goes on from OX384547.1 coordinate 4,812,336, forward strand.
ATCATCTAATATAGAGATTGTTGGTCCTTAAACCAGTTCTCTATCGCAGCTTTGCGCGAAGACCAATTAATACTACTATGCGGTTCCGGGCCAATGAACCTAGTCGATGAACCCTACCTGTCTAGTTCATCGGCGGCGATATCATTGCCCCCAATACCGTCTCCGTTACCCAAACGATTTTATTTGTTGAAGGTAGCCAACTTTCGTAAGGCTTTAAAGAACTCCTTAACTAGTTTCGATGAGAAACACCATAGCAAGAGCTCTTTGATCGTAAAGGTGTTTATTATAGCACCTTTAAGTCCCTTGAGAATGGTTAGAATGGCACAAATTTCAATTGCATGGATTTCAGCTTGGAAAACACTAGGCAAGCTCCCTATTGCCATCGAGACCTTGGTGTTGGGTCCATAGACGCCAGCTCCGGTGGTGTGTTCCGTTTGATCCATCTACAAACCCATTAAGGGATCTACCCTCTTTTCGGAGGGGAAAAAAAGGTTAATTGCAATAAATTTTTCGATAGGTTTAAATTATGAAAATTGATAAAAAAAGTATTACACTCAATAAATGCACTCTCGAACTATATTAAAATTTTTTTTTATTCATTTTTGTGAAATTTTAAGCATGGAACTGCTGGTCGAAAAATGATCAAAAAAACGAGAGGGGTGTGCGGCGTTGATGAAATCTCCGAGATGCATGGTCGGAGTTTTAGGTTCAATATATAAATAGCTATAGCACATCGGAAGCGATTTTTGATTTTTGCAAAATAGACAAAATCGCGGACATTTTTTGAAAAACTACGAAAAAAACATGTTTTTTTTCACCGTTTTTGGCAAAAAAAATTCTTAAAATCAAAATTTTGAACCCCCTCGATGCGCTATAGCTATAGTCATACAGAATGCTTGGTAAAAATTTGGAGGGAATCGGTTCCGTATTTTCCGAGATTTCATCAACGCGGTGTCGAAAATGTTATTTTGCGAAAAACGCGATTATAGTTTTGTTAATGACATCGTAAAAAATTTCACCTAAGCCAAATCGGCGATGCCTGGACCATACACTATGCCTTCTACTTCCTCAAAATGCACATTTTCATCCAAAGTAGCGTTCCTGCGATATGTTCTGGCTTCCTTGGAGGCATCAGTGCTGCGCCGGCCGCACGCCGCACTTCTCGATTATAAACAAACGCGCAGAGATATTGTTATATCAAAATTTTAAGCTCGACTAATTTTGAGACAAAAATACAGTAACACTGCTCCGATCTCTATAAAATTTTAATATGATATTTCTGTATATGGCTCAAAATCACCAAGGTGCAGAATTTAATGTCTTAGTGAGCGCATCGATAACCGAACAAAAATAATTTTAAGTGAACGCAGCCATACTGTGTCAAACGTTAGTAGAGGAAGCAAACAATGACAAAGCCGGCTGTCAGTATATTTATCGGCAAATAAATTAATATCTAAGTGGTAAGTACCTTTCAATTCATTTTTCGTAGAGCATACATTAATGGTCCGTCATTTCGGGAACGTGTTTTTTACATTTAATTATTCATGTGAATCATTTTTACGACCCGAAATAACAAAGTAACCGCAAATATATTACTATTTACAAAGTCAGGTCGCATTTAAGATGGCCGCTGAATAATCAAAGCGCGTGCTTTTGTGAAATCGTCATTTCGGGAACGGTCATTTCGGGTAAGATATTCAGTGCAAAAAACAATTGGAATTCTGTTCGCTGCCCTGTCAAAGCTTATTAATATACAAATTTTGCAACAGTATAAACCAAGAGTCATCACTATAGCTTGAAATTTTGTTTCGCATAAAACCAATCTTGAAATTCGCAACCTTGGTGATTTTGAGCCATATATATATATACTTTACGAAAATGCAATAAAAAAACTCGATTTATAAAGAGGGTAGATCCCTTAAGGCTTCTGGGATCCAATCTGGGGCCAGGACTTTCCCAGACTGTGCACGGGATTGAGCGCCCCGAAATTCCTACCCATAACACAATTCCCTAGTCATGTAAATAGTTCGTTATAAAACATATTTTTAGATAAGGGATGCTCCGTAGGATGCTTATGAGACCATTGTCAGCAATTGTCATATTTCGGGTGAGATGCACTCTCCAGGGACGGACGCAGGGGGTGGTCCGGGGGGTCCCCCCCCCCCCCCCCGAAATCTCAGACTTTTTCAAAACCCCTTACAGCACACGGTCTTTCAACCGTATAAACTAAATCGTCCACATCACAAGTTGGTACATTACAAATATGATTCATTCCACTTTATTTCGTAATTTTCAGTTTATTTTCACAACTTTTCTGGTCAAGATCACAGTAGTAATTGAGTGTTATTATCATGCCACATGTATTAATAGTACTATCGTTAGACGACTCGCAACTTACTGTGGTGCGAGAAAGATGCATAGAACGGAAGCCGGTTTTAAAGACAAAGGACGGAAAGTGAAGATCTACCAAAAGCGTTCCCGATAGTTACCGATTATTCAGTGTATCGATAACTATTGATAATAATCGATAGTTTTCCCAACATTTCCCAACACAATTTGACATTTAGTGTTGACATGCGTTTGCTTCATCCCTATCGTCCAAACGCCAACTTTCCGCTGCTTTCCGCCAACTCTCAACTTTCGTGAATGTTACCAGTGATCAAATTCTGGATATTCTCGCAAAAAGAACAAGAAGAATTGACATCACTCTGTAAATAGTCTGCCTAATATTAAAGGCAGTAGATCATATGTATTGCAATTTCATCATTTGATTCGTGTGCAGTCAATTAATGCTTCTTATATTATAAAATATTATAACGTTAAATGAAATTCCAATTGAGTGAAAATAAATGTTTTTTAAAATCATGATCACAATTTTTAGCTACTTTTACCCAAAAATTGATTTTTGTCTTGTGTTTATTTTTTGGAAAATAAAACTCGCAAACCGCCAATCAACACGCGATTCAATGAACAATCATAAGTTATAAATATTAAGTTTGTCAAACACTAATAAAACGTTACGTTTTGTTAGAGCTGAACTGTTTAATTATATTATTCCAAATTTTTCGATCGGACCCCCCCAAATTTTTTTCTGCGTCCGTCCCTGACTCTCACAGCACTAGTTGCTGCTGATTTCAGAATGAAAATGTGCATGGAGGTAAGTCCTTGTAGGGGCTCCATAGCTAGCGTTGGAAACGTAAGCAGGACGGTTCGTCATTAACGACGAATCAACTATTGACAGACACATCTCTGAATTAGTGTTTAGTTAAGTGATACTTTTACATTTCAAGAAATGTTTTTGTGATTTCTGTGATTTCCATTTCACAAAAAGGCCAATAAGTGCATCATTTCTAATTGCAGACCTGTTGCCAATTTAAGCTGCATTGAAAAACTCTTTGAGGCGCTTATCCGTAATACGCTTTACTTTACTGTAAAACTTTTTTAATCCCCCTCAATATGGGTTTATGAAAGGTAAACCAATTACATCCAACCATTTATAATAGAATTATCTAATTTTAGCTATCCAGCAATTGAATCTGTAGTTGATTGTGTTTTCAGACAGCAAGGCGTTTGACAGGATTAATAACAGAATCCTTATTTATAAGCTGTCCACTTTTGGTTTTCCGTCCTGTTTTATCGACTTGATTGCGTCCTATTTATCTGGACGCACTCAACGTGTCCGTTTTCGTGGCGTCCTTTCTGACTCTATCAGAAATACGTGGAGTGTACCATAGTGCAGTGACCTTGGACCATTACTGTTCATTATTTGCATCAGTGATGTATCATTGATCCCTTCTCATGCAATAATTTGGTGTCATGCTGACAGCGCGAAATTTTTTCGGATAGTATCTGATGACTGTGAATGTGATGGTTTAAATACTTACTTAGACGCCTTCCAAAAATGGTGCTTCATCAACTGCGCTCCACTATATAGGAATAAGTGCTACCTGTATATTTTTTTTACGCGAAAAGAACCCAATGCATTTCAGGTCATTCTTAATTCGCGTTTTTCTTTTGAAGATCACATCGATCTTATTATCAACAAAGCTAATGCGCTTCTAAGGTTCTTTAATTGATGAGTGCAATGATATTAATGACACCTATATATCTCGATTTATTCATGCATTGCGCCTTTGTAAGATCCATACCGAGTACGCTAGTCCCGTTTGGTCTCTAAATCAAAATTGCCACATCAACCGTATTGAGGCCGTCCAGCGCAGGTTTTTACGGTTTGCTCTTCGCGTTTTTCTTTGGAAAGATAACATTATTCTTCCCCCATAGTTGGACGGTGTTTTTTTGTCTTGTGGCATATCTTTTATATACCACTGCACTAGTCCTCATTAGTCCGACGACAGGCACACATGTCCCTAGGAAAGGTGATTTCGGAAATTACATGAAATCAAACTCACGATTTGCGCTTTGGTATACTCGTATTGTTTATTAACGCCTTTATTTGAGGAAAAAGCTTTTCGCATAAAAACCTCAAGTGTGCACAAATGCGAAAACTTTGAACTTATTCTCTCCACGGTTGATCGAACAGTGCAATTTTTAGTTCTTAAAAGAGTGTACAGGCCCCAGCAACTTTCGACTCAAAGCGAACCTTTTCTTATGATTTTTCCCGAATTCCTTTATTACGGGCAAGCCCCTTGTACTTTATCTTTGTCGCCGTTTGCTGCATGTGTAGCCTGGTGAAAACGCATATGTTTTGCTAAAGCAGGTAGCTTATAATTAGATATCGGCTTCAACATTCCATCGTTGTTGACATTTTTGAATTTCATAAAGAGGCGCCTTTCGCCTTAACATATTTCGCTTAAACCCTTGGAGGTTAGGCGTTTCAACTTCAGAGCTGCTTTCGCGTTTGATTGTCTTCAGGGAGTAGTTAACTCTGCTGAATTATTGAGTAAATTTAATATTTCGGTACCTACACGCTCTCTGAGGATTCTTGATTTCTTCCAATCAGCATATCATAGTTCTAATTACGGATTTAATGAGCCCATATCCTCGATGACTCCACTATGGATTTTAATTTATCGCAAGCTCACATAAAAATCCGGCTTCGTTAAGGTGATTGGTATGGTACCTTTTATAACTTGAAGTAATCAGTGTTTCGATGAAACTGAAGGGAGATAAATGAAAATGAATATTATGTAACCGCTTTTACTCCGCTCTAGATCGTGGTTCGTCACACACTTGAAAGGTTTTCGTCATTAAATTATTTCTTTGCAGCATCACATTATTTTACGAACTTATTTTCCAACATGTTCGTAGTAAGAGTAGTAAGGAAGCGTTTGATACCAGGGGCTCATATAATTATATTAGGATATATGTATAAAAACCAAATCTTTTTTTAAACTGAAAGTATCACTAATGTTTGCTACCGAAAATTTGTTATAATCTTATGCCACGAGATGTCGTCACATTAGCAATAAAAGTGCAGTTAAAGTCGTGAACTAACTAGGGAAGAAGTTAGCGAAATTGCTTTGTTAAAACGAAATCAGTTTCCGCAATAATATTTTAATTTAATGGGCCAAGTCAGCCAACTGTCACATGGCCGCAAATAATACGAAAATAAACAAATTCTTGCGCGTTCGTATAAATTAAACACGAGCTAATTTCCCTACCGTACCCGAGTGACTTGTAACGTGAACGTTTAATATGTGGCGACATCTCGCGACTGGCACGGGCTAGAGGACTCACCCGCAAACTATGACAGTATATTAATTTTAATTTCATGCAATTAGAGTTGTTTTTGTCTTTTAGCATTGAGGCGGCGAAGCTGAAGCTATGTCGCATGTTGTCGTAGTGTATTACCTTTCCTGAACTTTGCATTTTTTCAGTTGTGATACAATCGCTGGCTTTCGTGATGTAAAAAGTTACCTGAAAGTTCGGCATTCGAGGGATTTTCGTGGCCCAACTGCACCGCCGGGAATGGGGCGCTTCTTGCTCTAATGTTGTTAGATAAAAGTTAAAGTATGCTAATTAACTCATACTCAAGTCCTTAATTTAGCAGGCTTCAGGTCTGCCTCAAATGTCAGCACTTTACTGGCGTCTAGGGAACCGCATGAGATTTATTGACTACTCTAGCGAACGCTCAAAAGTTCCTCATGCGACACGTTCGTCTTGAAGATAGTTGTTAAATTTCACCTGCCGTTCTTCGGTTCTGGCTTTTCATAACGCTCATTTAGAATTCCCTAAACTACGAGATAAAATATTTCAAATATATATCGAAACTTTCTAGTTCAGCGATTTTCCCTTTATGGGTTAAGGAGTTGTTACAATCATGGCGGGTCTGTCTTTGTTTACGCGAGTAAACATAAAAATCAGCAGAATGTGCAGTGCCGACCGACGTCACAGTTATTGGGTCAAGCGCAGCGACGCAACAAGTGCAATGAGGGCACTTTCCACTTACCCAATAACTGTGACAAACAAAATTGCATACATAACTGACTTGCTGTGACATCATTACGATATGTTAAGGTAGGGTAGGAAAAATTTAGTATTTATAGCAAGTAAGTTTTAAGAATAAATGAGTTCGACCAGGTAGCCCAGTCTATTACCCAGGTAGCCCAGTCTATTACTTTCACTCCGGTACACCCCCACCCGTGGTAAGTGTACCAAATCATCTTTTCGTTACTCGAATCCCCGACCAGCGGTAAGATCGAGTGATTGGAAAGAGCAGTCTTTTTATATATGGAAGAGGTAAACTTAATCTCTAGGGTCGAAAAAATCGTTATTTTTTTATAAATGGATGGTAAAACTATTTATTTATTTATAAGAAAGAAAACAAGAATTAGGAATGAAAAGTTAAATGCAATCATAAATAACAGAAACAGGAATAAATATAAAAAAGGAGCAAAATATTAAAAAAATAAGCGTACAAATAAACGAATTCAATTAGTAGAGGTGTCAAAAATCTCATTCGTAATCTGATAATTATAGGCACAGAATCTAACAATAAAACCAAAAATGTCAGCTTCACTGTGTTGTTTTTTCATTCTCTATAATGAAGATTTCAAGCGAATGTTATATATAAAAGCAGCATGATAAAACGCTTTCTAGAATGTATTATATTACCAAATTTTAGAATGAAATGCCAAGCCTTTGGTATGATACAGTATTTACAGCGTCAGGCACATGGCCAAAACTACCTACTCCCACTACTCAACACTTTTCGAAACTAGTTTCGAGGGTGAATTTTGACAGAACTTGTAGTCATTTGACATTTGTGATCTCTACTCAAGCGCTACTATCTGTCTGAGAAATGTGTCATATTGTAGATGACCGGGAGTACTACCTCTGCAATGCGATTAGCTATCAATCATTATCAGTTCGTTCTACAAATTAATTACTTTGTTTGTTAAGGTAATAAATTCGTTAGAAAATTAATTCATTTTTGATCACAATTATTGATTACAAGGTATTTAAACACCTTATTAACATGACTAAACTATTAGCACCAAGCATACAGTATATAGAGAACTCATCTCTAACAAAAATTTTCGGCTGTGCTTATGAACATTTTGTCTTCGATTGGCTCCCACCGTGTTCTTTTCACCAGAAATGAATCCAAGAATTCACCCGACTTCAGAGCTCGGCACCGAGACTACGCTGGCCCGTGATCTGCGGCCTGGGAGCTGTTGTGACTCATCTGTATTTGAATGGGACTACCTCAGGGCTATGCCCGTCGTTCTCTGTTGCCCTTTATGCCCCGCATACCCGAAATTGCATTCATCAATTAAGAACGAGCGCAATGGGCACAAACACCTGCTTGCTCAGATGTAAATATTCCAACGCATACAGATGAGTCACAACAGCAGCCAGACCACAGATCACAGGCCAGCGTAGTCTCGGTGCCGAGCTCTGAAGTCGGGTGAATTCTTGGATTCATTTCTGGTGAAATGAACGCGGTGGGAGCCAATCGAAGACAAAATGTGCATAAGCACGGCCGACAAATTTTTGTTAGAGATGAGTTCTCTATATACTGTATGCTTGGTGCTATTAGCCAAAGAAGGCGCTTTATAAAACACTCTCTTTACTTACTATCTTTGTTTTGCTCGATGTTTCTTATTAAAAAAATAAATAAAAATAAATATCAAATAAAATTCGCATAAAGTTAATTTCTTTTCGTAGTTTTGTTTAAGTAACAAATATTACAATGTCGCAAGCGACCATTAAGTTATCAGAGATGCAAAACTTGAAGCGAAAAAAACAACGAGAAGCTGATGACGAAGAAAGCGAAGATCATCTGCAGCTCGAACAACAAAAAAACTGAGCAAGTGCGTGTCGTATACGCATCAACTTAGGGTTCCGTAGCATGTACTAAGCGGCAAGAGTTATTGTTTCTTTCTTCAGAATTGTAAAAATGAAAAAAATTCGTCCTCAAGAAATCGAAAATTAGTGAAGATTACCCGTTTCGGAGAAGTTATTAAAATTCATTTAGAACAAAACTACACTAAAATAAGGAGTCATGAAGAAAAAAAAAAATTCAAACCAGTAATATCTGGAAATGAAGTAAACAAATACTAATTATGGAGAATACAAAACAAAGCAGTGACATAAAAAAACTGGACATAACCTGCCAAACAAAAAAAATATTAACGCCAAAATTAAAGTGCTAAATTTAGTTCAGCAATTTTTACAAGATGACTCTACCAGTCGTCAAGCAGCAGGAAAGAAGGAATTTGTGACTCGTAAACAAATTAAAAAACAGAAAAGATATCTACTGGACAGTATGAAAAATCTTCACGAGAAGTTTTTGAAAACCATTCAATTTAAAATCGGATATTCCCTATTCACCTGACTCCGACCATTTTGGGTAGTTCCCCCTACATTATCAAACCGTGATACTTGTGCTTGCACGGTCCACGAAAACATGGACCTTCAACTTGTTGCTCTAAAAAAGGCAAATATTCTCACAACAGTGAGTAATCATCAAAGTATGTTGAAAATGCTTTGTTGCGATCGATATTCTGAAAGATGTCAAGAGAGAACATGTGATGAGTGTTGCTTAAAAACTTTGACTAATGCAGAATTTAATAACTTAAAACCGATCTTAATGAAACAGTGGGTGAGTGAAAAAGAGGCCATATATGATCTTAAAACAAAGAAAGAACGATTTGTAATGAAGTGTAAAAAAGAAACACAGGAAATCTTACCTGCAAATCTCATAAAAAAACTAATTTTGGCGGTTCGCGCACCCAAATTTCACTACATACTGCAGTCGTTTACCTAAAAGACTAAAGATGGTTTCACACTGCACTATGTCATCTAATTTGTCTCATAACGCTGGAACAATTTTGGCCCATCTAAAACCTGTGCTGACATCACTGCCATCAAATATTCAAAGCATTCACTTTCTCAGCGATGGTCCTGTAACTTAATACAGGAACAAATCTATGTTTTATGTATTGGGCTGTAAACTGCAAGAGATGTACCCTAATATTGTGCAATATACCTGGAACTTTCATGAAGCTGGGCACGTAAAGGGGGCACCCGATGGTGTAGGGACCACGTGTAAACGAACAGCAGATCAAGTGATTGCTACAGGAGGTGATTTAAATAACTTGAAGGAGTTTGCTTCTGGTATCCGCGAGAGATGTCCATGTATACAAGTGAATGTGATTGAAGGCTGTGAAATCCAGCACATGAACACCTTGATTAACGATAAGTCGTCTCAAATGGTCGCCTTGGACGACACTATTGGTGCATCAGGTGACCGTCTCAGCTCACATTCCCAACCATCTTACAATTAAGTCACTAAGTTGTTTCTGCGACGCTGACGCATGTGATCATTTCAAGCTAGGATCTATTCATTATCAGACAGAAATGTCGGCTGAACATGGTAGACGTATAAATACTTCTACCGTATTCACAGACTCTGAAGAGGATGATATACCACTATCCACTTACGTGAGAGACATTAATGACCACTCTAAATTGGATAGCAATCTATCAACACCAGGAGTTAGCGGTTATTCACAACAGCAAAGTCTTTGCAGCAGTGGTGATTATGTATTGGTCAAATATGTCAAAAAGAATATCGAATATCGTTATGCAGCAATTTGCTCTTCTGTTGATGATGAAGATGGTGAATTGAGAGTGACTTTCCTCAAAATGTGTAAACAGAATGGCACTCTGTTTAAATTGAATGAAAGGTATGTATCAGATGTTCCAATGGATAAAGTAATAAAAAAATTACCTGTACCAAACCCCATTACAAAAGGTTATAGAGTGTTTTACCAATTTAAAGAAGAGATTGATGTTTTTGAAAAGTAATTATTACAGTGTTAAACTATTTTGAAGTATTAATTTTATTTTTTGTTGAGAAAAAGATCTCACTTTTATTACTTGCCTTTAAGGCGTAGACTGTCATAATTTGAGTTCCTATTATATTTGTTGATTTCTTAGAAAATGTGCACTGACAAGTGATACTAAATCAAAGTAATATAAGTTAAGCAACATACCGATATTAAAAATGTCAGAAGGCTGTTTTGAAGACTGAGATAGTTTACTTTGATATAAATTCCATGTTAATTGGCACCTTTAAAGCTGAAAGACTCATATTTTTGTTTGAATTGTTTATTGATTACTTAGAAAATGTATAATGTTAAGATAAACTTCCTCAAAGTAGTGTAAGTCATCCTCGTCAGTCCCCTGGCAGTCAAATTCAGAAAAATCGAAATATCTCGGAATCTACTTGAAAAAATTGAGGGGCCCAAACACGAGCAATATTATTCATTAGATTAAATATATTATTATTATATATAAACCCGAATTTGTAGGAATTTTATTTGAAAAATATCGTAAACAAAATATCCCTAAAAGTTACCCAACTTTTGTATATTCACCATTATGTGAACTGTTTATCACACTTCAAACATACAGGTGGAGTTTCAATATATATTGAAGAATGTATTGGATTTAATAATAATTATATTATTTTTAGATTGATTTTAATGAAAATTATAAATAACTCAATATCGGCTTGCATATTTTCAAGTTCCTGGAAAGAATCTGTGGTCACGCCAATTGAGAAGGTGTGTAATATGGCCATTATTGAAAACTTTCAACGTGTAAATGTACTTCCTATTGGAAAGATGATTTTTGAACGTGTTATTTCAGATCAACTGATGCAATACATTGAAGAAAATACAACATTGGTCGAAGCACAGTCGGTTTTTAGAGAGAGAGACATTCATGTGAGACTGCTCCTAATTGGCTGATGATGGCTATGGAAATATTGTTGTAGCCGTCTGTCTTGATTTTAAGCACGAATTTGAAACTTTGGACAGAAAAATTTTACTACACAAAATGAAAATATATGGTGTAAAGGGAACAGAGTTGGAGTCGTTTAGATCGTACTTGGCGAAACGAAAACAAAGGACCAAGGTTAATATCGTTTTGTCGAATGACATGCGGTAGACTTGGATGAAATTACGCTTTTTGCGGATGATACGATGATATATGTATATGTATTAGGGGAAAGGATATGGTTGATATAAGAAGGAAATTAAATATTGATTTGGAAAATCAAAAGAGAATAAATTAAAATTTAATGTGGCACAATCAAAATGTATGACATTCAATTCTAATGAAGATAAATGCAAGTATATCACTAGATGGTAGCAATGTTGAATCTTTTGGAAGCATGAAATATTTTGAAGTGATGAACTTCAAGGAACACGCTGATTACATATGCGGGAAATTAACCAAACAAAGTTTTCAAGAGGTTAAGGTCAGTTCTAGGCAGATACTATCGCATTTTTTGTAGTAGGTACCCAACTCGCCTGTACGCTCGATCGATTGAAATAAAGGAAATACTACAACGTCTACAGAATAAAGCAATACGAATAATTTTGAAATACCATATATATGTATCCTACAAGGATTATGCTGCAAACGTTACAATACATGAATTTGACCGGAGGGTTAACTTATAGCGCGATGATTTTTATCTTTAAAATGAAGCATAATCAACTACCGTGCCTTCAGGAAAATATTGCTTACGTCCAACCATACAGCCTAAGAAGAAACCGAAACTTCATAGATGGCATAAAATCTGTACTAAAAATTCGTTGATGTGTAATGGTATTCAATTCTTTAATGCCTGAGGTGTTAAGAATTGAAATAAACATACATACATATATTTAAACAAAAATTAATAAAATCTTTTGAGAGTCAAACTGGTCAAATAATTGAATTTATTTTTTTTTAAATTTATTGTATTGAATTGTATAGTGCTTTAAAATGTATTTATGAACTAATAAATATCTATCTATCTATCATTATACAAAATCTAGCCACAATGTCGTATCCAATATGGCGGATGCTCCAAGAAGCGGATTACCCATTTCTTCACAGTCCCCTTGAGATTGGTATCAAATGAAAGGGTTTGACGAACACGATAAGCTTTGTGACGTCATTGTTACACCAATATGGTGAACGTCGCAAACTAAATTTTCCAAAGCAATTTTCAAACAAGGTTTTTTTAGGAAAATAGTATCCCACAGTGGCTAATGGAATTGTCCGACTGCTTTTCGTTAAAAAAATGACTTTAGACACTATTGGAAAAAATTGAAAATTACAGTTATTTTATTTTATATTATTACATGAGAAATTAAAAATTAAATTAAAGTAAAGCAATTTAAGGGGTCTTTCTACTGTTGAAATGGCAAAAATGAACGTTTTTTTTAAATTGCTATAAAAACAAAGCGAAGAAAAGCATCTATTTCAAATTTTGTATGCTTATTTATAAAGGTATAGAATTGTCATTTTCATTATTATAATGCATTAGAAAACAAAATGGCGGCTGCCACAGTCCGCCGTTCCAGCACTTTGCGTTGAAAAAAACGAAATGCGCGTTGTAAAACTGTGAAAAAACTACTCAACCGATTTTCTTGAAACTTTGCACACATACTTAATAACCATTTGTCGACTGCATAGACCACAGTTTGGAACAAAAAAAGAATTTTTGGCCATTTGGGATCACTTTTTTCTCATGAAGATGACCCAAAAATCGACTACCTCATGTTCAAACATGCACCAAATGGCTTGAAATGGCAAAAATGAACGTTTTTTTTAAATTGCTATAAAAACAAAGCGAAGAAAAGCATCTATTTCAAATTTTGTATGCTTATTTATAAAGGTATAGAATTGTCATTTTCATTATTATAATGCATTAAAAAACAAAATGGCGGCTGCCACAGTCCGCCGTTCCAGCACTTTGCGTTGAAAAAAACGAAATGCGCGTTGTAAAACTGTGAAAAAACTACTTAACCGATTTTCTTGAAACTTTGCACACATACTTAATAACCACTTATCGACTGCATAGACCACAGTTTGGAACAAAAAAAGAATTTTTGGCCATTTGGGATCACTTTTTTCTCATGAAGATGACCCAAAAATCGACTACCTCATGTTCAAACATGCACCAAATGGCTTGAAATGGCAAAAATGAACGTTTTTTTTAAATTGCTATAAAAACAAAGCGAAGAAAAGCATCTATTTCAAATTTTGTATGCTTATTTATAAAGGTATAGAATTGTCATTTTCATTATTATAATGCATTAAAAAACAAAATGGCGGCTGCCACAGTCCGCCGTTCCAGCACTTTGCGTTGAAAAAAACGAAATGCGCGTTGTAAAACTGTGAAAAAACTACTCAACCGATTTTCTTGAAACTTTGCACACATACTTAATAACCACTTATCGACTGCATAGACCACAGTTTGGAACAAAATTTTTGGCCATTTGGGATCACTTTTTTCTCATGAAGATGACCCAAAAAACGACTACCTCATGTTCAAACATGCACCAAATGGCCAAAAATTCTTTTTTTGTTCCAAACTGTGGTCTATGCAGTCGACAAATGGTTATTAAGTATGTGTGCAAAGTTTCAAGAAAATCGGTTGAGTAGTTTTTTCACAGTTTTACAACGCGCATTTCGTTTTTTTCAACGCAAAGTGCTGGAACGGCGGACTGTGGCAGCCGCCATTTTGGTTTTTAATGCATTATAATAATGAAAATGAAAATTCTATACCTTTATAAATAAGCATACAAAATTTGAAATAGATGCCTTTCTTCGCTTTGTTTTTATAGCAATTTAAAAAAAACGTTCATTTTTGCCATTTCAACAGTAGAAAGACCCCTTAAATACTCTGAAGTACTACAATGTAATATACATATATATCTCCTCTTATAACTTGGTTTCTCCCCTGGCGCTTTAGAGCGCGAATATCCCGGGGGAGACAATTTTAAAAAAAATTTGAGATATATATGTAAACTAGTAACGTTAATATATATTAAAGAAATTAACGCATGTAATATTGCACTTACTGTGTAAATAGAGTAAAAACACAGCGATTAGCTGTTATTATAAACTACGACTTACCAGGGTTACCGTTCTCATATCCGTACACGAAAGAATTACGTGACTGTACTCACCAATAAGTGTGGCCAAACGGCTCGCGCGAGGTTTGTTGTAACTTAAATTCAAGTCAAGTGCGAGCTGCCTCACAGTTTTATATTGTGTGAATAAAATATTTTAAAAATAATAATACATCAAAATATCCCAGAGGATGAACAAAAAATCTTTGCAAGAAAGATCACTCAGAAAAAATTTAATCATAATGATATCAAGGAGTTTATAAATTTTAAATTAATATAAGGTAGAAAGGTCATAAAGAAGTTCTGTATTTGAGAATTATCAAGTGGGTGGGGTGAGGATTTTCCACCTTAAAATGTACCTCAATATGTTGTAACAGTAACACTAAATAAATAAATGTAATTCAAATATTTTAAATTGTATTGTGATTAATTAAAAAGGAATTATTCAATTTTATTCCCTCGTCCACTCGGGAATTTTCACAAATCTCCTCCGAGACACCCATTCTCAAACTTATATCCACTCTCATCCGCTCTGGTCAACTCTGATCCACTCACCGAGATGAATAGACACTTCCTTATTATAACGTAATGTCACCATTGTTAACTATTTCCTAAAAATGAGTAATTTTCCTCCACTGTCACTAAAAGTACCTTTCATAGAATCAACTGCAGTCAGCGGAAAAACTAAACATTTTTAAGCTGATAGAGTGAGTAAAATATTGAGCATAATTGTGTGAATTAAATATATTGCGTTAGTTCTATGGTCACCGTCTCATTTGCAATCGCAAAATGATACAAAATTATGTCAAGGTTTAATTTTCGCACCTCCAACAAAGTAAAACAATTCCTTTTTTATTTTCTTGCTTTTATTTGTATATACATATTTTACCAATCGGAGCAATCAATCGTCCCAACCTCATCCTTTTGATTTCGCTGACTATTGGAGAAAGACACATCAGTGATTTCAGCCACCAATTAATTAAGTACTTGAGGCAAAACACCTTGGGAAATGTGATTAAAAGCCATGAATCCGTATGAGACCCACCACGCCTATTGAAACAGACCCTAGTTCTCAGCAGACCGACTATTTTCGAAAGCCCAAACACATTCAATGCGCATTTAATCAATTCGATAGTGACCGCAGCCATATCTATCCATTAATAGTCCTTTGAGTACCATCGTTATGATAAGCCACCAGAGGGATTACATTAGACTAATTGAGGCTCCACTGTTACCTAAATCGGCCACGTAACCCCGCAGTAGTTCATTCCCACTTGATTTGCTGCAAATGTTATTCGGCGACGCTATTCGTGAACAGATAATCCCTGAACTACCCTCGCTTTCCTCTTCGGTATCTCTCCTTGATTAGGAAATTCAGCAAGTCCAAGAGCTTAATTATAAAAGTTTCACGCACTATCCCATTCACAGCACGACAGAAGCCTGCAATCCTAAATTGTTCGACGTTTTTAATCTGAAATCTGCTGTACTTTCCCAAAAAGATATTCCGAATTTCCTTCCTTGTACCGCCGAAACCAGTGCGTATTACATAACAGCGCCGGATAGTAAATAGAAGAAGAGCTGATAAATGAAGCATCCCGAACGACGGTAAAGCGAACCGAAATGGCAGTAAAACATTGAACTCTGGCTCCGTGGTGTCGTAAACAGATCATCAGATCTTGTAAAACTGGTGATACCCGAGTCGCGCGTAGCGATCTTGTCCTCCGGTAGTCAGGTTTACATCCGTTGAATATTAATCACCTGATTTTACTGGCAAGCAGCAGTATCCGTGACTCGTCTGTGCTTACATTATCAACTTTAGGAAAGCATAAAAATGTGGAGCCAAAAAAGAGAAAATGATAATGAAGAGTGCAGCGGGAATTTTGAAAATGTTACAGGAGATATGTAATAATAGCATGCAACGGAAGTCTTCATAGAAGCGAATAAAATTAAGTGGCTTGACTGTAATTCTAGTTTTGATTTATAATAACGTATTGCAAGGAAAAACCTACCTTGTATAAACCATGCAACAAAAAGTATTTTGAAACTATTTTAGGTAATGCATAAACCTCCGAATTTCGGCATTTGATTCGTTTCGCATGAATTAAAAGCCAAACTGTAAGAAAGGGTTTATTTTGCATGCCTAGAAAGTTAGAGTTCGTTTCTGCCTGCGGAGATTGCGTAGGTTAGCGAAACGCATTTAAGTTTCGGGGCACCTGAGTAAACAACTCAGGGCTGTTTTGCCCGTTGTATGTTATACCCTCGACTGCCTCGACTCTTTGTTTCAAAGCCTGAGAGCTGAGATTCGGCGCCTCGCTTGGCGACGTGCGCAGCCCTTTTTGAGGGTTCGGGTTGGGGCTTTATGAGGGTGCCATAAAATGGCATGCGAAGCATCAAGCGTGTTTATGCATGAACATTTCTTAGGTAGTTGTCTGGATATTTTCCAAGGGCAGCTCATTTTACGTTGAGCTGGCCGAGAAGAGTTATCGTTTGAATGAAAAATAAAAGTGTCGCAATTTAATAAGTTTTATATAAAGTAGTGTTAAAATCTGATTAATTTAATCACCTTGAAAAAAAGAGTATAGTGCTGAGAAATCTTGAGTGGGTTAGTTGGACGAATATCTGTTCAAAACTGAGTGATTGGCGTGGCGCATTATTTTGGAACTAGGGTGGATCACTGAGTGTTCTTCTTGGAGTAGTTTTGTAGGGCATGATTAGGTTAAAATGCCTAGAAAAATGTAGTTATTTAATCTGCGCAATGGTAGCGACGAGATCGTTGGTGTTTAAATTTAAATTATTTAATTTCTTTCAAAAATTATCTGTGTCATCTTACAACGATCTCGACGCTAAATAGGAGTTCTCCAGGCAAGAGTGCTCACAGTGTGTTTTTATTTTATTTTCAGACCTATTGATTGTGTGGTTGTGACAGCCCGTGAGTCAAGATACGCCAAACGGAAGAGGCCAATGACTTTAATGTCTGTTTATAACAATTATGTACGCAGAAAAATAGATACATAAGCTTGAAATGGTTTTTCATTATTTTAATTTTTTTAATTTGTTTTTTTTCATTACTTTTATAAAACGTGTCTACAAACAAGTTCCTATTTCTAAGGAAAGGTCCAAATTTAATTGACAACGAGAAATGCATGAAAAGGGGGGTTACATAACAACACACGAATATCCATGTTCTCAAGCAGACTTTACCAGTGATGGGTAAATTTTAGCCATCGTTGTACTATATATGTATGTATATGAAACTAGTGCGAGCGTAGCGAGTGTAAATATTTTTAGTCTTTCCAAAGACATCACCTCAACTAAAGACATTTTAAAGAGAGTTTTAGGATTTGTCTCTTTATATTACCGCCATTTACATCGCTGCATATTGGCGCATAACAAATTTGAAGACATTTTAGAGTGGGGGTTCAACCGCAAAACCACCATTGCGTATGCGCCCGGCATATAGGTTAATAAGAAAAAAGTGAATCATAGTAATACTCTATATTTGTCGATTTATAGGGTACTGATATAAAAAAAAATTTTAAATTAAAAAAAAAATTAAAATTTCTAAGAACAAGTGTTGATAGGAAAAAACAGCTCTGGCAAACATTTAAACGAGACCTTAAATATAATTTCGCAATCCAGCAACAAAAAGAACTGATATGTGCGAATATTATAAAAAAAACGATTTTCTCTAATAAGTGGAATAGAGAGGGAGGATAACGCGCGAGAGACAGCAAAAGAAATGAACGATTTTCTTCAACACTATCAACAGCCCGATTGTAGCGAAATTTAAAGATTTAAATAGTACTCAGAATAACTTCTATGAAGAGCTATAGAATGAGATGCAATCATATATTCAAACGTGACCATCTAACAGATAATATAGGAGTATTCGGAACCCCCACTGACAAACAGTATACGCTGGGAGCCTTCCTGGAAATAGAAGGGGCCTTTAACAACGTCCGTACTGAGGCAATTCATGAAGCTCGTCTTTCCATAGGGGCAGAGAAGAGCATTAGCATCTGGATAGTTACCATACTAAGAACAATAATTATTCAGTCGGCCATGGGAAGCAGCTAGGGAACCAGATACGCGAGTAGAGGAACTTCTCAAGAAAGTGTTATCTCTCTCTTACTCTGATTGTTGGTAATGAACAAAATCCTATCCAGTTTAGATAGGGAAAGGATCAAGGTAGTCGCATATGCTGACGACCTGATAATATTAGTATCAGGACTTTTTCCTTCCGTGATAAGAAATATCATATAGGGTGCTTTGGGGAAAGTTATTGCTTGGGCCATAAGCTGTGGCCTTAGCATTAATCCAATAAAAACTGAACTGATACTTTGATGACCCATGCTAAGTACCTCGGAGTAATCCTCGATACCAAGCTTAAATGTAATATCGACGAGCGTATCAAAAGATGGGGACTTCAGCCAAGTTATCGTATGGTCTGGTGGATGTACACGGCTGTAATCCGTCCAATTCTCTCATATGGGTCGGTTTTTGAGTGGCCTGGTGTAGACAAAGATTACAAAAGCTGGGCAGAGTGCACAGAACCGCAAGTATAGGAGGCTCAGGAGCTATTCGGTCCTGCCTGACTTAAGCTCTCAATGTACTCTTGCATCGGTAGGAGGATCGAAATACATATAAAATACCTGGCGGCTTCTAGCGCGCTTAGGCTCAAGAAAAGGGGATGCTGAACGGCCAAATCTTACGGCCACAGCAGCATCCTTGATCTCCTACCCAATAAGTTGGCTGCGTGCCTAACAGATTATGTCGTTCCCAGGCAGTTCGACAGGAAATGCTTCCAGGTGAGACTTCCGCTGAGGGTGGAATGGAAGCAAGATGACTTAGCGCAACTCTACGGCATAATAATATTTACAGATGGTTCCAAATCCGTGAAGGGTGTCCATGAAATCCTGGCGATCATAAAGGCTTGCCTCGACGTGGATAATATAACATCGACATAGCGCCGCATATCTATCCTCACGAAGTCGCAGGCTGCAATCAAGACTCTTAATTCGCTCATAATTTCATCTGGACTGGTGGAACAATTCCGTGAGCGACTGGCCAGTTTGAGGGATCATCTGTCTATCACTTTACTCTGGGTGCCAGGACACTGGGACATCAGAGGAAATGATCGGGCAGATTAACTATGTAAAAACATAGGGAGCTAGCAGACGTTCCTCTGAGATCCGCCAAGGGGGATACTCTGCTTGTTTTCTTGCCATTGCTAACGACAGGTGCAATCTTAGAACTTGTCCCATTTCTAAATTGACCTAGCCTTCTTATAACATCGGAAAAACACACGAGCAGCTAAAGCGAACCCGGATGAACATTGCCAGATTAGTGACAGTACACACAGATCATTGGCCAATAAGGAAGCATGCAGCTAAGATGGGAATACCCGACAAAAACCATTGGCGTGGCTGTAGAGACCCAGATGAGAAGGAGACACTTTTCCACTTTCTCTGCAAATGCTCTGGGTAAAAATGTTATGACCTTACAGAGCTTCTAAAGCAAGGATTGGAGATGTAGTTCGTTTCCTGAATTACACTGGATGGCTCTAATTCTTGGGACGACGACCAATCGACAACAGATCATTTTGTGGTATCAAGTTGCTTCGATTAACTTCACTTTTTGACACATGGTATTACACGTTCCATCTAAGGACATTCTCTATTTGTTATTTTGATAAATTCAAAATGATAACTGCCGCAAAAGTCAATCTTGAAATTGGCTCACTCGAAAATTTAACCTTCAAGGTAATACCATGAAAATTGACACTAGAGGGTTTTCGGAGTCTCTGATCTAGATTCTACTATCGAAGTTTGGAAATTAAAGATGGGTCATCCAATATAGCGACCGAAAATTGTGAACTAGTTCGGATTTCCTTGGCAATAAATATATAGAAGTTTCTGGGGTGGCTGATTTTAAATATGCTATCGAAATTTTGATCCTCAGGATGACCGGTTTGCAGGCGAATAAATTTTAGAATGCAATTCAAACCTACTCCTGCCCCTTAGGAGGCCTTGCCAAGAGCCGTGCGATTTTTCACATCTTCAATTTGGTTTCATTTCGTAGCGTTTGTAGCAAAATGCTCTATCGTTTTGTACATGGACAAAGTCTTAGTGTCCGTGGTTTTGAAATAACTGCTGTTTTATACTTTCATATGTTTACTTGCATGCCATACGATACCAAGGGAAGGGAAACCTTATTAAAATTGTTGCCTGTCTGTTTGTCCGGGCTCATCTCGGGAACGGCTGAACCGATTATGATAAGACTTTCACTGGAAGATACAGTACTTTGTCACGATTTAGCCTGCCTCGGGAATGTTTTGGGTTTCCGCAGGAAAAATTAAGAAAACGGGCCCGGACAGTTTCATTTATTGCGCAACAGCTTTCATTCACAGATACGGAAAATCCCGGACAAAGTCGGGTAACCCAGCTAGTAATCTTTATAATTCCGATTATAAAAATTAGAAAAGCCGGTCAACTTGTAACGATATGCTGTATTCCATGATTAATCAAGGAGTTTGTACTTTGATCTAAAATGAAAAGATCATCGTTTTAAAAAAAAAGTAATAATTGGACGATGGTAACTGGACAAAAATACGTGACATAACGTTATCAAGGTATCTTGTGAATATCCCATCTATAGCAGTTCCATATCTGGTCGTAGCTTTTCTTGGGTCGTTATTAATATGCAAATTAAATTTTTCTTGAAGGAATGTAATTAATGGTAATGAATCGTCTCTAGCAAATTTGACATTCAAATCTCCTTCATGACTGTATGGAAGTAATCGCCTATGTAAAAATGCGATGATATCGTCAATTTTTTTATTGGGTAAAATGTATACAACGACCATGAGAAATTCTCTTCCATTATCCATTACAATTTGAGAAGCACACAAGTCACCTACAGGTGCTTCACTTACGTTGATTTCTATAGCATTTTCTCAGCTCATTTCAATAATGAAGACTGAATATTTTGAAATCAATGAATTCATTGGTTTCCATGTAATGCAGAAAGTAGACATTATCGCTACTATCCTATGACATCCCCATCCCACAATTGTAGTTATTTTCATTGATAAGAGAATTTATTCTCTCATTAGTCGTGTTGCTGCTGGGTAGGAAGTAGGAACACTCCCTCTGACAAATTTTTAATTTCTCTGCCTCTGTTTTCCGAGTGCACCGAATGAAACGGGAATGGAAGACGAGGTGATTGTGAGATTTGCGAGCTACAAAAAGAGGGAAGAAGCGATAATGCACGGGCACATGTAAGCGGGATATATTGTGGGGTGGCTCTCATATATTAATTCCGGGAATTTGAGCTGTATTTCCGATTCTTGATTAATCAAGGTATTTTGTCTTTCCTGATTTCGTAGCTATTTTCCCTTACTTTTATTATTTCTGAGTTTTCTCTAATATTTTTCTTTTTACATTTTATCTCTTTGGATTTCCTCGAATCGGAATTTAGACAAATTTTAAAATTAACCCAAAGAAATGGTTACAATTTTCGTGAAATGATTTGTATAAAAGGAACTACACTGATTGACTGCTTAGGAAAACAAAGTTTGAGGAGTACATACATTATTTTTATTACGTAGGCATTCAGTAAGGAAGAATATTGGCAAACTCCACGCACATAAAAGGCGGTGACCCAGGAACCAAATGTGGTCAAATTGTGTGAAATTATGCATTGTGGCCAATTGAATTTGGAATATCATTTCAAGCATCAGCATTGATCATCAAGCGATCAGATTGGGCAAACAGCTATTCTGTTCTTAAAATGACTTTCATTTGTCATAACTTTATCAAATTTCTGCTTACTAAATAACAGTGTTCCTAATTAGTATAGCAAAAATAAAAATTAGCGATGACAATCTTTCAACTGGGTACGATTAATATGAAATTTTATAATATTGTAGCGAGAATTGAAGTAACGTGACATCGATTAAATTGGCTCATATAGACCATAATTAGTGCGGTGTTGATTAACATGTATGATGCCTCAAGGAGCGAGCCGGAACAGAGATAAGGGCAAGGCTAGTTAAGCGAGGTAAGTCAACTGAGCCTAGCTGGCAATTGAATGTTAAGACGGTTTTAGTGATATTCCGTCGATTTTACAGTGATTCGAGAGAGATGAGTGCAAGCGTATCGGCGTTGGAGGCAACTGAACGTAATCCTCCCAGGGCAGTCCGCGAAGGGCAAATCTATAAAACCTGCGTTGAACCGCCTCAATCCGGTTAACATGGCTCCGATGAAAGGGGGACCAAACTGGGCTCCCATATTCAAAAATTCAGCTGGGCACGTTCAAACAGATACGAAAAAATCCAAATAACAAAACAAGAAGGGAAACCCAAAGTAGTCAATTTATACATGTATGTTATAAGAACCCTGTGTGTAATCTTATCAAAAGCCTTATTAAAATCGGTAAGAATAGAATCGAGGTTAGTTGTATTAGATTTGCTTTTAATAAGCCCATGTTGAAATGACATCAGGAAAGGTTTACAATGAATTCAGAGCACTTCGCAAACCACAGCCTCAAAGCGTTTTGCAATAGAGAATAAATTGTTCTGAAAAAGTGTTTACGAATCTCCAGTCCCGCTTCGGATCATCGCGAAGAGAAGTTTTTATATTAGTAGTGTAGACTAAGTAGAAATAATTTGCAGCTGCGACAAATTTATTGCGATGTCGGTGTTCAAGTTCACAACATATTTATGTTTACGTTTTCCTGCCTACAAGTAATGCATCGAAAGAAATTACCTTATTCTGTACTTCAAGCAATTTTTAATAAGCAGCCATCGGTCGCACGACTGATTTACCTTTCGTAGTGCATTACTTGCAGACAACAGCAATTTTCACTTAGCTGTAAGATTTGTAAATACTTATTTAGGTTAAATATTTATTATAAATGGATTGAATCGTTATAATAAAACCAGTATTTTGTTAGCAGTACAACAGTGCGTTTTATCAATTGACACCCCGCTTAGTGCACAGGTGTTTCGCTTGGGTGCTAATTGCAAATATCTCGGTGCATAGGTGCTTCGCCTATAGACACTTTATTCAATCAAAGGAGACTGAACATTTTTGGTGACCCCAACGTGATCGGAAGCAACTTTCGATCCGCACAAAGAACATTGAGAAGAAAAGTGTACAAGTGAAGTTAAATTCATTATTAAATAGCTTGGAAGAAAAGTGAGTTCAGTGCAACAATGGAAGACTTATGTAGTGCAGCAACAAGTCCAGCTAGGAGCAATCCTGAATAAAATAATGATAAACCTCAAAAAGGATCCGGTTTCAAGGAAAACTGACCAATATGTTCAGACCCGACTTGACAAAGTGGAAGAACATTGGAGGACGTTGTCTACTAACCATGAATCTATAGAGGCCATGAAGGCAGAGAAAAAGCATGCGTATTTTGAAACCGCCTATTACGAGAATGTTAAGGCTTTGAAGGAAAAGATTGTGCTAATCTTAATTCAATATAAACAGGACAAGGACCAGGAAGTCCTGCAACAAGATTCAAATCAGGCTAAGCTTAAGGAAAAAGATTTCGATTTATCCTACGCAACCTTCAATGCTATCGAAACAGCCACCACAAGTAACGAGGAATTAGAACGCATCATAAAAAGGCAGAAGGCCACTATGAAGACTCCACGTCATTTTCTCGAAGATATAAGGAAAACATCAAGGCAGAAAGCACATAAGGCTTCTGGGAATATAAACTGCAAGTACTCTCGCTGTATCAAATGCAAATCACAAACAACAATCAGTTGATTTGGGAGACTTCCGATTCAGACGGGCCAGATGAAATCATTCAATAAATAATCTGGAATTCGAGAATTGGTTGCGGAACACCATTATAGAAATTCAAGAAAAGTTGAAAAAGGTGTCATCACACAGGGATTCATTGAATTCCGTTAAGCTACCAAAAATGACACTACCACTATTTGACGGTAGCTATTTAAACTGGGTTCAGTTTAAGGAACTCTTTATCCAGCTGATTGATGCTCAATCCATGGGAGAAACACAAAAAATGAATTACCTAGCGAGCAACCTAACGGGTGAATCGCACGCTCTAATAAAACATCTTCCGGCCACTGGCGAAAGTTAGAATGATGCATGGTTAATTATATGCAACAGATATGATAATAAGAGATTGCTCGTAACGGCCTTACTGAACAAATTGCTAGCACAACCAGTGCTTCAAACGGAATCTGCTGCGGCAATTAAATCTCTTCATGACAACACCAAGGAATGCCTTCTCGGGTTATTATCGGAAAATTAGGACCCAATTCTGCTCCATCTTATAATCAAAAAAAACTCATCCATTGCACTTTACAGCATGAATGTGCATAGGGGATGAATTCACCCGCACGCACACGTTTCACCAACCAAAAATAGTAAGAGTTTTTTCTGTGTCCACTGCTCACTCCTAATATGCATTTTTGATGAAGTGCCGATCAAAACAACTTTACGCCTTTATTGAGGATGAATTCATCCGTGATGCACATCCAAAGTGTAAAGTATAAATTTGCCTTTATAAATAATTTTTAATTAAAATAAAATATAACAACTGAAACCAGAGTACGGCTTTGTACAAACCACAATAACTACTTCAGAATAGCGAGATCATCAGTCACATGCCTTTTAGAAAACAAATTGTATTTCAGTATACTTTTCAATTTTGTAATTGGATGCACTTAGCAACGTCTTGGTCTCTTTTAATTAAAATTTTCCCAGTGGCAGACCCAACAAAGATAATATTGTGAAGCATATAACCACCCTGATTCTCAGAGATGAAATAAATAAATCTTTCCAAATTCATGAATTTCCACCTACAGCAACGTTCAATATGCTTGAGGTCTTGATTTTCATGTTAAACGATAACTGCCTGCATGCTACCTCCGATTTGATCACCGGATGACCGGAGCAGGTCCTTCACCCGACACGAAGCGTTACGCATTCATAAGTGACGGGCATTCAAAGAAAGTTGAAAATGAACCCTTTCACACGTATGACACCAGCACTACAGGTGATCTCCCCAGAAAGTCTTCCTGGAAATGTGTCAGAAAATTGAATTAAGTGCTGATCGTGTCTTAGCTGTGAATCGTTTATTGCTTTTACCTAGAAATTTCGTAATGAAGAAAATTGGGCAGCGCTTCCCGGCTCTTTTTGTGGAACTTTTTTAGAATTCGAAAGGTTTCCGTGTTTTAACGCCTTCAGCGCATGCTTAATCAGATTGTCGACGCGCTAGATTTAGAGGTACAACCATAAAACAGTAAAGCAGTAAATGACCATTAAAACTGTGCTGGTGCCAAGAAGCTGACTTTATTAGACTGATGGCTTCATTTTCAGCTTTTAGTTTTACGACTTGCCGTCTATGAGAAGAAATATTCTTCAATGGTCGATAATACTATTCTAAACTTCTGCTAATGACCAAGGGTATTTTTTATACGTCTTCTTCGTACATATTTATGGTATCTAGTTTAGATCTCATACTCACTCGCATATCAAACTTTAGTAAGTGACAAAAAAGCATTTTATATTCACAAAATTCTTGAACTCTCATGAAAGCGGACAGCGAATAACTATCAGGTTTTGATTTATGATTTCTGTTTCTATTAGTGAAGTGATAATCATGGCTATTTTGAACTAAGGAGTGAATTGCTGTATAATCTGCATACATATAACGATAACAATTTGGTTCGAGCGAAAACGTATTTATTTATTTCGCATATCCCAAAAGTATCAGCTCTGTTGCATCCATGCTTTCTGTGTCTGATTTTCTTTCTTTCAAAAGCGATATGACCTTATCGACTCCTGATGTACAACCACTTTCAGCTTCTTTTATAGGTTTCTTCTTTTTTCTTGGAATGACGTGCTCTACATCAGTATCTACATTTTCAGACTCTTCCATGGTTTTCTTTGTTGGATTTAGTTCTGTTTCTAAATTTGTGGATACTGCTAAATTTTCTGTTTGCGATAAATACTCACTTTCAGGCAATCCATCATTAGAGCCGTTATCATCGCTGCGAACATTTGTTGCACATTTTGCAAATTTTAAAAAAGGCCTTAGAAGATCCACATGTTTTGCCCATGGCCAAGTTTTGTAAGCATTTGTGTTTTTTGCTGCTTGGCCTGTATGGGTTTTTATACTTCATAAATATTTGTTGTAAGAATCTCTTAGGTTTTTCCATTGTTTTCTCAGGTCTTCCCCTGAAATTTCCAAAAAAAAGAATTAAAATTTATTATAATTAATAAACAAAACATGTTTTCAGATTTTTAGCTACTGGTGACAGCTTCAAAATAATTGGCAGTAGCTACAGAGTAGGATTTACTACTATAAGCTGCATTGTTCGAGAAGTGTGTCAAGCTATTTGGGATCGAATGCAATCTACTTATTTACCCGAGCCTACAAGACATACATGGGAAGCAGCAGCGAATGAATTTCTAGAAAAATGGAAATTTCCGAACTCTGTCGGAAGCATAGATGGAAAGCATGTTACAATTACGTGTCCTCAAAGAAGAGGATCTATGTGCTTCTCATATTTGAAATAGATTTCGATTGTTCTATTGGCTATTGTTGGACCCGATTACAAATTTATATGTATAGATGTAGGCGGGTACGGGAAAAGTAGTGATTCAGGCCTTTTAGGTGGAATCTATTATGGGCAGAAAATTTGAAAATGAACAGTTTGCTCTTCCGGCAGCAAAATCATTACCGAATCAAACAACAACTACACTACACCCTATGCATTGATTGGTGACGAAGGTTTCCCTTTGAAAACATACCTTATGCGGCCATTTCCTTACAGAGTTTCGAGATATAATCCAGAAAAAGAGAGATTTAATGCTTGCCTTAGTACGGCTAGACGTGTGGTGGAGAATGCATTTGGCATTCTTTCTCAAAAATGGATAATTTTTTCAGGTCTTTAGAAACTAACGTAACAACAACAGTAAAAATAGTTCGGGCAGCTTGTATATTGCCTAATTTTTTAAGATCTAAAACTTATGAAGACAATTGTTTTTACAGCTTTAGAACCTCCTGAACCTCAAATGAAAGCTTTTTCAAATTTTAAACAAGATGCAAAAGGATCAAGAAATGAGGTTTTTGAGATCCATCAGAACTTTGTAAATAATTTTAATACACAAAATGAATAAATATATTTTATACATTAAATATAAATTGAATGTAATGTACTTACCTGTTTTTCCAATTTCCTTTCCCATTTCGTCCCATATTTTATTCTTTTTCTTAAAATTTTTATAGTCTTCATGACGCAAATCATACAAAATTGGATATTTCCTAACAATTTCAATCATTTGTTCACATTCCATTCTGCACGGGCTACTTTTCAACTTGCGATCACGCGGTGAAATTGTGCATACAGCGGTTAGTGGCGGTGGCGATTTCTAATCACCGCACCACCGCTCATCGCTGTTCAGCAAATCGTAACAATGTGTGCTCACACATTTGAGAACACATGCAGCGATTAACCGCCTTATGACCGCCACCGTCATCAGAACCGCGTCAGTCTGCGCCTACCTTTGTTACAGCTCCATGGTTTCTATGACGCTTCAGAACAAGTTTACGTGGCCACCTTATATCTACGAATAGAAGCTAACGAAAGGATACATGTTCACCTACTTACAGCGATAACGAAGGTAGCTACTTTAAAATCTGTGTTCCTTTTATAACTGGTAAAAAATTCCTCCCTTCAATAGCTGTAGAAGGAATTAGTACGTTTCTTTGGACTGATTCCACAATAGACCTATCATGGATAAAGCGTCAACCTTACAATTTTAAAACCTTCGTACGTAGCCGAATCGCTGAAATTC
Source organism: Neoitamus cyanurus (assembly GCA_947538895.1). Taxonomy (NCBI): domain Eukaryota; kingdom Metazoa; phylum Arthropoda; class Insecta; order Diptera; family Asilidae; genus Neoitamus; species Neoitamus cyanurus. The sequence continues at coordinate 4,840,567 of OX384547.1, forward strand.
TCAGGAACTTAGACTCCATTACACTCTCATGGAAATATGTTCCCTCTCCCGAAAATCCTGGTGACGTAGAAAGTAGAGGACTTTTACCGGACAAAGGATTAGATGAAAGTCTATGGTGGCATGGCCCTGATTGGATTTCCTAATCAGACTCATCGTTGCTGTCTCTTCCTGATCCTGCCTTTGACCAATTTGAATCAGAAATATTTGAATTCAAAACAACAAACGCATTTATTGGACGTAGTTGCAATAGGGTATTTGACTGGTTTCTGGAAACCATTTTAGAATATTAAATGGTGTTTATTAAGCATATAAGATGTGTTTTCTTTGAATTTTGTTGCATATTTATTCAAAAAATATCAATTAAAAATGCACTGTTCAAATATCCCGACAAAACGCTACCTTGAGCAATATGGCGTCGCACTGGATTACGTACGTCACAGGTTAGTAAAGAAAACGTCAAGTCCCAAGTTGTGTGTGTCAATTCTGACTGACTGATTTAAGCAAAGAAAGAAAGCAAGAAAATGGGTTATAAATGGTGTGCCAGCGTGTAAAAACACGTCAATAAAAACACCAGCAAAACTATTTTTATGTGTTCCAAAAAATGTTAAAATGCGCAAAAATTGGTTAAAACTTGCTCGAAGAAATCCTAATGATATAGTAGATAATACAGTTGCTTTCTTCTGTAAAGACCACTTTGATGTAAGTAAACATATTATCAACGATTTTCGCTGTAGAAGTATGTTACCAGTTGGTTTGAAGTAAAGTTAGTGCCAACTGCCCATTTACTCGTAAGGTCTGCCTTAAAACATGAGCGTGCGAGGGAGCCCACTGCGTGGCCCTGTCCAAGTTTTAGCGTAAGCTCTTGTGTTTTCCAAAGACTGTTTTATAGGAAAAATGTAGATTTGTATGTTTTTATAGTGTGTGACATACAAGCGAATACATTAAAATAACTTGCCTACTTATTACAGATAGAAAAAGACATTGCAAACTATTGTCAGTATAAAATGGGATATAGCCAGAGACTAATCATGGTAAATGGAGTTTTGCCCTCTAAATTTTATTGCCAGCAAGATCGGAGGAAAAGAATCTACGATGCTACTTCTTCTCGCCCTGCATTTGTCAAACGACAAAGAACCGAACTCATCCAAGAATGTGAAGAAATTTCACCAACTGCAATTGAAACTGCATCTGTGGATGAAGCCCATATTTCAAAAGGTATGTAGATTTAGAAACTAAGGAAGAAAACAATAGGAATATTTCATTTACACTTATTTGCTTCCAACCAATTCCATTAAATTTTAGCTGGTTCTTTAAGGGGGTAGTCTCATGTCCGAACTTAAATTTTGAAGGTTTGTAAGGATTTTTTTTTTGTGGAAAATGAAATACAATCTTCTTATGATAATTATATGTTATTATTTAACTATTGAACAATACAAAAACATTTTTTTTAAATAAAACAAGAAATATTTTAAGGTCATTTTGGTGAGGCGAAGTAAGTCTGTTCAAAAAAAAGTAGGTGGCTCGCCCCCCTGATTGCTCCTTTTGTAATCATCCGAAATTAAAATTCCAAAATGATTATTATTCAGTAGGGTTGTCATTCTGGCCCGTAGCAGACTTAAAATATTTGAGTGAAAAATAGCAAAATGGCGGCCTTGTAAAATTTTTTTTCAAAAATCGACGGTTTTTTTCGGTTTAAAATCGACATAAAACAGAAAGAATAGGACAAAAACACCTAATTCTGGTACCCGCTAGAACCATTCATGTGTGGAATATTGTGTTAAAATTTCAGCCGAATCGGTCTAATAGTTTTTTTGTAATCATCCGTGCCGACGGAAAAAAAGTAGTTTCGAGAAAAACGCGTTTAAAGTTTGGAGAAGAAAATTTTCATTGAGGTATGAGCGCCGCAGCTGAAAGGTAGCTCTCCCCTATTATTGGCTGTAACTTTAATATGACTTAGTGTATCAGTCTAAGATGTTCACAGTATATTCTCAACTTATTAAACTTTGAAAATATGCAAGAAAAAAAAAATCGATTTTTTGAATACAAGATAGTACTGATTCTTTTCAGAGATCGTATTAAAATGAAGCAAATTAAAAAACCCAAATCGCAATCGCCACCGCACTAGTGTGAGTGGTTACCACCGCTACCGCTTCGTTACTCCAACCGCCTCACTACCGCCACCGCCACCGCTATCACCACCGCGTCAGTCTGCGCCCACCTTAATAAATTTTAGAAGCAAGGCAGTGCAGGCAAAAACGTTGACAAAAGATACTTCTGTTTCTCCTTATAAGCATTTTACCAAATCCAGTTACACATCTCCATTCAAGATCCCGTCTAAAACAAGAATTGCTAATATTAAAAAGAAGATTGGCTTTATTGATGAGGAAAAATCAGACATTGATATCTCTTCTTTACATACAGAGGCTCCTATGCAACAAGATTCATCATCGTTCATTACTTTTTCTTCCTCAAAGTTTTCTGACTCAGGTACAAACATTGAAACAAATGGAGACATTGATTGATGTTTGCAGCATACTTTGCGTCTTATTGTTAAAAAACTTATGATGTATATTGGAATATCTAAAGAATCTTATTTCATAGCCCACTTAATCCACAAGCATACTCATATACCATACGAACATATTTTACTGTGTTTGAAAAATATTAGATTAGATAGCACTTTCTCTGAACTTGAAGATAATTTTGGATTATCACTATCATACAGTAGTAAATTGTTCTTAAAAAATATTCCCCTAATTGCTAGTGTATTACGTCCATTTATTGTGAATATAGATAAACATTCCAGCAGAAAGACCTTACCTATTTCATTCCGGCACAATTATTACAATGTTAGTTGTATAATAGATTGCTTGGAAATTGACATACAAAAACCATCCAAAGCCCTTCATCAAGCACAGACTTGGTCAGACTATAAAAAAAATAATACTGTAAAATATTTGATATTGTGCACGCCTAATGGTTTGGTTAATTATATTTCTCCTTGTTTCGGGGGCAGAGCAAGTGATGTCACTATACCTAATAGAAAATTGTGATTTTTTAGATGGTTTAGACTCAGGTACTTTTGCATTAGCTGATAGGGGATTTAAGCATATTGAGCAGATACTGGATGCAAAAGGAATAAAATTTAAGAACTCATGCCACTTTACGTGGGTGACCGCAAAAGACCCATAACAAAGCTATGCTTGCTGCCGAAAACCTTTCATGAAAAAAAAAAATTGGTTTTTTCTTTATATAAATATTTTTTGAATTCTCAAAAAAAGGCCTATTGACACTTTTTGGAACCAGAGAATATTTGCCTTTGGGATTAATTGGAAATTTCTTTGAAGATTTGTTTGAAAGGTTAAATGTGCAATTAGAAGTTACTTTTCCTATGATCTTCCTGTACTTATCCAGAGACCTCATACATCTCACAAAATTTACCGCTGAAATCACGCAACACCCTTCAAAGAAGAAATCATCTTCCTGCTTCTATATCATCACATAGTATATTGTCACCAACGAACGCCTTAGCTCCTCGTCGTACTCAGTCCCTATATTATAATAATTTGAAATCTTGATGATTTCAAGGTTGCAGAATGTTTGTGTTTAAGTTCGATGGGCAATGGATCAATCCAAAAAAAAAGAGGAGAAGAACAATCCCCGTCCATCCACTACCAGATTCATTTGTATACCAGAAGAGAAGATATGGTCCATGACTACCGAACGAGCTTCCGAGCATCACAGACTTCTCTTAGCCAAAAGAAATGGGAGCTGATAAGCGAGATCTGTTATCAGGGAACAGGGCAAAATCTTTGAGGCCAGTAGCAGAGATCAAAAGCAGCAGCGCAAAGATCCAGCCGCCGCGCCGAGTCGACCAACAGCAGCCAAGTGAGCGATAAAATTGTTAAACCTAAGCTAAACAACAGTCAAAAATGAAATAAATAAAAGTTGTGAAGCGCACACCTCAAGTATATTTCAACTTCCCCAATTCTCCCCCAAAACAGTAAGTGACATAAGAACTGACCCTGTGAAGGTCGAAGCAATAATTAACTTCCCACGATGATGAATGCGCTTTCCACCTAGTTCTAAGAGGGCAAAGAGGAAGAATTTTGAAAAACCTTTCCAGCAAAAAACGATCAACCTTAATAACGAATCCCTCGTAGCTTTTAAGAAAATAAAGCACTACTTAGTATCAGAAGATCTACTTCTAGCCTACCCTGATCCTAACAAGGGATTCCAACTTACAATGGATGATACAGACTATGTGATTGGAGTGGTGTTAGCTCAAAACGACAGGTCTATAACGTTTATATCCCGCATACTAAACAAAACCGAAGGGCATTATGCGACAGACGAGAAAGAAATGCTGTACCTCTATGGCATAGCAAAAGTCAAAATCTTCATTGATAAATCAGTCGTTAACGTATGCCATTAGCAATAGGAATAATAACAACAAAATGAACAGATGGAAGGCCATACTCGAGAAGTATAACCACGAAATTGTATGCAAACCTGGAAGAACGAACGTGGTAGCAGATGCTCTTTCTCGGCCTACGACAACATCAATAAATTCGATAACTGAAACCCAACACAGTAGCGAGATTTCGGGCCATGATATTATTCCCACCACAAAAACACCTATAAATGCATTCAAAAATCAGCTGATACTCAAAATTCATGATGATACCAGCAATCAATTTAAAATTCCATTTCCCATCTACCACAGGCACATATGCCAGACTATTACGAAGACCAGCTTTTATCCATTTTCAAGAAATATCTTCACTCGAGTGTAATTAGCGGCTTACTCTACTATCCGAAACGATAATAGCGATAATCCTAGAAATCTACTCATATCACTTCAGGAAACACAAAATCCGATTTACCCAAACACAAGTGGAGTATCTTATTAATATAGACAGGCAAAACTAGGAAATTCTGAAGCCACATTCGACATTTAAACGAAATTCTCCATATAGACGTTTATTCCACGGAAAGGAAACTGATACTAACTGCACTGGACAAATTTTCAAAATATGCACAGGTGAAAATCCAAAGCAAAACAACAAAGAATCTTTACGTGTGCTGCTCTTCTCCTTCGGCGTTCCCAGAATAATCGTAATCGACAACGAAAAATCACAATCCTGGCGAAACTATTTACGTTAAGCAAATAGACACAAAGGCTAAAAATTATCTCCAAGTATCAAAAATAAACCATGAAATAAAATCACTCTAAAACTGTACTAACAGAATCCGGAAAAATAGTTTATAGATAAAGTTAATATTAAAAGCTAATATTTCCCTTCGAGACTCTTTCTTTCCCACTGCTCTGAAGAGGTGAAGGTTTTTGACTACTCAAATTCCAAAGTGATCGCGATGAGCACAGGAACATACAGGAACTCTAAAAATGATTCACGTCATCGACTTAGAATCTTATAGTAAAATAATTACCGATTTGGAAATACACCTATGAAAAGATATCGAGACGAGTCAGCCCATGTACCTATTCCTATCCCACGAAATCTTGAAAATTAAAGCTCTAATTACCCACTGAAACCCAACGCAAGAGCGAAGAGGTCCCTTAACTTTATAGGGAGCGCATGGAAATGGCTGGCTGGCAGCCCAGACCACGACGCTTTCAAAATACTCAAAGCACAAATTACCAATGTCCTAGAAAACAATAACAAACAAGTAGTTATAAACAAATCTATTATAGACAGAATAAATAACACATGGTTACAAACAAAATTTTAGACGCATAAGAAATTATTGGAGATAGAAAAGCAGGATTAGCTGGAATTATAAAATACAAACTTGAACTAGTAAAAGAACAAATACTAAACGTAGACTATGCCTTACACTGGCGATGGATTGTGTTTGAGCAACATGATCAAATACTTATTATACCACTTGGAAACTTAGCGTCGGTTTTTCAAGCGGAAATCTATGCTATTCTGGGTGTGAAAAACTGGATACTTGATCAGAGATGGCACGTAAGGAAGAGTGGAATCTCCTACGACTGCAAAGCTGAACTCGCAGCACTCCGAAATTCTACCACCCACTCGAAAATTGTCTTGGAATGTACGAAACGACTGCAGTTGGTAGCTCGCTACAATGCAGTCTCTCTTAAATATATGGGTTCGTCGTCATCAAGGCATCGAGGGTAACGAAAACTGTGATAGCCTAGCAAAAGAAGGCTTGAAATGCAGCCCCTTTGGACCGGAATCACAGATAGGTGTGAATTCTGCAATCGTGGAAAACTGGATAACTCGGCACATGGAGATGGTCCGAGTGACAAAAGAAACCTGCAGACACACCAAACTCTTTATAGGACGTCCCAATAAATGCACTGCAGAAAAAGGAATCTTGCAGGGTCTGTAACAGGGTATCATACATGTAGGAAACACCTGCCTAACCTGGGAATCGTCATTGACCCGACATGCGCGTCGTGCGGGGAAAATTGCGCAGAACACTTTCTCCGTGATTGTCCCGCGTTTTCCCAAGCGCGTCACACGGTTTTCGGTGCTGATGTAATTAATATGGATGTTATCTGTCCTCGACCCTTACTCGAGATTCTTCAGTTCATCAGAGCAACGAAGAAGTTAGGGCGGGGGTAGAGTGCAAGGGACTATCTGTCTGAGTGTTCGGAGACCTTCGCTTTCCCCTTTTTTCGCAAATATATGTATAATCTATATACACCCATACCTCGCTTTACGTCGTTTCGCTTTGCGTTTTTTTCGAAGTTGCGTCGCTGCTTAATTAGTACTAATTTTTACTGTGCGTCGTTAGATTTTCGATGTTGCGTTGTTTTGGGTTCGAGTTTTAAATTAAAAAACGATCCTGACAGCGGAAGGAGTTTTAAAGTGTCCCAGGCGGTAGCTACGAATATGAATTGCTACAAGGAAATTTATTTAACGTTAAAAGAAAAGCTGTTCAGTAAACATTGGACCAATTTTTAGTAAAAGAAAGCCGACTTACGACAACAGCCACTATGGACTCATCAGGCAGTGATTAATTTTAATTTTGTATTTCATAAATAAATTGAATAGTTTATTTTGTTTTAATTGAATAGGTTTTTTTTTGTTTTTTGTATGTATGTAATAAAATTTTATATTATTTTTGTTTTTTAAATGTTTACTTTGTTCAATTTTCTTTTTAAAAAGTAGTATTTTCGTAACCCTGGAACCTATCTTCGATCTTTACATGGTTTGCTATAGAAAATCTTAATTCACTTTGCGTCGTTTCAATTTGCGTCGTGTTTTTTTGGAACGTAACCCCGACGCAAAGTGAGGTATGGGTGTATATAAAAATGAATTGCTGTGCGTTAGTCTCGCTAAAACTCAAAAACGCCTTGACCGGCTTGTTTTGTTCGCTATAATACAGGGGAGGTTAAAAAAAAAATTCCTGGAAACGCCAAAGGTTTATTATAGTTTATTAAAATTAATTGCTTATAAAAGATACAATGGATCTCCTGTAGCAAAGAGAGTAAGAATATAATTTGCGCACATACAATTCATCACAATCACTCATTTCTCAAAAAGCATCTTAATTTAGAAGCATTAATTATATATAAAGCAATAGCTGTCGCTTTGTCGATCGTAGTTATCTCAAAAAGATCAGATAAAATATTTTCTTTTATAGTATGTACACTGGTAAATTTCGCGAGATAGTACAGAGTAGAGAAACGCCAAAGGAAAAGCTGGAAAATCGAAAAAATTTCCGTTTTGTACAGGAAGCGAATTTTCTAACTTCAAGGAATCTGTATGAAAAAGACAATTGGTGGTTTTCGGGGTCGCAAATCTCGAACTTGCATTCAGAATTTTCGAACTCAAGATGTCGGATCCAATATGGCGACCGAAAAAGTTAAACTTCAAGGGATTTCACTGAAAATCCGAACTTTTGTTTTTGGTTTGGGTTTTTGGGGTCATTGATTTTGAAACTGCCATCAACATTTTGGAAATCAAGATGGTGGATCAATATGGCGACCGAAAAGTTAAACTTTAAGGGATTTCCCTGAAAATCCGCACTAGGGAATTTTCGGGATCACTGATTTCGAATCTGCTATTGAAATTTCCACATATGAGACCACTCCCACCCCGCTGGGAGATATTGGAGAGAGGGTGCAATAAGGAGGTGGTGTAAAATGAAAAAACTAAATTTAATAATACTGTTGGAAAATATCTAAAACATGTGCAAAACGCCAATAGGAAAACACTGGCTCACATAGGAGGTGCAGTAAGGAGGCGTTGTAAAATTAAGGAATACAAATTTAATAGTATCCCGGGAAACGCCGGGTCCGGGCAAGCTAGTATATGTATAATTGAGCAACAAGTTATAGCCTCTTATCTCTGTACCCTTTTCGGTTCCCTTTGATTTTTATCTTTTTATTTTATTCACCCCTGTTTAATTTGTTGGCGGCTCCATCTTAACGCACTGATTTTCGCAGTAATACTAAGCTATATTTTTAGTTTCCTTTATACAATCGCCACCATTTTTTAGATTTGTATATTTTGGAATACAGAAACTACTTTTTCGTATATTATTCGACTTTCGAAAATATTGATACACACAGCAATAACGTCCGCTGTTCATTACTTGCAAACATGTTTGACTTACTTAAAAGAAATTTTTTTAAATTATATTATTAGGGTGTTTCCATATGAATAAAAATATTCTGCTGGTCCTTCCCTCGGAGAATAGAACGCAACCCAATGAGTTCCAGCTTTGTGGACAGGATCCTCATTGGCTATTAAATAAGCTGGTTTCTTAATTTTTCATGGAAGCCAGTTGTCCCAGAATGCACACTTTAAGAATATATTTGTTGACTTTGTAGCGAATTTACATGCCCGAGCGTGTTCATTCTGGTTCGCAATCAGTTGGTATAAGATCTAACATAGTTATTTTTGACTTGTTTGATTAGTGCGTCACTGACAAACAGAATCTTCTATATATTCATTTCAACGAAAATCCAGAACCAAGAACCAAGTAACAACTCGATATGAATCCATTCAGGGGTTATTCTCATGTGACCACTTCGAAAAAACAATTTTTTTTCATATTTTGATAGTAAAACCTATCGAAAATATGCTGTGAAAAATTCAGACCGAAATTCCTAGTATTAAATAAGTTACAACTCATTATCGCCGCCGCGCCAGGTCTGCTGCTGCTACATTTTTATTGTTTTCACCGGTGTTTTTCACCTGCGTACGGAGTTTCTGACGGTCAACTTTAGTATATTACATATCTGTGTATATGTGGAATAGTGTATATTAAGTTTTGTCGTGAATTGTGAAATTGTGTGGTCCAGGCATAGCAGATTTGTGTAAGTATAAATTTTCCACGAGAATTCTGCTCTTGAAACTTTAAACGCGTTTTACTCGAAACGTCATTTTCTAGAACGGCCATGGTCCTAACAAAAAAACTAATCGACCGAATGCTTTGAAATTTATATATGTTCTTCTACCCATTAATGGTTATCGTAGGTACCAGAATTGTTTATTTTCGAAAATATGTTCTTACTTTTTTTAAACGATTTTTACCAAAAAAAAAAACCAAGATTTTCGTAACTTTCTTTTCTCCCGTCCGCCATTTTTTTGTTTTTCAATGAAATTGATTAACTCTGGTACCTACGATAGCGACAGATGTACTGAACAATAATCCATTCGATTTTTTCATTTCAGATAACATGACCAATTGATTGAATGTTATTGTCTTATAAAAAAAAATTCCCAAAAAAGAGGTAAACTTCATGCGTTCACATGAGAATAACCCCCTTCACTAGAGAGATATAAGGTAACAACGGAAAAGTTTTTTTTGTATTATGTATTGTATTTAATATTGATAGATAGTAACTGATTGTTGCAGAATGAACAATACTATTTTAATTTTGATCGGATTTCATACGAGGTAAAATTGTTGGAATGTGCATAAAGGTCTTTCATGCGCGGACACGGTTTTTCTTTTCTACCGCGGAAACCCCAATTATTCCCGGGATAAAAAGTAGCGCCAACGACAAAAATATTCTGCCTTCAGTATTCAAAAATATTAAGCTTTCCAGCATCCATATATCTAGGTTCCATTAAAATAGGTTTAGCCGTTCGCGAAATTTGCCCGGACAAATAGATAGACAGGCAAAAAGTAAACTAAATCATGCCTGACATAATTAAAGTCACATAAAAAACGACTTAGCCGTTCCCGAGATTGGCGCCGACAAACAAACGGACAGACAAACATTTTTAAATGTTTGTGTAGGTTTTGGTAACGTGCAAATAAACATAGGAGCTTAGGAAAAGGCAGTTATTTCTATAGACAATCAAAAAATCGTATGGCAGGAGGACGGGAAATCTCAACCGTTTTCGAGTGGGTGATTCATATATTCGGAATGCACATCACAATTTGATTTTTATCTTTTGATCAAATTAACGCCACGACATCAAGGCCAATCCAAACAACTACCTTTACGTGATTTCTAAAAATGCCACAAATGTAGATCTACCTCTACCACTGCAGGTACAGTCACTTGCGAAAATGAATAATTCTCTAAAATTTCCTTAATTTCAGGTTTTCTGAATTTTTCTTCGAAATTCATGTAATTACTATAAACTCAAGTACTTTGTATGTATGTATATAGTACAAGTATAAGCAATATTTTGAAGTTGAAGGTTATCGGTCACTATATTGGATGCACCATCTTTAATTTCCAAATATCAATAGCAGATTCAATATATACAATATTTTATATATAAATTTACACGGAAATCCGTTTAGGTTCCATTGCGCTATTACAAGACCCTTCGATTGGACATGGCGCGAGCGACCGTACCGAACGAAAAAAAGTGGAGATTCTTATATCCTTGGCCCCTATTTTTGGGAACGGGGTTCAAAACATTTTGCTGTGCTAATTAACGAAAAAATAATGAAAAAATTCTATCTCGACCCGTTTTCGAGACATGGGGCAATACGCGAGCCACCTAACGTTCGTGACTTTTGGGAAAATTCTATTATATTTTATGATTTCCCTTTTACAAACTGCCAGTGGAGTTAATTTTCCTTTTACAAACTACCGGTCGAGTTAATTAGCACAGCAAAATGTTTCGAACCGCGTTCCCAAAAAGCGGGGCCAAGGAAACAAGAATTGTGCCGAAAAAATGTTGACGAGGCTAATAAAGTTTCACTTAAAAAGTTTATTTGGAAATCTCTTAAGATATTTCAAAAGCACATACAATTCAGTTTCTATTGCGCAAAAAAAAACTTGTTATTGTTAGAGTATTTTATTTAATACGCAGCAAACTACAAAAATCAACTAAATTTTGAATCGAGTACGAAACATTTATTCTTTATAATCCGAATGACACAAGAGTGTCATAACTTTTCCGGCTGACTATAAGCGAAATTCTTCGGTATCTTCATCAGTCTAGTCTTTATTTGAGGTCTGTTAGTTTACAATAGAAGCACTAGAGGTCTAAAGAAAGGTAATTGGATTACAAGAATTCCCCATTCAAGCGAGTAGCAATAATCGCAAGCGGCATCATAAAGGCGGCAAACAAAGGGCTCTTTACGCCTCCAAGCAAAATTACAGCAGTAAAGGGTCTGGAATATCTGGTACTTGTTTCAGTGCCTTTGATCTCACACTCGAAGAACTTAAAATTTCCGTCAACACTTTGGCATCGGTTAGTTCAACAAAAGTTCATACGGTGATGTATATTCTGGAGCTTTTGTACGGGAAAGCATTAAAAACTCTTAAAAGGACGAATTCCGTTAAAGCAAATGAAACTCAGAATTCAAGGATATTCTTGCCTCATAAAGCTGAATTTGCTAAGGGAGCTTGAACTGACGATGCTGATTATCTACAAGCAGAAGGCTTTTTAGTGCCAGCCGACATTGCTCAGATAATTCTGAGGTGCCAAAAATGTTACTAGGACTTCAATCAAGTGAGATGAAGGCAGACGGCTACTAACATATACTGAGTGAATTATGGAAAAGGGAGATCTGTAGTCGGTACAATAGGAATGAGTAATCAAAATAATAGTACAATTTTGAAGTGAATACGTTGTTTTTGAGAAATGGACACATGAAAGTATGATACGGCATCTTATAGCCTTAGCGGACAATAGGAAGATTACGGACACTTTTATCCGTAATAGGAAGTGGGATTAGAAAAGTTTTAGTCCGGATAACCACAGATTCAAACACGTCTATTAAAACGTATATATGTATATATATTAATTTATGTTTTAAATAAATATAAAAATTCAATGACACGAAATTCAAAAGTAAAAATAAAAAAGTTGAAAAAGTGAAAAAAAGGTTTTTTTGAATCAGTCTAATGTATATATAATACATATATTAATTTTCTACAAATATCTCTCTCTTGCTCCTACAGTGTGATAGACAATAGGCCTGCACTGTGTCTTCTCTCAACTTTCGTTCGCCTCGCCCGATCACACTTTTCGTAACGCTCTCGTCACGCATTTACTACCTTACTCCCCAAGGCAAATGTGCGTAAAGAAATTTTACTTCAAAAATTGTGTGCGCCCAGCAAAAGAATTATTACACGAAACTGAGAGGAAGTATTGTTATGTTTTGTATATTGGCTTCTCATAAATAAATAAAGACCTGTTAAAACAAATCGAGGATAGTGTTCGATCCGTGACAAAAAATTGTCTCCAGCAAAAAAATTGCAATCAATTCCGGGGTTTAGATGTAATTAATGTTTTTCGATTTCAAAAAGATATAAATTTTATTGAGACCTCCCGTGTTCAGACAATGCCCTTTATGTAGCTGTGTGAAATATATTGGATGTTCTGGAAATTTTCATTTGTGGCAACAACTACTCGCATATGAAGAGTTACTAATTAACATGAGACCAAAAGGAGATTCCTCCTACCGTGACATGATATCCGGAATAAGGACAGGTTTGCTCGCAACTGAGGATGTGGGGGTCTTGAAATCTAGAAAGGTCAAATTTTTTGATATCATTCTTGAAAACTTTGTAAATTCATTGCTTTAATGCCTACTGAAACGATTGCACTATTTACTCATCGCGATATGTGCCACGCGTTAAATGAGGAAATGTTGAGGATGCTACAGTGAGATGAAATTCAACTTAAAGCATGCGATTCTATTGACTATCGACGGCACATAAAGAAAAAAGTGGGAAACGCAATAAAAGCTGATGAAGATGATTGCATTCGTACGGGTGGTTTACCGCAAACTATTTATATATACATACGTATTGTTACTCTAGGTTGGCCTGCGCGGCCGCGGGAAGTGGAGAGGGACACTTCCCAAGGGTCGATTAATCGGGGACGGGGATATCTCTGGTATCTTGCCGTGGGAGGCACGGCCCAATTGCATTCGGGGCTGGTTCCCGTAACGTCTGCGGGACTACAAGTAGCCCTAGAGCGGATTCCGACTTTTTTAAGGGTAAAGGGGGGAGGAAGGCTAACGAAATTGGATAACGAACGGGCACGGTACTCACCTGGATTTCTTCGTCCGGTCCTTCTCGTGCGGAGCCTCTTCCGGGATTCTTCTTTATTCGTGTAGCCGGGGTCTCTCCTTCTTTCTTCTCTCTTCCTCCGCTTCTTGCTGCCTTCTTCACGGGCCTCTACTTCGTTCTTCTCTCTTCCTCCGCTTCTTGCTGCCTTCTTCACGGGCCTCTACTTCGTTCTTCTCTCTGGTTGCTTCTTCTCTTGAGCACACTCCCGGAGCACCGAATGGAGGCCACTACCAGACTTCGGCGTCGGCCGCACACACACACTAAATCCGTGCCGCACCACACTAAATCCGTGCCGCACCATACTAAATCCGTGTCGCACCATACTATTGGCCGTCCCCGAACTTGCCACACTTCCGGCCGTCCCGTTTTGCACTTATGTTCACCGTTATACCCTGCACAAATCCTGGATATTTCATGCAGCACCGTCGCGCTATTTCACCACAATCCGAACAATTCTTTTTTGCTACTTTCCCGGTTGCGTACTTATTTAATTTTTATGCTTTTTCTCCCGACCGCCCCGTTTCGCATTTATTTTGCCACTGCCCCCGAACTCCTCTGATCCCTAGTTTTCATTTTTACCCGGTGTCCTGCCTACTCCCCGGAAGAACTTGTTCCCCCTACAAGTAGCGGACTAAGGCAGGAGTTACAGGTAAATTTGCCACACCTAATGTTGAATCAGGGGGTTACAGGATCAAGGGCAATGGTGTAACGGTGTAACAGTATTAAAGTCGGTGCAAAAATTATGATCAAAAGAAACATCGATATTACTTTAGGTCTAGTAAACGGTACAATTTCCGTGGTCAAATCAGCATCACGTAATGTCCAGGCTCACAAGGGCAGAATGAATGAGTATTAAGTTCAACATGGAAAGGGCTTACATATGTTAAGTAGATAAGAATTTCCGCTTTGCTTCAAATATGCCTTAACAATTCATAAAGGTAAGATTTGAGTCTCTAGAGAGCGATTATCAATGCAGGAAATAATAACATGTTTGCTAAAGGAGAGGTCTACGTCGCGCTATCAAAAATCATATCTCTTGAAGGCTTGCATTTGATTAATTCTGACCCTGCGAGTCTGCAAGTGCAACCAATCCAAGTGCGATCGCTGAATATTGGAGACTGCAAAGTAAATACAGACCCGATTTACCAATTCCCGATTTCATGTTATGCTAATGCAATGCATATTGCCCTTCTGTGAGATCGAAAATTGAAAGTTTGCCATCTGATCATATCTAACGGCAATGTCTGCAAAGGTACATAGCATCCGGCAGTAGTGTCGACACGACTAAATTCCGCCAGGAAGTCGACGCTACTGTGTATGGAACAAATGAACAAGACGCTGCATTATTTCTAACCGATCTCTTAAACCGTTCAAATATCCTTAGAAATATTGTTGAATGTAGAGTACGTTATACTACGGCATGTTTAAATGTGTTAATACATAAGAACAACGGCAGAACTAAGTACTGTCCTTGCAATATCAGTTGCTGGTGTAGAAAAAAAGACTGTTACACTTCAGAAACTTCTGACACGAAAAAAATCGATGTTATCTGTGAACACTGCTAAATATACGGAAAGCCGAAGTGGCATTTGTTACATAAATTTTTGCGATACAGCTTAAACTGTTTCAAGTTCAGTTTAAAAATTGCCAAATGTTCCAAATATTTGCTTTTAGTTCTCGGTATAATCTACTGCGCGGACCACGATTTAGGCCATAATATTCATTTTTCGCAATTTGGTGCATGTTTGAACATGAGGTAGTCGATTTTTGGGTCATTTTCATGAGAAAAAAGTGGTCCCAAATGGCCAAAAATTATTTTTTTGGTCCCAACTGTGGTCGGTGCAGTCGATAAATGGTAAATAAGTATGTGTGCAAAGTTTCAAGTAAAACGATTGAGTAGTTTTTTCACAGTTTTACAACGCGCACCGAAAAAGTGCATTTTGAGAGGAACGCGTTTATAGTTTATGCAACATCATTTTTCGTCAGAGACGCGCGGGCTGCGAGCGCTGTAGAATAAAAACTATTATAGATATCGATATAATATTTTAGGACTAGTACTTTTGAGACCGTCTCCTAACAACATCTGTAAAAAAAAGATCTAAACAAATTTTTTCTAACAGTAGAAAGACCCCTTCAAAGTATCCCGATCTCTAAACTTAAGATTACACTTACTTATTACAAAGTTATGTGCAATATTTCTTCATGGACTTCTTGAGAGTGGGCACTATACAATTATGCTGCGAGATAATTATAACTGGCTCGAAATTGATGACTTGGACGTTACACACAAGCACCACCATGTGTCATACGTGACACAATATAGATCCAGTGGCGGATGCAGAGTAAGTTTTGTAGAGGGATTGATTTTCGCGATTTGGATTGTCTCGCATGAATTAAAAAACAAACGTGTTTAAAACAAGTTCTTATTTCTAAAGAAAGGTCCAAACTTACCATGAATCATGGTGAGAAATGAATGGGAAAGATTGTTCAGGAGGAGTTTGCATAGCAACAGATGAATAACCAAGCTCTCAAACGGACTTTAACAGTGCCGGGACGATTCTAGGCATTGTAGTACTATAGTATATATGTATATGATACTAGCGCGTTTTTCCAAAGACATGACCTCAATTAAGGGCTTTTTAAGAGATTCAGGTTTTGTCTCTTTATACATATAATCGCCATTTAAATTGCTTTGTAATCGCTCATAATAACTTTGTAACCGGATCAATTATAGACACAGTTGTACTATGTATGACCCAATTTGTTGGGTTTTATTCAAAGGCATGACCTCAATTCATTTTAAGAGAATACATACATATATGTATGCAAAACCGGGCTGTTGAAGGCTTGAAGAGAATCTTTCGTTTCTTTTGCTGTCTCTCTCGTGTTGACGTGTAATGCTTCCTCCCTATCCATCCCACTTATCAGAGAAAATCTTACTTTCTTGTAATATTCGCATATATCAGTTATCTTTGTTGCTGTATTTCAAAATTATATGTAAGGTCTCCTTTAAGTGAAATTCTTGTCAGAAACGTTTTTGCCAATCATCACTTGTTACTAGAAATTTTTTATTTTTTTTGGGCAAACATCACTGAAAACCAGTTTTTAATACCTTGTTTTAGATTAGTTGGATCCTATTAGACCTATATAATCTTTTTAAGAATGATTGAAATGATTGTTGACGGTCAAAACTTATTTGTAAAAATCGCGGAGTAGCCCGAATGTCTTAACCAGAACCAGACTTTTGCTTGACCTACAAGCTACATATGTATATTGTAATTGCCGTAAATGGCACACATTATCGGCAATAAGTAGGGTAGGTTTTAGCTTTAAGCGTTTTCTTGATCAAGTTGTAGTTGCTAGCTCTCTATTGCTGACGTTGCCGACTGGACGCCCAGTTGACACAACTCAGACAAGTGACAGCAGTAGGATGAATCTGTTACTCAGCAGAGTGTTCACGTCAGGAGGGTTAGTTTTTATTTATTTTATGAATTAATTTTCTTTGCATGAAACCTTATGTAGCGGCTGCGACAAGTTCTCACGTAATACGGTGAAATGTTTTCTCCTTGTTGAATGGGTAAAACCGTACAGAATTTGTTAGAGACTAGCATACGTCATCTGGAGTCTTATTCACCGTGATCACATCGTACCTCTTTTCAGCGAGCGGACTTGCTCGACGGGGCAAAATAATTGCAATTATCTCAGCAGAAAATTTATGGAATACCTGATGTCCTTTATATCATGGCGGCATGCCGTGGGGGTTGTCCAGTGGTACGGACACTGGAATCTGGACGCAAGCTGTCTCATAGGTGGATTGTGCTTCTGTGATTCACCTTTGTAAGCATGGTCTGCCGTTTGCTTTTTGTAATTGGGCGATATCGGACGGAGTTCACCTTCGTAAGGCTAATGCCTTTGCCTAAACTGGGTGGCAACTTAGTTACAGTCCAGGTCTATATCTTTTCCAAGAATCCTTCGTGTACCCGTTAAATCGGCAAGTTTGACACCTTTGCCGGAGTTGAAGTTATTTCCACGGTTCTATGGGGGTTCCCGTATTGGAGTTATTGGATATCTGTCGAGTAAAGATTTCATAGATGACATCGTTCGTTTGCTTTGAGTTGCCATAATTTCTTTGTTGGGAGTAGAATATGGTCGGATCATCGCAACGTAATTACCTTTGCCCGAAGAGGTATGTAGTTCTATTAAATCTCCAAGGTTAATACTTTTCCCCAGAGTGGGCGGTGGTCTTCTTAACACCAACAGATTAATTAATATCTTTGCGCGGGACGTTTCGTTTGAACAGTAAAGACTACCAGACATTTATGACAGCTGTTCAACCTACTCAAGCTGTGAAACCACTTTAAAAAAAAAAGTCAACGAGTGCTAGTTATAATAAGTGCAAAATGAGCGAGTCGAAGGAAAATAAGGATTGCAATAACTTTCGTGAACTAAAGCTTTTAAGTTTGGACTTCACGGTAACCGCTAGCAATATGAAGACTAATTTAGAAAATATTGAAAAGCTAACTTACGGATATACGAAATATTAAAGCTATTATAAATGTGATGGTTTGGAAGAGGAGAACTTGGCTAGAGAACGTGCAAAAAATCTGTTAATATTGTTGCGAACCGGTAGAAGTTCCTGAAAATAAAAGAAAAAAAATTATTAATTTGTTTATAATTTATTTCAAAATTGAAATTTATTTACTCGTAGGATTTAAGAAGGGACATTTTTAGTACCCACTCAGGCTAGGGACTACATATTTAATGAACGAACGAAGGAAGCTAGCCGATCCGAGTAGGCTTTTGCGTTTTGTTTTTTGGCTACTGCCTGAGAGATTGGAATGAACTTGTGTTGTGGTTGCTTGCGTTTTTTTTGCTTGGACCGAAACTTAAAAAGATTTGTTAAGAACGTTCGAATTGTTTTTCAATACTACCGCCAGAGCTCGTAGGAATTGTTCGAGCTAGTGCTTTCATTTTCAGGGAAGTGTGGACTAATTGCAGCTGCATAGTGGACGGGGACACGGAATTGAGTCTGAACACCACAGGCCTGTGCAGCTCCATCTCGACATCCGCTCGCAGGACTGAGGGAACTCCGGCGGAGAATCCTTGCCCACGCGAGTTTTATGTATGTTAATAGGATCAATTTAAAAACAATTAAAACAATCAGTTTTGTCACTATGTTTCACTTTTTATTTGAACAGTTTTCGATTTCCTATAACACACTTATTTTTGGTCACTCTTCGGAGTGAACCTTACAATTTCGATGCGGTCTTAAGACTAACTTTTCTTGTCTTAATTTCAATTTCGCTTATTACATAGAATTGCTGATTTCGGCATTTGCAGGTGAGGTGTCACGTTTTTGGGCAGGTGAATGCTTGGACATGTTCAAGCAAGTGAGTGGACGAAGTGCAAGCGTCAGATTAGTGCAAGCGTCAGATTACCTTTTCCGTTCTCATAAGTTTCGAAATTGGAATATGCTGAACAATCTAAGTTTTTATGTTAATTTTGTTCATGAGCTCTGAGCTCTGTCTGGGGTCAATGTATTGCGGGTTGCACTTCGTCCCCTCGGTTGGTGTTAGGTTAACTAACGTAACTCCTCCCCCGTTTGATTCAGGATTCTCCTGGATCCTGTTAATTAATTTAATTTTGAAATTTTTCCGTTTCCAAACCAATATTATTGAGACTATCGTCCCTATTATAAAGCTTACTGAAGATGTTCCAATTCCTAGACCTATGTTTACATTTCTATGATATTTTAATTCAGTTATTTCTTTTATATTTTCTTCCTGCTTCGAAACAATATCTTCGAAAGTTACATCGGTTTTGTTTGATACAAAGGTGTTTTCTATGGGAACAATAAATTTGCAGTTATTTTTGTAAATACAATTTTTGCTAATTCTTAGTTCTTTTAGAGTTTTTCCATTCTCGTATGTATATGTTTTATTGTTTATTTCGATTACAAATTCAATTTCCTGATCAATTTGTTTATTATTTTGGTTTGGAATTGGAATTATAAGCCTTCTGCTAAGTTTCTGAAATTCTTTAGGAATTTTGATCGCGAATACGATTGATTCGTTATAATAAGTGGCTACTCCGAGTCTAATTTGCATTAATTTTCTCGAGTCAATATCATAAAATTTAATTTCTTCGTCTGTTAAAATGCTTGGGTGCAGAGTCCCTAATCTAGCTGATGCAAAGTTGTCTTGTATGTTGTCAACCTGTCTCTTAATAAAGTCGATTTTGACCATTTGCTCTAAAAATAAACTCTCTGTATATGTTCGTTTTTCGATTGCGTTCAGTTTCTCTGTTATTTTAAGTCTGTCTGCCTTAATTGCGTTTTCAATTAGCGTAAATGTTTTGTTAAAGTTATCGTTGATTTTTATCTGTTGGTTAACTGTTCCGATGGCGTTGTGGTTGTTTTTGTCTATAGTATCTAGATGTCTTTCAATGTCCTTCCTGTCGTCATCGTCCATAGTTCCAAAAGCCCATTTCAAAATCATACCGCCTAAATTAACTAGCCCTCGTTTACGTCTATGGGGTACAAGTGTCTTAACTTGGTTCCTAATACTCTCGATTTGATGCATTGCGATTTCCTTGTTAATACCTAAATCGAATGAATTGATAGTTTCTTCTATTCTATTGACTATTTTTAGTATTTCCTGAGGGTCGATGATATGTAAAACAATGTCGGATTTACTAACGATTTCTACATCGCCTATTTGAATTTTTGCGTAACCTAATTCTGAGTTAATTTTGTCTACAGTTAATGTCTGATTGCTGGGTGGTATCATCAGCATTACGATTCCTAGGATCAGCAGTACCTGAAAATTTAAAGGGGCGTTTAATATTATTTTCGTGTATCCCATCAAGCCAATGTATCCTAAATTTAGGTTCTTCCTTATGCCTAACTGATTTATAATTCTTAATGAATCCTTTTTCTCTTTTCTCAGTGTATTCTTCTCTCTTTATATTTCTTTTCTTTATGTTTTTGGTCTTTGCAGCTTCTATCCTTTTGTGTATTATTGCATGGTCTACTTTGTGTTCCTGTACTTCTATTGGGGTTGCTTTAATGGTTGAGTGGAAGGTGTTATTATACATTTTAACTGCTTTTAATATCTGTGTTTTAATTGGTAGTTTGTCTTCGAGGTTTAAGGTCCTGATTCTTTCTGTGACGGTGTTATTAAAACGTTCAACGTCTGAATTTCCTGTGTGACTATTCGGTTTTGTGACATGATATGCAATTTTCTCTTGTTCGCAAAATTCCCTGATGTTTTTTGTATTGAATTCGTTATCGAAGACGAATTTCTTTATTTGTCCTTTGATTGCGAGGTATTGCCTAAGTTTTTCAATTATTGTTTGACTATTACGGTCTTCTAAATAAAAGCTAATAGCGTGTTTTGAAAATTTATCTAGGAAATTTATGAAAGAATGCTTGCTATTTACGTAAGTATCAACATGTATGATTTCGTTGGTTGTTGAAGGTGTTTCCGTCAAGTGAAATTTCTTTTTAATAGGATTTCGATCGTATTTACCAGAAGAACATATTTCGCAATTATTGATTATTCGATGGACCGCTGTTTTTAAAGATGGGTTATAGACTTTATTTTTTATTCCTTCATAAGTTGCTATTATTCCTGAATGCCCTAGTTCATTTTTGTGGAAGAGTGATATTTCTTTGTTGAGCTTTTCTTCATCTTCGATATCTCTCACAAGAGAACTACACCTTACAAACTTTACGCCACTATTTCGCGGGAAAAGATTTATTATTATTTGTTGCAGCTTGTTATATTTATGATCATTTAATTCAGAGTAGATGCCGACTTTCCCTTTTCCTATATGCCTTCGTAGAATGTCATTGACATTTTCATTTTCTAGATCCCGTAGATCAATGAAGATTCTTCTATTTTTAAATACGTTTTGAAGTTCTTTATCTTTAAATTCTCTAAGTATAATTTGCGTTTTAAACCTGTTCACAACTGTTTCTAGAATAGGTATATGGTCCTCACAGTTTTCCTCTTGAGAGTGGGAGGTTTGGTTTTCAAGGGATTCACTTAAAGCGTTTATCTCTTCAGAGTCGTTCGCTTCATTTTCTGTCTCTACTTCAAGGTTGGTAGAGTTTTCAGGAAACATGTCGCTTAAATTGAAACTCAAATTTTCAGTTTCCAAAGCTTTGATACTTCTACTATTGTTATCGTATACCGAGTTTATTTCTCTCGTTTCAGAGTTGATTCTTAAAGCGTTTATCTCTTCAGAGTCATTCGCTTCGTTTTCTGTCTCTACTTCGAGGTCGGTAGAGTTTTCAGGAAACATGTCGCTTATATTGAAACTCAAATTTTCAGTTCCCAAAGCTTTGATAATTTTATTATTGTTATCGCATACCGAGTTTATTTCTTTCGTTTCAGAGTTGATCCTACTTAAAAAGTCTACAATAACGTTGTCTTTACCTTTTATATAATCGATTTTGATGTTATATTCCCCTAGAGAAATTAGCCATCTCGTTAGTCTCGGATTGATGTCCTTACCTGTATATTTTGCTGCAAGCCATTTGATCGGCTGATGATCCGTCTGCAAATCGAATTCGTTACCAAATAGATAAGGTCTAAAATATTTACATCCCCAAACAATAGCTAGCAATTCTTTCTCTATTGTTGAATAGTTCCTCTCGTGGTTGTTCAGAGTTCTGGATGCATAACAGACCGGATGTCCGTCTTGTGTTAAAACTGCTCCAAGGGCAATGTTGCTGGCGTCTGTTACTAATTTAAATCTTTTCTTGAAGTCTGGGTATTTGAGGATCGGATGGTTGGTTATAATTTCCTTAAGTTTTTCGAAAGCTGCAATATAATTCGGGTCGTTTGAATTAATAGTCATTCCTTTTTTCAAATACTTTGTCATAGGGAAGGCTACTTTGGCATAATCCTTCACAAACTTCCTGTAATATCCAGTCATGCCTAAAAATCTTTTAATTTGCTTTGTGGTAGAAGGCAGTTTTAAATCTTGGATGCACCTAATCTTGTTTGGGTTCGGTTTCATTCCTTTCGGTGTTAGGATATGTCCAAGAAATTCTGTTTCTTTTTTTAAGAAACTACATTTATGGATTTGAATTTTCAATCCTGCTTGTTTCAATCTTTCAAACACCTTTTTAAGGTTTGAGATATGCTCTTCTAGAGATGTGCCGAAGATTAGAATGTCGTCCATGTATACTACACAAACTTTATTTATGAGTCCTCTTAATACATGGTTCATCATTCTTTGAAAGGTTGCCGGTGAATTCTTCAGACCAAACGGCATTCTAATAAATTCATAATGGCCTTGTGGTGTAGAAAAGGCTGTTTTCCTTCGGTCTTCGGGTCTGACTAGAATCTGGTGAAAACCCTTCGCCAGATCTAAAGTTGAGAAATACTGGGCTCTTCCTAATTTATCGAGGATACTGTCAATATTCGGTATCGGAAATTTGTCACTAACGGTTACTTCGTTCAATTTCCGATAATCGATTACAATACGCCATTTACGCTCTCCTGAGTTGTCTAATTTCTTCGGTACGATCCATAGAGGGCTGTTGTATGGGGAATTGCTGGGCTGTATAATGTTTTGTTCCAGCATCTCTTTAATTTGCCTCTCTATTTCTTCCTCATGAACACGGGGGTATCGATAAGTTTTAGCGTATATGGGATTATTTGTAGTTGTAACCACCTCATGTTGAATTTCATGGGTTGAGGTGAGTTCATTTCCATCCTTATAAAATGAATTTTCGTATTGCTTTAGGGCTTTCTTAATATTTAATTTCTCTTCGGAATTTAAATGTTCTAAATCTAAGGTTTGAATGTTGCTTTCTTCGAAGTTGCAGATCTCGTTTATAATGAAGTAACGATCATCTGTTTTAAAATAAATTCTGTTGCCGTTTACTTCTATAAATTTTTGTCCTAAATCTAATTTCGCACATAAGGGGATTAGAAAATTCTGGCCCATTATCGCGTCGTATTTTCGTCTCGGTAAATCCATTAATTTCCAAGATAGAGTACCAGATAGATTAAAATTATTCGGGATGGGGGTGATTAACCTTTTTGTCACTTGGGATATTCCGTTGATAGTCGAGAAGTAAAGGGGTTTTTCTAAATTTTCTTCAGGGTAGTCTGGTAAAACTCCTGGTCTCAGGATGCTTGTTTCTGATCCGGTATCAATTAAACACTTAATTTCTATTCTATCTATAATTAAAGTTATTATTGGGTGTTTTCCGTCCGAGGCTGATCTTGAAAAAATTTAACATCGCTATTTTGGATGTTATCAACTTCCATTGGGACAGGGTTATTGTTGTTAGGGTTATTATTAGATACAGTATTTTGTCTGGGTCTAACTTGTTCTGGTCCGTTATTGAATGGTCTAGAGTTATTGTTTCTGTATTGTCTCGAGGAATTCTGTGTATTATTTTGTTGTCGTGTAGGGTAATTATTACGATATTGTCCCGAAAAATTATGCGAATTATTTTGTTGCTGCGGATAATTATTTTGAGAATTCGAAGAATTATGTGGGTTATTTTGTTGCCCTTTGAAATTTCTATTATTGTCTCGAAAGTTATGAGTTGGTCGTTCGTTTTTGAAATCTCTACGGTTCGTGTTATTACGTGAATCTCTATAATTCTTCTTATAGTTGTAATGAATTACATCACTTTCATCTAAAAGACCTAAACTATCGAAAGTATTAAATATCTCGTTTAATGTCATATTACTTCTTATATTAACCCTATAACTACCTGTTAGCATATCTTTCACTATATCAACTAAATTTTTATCGTTATTGTCGGGGCTATAATTAGATGGCTTATTCTCGTCATATTCATATAATTCGTTTAGTTGGAAATTTATTCTACGTATAAAGGAGAAAAGTTCTCTTAAGTTACTTACTTTGGTGTTGCGGCTTTCGTCCATTAGTTTTTTGTAGCTTTTCCTTGGTCGAAATTGTACCTTCAGCTCAGTCTTCACCTGTTCCCACGTCGTATTCTCCCCGAGTCGTTGAATGCATCTTTTGGCTTCTCCTTGGATTTTCTCTCTTACCACCATCAGTAGGATGTGCTGTAACAGGGCCACGTTGGTACCGCAAAGGCTTCCTACATTCTCCACGGCGTTGAGGAATTCCTGAAGGGGGTAGTCTTCCTTCCCGTAAAAGGTCCTGATGTGTTGTACTTTATTCAAAATCTGGTCAGCTGTCAACTGGAACATTTGTCCTCCGGGCTGGCCAATTTGTTGCCTTAGTGCGGCAATTTCCCTCTGATGTTCTTCCTGCATTTGTTGGATCATCTCCTGCAGATTCTGGGCATTTTGTTCTTGAGCCATTTCGTCTTCTTGTAGATTTTCCAAATTTCTTCCTAAGTCGTAGGCAGCTTCTCTATTCCCTCTCATGGGGTGTAGAACCGGAAATTTCGTTTCTTCGCAAGCACTAAGCACTTTAGCTAAGTCACTGTGCTTCGTATCTAATTAACCGGTCACGGATATCGAGTTAAATTCGATCACTGGATTGCTCTTCTTCAGAAGGCAATCCTACCGACTGCGCCAGTTTTATGTATGTTAATAGGATCAAAATAAAAACAATTAAAACAATCAGTTTTGTCACTATGTTTCACTTTTTATTTGAACAGTTTTCGATTTCCTATAACACACTTATTTTTGGTCACTCTTCGGAGTGAACCTTACAATTTCGATGCGGTCTTAAGACTAACTTTTCTTGTCTTAATTTCAATTTCGCTTATTACATAGAATTGCTGATTTCGGCATTTGCAGGTGAGGTGTCACGTTTTTGGGCAGGTGAATGCTTGGACATGTTCAAGCAAGTGAGTGGACGAAGTGCAAGCGTCAGATTAGTGCAAGCGTCAGATTACCTTTTCCGTTCTCATAAGTTTCGAAATTGGAATATGCTGAACAATCTAAGTTTTTATGTTAATTTTGTTCATGAGCTCTGAGCTCTGTCTGGGGTCAATGTATTGCGGGTTGCACTTCGTCCCCTCGGTTGGTGTTAGGTTAACTAACGTAACTCGCGCCCGTAGCGTATACGCGTGTTGGAACTCCAAGTAAGTACCCCTTGTAATTCCATCCGAGGCACTCGACGAAGCAGCCTACAAATTAGCCTACGCTGAGGCGAAAGCGTAGTGCATAACACCCAAATCACCGCTCTAAGTGTAGAGAGGGCCTATGGCTGCAGTAAGCCGGGAAATAAAGAGCGTCTCAGTCATAAGTCGCCTAAACTAAGCATGCAGCCGATATAGCAGCGCGGTCCGGTAGTCTAACAAGTGGACAAACAGCACCTTATTGGTTCAAAAGGAGTTCAAATTAGTGCCCAACTAAATAGCACCACCCACCGTATTCGCCGAACTAAGAATACGTGTAGCTAGGCATCTTACTGGCTACACCCCGCTGTAGTTGCTTCGGAATATTTACATGCATATGAGCTAAAGAAACTGAATCTAACATGCATTTACTATAAATAAAGGTAATAAAACAAAGCTACTCCCCTGAGGTTGTTCCAATTCCGCAACTTCCAGATTCAGGCCATTCTGCGACTTCCAGGGTTCCAGCTGATTCCTGTTATCCAGATCTGGTAATACAAGGTGTACTGCGCTAAACAGAGAGCAGAGGAACACATAGAGGTACAAACCTCGAACAAAATCCGTGCCAGAGTTTGTGGAGCTCGCTTAAGCATAGGGGAAAGTGTAAGACGCAAGTAAGGTGCAAGGAAGCTTTGCGTGGTATACTCACGAGCGCTAGCTCGCTCAGCTCAGCGGCCGTAAATCGGAGCCAAACTCGAGCACACATAAGCAGCCTGCTTCTTGGAATTACACACTGATGTGATGACTGGGGGTTGTTCTCTGGTGATTTGATTTGTGCGATTAATTCTGCGACTGCGAGGAATTAAATGTTCAATAAATGCGGGATGGCGGATAAATATTTTTAGGTGTAGGGGAGGAACACTTTTTAGTATATTATAATATTTTCATATTTATTGTACATATCTACAATTTTGTTAAATTGACTTCTTTGAATATTTTTTAACCAATTCAAATGAATGGGTATTCCAAGGTGCAATTTTAAATAAAGACAATGTATCTCTTTTTCTTGAAAGTTTGTACCTTTAAGAATTTTCAGTAAAAATTTTCTTCAAATTTCCAAGTATTTTAACACGTTCACTACCAGAGATATGGGGAAATGCATATATAAACTGCTGTAAGTACATATGCGACGTCGTCGGGTAGCTGGGTGAATTCTATAAATGGTAAGAGTCGAGTGGTCGACAGGTAAAAAATGTCATACTCCTTAATAATTATAAAGCAAGAAAAATTCTTGATTATTCAACTATCTTTGCAATCCTAGTAAACCGTACCCATTTTAAATTATATGTATGTATATATAAACACATTTTATTTTAATACAATTTATTTATGCAGGGTGTATCGTATAGCGCATGCAAAAATGATAAATACTAATAAATTTACTTTCTCGATTTTTAAATACTGTGTTGGTATGTAAATGTCATTAAATTTTAGCATCAAGCAAAATGGATAACTTTACGCTAAATTAACAACAATACGTTTTGATATTTCCCAGTGACCATAAACTGGTTATTGGACGAATTATGATAATTTTTAAAAACTAATAAACTTTCCGAGGGCTCTAACAAAGAATACAATTCTTTAGAAAATTTTGTTTTGCAGCTTAAACAATTTACTTTACCGAAAAATTTAAAAAGTACAAAACCTGCAAAATATCTCCTAGAAGCTAAATCAATGGGCTGGTTAATAATTTCTACTTCTAAATCTTCGGGATCTAAAATTTCTATGGGTATGTGTTCAATTTCTGGAATAGTATAATCCTCGAAAGTTGATGGCTCAATATTACTTTGGGTAGGCTGTGAAATGGATTCTGAATGTGTTGAAGGACCATTCGATTTGGATATTTGCAAGACTTTGTGCCAATCGACACCTAAAAATTCGTCTTTATCGGTCTGGCAATTAGATCGCGTTGATGGACGTATGATGCGTGCGGACGCTATTTTTCCCATAATAAAGTTTAACTCGTAAACCGATGGATCCGAATGATTTCCACACATTGACCGTATTAAAGCAAATAAATTCTCAACCGTATCTTGATTCAACCTATTTAAAAAAAGAAATTTAACATCGAAATCTTGAAACTTTTATTGCCCCGGGAATTTTAAAATAAAATGCTTTTCGCAAATATAAAACCGTTTAGGTAAAAGTACTTGTACATCTAGGCAGCACAATTTAATCCACTCCTCACGCTTGACAGAATCTCTTGGACAAAAAAACGTAATACTTGAATCTATATCTCTGCAACTCTTACAACCGGGGACGATACACCCAATACCTATTTTCTTCCGTTTTGGCAAGGGGATCCTTCCTGCTCTCTCCATTAGAACGAAAACTACACAAAATTTAATTCACAGGCACTACACACAACACCTCTACAATAATTGGAAAATTACAATAAATTGTTTCTAACTAAACAATTTTTTTCATGCAAGACACAACTCTTTACAAAAATCGCTTATTTAATTTATATCTACGCTAAACTCGCAATCGCCAGCATTAGTTAATGCAAATAGACATTTGAATAAACAATACATATTGCCATATCCTATAATTAAGCATTTTGCGCTTGCTCAAATCATAATTTTACATTGCATAGTTTAATGCGGCACCACTCTTTTCTCATTTGGCGCCACTCTATGCAGTGCTAGTGTAAATTCATTGTTAACCCCAGGAGCGGCAAATATTCATTCATAATTATTACAAACGGACTCCCATTTTACAAGGGCACGATAGGATAGCAGCACACTGTAAAATTATTGACAATATTTCTCCACCTATCTCCTTCTGAAAAATGACATCAGAGCGAGACAGTCAGAAAAAATTGTAAATAATTTTACCGTGTCCTCATCCGCATACATACATATGTTATCCTGCTGCTGTAAGCTAAGTTAAAGAACTTGAAGCTGCATACAGAACTTTCTCTCGCAGCTTTCATCAGACCGCCGAGCTTTGAAAAGACCGCCGCTTGAAATCAAATGTATGAAGCCTGAGGTCCGTTCGTGGCTATATGGCGTTGGCCCTCTATATGTTCCACTTCTCTCTGGCGCTAAAGGAGAAAGCAGGATTAATTCACGCACTGTTTCTGTACAACAAAAGAATCTGGGTCACCAGCTGTCACCCGGCAACAATGTTATGCAACTTCTCTCCGGCCGGCACACACACTAGGTCGGCCTGAAGAGACTGCGGTGCGGTTACGAAATTCGCTACATATTGCCATTTACATTACAATTTATTGCACTGTACTTACCCGTAATCCATCGTTGGTTAAGTTGATTGGCTTTGGAATTCCCCCCGCGTTGTTGCCTCTGCCCTGCTGTCGCCACTGCCTCGCTGCTGTCGCCATGTTCCTGGAATAACCGAAATCTAACCTTCACAGAACTCTTCGAATTAAGCCGGAAAGCACTGCACATTTCACCTTTGCGCACACTCCCGGCCCGTTAAACTTGGAAAATCCGCTGATTTTCCAAACAAACTGAATTTTCCGATCGGCTGGCGTTCCCGTAACCGTTCGTAAGAAGTAGAGACGAAACAATAACAAGACGCGGCTTGTCCCAGCAGGAAATTTACACATGACGGCATCGAGGAAGTCATCAATAAAAGGGCATGTATACTCATTCCAACATCGATGACATTTCTCACGGCGATGTCATTGGAAATGCATGCATGCCTTTCTGCATGACCACGGAAAGTATGGGGTCATCACAAAAATACAAAAAGAAGAAGATTTGGATTACTGAGAAGCGCATGAAACAACAAAACCCCAATAAAACTTCAGCTCACTTGAAACAAACAAACTCCTATGCCTTCCTGTTAGCATGGCTATGTCCTCAGAATTGGCATACATACCTTAGTCATGCATGAAATCATCGATGTACAATTTCACGCAATCTCCAATTTCCTGCTGGGGTCTTCTAGCTCTCCACTTACGCATACACATAGTGTAACTCACGCAGCCGACTGAGCTGCTGTGTGTGTACGCAGCACGGTTACTATTGCGAGTTCACCTCACACAGGGGGAAGATGAAGTGTTCGGTGGTACTGTTGAGGGTCGCTGGTTAAGTCAACTATTTTGCTCCGGGATTATTTAAATAATCTTAATAAAAAAAAAACTCTCTCGCTAATTATTTAACTTTGCCAGTAGTTACGAGCCTGGACCATGCGAATTAGCGAAACTGGCCGCATTCTCCGAATTTTGGCTACGAATGTTCGCCAAACGGAGGTTGCACTTTTCCACGTTGAGAGACACCGGCTCAAAACATCGAAGGATCCGTATTGGAAATTTTTAATAACGCCGAAATTGATATTGATGTAAATCAGATAGAGAACATCAAACGGTTAGGGTCTGTTTAAGGAAAGCGACCGATAATTGTGACCCTCTCCATTCCAAAACTAAAACGGAAAATCTTTCTAAAGGTTAAAAACATTGCCGATTGTAAGCTATCAGTTGGTAATAATTTATCGAAATAACAAAGAGAACACATTAAAAAGCTGGTAGCTGTCAGAAATCATCTTAAAGTACAAGGTATTACATCAAGAATCAGAAAAATGAGTCAGTAGACGGGAAAAAGGAATACGGAATAATACGGGATCCTAGTTCAACATCTGTTTTAATACTTAATCCTATTATGGACAAGAATGGCATTCTTCGGATAGGCAGTTGCTTAGGGGAGTCTGAGATAGGCTGCCAAAAAATCTATCTAATTATATACTCCCACAATGTTCACCGCTTTCGTTGCCTATTGCATCTTATTTTCACGAACGAGCCTTACATAATGGCGTCAATACAACATTAACGAAGCTCCGAGAGTGTTTTGGATAATAAAGGGCCGTTAGCTAATCAAGTCAACGATACATAAATGCCAGAATTGCTGTTTCCTTAAGGGTAAGCCACTAGCGCAAATTTTCACACCACCACTGCCTAAATGTAGATTGCTGCACAATGCCTTTCGAAAACACTGGCATAGATTTTGCCGGCCCGCTTTGCGTCCGAATTTCCCCGGGTGAAAATTCTACGAAGAAGGTATATATTTTAATAGCGACATGTGCATTGTCACTCGCGCAGTGCATTTAGAGCTGGTGCCAGACATGACATATTGTTTTCTCATGAACTTCAAAATTTTATCCCAACTCAAGGTATTTCTTGGAAATTCATCGTCGAGCGAGCCCCATGGTGGGGAGGATTTTGGGAGAGGCTGGTGAACATTTTCAAGAATGCGTTAGAGGCTGCAAATTCTCACTGTCGATACGTTGCAGACATTTTTGGTGGAAATTGAATACATTATTATCAATACCAGACCTTTAACCTACGTTGGAGACGATCCAAATGGGTTATCACCATTGACACTTGCGAATTTCTTAATTGGAACGTTTCGCATAACATTAGCTCCAACATTCGACAGTGACCAGGATATTCGCTCAAAGTAGACAGGACGATTGCGGCTACAAAGGCTTTTTCGAAAGACATTCAAAACCGAATATTTGGCCCAGCTTCGATCGGCTCATCACAATAAACGGCCTATATCTGCTTCAGCGGGCGGTCAGCATTGTATTGGTGGTTCGAGTGTTGTTCAGCCGACGCTTGATGATATTCGTCGTGGTATTAAGCAAATGCAGACTGACTTTAACTCGTGTCAGGCTACAATTTCTGACAATTTAGAGCTTTCCCGCTCCATTGCTTCTGATGTTAAGACTCTGATTCCTTCTCGGACCAATGTTGCCACGGTGCAGCCGCCCTTACTTGACTGCCAAGGGCCCACCTCGGAGAGCACCTCGGAGAGCTCCGCTAATCCGTCGACCTTGCCTCCCGTGAGGCCTGATTGCCCGTCCGTACCTCAACGTCGTCGTGGGAATGGTGGTCGTGGCGGCGATAAGAAGAGGACTACACCGTCTCCGACTGCCTCACCTTCGCCTTTACTGGTGCAGGTTAATACACCTTCGCCTGCTATTGATGCCTGCAATTTACAGGGGGTCAATTCTACCTCACGTAATTCGTCGAATGTCTCTACGCCCATGCCTTCTCGTGAGTCGAATGCTGCTGCTGGTCCTCTTGACCCCCCAACTTTGCGTCCTGCGGTGTTGCCTCGTTCCATTTTCGTGTCCCGTCTGCATCCGGATACGAACGTTGAAGATGTGCATTTCTCCTGAGATCTGGCCACCAGGCTCTATTGTACGGGAATTTGTTCCTCGGAGAGGACCTAAACTGGGAGCGGCTTCTGGTGGATTTGGTACTTCTATGAACGGCTACAGAAGTTCAACGTGTACTACGCAGACGCAGGCTGGGCAGTTCATCTCCAGGGAGGTGTCTTCTTCCGAATATGATGCAAAAAACTCATCAGTGAAATCTCCCTCTACTACGCCAACATAACCGGACTTCGTTCCAAGACAACTCGCCTTTTTATCGGTTCGACGAAATCCTGCTTTGACGTGGTCTGTTTGACTGAGACTTGGCTGTGTGGTGGAATCGAGGATGCTGAGCTTTTTGCTTCGGACTACATCGTTTTCCGACGCGACCGACATTCTAATTTGAATGCTTCCGTCGGTGGTGGAGTCTTATGCGCTGTTCGGCGCGAGGTTTCGTCTGAGCGGATCGACACGTCTCACCTTGCCGGCTTGGAAATGATTTGTGTGGCTCTACATCTTCCTCACAAGAACATTTTTATTATCACTGTATATATTCCTCCAAACGCTGCATCCGGTGTCTACGAGCTTCTTGCTGCCTATTTGGACGACCTTTCTGATGACATCTTACCTTCTGACGAGCTCATTTTGGTTGGCGATTTCAACATGCCGTCTGTGGAATGGAGTTGCTCTGGGGATGATATTGGGCTCCCTTCGGTGAATGGTGGGCCGCACTTTATTTCCTCCTTTCTTGACAACATTGCCTCCCTTGGACTATCGCAATGTAATACCGTGACCAACGATCATAATAGATTTCTTGATCTGGTTTTTTCTACTGATCCATCTTCTACATCAGTTAGACACTGTACTACACCGTTGCTTCAGGAAAGCGCACATCATCCTGCTTTGTGTCTACTCTTTTCATTCGATCCCATATTTGTCGCGTCATCTTTGCCATGCAATCTCTGTTATAATTTTAAAAAAGCCGACTTTTCTAAAATGAGTCTCTGGCTCTCTAATTGTGACTGGAGTGGCGTCCTGAATGAACGTGACATTGAAAAAGCTGTTAAGTCATTTTACGATATTATATCGCTCTGTTTTTCGTCTCTTGTCCCTGTTAAGAGGTCTAATAGTAATTCGGTTTGGCAACCCTGGATTAACTCTGAGGTTAAACATTTAAAGAATCTTAAGAGTAAGGCTTGGAAGACGTTCTGTTCCTCTCGGAGTGATCCGGATTTACGCGCATACTGCGACATTCGCAATAAATTTGTCGCAGCTGTTAATGACTCCTATTTTGCCTACATTCGTAATGTAAAAAGTTTTCTTCGTGACGATCCGAAGCGGTTCTGGAGATTTGTTAATGCCAAACGTGGTTCTGACGGTTTTCCATCTTCACTTTTTTATGGCCCTATGAGTAGCAGTGATCCTCGAGTGATTTCTAATCTTTTTGCAGATTTTTTTAAAACTGCCTTCTGTGATACTACCTGTGATATTAATCCTAACGATTTTACCAACTTGACGAAGCTTCCGCAGACTATTATTCTACCTGACGACCTCGTTTTTAATGACAATATTGTTCTAAAACATATTGCTAATTTAGATGACAATTACTTAATTGGCCCTGATGGCATTCCGGCTTGTTTCTTGCGTAGGTGTGACTCTGTTTTGTCCTCTGTTCTTTGTTATTTATTTAATCTATCTCTTTGTACTGGTGTCTTTCCTAAGCCTTGGAAGATCTCTGTGATTTTCCCCCTGCACAAGAAGGGCAACAAAAGTGACATCTCCAATTATGGACCTATTGCCAATTTATCTTCTATTGCTAAACTCTTTGAAGCCTTGGTCTGTGATGTGTTGTATTTTCATTGCAAACCTTTTCTGATGTCATTTCAACATGGCTTTATAAAAGGCAAATCGACTACTACCAATCTGTTAGAATTTTCTAGTCACTGTATTCCTGCTATTGAATCTGGTAATCAAGTCGATTGTATTTTTACTGATTTTAGTAAGGCTTTTGATAAGATTGATCACCGGGTACTTATATATAAATTGACTGCTTTGGGTTTCCCTTCTCGCTTTGTTGGTTGGACTACGTCATATCTGCTTGAGCGTGCCCAACGGGTCTGCTTCCGTGGCGTTCTTTCTGATATACTGATGAACACATCTGGTGTTCCGCAGGGTAGCCACCTTGGTCCTCTTTTATTTACCATCTACATCAACGATGTCTCCCTTATTCCTACTTACTCGAGGATTCTGTTATGCCGATGATGCAAAGCTATTTTGTACAGTCTCTGATGCTCGTGACTGTCAGCTGCTGAATTCTGACTTACAGGCTTTTCAGTCGTGGTGCTTAGTCAATCGCCTGCCATTGAATATTTCAAAATGCACCTGTATGACTTTTTCGCGTAGGAAGACTCCTTTGCTTTATAACTATTCGATAAATGGACGTTCTCTCTCTCGAGTTGTCAAAGTGAAGGATCTTGGTGTTGTGCTCAACTCTCGTTTCTCCTTTGAGGATCACATCGATGCCATTGTGAATCGAGCTAACGCCACTTTGGGTTTTATCAAAAGATGGTCTAAGGAGTTCGATGATCCTTATATTTCTCGCCTCCTGTACTGCACATTTGTTAGACCAATTCTCGAATATGGTTGCACAGTTTGGTCACCTTTTTATGAAAGCCATATTAACAGGATTGAAGCGATTCAACGCAGATTCTTAAGGTTTGCTCTTCGTGGACTGCCCTGGGAGGACAACCTTCATTTGCCACCATATATTGATAGGCTTGCACTCATTTCCCTTGAATCATTGGAGCAACGACGGAACAACTCCAAAACCGTTTTGACTTTTGACTGCCTGCAGGGCACGGTTAACTCTCCCGAATTGCTTGCCCTTTTTAATGTCTCTGTTCCGGCTCGCTCTTTGAGGCATCACGACTTCCTGCATGTTAATCATCACCGCACTAACTATGGCCTACATGAGCCTATTTCTTCAATGTCACGTTCCTTCAATTCTCGCTATAATATTATAGATTTCCATATTAATCGTCGCCAGTTGAAAGGTCGTCTTCGTTAAACTTTTTATTTAATTTGGCTGTACTGACTTGAAACTCTGTTATAGTAATCAGTAATTTGATGAAGTTGTGACAATAAATAAATAAATAAATATCGGGAATATTTTATATTTTTGCGAGATTTATCGTACAATAAACTTTCTTCGGTATCTTCACCTTTCAAATCTCCGGATTTTATTGCAATAGGTCTGTCTCCTTTCGCCGGTACTACCAGCCGGACATAAAACCTTTTCCTTTGCAATTTTTTTGATCATGGCAATCGCACGGTCCCACTATGGGGCCAAATCTCAAAAAGCTGGCCAAAACCTAAAAAAAAAAGTTTTCAAGTTGGGATTTTTCTATCTCAAATTGGCTAAAGTACTTCCTAGTGCTATAGAATCAAGCGATAATAGGACCCTAACTGGACGCTCACCCGTAGAATGCCAGTGTGAAAGTGGCATCTATGGGTAGCAGTGATTGTGTGTTTTGAAGAGAGAAAAAGTTCTCGTTTCAAGAAGGCACAAAATATTTAAAATTTGACAGTTTTTAATAAAACCAAATGGAATCGTCAGTTAAAGATTAGTAGAATATTATAAAATTAATTTAATTACTGTATTATTAAACACTAATTTTAGAGAGAGATAGAGTTTTTTACATTT
Source organism: Neoitamus cyanurus (assembly GCA_947538895.1). Taxonomy (NCBI): domain Eukaryota; kingdom Metazoa; phylum Arthropoda; class Insecta; order Diptera; family Asilidae; genus Neoitamus; species Neoitamus cyanurus. The sequence goes on from OX384547.1 coordinate 4,875,979, forward strand.
TACAACTCAAAAACTATGTAAGATGCCATGTTACAATGGAAATATATAAAAAGTTCCGCATTGTACCGCTCTGAAACGATTGGAGGTGATAAATTAGATAAATATGAAAAAAAATTAAGAAAAATCAGCGCGGCATATCACTGCCTTTGGATTTAATCGATTTTTTTCGAAACAAATGTATGCATGACCTGTTTCGCTGGACAAAAATCGAAAAAGTGATGAATCGTTTCAAAAGTCGGTATTATATGGTTCTCGGGGGCACTGATTTCGAATCTGATATCGGATTTACAAAATTCAAAATGGCGGACCGGAAGTGACGTAATATTTTACGAAAAAATTGAGTTAGCGCTCTGAAACTCGGTTTAATATTGTTTGCGGGGTCGCTGATTACGAATCTGATATGAGATACATAAAAATTCAAAATGGCGAACCGGAAGTGACTTAAATTTTTGCAATTTTTAATTTTATAAATCCGATATCAGATTCGTAATCAGCGCCCCCAGAAACCATACAATACCGAGTTTCAAAGCGCTAACTCTAGTTTTTCGTAAAAAATTACGTCACTTCCGGTCCGCCATTTTGAATTTTATAAATCTGATATCAGATTCGTAATCAGCGCCTAAGAAAACTATATTATACTGAGTTTCAGAGCGCTAGCTCAATTTTTTCGTAAAACATTACGTCACTTCCGGTCCGCCATTTTGATTTTTACAAATTCGATATCAGATTCGTAATCAGCGCCCCCAAAAACCCCCGAGTGAGAGATTTCAGATCGATAACTTGAATATTTTAGTTTTGGCCAGCTTTTTGAGATTTGGCCCCACTGTGGGTCCCCTGGAATGTGCCAGATCCCTGTCACAGGTAGAGCAATGCTTTATCTGTCGCCACAAAGCCTGGTCGGCCGCGTCAGATCCGGTGGTCACCGTTTGCTACCACTTGTTCCACATAAGGTGCCTGCGGGAATGGTTGCGGACGGAGAGCAGTTGCCTTAATTGCCGGCGCGCCGTAAATATGATCGAAAGTGTGCCCTACACAAGAGTGGTTCCTAAAAGATATAATATAAGATCTAGCGGAAAAGACACAACCCCGAATACATTGGCACCGCCTGCTCCGCAGTCATCCTCGCAGCCACTTTTACCGAGAATGCAACCTGCTGACGATTTTGCGAGTCGAGGCACCAGTCGTGATCCTAACTCAGTTGGGCATAATTTGCCACCTTCTTCGTGTCATGATTCGTACGCGAATCAAGCTCCGTTTGCCGGTTTGCGATTGCAGATATGTAGGTGATCTGACACGAAAATGTTTCCCGCGCATTCGAGAACACTCACGTAAATAGACCAGTCGATTGCCCGTAATAGGCTCCGTCAAGTTCTGCCGTTGTGTTTCCGAGTCAGCTCGATCGGTTCGGCGCACCACCGACCTTCCAACCACACGCCCATCAGGTATATCAACCTTTGCCTCGACAGCAGGGCCCTTTCCTCAATCAGTTTCCCGCCTCACGCCGTTCTGGCAGCCCCACGAACAGCATGAATTTAACATTCGATTAGGATAACAGGCAGTTGAACGTCGACGAATTTATTTTTCGGGTAGAGTTTCTGACCTCCAACACGATGCGTGGAGACTTCCAAGTGGTCGTCAGCAGCTTCCACCAGATTTTAAAAGATAAAGCGGCCAACTGGTACTGGTCATATCTACGGTCAAACCCGTCGCCTTCGTAGGAAATCTTAAAGCGGGCTTTAAGATCCGAATGCGGAGATCAGCTGCCGGACATAGACTTTAAATGTCAGATGCTGCACAGACATCAGCAGCCTCGAGAGAGTTTTTCTGATTATTTTCAAGACCTTCTGGCCTTGAAAAATCGCTTAAGACTCCATATGGCGTAGGGCGAATTTGTAGAAATTATTTAATGGTATTTGCATCCATCTTTCCAGCGTCTTATCTTACACCAGCGTACTGATACCATATACCGTCTTCGGCAGGTAATAACCGAGTCGCAGGTATTGTTGGTGGAACCGACGCTGCTGTCGCCTGTGCACTATAGGCCGACGTTAGAGGAGGCTTATCCTCCGATTATCTCCGACCCCCTATCAGACGAAGAATCTGCAGAGCTAGGGGACGCGCTCAAACGATACAGACCCAAAAATATTAAGTGTTGGAACTGTGACGAGGAAGGTCATTTTTATCAGGAGTGTGAGTGAAACAGAACTGGGGTAGCAGAAAAACCTGCGTCGGGCCAAGGGCAACAACACCGACCCCAGCAACCATGGCCGCAGAACGGGTGTTACCTCACCCCCCTACCAGTAGTAACCAATGAGTCAGAAATTGATACACCGGATATACCAGAGAATCCAGACAGATCAAACAAAAAAGATAGGGGCTGAGGAGCTGTTGCAAAAAGCCAATGGGTCAAATATCGATCTGCAATCGAGGTGGTCAACGGAGCCAGACCGTAGGTGCAACGCCATGCTGATTTGGATGTCACGTTCTGAGGAGAGACTACAAATTAAGGACTTTATATCTTACCTAGTCCCACTCAAAATCTATACTTAGGTATACGTTTAGATTTTTGGAAGTCTTTAAATTTGCTTCGGATATTTTTGGTCTGGTATCTTCATTGGACACCCCGATTGCAGAGAAGCTTAATCATTCTGAAAACCAGTTGTCTTCAGATTTTTAACGGCAATTAGAGCGAACCAAGGCAAAGAGCGCCTTCTTACGCCATCTAACGCGACTACGGGTTTGGGAGACTCATTTGTGAGAGCATACTATAGATGTGGGAGATACCACACCTATAAAGTAAGGTTCTGATTCAGTTTCTCCGGCTGTACAAATATTAATGGACGCCGAGCTGAGAGGAATGATCTCGCTTGGAGTGATAGAGAAGAGCTAGAGCCCTTGGAGCTCTCTAGCTATTCTAGTGAGGAAGCCTGGCAAAGTCAGACTGTGTTTCGATGCCCGGAAGGTGAATGTGGTAACTAAAAAGGATGCATATCCGTTACCACAAAAAGATGGTATCCTGAGTCACCTTCTGCCTGTCAAATATGTACATTACCAGTCTGGATTTAAAAGCAGATTATAATATTATATAGATAAAAGCAGATACCTCTATATACATAAGAGTTCCTGTCGGATGCCAGTCGGTGTCTGCAACGCCCCACAAACTATGTGGCGGTTAATGGATAAAGCGATTCCACACGACCGTTATGTTGCAAGATTTGGACTTACATTTCGCTTTGCTCGCCCAAGTGGCAGAATGCCTGCAGAGAGCGTGGCTCACTATTAACGTGAAGGAGAGCAAATTTGAAGGAAACGAAATATTTGGATTTCTTTTTCCAATTTGGATTCACAAATTGAATTTCTGTCATAGTTGATTACTCAGCGCCTAAATCATACGGCAAGTGCGCCGCTTCATGGGCATGGCTGGCTGGTATTAACGTTTTATTTCCAACTTCGCAATTCTCTCAGGTCCAACCACCGACAGTATGAAAAAATCGAGCAAATTCTGCTGGTCCGCTAAAGCGCAAGCAGCCTTTAATGAGCTTAAATAGCTTTTGACCACAGCTCTGTGTTGGTGAGCCTTGACTTCTCCAGACCATTCATCGTCCAATGCGATGCAAGCTCGCAAGGAGCAGGAGGCGTCCTGTTACAGGTTGACGATGAAGGTAATTAGATGCCCCTTGCCTATGGCTCTCAGAAATTAAATTCAGCCCAGCGGATTTACGCGGTGACCGAACTGGAGTATTTGGCTGCAATCATAATTGTACACAAATTCCGTCCTTACATTGACTTAATGCCTTTTAAAAATATCACCGATCAAGCCAGCTTAAAGTGGCTTATGTCACGGCTTATGGGGTTGAGATGCCAACCGTGAGAAATTGGGGATGTAACATACATATTATTTTATTTTTGAACATTGATCTAGTAAACACAGCGACATCAAACTTACGCCTATCACCTTACTATCTTAATGTGCTTTCCAAAAATGCCACCAATATTACTCTACTTCTACTACTGCACGTACGGTCACTTGCAAAGTTGAAAAAAAAGTTCCTCAATTTCCTGAAATGCACTAACTTCATATAACTAATATATTAGGTGTACAAATAAGTTTCCGCGGTTTGTCAAAAGATGGCCCCACCAGAAGGTTATGGAGAAATTGTCAGATGTAAAACGTAATATCCCAAGTTTCGTCATCCGGCAACACCATAACCTTAAAGTACTAGTGATTCCGTATCAGCATCACGTAATTTTTTTCGTGCAAAAATGTCAAGTTCAATCCGAATAAGCATCATTTGCGGGAACTTTTGATTTACTTTTTTAATTTGAAAAAATCTGCAGCTGAGGCGCATCGATTGCTTCTAGAAGCATATGGTGAAGCTGCTTTAAGTGAGAGAAGTTGTCAGGAATGGTTTCAAAAGTTTAAGAACGGTGAGTTTGACGTGAAGGACAAAGAACGCAGTGGAAGGCCGAAAGTGTACGAAGACATGGAATTAGAAGTACTATTGGAGGAAGATTCGTCCCAAACGCAAAAAGAACTTGCACTTACATTACAAGTGACTCAACAAGCAATTTCACATCGTTTAAAATCGTTAGGAATGATATGAACTAAAGCCGAGAGACGTTGAACGCCGATTATGCATGAGTGAAATGCTGCTTGCCAGGATTAAAAAAAAGAGTTTTTTGCATCGTATAGTCACTGGTGACGAAAAATGGATTCACTACGATAATCCAAAGAAGAGAAAGTCATGGGTTAAGCCCGGCGAACCATCAACATCGACAGCTAAGCCGAATATTCATGGAAAAAAACTCATGCTGTGTATTTGGTGGGATCACCTTGGTGTCGTGTATTATGAATTGCTGAAACCAAGCGAAACCATTACTGGAGCTCTCTACCGAACACAATTGATGAGATTGAGTCGGGCACTTAAGGAAAAACGCGCCCATTACTACTCCAGACACGACAAAATTATTCTTTTACACGATAATGCTCGTCCACATGTTGCGGCGCCGGTAAAAACATACTTGGAAACACTCAACTGGGAAGTTTTACCCCACCCGCCGTATTCACCAGACTTAGCCCCTTCCGATTATCACCTGTTCCGGTCGATGGCACATGGTCTGTCTGAGCAGCGCTTCACATCATATGAAGACACCAAAAATTGGGTAGATTTGTGGATAGCGTCAAAAGATGAAGAGTTTTTTCGACGGGGTATCCGAATGTTGCCAGAAAGATGGGGAAAAGTAGTGGCAAATGATGGAAAATACTTTGAATAAAACGTAATGTACTGTTCCTTCACAATAAATTCCTAATTTTTTATAAAAAACCGCGGAAACTTATTTGTACACCTAATACATACCTTTTTTTTTGTTAAATTGCCCATCTTAATGCAGATAATGGTAGTATGTTATAAACGTTTATTTTGAATTATATTAAATATAAAATTAAAATACGGATTTTTCAATATTCTTTATTTAATACTCGAATTAAAATTTTTTAATAATCAATATTAATTAAAGTTCTATTCTGTTTTCTACGTGGATATGTTGTACCTACCTCTTTCGAAACGAAACAAAATGGGAAATTTAATAAAATGAAGAAGTTATTGGTGTGTTTAGATAGTTGTATTAATTACATCATATGTGTATCTTGATTGGTTGGGAATCGGTGGGTGGCTTGGGACTTCGTGCAGACAGACTCGTAAGCAGTGTAGAACTTTGCGAATTCCGTGAGCAAAAAAAACGGATCAAAGTAGTGAAGCACAAGCCCAAAAATTGTGTGAGCAATTTAAAATAAGTCCGTGGTCCGTCTACTGCAGCGCACGGGCACAAATTATGCGAATAAAAAAAGGCCTCTCGTGGGCACTCCCCAAAATTTTAAAATTCTGGGATTGCCATTGAAAAAATCTGTAGATTTCCGATAAAACTATAGTTCTGTCAACAATACTTGCGATCCGAAGGTCGGACATTTCCTGTACACTGAGTTGTTGTTTTGTAAGTTTTGTATATCATTTGACTCCTCTCGTGTACTTTAAAACTTCAAACACACCTCGTACTCTATGAATCTGCAAACCAAATTTGAATTTAAATTTTTTTTATTTTTAAGATAAAAATTGGCAGACACTTTTCAATAACCAATATTAAATTTTTTTTACCAATGGTATTCCAAACACGCACCCACCTATCACACGCTAACAAAATTGTTTAAAAATTTGACCACAATGTATGTTCTACAAAAATTCCCATCAGAGAGCAACCCAAATGATTTAACTTTAACCATCGAGATTTACCCTTTTCACGATCACTTAAAACATAAAATTTTAACACCTCGGCTTAGTCATGATCACATCCTTCTCACTAATTCCTCTGTGAGTACCCAAATTAGCATATAAAACGTTTCGAGTTCCGTGTACCCCTTAATTCAGTAGCGACTTCGTTCGATTTGGGCTGTGAACATACTTCTAAATTTTCATTTAAAATTCCATTCGACACCCGAACAAGTTTCAGCCGCCTTGGAAGTCACTGTAATTGCCGTCGCACCAAAACGAAAAATTTAGAACACCGCAACGATCTACCACATAAATTCCCACGACTGGAATATATTGGACCCGTCCTGGCCAGGCAGTAGTGCTCCCGAAGGCTCCGGTGTACAAATTTTCCAGGCATTTTTTATGCTCGCTTCTTGCGCCTGCTTTGTGCCAAGGATCTTAAATTAAATCCGGCAGTAGCGCAGTCATTCCCGTGCGATGTCACCGGTGTAAGTCTTTCGGTCAACAGCTACAAAAGTCGCGGCCAGTTCGCACGCAAATCACTCTGTTGCTTCTGCGCGGGCTATTCCCGCCTCACCAGCTCAATGTTAGCTGCAAATCTTCAAAGTCGGACAACAGATTACCAGGACGCGAAATACCACAAATCACCTTTGGTTGCGAGAATGACTCTTCAGTCCGGAGCCCTGAAAATTGTTAGGAAAATTTCGTGAATTCTTCACTGAAGTGTGGTGGCGGCTGCAGACAATTGGAAATAATTTTGGATTGTCGTGTAGCATACAACCCAGTTGGATGGCATGGAAATCAATTAAAGGCGAAAACATTCAATTGTTCGTGGCAAGACAAAAGTCGGCTCCTCCGCGGGCCCCAAAAGGAGTCACTTATCAAATTGACACCTAACACCATCAGAAAATGCCGAATGCCCATCGATTCTTTGCGTAATGGCTGATCTGACTGCGCCGACCGCGATAATGTGAGCGCTTAACAGGTTGCCGTGCACGCAGAGGCAAGTGCCAATCGTCAGGGGATAGCCGCTGCGACCCGAATGACGCAGAGCAAATTTATTTCAGCGGCTGAAATCAACTGTAGAAATAATTTTGCAATTTGCCATTCATGCAGCCATGTGGGCATTGTGGCTTTGCTTCAATGATTAGATACATTCACACGTGCCTCTACCCTACCTTACATATTTTCAACGGAAGACGTACATATGGTTTAATATTGCCCTGATGCGCCAAGCCTTCTGGACACTTCAATAATTACAGTGACGTCTTAGTATAAGAAATAATCATTCTTTACAAAACGACAGTGAAGAGCACACCAAATTTTACAGTTTCCAAAAATAAGTGAATACTTGTAAAAAATGGCTCATGAAAACAAGAAAAGTATTAATATATGTATAGCAACAAAGATATGTTCACTGTATTTAAGTGAGCACGCGTAGACTGAAAAATATAATATTAAATATTCCTTTTAAAAATTGTCAAACTCAATTTTAATAATACAAATTTGTTTTGTCTTTATAAAGCAAAAAAAAAAACAATGGTATTATCTAAAAAATTGTATTTATCAGTACAAGAGTTGTCACTGATTCAAAATTGAATTTAAGACGATTAAAATATAAATGAAATTGAAAAAAATCAAAATTATACACAACTGAATGCCCTAATCGACCACCAAAAGAAGTTTTCCAGCCCAGGAATACTAGCACTTCAAGCGGGAGCAAATCGCTAAGCGAAATTAATAATAGCGAAACCCGTAAAAAAAGTTAGAAAAGGTTAACGAAATTTTAGTTTTAATCATGTAGGTGTATAGGTCTCATCCCGTAAAAAAATGTACCCATTTAGGGTGTGCATTTTGTGCATAGGGACAAAAACTAATAAAATTTTATTATTTTGGTGAATCGATTGTGATGTCTTAACTTCGCGTAATTTTGACCTGCTGATATCGAAAATGGCAACGATCCTAACCAGATATCAGCTCCAAAAATCGAAATTATAAAATATTTGGGGCTAAGTTATGCCAACTTGCGACTTTGCAGGGTATCACAAACATCTGATTCCGGAAAATAAATTTTGATTACAGAAATCAAAAAATATTATATTACTATGTTTTCCTCGGGATTAACATTGTAAGAAAACTCTTTCATGTATGGGTTTATCTTATATTGCACATTGTACCTTGTACATTTCAATCAAAATGTAAAAAAAAAACAAAAGTTTTCACAAGTTTACATCGCAGCAGATCAAGCTATAACTTTGCGGAAAACACCTATGTACAATGTACAAAATTATCTCCTATTAAACCTGGCGCCGAAATGGTAGCGGTGAGTACTTTTTCTTACGGATAGAGGACACCTGTACCTACATGATAAAAGAAAAATTTCAAGACCCATTTTTTCCCGGTACCTATGCCATGCATGCCTAATGTTCCTGGGCTATAATGCCGACCGCATATTACCTATTACCAACCTAGGACATTTCTATTGAAAATGAGGCTTTTGAATTTGAAAATTTTGGTGACACGTTGAAAGTCAGCACCCCCAAAAAATCCGTATTGTAAATTTTCATGGAAATCCCTTAAAGTCTATCTTTTTCGGTCGCCATATTGGATCCGCTATATTAAATTTTGAAATTTGTGTTGCAGAATCGAAATCAGCATCCACACATAGAGTGTTGAACCCCGGTCGGAATTGAGAACGTTGAACAAATTGTATGTCCTAATTACCGACAACTTTCTACTTATATCAAATAAGAATAAAAACTTGCTTAATAATTAAAAATTATTTACAAATAAATAATAATATGTAAATTCAATTATCGTGTTTAGTGAAAATTATTACTAACACAAGCATATGGCATGAAAAATCCTTAAAGTATTATATATATATTAACATAGCAAAATACTGAGCGTAAACTCAATTAATAATATTGCTATGGTTATTTTGGACAAAGTTTTGCAGTAAATAAATCGATTTCAATAGGTTATAATCAGGCACTGATGTCTCTAAACGTATAAAGTATTCAATCAATCAGCGATATTTAATGCTATCTTTCAAAAATTCTTATTTTTCATCACCAATAGATTATAGCTTATATGCCTCTATACCGACCACTGGTCGGCATATGAAAAACGTAAAGCAATAGGCAACAAATTTCTTTTAACTGATTTAGACATCGTTTGTTATTGGTTTATTAAAATATTCTTAACTCGAACTTGAAGTACAATATATGTATGGCTGAAAAGAGATATCATTAGAATTATTATATTGATCACCATATAATTCGAAATTGAGTCAAACATATTGTAATTAGGAAGCCCGGATGACGTCTAACATGCAATTATGGATGTGAATAAAAACGTTAATTTCTCGAAATCATACGAATTTTAATTAATGAAGTTATTATTCAGCATTTTTCGATTTTGTAATATGGTTTGCCGGTGAAAATGGAGAAAACCTCAAGCTGGCTGCTGCATACATTAAAACAGCGACTTTTTTTATTTACCAGCCTTGCAAAGGCATGTTGTTTGAAATGAAATAGTTCTCGTAAGTAACAAAGTTCAGAGCCCTTTTTTAAATAATACACAACACCCTCCCCAATAAGTATTAAATTGTCATTGGTATCAGTTTTATATTAGGTCCGCAACTAAGTTCTCGCTGTTTTTTTTTATGAATATAAAACTTTATTATGAAAAAATGGTTACAAATGAGTTATTCAAAGTACTGCCCATCGCTAGCGACAACCTTTTCCCATCTTTCTGGCAGAGCTCGAATACCGTCACGGTAGAAGTGTTCGTCTTTTGAGGTTATCCATGAATCAAGCCAATTTACGATGTCGTCATATGAACGGAACTCCTGATTAGTCAGAGCATGTGCCATCGAACGGAATAAGTGATAATCGGACGGCGCAATATCTGGAGAATATAGCGGGTGGGGTAGGACTTCCCATTTGAGTGTTTCTAAGTGGGTTTTGACGGGTTTGGCAACGTGAGGCCGATCGTTGTCGTGCTGTAAAATCACTTTTTCGTGCCCTGATCGTATTGTGGCCGCTTTTCGCGCAGTGCTCGGCTCAATCGCATCAATTGAGTTCGATACCGTTCCCCAGTGATCGTTTCGTTCGGTTTCAACGTCTTTTCAGCGTTTTCGAAGATTTTCGGCCTTCCTTCACGCGAACGGTCGTCAACATCAAAATCACCGTCTTTGAAGTGACGGAACCAATCACGGCACGTTGTTTCACTTAGAGCAGCATCTCCGTAAACTTTTTGGAGTTCTCGATGCGCTTGAGCCGCCGTTTTCTTCGAATGAAAAACGAAAAGCAACACTTCCCCGCAAATGACGATTATTTGGCACATAATCAGACATTTTCACACAACCAAAAGTATATGTTCCAAAAACAAAATCACAAATGTATCAAAGCGGCTTGCTTACCATATGTCTAAGCTTGGTTCATGACGTTTTAGTAATGCTATAATCGACCAACTCTTACTACTGGAGCCATCTATTGAAAAACAGCGGGAACTTAGTTGCGGACCTAATAATTTGATATTTGGCTTGCGACATTACAAATTATAATTGTTGTTATTTTTCCAGCAATAGAATGAAATTCGTGGATAGAGGGATGTTACGGCTTCTTATGACCGTAGCAGTAATAGGGAAAAAATTCACCAATCTACAGCCTCTTATAGCTCGTAGTCTAGTGAATCTGTAGGAATAAAAAATGGATGTACAGGACTCTAGGTCAAGATCTATGATTTAAAACACACTGAATTTTTAATGTTAAATAATGATGTTTATTCAAAAATAAATAATTTAATGATTCAAAAAAAATAACAAAATTATGATACATTTTCAAACAAATAATAAATATCTAAATGATAAATAACAATCCAAAAAATTAAATAAGCGCAAAATAGAAAAAAATGAAAATAAGCAAAAAAATGAATTTTCAAAAATTAAAACTATTTCAAATAATTTCTGAAACGAGAATAATAAAAAAATGTGAAATTAGTGTTTTTGGGAAAAAATACAGAAAAATAAACAGTTAAACGTGAAGTCAAAAAATATGCTGTTCCTAGAATAATCTAAGCACAACTTCCCCGACGGATTTTCTAGAAAAGTTGTACCTTCAATTTTTCTAAGTTACTATTTCTCAAGTTCAAATAGTGGAAAACTTAATTGAATAGAGAGAAATTGTAGCTTTAGTTTTTTTTCGGAATAATATATTCAAATAAAAAGGGTGGAATACCTGTCTTTTTATTGAATATTTATTCCTTTCGGGTCAAACCTGATAATATATTGTGGTGTATACCGTCCGACTCAGTGGCAAAAACTTGAGTGTGTATACGGTGTGACTCAGTGGAAAAAACTGGAATGATTTGCTCTGCTCGGGCAGCTCCTTTTATAGCCCCAGTTTACATGGAGCTTCCCCTTTTCTACCATATGTTTGATGGCGACAGAACGTTTTCCATTTAGGAAATTGAGCTTCATGCTTGAGTTGCCAGATGGCGTCAGTAGGAATTTCTGATATTGTTTTGTGGCGTCAGATTGGCTGTCACTGTATGTAGCATGTCGGAAGTCCCGACAAGGGATCTATATTGTGTCCACCAGCATTCCCGCTCAGGATAATAAATTAGTTATGGGATCTTGATTTATTCTAGTATTATATTCGTTAGGATATTCAGGGTGCTTCGTAAAACGTGATCTAAAATGAAAAAATATGAAATTTGAGAAAATGTTACTAAAATTAAACATTCGTAACGTTATTAATATTGATTCTAATAAGTTTCATAATAATTTAATGTTTTTGATTTTAATGAAAAGTATTTTGGCGTTTATTTGTGTCAATATTCTTTCAAATGAAATGATTGTTCCGTAAATGGTTTTTACATATAAATTTGTATATCATTCATCTACCTGGACATGTTGTACCTTTTCGGAAAGGTGATGAGATGGCAATTTATTAAAAAATAATAATTTATATTTATTACGTGAATTTCGGAGAAAATGTGGGAAGCCTGACATTGAAGAAATTTCAGAACATTTTTTTCAATTTCAAAAATGACTGTACCTGAAATGGAACGTTGGTAGCAATATTGGAAAACATGTTGAGCTAGTGTTTTTTGGTAAGGAGGTTGATGTCGCTGCGTTGAATAGATCAAAAGACAAAAAGCAAAATAAAAATGTGCTTACCGAATTTATGAATCGCTCTATAACTCGAAGACTGTTGAAATTTATCCCTACCTGCTACACAATTTTGTATTTTCTGGTTGAAATATATCACCCTCCGATTTTAAGACCACGTTTTACGAAACACCCTGTATTTTACATTTAAATATTCTTGAATATTTCTTGGACCAAAGATTTGCACGTATTGTTCAAATTATACCATTAATGCAATATATTCGAGCTTTAGTTTTAACAGAATCAATGCAATCTTTTATTTAGAAAAGGATTCTGAGCCACAACAAGAATCATTTGCAGAAAGTGATGAGAGAGTTAAGATGATGAGTTATTATCCTCAATTATTTTATATAACAGCTTTCCGATTTCAGATGCGTCTGCGGCTAATCTCGTTTGTTATATAGTAGCATGATTTAGATCCATAAGCATTAATTGATGCTTTAATGAAATAGTTCGAGATGACGCAATTGTATCAAGTCCATCTGAATGTCTTATATTTTATAAAAACTATAATAATAATAGAGATTTTGGAAACATGTTCCAACAAATACATTTTTTGACATAAACAAAATATTTGACGCTCTCTTCCATAGGATATTTTCACCAAAAACCATTCAAAACCATTCAGTCCGCGAAAATGAAATAGACTATGAGAGAGAATTTTAAATACTGGTTTTGTGGAACGCGTCCTTGCTACAAGCATAAACTTTCTGCTCTCGAAAAGGTGGTTTCGATATTAATCCGAAAAAGTTGCAAATGGAAAATTTTCGATCAAAAAAGTGCTTCTCAACAGGGAATGAATGCACGTTTACAAAGCTTAAAAATAACTTTTTGTTAACTAACGGAAAGTTTTTCATTTCAACCGACAAATATGTATTTATAAGGCTGACATATCAAAAAAAGTCTTCCAATTATTGTCCCTGGTTTAATCGCGTTTGTTTTTGTTTTTCTTCATTTGCACGGGCAATCAATATTACAAAAGCGAAAAATACTGAACAAACCTTTAATTAAAATTTGTGTGACTTGACTATGATCTCTATGGCAGATACTTGGTATTTACCAGAGCAAGTTACGCGATATTTCACTATCCCCGACGATATGTTTGATTGCATGAATACCTCTTTAAACCCACGCGAGCGGTATGTGAAACATATTTTGCCTCCATAGTTAAGGGAGCCCGAGAAAAAATTAAATAGGTTCATACTTAAACTGACGTAATAAACCCCAAAATTTTCGCTACAATTATTTCCTAAAATTGGGCTGCCACTGGCAAAAAAGGTTTGAGATATTAATTGGTTTTCATGAAAACCCTTTACCGAACATTTTTTCTGCATACGTGCCTATTATTCGGAATATTATATGGGCCCATAATAGTTCAGTCCCCGGGTCCGGATTTTCTCTCGACGACCCTGCTTATACTTGTACAAGGTAGGCCAAAAGAAGTCATCCGATGTTGTTTGGCTCTCATTTTTTTTCGAAATGAAAAACTTCGATTCCGTTTTTTGATTATGTTTATTTGAACCTTTAGAATTTTATTAGTCAAGTCGAGAAGATGATATCGACCAAATGGGCGCCGTCACAATTGATTGCCATACGGGCTCGTTTTATGGCATTTTTCATCACTTCGGCGAGAACTTCCGGCGACAGATTCTCACACTCGTGTCGAATGTTGTCCTTGAGGGCTTCCAGGGTCTCGGGCTTGTTCACGTAAACACGGGACTTCAAAAAACACCACAAAAAAAATTCTGGAACGGTTAAATCGGGCGATCTTGCGGGCCAGTGCAAATCGCCAACACGAGCGATGAGGCGACCCGGGAACGCCGCCTTCAGAATATCGGTTGTGGCTTGCGCAGTATGTGCCGTTGCTCTGTCCTGTTGGAACCACATGTCCTCCAGTCCTAATTCGTCCAATTGCGGCTGAAAAAACTCGGTTAACATGGCCCTATAGCGCGCACCGTCCACTGTTGTCGTTTGACCAGCGGCGTTCTCGAAAAAAAATGGCCCGATGACTCCTCCAGCGTGAACAGCGCACCATGCAGTCACTTTGAGTGGGTGTAATGGCTTCTCGTGCATCACTCGTGGATTTTCGGTGCCCCAGAAGTGATAGTTTTGATTGTTCACGTACCAGCTGAGGTGGAAATGAGCTCATTATGATTTTGGTCGAAAAATCGTCCACTTCGTCCTCGAGATTGAGGATGGCTTGGGCGTAGGTTACACGCGTTTAGCGGTCGACAGGCAGCAGCTGATGCACGGACTGGACTTTGTATGGGAACATGCGTAGGTCTTTCACCAAAATTCGCCTTAGGGACGACCGACTGATGGCTAATTGCGAGGCACGGCGTCTGGTCGATGTTCCCGGCGACAGCTCGACATCCTCGGCAACAGCGGCTATATTCTCGGCAGAAAGGGCGCTCCGGGGCCGGCCACTCCTGGCAACGTCTCGTGTGGTCCCATACTCTGCAAGGTTGTTGGCCAAACGGCGCAGTGTTTGCGCAGTCGGTGCCGGACGGCCGGGGAATCGGCGACAGAATTCGCGCTGCGCCAACACCACAGACGAATTGTTACGCAAAAAAATAGACACGATTATTCCGCGTTCTTGGGGAGTGTACCGCTCCATGGCTTGTTCACTTGTATTCTACACCTGTCTAGTCCACAAATATCAAAACAGATTTGACATTGGCGGCAATTTGCAAAAATAATCTTTTAGCCCACCTTGTACATATAATGTGAATTTTGTGTAGAAGTTTTGCTTCTCTACTGTGTAGTATAATATAATAACAAAATACACTGTAATTTTTTTAAATAAAACTCATATTTCGTTTGAACTGTGAAAATGCTTTTATTTCAACATATAGGGGCACTTCGCTAAGCACGTTCTCAGTGAGATATTTGAGATAATCTGAGTTGAGGCGTGTTTTTAAATCGCCTCACTTTCACAATGAGCAACACAAACGATTAGATAAATATTTTGTGTATCGTTTATCTAAGTTATGGCACCCCTCTGAAAAACCTGTTATTTACGCGAAAATTTACTAAGAGTAAGTTAATTGCAATAAGTGATAGTTTTTGATTTTTTGGGTACCTACTTTAATATCAATTTTTCACTTTACATCAACAAACTTTGCTATGTTAAATCAATTGATCAATCCACTGAGACTACAAAGTCAGTTGCTCAAATTGTTGTCTCAGATATTTCACTGAGAACGTGCTTACCGAGAGTGTAATATAGATATGGAAGTTACATGTAGAGCACAAATTGAAACAAATATTAATCTAAAACGTTCCACTCTTTTAAAGAAATAGTAGTCCACATTTTGGTTTACAATTGAACGTCAAATTTCCGTGTTCAGTTCCAAAATGGTCTGTGGATTATTTGCATAAATGAAAAATTTCCACACAAAAAATCTAATGGTAATCCGCAGAACCTTGATGGCCAATTCACTTCTCTCTAGCGCGAGATAAGGCGCCTAGGAAACTTCGTCTACAATGACTGTTTCATGTTTAACATTGTTTCAGCTGCAGTTGACAGGTTGCACTATCTTGTTGGATGAAAATGTCATCTACGTCCATTTCGTCCAATTATGGGCATAACAAGTTGGTAAACATGTTGCGATAACGAGTTGCATACTACTTCGTGAAATGTGTAATTGTGAAGTTGGTAAGGTTTTTTGGGCCCCGAGTAAGCGAGTAATTTTACCGAATAGTTGATTATAAAATATGCGAACTATAATTTGGTATAGAATATCAATTTATTACATATTTTATGAAAATATCACCTAATTTTTTATTTCTTGCCGGTTTATATAATCACCACTTAAACAGCCTTATTTGGGGTGGGGGAAATTTCCTAAGTCCTCCTCCACCGTGGTTCAGCCACTGTAGGTAAGTCTAGAGTTTGAGACATAATAAATTCGATACAAGATCGTCTTATATTATATGTACTTTCTGCCTAACTGTTTTATATGCCAACTCTTTTATAATTCTGGTATAATCTAATGAGCCAGCTAACGCTGATTGCGATCATGTAGCTTTCTATTTAATTAAGCTACCGGGCCGGCGCGAGTGGACCCCCTTTGGAGCCCTGGTTAGACTTTTCAAACTGAGTGTGCATAGGGAGGCAATATTGGAGGAAAAAGAAGGAATTTGAAAAGGAAATATTAAATGTTTTCAGCCAGGAATTTCCGTAGGTCTGTTTTAAAACTCGGAAATAATTGTATTATACCTATGACTTGATCTATTATAATAAAAGGGAATGTTTAATAAATAAATGTTTCACTATTTCACTTAGTTGCTTTGAGCCACCCTATGACAATATCCTGGCTACGCCTATGCGCCCATGGACATACGTAGGGTGCTAACAGGCACTGACATTTATATATCCATATAAGAAATTTTACAAACACTTTCAACGTGACAGAATATATGCAAGTGTAAAATTAATACAACATCAGAAACTACCCCAACATATGGGAACTCAATTCCTTATTTTGCAGAAATCTTCGTAAATGGATAAATAAAAAATGCATCAAGTGACACGCTGTTTTCATTGTTCTTTTCAGCCTTCCCTTCACATACAGAATTAATCGGGCTCGGCAAAGTAACGCTATGCCATCAGAATATAAAAATTGAATCAGAAAATGCCTCATCAATTTCGGTCTATAAGACGATAATTAAAGGGATATTCCGTCGAGACCATTTCTTTCTCGGGTGTCTTCCAGCAAAGCGAGCAATCGCATTAATTTCGCGTGAAATTTTTCTACGAGTGCCACCCACTGGGACCCAGTGACTGAAAAGCACAGTCTGCGGTATTGTTAAGTCTCAGCTCTTCTCTTCCAACTCTCGAATACGTGGTGTACATGCAGCTAAGCTATTGTGCGGAGGCGACCATTCAAGCGTACTAACTCCATTATCCTAAATTCTCGGCGGATGTGTTGACTAATGTGCGGTGTGACATTTTTCCCGTCCTGAAAGGAGAGAATTATACGCCGGCCAGGAAATTGGGGATTCAAACAATCCATAAAAATGTGAAATTACACCCGAAGGAATGCTACTCTTCCTGTTGTACATCTTGAAATTATGCTTGCAAGACAACAACCGGTGGCACTCCCATCGCGCGAAACGCACTTTTTGGCTACAGAATGGGTGAGTAACAGAAAGCAACACGACTATAATTTGCGGTTCATAAATTCACAGCGTGAAGCTGGAAAACGACAAATTCGTAGGAAGCCCCCGTTTTTTGCAAGCACTGTGGTCTTGCAGCAGCGGTAGGAAGCTGTTCATCTACGTCCGAATAGGATTTATTGTGCGGGCAATGTGCAGCGATTACTATAGATGAAAACCGACAGCGGCGACTCTTTCAGCGAGTGACCGACTCCTTGAAATTTATTGAATTCGCCAAACTATGCCACCCGAATGCTAATACATTCACTCTGAAAATAGAAGGAAGGCGGAATTTTTGTTTCATCACCTCGAGGTGGCTTGTCACTCAAGTTATTGTTATTATAGTCTCTGTTTCAGTGCTAATGGGCGCTGATTAGTCACGATTTCATGTTTGAAGTTTTAGTGAATACCGGAATTGTTGAATTAAATCATATTAATGCTCAGAACCATCTATTTCTCAATTACAGGATTCCGAAATAATAATCTTTATATATTTATTATATTTATTCATTATTCTACCAATTACATAATAGTCTTACGGACTAGACATTAAGATTTGCTTCAAATAATATATGTATAACAAACCTATATCTACTATATACCGCAATTCACTAACTATCAATATTTTCAATATACAATATTCTATTTTTACATTTCAGTAAAACGAAGTCTAAATGTTCATTGAAATTAAATTAAATTAAATTTGTGGATAAATCTCGTTACTACCTCCTGCAAGCCATAATTAGTACTGTGAGAAGGAGCGACCAACAAGTTTCTTGACCGGAGTGGTCTCCCTAATGCATATATATTTACAAGGTAAAGTAAATCAGGGCAATTATGGCATTACATAATAGATCTTTTATAAAGAGAGCGCAACTACAATCACGCCTGTAATGAAGCGTTGATAGCCCAATCAATAAATGTCTTGTGTCATAAGAAGGAACATTAGTTTTCTGCCAATAATTTTGAAAAATAGGAATCTAAACGATTTTTGCACAGATTCAATTCTTCGAATGTGAACAGTTTACGTGGGACTCCATATAATCGCTGGATATTCAATAACCGTCCTCATTGTTTCGCCAAATCCGTTTTTAAACAACTTTGGAAAAAAATTTTTTTTGGGTGGGTATACATACCTCACTGAGGAAAGTTACAATGAAAATATCAAATATAAATCAGTTTGCCGCATTTTTAAAGTGAAATACGTTTGATTAAATAGATTTATATTCAAACAAGATTCTGTTTCAGAAACCGTATAATGTCATACGTTCACTCAGAGAAATTTCTCTCTCGGAAATCAATCCCGGCTATCTGTAGATCAATAGCTAGAGCGGTGGCCTTATGTTCCAGAGGACCCCAGTTCGAATCTCTCATGATTCAGATTGTTTTCCTTCATAAAGAGTCAGATTATAAGTGATATGAAGCGTCTAATGGAATAGCGGCAGAGTGTCCCGACAGGAAGCCCAGGCGACCCGAGTTCGAATCTTATCGGTAACCGCAAACAAATACTTTACATGTGAAAAGAAGCCCAGCAGAAAATATTTGAATTCATGAAAATTTCATATTTGACTGCATCGATGAACACTCTAAAAAATGCATTGAAAATCACTTAAAATTTACATTAAAATTCCAAAATTTCTGTTGCATAAATGATTGTCTAAAAGTGATAATCAATATTTTAAAGTAATATTTCCTTTTTACTATAAAAATTTAGTTCAGCCTTGGCTTATGCTATGCTGTGTGATATTTTATGGAAAATATAAGCAAAAATACTTCCAATAATGTAGAAGTACTTCTACAAAACTGAAAATGCACACAAAAATGTATTATATTTTTCCACCCATTACCTTACTTAAATGTAAATTTACTAAGCATTATTGAAAAATCCTGAAGATCAGTGAATTTACTATGCCGAATATAATCATGTTCCTGAATTTTATGTAAAATTAATAATGAAACAATCACAAGGAAAGGAAAAATACTTTAAAGCAGTGTAATTGACAGTAAAAGTACTTTAACGATATAAAATTGCTCTCCGGAATGTATAATACTTTTGTGGTGAGTCACTACTGGTGACTTTAAGTGAACTTCATTTCTCTTGTGGCAGTTGCGTTGTATGAAGGTGCGTATATTTCCGGACTGTCCATATTCGACCTTATATCTGCGTATGCAAGTACACTTCACTTACTAATAATTAACTAAAAAACTTAGTTCGGTCAGTCTTCAAATAATTTCATAAATTTGTTATAAGTTTTATTGATTTTCGGGTACGTCGTATTAGTCTGAAAATGATTTCTAAACGTAATAGAAGCTTATTGAAATAATAATATCGATAAACAAAATATTTTAAGGATTGCATTGAAATGTAAAAACTGCTAGCTCTTTAATAATCTGAAAACGAAATATTATAATTTTTTAATTTACTGATTGCAAAAGTTTTTAAAAGTAACGTTCAAATTTCATCTTCAGCTATGTATTAAAACATACAAAAATCAACAAAATCCAAAAAACGGTCCAGTTATATGAGCAACTATCGAAGTATTACTACTTTGGAGCTGTAAAGCTTACTTCACAACCCCAAAGTAGTAATACTTTGCTACTTCATTAGAAGCAATTATCAATTAAAAAACAAGAATATTGCTTATTTAAAAGCAACGAATTACTTACTGATAAGTTCAGTTTACATAATATACAGCAATGAATCTACTTAAATATGTCTGATATTCCCTTCTTTTGTAAAATTACACATGAAAGTGGAATCAAATTCAATTTTAACAAGGACAAATTACATATGTTGAAGTATTTCGAATCCTCTCTGATATTTAATTTTACAGCGAGATAAGTACAGTGCATTACATTATGTAAAATTACTAGAATTATTTAGGCAACGCAGTTTCCTATATCTGTTTAGTGAAAATTTCTTAGAGTGAACATAGCAAAAATGTAGTCGATGAAAAAGTCATCCACTTGGTATGGGAAAAAGTAGGTTGGCAAGTGTCGTTGCTTTGAAGTGATGAGTTATACGGCGCAAAAAGAAAACAAAAAGTACAAGATGAGGCACTAAAACGGCAGTTGCAGTTAAAACGGAGTTCTGATCGGTTGTATTTTAACGTTAGCTGAGAGTTTATCAGTGGATGTGGATGAATATATTCGAAAAGTTGAACTATTCCAATAGTATAATTTTTCGAATATTTTCAGCTCTAATTTATACTGCATAGGACATAAATGAAAAGATCAATGAAAAAACTGCTCATTTCACTGATGAAGACTGAATGTTTTGTAATCAATGATTTCATTGGTTTCCATGTAATGCAGAAAGTAGACATTATCGCTACTACCCAATGTAAATCTGATGATCTCAGTTGAAAGGTAGCTCTTGTAATTATTTTCATTGATGAGGGCATTTATTCTCTCATTATGGTGTTGCAGCTGGGAGGCAATTTCCGCTCGCGTATTCAATAGGAATCAAATATGAATGACTTGTACAATGTTCATTTTATGAATTTAACATTTTCAATTACAGGAAAATATCAAACAGATTTATGTTTAAAACAAACAGAAATCATTTTGGTGCCAAATTATATGTGTTTGTATTTAAATCAAATTTTTTTAATTTTTATGGGTGTTTTAGGTTTTGTCTCTTTATATAATCGCCATTTACTGCTCATAATAACTTTGTATACATTTGGGGGGATTAAAACCCCTGCGTACACGCCCACGTACGAGCTTTTCTGGCTTATTTGGTGACATAATTATATATGAAAACATCAAAATTCAACTCTCTAGCAAAAAGCGCTTCGATACAGAGAGCGTCAAGTCCCGAAAAACGCTCTTCTGTAAAACACGATCGATGCACTAGCAACACAAGTAACAGGTATTGTGCAAAATACGCTAGGTTGTTGATTATAGATAGATAGATTAGATTAAATAGATTTGAAAAATTATTTTAGTATTAAAAGGTGAGATTCCAAACTAAAGTTTAAACAATTTGACATATATTTCAAACACGTGAATGTTGAATAATAATTTTGTCTGTACTTACTCGATTCTTCGATTAAGCATAGAGCAATTTAGTATCGGGTTTTAAAAAAAACAATTAAATAAGTATTTTGTGTTTCTTTGCACTTCAATCGAAGCTGTTATCACGTTTTTCGACGTTGTGTTTCGAGTTGTGAAAACGACAAACCTATATAAGTTAAAGTTAGAGTTAAAACACGATGTGAAATTTAGTTTAAAAATAAAAAATTTTTATCACTTTTCATTAACAAGGCTGATTTAGAACTAAAGCACAATTTTCCTTCTTAACTCTAATTGTCGCCCATGGGTTCGTTCTGACGGCCAGCAGACATGGTTTCAGCGGTTTCCAGGTTTTGTGGGAAACTCTATGCGATGACGGTGTCAGTGAAACGTGCCTTGGCCGCATAATGCGTTTCCAGCTTTTGTAGGAAACGCTGTGCGATTCCTTTTTGACTGTGGGAGCCTACTTTGCAGCTGCGCATGGTAGTATCGGGTTTCTAGATTTCCCGTGTTAGCACTCCTAATTTTTCCCCTCCCTCGTAGATGAACGTCCTTGTGAAACTTTAGAATAAATGGATTTGGTGTAGACTTCCATAATGACCATAATATAAGGTCGACTTCTGGTTTGTAAACTTGGTCCATTGGATTAAATGTGTAGTCCTTTTCGGGTAATTGATGGTCCTTTTCGGATAATGTACTTGCGCTGGATGATGGAATTGCATTGAGAATGATGTCGGATTTGCAGATGTTTTATTGTTCACTTCAGCTTATTAGCAGGATCAGGGCAGTAATGATGGTTGCATATAGGCCGTAGTTGATTCAGTCGGTAAATTGTCTTTCGGTTTTCATCAGATCCATTCTCTTGGTATTGTTGAGATGTGATTACTGCATCATCTCAAAGGAGAGGACTTCTTTAATCGTTCTTGTTGGAATCAGTCTAAAGCAGCACCTTATGTATTATATGTATATGTTATTAATTTCGACGGTGGTGTTCCTGAAAGTTAGCAGGTAGGTCCCTTTCAGGTTTTCCGTTGCGCCGTTTGTATTAATTTCGCTGTTGAAGTCGTTGAGAAGAATGATGCCGGATGATATCTCTTCTACGGATGGTATATGGTGGCTGTTGGTCTCGCTGCAGTTGGCGACTTGGCTTTTTAGAAAACATAGTATGCAATTTGCTTTGCTTATATCTATCATTTTTACATATTGAGAGGTTTCCAAGGTGTTCCTGTATTTTCTTTAAATGTAGACAAATGGGATTTTATTTAATACATTATTACTTTTTATAGGTTTTTATCAAAAGTTTCTCTTATTATTCTTCCTAGTTCATTGAAATATCCATTATATAAAATTAATGTTTGCATTATGTACAACTTTGACATCAATAAATTCTAGCGCTTCTACAATGTTTGCATATGTAATCCAATTTTTCTCGAAACTACTTATAGTGGTGTTAATTTCGGTTTTCGATCGAATATTTGAATTTACAGTATCCCATTTAGCTAATTGTATTGATTGAATTATGTTTAATAGTAGATTTAGTGTTTGTTCTATTAGAGTATCACTTTTTGTAATATTGAATATTTAGTTTGTTACATTAGCAATTTTTTTTATTCTTTCATTGTGTACTTCATATATTTATAAGATATTTTTTTTTATTTTTTTTATGGAACTTTTTTTATTTTCTGAATTTCTAATTTAAAGTCATCGTGGTGAATTCACTTCCGAGCTGTCCCAATAAAATTTAGAGAACGGTTTTCTTTGGGGAAATATCTTTTATTAAATTTTGAATTTGATTAAGTTCGTGGTTCAGGAGTAGAAAGGATTATTTATTTATTTATTTATTTATTTAGACTTCAGTCTACAAATACAAATGATCTTACAGACTAGAATATAATCTAAGAATTCATAAAATAGAGCATACAATCAATTGGTAAACTACGACAGAGAGAATACCACCTATATGTATTAGAAAATTTACAATTCAACATTATCCAACCTAATCAGCTAAATGTAACATTCTCCAGGTATATGATTTTAGATTTGAAATCAGACCTAGATAAAGAGAAATCAACAACATCATTGAAGTAGTTAAATTTAATAGTGCAATTAGTAATAACTTCTTGAGATCCATATTTGGTTCTGTGTGTAGGAGCAAGCAGCAGCCCTCTGGAACGAAGGTGTCTTTCTGGAGCATAAATCATAATTAAGGAAAGCAACTCAGGGCATTTAATATAATTGCACAATATATCCTTGATAAATATAGCACAACTACAATTGCGTCTAAATTCAAGTGTAGATAGACCAAATAACAGACGCCGTGATTTATACGAAGGTGAAAAGTTCTTGAAGAGATTACATTTAAAACACAAGAATCTAGTAAAATTCTTCTGCACTGCCTCAATTCTATTAATATTTGTACTGTAAATGGGGCACCAGATAACAGAAGCATATTCAAGCAAGGATCTTACAAGAGACACATATAAAGTCTTGATGGCAAAAGGATCAGTGAACTCTTTAGTATTCCTTTTGATGAAGCCCAGCATTCTGTAAGCCTTAGAAATGACCTGATTGAGATGGAGCGAGAAAGAAAGTTTTCTATCTAAAATAACACCTAAATCGGTGATATGTTCAACA
Organism: Neoitamus cyanurus; assembly: GCA_947538895.1. Taxonomy (NCBI): domain Eukaryota; kingdom Metazoa; phylum Arthropoda; class Insecta; order Diptera; family Asilidae; genus Neoitamus; species Neoitamus cyanurus. The sequence continues at coordinate 4,900,234 of OX384547.1, forward strand.
CGAACTAAGTCTTCAGCATTCAAAACATAATTGTAATCATAACAAATTACGGTTCTAAAAAAAGATAAAACTCTACATTTAGATATATTAAGGAAGAGGTAATTAGTAGAACACCAACTTGAAAGTCTATTCAAATCTTGCTGTAGCTTAAAACAGCTATTAGAGTCAATAATTTTAATATAAATTTTCAAATCATCCGCATATATCAAACATCGGGAATGTAAAAAACAATTAACAACATCATTTATAAATAGAATAAATAAAATTGGGCCACAGTGACTACCCTGTGGAACACCAGAGTTAGCAGCAAAAACACTAGAACGATGTCCATTAATAGAGACACTCTGTTTTCTATTAGACAGGTAAGAAGTGATCCATTGTAAAAAGGACGAATGAAATCCAAGTTGAGAAAGTTTATTAATAAGAACGTATATATTAACCTTGTCAAATGCTTTAGAGAAATCAGTATAAATTGTATCGACTTGATAGCCCTCTTCCAATGCATTTAAACAGAAATTAGTAAATAAAGCAAGGTTAGTTACTGTGGATTTTCCTTTTAAAAAGCCATGTTGCTGTGAACAAATAATATCTTTACATAAAAAAGATAACTTATTAGCCACAATACAGTCGAGTAACTTAGGAATCGTATTCATCAAAGAAACCGCTCTATAATTTTTTATTAAATGCTTAGCACCACTCTTAAAAACTGGTTTAATTGTGGATATTTTCCATATATCAATAAATTTACCTGAACTAAGTGAAAGGTTAAAAATTATGGTTAAAGGTAGAACCAATGAGTCTTGGCATGACTTGAGCAAGCCCGGAGACATATTATCAGAGTCAGGAGTGTAATTATTATGAAGACTATTTATTGCATCCCTAATATCGAGCTCAGTTAAGGATAACATGCCAAAGTTTAATGGACTGTCATGATTAGAAGGCAAGGAAACATTGGTAGGTGGAATACTATCACTATAGACGGATTGAAAAAATCGTGCAAAAAGTTCGCAAGACTCCTCAAGACTATTTGATTTCAAATGCTCATATTCCATATTTTTAGGAAGATCAGAGGATCTACGTTTATCATTAATGTAGCTCCAGAATGCACGGCTGTTATGTTTAATATTAGATTCAGTAGATATAATAAATTGCTTATAAAGAAAGCTATGCAAGATCTTAAATTCATTCCTTAGTCTTACAAAATTAGCAACGGCGGTTTCGTTTATCTGGCCATCATTATCACGTAATGCTTTGTGCGCTTTATTTTTTGCATTTTTTAAACGAAGCAAGGATTTGTTAAACCATTTTGGATGATTGTTATGTAAATTATGTTTTAAAGGAACATATAAATCAAGACCACTCTTTATCACTTCAAGAAAATTACCATATGCATCCTCTAATGAATGATTCGCTAAGAGGTAACACCAATCAAAATTGTCAAAAAAATTGTTTAAATGAATAAAATTAGCTTTCCTAAAATCATATACCTGGATGGAAGGTAAGCATTCCAATTTAGCATAACAGTAAAATGATAAATGAAATTCTAATGGTTTATGGTGCAAGTCACATTTGATTAAAGGAGACAAAGATTCGATAACTCTAGTATAGATATTCTCGGAAACAAAGATTAAATCTAAAAACCTATTAAGAAAATTACAAACAGAATTTATTTGGAATAAATTTAAACCTATCATGTTATCCAGGATATAATATTCTATTTCAGAAGAAATATTAGAAGGAGTAAGAAACATGTCATTATCTATAAACGACCAAGAAACATTACTTAGATTGAAGTCCCCAACAACGCACAAATGTTCAAATTCAGATAATATGGAGAACAAATATTCAATGCAATTCAAGTGAGCTTTATATATTTCGAAAGTTGAGGCAGGCGGGATATAACAATTATAAAAAATTACTGAAAATTCCTTCGAGAACGAAGTAACCCGAACCGCCATGTGCTCAATATAAGTAATGTTATTCGGCATTGAAACCTCTTCGGTAAGAAAATTAACACGAATGGCAACCAATAAACCACCCCCTCGACTACAACCTGATGAAATTGGACATCTATCTCTTCTATGGATATAATAATTACTAGATGAAAATTCGCAAGAGGAAATGTCATTAGTTAGCCAAGTTTCAGTCAACAAAATGACATCGAAATTGTTTTCGATTATAGCAAGTTTGAGATCATTCAACTTAGTTCTTAAACCTCTTACATTTTGGTAATAGACAGAAATACTAACATTATTATTCATTTTGGGAATATAATTACCCTTATAATCTAAGAAGTTGATATCTGCAGTTATGGTGCTTCCACATTTGGCTGAACGATCAAGTTTTTTGGACGATAGTTGTTAAAAGTAGTAATTTGTAGTCCAGCTGGCCAGATAGAAGGATTAAGAGAATGTTTGAACATGTCTTCAGGAACACCCAACTTAAAGTTGACAAACTTCATAGAAGAAATATCGCAGTCCTTTTTGATTAAAGGAAAACATTTAAGAACTGCTTTGTTTAAATTCAGTTTATCAGCGGCATAGGTAATTATAGATTCAGCATTCGTATCAGACGGGAAACGAGATAGATGTAACCATTTCATCCTACGTAAAACAGAAAGTTCAGATGCAGAGGCGTCCGTGCCGAAGACCTTTCCACCACGACGCTTCTTCCTAACAATATGCCAGTTATCAGCGACAGAAACTGACTCAGTCATCGACAGTGCACATGCACTTTGTATTTGCTGATCATTAGTAGTTGGACTAAGTGCCGGCGATGCACATACAACAGCCGATGATCGACTAGCCATTGCTGACAAGGTTGGAGGCATAACAGGCCCCAAAACAGTGGACGTGCTGCGACCAGACGATGCATTTTTAACAGCTGGAGCGGTTTTGGCAGACACAAATTCAGAATTTGTAGGAGTAGTTACAGCTGGAGCATCTCGATCAGCTGTGATTAGAGGAAGCGGAGTAGAAGGCAAAGCAGAAGCATTGCGAGGCCCAGCTGATGGTTTACTTGCAGACCGTTGTGATTCTGCAGGTCGAGCTCTCACTTTAGCATCCTTAGATGGACCACTCATGGAGCGCACCGATGCGGCCGTTGTTGTTGGCGCAGTGGCCGTTACTGATGATCGAGTTGATATATAATTGTCATTTCGCAACAAATCATCTAATTTAGAATTTAATAGCGAGATAGAGTTTTTAAGATTAGAGACTTCACTTTTTAAAGAGTTTATTTGAACTGAAAAAACCGACACACCCACTTCAGAGCACGCAGGGCATTTCCAAGACAGGGTCTGATTTGCCTCAAGAGTATCAAGAACATTTTTCGGTAATTTCGTACAACGTTTGTGAAAAATTCTCGCACAATATCCACAATTAACATTTTTATCAAATAGAGGATCATTGCACTCAGAACAGTTCAATTTTAAAGACATATTTGTCCACTAAATCAAAATACTAATTGAAATTTCAAGAGAGAACTAGAAACACGTCCGAAGCCAGTGACTATCGAAGTCTGTGGGGATGTGTTTTTCCATTAGGGATGAGGTGCTAGACAGGTATTGATGCATTTGGAATACATGGATCAATTTAAGGCTGCCGTTTTGAATTCAGTTCTAATGTTGAGGATAAGTAGTTGAGAATTTATAGTCATTTAAATTTTTTTTCTAATTTATAGAGGGCGCCAAAGTCACTATGATGACAAATGCATCGTCTCACTGCAGACAGATAATCTCGGGAACGAAGAATCTGAAACAAAAAAACCAAACGGCATTTTTAAAAGGAAGGTTTCTTACGAGGTAATCCACCACAATATTTAAAAAAAATCATCACAAACAAAATGGCGGTTGTTTGAAAATTTTTTTCACAAAGTCGCGTTTTTTTCACATTTTTTCGCTTGTCAATTTTTTTTGTGTTGACTTTTTGCCTATATTGTGGTGAATTACCACACAGGACACTTAAATAAAGAAGCACACCAAATTTGACTTAAGGGGTTATATACAAAGTTGGGGCGAAAAAGTGAGCTAAGTTCGTGATTTTTTAAAAGGGCTTTATGCGAATTTTATTGGGAAAAGCAAAACACAATATCTTAGCAGTACTATCAAAGAAATAAAAACACTTTGAACTTGGAAAAAAATTTGAAAATTGTCGGAGTTATGGCCCTTCCCCCGGAGCGCTTTTTTTTTGCAGAGGCTTGCGGTGATCAAGCCCCAAGGCGAACCGCTTAACTGAAATCAAAAAAGTAAAAAAATTATTCAAGAAAAATGTATTCTGGTGTACTTGTTCGAATTGGTTTCCCAAAAATTTTTTTTTTTTAATAAAAAAACCACGTTGACAGAAAAAATCAATTTTTTTGTTGATAAAAATTTCAAAAAAAAATGTATTGCAAGAAATTAAAAATTTCCGGATGAAAAATGAATCGAACAAGTACACGAGATCTTGAATACGAATATTTGAAAAAAAGAATTTTGAGAATCAGTTGAAAAGTTTTTGAGATAGCATGATCACCGCAACAGTACTTTTGAAAAAAACGCATTCCGAGATAATCGCGTTTAAAGTTTTGTAAAGCCGCGCGCCAAGTGCCTATGGATAGGACCAGCGCGCTGCAAACGGCAGTAATTTAAAAACCAGTGATCCGATCTGGATGAAATTTTGCACAGATATTTTCGAAAGTATGTACTTCCAGAATATGCAAAAAAAAAAATTTCGATTTTTCGAGCCCCAACTTTGTATATAACCCCTTAAATCGGTCGGGCCAATTCGGAGAATAAGTGTCCGCTGTTTGAAAAACCGTCATTTCGAGAAAAACGCTTACAATTTTTTTTACTATTTATTTATTCAATATTAAATATATTTATTACTCATTAAACTATATATTTTACTTGTACGAATTTTCAAATTAATATACAGGGTGATTGGGAGATGGGTGCAAAGCTTTAAGGCGCAGCTAGTAGAGACAATTTAGAACCATTTAAGCCATGGTTGTCTTAGACGAAGTCTGACTATTTTTGTTTTACTAATATTTATGTTATTTTTACAAAAAATGCCATTATTTTACAGTTTTCGGCTAATTACAGCCAAATTAAATGACAATTAAATTGTTATTCATTTTATTTAATTAAAGTAATGTGTGAGCCATCCAGCACAACATGATCGAAGCGTCTGTGTTATGAGGTTTTTTTTTTACAAACTTTTGAAGTTTATGAAAAAAATTAAAAAATCAAGAACACCGTTTTCTGACCTCATTTAAAAAAAACGGGTGTAGGTAACTTCGTTCAAACCTTTTTGAAAACATGCTTACTTATCGCTCTTTAGTTTGAGGTAACATTTGCTCGGTTAACTTACTAATTGCTGAAATTAAGACCTACAAACCAATTTAAGGGAGAAAACACGAATTTTCGGGCAAATTAATTATTACAACTTTTTTGTGCTTGAAATGATTTTAAAAATTATGGCGCACATGTAAGAACCAAATTGAGGCCCAATCAATATCCTGCCAATTACTCCAGCTCACACATTGACCGAAAACTTCCTCTAGAAAGACACTTGCTTTTTCCAGTGTGGATTATTGTCCTTGTCGGCCCATTCGTGGAGGTTGTGGAAATTTGTTATGCCCACCCTACTAAATTTACTCTCATCCATCCAAAAGATTGACTTTAAAAACCAGTCATCTTCAATGTCTCTGTTGAGAAGGTAACGGCAGAACTGAATCCTTCTTTGGGGATCTTGCTCTTCTAGACCCTGCACACCCCTGCCATGGAACGGATATTTGTCATTTTGGTGCATGGTATGCCACACCTTCCATTGAGAAGTGTTTAAATTTCGAGCTACTGCTCTGGTACTTGTTGTAGGATCCGCTTCAAATGCTGCCAAAATGTCTTCTTCGACACCAGCTGAGTGTCTGCCTGGATTAACCCCAGGCTCCACGTGGTGTATCCCATCTTCAGCAAGTCGTCGAAAGGTGTTGTAAAATACGCGGACATTCGGTACCCTGCGATTGGGATAGCGCTCTTGATACATCCGTCGCGCTAAATTTCCGTTGCCGTCAGCTCTGCCATACATAAACACAATATCTGCATATTCCTGATTGGAAAAAGTAGCCATAGTCTCTTAACAATGAAGAAAGGAGCCCGCGTAATGTCAACACATTTAAAAACACGATAGTTCAAAAACAACACGTGCAGGAGCGCAAAGCTAAGGCTACTACTGGACGCGCGGCGTCCTTTGTTTGTATTTAGAATCGCCTCAATTTGGTTCTTACATGTGCGCAATAATTTTTAAAATCATTTCAAGCACAATAAAGTTGTAATAATTAATTTGCCCGAAAATTCGTGTTTTCTCCCTTAAATTGGTTTGTAGGTCTTAATTTCAGCAATTAGTAAGTTAACCCAGTAAATGATACCTCAAACTAAAGAGCGATAAGTAAGCATGTTTTCAAAAAGGTTTGAACGAAGTTACCTACACCCGTTTTTTTTAAATGAGGTCAGAAAACGGTGTTCTTGATTTTTTAAATTTTTTTCATAAACTTCAAAAGTTTGTAAAAAAAAAACCTCATAACACAGACGCTTCGATCATGTTGTGCTGGATGGCTCACACATTACTTTAATTAAATAAAATGAATAACAATTTAATTGTCATTTAATTTGGCTGTAATTAGCCGAAAACTGTAAAATAATGGCATTTTTTGTAAAAATAACATAAATATTAGTAAAAAAAAAATAGTCAGACTTCGTCTAAGACAACCATGGCTTAAATGATTCTAAATTGTCTCTACTAGCTGCGCCTTAAAGCTTTGCACCCATCTTCCAATCACCCTGTATAATAAAGGAACTGAGAAAAAAAAGATTGAAAATTTTTTAGTATTATAACCGGTACTACCCCCTTAAATACGCTGTTTAGTATATTATAAACGTGTGATGAGAATAAGAACAATTCGTCAAATATAACTCCTAAATCTCTTATTTCCGAGACACATTTGAGGACTGCACTACTTATTGCATAATTTACGGGCAAAAGAAATTTGCTTATTCATATTTATCACCATAAAGTTGCAGAGATTTGTTGAGCAGTGGTGGCTCATATTCGCATAACGATCAAAACAATCTCTGCAATGAAATTGAACTTTTTCCAATGTTCATCGATTACACTACCTACCCCGTTCCAAATTTGTCTAAGCAAGCTAAGCATTTAAAAAGTGAAAGATCTTTTTCGAAATCAAAATTGATTAATAATTAAAAATATCTTCATTGTCATAAAGTAAGTAGACTATAACTAAATTATTTTTGATTAATATTGAACACGAAATCCACACTAAAATCAGTGACATTGCTAGGGATTTTGCAAATACAAAAACATAAAAAGTAGATTTTTTGTAAATACCAGTAAGTAGGATTTTTATTAGTTTGGAATTTGTTTGTCTTGTTGTATGTGTACATACTCGTAATAAATAGTAATTTAACAACAATGTGACAACAATAATAAAATAACAATAATGTTTTTCTAAGCCTTAAAATATATATTGATATCATAGTCAAGTAATTTGCGACTAGTACTAATAAATATAAATAAGGTGTTGGTTACTAGGGCTGGATTCTCAATCAAAGGAGGTCCAGTAGCCCTCCTGGATCTCACATCAGCTGAGTGCGCATAGGCAGTGCCTGCATCCTGGCGCTTGACAGGCTAAGGCCTCTGTTGTCGGCCACACCTATCACACACTATCCGCGCAAAATATCCGAAAAGAAATCCTTAATAAATCCACTAAGTACTTTCAATGAAAATATTTTCGAAGTGTAGAAATAATTATTTATCGGAAGCAAGCAAGTGTTAAATGTGTACTAAAAAGATTGTCCAACTACACCCACTGAGTGATGTGTTTTTGGAAAGATCTCCTTTTGTCATTGACATTTTGTCCACGGTTTGATTTTAACCATTCATTCGCAAGGTATTGGCTTTCAAAATCGTTAAGACAGTCGACTTGCTCTCTCCCAGTGCGCTTGCCGATCGGCCCACAAATGTGCATCGCGTCGTAGCAAATAACCCTTTCGAGTAAACAAGTACTTAACATTTTTTAGTAATTGGTTTTGGAATGGAAGCCATTCGTCTCACACTCGACGTGGTCTTAAAAATTTTTTCTTTAGGTATTTTCTATAACGTGAACAAAAATTTGTGCGGGGTGATAGATCTCAACTGGACAAATAAGAAAGTATGGTATGAGGGGGTTAAATTTCAACCGTTTTGGAATTACAGTATGATTCATAAATTCAGTATGCATATTAAAATTTTGTTTCTATTTTCTGTCTTTTGATCTACTCAATACAGCGACAACAAGCTAACGCCAAACAACTACTATCCTAATTTCCTTTCCAAAAATGCCGCCAATGTTTATGTACCTCTAGCACTAAGTATCATGCAAAAGTGAAAAAATATTCTGAAATATTCGGAAAGGTAATAAGATGTGCAATTACGATGAATTACGGAGAAAATGTGGGAAACCATTAATTTTGGGAAATGGGGTTTTGAAAAGTTGTTTACAGGGTTTTTGTTGTGCTAATTGCAGATACAAATTCCACTTTTATCTAGCGAGCAAGATTACCTCAGGTCAACAGTCATAGAAATCCCAATAACTGGAAAATCGCAGCGCCTATAAATTAAAACCTGTATATAATGAAATGTTTTGAATATCAGCATCCAAAAGAAGTCACAAAAACTGAAACAGGTATTTTTGATTTAAATTTTTTCAGGCCTCTGTGAAACAACAACCCTAATAACTCCCAGGGTCCGATTCTCATTGAAACCGAAACTCCTACAATATTTTATGTATTCCGAACCCTTTCATCACCTCGCAATCGGTTCATTTAATGAATGGAAGACCAAACATGAAGACTATTTCAACTATATTTATTATTCAGAAAACATGTATACAAAAATAACAAAAATAAAAATGTTACAAAGCTCTTATTTATTCCAGTTAAAAAACGTAGATTAGTATGCAAACACGTTCTATTCTGCTTCAAGCTTAACATAGTGAAGTGTCAATGAAATCCAATTATTTCTTAATCACATATATGTATAAGTTCGTTATCACGTCATTACGCGTACGTACTTTCTTACTTGGGAAGACTTCATATTGCTTCATTATTGCAATATCATTTTTAGTAAAGCCTATTTCAAAATAAAAACTATTCTCTCCGATTCGATCCACTATGTATTACTTCTAGTTTATCATATTAATTTTTTTTTGCGTTCTCAAATAATGCAGCTCAACAATATTTCATTCTTTGCTTACAACATCTTTTTCCGCTACCCGCGCCATTTCCACCCTCTTTATGAGTAATATTCGCTCATTAATATTTACCCCCTTGAGTCCTTGTTAGCTTAATGAAATATCGCAGTCATTGCTATTAAGTTCCGCTGTCACTACATGGCACCGCGAAACGAAGGGAATAAACGAAGAAATAAAAATAAATAGAGTTGGGGAAATCTGAAAATAAAAAAGGAAAATCTGCAGCCAATAATGAGGTCATTCTTCACGTTAGTCGCTTCCCGTAACAACCATTTGGCCGCAAGGGAAGTTTATATAGATTTTTGACAGTTTTCCACCCCTAAACTGGAGGTATACTCAGGTGAGCATGACAGGTATTAATTGCAGCTTGCAGCGCTTAATTGTTGTTATGCTCATTCGTGATGACGAGTGCTTTCGTAGAGGCATTTATCGGTAATTTTGTCACCCGTAGAAATAACTGGAATATAAAGCCTTCTTTTCTTCGTTTAACGCAACGGCAAGTGTACATACTTATCTACGTACGTGAAAGGCAATAGTTTCATTCTTAATGGGTATTATGATATATCACACAAAATTATCGTTACCACCACTACTTAAAAAGGAATATTTTATTGCAATTTTCAAAAATCAACTTAATATTTGAAAGGACAATGGGAAAATTTTTATGGCAGCCATGTATGTTATATGTATTTTCAATAAATTAGGCATTTATGTTTAGAATAAGGAGATTATTCTTGTGATTTATTGAGAAAATAAGTTGTTGTGGGTGATATATATTGGAAAAAATATTACATTAATTGATAAGAATAAGGTACGTGACTTATGTTTAATAATTAAAAAAACACATCAATTTATTTATTTATACTTACACAAATATTGGTATTTTTATAAATATTTGAGTGTGTGCATCTTTTGACTTTGTACTGATGATGGATAAAACGACATGAACCAAATGAAATATAGTATTATATTAAAACTAGTTGCCCCTGCGAATATTTCGGACAGTATCGGTCAGTAAGCATGTTTAATTATAAAATATGTAAAAAGTAGATATTTTAAAAATTGTAAATTTTGACTTTGTCAGATATGACCAAGCTTCTTTACTGTTATATATATATATATATATATTTATATTCGAGGGCTGCCAATATAAGAAGAAGAAAGAATAACAGGAATTCCCCCAAAATTATGATTGTGATATCATTTTGAAGATCACGTTCCCCACTAATGACGAAAAATAAACAAATAGTTTAAAATTAATGTTTTCGTTAGAAACTTTATTTAAAGAACTTTTTGTGAAAACCGTACGAAACAAAAAACATGTAGAACGCGCCATCTCTTGACAATCGGTTTAACTAACACGTGCGACAGCTGTCAGTGATTTCCTTGGTTAATCTACGGATGCAAAGTCTTTTTAACGTAACAGTTTTTCAATGCTACGGGTTTCTCAATATTGTTAGTATTGTGTCAGTAAAGTGCATATATGTATGTAGTCCAGGAAAATTAGCTGAAAAAAGGGGTCTGTATCAAATAATTAATATATATATGTATAATACATATATGATATATAATATTAATGTTATGGTCGATTCCGGGGTTTTGTGGTCGGAGATCACAAATTTCGCAAAATCGGAAAAATCAGAACTGGCCTTGAATCTAATTTTCAAGGTTAATGGGTAAAATTTTGAAAATTTAAAAAAGGCAAATTTGATATTTAGATATTTATTAATTGAGCAGTACAAAACAGCAATTCTATTATAAATGTATAATACCTAAACAAAAGGGTTTATTATAACTATATTTAGGTGAAGCTACTAAACTAAAGGCGAGAATACAAATTAAAAAGTGAAGGAGAAAATTAAAATTAAAATTAAAGAAAATACAATAAAAGAGTAAAGAAATGAAACTGCAGTGCAAGATAAAATAGAAATAAAAAGTAAATAAATTAATTTAGTCAAAGAAGAGCAAACTGTTAAAGGAGGCTAATTGGGTAATGCAATAATTTGAAGTTGGAAAAATCTCCCTTCTGAACGGACCCAGACCCGTCAATCTTTGTACATCAATTGGCACTGAATTCCACAGCCGAGAAACCTGAACAGAAAACAAGCGCTCACCCACCACAGAGTCAAACCTGGGCAAACAATGATATTATGGCGGTGAGATCGGAGGAAGGTAGAAAAGGACCTACAACACGAAAGATTATTAGCGAAAATTATTCTAAGCCAAACACACATGAGCTTAATCTCTGTTGTAGACGTGGCAACACATTTCTCTCTTGATTCATAGATTAGGCACTGACTGATCATCCACACAAGAGCCAGTTGATACATAACATAGCTCGCTGTCAATAAATTTTTTATCGCAGTTACTAATATTTTACTTGCACACATAACATTGTTACGGGCTCCATCCCGTCACCCATTCATCCGCTCTAAATAACTATAAAAGCCATCGAGGTGTGGCCTCAGGGGGCCAGTCGGCGAGCAGCCGTCCGCTACAGCGGTCGACCAGCGCTGGACCACGAGGACAAGAGTGCGAGCCGCTTGCACAGACACCGTCCCCCACTCGCGGCGAGCCCAAGTCACTTCGTTACTTGGCGCCCGAGCAAGGACCTAAAGAGCACATGCGGGGGAAGAGACAAACAACGCCGCTTACCATCACGACGCACACTCTCATGGCCCTAAGATGGGGAAAACCGGGCGCATGCGGCACACCGACCTGAAGGCTGGCCCCCCATAGAATCCGTCGAGGACAAACGCAGCGTCGCGAGCTTGAGAGCTTAAAGCATTTTGAGTCCGGCGCTCTCTCACGGCATATTGATGCAACGAAATAAATCTCTCTCTAAAATTTAGAGGAACCTTCTATATTTCGTTGCGCCAATCCGCCGTGAGAGAGAGCCGGACTCAAAATGCTTTAAGCTCTCAAGCTCGCGACGCTGCGTTTGCGTTGACGGATTCTATGGGGAACTGCCTAGACCTGACTTCACCGGCTGCATGCGACATTTCTCCAGTCCGAAAGCTACATGCGCGTCGTGCGGGGAGGATGAGGACAGCGTAGAACACTTTCTCTGCGAGTGTCCCACGTTCTCCCAAGCGCGGCGCGCTGTATTCGGTGCTGACGTATTGAGGATGGAAGACATCTCTCTACATCATGATCCCTGTCCCCTATCCGAGGTTCTTCAGTTCATCAGAACAACGAAGAAGTTCGGCTAGGGTTGCGGCAGAGTACAATAGACTATTCGTGCGGAGTGAAGATAAGGGAATCGCGAAGCATTGTCTAATGCTTTGTTATTATGCACTAGCAGTGAAAGTTTAATGAAACGTGATCCATTTGGCATAACCTCCACTAAAGGTGAAAGGAAAATGAAATTTAATTTTCGGTAGCTTTGTATTTGTAGAGGACCCTCAAACTGTTTTGTTTACCGATGTATCATTATGTGTGTGGCTTTTATTTCCTAACTCGCGGTTAGGCTTACTAATTTCCACTAATAATACTGATCGCAAATGAAAATACGATTCCTCATATTCTGCACGAGTCTTTTTTGTTAGCTCATCCTCGTTCATGTTCTCAATTACAGCGTGAGTTGCATAAAATTTATCGTAATACCTTTCGAGAGCATTTAATCTAGTTTCTAACTCGGGAACTGATGTCTCAAGTTTTATATTATATTTTCCACGAATTCTTTAATGCAAATTTGCTGATTTATAACCGTTGTACGTTTGGTAATCAGCTTTCAGTAATTTCGCCTCATCCATACTGAAATATGTATTTAAGAACAACTAGAAACCACGTGTTCGAAAATGCTTGCGACATTTCTAGAAACGATTAAGTCTCTAAAAACAGCTATGAGGGAACCATTGAACCATTAGGAAGGAGCACCAAGATACCACGTGCCACCCCTAAGTTTAATTACTTTTGTTTAAAGTTAGATCTAATTTATTTATACTCGAGCTAATTTATTTTATATTCAAGAGATACAGCTTTACCTGGATATAAGTAAAACGGTCACCAATAGTTTAGTCGAGTAGTTGTTTAGGTAATTTACAAGAATCTCGTAACTTGATTGGCCTTAATTTATTCGTAAATCGAATCCATTACTACTACATAGATACAAATTTTTATTCGAGTAATTACAAAATCGAGTGGCTTCCCTCGATGACGGGACCGTTACTACTACTACCTGCCTGTTACATACTTGCTGCAGCTAGAGTTGTTGTCACATTTTTCGCAGAATGTTGTCTAAAACAGGCAGGCAATTTACAATAGATGCACATTAAATAAACTGGATTAACTCCAGTTTAATTGCTGCATTGTTTCGCATTTCAGTTATATGTAATTTTGACTAATGGATGTCTGAACACCTATTAAAACTTGTTTTTAGAAAAAAAATTGTTTTTTTTATTATTATCACGCCAAAAAACTGTTTTTGGATATAGTCAGTTGGATAAGTGGGTGCGAATAATAATAACGATGGATAAACTGGATGGATTTGATAAAATCCTAAATGTGTTACAAGTTTATACCGGTCGTCATGTCCATAATTTTTTCAAGAATAGAAACAAAGTAGGTACGATTTATAAGTGGAGAAAAACGATCATATTCTTAGTCCAAGAAGTAGCGATAGGCTACACCTGGAATGGAAAACTGCCAATTGGTTAGTCGAATATTCAAATATCTTTAACCCCTAATCTCGCAAATAAAATTTACCGAAAAACTTTGAACGCATTTTTCTTGAAATGCGATATGAATTTTACCTGTTTTCCCGTTCTAGCACAGCACTACTTAAAGGATTTTCTTCGGAAAAATTCCTACCAAAATGGGGTTTGCACAAACCTTTGACTAGTAAGTAAGATGCAACAGATGCGATTCGACAGTGTTATTCAAGAACAAAAGTCACCAGGTTTAGTTTTACATAGATATCTCGCTTTCAATTGGTCGGGTGACAATACTTTTATTCCAAGCCATAATTCTAACGTTATATGGATCACAACGTAGTCTAGTCGAATTAGCATGAAAATAAGGTGCTTTTGACATAATTTTTTTCTAGGTATATGTACATATATAAGCCGAATCCAGGTTGTCCAGAATGATTATAGGAATGTAGGGTTTTTTAATTTATTAAGCAATTAAGGCGTGAAAAATACTTTTTTGGAGTTTTAGAAAAAAACACTATTGACTTTAGAAAAAAAAGTTTCATAAAAGTTGTCCGCCCTCAAAAACCTACAAAATGAGACCTGCTTCATTAAAATCGGTTTATTTGTTTATGAGATATAGCAAACAAACTTGCTAAAATTACTGTATTTTCAATTGTTAATAAACAATAGAAAACATGTTTCATATACTTCTTACCACAGGAAAAGAAGGCATAGTAACATAGAAAAGTCATTCGCACGCGTATTTTTCAGCGATCTAGCGGATCGTATATTAATGCTAACTTTAATAATTTTTTTCATCACACGTGCGTGGTAACTACTATGTTACCGCACGGATTTCCATGCGGTAACGCCCCGATTGCCCATGGTCGGCCTGTGAGCCATAAAACCCCGGATTTTAAAAATAAAGCACGGGTACCTAAGGATTACTCACGAAGGCTAAATCCCATCCCTTTGCTCATTTATTTTATCACAACTTAGAATTTTTTGTTAGTTACCACGCACGTGTGATGAAATAGTAAATAATGTAACAATGTTTGTTTCAACGGATAATAAAAATTTTCCCTTTCTACTTTTTAAGAACATGTTTTTGTCGTTTGGAATACAAATGTGGAATGTGGAAACATATTCTTTCCAAGAACTCCGACAAGTGAAGTTGAACGAAATCTCGCGTTGTCCAAGAGTGATAAAAACGATTCTAATTGAAATAAAAAAAAATGGGTGATAACACTATTCCTGATAGTGGAAGTGACTTAGAAAGTGACGGTGTGCCAAGTGACATATTATTAGAAGCAGAACATGTGAAAAGCAGTTTGTTGCCGGACAAATCTCGCGACAAATATGAGAAAGCATACGATAATTTTATGAAATGGCGAGCCGAAAGAAAAGTCAATTCATTTGCCGAAGCAGTAATGTTATCGTATTTTAATAAATTGTCGAAAAATCAAAAGCCTACAAGTTTGTGGGTAATTTTCTCGATGATTAAAAGTGTTATTAACCAAAAACACAAAATCAACATGACAACATATATCAATACTCAAATTTGATCGCATTTTTAAAAAAAAGGATATCAAGCAAAGAAGGCAAAAGTTTTGAGCGGTGAAGAAATATCCAAATTTTTAAAAGAAGCTCCTGAGCATAAATATCTCGGTATTAAGGTAAGTGTAATTGAATTAATGAAAATTAATCTGATAAAAACTGATGACTGAAGATTCAATTTTAAATAATAATTGTAATTATTCACAGGTGGCATTAATTTTCGGAATACAGGGAGCATGCCGAAGGCAAGAATTATGCAACATGTGCATAAAAAATATAACAGATAAAGGGAATATGGTCGTGGTATATATCCCTTACACAAAAAATGAGAAGCCGCCGACCTTCGTCATAACCGATGACTACTATCATATTTATAAAAAGTATGCGGAGCTGCGGCCAAAAGACGTGACGACAGAAAAAATGTGTCTCCAATATAGAGACGGAAGATGTACAAACCAAGTGATTGGGATCAATTCTTTTGGGAATATCCCGAAAATAGTAGCAACATACCTCAAATAGTCAGAGGCAAATTTATATACCGCCCATACCTTCCCAAGGACGTCGGCGACTCTTCTGGCGGACTCCGGTGCAAATTTGCTAGAAATAAAACGACATGGAGACTGGAAGTCCGACGCTGTGGCTGCAACCTACGTCGAAAACTCATTAAAAAGTAAAGAAAAAATTGCGAAAAAAATAATGAAAGAAATTGAAGACGGCAACCAACCAGGCACATCGACGCCATCGATTTCTATAGATGCGGAAGAGAATATTGAAGAGAATAGCATCGGATTCGACGATTTAGAAAAAGATGTGAGAATAAACACGAAACGCCCGGCTGAAGAAGAGGAACGCGATAAAACGGAACATTTCAAGAAAATAAAGTTGGATAATGGGAAGGAAATTTATTTGCATTTCACTAATTGCCCTAATATAAATATTTATATTAACAGTAGAGGAAATAAATAATTATAATTCTGATTTCAAAAAAAAAATTTTTCTTTTGCGGGGGGCTTTGCCCCCAAACCTTCACTTTCCCACCCCCACCTACCCGTCCCCAACCTGCCTGAACGAACCCGCGCCACACTTGTGATGAAAAATAGCATACGCGACACGGGCGGTAACTAGCCGATGCCCGTGGTGGCAGTTCTGGCAACCCTGCCACCGTGGGCAATCGACTAGTTACCGCCCTTGTTGCTTAATATACTATTTTCAACAATTTAACAGCGAAAAATCACTTAATTCTTTTCTGATATTGATAGTATAAATCATGAACCTGAATTTGCACACCCACAGATTGTTGTTGAACCGCAAGATCGCTGGGAAATAAGCGTAAAAATGTCAACAAATTATTAACAAATTGATTGCGCAAAAATTGTTTGACCATTTGGCTCCCGATTTCGCGTGCCTTTTCTATGCTACCAAAGCTTTTCTCCTGCTGTAAGAAGTGCATGAAACATGTTTTTCTAATGTTTATTATCAATTGAAAAGCAGCCATTTTAACATGTTTTATTTTGCAATATCTCATAAAAAATTAAACGATTTTGATGAAACAGGTCTCATTTTATAGTTTTTTTTAAGAAACACTTTGTTTTTCAGAAACACTTTTTTTCGGGTTATACCTAGAAATATTTTGTTTGTCAAATTGCTAATTCGGCTGGACTAAAACATTAACCGCATGGAGTAGCAAAATACAATAATAAGGATGATCAGGAACCTCAACAAAAACTGGGTGGGAGCAAGAAACAATGTTTATTAACAACTTTCATAATACCTGATGCGTAATAACCCAAAAATAACTTATCGCAATAGGTAAATTTTGTAGATTTTGTAAAGTATGCAATTTCCCTTTTAAGTATTGCATTCCATTAAAGTATCTACATATAAATACTACAGCTTCCGCGCGTACTTTACCTACTTACTTTCTTCGGTGATTCGGTAAATAAGATAAACCGAAAGTGCTAAAAGCAACAAATTTATACTTGGAAAGATCGACAGTAGCGATATGCCACGTCTGCCTGAAATAAGTCTTGCATTTGAAGATAACGGCTGGGTCTGCAGTCTCGGAATAGAAAAGCATGCAACCGGACACTTTCGATGCAGGTAGGTGTCCGCTAAATGTCATCTTTCCCTGAATCCCAGGTGTTTGGGCACTTTGTGCTCGGTGGAGCATACGGCGATGTTTTTTTCTTGTTGCCGTTATCACCTCCGGTCAGGGTAGTTAACTTTATGCCACTTGACAGCCAGTTGAGCGATGGAGTGAGGCGGGCAAGATAAAAACACGCTGGTCAACAGGCGAACACAATTGTCATTTGACGCCTCCAATGAATTTTAATCAGCGAAAATGGTAGCCCCGTCGTGATTTATGCCCGGGCGGCTACAAAACATTGCACTGCATCGTTCTTCATCCATAAATAGTCGGGGAGGTTGGAATATGCGCCGAGAACGTAATCATTCTGCTGAGGTTTCTCTCATCGGATTTCGCTTAATTTAGGCAAGGCATCAAACCCTATTCCATTGAGCGTCCGTTACGAATAAAATAGGAATAATTTGAAAAATAACTGTTCGGATATTTTCATAGGAATAATGACTGTAATAAACCCAGAGTATATGAAAATGTAAAAATCACTTACATACATAACTAGCTGTACGTTGCGAACATTTTCTTTTCAATAATTGTGCAAACAAACGCAGTATGCAAAATCTACTGCCCGGATTGGCTGGATTGTCGATGTTTATCTGTATACCATATGACAGCATCTGGTGAGTACAGATCTATTGCATTCTACGTGTTGCATGGACCCGCGCCGCCGCTGCCGCTATAGCAGCCGTCAGCGGTCGGTATGTTCCTGTCTTAGCGCGGAACAGTTTAATTTAGTTATTTGATGAAATATTTTAGGTTCACATATAGCCCAGTCATTTTAGGCATTTTCAACCCCAATCTGCGGAAAATTTCCAACTGAGCTAAATTTTTGTATACACCTTTATTACGGCGTTATAATGAAGATGTGAAAAATCGACATTGATATCGTGCCGGCTAAAAAAGTTATGAAGATCAAAATGTCACGGAAATCAGTTTTTCGCAAATATCTCGCGACCTATTGCTCGGAGGTAAATAGAGGTCATTATAAAAATTGTTTGTCGTGAAATTATCTACAAAAGATGACTGTTGCATTTCTCTGTAAAATTAACCGTTTTCGGTGTAGAGCGCTGAGAAAGCGACTATATTATGACGATCCACTCGTTTCCTCACCACCTTCGAGGTAGCATGCAAGGCGCGTTTTTTTTACATGGGTTCCCCCGTGATATGTAATAAGAGGTTTTTTTTATTTCAGAGTGAATAACTTTTTTTTAATACTGAAAAATACAGAAAAAATAATCTTTAGTATATAATTTTTTTGTCATTCATTGTCGATATCTTCAGTTTCTATATCATTAACAATTGCTGACAAATCGTCGATTGGACTTATTCCTATGTATAAATCGACATCTTCATCATTTTCATCATTGGTTGACTCTGCGTGTAAGCATGACTGGCCACGGCAATGTCCACAAACTTTTGAACATCTTAATCCAATTTTTTTGCATCCACATTTGCCGCCACAACCTTTTGTACAATTACAAAAGATTGTGTTCAGTAGATCATCGGGTGCTGGTGGTAATAAAGTTGTTATTGGCTGCAGTATATTATTTTTTAACTGCCAAACCCACTGTTCTGGATCAATTTCTCTTCCTAGCCAGGTTTGTATTTGATAATACACTCGATAAATATGTTGTTGAGCTGCTGAAGAAGTACGTGGTAATAATGGAAATTTCACAGCTGGGCTTTGTCTTGTTAGTTTAGCAAAGCTACAGTATCTGTAATTATCTATCGAATGTTCTGATTTTGGAGCACCGTACATTGCTAGTAGAAAATGTATTCCAGCATCGACAATGACATATCGAGAGCAAGTAGTTTCTGTATCAAACACCTACTTCTTCAGCAGCTCAACAACATATTTATCAAGTGTATTATCAAATACAGCGTTTAAGCGTGTATGTCTTCTGCGTGTAAAAAACATGTCTTGGGTTTTGTTTAAGTTCACCTTTATCTTCCAGTCATCAAAATATCTACAGAGAAATTCAAGGCCTTTCTGCAGATTATCACAGATATTAGTGGCGTCTTCATGTGTACTAAAAATAGCAGTATCATCAGCAAAGATTGATTGAAGGCACTGCGGGATGTAAGGGAGATCAGATTTAAATATATTATATAGGATTGGTCCCAAGACAGAGCCTTGAGGAACCCCTGCTAATATATTTTTGGTTATGGAGATTTCAGGTGCGAGGTATACCTTGAATTGGCGATTTTTTATAAAGCTTTGAATTAAACGGGTTATATGATGGGGGTATTTAAAAACCATTCTCATTTTTATTTTCAATTAGAAAAACTCTAACTCTCCTAAAATTTAATTTCACATAAGACGGAAAACGCGACCAGGTGTCATGTTGCATTTTATCGTTCCCACAGAACAAAGAAATTCGTCGTTGCCACTGAACGAATTTACGGCGCGACACAACATCACCAGAAATATAACTCACCTCTCCGGCTTCAACAGATATGGATCGTGGAGCTCCTTCGACCATAGCTTAGTGAATCTTAGAAGAGAGCTGGCACGATTAATTCAATTTTACCACGTTTTCAGTAACTCGCTCTCTTGTGTATTCGGTGCACATTTGGCAATCGATTTCAAACTAACTTACCGATGTCTTTGCTTTAGCCTCATCAACATTTTTAAAATCGATTGAAATATTACTCATACAAAACTAAAAAGCGGAAAATAATGATTCAAATTTTTTTTTTTAATATACCACCTTTTAAAACGAACTAAAAAGTATGAAATAATCTCTCCTAGCCCCATACAGAATCCTTACCCATACAGACAGCCCTGAAAATTTGTGATTGCAAAGTTTTAATAGCTATAAGAATATGTTAAATATGTTGTCTACACTGCACTAATTACTATTATCATCATGGTAGAAGAGTGTCCAATGGGAGTACTCGAATTGAAATTCTATCTGACAATGACCTAATACATTTAGTATCACTTCACCTTGTTGTGCGCCCTGAGCCCAATGACTAGCTGGCAAATTTGTCCAGAGACGAGGTAGAGCAAGCGGCAGTTATAGATGGGAATGGAGGTGGTTGGTGGGTATATGTATTTGTTGACATGCTCCCTTTTTTATTTTGATATTTTCCTTCCAATATATTTTATTGTTTTTTATTACACATATGCATATGTATGTATGTGGCCAAATTATTATCACCTATACAAATTTTTAGTGAAATTGTATGAAAACGTAGCTTTATGATTCCAAAAAAAAAAAAATTTGTATAATATAATATACATATATTCCTGTTGCATTTTTCAAATATTGTATCCTACGTTGCATTCCAGTGTTAGCGTTTTTAGTTGTGGTGACCAAATCGGCATCATTTCCCCAAACTTTCTTCATGGCTTCAATCAATTCTGATTTAGTCAGTGGACACTTTTCTGCCACTTTCTGTTTAAAAATAGCGCAGATATTTTCGATAGGGTTCATATCTGGGCTATTCGCTGGATTTGGATGTTGTTAATTTTTAAAAACTCCGTAACTCTCCTTGCTGTATGGCAATCATCTGTGTCTGAAAGACTGTTACATACTGCTCCGCGTTCATTATACGGTCAACGACGTAGAGTGGGAAGAGTCCTTCGGACGATATTGCTGACCAAATCATGACCCTTACTGGCTGCTTGACCTACTGTTGGACACTATTAAGTCTTTATACTAGGCACCTAGGCATTCTTGATGGGTGGAGAGGTGCAGCGGTCGCAGTTATGATTACTATAATATAATACATAAATTTTTAAAGAAAACAAGAAATACGGGGAATCAATCGTCCCACATAGGCAGTTTAAAGCAAAGACAGTTATGGCTTTATCTCGCCTAATTTGATACGATTCAAGGGAAATCAATCATAGTCTGTCAATGGAAGAAGAACACGAGAATCTGAACAATGCGATTAATGTGCACGGAATAGTAGGGGAACCAAACAAGCCAATAGGGCGAACAAATGAACAATAAAGAAGCTTTGTTATGTTAGGGTTATCGAACTCCTTGGACCTACGCTTAGCAAAGCCCAATGCTGCATTAACCTATGCGACGATAGCGTCAGTGTGCATGTCAAACGAAAATTGAGTGTTGAACCATACTCCAAGATCCTCAGTTTTGGAAACTCAAGTCAAAGAAGAACCATTGATAACATAATTATGCTGCAAACAACTCCTTATACGCGTGAATTACATGACTGTACATTTAACAGCTGTATTGAGTTGAGTTAAGCTGAGTGGAGCTGTGTTGATCCCGAGTTGAGTTGAGCTGAGTTGAGCTGTGTTGAGCTCGAGTTGAGCTAAGTTGAACTGTGTTGAGCCTGACTTGAGCTGTGTTGAGCCCGAGTTGAGCTGAGTTGAGCTATGTTGAGCCCGAGTTGAGCTGACTTGAGCTGAGTTGAGTTTTTTTGAGCCCGAGTTATGATGATTTGAGCTAAGTTGAGCTGAGTGGAGCTGTTTTGAGCTGAGTTGAGCTGAGCTGAGCTGATTTGAGCAGAGTTGAGCTATGTTGAGCCCGAGTTGAGCTGTCTTGAGCCCGTGTAAAAATGAGTTTAGCTATGTTGAGACCGAGTTGAGCTGAGTTGACTTGTCTTGAGCCCGAGTTGAGCTGATCTCAGCTCAGTTTAGCTGTATTGAGCCCGAGTTGTGCTAGGTTGAGCTAAGTTGTGCTAAGTTTAGGTGTTTTGAGCCCGGGTTGAACTCTGTTGAGCGGAGTTGAGCAGCCCCACATTAAAGATGCCAATGGTAATCACAGATACGGCAGAGTTACCCTTCGATAAGGTTTATCTCGATATGGTTGGGTGAAGCTACATTCGTTCACAACCACTCCCTGCATTCCGGTAGTAAGTATACCCCCGTATACGCTCTTTACTTATAGTCCAAAATATCTTGCCTTCTAAATTATATTATAGCAGGATATTGAGCCTGTAAATAACTTCGACAAATATTGTTCGTACTTTATGTCCGAAATGCAAAGCATTCACAATAGCCTTATAGCAAGCAAGCAAGTTTCAAAAAAAATATTATAATCAGAATCAGAAAGTAAGAGAATTCCATGCTAGTGATCAGGTCTTGTTAAATAACATAGCCAGGAAACACGAACTTTCACCAATATGGACAGGTCGCTACGAAATAAAGTGTGTGGATAGTAACGTCAACTACACAATCCAAGTAGGAAAATCATTAAAACGCGTTCATAATAACAGTCCAGAAAGAAAAACGGTTACACGAACATTTAGCAAAAGAGGATCCAACTGCCAAAATGCAAATCAATAACAATTCTCAACAATCTCAGAGTAAAACTAAGTAAGTCTTTTAGAGCTAGAATTTAGTTCCAAAAGTAAATGAAACTTGAACGTTTTTATTTATAATTAATATATGAAATCTTTTTTAACCCAAGTTAATAAATAGCACCGCATCACCACAAAACACAAGACGTCACTTTTCAGAAAATTTAAAAACAAAATATATGGATTTATAATATAAATGAACGCTTCAGTAAAAACAAATAAAATAAATAGGAGCAGATTTTGCCTAGAAAGATTTCAATTAAATACAACAAAAACAAGCAATTAAATATAGGAGTTATTAATTAAATTAAATGGAAAAAATATATATATACATATATGTATTTTATATATTAATGTATAATAATAATAATTTAAATAATAAAAGATTGTTAATAAAAAATGACGTCAATAATAATATACTGCAAATAAATAAATATGGAAATATTGTAAACAAAAATTATGTAAAATTGATATATTGAAAACTAATAAAAAAAAATGTTATCTAATTAAGGAAAAAAAAACGAAACTTGAAGATCACCGCACAAATTATAAATATATATTTCGAAAAATGATTATGAACCAATACTAGAGTATAAAACTATGTATTAATTACCATTCGGGACCAGTTTTCACAATTTTTTTTTCCCAAACCACTCTTTCATAAAATCCATTTTTCCCAAAACCTCTTATAATAAAATTGTTTTTTCCCAACAACCATGATTCCTAAAAAGAATTCAGAGTAGGTACTGAAATAAAATAATAAATAAAAATTTACCTTTCTTAAAAAATATCTTCTGACAGATGATTTTCCTTTAACAAAAGGATCATTGTGAACTTGTTCCAAGAACGAAATTTTATACAAATCGGCATTATGAATGTGGGCATTCGGAATTATGGTTTTAGGAAAACGGGTTTCTGGGAAAACTTGATTTTAGGAAAAAAGGTTTTATGAAAAAAAAAATGGTGAAAACTGGTACCCAATCATTAATTACCTAGCAAATTCACGGATACGTATATTAATTTTGGGAAATGACAAGTGAAATAGAAAATTAAAACGCCACTAAGAGGAAAATGTTAAGCAATGAAATTTGGAACCCAGAATTTTCAAATTAAAATTTAGTATTTACGTATTACGTATCAAAAATTTAAAATGTTTAAACTGTACAGATTTACACTAGAAAAAACCAGTTAGGAACATAATTGAAGAAAAAGAGAAAACTATAATATATATCATATGTAGAAAATATATGTAATTTAAAATAATGATTGAAAAAAAAACCTGTAAAAAATTTGAAAAAATTGAATCTAGATAATTTTTGTGTAATATGTATAAAGTGAAAATTATAAAATGCAAGCAACCAGTAAACACCATTCACAATGCTGATTTTTTTCAATGACACTAAAAATTTGAACATATTTATCTTGCTTTAGAGCTCTCTGGAACTCCCAACAGTTGCCGCGATTCCGTCTCTGTGATGACCTATGTTGCAAAGACCTCATTGCAGCAGCCCGTATGTGCACTGGGTCTCGTTACACAACATCGTATCCGTTGAACAATTAAATGGGCCGCTGACTGCAATCGGGTACATTTTGGCCGAATCAGCAACCCTGACCTGGGTGACAAGGTAAGCGCTGAAGAAGCTCAAGTTGAGTTGGAGCTAGGCGTTCGAGGAGACCAGAAATCGGAGAAGCGGAGTTACGGCGTTTAAGTGTTGTGCGCGAACGAAGAAAAGAAATAAACGTAAGTGAGTATTAGAAGGTCCGCAATATTTGCTGTGTCGTGTTCTCTAGTCGGTAGGGAAAAGTGATACAACAACATGATAACAGTGAAGATAGCTGAAGACGCCAACGCTTTCTAAGAGCGATATTTCAGCATACTCACTGCCAAACACGTAATCTCATATTATCGACGATTTATCAACATAAAATTTAAAACTGCGGAAAAGTTTTCAGGATGCTTTACAGCTAAGGAATTAAACTACGCACTCAGATGAAATCAAAAATGTATTAACAAGGACAAGGGCTATTGAAAAATTCGAAGCAGCGTATTCAAACATTCGAAACTTGAATATTTAACCTTTCAAACTTTAAGTAATATAAAGCTTTAAAATTAGCGAATATTAAAATGCCGGAAAGGCTTTTATTTTTCTGTATAGTATCTTACACAGTGCATATAGTCATACGACGTCTCATACACAAAGAACCACAACCTTGTGTTTTAGAATTCGTGCACCCCGATATGAGATATAATAAGCAGGGTGAGATGAGGAAGTAAACGTAAACGCAAATCCAAGTAAACGTGAGCAGAAAATATGTAGGGCGGAACTAGGAACTAAAGATAAAATTGCACGCCATGAACTTTGCGTCTGTCTTTAAATATTGTTTCTTCTCAATATATCATTCTCCTAACAGTGCGGTATATATACTTCTCAACTATCACTTTTAGTTAGTTACATATTAGTTCAAATTTCAAATTTACACGATGAGCTGGGTATGGCAACTTCTTCTTAATTTTTGTAATCCACTGCATGTTATTTCACTGCCAAATGAGATTTTTTTTATTAATTGAACTTGAATAAAAAAATATGCGATAACAAATAACTCTTATATAACTTATGATTTATTTCCCCCACACACCACAAAAAACACAACTTCCTTGAATTTTAGGGCCATATCAAAGATTTTTGAAGCTGCAATAATTCGAAGCTTCGTATTATTCCGACCTTTTCTATTCATTCTCCAACTCTGAATATAAAAAGACATCGAGGAATTTATGGGTCCACCTATCCAAATTTTCAAAATACCAAATAGTGAAGAATATGTTAGACTAAAAGGATTTTAACTGAATTCTATGTACTGTTGAAGCTTCTTTTCTAGAACAAGAACAGGAAAATGGAAGCAGAATTTCCCTGCGCTTTGTTTTATCTAAATCCGTTAGTTGGATAAACCAAAGTAGAGGGGAGTTCTGGAAGTATATATGTATTTTATTATACCAAAGTTGCAGGAAAAAAACCTTCGGCCGTTTTCGCTGCTTTTAGTCTTATAAACAAAATTACCAAAATATAACTGCATTTCTAAAATATGTAAGAAATATCGTACTTTATGCCATGCGTGTTACATTACATTACTTTATAATGTCATGAATTTTTTACTTTGTAGGTATATACGTAAATTTCTAAAATCTAAATCTTAGTTGATAATTAAAAATATATATTTCAAAGCATAACAAATAGTCGTTTTACTCCTTATAATTCTATGCTTTATTGTGGGATTCGGTCGAAGTTTTCGAGATAAATATGGAACAGTGTATAGAAACGTCCGGAAGATGAAAAGCGATTAGAAATATTTTCCATTTTGCTTCTCTTCAAGTATAGAAAGGTATAATATGTTATATAATTCAGGAAAAGAAATATGAAAAAAGACAACATTTCATGTCGCTTTTCTTTTCCGGACATTTCTATTAACTTTTGCATGTTAAATTCGAATGTAATCGAATCGAGTTCTATGATGCCTATGATTAAATAGAACGTATAATATATAGTATATGTATGTATATATAATACATATGTGGGATCCCGAACCTGAAAAACCAAATCAAATTTAATTTTAAAAAAAACTGCTTTACCCGCCATTAATTTGTGACTATACCTCGACTCGAGAGTTTTAATGCCCAGCTGGTCCATTCGCTGAAGCTAACCCGTTACCTTTTCCGGACATCTGCCCAGCGAATTCACTGCTGGTTACGCTGTGGAGTTGTAAAGTTGTGCTAAGTCGAAGTCAAGTTAAAAATAAAGTGCCGGTATCTTTTAATTAAATACAAGAAATAATACTTACCTAATTTAATATAATAAATTAATAATACTTACCTAAATAAAGTGAATTATAAACCGTGAACTAAAATAACACAAATTGATTAAAGTGTGAATTACTGAACTTGACAGACACAGACATTATTAATTTAAAATACTGTTCAGTATTGGACAGCTGCTCTCAACGGAGATAGTTGCACGCAGAATAGACAAGATGGTGTACGTCATCGAAAGGCTCACCTCACAATTTAGTTTAAAATAATGATTATTTTTGGTTTTATCTTATGTACGTCTTATTTATTTATTTGTATTTTCAAAATTTGTTTGACTATTCGTTACATTTCGGTGTTTGCTGTTTAGTTTTACTATTTTACTTGACGCCGCGCCGTGACAATTTTTAGTTGCATAACAAGTCCTTTTAAAATGTAAGTTAGATTAATTTTGAGATGGATGTGCAAAGGTGTTTTTGGTTTGTAATATATTGTGTTAATTTTTAGTAGAGACCTCCTGAAGATGCTGTGTGAAAACAAGCGAAACGTTGAGGCAGATTAAAGGCTGAACGAGAGAAGACTTGGTTGTTTTTCTTAACTGATTAAATTGACCGGTAGCCCAAGCAGACTACAAATATTGTGTTAAAACAAACGGTCACGAAGGTTTTTCTTACAATTGTTATAGACCCGGAGGGCAAATTCCTGCAACAACATGAGAGCGTCTTATGGACATATACGACATCACTACGGTGACACAATTTGCCATCAATATTAAGACTACAGTCGGACACTCAAGAAGAACGCATCTTTAACTCAATCCAGAATTTTTTTGATCCGATGCACAGTGGCCGATTTGTCGAAAAAGCTGGCCAAAAGTCGAAAAAAAATTATTTCGTTCTGTTCAAGCTACCATCCTATGTCATAAGGAACCTTTTTCTACACATTTTGGCAAAATAACAGTAATGTACTGGTAAGGGAT
Organism: Neoitamus cyanurus; assembly: GCA_947538895.1. Lineage (NCBI taxonomy): Eukaryota > Metazoa > Arthropoda > Insecta > Diptera > Asilidae > Neoitamus > Neoitamus cyanurus. The sequence continues at coordinate 4,927,905 of OX384547.1, forward strand.
TCAGCATTAGAGCAAGTCAAAGTGACTCTCTTCGACGCATCATCTGGCACGCTACTTTAACCTGGTATTGTACTACGTCGTTTTGAAAGTGATAACAGCTTTTCTAGTGGCTGTTTTCAGATCGCGTTCCGTAACGGGTGTTTCTGAAAGTATAGAAAGTACCTACTAAAGTTTCGCTGTATAAAAACTTTTTTTAAACACAGTCATGCATGTCAAGCTTTTTCGTGTTGACATTTTATAAAAATGAAGAAAAATAGTTAAAAGTTCCGCAGAGTTCCACGATAAGATCATTTTTATTATATAAAAGAAAGTATTTTCTTTCATTTTACGAAAAAAGCAGCTGCGATAATTTGCGATATTTCATGAAACATAATTTTCAATCTTGCGGACTGAAGCTGGCCGGTTCCCGAAAAAGCTGGCCATAATTCGAAAAATGATAGGAATTACACAAAACTTCGCAATTTTATGTTTTTGAGGTCGCTGATCACGAATATGAAATTTATTTTTCAAAATTCAAAATGGCGGATTCAAAATGGCCATACGAAATTTTGTTGAAATCAAAATGTTTTAAGTAGTACACGTCCGCCATTGTGAATCCGCCATTTTTAATTTTGGAAAAAATGTCGTATTCGTAATCAGCGACCTCAAAAACTAAAGCATAGAAAATTTTGTTGAAATGGAGTTGTTTTGAGTAGTAGACGTCCGCCATTTTGAATCCGCCATTTTGAATTTTGGAAAATAAATTTCAATTTCGTGATCAGCGACCTCAAAAACATAAAAGTGCGAAGTTTTGTGTAATTCCTATCATTTTGCGACTTTTGGCCAGCTTTTTCGGGAAATCGGCCACTGTGCGATGCCGCGAATATGGAATTATACCTCAATTCTTGTCTAATAGTACTTTGGGTATAGGTAAGCTTGCTACTCCACCCAAAAATTCTTTACAGATTTAAACACATACACACTCGATTTCCATTTAAAGATTCTTAACCTGAAAATTGCAGAAATATGCGTAAAAATTAAACAATGTAGAGAGCAGCTAAAAATATCAAACGTGATGTTATCAATAACACTCCCAGTGACATTATACATAGTTTCTTGCAGAGTTAAGAGAATGCTTTCGTTAATTTCAGTAACAAACTTAACCAACGATATGTCCAGAAGGTCGATAAACTAAAATCCTGTGTTTTATCAGAATTAAATATAACAAAATCGGAGAAACGGTTTGTTAATCTCACAAATGTTCAATTTCCGAATGACATATGTATATATACTTCTGGCTCTCGGAAGGAAATTTGCAATCTCACACAGCCCCAATGACATTCCACTCTTACAGATGATCGCCGATGGTGAACATTGTATTCAAACGATTGATGACGTAACAAATAGGGACATTGCCAGGTCCAAATTCTGTAATTTACTTTCAAATCTTCACTCTAACTTAAAGAAAAATATATACCATAAATTTCTAAATTAAATATACATCATAGACTCAAGTAAATTTCTATCACAACATAAGGAGATTATTATACTTTCGGCCGATAAAGGTAATGTTACAGTAGCAATGTACAAGGAACAATACATAGAGAAAATTAAAACAATTATTGGAGACCGCAATACGTTTAGGGCGATTAGGAATGATCCAACCGCGATACTCCAGACCAAATACAACGAAATTATTAAACAGTTAACTAAAAATAAATTAATCACTGAAAAAGAAAAATTTGGTTTGACCACATACAAATCTCAACCACCTAAATTATATGGATTACCAAAGATTCATAAAGATAACTGTCCTCTAAGAATCATTGTTTCGTCTTTAAACTCACCTACTTACCAACTATCAAAATTCTTAGCAAAAATCTTAAAGAATATTACAATAGATTCAGCATATAATGTTAAGAATTCTAAGATTTTCAAAGAAAAAATCGCAAATATCCATTTAGATAACACGGACACAATGGTTTCTTTTGATGTTATCTCTCTGTTTACCAATATCTCTGTGCAACTATGTCTTAAATTGGTAAATGAGAAATGGGATATAATCAAAGACCATACTAACATACCAAAAAGTAAATGTTTAGAATTACTTAGGTTTTGTGTCATAGATAAACAAGCATACAGACAGTCCTTTGGTATTGCCATGGGGAGTCCCATCTCACCAATACTGGCTGATATTGTTATGGAAGACCTTCTTGATAAGAGCATTCCTAACCTGAATTTCCGACCTAATATTATAAGTAAATATGTAGATGACTTTTTTGCCATTATTCCAAAAACACAAATTACAAACACACTGGAGATTCTCAATAAATATCATGGCAGACTTCAATTTACGGCCGAATTGGAACACGAAGGATCGATCCCGTACTTAGATGTTAGAGTGATAAGAGAGGGTAATAGGTTGATCACGGACTGGTATCAAAAACCAACTTCATCGGGAAGATTGATTAATTACCATTCGTGCCGACCTATGTTTCAAAAAATAAATACTGCTAGAAATTTTATTAACTCAGTCTTAGACTTGAGACGCCCAAAATACAACCACAAAAATAGCAGAATAATCGCCAAAATACTTGAATCTAACAGCTTTCCTAGTAACCTCATACGGTCACTTATAAATAAACACTTAGAAAAACACAACATTGTGAGCAATAACAAACCTACCGATACAAATAACAAACAACGAAGAATTTACAAGGCATCCCGTCACATCTCCGGAGTCTCAGAAAAATTCAATAAAATTATCAAAAATTACAATCCAAACGTCAATTTACCATTTAGGGTAATGATAACGTAAATTGTGACGCTTGCTACATAGGTACTACTGGACAATTTTTGAAAAACAGAATATCGGACATAAAGAATAATAAAAAAGATAGCACAGCTCTTTCAGCACATTGTTTATTAACAGGACATTTACCTGATTTTAATGAAACAAAAATTTTAACTAGGGAACCTAACTGGCATAAGCGACACATTCTTGAGGCTCTACATATATATAAAACTGATAACACCATTAATAGAAAGACAGACACAGACAATATTAATTTAAAATACTGTTCAATATTGGACAGCTGGTCTCAACGGAGATGGTTGCACGCAGAATAGACAAGATAGTGGACGTCAACGAAAGGCTCACCTCACAATTTAGTTTAAAATAATGATTATATTTGGTTTTATCTTATGTACGTCTTATTTATTTATTTGTATTTTCAAAATTTGTTTGACTATTCGTTACAGTTCGGTGTTCGCTGTTTAGTTTTACTATTTTACTTGGCGCCGCCGTGACAATTTTTAATTGCATAACGAGTCCTTTTAAAATGTAAGTTAGATTAATTTTGAGATGGATGTGCAAAGATGTTTTTGGTTTGTAATATATTGTGTTAATTTTTAGTAAAGACCTCCTGAAGATGCTATGTGAAAACAAGCGAAACGTTGAGGCAGATTAACGAGAGAAGACTTGGTTGTTTTTCTTAACTGATTTAAATTGACCGGTAGCCCAAGCAGACTACAAATATTGTGTTAAAACAAACGGTCACGAAGGTTTTTCTTAGAATTTGATTAAACATAAAAACTATAACACTAAGTGAATTTAATGCCAATTCTATTTGCACGTACCTACTAAATACACTCCACTAAAAATACTACACAGGTAAATAAATTACTCCCCCACAAATTTGGTGTCAGACAGTGGAATACCTATGAAAAGTGCAAACGGTAAAAGAAAAAAAAGAAACGTGAAAAATGGTTGCAGAGGTTGGAACATTTTCCAAGGCGACTTCGAGAAGCGGCAAACGTGTAGCCTGAACACGTGGAAATTAAGGTCAGATCTTTTCAGTTTTTCGTAAAAAACTAATCATCTAACAATGATAAAGAGGATTAACGATACTAGTCTAAACTAATAAAAGAGTTACATAAGGAAAATTTATTTTCGAAAATTATTTAAGTTGAAATTAATTAACGGAAATTAAGTTAAGCGGCAATTTTCCTATAGAATAAAGAGACTGCGAAAAGAAAATTCTGTGTTATAATATAATTAAAAATCATAGATAATGAGACCCACTGAACAATAGTTTTTATGAATAAGCATGATACGTATACGATTTTAGAATTGCGAAAATTTTTGCAAAATCGTGGTTTGCCTTCTAGCTATTGAAGAAAGCAGGACTTAATCCATAGAGTTAAAACAGCGCTTGAGCCTGAAGAGAGTGATAGTGACAACAGCGGCAGAATCAAAAATTACGCGAAAGGAAAATCCGCGTTGCTGGGAAACAGTAAAGACGATCTAGACAAAACAATTTGTGAAAAAGAAAATTCCTCATTAGACGAAAGCGGTGATTTTTTTCAATTAGAGTCGGGTACTCAACAAGATATAAGCGGGAATAGTCTTGCCAATATAGCTGCAAATTCGCTAAATATGACTGATTCCAAAGAAATGAGTTGTAACAACTTTGTGTTTAAAGACGTTGAAGAGTCGCTCGAGACCCTTTATGGTGAGTCGGGAAAAGCTGTCACTAAAGGAGTTTAACGACATCGCGACTGTGTGTGGTTGGAATGATATCCAACGGTACCTTTATGCCGATACGATTATTAAGAGGCGCCGCGCCGCCGCAAAGCTGGCGATTGAAGCTTCTTCAGAAGTTCACAGCTGGGAACAATAAAAGTCGACATTAAAAATTGAATTCGGGGATACTACGACCAATTTGAGTATACATCGATCAATGGAAAATAAAAAAAAAATCGGATGAAAGCTTACTGCATAGAATATATTTATGCGATGAAACAAAATGCGAATTGAGGTAGCATGGCTGAAGAGTCTTTGGTTGAAAATATTATTGCGGGAATACCGCATGACGTACAAAATAAAGATCTTCTGTATGAGGCAAAAACGGTAGATCAGCTAAAGCAAAAAATTAAATTTTATGAGAAGATGAAAGGGCAACTAAAGACATCGCCTAAGCAAAAGGAGTTAGAGGTTAAACGTAATATTAAAGATATGTTAAGAGTAGTCAGGGACTTCAAAGATGTTACAACTGTGGTTCAAAGTCGCATTTAACTAAAATTTGTCCCGAATGTTGTGGCGAATTTGGTCATATGGCTGGCTACTACTTGTCCTAAAGCGGGTTCTTCGAAACCAAATTTTTCACAAGGTCACGTAAATATGGTCACTATTCCTGATGTATGCGTTAAGGACAAATTTGGACGAAACGAATATAGAGCTTTAGTGGACACAGGAAGTGGTGTGACCCTAATTAGGAATTCCGTTGCGTTTCATGCTGGTCTCCTTTCAGGCAGTATTGGACCAAGTATTCGGCTCTCAGGTTTTTGTCGAAATCTTAAAAGAACTGTCGGATCAGTTTTGACTTCTTTTGGTATCAATGGCGACCGTTATAAGGTATGTTGACATATTGTGCCAAACAACTGGATAAGATAAATTAATCGGAACAAATGTTCTGAAAGAAGCGAAGCTGCAAATGGAAAATGGGAAAATAAGAATAAGCAAAGTCGATTAAATCTGAATATGAAGCTAATCCAGTAAGAGTCGATATTGAAGAGCATAGTTTTTTGGAAAAAAATAGATATCGTTGAGTTAATCGAAAGACCCGAGCTGAAAAATATTTTAGAAATTGAAGATATGAACTATAGAAAAGAGATTCAAGAAGCTATTTTAGAATATTCGCCGAAAAGAACTGAAGAATCGTGTATTAAATTGGAAATACACCTCTTTAACGAAACACCTGTTTATATTAAATAACGCCGGTTTAAGCAGAAAAGCAGATTGTATCTCGACAAATAAAAGAGTGGTTGGATGAGGGTATTATCAGACCTAGCTATTCCGACTTTGCCAGCCCTGTTGTATTAGCCAGGAAAAAGAATGGTGATTATATGCTATGTATTGATAATCGAAAGTCAAATCGTACTTGTACCAAGCCGCAGTTTTCTGTACTTTAGACCTTCGGAATGGATTTTTCCATGTCAACATTGAGGAGTGTGTGAGGCCTTTGCAATTCTCCGGCTTTATTCCAGAGGTACATTAACACGGTGTTTCAACCGTTGATAAAAGACAAAACTTTGCTAGTCTACATGGATGATGAAAATTATGCCCTCCCTTGATGAGAAAACTAACACCGAAAAGCTGAAAAGGGTTCTGATAGAGGCAGAAGAGCATGGGTTAATTATAAAATGGTCTAAGTGTGAGTTCCTTCAAAGAAGAGTCGAGTTCCTTGGACATCAGATTCAACGTATATAATATCAAAGCATCCAGACCAAAAACCATCGCCGTCCAGAAATATCCTATGCCTCAGAATGTGAAGAAGGTCCAAAACTTCCTGGCTCTTCGTGTGAAAGATTTTGAATTTCCTGCGTTCAGTGATTAACTTATATTATGGAATATCTTCATTTGCTCCCTAGGTTCACAATGTTATATTTTTGCTTGTAAAACTTTAGAAATTCTGGGCGCCTGTTCCCGCCGCATTCACGGTACATTAAATTCTAAAATAACCAATATCAAAATTAACCTAATTAGTGTGGATTTTAATAACTAAACACTGAATAAAAATGTGTGCATTTTATTTTTATAAAAATATATATTCATATTTATGATAACAAACTAAACACTCTTATTTTTTAATATAATTAGAATGTACTAACATTAAGCTTACAAAAAACTAAAAATAAAGCCTTCATTGCATTAAAATTAGGAAAATTATTTTAAACCCTTACCAAACAAAAAAGCCTCCATCCAAAAGAGAAATTAATAATAACAGAGTCCCCGTGGCATTAACGCCTATAATTACTCAAGAAAATATATGTATATATATACACTCAACTTATCTTCAATGCCTTTATAAACTAATTTTTCAAATAAAAATTAAAATTTGTCAACCCTTGCAATTTTCTTCTGATATCTCTTTATTTTCGCTACTTCTTCGACGCTGCCTTTTCGCTTCCGCGGTTCACTCCTTCCAAAATTACCATTTTCTTCGACAACATCAAGGAAATCGTAATTCTACTATAATACAATTTACTTCAACAGCATTGTCCAAGCTATGGAGCAAGTTGCTGAAGGATTTTTATATTTCCGGACATTTAAACAAAATCCGATCCATGCATTCAACATATTCTCAATTTTTCCGCGAGCTTCCAGTTCTGTTGTCGTGGTCCAGGATTTTTTTGTACGTCGATTTTAATCCTTTCTTCTTTCCACAACATTGGTCCCCAGTAAAGATTTTTAACCTAATACTTTGTATTTCCGCAGCAATTTCTTCGCATACTTTCTTTTTTTTAATATGTATATAGAACAAATAATAACAGTAATGAAAGCTTGGCACGATTCTTATATCCTTGGCCCCAATTTTTGGGAACGGGGTTGGAAACATTTTGCTGTGCTAATTAACTCCACCGGTAGTTTGTAAAAGGAAAATGAACTCCACCGGCAGTTTGTAAAAGGGAAATTATAATAATATGTATAATAGAATTTTTTCTAAAAGTTACGAACATTAGGTGGCTCGCGAATTGCCCTATATCTCGAAAACGGGTCGAGATGGAATTTTTTCATTATTTTTCCGTTCATTAGCACAGCAAAATGTTTCGAACCCCGTTCCCAAAAATAGGGGCCAAGGATATAAGAATCTCCCCGAAAGCTTTATCATAAACTTACAATTATTTGAGTCGATCGCTGCTCCACTCGGTTTTTAACGTCTTTATTTGACAGTTGGCAAGAGAAATTTTCATCTGTACCACCTTTTGAAGCAGATCGAAAAGAATACGTTCGGAATATTCCGCAACAATAAATGCACACGGAATGGAATGTTTGGAACGTTTTGGGTAAATAAATGAAGACTTGCTAAATATTCCGCACATTCCGAATGAAGAAAGAAACACAGCCCTAGTCTTCTTTGCTTGTATGAATTCTTATTCTTTCCTACCGGCACCGGCAGAAATTTAGTGCTACATAAAAAGTTAGGAAAAGAACCATTTAAGAAATCTTGTAAGAAATTGTCTGAAAAAATCGTGCTGAACAATTTTTCATGTTTTTTTAAATGAATTAACATTAATTTCGATTAAACCCCGCGACGTAATTGATTGAATTTTTTTTTGCTGAAAATGATTTCTTCTCTGAGATGGAATCCTAGCATTGATTCGTTTGGACAAATCTTTGTTTATTTACGAAAAACTAAAATACGAAACATAGTGGTTTTTCTCTGAGCTTTCGGTAATAGGGCTTTAGCTGGGCGCACGAAAAAAACATTTTTAATATTTTTCTAACAACATGGCCCCAGAGCGGGCACCTTGATTACAGTGTCGTCAGCAAATACGAGTATTGTAAATTTGCAGTTGGCGATCTAGGGGAAATCACATGTAAATATTGTATATAATACAGGACCCTACCAGGGAGCCTGGTGGAACTCCCGCGGAAATTGAATATAATGTTGATGCTACAGAACCTCCTTGGACTACATATTTTCGATTTTGTAAAAAGTTTTCAATTATTCCTATTAAAATAGATGGAAACTGAAATGTAATCATTTTTGCAAGGAGTGCATACACACATTTTCAAACGGCTTTTCTATAGCAAGCAATACCATTCCCGTTGATTCTTGACGTATGAACCCAGATTTAATGTCATTTTTGACCTTTAGTACGAGTATCTGGTGAGTGGTGGTATGTCTTTTCCTAATACCAAATTGTGCGCAAGGTAAAATATTGTAATCCTTTACATAGATAGGCACATAATTGCTGTTTTATGACTTTTTCCAAGATCTTCCCTAAGCTACAAAGGAAACTCATACGTGTGTAACTTTTGGGATAGCCAAACTCCGGGTAAAGCACAATAAAATTTTAAAATTAATCTTCAATTTGGCGTGGTACTATAATAAGCGTAGACTCCAGCAAAGAGCCGACATTCCGAAGTAGCTACAATAGTTATAAAAAAAAACTAAATACGTAAATAAACGTAAATGAATATAACGCCCACAATAGGTTTATGAATTTCTGAATAAGGATGTGTTGGGATAAGACAAAAACTATACATAAAGAGGTTCTTGCAATTTTTCCTCTCATCCTTTTTTTTCCTCATATCAAACAAATATTTAATAAATTTTCCATTCTGTGCAAAATAAGATATCACAGTTGTAAGGGTTAACTAGTCATATGTCCAAACTCTGTGCAATCACATATTATAAATGGAAACAAATAACAAAATAAAGCAATTAAAAAAAATATGTTGGCATCTTGAGAACCCCATATTTTCGTTGTTGACGTAGGTACCTAAATAAGATTTAACATTATTTTCATTAATAGGCGACAACTTTCGTATATACACATCAGCCAAATGAAGAAGGTTGGCTTGGGGGAGGGTTGGGAGAATCCTTATAAAATCTGCGGCTCATAAGCTTTATTTAATTAAGGAATATCGCATTCCCGAAATTTTAGTAAAAGTACCACTTATTAATTTTTAATATCTACATATGATTGTATAACCCACGAGAGACTTTTCCGGAACACTCCATTTATTTTAACCCACTTATCTCATTATAGACCAGGACTTAATTAATTTAGCGCGATTACTTAAATAATTGTGCTGGTAGTTCTGCAGTAGCACTAATAAAAAAAGATATTTGCTGGTGCATGCAATTCTTCACCTCAGGAATAACAGGCAAGGCAACAGGCGCACAGAGTAAATATTACAGGCGGCAAGATCGCGTGAGCCGATGAGCAAAAATCCCATCGAACTTTCTAAAAACAAAAGGAGTTCAAACCCACAGCACCACATGAAATTAAAAGGGCACGCATCCAATTAACCATCGGGCCATGGGGGCCCTTGACATCCCCTCGCTAGTGGTTCATTTAAAAATGCGGATAAGTTCGCAAAGGAAATCTGTTCGATTTTTCTCATTTCCAACTGCCCATTGGAGTTTTATTGGTTTTAATTAATCGACATTTTTATTTCAGAATTTTTTTGTGGTCTTTCTCCTGTACTCTGCACTGCATCGCACCATCCTGCCTGTTGCCGATTGAGCGCAGAACTCAGCATATTCTCTGCATAATCATCTTCTTGGTACGCAGTGACATCTAGTAGCGAATGGCGAAAGTAGGAAGTATCTGACGAAGGAGAAAAGCTTCACTCAGCATGTTGGAAGAAGAGCAGAAAGTGAAATGAACTGAAGAGGGGAAAAAACATTTGTGTTGCCAGTCGTAATTTAGGCTGAAGTTTGAGAACTTTTAAAGGGTTGCAGCTGCAGCTGTAGTCAAATATCTGGGATACTCGTATGTTTAACAAACTTTTATCGGAAAACCTTATGGAGAGCACTTAAAAGAAGTTCAGTAGTGTGCTGAAAGGAACAGGTTTTTTTAAAGGCGTTCATTTGCAAAAGACAACACAGGCATTGATTGGAGCTGGGCAAATAGTTTTACAAATACTTACTAGGTCGTATTTTCGACTGGTAATTTATGAGAAGGTAAATGGTCACAACAGACAGTGGTAAACTTTTCGGTAAGAACAGGCATCATTATTGTGTATTGTACAGGTCACAAATAAAAAAGTCATATACATATATATATATATACAATATATATACTATATATTATAGAACACTTATGATTATACCTTGACGATCATCAAGATTAAGTTATTAGCGAATTAGATATAAAATGCAAATCGACTTCCAATTAGAACGACGACGATACTGTTAATATTTAGATTTTTACTGAAAATTATAATAATATACTTGCTAGAATTAAAAACAAAACTTCTGTCTTAAGCTAAAACTTTATTCGTCTACTTTTCTTAAGAGCAAAGTCTTTTATTGCACTTTCAATGTCTATAGCATCACACACCTCTTGCTCAATAGACGAGATAGCCAGATTGGTTACCCTTAACGCACTCATTGTTACTCTTAAATAAGTTTTGATCAGTTACAATTTTGAAAAACTTCTCTCACAGCTGGCATTGCTTATGGCAGTTGTGAAGAATATTCGGAGCATTATTATAATATTGGGCAGAGTATCTTCCAGCTTGGATTTCACAATAAATTTGAATAATTCAAGTGAGTCCGCTTTAATTAATTTATTTTCGTTGCCTGTGGCAGCAATGAAAGTTCACAGTCGAAGTCGTTGCAGCTTGAAGTCCTGCTCGTCAATTTCGGCAGATGCGTAGTCTAGATTACAATTTGTGTCGTCCGAATTTAGTAATATAGCCGGCGTTAGATAAGCAAACTTATCCGCCAAATTCTGTAGATGCTCATTAGTCCTATAAAAAATTTTGTGAAAACCCTTAAAAATGTCTTAAAAATATTTAAAACACCAACAGGTCAGAATTACATCGGATTCGACCCGAAAGGTAAATGCAGAATATTCATTTGCATATAATCCTGTGTCTACTTATAAACTATTTGTATGTTACACATGTCTTTGCGTATCATAGGGCGCCCAAGTTGGGTCCGCTTTGTTGTCTAGTGCATGGTTGAATTTGGCCCGCTCTGTTGGAAATTAAATCGTAGGTTAAGGGGTTAAAAAAGGGATTCCCCGATTTCGGCACAGTATAAGTAATGAATGCTCATTTCGATCGGTCCGAAACAAAAATATGAGATGGTTCAAATATTTACAAGATATTATTATTATTTATTGTGAAATTTTGCCCCCCCACTACGCTACGCCACTGACAACAGATACACATATACATATTTACCATTCATGATTTAGAGGTTTAGACTCTAGATGTATTCGATGGGTGTTGGCGCGATGATATTCAAATCGTTATTTCAACGAAAACAGTTTAATTATATGGATAGTAATTTCTCAGAAAATTAAATTACCTAAACTCGCATAAATAGTAGAAACATCATCTGGTGAGCGTTAAAGACGCTTCAATGCTCCAACAATCAATGAAGTTGCAATTGTCATGGTTGGAACGGAATTTGATCCGCATATTATTATCTGTTTCATAATAAAAAATATTTAAATGAGGCAGGACAATGCAATAGAAGTGATGCCGTCTGAGTTTGATGTTTCACTCACACCGAATATATATATAGAAATAGATTAAGAGAAGATTCAATTTAGTCCCAATTAATTAAAAAAATAACTACAAAGGACCCCGCACATTTATGGAAATTGCAGTTGGGTTGGGTTGGCTGAATTGTCTGTGTGTTGGACACAACCCCCCAAATGCCCTCCATTAGGTTCTACGGCGCAAACAAGTCCGAAACAGTGAGAAATTAATTCATCTATCTGCTATTTAGCAATAGGGTTGCCAATTATTTTTTAAAAGCTTTTATTTAACTTGCAATGTATGTATGTATGTTTGTTCGTGTAGAATTTTGCTACTCAATTTTGAAGCAGATATCTTCAACCGATTGAGCTGAAATTTTGTGAACACGTTTAGTTTGGACGACAATACACGATAAGCTGTGTGACGTCATTCTAAATCCAGTATGGCGGACCATCCAAGATGGCGGAATAAGTATTTTTAATGCATTTCTACAATAGGGGTATCAAATAAAAGGGCTTCTTGAGTGTAACTCGAAAAATAATGTGACGTCATTCTAAATCAAATATGGCGGAACATCCAAGATGGCGGAATAGTTATTTTTTATGCACTTCTACAATATGGGTATCAAATAAAAGGGCTTGTTGAGAGTAACTCGAAAAATAATGTGACGTCATTCTAAATCCAATATGGCGGAACATCCAAGATGGCGGAATAGTTATTTTTATGCACTTCTGCAATATGGGTATCAAATGAAAAGGCTTGCTGTGAATAATTAGAAATATATTCTGACATAACTCTTAATCCAATATGGCGGAGTTTTAGAGTTTTTTATGCTTTCTTATAGTATGGGAATTAAATGAAAGGCTTCGCTCAGAATAAAACGGCAAAAAAAAGATGGTGATTATAAGCTCCGTTGCTTATAATCCGGTGCCATTGGCCCTGGTTCCGAAGAACACAAATGTATGACACTGATATACCATCCGTCCGTATAGGCTTCGGTAAAGACGGTGCTCACCTCATTCAGCCCAAGTCTGGGCAATTTCCAGCAAAATATAGTCACGGAACCGCAGAACGAAGAATGCTGCCAATTGTATTATGCTGGGCTTGCACAGTACACAAAAGGAAGGGTAGTACTGTCGACCACGCCGTTGTTTACTTAGGTTCAAAGCTCTTTGCTGCTGGTCAAGCATACGTGGCCTTAAGTAGGGTAAATTCATTAGAAGGTCTCCTTATTGAACGCTAGACTGTTCGAAATTAACCGGCAAACGACCTTGCAACAATGATGCGTTGAATGAGATGAACAGACTCAGAAACCTAGCCAGCGATAACTAAAAAGTAAAAAATAAATTAAAAGCAAAAAAACCTTTTTTAAAAATGGCTTTTATTTAAATGCTCTACAAAGAAGAAAATAAAATGTTCCTTTAAAATTTTAACTATCAACTTATACCCTCATTATACACAATTTATATGATCATAAAAGCTTGTCGCGAGGTTTGCGTAAGTACCTATAAGTATTTAATTAAACTGAAATTTAAAAAAAATTAAACTTAGCAAACATTTTATTTTCTTCTTTTTAGAGCATTTAAATAAAAGCTTTTTTTAAAAAAGGTTTTTTTGCTTTTAATTTATTGTTAAGTGCATTCAGAGGGCCCATCTAGTTTAGTTGGGTCACGCTGGGTTCTGATCGGCAGCGTATTTCTCAAAAAAATTCATCCCATGTTGCACTTTGACAAATTAGTAATTATTTTAAAAGTAATAATTTGTTTTATTATCAATGTCATGTAAGTGAAACATGTTAATATATTATCAGAAGATACACCTATACATATGTAAAAATAATTTCTGCTCGTTATTCATTTTGATTCAATTTAGGGTTCGGTTGACATTAAATTACGCATTTAGTTTTAGCAGCCCTGCAAACCAGAACTACTGAAACTCTAAAAGAAAACATTTTTTTTCAACGAACATGAGATGGGTTAAGTAATTACCACTACATAGATATTATAATCTCAGTAGTTCCTTAGGATTTAACCACTCGAACTACCGAACATCGATTCCTTGAATATACAGGCTGGCTTGAGAAGTGACGTCCAAAGGTAAAATTTAGGTGCCTCGTATTGAGGGGTATCCGAATCACCCCCATCTATGTTCCGCGATTTTGCGTAGTTTTCGAGTTATCATTTTCTTAATGGGTTTTTGAAAATTTTCGACCGGATCGGCTTTAAATTTTTTTTTTGAATTTCTAGAAGGCTTTTTTCAGGTTTGTTTTGTAACTCATTCTTTATGAATTGTACTTTCACGTATAAAATAATCAGTTTCGTAACATTAATGGAAGCCACAAAAGTTTTGACCAAAAATGGAGAATTTACGTTCGAGCGAGGCAGAATTGAATTTTAAATTTTATTAAATTATAAATCTAAAAAGCCAATCCTTAGTTCCCAGGTAACTTAGAAAACTGTGCTGGACAAAAAATAGTACTTAATAGGCTATTATTCAAAGATACTGAAGTGAAAAATTCCCAAGATAGTAATTTGATTAAAAAATAAATTATTGCATTTTTTATTATTCCTAAGGCTTGATGTTTTGTAAAGTGAACAGGTCTCATATGTCGTGAGATTGTGAAAAAGTGCGGTATGGCAAAAGTGCTCGTAAGACTGGTGGAAGAAATGGTAATGGATTAATTTTAATTATAGACAATAAATTAAAATATAAGTCAAGTAGTACTTTTCTTTAATAAATTATATTACCTACTATTTCTTCAAGTAGTCATATGTATATTACAACATGGAGAAAACAACTGTTCAGAATCTTATTAATTTGGAAATGCATATGAAAAGGATATACAAAAGCAGTTAGGTAGCAACATTAAAAGGCTTAGACTAAACTATAGTGATTCAACCTCAAACTGTAAGGAAGAGGAAGATTCTGATTCAATTTCAGTTGTTTTTGAATGTGATTCTAACGAATGCAGTACTAGTAGTTTTCAAATTACTCCCGATATCCTAGCCAATAAAGAAATAGGTGCATGGACAACACGATATATTATCTCTCTTAACGCCTAACTAGATGATCTTTTGAAGACGCCTAAAATATAGGTGTGAATAATTTACCTCTATTGAGTCGGACTCTTTTAAACACTTTTATTTTTAGTCAAATGTACTAGAAAAGAAAAAAATGAGTAATACCTATTCAATTGCCTACCTAATGAAGAAATTTGAAAGACTTTGGAAACACATTGTTTCAGAAACATTCGTGGGCGAGTGCACAACAGCTGACCAAAGTTTCAGCATAATCGGATGAACGGTTTAGGAACGCAAAGAATACGAACAAACAAACATTCATTTTTATATATAAGTTTATGCTTTACATTTTATATGCGGAAAGATTTACTCAATATTCTTATCAATGAAGCAAACTAATGGTAGATGTACCGATTAAAATATTTGTAATTTTCAAGTAAATCTACTATAATCTACTTAGTAATTACCGGATGAATATACTTTAAAATAAAGAAACACCAAAAAGAGGTACATAACAGGTATATAGGACAAATTTATCCCCATGCCCTATCCGTTTTACCAGAAGAACTACTGGTAGTACTACTGGATAATTAACTTGTTTATTAAGCTGGTACGCTTTAGCAGGTAGGTCACTTTCTTCCACTGTTGCAACCGACCCCGATAGTTCGGGAACCAGCGACCGTTTAAAGTTAGTCATTTCAGAAAATCTGAAAAAATTTCCTAAGCTTTATTTGGTATCACTGGTAAGTGAATGGACCTCCAGCTGGCCCAGTTCCCGGGGGTGTAGTTGCGGCAGCCTCCCACACGCGTAAAATAATAATTAAAAAAAACCAATACCGGCAAAGCTGAAACTTTGTTCACATGTTGATCATGCTATAAATAAAAGAAAAAACGTATCCAGCCGAATTTAGAGTGGGGGATCATGCCCCAGCTTTTCACGTAAAGAAGTGAAAAATATGCGCTCGGTAAACTGATACCGCAAAAGCTGAAATTTGGTAAACTAATAGTTAAATTAATAACTTACACGAAAAAAACATCCAGCTGTACATTTAGTGGGGGAAAATTGTCCAGCTGATGCAGTGAAGAGCGCTGTGCATGGGTATGCGCTTGGGCGCTTCGTAACTTTGACTGCATCAGCTGGACACTTTCCCCTCAATAAACATAAAGCTGGATATTTTTTTCGTTTAACTTATTCAGTTAACTATTGTATTACCAAATTTCGGCTCTTCTGGTATCAGATATCTATACTTGTCTCATTAAACCGTCCATACAGTTATTATACTATCTCACCTGTTTCTGAATTTAAAGTAAATATTTACGCATTTAAATATTTATACATAACATAAACAGTAAATATGTGGACATAAAAGTACAACTAGAAAATATTTGGAAAGCCACTTTGTATAATACTGAGCCAAGATTTTATACTGCAGTTTTATGATATACCTAATAGCCCAAGCGACCGAAATTTCTAGAAACGAACCGCGCAGCTGTCGGTCTGTTATATCTAGCATGAAAGGCTCCTTTCTCCCCAACACACCGTCCTCAGATCCGGCATCGAATATACTATGTATATATATATACGTGCAGGTGAATACCTGTGGACCGGCCCTGTACCCTGCTCCGAATATACCAGAGTGACGCCAAGCCATCTAGTGCGACCGTTGAACTTGTACAAATCGGAGCTGCGACAATGTCCAACGTACATCCCTTTTGTGTATTTTGCTCCAAAAAAAGCGGAAAATTAAATCTTTTTGATGCAGCCAAATTAAATAAGTGTATAGCTATATTAAAAACTCGTAAAGACACTGACTTCACTTTCTCCAAAGTTGTGTTGCCGGAACAGCCGAACAGTTTTCAATTATATCACAGCCAGTGCCACAACCGTTTTACAGCATTACCGCCTAAACAAAGAGGATATGATCCCAAAAAGCAGGCATCGTCATCTTTAGGTACAAAGTAAGTGCTTCTATCACAAGATAAGTGTAATTAAAATATTTTTCCTTAAACATTTTGCAATTAATTATCAATAATTTTCCTTTAATCGATCTTACATTCTGTATAAATTTTTTATTCACGATAGAGCTGTGGAAGAGGAGCATGCCGCTGAAAACGAGGGTGAAGGCGTCGATGACGGTTAAGGCGAGGCTGCAGTTGAAGGAGAAGGCGAGGTTGACGATGAAAACAAAAATGCTGAGCCCGAAAATGCTGAACCAGAAAATGCTGAACCAGAAAATGCTGAACCCGAAAATGTGGATGCAGGCGACCATGTCGCTGGGGGCGAGGATGCCACTGATCCAGACGCTGTTGCTGTAGATCACGATGTTGCCGTATGTGGCAATGCTCAAGAGGTATCACAAAATCCTATTTGTTTATTTTGTGATAAAAATAGAAAAAAACATCAAGGCCACGAGCAACAATTACATTTATTAGAGAACGAAAAGGCATTGGAAACTATAAAGGTAATCGCTATGGACTTGGATGATGTACAGTTCATTAAAAAATTGAATAATTTGGAGTTAGAAAAAAAATTAATGCTCTATCATTCGATATGCCGAAAAAAATATCGTAATTCAGTCTCATCGAAAAAAAGTAAAGAGAAGCCAAGAACAGAGTGGCATATAGCTCGCGATGTTCATTCTCAAGCGTATGAGGAAGTGTGTACATTTGTATCACAAAATATCATCGCCAAGAAACAGTCGTTTCTGAACACAATATATATAGATTATTTGTAAGGACAGAAGGCAAACACAGATGCGTATACGATGAAGCCGTATCATCTAGAAAATCGGCTTCTAGCTACATTTGTAAAAAAAATAGCCATCGTGTCGCACAATAATAAACAACTTGTAAAGCCTTACAACGGCGTTGTTGTGCAGCAACAATTCGATGAAATGGAAAAACAAGAAGTTTTATTGCATGCAGCACTCATATTAGCACAGGAAATACAGAATGTCAAACAAACTAAATTGCCAGATCAGTTGAATTCCGCTGATTTAATAAAAGGAGAGTGTGTCATTCCAGAAAATTTGATTGATTTTTATCTAAATTTACTTAGTGGACCAAATCATCGTCGTAGGCGCGGCGACAATGGAAATAGATTGGCAAAATCTTTTTCCGAGGACATCATATATGCAGTGTCGAATGGACGAATAAAACCTTCGAAACATATATGCCTTGGCATGACTCTAAAAAATTTAACTAATAGCAAGAAGGTTGTTAATATTATGAACCGATATGGCCACTGCTGCAGCTACGCAACTCTGGAGGGTATCGAGACTGAAGCCACGTTTACTTCTTGCCTGCGTTCTGATATTTGTCCTGAAGGCATCATTCGCTCAAGAAATCTATGCACCGGTGTCGCATTCAATAATTTCGATAGACACGTCGATACGTCGGGAGGCCACAACACACTGCACGACACCGTGGGTATAATTTTTCAAAATATTGATAATTCTATTGAGCATGATATTGAGGACAACAGCGCTGCAATAAGTACACCAACCCCAATTCCGAATGGTTACAACAAATCAATTTCGCGTTCATGCTTTCCCACTACCTTGAAGTACCGAAAACACCGATGTGGGTTGGTTTCAATAGCTTGATATACAAGGACACAGCTCCAACGCAAAGGCTCTGCTATTTAACCACAATCAAAGAATCACCGACGAATAAATCAGTTGTTGTAGAAACTATGAAGCAGAGCCAACAGATCGCTAGGGAATGCGGCCAAAAGTATATGCAAGAACATATGATCTTGCCATAACTAAAATTGCACTTCAGATTCAGTCTACCGAAAAACCACGTTACAACGACTTATTTATTCATGTTGGGTCGTTCCACATAATGATGTGTTATTTTAGAGCCGTTGGTAAATTTATTGAGAACTGTGGAATTACTACTGTTATGGTCAACGCGCAAATGCTGGCGAACGGATCTCTAAACAGTTATATTGCAGGAAAACATTTTAGTAGGTGCAAACGATTGCATCCAAAGGTATCATTAGCTCTGTAAATTTTACATTTCGAGGAATTTTTGAAGCGGGAAGATATTGAATGTAGCGACGGCATGAAGATATATTTAATTCAATTTAAAGAATAAAGATCTGATGAACCTTGAGTACTGCCACGAGACCTACAGGATTTATTTGATAGATATCAACAATTTAAACAGCAAACATTGCAAGGAGAGCACGGTAAAACTCCGCAGTTTTACATGATGTACGTGACTTTTATCGACTATTACTTAACACTGTATGCAAGCGTACGAAGTTGGAATTTACAACTGTTTATATCTATCTTGCCGAAAATAGCCAACTTGTGTTTTGCTTTTAATTAACAAAACTACTCAAGATACTTAGTGAAGTACCACGATAATCTGCTGAAAGTTGATCAAACTCATCCAGGATTAAAGGAGGATCTACAATTGGGAACATTTGGTGTTAAGAGAACTAACAAACCAAACTCAAGACAACCCGTTGATTTAACTTTAGAGCAAACAATAAATGCCGATGCTGCCAATAAGCTTACATGTGTTAGTCACACGACAAATTCGATATCTGCTCGACAACGTTGGTGCAAAAGTCACACCGATCGACAATAATAAGTCATACGATGGAGCAGACAGGGCTGAGAAAAGTTCAGGATATCACTGCCGACTTGCAGCCGAGCAGAAAAACTAAGAATTCTAAACAGCTTCGTGATTTTATTGATAATATTAAACAAAACATGAATCCGTTTGCTGCTGATTTACAGAAAAATTATTTATTTAATATTTCGACAGGTCAAACGGTACATGAAAAGATCGAAAGCTTTTTACTTAATGTCGAAATAATGGGTAATGCACAACGAGAAAATTTTTTTACGGAATGTGCAGAAGATTAAAAAAGATTTGGAAAACCTATAAAACAAAACAAAGTGCTTAATTTTACAGATAATATGAAAAAAAAACAAATGACAGCGTCAGGAAAAGTTGTTGAACTGCGTATGCAACGTGACTTGTTTGGCCAATTTTTATGCATATCGTTGAAAAAATCTCTGGATATAGATAAAGTTTTAATATATCCTCTAACTCCGGTGCCATTATCAATGTGTCACATAGATGGATCTATTTACAAAACTAACAAGGCAGCGCTTTTAAAAGTACTCGAGCAGCAGTTTGAGCCGCATACTCCGGAGAATACTAACGTGAAGGTGTTCGATGGATTTTTTATGCTTCATTTGATGAGGGAAATTCCAGCTACTTACGGAAAAATATCTACGAAAATTTTAAGTACGTTTTGTTCCAATAATGCGGAAATTGTAGTAATCGCCTTTGATAGGTACATTTTTCCTTCGATCAAAGACAATGAACATTCTTTGAGAGGAATGCAAGTCGCACAATTCCACATCGAGGGAGCAGATCAAATACGTTCTTCTGATTTCACTAACGACTTGAAAAACGCTAATTTTAAAGAGGCGTTAGTGAATTTTCTTATACAGCAATGGGCACTTGATCACGCAGCGCCTTTCATTGGTAATAAAACTCTTTTTATTAATTACGATCAGTGCTATAAATATAAAGTAAATAATGGCCACGTAGAAAGGACGAACGATGCTTTATTAAGCTGTCCAGCGAATGAAGAAGCGGATACGAAGATAGTTTTCCACGTCTGCCAAATAGATTACGACGCACATGTCACGATCAGATGCTCAGACACTGACGTGGCTGTTATAATGTTTTCAAACATGAGTGCCTTAAGTAACGCTAATGTTAAAGTTTCAATGGAAGCCGGAGTCGGTAATAATCAGCGCTTTATTAACATTAGGAAACTGTATGAAACGTTAGGCCCTAAATTGAGCCGGATTTGCATGCCCTGACTGGTTGCGATAACCCGTCATTTTTCAAGAAAGGAAAATGTCGGCCATATAAAATTTTACAAAACTCGGTAAGATATATCGATACTTTTATCAAACTAAGCAACCCACCTGACGACGAGTTGCAGAATGCGTTGGGTATTGCAGAAGTATATGTTTGTCGTGTGTATGGATTCAAAAAAATTAACGAAGTCAATGAAGCACGAGTTGCAACATTTTTAAAGACGTACAATGTTTTACAAAACGATGATATATTCCGGTTACCGAAGAGTAATATCGACGGATCAGCTCTGCCTCCCTGCAAAATTGAGCTACACCAACATTTGCTGCGGACAGCGTATATAGCAAATATTAGGGCACACGCTCATCTTCAGGTTCCAACAACATTACATCCGACTGATTTTGGTTGGGAAGAGAATGAGGGGAAATTTCAATTCAAATGGTTCGAGGGTGAGCAGCTACCCTCTTCCCTTGAAGATATAACTATCGATGAGGACGAAAGAAGTCCTGCAGGTTAGAATAATACTCACATATATTTTTCTATCATTTCATTATTTTTCAATGTAAATTTTTGATTATTTTCTTTTTAATTTTATAATACAATTTTAATTGAAAAATACAACTGAGTAATATTTATAACAATTTTGCATAGCATGTCAACTTTTTTTGTAATTTATAATCCGATTTGCGTTAAAATTTTGCTCTCGCGTGTTAACCGTTTTTATACTATTATCATCATATATTTTAATATATTATTATTATATATGTTTACATATGACGATCTGGCAACACCGCTTTCATCACAGTCAGTCACGTTGACTTCGTCTTGCGAATATTATTTGTTTTGAAGTGATAAATTATCTCAAATTGGTCTTGAACAACAAAAATAGAAGCGGACGATACCTGGAGCGTTTGGACAGGGCGACATAACCTCCAACTTGTTCAGCGGTGCAGAGTTCCAGCTAAATTTTTGGCATCGTCATGTAACGGAGAGAGTCTGCGTTCCTATTGCTCTCTCCTTATTTCGTGAGTAGTCGTCTTCAGTTTATTTGGTTTATTCCACACACTGAAATTATCGCATTTTGCGAAACTATTGTCGAGAAAAACTCGCTGGCGTCCTGCCTTGTTTTTATTCTAGTCGGAGCCTGGTTACATGCGCTGTTACAATGAGTTCTACCAAGAAAAACACATTCCAACCTGTGTCACCCGTCTCGCTGACTCCTGAGGCGAATCGCACCCGAAAAGCAACAACTGATAAATCAGCCCCGATTAACCGTGAAGTTTTCCAGTTTGGCCTGAATCAACTCCTAGAGAAAATCAACACTTCCTTCAAGAACGAATTGCAGAGCGCAATTCAACCGCTCGAAGCTGAGAACGCTGACATCAAGGTGAATGTGGATGCCTTTGGGAAACGTATCACTTCCCTCGAGTCCAGGCAGGGTGTTGCAGTGGGAACCTCGTCGCTGCAACAGATCTCAGTTGCATGCGACGAGCTCCGTAAACGCTGCCGTCGCGCCGCCAATGTCATCTGGGTTGGCCTTGCTGAGATCGCTGGGGGCAGGAATGAACTCGTCGGCGTCAACACTCTCCTCTCATCCTTAGGCTTAGACATCGAAGCGAAACAAGCTATCCGCTTGGGTGGCAAATGCGATAATCGCGCGCGTCCGTTGAAACTCGTGTTTGAATCCGAACGCGAGGTATTTCTCATTTTTTAAAACAGGCGTCTTTTCTCAAGCAAAAACTTAATTGTTAAGAATGATCAAATGCCACGCGAACGTGAATATCTTGCGGAATTGCGCGGTGAATTGCAACGCCGCATTGATGAGGGGGAGTCCAATCTTACCATCAAATATGTCAATCACACACCGGCGATCGTTACAAAAAATGTCAACGACGGGAATACTCTATAAGTCAAATTAGTGCAAGTCCATTTCTTTTATATTATCAAAATGTTAGAGGTCTACGAACAAAGTTAACTTCTCTTAGACATAATATTTTACACTCCAATTTTGATATAATAGTTTTTACCGAAACATGGCTCCAGTCAAATATTAGCTCCTCGGAGCTCGCATTTGGTGGATACAACTTTTATCGTACAGACAGAAATAAAAAGAATAGTTTATGTACAGAAGTAAGGGGGGGGGGGGGGTTTGATCGCGACGAAGATTGATGTGAAATCTCAACGAATTGAAAATCTCGACGAATCGCTCGAACACGTCTCGATATTGTTAACTTATAATCGATCCCAATATGTAATTTACACAATTTATGTTCCTCCAAACTCTCCATATATTTGTGGGGGCGATGTGAAGAAGGTGATTTGATGTGGTTGGTGCGTTTAGCTCTTCCTGATATCCCCCACAATTCTTGAATGAAGCAGCAGGATATTTCTTGAACCTGGAAACTTTGTTGGCTTCTTTCATACAAAAAATGAAACTCACTACTTTCCGTTTTAAACTTTTAAACTTTATTACCCGACCTTTTCTATATAACTCCTTATTGTGAACTGACATATTTTCTATTTAAATTTTATTTCCTCTCCTCAAACCTACTCGTATCAAAATTTACAATCAAAATCCTACTTCTCTCTCTCGTTAGTTTACAGTGAATTTCGAGTATAATTTACAGTAGTCATAGCGACCTTCTATGAATCCTAAAGCAAACATGTTCACATACTTAAACTTTATTTGAATTTACTATTGGTGTGTGGCCGAGGTGTCTCACGTTACTTTTGCGCATATCCGGTACTTCATAAAATTCACAATTATAATTTTGCGATAGACATCTTATCTCTGCCCGGTTTTTAGAGTAATTTAGCTAGTCCGCCACATATTGTTTATGAAAAAACCAGCCGGTCCTTACTCGATATTCGTAACCGTTATCCTAATGCTGAACTTATTATAACTGGTGATTTTAATTTGCGGAAGACAGACTGGCTTAAATCTTTGCTTTGTTCTAAACCTATTTCTCGGCTTGATACGCCTCCGTTAAAAAAAAAATTGTTCTCAAGTTTTTTCTTACGCTGTTAGTTTATTAAATCTATTTCAAATGAACAATTTTTACAATCCTTCTCAATCTTTGCTGGATCTTATATTTGTCACTCGGGATTATTATGAAGTTATGCTTTCAGATGAGCCTCTTGCTCGCATTGACTCACATCATCCCCCTCTGGTTTGTCGCATAGCTGGGGCACTTGAGTGCCCTTCGACTACTTTTTCTCAGAAACTGGATTTTGCTCACGCTGATTACTTTAACTGTGTTTGGTACTTGAATAACTTCGATTGGGATACGATTTTCGCGGATAATGAAATTGATGTTGATATATCGGTTTTCGAAGAGATCTTATCTGACTGTTTTTATAGATTTGTTCCGTTAAAAAAGAAAAGCATTTCAAACAATTACCCACCTTGGTTTACATCTGAACTTAAAAATTTGATAATTGAAAAAAAGTTAGCTCATAAAAAGTTTAAACGCACTCGATCCCCCTTGGACTATGACAACTTTTCAAAACTTAGGTCCCACGTCAAGAGACCATATTTCTCATACAGATTTCGAGGACCGACTTCGTGAAAACCCGAGAGAGTTCTTCAAAATTGTTAACGAAAGTCGAAATGACAATGTGATACCTCAATCTCTCACATATAACAATGTCTCTAGCTCGAATATCGAGGAGTCCTGTGAACTTTTCGCTGACTTTTTTTCCTGTGTTTATGAACCTTCCAATGATATACCGGTACCGAATAGCACTATGGCTGACGCTCCGAATAATGTGTTGAGTTATCTAAATATATCTCTTGAAAAGATTTTTCGCGAACTATCTTGTTTGAAAAATAATCGGGGGCCAGGCCCATATCTAATACCTAACATCTTTTGAGTAACTGTGTGTATGCACTTGCTAAACCGCTACATATTTTGTTTAATAAATCTCTTTGCACCGGTGTTTTCCCGGACGCCTGGAAGAAAAGTAGAATCACGCCTATTTTTAAGTCAGGTTGCAAAAACGATATATCAAATTATCGACCCATTTCCATTATGAACTCATTGCCAAAATTGTTTGAAAAATTGGTTACTCCATTGTTATACGCGGCCTTTAAATCTACAATTGTGAACGAACAACATGGATTTGTCGACAGTCGATGTACTGTATCAAATCTAGCGTGTATTGAAAACTGTATAGTGAGAGCTTTAGAAAGCAGAGGTCAAGTAGATGTCATATACACGGACTTCGCCAAAGCGTTTGACAAAATGCCCCATAATGTACTGCAGTCGAAACTCGAAAAACTAGGCGTTGCTAATCCAATCCTTGGATGGATCGCTGGCTATCTCAGTAATCGTAAACAACTTGTGCATATCGGTGGTTGTAGCTCGCGTGAGTTTGATGTAACGTCAGGTGTGCCTCAGGGCTCACATCTAGGACCTCTGTTATTTATAATTTTTATTAATGATCTCAAATCAGTTTTGAAATTCTCCGATATTTTATTATATGCGGACGATGCGAAAATATATTGTGATATTAAAAGATGCAGAAAAAAAGCAGATCTCGACGCTGTTTACTCTTGGTGTAATTCGAATCAAATGTTTCTTAACATCTCTAAATGTTCAGTAGTTAGGTATACAAACAAAAAACAACCGATTCTTTTCGATTACAAATTGAATAATTGTGTTCTCGCGGTGAAGGAGGAAATCAAGGATTTGGGAGTTACTTTTTCGAGTAATGGGTCTTTCAAATCGCATATTGAAAAAAACAAAAAACAAGGCTTTGAGAGTTTTGGGTTTTATTAATAGAAACTCTCAAATTTATAGGTATCCATCAACTTATCTTCTGCTGTTCAACACATTAGTTCGACCTATTCTCGAGTATGCCTCCCCAATCTGGTCTCCTCAAATTTTGGCCTATATGAAGCTACTTGAATCGGTACAGTCTAAGTTTATGCGTAAGCTTGCTTTCATGAACTGGACCCCACTGCCATTTGATTGTCATGATTACTCTGAGATTAAGAGTCAGTGCGGCATAAAATCATTAGATAGTCGAAGGAAAATCGCGGATCTAATTTTCTTTTACAAAATTTTGCACGGTGCAATTAACTCCCCCTCCTTGCTGGGTCAAAGTGGGCTTCGGATTCCTTCGAGAGATACGCGTTTTCAACAACTATTCGCCACACCTTATCTTCGTACTGCTCTAGCTGACAATCAATGTATATCTCGTATGTGTAAACTTGGTAACGTCGACTGTTTTGATACTAGTCTCACAATGTTCATTCAATTCATACGTTCTTATTTCTCCACTTAACTATTGCTATTGTTTTTCTCTGAATTATTTATTGTATTGTCTTAATTTATCTTTCACAGGATGTATGAATTTGTTTATTATTTGTTTATAATTTGCTTATAATTTGTGTAAAGGAACTTATCCGTGATGTAAATGCGACACAATTATAAAATCAGAGATGCTATATGAAATGTATATAGGGTATTTCCCGTTTAATGAATAAATAATAATAATAATAATAATGATCTTTCACGGGTCGGCATCACATGCAGCGATAATGAGTACGATGGCGATGAATCCGAAGAAAGCGAAATCTAAAAAATTTGCTATAACATTATTTTATTACACGTATTAGTTCTTTATGTATGTTCATATTTATAATATTTTTAGTATGTTTTATATAAATAAATACTCAAAAACATGTTCAATAATTAATAGTAAACCTATTTTTTATTATCTTCCTGTAGAGCAGAAAAGTTATACGTATCTATCATCCAATAACTGTATAGACGGCACGCTGTGTTTAATGAGAAAAGTATAGATATCTGATACCGGAAGGGCTGACATTTGGTAATACAATAGTTAACTGAATAAGTTAAACGAAAAAACTATCCAGCTTTATGTTTATTGAGGGGAAAGTGTCCAGCTGGTGCAGTCAAAGTTACGACGCGCCCGAGCGCATACCCATGCACAGCGCTCTTCACTGCATCAGCTGGACACTTTTCCCCTACTAAATGTACAGCTGGATGTTTTTTCCGTGTAAGTTATTAATTTAACTATTAGTTTACCAAATTTCAGCTTTTGCGGTATCAGTTTACCGAGCGCATATTTTTCACTTCTTTACGTGAAAAGCTGGGGCATGATCCCCTACTATAAATTCGGCTGGATACGTTTTTTCTTTTATTTATAGCATGATCAACATGTGAACAAAGTTTCAGCTTTGCCCGCATTGGTTTTTTTAAATTATTATTTTACGCGTGTGGGAGGCTGCCGCAACTACACTCCCGGGAACTGGGCCAGCTGGAGGTCCATTCACTTACCACTGATACCAAATAAAGCTTAGGAAATTTTTTCAGGTTTTCTGGTTTTGGTCATTAAAAAAGGTCGCTGGCTCCCGGACTACGAAGTGTATAATTCCAGGAGATAGAGTCAGATTTTCGACGCGACTGAGATCATGGGAAAACCCAATAGTAATGCGTCGGGGTACTACGAGGGTTCTGGTTCTATCGGGGCGGAGGACTCAGGTGGGGGCAAGTGCCAAAATTTGCAAGCATGAAATATTGTGTAATGGAAGATTACGTCACTTGGAAACTATATCACAAGTGGCGGATACCTAGGTGGGGTAAAGTGGGAGACGGACGCACCTGAATCTGCCACAATTTGCGGAAAAAATCATGACCTCGCGCAAGCTTGAAATTTTGTATAATGATAGATTACGACATATGGAAACCAAATCCCAAGTAGCGGACACCTTAGTGGGGGCAAAGTGGACGGTGGGCAGACGAGCCTAAGATCAGCAACAGGTGTTTTTATGTCGTTTACTTCGAGCGCGCTTCACCCTTAACGATGTTATCTCAGGACCAGAATGAAAACTTTATTCAATACCGTAGTGCAATGGAACTATAAAAAGCAACAAGCACACTCGCGCATTGCCACAATTGCCAAACGTTTGGCCATGGAGCACTGCACTGCAACGTCAAAATATTCTGCTCTTTCTGTTCTGGTAATCACAAATCCAGTGAGTGCACCTCCAAACTAGTTACTGTAAAATGCACAAATTAGAACGTACCTCATGAAGCTATAGACCCGGCAGAAAAACTGGCCACGAAACATGCTAAGAATGCGCCCTCAGTCGACCAACCCAAACAGCGGAGGGCTTTTAACTTTGCTCCTGCTAATTTTTTTCCTCTACCGAGAGTCAGCAAACCGACACCAGGAGCTCAGAAGACCACAGCTAAATATCACCAGCCTGCATGGACAAATAACAACTCCACTGAAGCCTGCTATAATCCAAACGTCAACCTTTTGTCTATCGAAGAAATTAACAGCCTCCTTACTAAATTGCTTTCACAACTTGTTTTGCAAATCGGATCTGCAACTAGCAATTAAATATATTTACAAAGAGCTCAAATAATAATATTACACCTAGTAGCTTAAAATTATGCATTATTTCGGAAAGTTGGAGGGTGGCATTGATTTTCCAAAAATGTTTTGATGTTGCTTAGAAATGACTTACAGAAAAATGTTATCCCACAACAAAAAAAATCGAGATTTTTCTAAAAAGAAGTGTTGATAGGAAAAAACGGCTCTGGCAAACATTTCTTGTTATATATATATATGTTAAATATAATCTTGAAACCCAGCAACAAAAAGAACTGATATGTGCGAATATTACAAGAACACACGATTTTCTCTGATAAGTGGGATGGAGGAGGAGGATGCATTACACGTCAATACGAGAGAGACAGCAAAAGAAACCAACGATTTTCTTCAAGACTATCTACAGCCCGCTTTTGCGTACACATACATACTTGTTACAAAATAAATTCTGAAATTAAAAGTGTTTAATTTGATTACTTTTGTCACATCCCTAAAACTAACACCTTAAACTCTGACATCATATAAACCCTGCCTACTTACCTACTGGCGGTAGGTACTGGCATAACTACGGAGTTATATGTTTTTTTATCTAATTTTCCTTTATCGCGTCAAAATATAAAGTCTACGACAAATAAAATGTTGTTCTCTTAGTTTCAACTTTTATTGTTATTTAATCAATTAATTTAATAAAATTCTTTATTTTATTGTGTCAATTAAAAGTTTTTTGGAAGCACTGCCAGTGCTGTTGCAGTTTATCTGTTAAATGGTCACGCTTGAAATACTTTAAAATATATGCTTGCCTCTCTCGGTATCATTCGAATCGTATACCTTTGTGGGCTCCTTCCTGAGTGAACTTATTCTACGTACGATCTAAATTTTAAGGTTTCGCTAAAAGCGGGCTGTTGATAGTCTTGAAGAGAATCGTTGGTTTCTTTTGCAGTCTCGCTCGTGTTAACGTGTAATGCATCCTCCTCCTCCAACCTACTTATCAGAGAAAATATTTATATTCTTGTAATATTCGCATATATCAGTTCTTTTTGTTGCTGGGTTTCAAGATTATATGTATTTTAGGTCTTGTTTACAAGAAATGTTTGGCAGAGCCGTTTTTTCCTATCAACACTTCTTCTTAGAAAAGCTTCAATTTTTGTTGTTGTGGGATATCAGTTTTTTTTTGTCGATTTATAGAGTATACCTTGAATTAGTTAGTTCAGGACGTTTTCTAGCAGGAGTCAATTTTTTCTTATTAACGTATATGGCGGGCGCGTACACAGGAGAGGTTTTGAGGTTTGAACTTCCCCCTACCTAACTCCTTCCCAAATGTCAGCAAAGTTGTTGTGCGCCAATTTGCGGCGATATAAATGGCGATTATACCATATAAAGAAACAAAACTTAAAATTGTCTTAAAATTGGCTTTAATTAAGGTCATGTCTTTTGAAAAAACTCAAAAAAATCCCGCTCATTACGCTCGCCTTACCATCATATAATACTGCAATGTCTAGAATCGAGCCGGCCCTGATAAATTCAGCTTGAGGACATGAATATTTGTCCGTTGTTATGTAAATCGCCCCCAAACATATTTTTCCACTCATTTTTTATTGAGTGACTCACTGTTGCTGAAGAAACAGAATATAACCCCCTTTAGCTTTGTAAGGCCAGGATTTTCTCGTAACGTGTAAGTCGTCAATTTCGACCCAGTTATTTTATCTCGCAGCATACTTGTATAGTGCCCACTCTCAAGAAGTCCGTGATGAAATATTGCATTCACGATTTTGTTATTATGACCTGGAATCTTACAAAAAAGTCAGCAGTCGTACTATTTCGTTCAATATTATTTTAATTATCTTGTCTTTTAGTCAAATTATTCCAGAAATAATAGGTGGTTTCAAGCATTCAAATACTGGTTTAGTCTTGTTAAAACGTGTTCGTAAACGATTCCGCGTGAGACATTCTACTAATGTTTCCTTTCATTGCTCACTTCGTGACTTCGTGATTGGTCCAAATGCGATATGACACTAACGTCGTCTAACCTAATTTGAAAATCCTTTTGGCCATCAATAGGTATCAAACCCGGAGAAAATCAATCATAACCCTGAGCCCGGAGATCTTGATACAAACCCGAAGACTTCGGGCGAAACGCCGAGAGGTGGTAACACTAGCTCAGTACAATAAATGTGTTAAAATTATACAGAAGATGGAGAACCGGTGATGACTTCAGCACATGAGAGAGTAGGCATGGCCTCTTACATGCGACGCTATCGATGCGTGCAGACATCGCAACCGGAAGCAGCGGATGTCTGAACATTTTTCACACTGAATAAATATTCAAACTTTTTTAAATAGAATAACACAAATAACTTCTGTCCCGCGACGTAATTGATTGAAATTGTTTTTGCTAAAATAATTTTTGGATTTCAACATGTCTTTGATTATCTTTGAGAACTAAAACACGACAAATGACGATCTTCTCTCATTTTCGCGTAATGTCTTTGCTCGGGCGCAAGAAAAAAAATTTTTTTTTCTATCAACAAGGCGCCCGAGTGGGCGACTTGATAAACTTATGTATATTTGTGCGCTAATTGTTTTTTGAAGTAAAACTTCTTTACGCACGCTTGACTTGGGGAGTAAGCTGGCGAGAGCGTTAAGAAAAGTGTGATCGGGCGAGGCAGAGCTTAAAAGCTTAAAGCTTTTTGAGTGTGGCAACAGCGATAAAGAACCGCGCCCGCGTGCACGTGGACTTAAAGCTTCAAGTTTTTAGCACGCGTACGGAGATAGGCGAACCCATAGAATCCGTGGGCGTTATCCGTTGCCGCACAGCTATTATTTGGCAATTCAAGAATCATATTTTATTGAGTGAGGAATAGCCCAGTAAAATTATAGTTTAAAGCCTGAACAAGCTGGATTTTTGTGGAGTCCCTTTACTTCGATGGCTTAAGCATAAGTTGCCTAAATTTGAGCCAGGGGTTCTTCTTTTCTTTTGGGATGAAAGGGGCTTAATTTTATTTTTGAAGTAAAACTTCTTTACGCACGCTTGACTTGGGGAGTAAGCTGGTGAATGCGTGACGAGAGTGTTACGAAAAGTGTGATCGGGCGAAGCGATCGGAAGTTGAGAGAAGACACAGTGCAGGCCTATTGTATAAATCACAATGCAGGAGCAAGAGAGTGATATTTGTAAAAAATTAATATATGTATATACAATATACATGTATATGTTATACATATATACATACATAAAAATATATATATCCTTACATATGGAACTAAAGAAGTTTTACTTCAGTCGTGTGGTCTAAAGCATACTCGTTTTATTGTTCGGACAATGAAAAACAATTTTTTTATGCAAATTTGAAAAAACTCCATGAATTTCGGAGCAATTTGACTTGAACTGATACTATAGGGGCTTTTGATGTCGCTGAACAATAATATGGTACTAAAAATTGTATATTCAAAATGGCTACCCCAATATTTTCGACTATAAATAATTTACTAACAAGTGACAAATTTCGATGCAGAACAAGAATGTTGCTACTACATAGATTGGCCTTCGCGGCCGCGAGAATTGGAGAGGGACACTTTCCAGTGGTCAACTTATCGAATTGGGTCACTAGGGCTTTTCGATATTCTGTTGTTGTTACCACCCTGCCTCCTTTCGCTTTCGTTGCAACATTAGTCTTCGCACACAGTACTACTTTCCAGTAGTTTTCGTTCGCCACCGGGGCGGTGTGGAAGTATGGGTGTGGGACCCCAGCCAGGTTTGTATGACAACGCAGAGTCAACAATCACGGTTGTCTGACAGTTGTGCTTTACGGTTTGTTAAATATCAGAAATTTGCGATTCTTGGCGTAAATGTTCGCGCGAGTGAAGTGTGTATCCGTGGAGAACTCAGCAACCCCCTCGGATTCGTGGTGGGCAATTTCGAGGAGGTGGAACAAGGAGAAAACGTAAATTTCCAAGAGGCACACCAATTGGATTAGCTGCACTTGGTGTAAGGTAAGTTCACGTTTAGGACTGGGAAGCGCGGCCCAATTACCTTTGGGCGCAACACTTGTTTCATATAGCGGCGATTCATGAGGAGGGTGTTTTGGGAATGAATTTCTTCCTAAAATTTCAGTGTAAATTCGATTTTTGCGACGGCTTCCTGTGGATTGGCTATTCCCAGATACAACTTCAGGGAACAGCGGCGGCGGATAAGTTCGCTAGAACTTGTGCTGAAGTTGTGATACCCCCTAAAACATATATTCTGATTCGCCTACATTGTCCAATATTACCGCGGACCCCAGTTGTGCTCTCGAATACCGAGGTAGACAATAACGAGGTAATCTTGACTCCTACCTTCATGGAAAGCTCGGCTCGAGCTGTTTGGGCGAGAGTAACTAACATCACTACGAAGAAGACGAAAATACCCCCGGTACCATAATTGCGCGAGCAGAAGAGGTAAGCAGTGTGGTGGACCAACGCACTGATAGCGAAGGGTCAAGTCAGCAACGGGACAACAAACTAGAGGAATTGTTCATCGCCTCTGGACGAGAGTCAGAGGGCTGCACTTTCGCGATTATTAGAAAAGACATTCATCAGCCTTCTCCAAAGGAAAGCAGGATCTGGGAAGAACCAGCATTTTGAAACACCGCATCAATATCCAAGGAGCCGATCCCATCAAGCAGGCACCCCGCAGAATATCGTTTGCACGGCGTGGCAAGACTGAACAAATTTTGCGGGATATGGAAGTACTAGGACTAGTAACTCCCTCCAAAAGTCCATGGAGCTCACCAGTGGTGTTGGTAAAAAAGAAGGATGGGTCTCTCAGATTACCGGAGGTTGAATGCGGCAACGAAGAAGGATTCTTATCCTCTGCCATGGATCGACTTGACCCTCGGTGCTTTAGGCAGATCTTCCTGGTTCGCGACAATAGACCTCCAGTCAGGATACTGGCAGGTCGAAATGGATCCTTCTGATCGGGAGAAAACCGCGTTTACTATGGGAAACTGGCTGTGGGAATTCGCAGTGATGCCCTTCGGATTGACTGACGCACCGGCCACATTCCAGAGACTAATGGAATTATAATAGTTTTAGAAGGCCTGCTGTATACCATCTGCTTGGTATACATTGATGGCATTATTGTCCATGCGGAAACTTTTGAAGAGCTGGTGGTAAAATTGGATGTTGTGTTGAGTCGCCTGAAATCTGCTGGTCTCAATCTTTCTCCAAACAAATGACACTTATGTCAACGGAAGGTGAAGTTCCTGGAGCATATAGTGTCCAAGAATGGAATTGCGGTGGACCCGGAAAAAATAACGGCAGTGCAGAGCTGGCCCGTCCCGAAAAACAAAAAAGAGGTGCAATCCTCTATGGGACTGTGTGCATATTATAGACGATTTATTCTCAATTTCCCGGATGTTGCGAAACCTCTAACGACCTTGACAGGAAAAAATGTAAGATATGACTGGACTCAAGATTGCGATAAATCTTTCTCTAGGCTCAAAGAGATGCTAACGACGGCCTCAATTTTGAGTCAGCCCCTCCAAAGAGGCGACTTAGTGGTAGATACGGATGTGAGTGAATGTGTATGGGGAGCTGTGTTGTCTCAAGTACAGGAAGGACAGGAGAGGGTCCTGGAGTATTACAGTAAGACCCTCAGCCGCGCCGAAAAGAATTATTGTGCCCCAAAGAGGGAGCTACTAGCAACTGTAAAGGGAATCGGGCATTTTAGCCCCTATCTGCTCGGCAAACACTTCACTTTACAGACAAACCACGCTTCACTTCGCTGGCTGATGAATTTCAAACAACCGTAGGGTGGAATTTGAGGAATTTCAGGAATTTGACTTCATCATCCAGCATCCGGCCGGCCAGCGTCATGGGAACGCGGATGCTTTGTCCCGATGTCTGAGCGGTATCGCATCCCGATCTGCGTAACCACGGTCCAAGGAGATATGGTGGAATTACAAAAGAAAGCTCCGATATTACGTGAAGTCCGAACTTGGATAGATCTGCAGAATAGACCCGAGAAGGAGCAGGTAAGCGATTCTAATACCGATTTGAAGGCATATTGGGCAATGTTTGCAAGTCTGAGCCTAGAAAATGATCTCGTTTGCCGGAAATACTGGGATGGCAGGGGAGACCATCGGCAAGTGTCAATACCAGACGAAAGTAAACAAGTTATTATATTTTAGAATTGTCACACGATGGCACATCCGGTGGACATTTCGGCGTGGAAAAGGCACTGCAGAACATCAAGGAACGATAATATTGGATCGGCTGCACTCGGGATGTGGGAAGGATTGTTCTGAGATGTGCAATCTGTCAGCGGTGAAAGGGTCCAATTCCAAGAACGAAAACTACTGGAAAGTAGTAGTACTGACCCAATTCGATAAGTTGACCACTGGAAAGTGGCCCTCTCCACTTCTCGCGGGCCCAGTTAAAGAAGAATGAAATGAAGTCCGTTCCAGCTATGAACGGCAGGTCGCCTACTGACAATCAAAAGTAAACGAGCTCGGTCAACAGCTAGATGCCTCAAAAAAAGAAGTGAAACGATTGCACGAAAAGCCAGGTAAGTATCGTGCCCTCATTGCTACTATACAAACAGGTCTACTAGCCTTCCCCCCTGAAATTAAAAAGAGGGCATAAAAGGGAATCCGCTCTAGTGCCTAAAAGGAACCGTTTTGATCCTGGCAGGGCGAACCCCGTGCCTGCCTTGAAGTATTTCCCAGCGTCGGGTCAACGCATTTTCGACCCGGAAGCTTGAGGGAAGTGAGCCCCCAAAGGTAATTGGGCCGCGCTTCCCAGCCCTAAACATGAATTTACCTTGTAATTTGTAAGAAAGGGGGGGAGCGAAGCCTAAAGCCCTCAGACGAATAGTCCTTTGTACTTTTCCCCCACCCTAACCGAACTTCTTCATTGCTCTGATGAACCGAAGAACCTCGGATAGGGGTCGAGGACAGATCTCTTCCATCCTCAATACGTCAGCACCGAATACAGCGTGCCGTGCTTGGGAGAACGCGGGACACTCGCAGAGAAAGTGTTCTACGCTGTCCTCATCCTCCCCGCACGACGCGCATGTTGGGTCACTGACGATTCCCAGGGTATGTAGATGTTTGCCACATGTACTATGCCCTGTTACAATCCCTACAAGATTCCTGCATTCTCTCCTGTTTAGTTTCAGGAGAGTTTCTGCAGTGCACTTATCGGGACGACCTATAAAGAGTTTGGTGTGTCTGCAGGTTTGTAACATAGACCATCTCTGCGCATGGATTTTCTCCATGTGTCGAGTTATCCAGTCTTTCACTATTGCAGAATTCACGCCAATCTGTGGTTCCGGTCCAAAGGGGCTGCATTTCGCGCCTTCCTTTGCTAGGCTATCAGAGTTTTCGTTACCCATGCCTTGATGACTAGGAACCCATATAAGAGCCACTTCATTGTAGCGAGCTACCGACTGCAGTCGTCTCTTACATTCCAGGACAATTTTCGAGCGGGTGATTGGATTTCGTAGTGCTGGGAACGCAGCTTTGCTGTCGCAGCAAACACCGATCTTCCTTTCACGCCATCTCTGATCAATTATCCAATTTGTCGCACTCAGAATAGCAATGATTTCCGCTTGGAAAACTGACGCAAAATCTCCGAGAGGATATGAGTATTTGATTTCTTTGCTCAAACACCAGCCAGCGCCCGTACTGGTAGAGGTTTTCGAGCCGTCTGTATAGAAGACATGGGAAAAACTCTCCAGTAGATGGTGTGGGTTTTCCCAGTCCTCTCTATTCGGGATTTCAACGTGATATCCCCTATCGAACAGTGTTACCGGTGGCATGTCATCCGTTGGTATACTGTACAGTCACAGTTTTCCTGGAGCCTTCGTGATAGATCACCATGGCCGTTTCTGTGGTTGTCGTGCCAGAGCCCTTGTCTCTTTAAACGACAGACTGCCTTCATTGTGTCTTCCTGGATTGTGATGTCCAGTGGTCGCAAGTTGAGCATTGCGTTGAGAGCTGCACCAGGCGTGGTGCTGAAGGCCCCAGTGATCCCTATGCATACCTCTCTCTGTACTCTGTTTAGGATCGTACAGGTAGATGTTTTTCCTGTTCTGATCCACCAGAACACAGACGCATAAGTTATGATGGGTCTAATAACAGCGGTATATAGCCAGTAGACCACCGCTGGTCTCAGACCCCATGTCTTCCCAAAGGCCCGCCTGCATTGCCAGAAGGCATTTAATGCTCGGACGGATTTTTGTTCGACATGTGGTATCCACGTGAGCTTGCTGTCTAGGATTACTCCCAGATACTTAACCTCAGTAGTGAGTTGGATTGTAACACCCTTTAATGTTGGAAGTTTAAGGTTATTCAGTTTTCTTTTCCTAGTAAACAATATAAGTGTCGTTTTACTAGGGTTCACTGATAACCCGTGCCTCTCGCACCAGTTCTGGATACTATCCAAAGTCCTCTGCACTTTATGGCAAATTATCTTTAGTAAGTAGCCACAAACCAGTGCACATACGTCATCGGCATAGGCCTGCGCGTGTACGTCGTGCGGCTGTAACTAATCCAACAGCGAGTCTACTAGAAAGCACCATAGCAGGGGCGACAGTACGCCACCCTGGGGGCATTCTATGCCTACCTCAGCCCTGGTATCGTCCGCACCGTCCGCGATTAGTAGTCTCTGTGTCAGCATGGATTGTATCGATCGAACTAGTACGCTGTCCACCCAATGCGCTTTGGCTGCGGTACACAGGGAGGAGAACGTGGCATAATCAAAGGCCCCCTCAAATATCGACGAACACGCCCAGAGCAAAAGCACCCTGCTCCATCGCACCCTCGATTCTTCGAACTAAATCGTGTAGTGCTGATTCGCAGGATTTTCCACTCTGGTAAGCGTGCTGACGAACATTGAGCGGACATCTTCTCAACACCCCTCCCCTTATGTACTTCTCAACCATGCGTTCCAGACATTTCAGAAGAAAAGAGTTTAGACTGATGGGTCTGAAACTTTTGGCTAGAGTATAGTCGTCCTTCCCTGGTTTGGGAATGAAAACAACTCTAACCTTTCGCCAGGCGGTCGGTATGTATCCCAAGTTATTCAGGCCCTAAATATTTCTTTCAGGGATTGCACCAGGACTCTACCTCTGACCTTCAGCATTGCAGGATATATACCATCAAGGCCGGGAGCTTTGTAATTTTCAAAGGAGGATAAAGCGAACTCTATCCTCTCCTCCCTGACAACCGTGGATGCTATATATCTGTCCAACCTAGTGATGTTCAACGAGTGATCATCAGCCGGGCCTATGTCTGATAGGGTATTTCTGCTACCGGGGAAATGTGTCTCAAATAAAATTTTGAATACCTCCTGTCTAGAGTCCGTGTAGCTACCGTCAGACTTTTGAATGGAGTCCAGCTTGGCTGCGGTATCCCTTTGGAATATTTTATGCAGCCGTGATGTCTCCTTCATCCCTTCTAGCTCCTCGCAGTATTTCCTATAAGATTGGAGCTTAGAAGATCTAATCTCTCTCTTATATATAGTTATGCTGCGATAGGCTTGCCAGTCCTCTTCTTTTTGAGTTTTTAATGCTCTATGTAGAAGCTTCCTGGTTTCTTTCCTGAGCCTTTGTAGCTTATTGTTCCAACACGGAACATTTTTGCCACATCTGCTCTTTCTGACTGGCCAGGCTGCCTCGAAGGACTCAATCAAGGTCCGACTAAGTTTCCTCGTCTCATCCTCAATTTCCGTCCTCGAGTGCAGTTTGGGCACTGGGGTTAGCTTATTCCCCAGTACCTGCTTGTATTTATCCCAGTCAGTCTTCCTAGGATTCCGTCCCGCCGCCGGTGTTAGATTTGACTCACCAGCTAGCTGGAACTCTAGGTTTCTGTGGTCCGAAAGAGATTCCTCTCTTAGAACGCGCCACTTGGTAATCAGACCTTCCACCTTCCTATTGGGCAGTGTCAAGTCTATTACTTCCTGCCGCCTCCTCGTTATGAAAGTTGGGTCTTTGCCCACGTTTTTCACCACGAGGTCGTGCGCCAGAATAAAATCCAATAGCTTCTCCCCACGGGAGTTGCACTTGCTGCTTCCCCATAGGGTGTGCTGCGCATTGGCATCGCAACCTATGATCAGCCCCAAGTTATTGGATTCAGCGTATCGTACAATTTCCCGTAACTCCCAAGCGGGAGGTGGGCCGATTGAATCATAGGGCAGATAAGCAGAAACAATAATTGTTTCGCACCTGACCCCCGATTTTTTGTATGATACTTTGACCGCGACGACGTCTTGGCTACAGTATTGCCTTAACATCATGGCTTCGATTGAGTTGGGGACAATCATACAAGCCCTCGGTCTGTCACTTCTATCGTGATAGAAGAGTTTACCCCAAGTAACCATCCCAAGGCCACAGATGCGTTTTCTGCACACCCATGGTTCTTGTATGAGAGTTATTTGGGGGTATGTCCGCAGTTTGGTCAACCTTCCACTTAGTAATGCAGTGGCCGATTTACTGTGCTGCAGGTTAATCTGAGTAAACTTCAAGTCCGCTGGCATATAAGTCAACTACTCCCCTATTCGCTCGTCGACCGCACTTATTTTTTGGAGACGTGACTTTCACTCTGCCAAACCCTAAGCACGGGCGGAGTCCGTAAACAGACTCCAAGACTCGTAACGACTCCAGGTCTATGCCCAGCGCCAGAGTAGAGCCCTCAGGGTCACTGGAGCTCTTCCTCTTCCCGCTGTACACACGGACACGCCAGTATTTGGTGTCGAGTCCTGGGTTCTGGATCCGGATTCGGGCCATCATGTCCCCAGGGCTCTTGCGAGGTCCCGGGATCCACATAACGGCCCGAACCAGCTTGGGCATGTCTCTGCCTTTTGCAGCCTTAAACTTTATGCCTTCACAAGCTGGTATATTTGCGACATTTGCAAGCAGCCATTTGAGCGAATGTTCGTTCGCGCACTGAACCTTCATGGCCCCGTCGCAGACGGCCATTCCCTCAAACTTTGGTGACTCCTTGGTTGTACCTAGAAGCTTCCAAATGTGACCTTCCACAAAAGTAGCAGATGCTGGGTCATGCTTTTTTGTAGGTTGTCGGCCTCAATCACAACGACCAAGGCTTCGGAGGCAGATTAGGCAAAGCTTTTTCCAACCACCGCAGTCCTCGAGCCCGACTTCGCATTAGAAGGGCCAGCTTCGACTAAAGGCAGGCCCCCATAGAGTCCGTCGGCATCAAGTCGCGCGTCGCTTTTGCCGCGGAGCTTTCACTTTTTAGCGCGGCAAGAGAGACCCGAACCCATAGAATCCGTCGGCATCAGGCGTCGCTTTCGCTGCCGATCAGCTGTTTCTGACAACTCGAGAATTCTATTTTATCGAGTGAAGACATGAAATATTTGTGATTGAATTTTGTGCGATATTTGTGATTTTTCTACAACTGGAATTATAAAAGGACTGACTGGTAAGTAGACACTTATTGCTTCCAGCACTGCGGAAATACCCCTGGCGTGACAATTAATAGAAAATTCTGGGACACGATTTTCCGTTACGAAGATTTTTTAGCGGCACAATCATTTTATAGCGGGAAGAGTTTTGTGTGATTGAGAGATTTGAAAGAGTTTCCGTTTCGTAAATTTTACCAAATAGAGTTAGTGATTGTGTGGTAGTTTTGCCGAAAACATATCGAAGATATTAAAATGCATTTCGTAGATTTTACCAAATAGAGTAGGTAAATTTTACAAATTGGGTCGAAATTCAACGAAATTTACAGGCTTAAATAAAGTAACTACTCGAGTGATTATACCTATATCTTTAGTCAATAGTGTGAATTTGGGTAGCTTGCATTAAATGTAATTTTTGCTGGATATGTGATCTATCTCAAATCTACCGAGGTCAACTTCCACAGGTATACCAAGGGATTATATTTATATATTTACCGCGCTACATGTAAACTGATAGTAGTTCACGTGCCTAAGTTTAGTTTTAAAAGAAACAAAAGCATTCATGTTTTGGTGTGTTTCCTATCCTATCGTTGCATCAAATGTAAAACTACTACACTATTAATATATGTATGTCCCCTAGGCTAGTCATACATTTTAGCAGCATGTCTCAGCCCAGTATAGCCAATATATGTATACGCTTAACGTACTTTGTAGTTGTATACTTTTTTTATTCATATGTTTACTTAACTCGTGTCAAAAAAAAAAATGGGAGCTACCTGAATAAGGGGCGGAATA
Source organism: Neoitamus cyanurus (assembly GCA_947538895.1). NCBI lineage: Eukaryota > Metazoa > Arthropoda > Insecta > Diptera > Asilidae > Neoitamus > Neoitamus cyanurus. The sequence goes on from OX384547.1 coordinate 4,968,333, forward strand.
CGAAAACTTGCTATTTGTCATTTGTTGTTCTTATCATAGGTGTCTAATATCAGCACTTCTATGGTCGCTGCAAAATTTGATACTCTTTATTCTTACTAGATTTCATATTTTTCATCTTAAATTAGATATGATACCAGTATTACTCCGTAGTGACTTTTATTTAATCTACTTGGATTTAAATTTTTGAAGTGCTGCCAAACCCGGCGGGATTGTCCTAATTGGCTGAAATTTGAATTGGGATTATTTTTCGTTCATCCAACTGTGCTGCAATATCAGTCAATTACATCGCCGTTTTGTACTTTTATAACATTACAATTGAGATTTCAGACGTGCTCTCCTGCCTGATGTTATTTATAAAGATTTTGTGTAGAGATAAAATAATATATCGTCCATGGACAACACTTGACCTATTATTGCATTCATCTCTCTAACTAATAGTGGTTCGTTAATTTAGACAATTCGAAAGTTCGGACTTTTATTTGAAAAATGGTTTCAAGTTATCGAAATTAATGAATTTAAATGATCATAAAGGGAAATATGTGTGATAAAACTTGAAGGAAATTAAGTCATAATTTTAATAACAAATGTAGGTGTTATTGTATGATTGTAAAATTTTACTAACAATAAAAGTGCATTATATTATGAGTTGCAACTAAATTACAAAAATTAATTATTTACAATGCAAATACATACAATTTTTGTCTGACCTTACTTACTTCTGAACAAAACAGATAGTCTAAAAGGATAGTCCGTATAACAGCAGCGCATTTATGTAAATATATGAATTTTTAAAATGCACTCGATTTATTATTTGATTTAAATTAATGCAGTAGTCACGTTATTTAAAAAATAACAAATAATAAATAAATACGTTGTAGGAATCTTTGAAAGCAAGTTTAAACAATGTGCTCGGAAAGTTTCCGATAGCCTGTTATTTAAAATGTCACCGCCGCCGTTCAATAAAATATCTTTTTTTTTAGCTTGTATTTTCATTACAATTGTTCTGATCACTATCAATGTAGTCTTGCAAGCACTCCCGAATAACTTCTTCCATTAATATGTTATTGAGTTGAACAAAAATATACTAAATGTGCGCACTTGACTTCACCATTATAGCCGAAAGATTACGTAAATTATCCTTAATAGAACAAATAAATTGAATTCATTTCAGTAAATCCAGGAACCAATTTTCTTCGATATCTAAATTTTCGTTAATTTTTGTAACTTCAGGCAACATCTTAAATTCAACAAAAATTTGAGTTGAAAACACAACATAGGGAAATTCATTGGAATCGGTTTCGATAATCCTGCGAAATATTTTCCTTATGTTAAAACGGATCCTACGTTGATTTCAACTATTTTTTTTTCGTTGAACTAAAAGAGGTGTTGTTGCTTCATCAAATTGGGATTTTGTACGACTAATAAAAACATTTCTGGTATCAGTAGACATTGATCTGATGTTACGAAGATTTACGTTACTTTTATGAAAATCACAGTTTCGTTAAAACAAAGAGGTCATTTCATTAGTTTTATGTAAAGAATTTTTCTGAGTGTCAGTCAAAGTATAATTTTACTAGGCTCTAAAAGGGCTAATAAAATCGAATAATAATTAAACTGGTTACTAATAATAATTTCTTATATATAAGATGGACACATTTGAGCTAGTTCGGTGGTTGCTGATAGTGCGTCTATTATCCGAAGCTGAAGAAATTCGCGCGGAGATACTGAGAGAGCGCCGATTTTGGGTACGACCAATGTATCAGGTAATAAGGTTTCAATATGTTTCCGTTGCAGCTACATAAAAACCGTAAATATTTTTACTTTAGGACCGTAATACACATGGCTTCTTCGAAGCCAATTTCCAAAAGATGTATGACGCTGATCCGCAGCAATTCAAAGTGGTTACCCGTATGACGAAAAAGGTATTCGATTTGCTGTTTTCTTTGGTCAAAGAAGATTTGACCAAGCATTCGAATAGGCCAACGATATCTCAAAATGCAGGCTGTTTCTAACTCTTGTGTAAGTATACTTGGGTTGGATTATTAGTAGTTATTAATTTAGGCTACAAGTCTAATAATAATTGTTTTGAATTAATTTTTATCTTTGAAGATACTTGGCCCACGGCGGAAGCATGCAGCTGTTCTCAATGGCCTTCAAAACGGGGGTGACAACTGTACGAAGGATCGTCTATGAGATATGTGATGTCCTTTGGGACACACTCGGCCCTATTTATTTGTCCGCTCCCAACACGTCCGAGTGGGAGAGAATAGCGGCTGATTTCCACCATACGTGGAATTTACCCAACTGTGTGGGTGCCATCGATGGAAAGCATGTCAACATTACATGCCCATCAAATTCTGGCTCGCAGTTTTACAATTACAAAGGTATTTTTCTCTCGTTTTATAAGAGTGATTAATTAATAATTTTCTCTTTCAAAAGGCACATATTCGCTTATTCCGCTGGGTGTGTGTGACGCCAACTACACGTTTACGGGCATTGACGTTGGAGCATTCGGCTCCCAAAGTGACGGTGGTGTGCTGTGGCATTCCGACTTTATAAAAAAGATGTTTGGTGACGAACTTGGGCTACCAAGAAATGACATCTTGCCGGAGTCCCAATCATCATTTCCACACTACTTTGTCGGTGATGCCGCATTTCCCCTGAAGCCGTTCTTGATGCGACCATATCCAGGTAAACTTTTAAAAAACCTCATAACGAAATATTTGAAAAATCTATGTTTTTTAGGGGAGCATCTACCACCAGACCGGGAGCACTTCTACAAACATCTCCCTCGGGCTAGGCGCACAATAGAAAATGCGTTTGGGATTTTAACTTCCCGTTGGAGAGTTTTGCTTTCTCCCCTCAATATGAGCCCCAACTCAGCAGAAAAATTGTTAAAGGATGTGTTCTGTTGCACAACTTCATGAAAATGCACGATGGCAGTTATGTCCCACCAGACTATGTGGACCAGTACAACGGCGAAGAGGTCATCCATGGACTATGGAGGAAGGAAGCAGTTCCTTTGCAGAGACCACGCCGGATGTGGACGAACAACGCTTCGAGGGCTGCGTTCCAGTTGCGGGACCTGCTGAAGGACTACTTGACTGCGCATCCGATCGCATATCCACAATCAAGACCAATTTAGACATGTCTTATAATGGTCTTGATTGTGGACAGGTTTTATTATTAATTTTTTATTTATTTCGGCAAGGTTTAACAGTTCTATTTTTAGATTCACTTGCTCTGCGGGACCAACAAGAAAGAAGAGAAGAAGAAAACAAGATTTAGTTCAAATCTCATATCGACAATCAAGACCATTTTAGACATGTCTTTAAATGATCTTGATTGTCGATATGAGATTTGAATGCAAAATATGCGGTGGTTTTTTAGTAAGTGCGAGTCCCACACACCGGGTGAGAGTGGGTGTATTCAAATGTGCCCAGTCCCACCTGATGGCGCATAATGCGTTTTTCCCCCTTCGCCAAAACACAAAAAAAAAAAAACTTGCAACACAATATTTTTATTCCTTTAGCTCAACAATTTTCTGGTTTACTTGCGCCAAGAATGCGCACTTAAGGCTGTCCTGTTCAATCTGAGGCAGTTGCTGCATGTAGGTCTCCAGCACCGCGTGGTACCCCGAATTCCTGCCGCTTCCCCGGAGATCATACTATTCACACTTTCTATAATAGTGCCCAGTCTGTAAAATAAACTTTTATTACAAATTACAAGTTGGAATCTTTTACATACCGTGAGAGTTGTTCGTCAGCTTTTCTCTTATTGAAGAGCTGGCTGGGGTCTCCATATCCGAGGCCGCGCTGGCTAGCAGGAAAAGAGGCGGCTCCGGCGTGCACACAACTTGGGTCGCAAGCGGTGACTCTGGAGGCTGGTGAGGCTGGAAGAGCTCTCCGGCCGAGAGGGGCGGCTCTGGAGACTCGTTGGACGGCTCCGTGGCGAGCGAAGATATGCTGCTGTCTGTTCCGAATTGCGTGCTCGAAACTGTCCTGTAATAATACAATGTAAATTTAACTACTACTAACTAATAAAATAACATTTATAGTTAATGGATGTGTTCGACTAAATTTTCAGGTTTACCTTTTGTACTACAGATAAACCCGAGAATTTTGCCAAACCACGATTTCCCCATTCACTAATTTTTACTGCTTATATTTGTGAGATGTACTCTAATGAACCTAATATTTACCTCCGAGGCGCGACATGTATCCTTAAAAAGGACAAGGCCTGGTAGTATACCCATGCGCTGTCTTCCTCCGCAGCGCCACTCCCAGACTTTGGTCTCCTTACCGTTTCCTTCAAGAAACGGTCGCGAAGAGACTTCCACCTGGCCTGACATTGTTTTACTGAAATTAAAAATTGTTATAAAATGTACTTAAGTTCATCTAAGGTAAATAACTCTTCGTTCAGAACATTAGCACTTAGTAAAAATGATAAACAGTGAACCGAGTCAGCGTTGACTACTCTACTGACCCTGCCAGGTCTGATCTGAAATCTTTTGCCACACCAAACACCACTCAACGGCTGAATATGCAGCATTTCCAGTGCGGGATAGTTTTCGTATTTCGTATTTCGAATGCATGTATTCAATAGTTCTGCGACGACGCCTGAAGCGACGCCTGAAGGGCGGCCCCCATAGAACGCGTCGGCGCGTCGCTTTGCCGCGGATCTTTCACCTTTTTAGTGCGGCAAGAGAGAGCCGAACCCATAGAATCCGTCGGCTTCAGGCGTCGCTTTCGCTATCGCTCAGCTGTTTATGACAATTCGAGAATTGTATTTTATCGTTGGAAGACGTGATAGATATTTGTAATTGAGTTTTGTGCTGTAATAGTGATTTTTGTGATTTGACAAAGGAATAATAAAAGGATTGACTGGTAAGTAGAATCTCATTGCTTCCAGCACTGCGGAAATACCCCTGGTGTGATAATGAATATATAATCGTGTCCCACAATTTTCACGAAGATTTTTTAACGGCACAGTCATTTTTTAGCGGGAAGATTTTTGTGTGATATTTGGTGTAATATACCTTATCAGGAATCGCACGAATTGTAAAGGATATTTCTAAGTGGTACGGTTTCTCTCGCTGCTGAGCCGTTCATTTCGGCTTTGGGTGCTATATCACTAAAGTGACTACATATTAGATTTGAAAGAGTTTGCCTTTCGTAAAATTTACCAAATAGAGTTGTAGATAGTGTGTGTAGTTTTGACGAAAACATATCGAAGATATTAAAATGCATTTCGTAGATTTTACCAAATAGAGTATGTAAATTTTACAAATTGGGTCGAAATTCAACGAAATTTACAGGCTTAAATAAAGTAGCTACTCCATTAATTTAAACCAAATAATTCTTAATAGAATAATAATTTTCCGAACTTGCTTCACGATATTTTGCTAACTTGTTTACCCGACGTTTCGAAAAGATTACCCTTTTTGTGGTCATGTGTAAACAAATTATAAATATCGAGCTGTAAGTTCCAAAAATTAATGTTCAATTAAGAATTATTTGATTTAAATTAATGCAGTAGTCACGTTATTTAAACAATAACAAATAATAAATAAATACGTTGTAGGAATCTTTGAAAGCAAATTTAAACAATGTGCTCAGAAAGTTTCCGATAGCCTGTTATTTAAAATGTCACCGCCGTTCAATAAAATATCTTTATCTTTAGCTTGTATTTTCATTACAATTGTTCTGATCACTATCAATGTAGTCTTGCAAGCACTCCCGAATAACTCTTCCATTGTTGTGTTATTGAGGTAAATAAAAATATACTAAATGTGCGCACTTGACTTCACCATTATAGCCGAAAGATTACGTTAATTATTCTTAATAGAACAAATAAATTGAATTCGTTTCAGTAAATCCGGGAACCAATTTTCTTCGATATCTAAATTTTCGTTGATTTTTATCACTTCAGAAAAAATCTTAAATTCAAGATGGATCCATTGGTATTAGTTCGGTGGTTGCTGACATTGCGTCTACTATCCGAAGCCGAAGACATTCGCGCGGAGTTACTGAGAGAGCGCCAATTTTGGGTACGACCACTGTATCAGGTAATAAGGTTTCAATATGTTTCCGTTGCAGCTATAAACCGTAAATATTTTTACTTTAGAACCGTAACACACATGGCTTCTTCGAAACCAATTTCGAGAAGATGTATGACGCGGATCCGCAGCAATTCAAAAAGGCTACCCGTATGACGAAAGAGGTGTTCGATTTGCTGTTTTCTTTGGCCAAAGAAGATTTGACCAAGCATTCGAACAGGCCAACGATATCCCCAAAATGCAGACTGTTTCTAACTCTTGTGTAAGTATACTTTGGTTGGATTATTAGTAGTTATTAAGTTAGTCTACAAGTCTAATAATAATTGTTTTGAATTAATTTTTATCTTTGAAGATACTTGGCCCACGGCGGAAGCATTCAGATGTTCTCAATGGCCTTCAAAATGGGGGTGACAACTATAAGAAGGATTGTCTATGAGACATGTGATGTCCTTTGGGACACACCCGGCCCTATTTATTTGTCCGCTCCCAACACGTCCGAGTGGGAGAGAATAGCGGCTGATTTCCACCAGACGTGGAATTTACCCAACTGTGTGAGTGCCATCGATGGAAAGCATGTCAATATTACATGCCCATCAAATTCTGGCTCGCAGTTTTACAATTACAAAGGTATTTTGTTTTTTCTCTTGTTTTTATTAAGATTAATTAATATCTTTCTCTTTGAAAAGGCACATATTCGCTTATTCTGCTGGGTGTGTGTGACGCCAACTACACGTTTACGGGCATTGACGTTGGAGCATTCGGCTCCCAAAGTGACGGTGGTGTGCTGTGGCATTCCGACTTTGGAAAAAAGATGTTTGGGGACGAACTTGGGCTACCAAGAAATGACATCTTGCCGGAGTCCCAAACATCATTTCCACACTACTTTGTCGGTGATGCCGCATTTCCCCTGAAGCCGTTCTTGATGCGACCATATCCAGGTAAACTTTTAAAAAACCTCATAACGACATATTTGAAAAATCTATGTTTTTTAGGGGAGTATCTACCACCAGACCGGGAGCACTTCAACAAACGTCTATCTCGGGCTAGGCGCACAATAGAAAATACGTTTGGGATTTTGGCATCCCGTTGGAGAGTATTGCTTTCTCCCCTCAATATGAGCCCCAACTCAGCAGAAAAAATTGTTAAAGGATGAGTTCTGTTGCACAACTTTGTGAAGATGCACGATGGCAGTTATGTACCACCAGATTATGTGGACCAGTACAACGGAGAAGAAGTCATCCATGGACTATGGAGGAAGGAAGCAGTTCCTTTGCAGAGACCACGGCGGATCTGGACAAACAACGCTTCGAGGGCTGCGTTCCAGTTGCGGGACCTGCTGAAGGAGTACCTCACTGCTCATCCGATCGCATATCCACAATCAAGACCAATTTAGATATGTCTTAAAATGGTCTTGATTGTGGACAGGTTTTATTATTCATTTTTTATTTATTTTGGCAAGGTTTAACAGTTCTTTTTTTAGATTCACTTGCTCTGCGGGGTCATCAAAAGAAGAAAAGAAAGTTCAAATCTCATATCGACAATCAAGAACATTTTAGACATGTCTTTAAATGATCTTGATTGTCGATATGAGATTTGAATGCAAAATATGAGGTGGTTTTTTAGTGGGTGCGAGTCCCACACACCGGGTGAGAGTGGGTGTATTAAAATTTGCCCAGTCCCACCTGATGGCGCATAATGCGTTTTTCCCCCTTCGAAAACACAAAAAAAAAAAAAACGTGCAACAAAATATTTTTATTTCTTTAGTTCAGCAATTTTTTCGTTGGGTAGCGTCATGAATACGCACTTTAGGTTGTTAGGTTGTCCTGCTCATCCTCGGGCAGTCGCTGCATATACGTATCCAGCACGGCGTAGTACCCCGCATTCCTTCCGCTTCCCCCGGAAATAATGTTACTAACACTGCCTATAATACTGTCCAGTCTGTAAAATAAACTTTTATTATAAATTACAAATTGGAATCTTTTACATACCGTGCGAATTTTTCCTCGGCTTTTCTCTTCCTTGAAGGGGTATCCAAATCCAAGGACGTGCTGGCTTGCAGAAAAATAGGCGGCTCTGGCGTGCACACCACTTCGGCTGACTCTGGAGTCTGAAAGAGCTCTCCGGCCGTGAAGGGCGGCTCTGGAGACTCGTTGGTCGGCTCAGTGGAGAGCGAAGATGGGTTTGTGTCCGCCTCAAACAATCTCCCGAACTCCGTATTCGAAACTGTGCTGTAATAAAACAATGTAAATTTAACTACTACAAACTAAAAAATTGTAGTTAATGGAGAACCCGAGAATTTTGCCAAACTACGATTTCCCCATTCACTAATTTTTACTGCTTAATTTTGTGAGATGTACTCTAATGAACCTAATATTTACCTCCGAGGCGCGACATGTATCTTTAAAAAGGACAAGGCCTGGTAGTAGACCCATGTGCTTTCTTCCTCCGCAGCGGCACTCCCAGACTTTGGTCTCCTTACCGTTTCCTTCAAGAAACGGTCGCGAAGAGACTTCCACCTTTCTTGATATTGTTTTACTGAAATTAAAAATTGTTATAAAATGGACTTAAGTTCACCTAAGGTAAATAACTCTTCGTTCAGAACATTAGCACTTAGAAAAAATTATAAACAGTGAACCGAGTCAGCGTTGACTACTCTACTGACCCTGCCAGGTCTGATCTGAAATCTTTTGCCACACCAAACACCACTCAACGGCTGAATATGCAGCATTTCCAGTGCGGGATAGTTTTCGTATTTCGTATTTCGAATGCATGTATTCAATAGTTGTGCGACGACGCCTGAAGCGACGCCTGAAGGGCGGCCCCCATAGAACGCGTCGGCGCGTCGCTTTGCCGCGGATCTTTCACCTTTTTAGCGCGGCAAGAGAGAGCCGAACCCATAGAATCCGTCGGCTTCAGGCGTCGCTTTCGCTATCGCTCAGCTGTTTATGACAATTCGAGAATTGTATTTTATCGTTGGAAGACGTGATAGATATTTGTAATTGAGTTTTGTGCTGTAATAGTGATTTTTGTGATTTGACAAAGGAATAATAAAAGGATTGACTGGTAAGTAGAATCTCATTGCTTCCAGCACTGCGGAAATACCCCTGGTGTGATAATGAATATATAATCGTGTCCCACAATTTTCACGAAGATTTTTTAACGGCACAGTCATTTTTTAGCGGGAAGATTTTTGTGTGATATTTGGTGTAATATACCTTATCAGGAATCGCACGAATTGTAAAGGATATTTCTAAGTGGTACGGTTTCTCTCGCTGCTGAGCCGTTCATTTCGGCTTTGGGTGCTATATCACTAAAGTGACTACATATTAGATTTGAAAGAGTTTGCATTTCGTAAAATTTACCAAATAGAGTTGTAGATAGTGTGTGTAGTTTTGACGAAAACATATCGAAGATATTAAAATGCATTTCGTAGATTTTACCAAATAGAGTATGTAAATTTTACAAATTGGGTCGAAATTCAACGAAATTTACAGGCTTAAATAAAGTAGCTACTCCATTAATTTAAACCAAATAATTCTTAATAGAATAATAATTTTCCGAACTTGCTTCACGATATTTTGCTAACTTGTTGACCCGACGTTTCGAAAAGATTACCCTTTTTGTGGTCATGTGTAAACAAATTATAAATATCGAGCTGTAAGTTCCAAAAATTAATGTTCAATTAAGAATTATTTGATTTAAATTAATGCAGTAGTCACGTTATTTAAACAATAACAAATAATAAATAAATACGTTGTAGGAATCTTTGAAAGCAAATTTAAACAATGTGCTCAGAAAGTTTCCGATAGCCTGTTATTTAAAATGTCACCGCCGTTCAATAAAATATCTTTATCTTTAGCTTGTATTTTCATTACAATTGCTCTGATCACTATCAATGTAGTCTTGCAAGCACTCCCGAATAACTCTTCCATTGTTGTGTTATTGAGGTAAATAAAAATATACTAAATGTGCGCACTTGACTTCACCATTATAGCCGAAAGATTACGTTAATTATTCTTAATAGAACAAATAAATTGAATTCGTTTCAGTAAATCCGGGAACCAATTTTCTTCGATATCTAAATTTTCGTTGATTTTTATCACTTCAGAAAAAATCTTAAATTCAAGATGGATCCATTGGTATTAGTTCGGTGGTTGCTGACATTGCGTCTGCTATCCGAAGCCGAAGACATTCGCGCGGAGTTACTGAGAGAGCGCCAATTTTGGGTACGACCACTGTATCAGGTAATAAGGTTTCAATATGTTTCCGTTGCAGCTATAAACCGTAAATATTTTTACTTTAGAACCGTAACACACATGGCTTCTTCGAAACCAATTTCGAGAAGATGTATGACGCGGATCCGCAGCAATTCAAAAAGGCTACCCGTATGACGAAAGAGGTGTTCGATTTGCTGTTTTCTTTGGCCAAAGAAGATTTGACCAAGCATTCGAACAGGCCAACGATATCCCCAAAATGCAGACTGTTTCTAACTCTTGTGTAAGTATACTTTGGTTGGATTATTAGTAGTTATTAAGTTAGTCTACAAGTCTAATAATAATTGTTTTGAATTAATTTTTATCTTTGAAGATACTTGGCCCACGGCGGAAGCATTCAGATGTTCTCAATGGCCTTCAAAATGGGGGTGACAACTATAAGAAGGATTGTCTATGAGACATGTGATGTCCTTTGGGACACACCCGGCCCTATTTATTTGTCCGCTCCCAACACGTCCGAGTGGGAGAGAATAGCGGCTGATTTCCACCAGACGTGGAATTTACCCAACTGTGTGAGTGCCATCGATGGAAAGCATGTCAATATTACATGCCCATCAAATTCTGGCTCGCAGTTTTACAATTACAAAGGTATTTTGTTTTTTCTCTTGTTTTTATTAAGATTAATTAATATCTTTCTCTTTGAAAAGGCACATATTCGCTTATTCTGCTGGGTGTGTGTGACGCCAACTACACGTTTACGGGCATTGACGTTGGAGCATTCGGCTCCCAAAGTGACGGTGGTGTGCTGTGGCATTCCGACTTTGGAAAAAAGATGTTTGGGGACGAACTTGGGCTACCAAGAAATGACATCTTGCCGGAGTCCCAAACATCATTTCCACACTACTTTGTCGGTGATGCCGCATTTCCCCTGAAGCCGTTCTTGATGCGACCATATCCAGGTAAACTTTTAAAAAACCTCATAACGACATATTTGAAAAATCTATGTTTTTTAGGGGAGTATCTACCACCAGACCGGGAGCACTTCAACAAACGTCTATCTCGGGTTAGGCGCACAATAGAAAATACGTTTGGGATTTTGGCATCCCGTTGGAGAGTATTGCTTTCTCCCCTCAATATGAGCCCCAACTCAGCAGAAAAAATTGTTAAAGGATGAGTTCTGTTGCACAACTTTGTGAAGATGCACGATGGCAGTTATGTACCACCAGATTATGTGGACCAGTACAACGGAGAAGAAGTCATCCATGGACTATGGAGGAAGGAAGCAGTTCCTTTGCAGAGACCACGGCGGATCTGGACAAACAACGCTTCGAGGGCTGCGTTCCAGTTGCGGGACCTGCTGAAGGAGTACCTCACTGCTCATCCGATCGCATATCCACAATCAAGACCAATTTAGATATGTCTTAAAATGGTCTTGATTGTGGACAGGTTTTATTATTCATTTTTTATTTATTTTGGCAAGGTTTAACAGTTCTTTTTTTAGATTCACTTGCTCTGCGGGGTCATCAAAAGAAGAAAAGAAAGTTCAAATCTCATATCGACAATCAAGACCATTTTAGACATGTCTTTAAATGATCTTGATTGTCGATATGAGATTTGAATGCAAAATATGAGGTGGTTTTTTAGTGGGTGCGAGTCCCACACACCGGGTGAGAGTGGGTGTATTAAAATTTGCCCAGTCCCACCTGATGGCGCATAATGCGTTTTTCCCCCTTCGAAAACACAAAAAAAAAAAACTTGCAACAAAATATTTTTATTTCTTTAGTTCAGCAATTTTTTCGTTGGGTAGCGTCATGAATACGCACTTTAGGTTGTTAGGTTGTCCTGCTCATCCTCGGGCAGTCGCTGCATATACGTATCCAGCACGGCGTAGTACCCCGCATTCCTTCCGCTTCCCCCGGAAATAATGTTACTGACACTGCCTATAATACTGTCCAGTCTGTAAAATAAACTTTTATTATAAATTACAAATTGGAATCTTTTACATACCGTGCGAATTTTTCCTCGGCTTTTCTCTTCCTTGAAGGGGTATCCAAATCCAAGGACGTGCTGGCTTGCAGAAAAATAGGCGGCTCTGGCGTGCACACCACTTCGGCTGACTCTGGAGTCTGAAAGAGCTCTCCGGCCGTGAAGGGCGGCTCTGGAGACTCGTTGGTCGGCTCAGTGGAGAGCGAAGATGGGTTTGTGTCCGCCTCAAACAATCTCCCGAACTCCGTATTCGAAACTGTGCTGTAATAAAACAATGTAAATTTAACTACTACAAACTAAAAAATTGTAGTTAATGGAGAACCCGAGAATTTTGCCAAACTACGATTTCCCCATTCACTAATTTTTACTGCTTAATTTTGCGAGATGTACTCTAATGAACCTAATATTTACCTCCGAGGCGCGACATGTATCTTTAAAAAGGACAAGGCCTGGTAGTAGACCCATGTGCTTTCTTCCTCCGCAGCGGCACTCCCAGACTTTGGTCTCCTTACCGTTTCCTTCAAGAAACGGTCGCGAAGAGACTTCCACCTTTCTTGACATTGTTTTACTGAAATTAAAAATTGTTATAAAATGGACTTAAGTTCACCTAAGGTAAATAACTCTTCGTTCAGAACATTAGCACTTAGTAAAAATGATAAACAGTGAACCGAGTCAGCGTTGACTACTCTACTGACCCTGCCAGGTCTGATCTGAAATCTTTTGCCACACCAAACACCACTCAACGGCTGAATATGCAGCATTTCCAGTGCGGGATAGTTTTCGTATTTCGTATTTCGAATGCATGTATTCAATAGTTGTGCGACGACGCCTGAAGCGACGCCTGAAGGGCGGCCCCCATAGAACGCGTCGGCGCGTCGCTTTGCCGCGGATCTTTCACCTTTTTAGCGCGGCAAGAGAGAGCCGAACCCATAGAATCCGTCGGCTTCAGGCGTCGCTTTCGCTGTCGCTCAGCTGTTTATGACAATTCGAGAATTGTATTTTATCGTTGGAAGACGTGATAGATATTTGTAATTGAGTTTTGTGCTATAATAGTGATTTTTGTGATTTGACAAAGGAATAATAAAAGGATTGACTGGTAAGTAGAATCTCATTGCTTCCAGCACTGCGGAAATACCCCTGGTGTGATAATGAATATATAATCGTGTCCCACAATTTTCACGAAAATTTTTTAACGGCACAGTCATTTTTTAGCGGGAAGATTTTTGTGTGATATTTGGTGTAATATACCTTATCAGGAATCGCACGAATTATAAAGGATATTTCTAAGTGGTACGGTTTCTCTCGCTGCTGAGCCGTTCATTTCGGCTTTGGGTGCTATATCAATAAAGTGACTACATATTAGATTTGAAAGAGTTTGCATTTCGTAAAATTTACCAAATAGAGTTGTAGATAGTGTGTGTAGTTTTGACGAAAACATATCGAAGATATTAAAATGCATTTCGTAGATTTTACCAAATAGAGTATGTAAATTTTACAAATTGGGTCGAAATTCAACGAAATTTACAGGCTTAAATAAAGTAGCTACTCCATTAATTTAAACCAAATAATTCTTAATAGAATAATAATTTTCCGAACTTGCTTCACGATATTTTGCTAACTTGTTTACCCGACGTTTCGAAAAGATTACCCTTTTTGTGGTCATGTGTAAACAAATTATAAATATCGAGCTGTAAGTTCCAAAAATTAATGTTCAATTAAGAATTATTTGATTTAAATTAATGCAGTAGTCACGTTATTTAAACAATAACAAATAATAAATAAATACGTTGTAGGAATCTTTGAAAGCAAATTTAAACAATGTGCTCAGAAAGTTTCCGATAGCCTGTTATTTAAAATGTCACCGCCGTTCAATAAAATATCTTTATCTTTAGCTTGTATTTTCATTACAATTGTTCTGATCACTATCAATGTAGTCTTGCAAGCACTCCCGAATAACTCTTCCATTGTTGTGTTATTGAGGTTAATAAAAATATACTAAATGTGCGCACTTGACTTCACCATTATAGCCGAAAGATTACGTTAATTATTCTTAATAGAACAAATAAATTGAATTCATTTCAGTAAATCCAGGAACCAATTTTCTTCGATATCTAAATTTTCGATGATTTTTATCACTTCAGAAAAAATCTTAAATTCAAGATGGATCCATTGGTATTAGTTCGGTGGTTGCTGACATTGGGTCTGCTATCCGAAGCCGAAGACATTCGCGCGGAGTTACTGAGAGAGCGCCAATTTTGGGTACGACCACTGTATCAGGTAATAAGGTTTCAATATGTTTCCGTTGCAGCTATAAACCGTAAATATTTTTACTTTAGAACCGTAACACACATGGCTTCTTCGAAACCAATTTCGAGAAGATGTATGACGCGGATCCGCAGCAATTCAAAAAGGCTACCCGTATGACGAAAGAGGTGTTCGATTTGCTGTTTTCTTTGGCCAAAGAAGATTTGACCAAGCATTCGAACAGGCCAACGATATCCCCAAAATGCAGGCTGTTTCTAACTCTTGTGTAAGTACACTTTGGTTGGATTATTAGTAGTTATTAAGTTAGTCTACAAGTCTAATAATAATTGTTTTGAATTAATTTTTATCTTTGAAGATACTTGGCCCACGGCGGAAGCATTCAGATGTTCTCAATGGCCTTCAAAATGGGGGTGACAACTATAAGAAGGATTGTCTATGAGACATGTGATGTCCTTTGGGACACACCCGGCCCTATTTATTTGTCCGCTCCCAACACGTCCGAGTGGGAGAGAATAGCGGCTGATTTCCACCAGACGTGGAATTTACCCAACTGTGTGGGTGCCATCGATGGAAAGCATGTCAATATTACATGCTCATCAAATTCTGGCTCGCAGTTTTACAATTACAAAGGTATTTTGTTTTTTCTCTTGTTTTTATTAAGATTAATTAATATCTTTCTCTTTGAAAAGGCACATATTCGCTTATTCTGCTGGGTGTGTGTGACGCCAACTACACGTTTACGGGCATTGACGTTGGAGCATTCGGCTCCCAAAGTGACGGTGGTGTGCTGTGGCATTCCGACTTTGGAAAAAAGATGTTTGGTGACGAACTTGGGCTACCAAGAAATGACATCTTGCCGGAGTCCCAAACATCATTTCCACACTACTTTGTCGGTGATGCCGCATTTCCCCTGAAGCCGTTCTTGATGCGACCATATCCAGGTAAACTTTTAAAAAACCTCATAACGACATATTTGAAAAATCTATGTTTTTTAGGGGAGTATCTACCACCAGACCGGGAGCACTTCAACAAACGTCTATCTCGGGCTAGGCGCACAATAGAAAATACGTTTGGGATTTTGGCATCCCGTTGGAGAGTATTGCTTTCTCCCCTCAATATGAGCCCCAACTCAGCAGAAAAAATTGTTAAAGGATGAGTTCTGTTGCACAACTTTGTGAAGATGCACGATGGCAGTTATGTACCACCAGATTATGTGGACCAGTACAACGGAGAAGAAGTCATCTATGGACTATGGAGGAAGGAAGCAGTTCCTTTGCAGAGACCACGGCGGATCTGGACAAACAACGCTTCGAGGGCTGCGTTCCAGTTGCGGGACCTGCTGAAGGAGTACCTCACTGCTCATCCGATCGCATATCCACAATCAAGACCAATTTAGATATGTCTTAAAATGGTCTTGATTGTGGACAGGTTTTATTATTCATTTTTTATTTATTTTGGCAAGGTTTAACAGTTCTTTTTTTAGATTCACTTGCTCTGCGGGGTCATCAAAAGAAGAAAAGAAAGTTCAAATCTCATATCGACAATCAAGACCATTTTAGACATGTCTTTAAATGATCTTGATTGTCGATATGAGATTTGAATGCAAAATATGAGGTGGTTTTTTAGTGGGTGCGAGTCCCACACACCGGGTGAGAGTGGGTGTATTAAAATTTGCCCAGTCCCACCTGATGGCGCATAATGCGTTTTTCCCCCTTCGAAAACACAAAAAAAAAAAAAACTTGCAACAAAATATTTTTATTTCTTTAGTTCAGCAATTTTTTCGTTGGGTAGCGTCATGAATACGCACTTTAGGTTGTTAGGTTGTCCTGCTCATCCTCGGGCAGTCGCTGCATATACGTATCCAGCACGGCGTAGTACCCCGCATTCCTTCCGCTTCCCCCGGAAATAATGTTACTGACACTGCCTATAATACTGTCCAGTCTGTAAAATAAACTTTTATTACAAATTACAAATTGGAATCTTTTACATACCGTGCGAATTTTTCCTCGGCTTTTCTCTTCCTTGAAGGGGTATCCAAATCCAAGGACGTGCTGGCTTGCAGAAAAATAGGCGGCTCTGGCGTGCACACCACTTCGGCTGACTCTGGAGTCTGAAAGAGCTCTCCGGCCGTGAAGGGCGGCTCTGGAGACTCGTTGGTCGGCTCAGTGGAGAGCGAAGATGGGTTTGTGTCCGCCTCAAACAATCTCCCGAACTCCGTATTCGAAACTGTGCTGTAATAAAACAATGTAAATTTAACTACTACAAACTAAAAAATTGTAGTTAATGGAGAACCCGAGAATTTTGCCAAACTACGATTTCCCCATTCACTAATTTTTACTGCTTAATTTTGTGAGATGTACTCTAATGAACCTAATATTTACCTCCGAGGCGCGACATGTATCTTTAAAAAGGACAAGGCCTGGTAGTAGACCCATGTGCTTTCTTCCTCCGCAGCGGCACTCCCAGACTTTGGTCTCCTTACCGTTTCCTTCAAGAAACGGTCGCGAAGAGACTTCCACCTTTCTTGACATTGTTTTACTGAAATTAAAAATTGTTATAAAATGGACTTAAGTTCACCTAAGGTAAATAACTCTTCGTTCAGAACATTAGCACTTAGTAAAAATGATAAACAGTGAACCGAGTCAGCGTTGACTACTCTACTGACCCTGCCAGGTCTGATCTGAAATCTTTTGCCACACCAAACACCACTCAACGGCTGAATATGCAGCATTTCCAGTGCGGGATAGTTTTCGTATTTCGTATTTCGAATGCATGTATTCAATAGTTGTGCGACGACGCCTGAAGCGACGCCTGAAGGGCGGCCCCCATAGAACGCGTCGGCGCGTCGCTTTGCCGCGGATCTTTCACCTTTTTAGCGCGGCAAGAGAGAGCCGAACCCATAGAATCCGTCGGCTTCAGGCGTCGCTTTCGCTATCGCTCAGCTGTTTATGACAATTCGAGAATTGTATTTTATCGTTGGAAGACGTGATAGATATTTGTAATTGAGTTTTGTGCTATAATAGTGATTTTTGTGATTTGACAAAGGAATAATAAAAGGATTGACTGGTAAGTAGAATCTCATTGCTTCCAGCACTGCGGAAATACCCCTGGTGTGATAATGAATATATAATCGTGTCCCACAATTTTCACGAAGATTTTTTAACGGCACAGTCATTTTTTAGCGGGAAGATTTTTGTGTGATATTTGGTGTAATATACCTTATCAGGAATCGCACGAATTATAAAGGATATTTCTAAGTGGTACGGTTTCTCTCGCTGCTGAGCCGTTCATTTCGGCTTTGGGTGCTATATCAATAAAGTGACTACATATTAGATTTGAAAGAGTTTGCATTTCGTAAAATTTACCAAATAGAGTTGTAGATAGTGTGTGTAGTTTTGTCGAAAACATATCGAAGATATTAAAATGCATTTCGTAGATTTTACCAAATAGAGTATGTAAATTTTACAAATTGGGTCGAAATTCAACGAAATTTACAGGCTTAAATAAAGTAGCTACTCCATTAATTTAAACCAAATAATTCTTAATAGAATAATAATTTTCCGAACTTGCTTCACGATATTTTGCTAACTTGTTTACCCGACGTTTCGAAAAGATTACCCTTTTTGTGGTCATGTGTAAACAAATTATAAATATCGAGCTGTAAGTTCCAAAAATTAATGTTCAATTAAGAATTATTTGATTTAAATTAATGCAGTAGTCACGTTATTTAAACAATAACAAATAATAAATAAATACGTTGTAGGAATCTTTGAAAGCAAATTTAAACAATGTGCTCAGAAAGTTTCCGATAGCCTGTTATTTAAAATGTCACCGCCGTTCAATAAAATATCTTTATCTTTAGCTTGTATTTTCATTACAATTGTTCTGATCACTATCAATGTAGTCTTGCAAGCACTCCCGAATAACTCTTCCATTGTTGTGTTATTGAGGTAAATAAAAATATACTAAATGTGCGCACTTGACTTCACCATTATAGCCGAAAGATTACGTTAATTATTCTTAATAGAACAAATAAATTGAATTCGTTTCAGTAAATCCAGGAACCAATTTTCTTCGATATCTAAATTTTCGTTGATTTTTATCACTTCAGAAAAAATCTTAAATTCAAGATGGATCCATTGGTATTAGTTCGGTGGTTGCTGACATTGCGTCTACTATCCGAAGCCGAAGACATTCGCGCGGAGTTACTGAGAGAGCGCCAATTTTGGGTACGACCACTGTATCAGGTAATAAGGTTTCAATATGTTTCCGTTACAGCTATAAACCGTAAATATTTTTACTTTAGAACCGTAACACACATGGCTTCTTCGAAACCAATTTCGAGAAGATGTATGACGCGGATCCGCAGCAATTCAAAAAGGCTACCCGTATGACGAAAGAGGTGTTCGATTTGCTGTTTTCTTTGGCCAAAGAAGATTTGACCAAGCATTCGAACAGGCCAACGATATCCCCAAAATGCAGGCTGTTTCTAACTCTTGTGTAAGTATACTTTGGTTGGATTATTAGTAGTTATTAAGTTAGTCTACAAGTCTAATAATAATTGTTTTGAATTAATTTTTATCTTTGAAGATACTTGGCCCACGGCGGAAGCATTCAGATGTTCTCAATGGCCTTCAAAATGGGGGTGACAACTATAAGAAGGATTGTCTATGAGACATGTGATGTCCTTTGGGACACACCCGGCCCTATTTATTTGTCCGCTCCCAACACGTCCGAGTGGGAGAGAATAGCGGCTGATTTCCACCAGACGTGGAATTTACCCAACTGTGTGGGTGCCATCGATGGAAAGCATGTCAATATTACATGCCCATCAAATTCTGGCTCGCAGTTTTACAATTACAAAGGTATTTTGTTTTTTCTCTTGTTTTTATTAAGATTAATTAATATCTTTCTCTTTGAAAAGGCACATATTCGCTTATTCTGCTGGGTGTGTGTGACGCCAACTACACGTTTACGGGCATTGACGTTGGAGCATTCGGCTCCCAAAGTGACGGTGGTGTGCTGTGGCATTCCGACTTTGGAAAAAAGATGTTTGGTGACGAACTTGGGCTACCAAGAAATGACATCTTGCCGGAGTCCCAAACATCATTTCCACACTACTTTGTCGGTGATGCCGCATTTCCCCTGAAGCCGTTCTTGATGCGACCATATCCAGGTAAACTTTTAAAAAACCTCATAACGACATATTTGAAAAATCTATGTTTTTTAGGGGAGTATCTACCACCAGACCGGGAGCACTTCAACAAACGTCTATCTCGGGCTAGGCGCACAATAGAAAATACGTTTGGGATTTTGGCATCCCGTTGGAGAGTATTGCTTTCTCCCCTCAATATGAGCCCCAACTCAGCAGAAAAAATTGTTAAAGGATGAGTTCTGTTGCACAACTTTGTGAAGATGCACGATGGCAGTTATGTACCACCAGATTATGTGGACCAGTACAACGGAGAAGAAGTCATCCATGGACTATGGAGGAAGGAAGCAGTTCCTTTGCAGAGACCACGGCGGATCTGGACAAACAACGCTTCGAGGGCTGCGTTCCAGTTGCGGGACCTGCTGAAGGAGTACCTCACTGCTCATCCGATCGCATATCCACAATCAAGACCAATTTAGATATGTCTTAAAATGGTCTTGATTGTGGACAGGTTTTATTATTCATTTTTTATTTATTTTGGCAAGGTTTAACAGTTCTTTTTTTAGATTCACTTGCTCTGCGGGGTCATCAAAAGAAGAAAAGAAAGTTCAAATCTCATATCGACAATCAAGACCATTTTAGACATGTCTTTAAATGATCTTGATTGTCGATATGAGATTTGAATGCAAAATATGAGGTGGTTTTTTAGTGGGTGCGAGTCCCACACACCGGGTGAGAGTGGGTGTATTAAAATTTGCCCAGTCCCACCTGATGGCGCATAATGCGTTTTTCCCCCTTCGAAAACACAAAAAAAAAAAAAACGTGCAACAAAATATTTTTATTTCTTTAGTTCAGCAATTTTTTCGTTGGGTAGCGTCATGAATACGCACTTTAGGTTGTTAGGTTGTCCTGCTCATCCTCGGGCAGTCGCTGCATATACGTATCCAGCACGGCGTAGTACCCCGCATTCCTTCCGCTTCCCCCGGAAATAATGTTACTAACACTGCCTATAATACTGTCCAGTCTGTAAAATAAACTTTTATTATAAATTACAAATTGGAATCTTTTACATACCGTGCGAATTTTTCCTCGGCTTTTCTCTTCCTTGAAGGGGTATCCAAATCCAAGGACGTGCTGGCTTGCAGAAAAATAGGCGGCTCTGGCGTGCACACCACTTCGGCTGACTCTGGAGTCTGAAAGAGCTCTCCGGCCGTGAAGGGCGGCTCTGGAGACTCGTTGGTCGGCTCAGTGGAGAGCGAAGATGGGTTTGTGTCCGCCTCAAACAATCTCCCGAACTCCGTATTCGAAACTGTGCTGTAATAAAACAATGTAAATTTAACTACTACAAACTAAAAAATTGTAGTTAATGGAGAACCCGAGAATTTTGCCAAACTACGATTTCCCCATTCACTAATTTTTACTGCTTAATTTTGTGAGATGTACTCTAATGAACCTAATATTTACCTCCGAGGCGCGACATGTATCTTTAAAAAGGACAAGGCCTGGTAGTAGACCCATGTGCTTTCTTCCTCCGCAGCGGCACTCCCAGACTTTGGTCTCCTTACCGTTTCCTTCAAGAAACGGTCGCGAAGAGACTTCCACCTTTCTTGATATTGTTTTACTGAAATTAAAAATTGTTATAAAATGGACTTAAGTTCACCTAAGGTAAATAACTCTTCGTTCAGAACATTAGCACTTAGAAAAAATTATAAACAGTGAACCGAGTCAGCGTTGACTACTCTACTGACCCTGCCAGGTCTGATCTGAAATCTTTTGCCACACCAAACACCACTCAACGGCTGAATATGCAGCATTTCCAGTGCGGGATAGTTTTCGTATTTCGTATTTCGAATGCATGTATTCAATAGTTGTGCGACGACGCCTGAAGCGACGCCTGAAGGGCGGCCCCCATAGAACGCGTCGGCGCGTCGCTTTGCCGCGGATCTTTCACCTTTTTAGCGCGGCAAGAGAGAGCCGAACCCATAGAATCCGTCGGCTTCAGGCGTCGCTTTCGCTATCGCTCAGCTGTTTATGACAATTCGAGAATTGTATTTTATCGTTGGAAGACGTGATAGATATTTGTAATTGAGTTTTGTGCTGTAATAGTGATTTTTGTGATTTGACAAAGGAATAATAAAAGGATTGACTGGTAAGTAGAATCTCATTGCTTCCAGCACTGCGGAAATACCCCTGGTGTGATAATGAATATATAATCGTGTCCCACAATTTTCACGAAGATTTTTTAACGGCACAGTCATTTTTTAGCGGGAAGATTTTTGTGTGATATTTGGTGTAATATACCTTATCAGGAATCGCACGAATTGTAAAGGATATTTCTAAGTGGTACGGTTTCTCTCGCTGCTGAGCCGTTCATTTCGGCTTTGGGTGCTATATCACTAAAGTGACTACATATTAGATTTGAAAGAGTTTGCATTTCGTAAAATTTACCAAATAGAGTTGTAGATAGTGTGTGTAGTTTTGACGAAAACATATCGAAGATATTAAAATGCATTTCGTAGATTTTACCAAATAGAGTATGTAAATTTTACAAATTGGGTCGAAATTCAACGAAATTTACAGGCTTAAATAAAGTAGCTACTCCATTAATTTAAACCAAATAATTCTTAATAGAATAATAATTTTCCGAACTTGCTTCACGATATTTTGCTAACTTGTTGACCCGACGTTTCGAAAAGATTACCCTTTTTGTGGTCATGTGTAAACAAATTATAAATATCGAGCTGTAAGTTCCAAAAATTAATGTTCAATTAAGAATTATTTGATTTAAATTAATGCAGTAGTCACGTTATTTAAACAATAACAAATAATAAATAAATACGTTGTAGGAATCTTTGAAAGCAAATTTAAACAATGTGCTCAGAAAGTTTCCGATAGCCTGTTATTTAAAATGTCACCGCCGTTCAATAAAATATCTTTATCTTTAGCTTGTATTTTCATTACAATTGCTCTGATCACTATCAATGTAGTCTTGCAAGCACTCCCGAATAACTCTTCCATTGTTGTGTTATTGAGGTAAATAAAAATATACTAAATGTGCGCACTTGACTTCACCATTATAGCCGAAAGATTACGTTAATTATTCTTAATAGAACAAATAAATTGAATTCGTTTCAGTAAATCCGGGAACCAATTTTCTTCGATATCTAAATTTTCGTTGATTTTTATCACTTCAGAAAAAATCTTAAATTCAAGATGGATCCATTGGTATTAGTTCGGTGGTTGCTGACATTGCGTCTACTATCCGAAGCCGAAGACATTCGCGCGGAGTTACTGAGAGAGCGCCAATTTTGGGTACGACCACTGTATCAGGTAATAAGGTTTCAATATGTTTCCGTTGCAGCTATAAACCGTAAATATTTTTACTTTAGAACCGTAACACACATGGCTTCTTCGAAACCAATTTCGAGAAGATGTATGACGCGGATCCGCAGCAATTCAAAAAGGCTACCCGTATGACGAAAGAGGTGTTCGATTTGCTGTTTTCTTTGGCCAAAGAAGATTTGACCAAGCATTCGAACAGGCCAACGATATCCCCAAAATGCAGACTGTTTCTAACTCTTGTGTAAGTATACTTTGGTTGGATTATTAGTAGTTATTAAGTTAGTCTACAAGTCTAATAATAATTGTTTTGAATTAATTTTTATCTTTGAAGATACTTGGCCCACGGCGGAAGCATTCAGATGTTCTCAATGGCCTTCAAAATGGGGGTGACAACTATAAGAAGGATTGTCTATGAGACATGTGATGTCCTTTGGGACACACCCGGCCCTATTTATTTGTCCGCTCCCAACACGTCCGAGTGGGAGAGAATAGCGGCTGATTTCCACCAGACGTGGAATTTACCCAACTGTGTGAGTGCCATCGATGGAAAGCATGTCAATATTACATGCCCATCAAATTCTGGCTCGCAGTTTTACAATTACAAAGGTATTTTGTTTTTTCTCTTGTTTTTATTAAGATTAATTAATATCTTTCTCTTTGAAAAGGCACATATTCGCTTATTCTGCTGGGTGTGTGTGACGCCAACTACACGTTTACGGGCATTGACGTTGGAGCATTCGGCTCCCAAAGTGACGGTGGTGTGCTGTGGCATTCCGACTTTGGAAAAAAGATGTTTGGGGACGAACTTGGGCTACCAAGAAATGACATCTTGCCGGAGTCCCAAACATCATTTCCACACTACTTTGTCGGTGATGCCGCATTTCCCCTGAAGCCGTTCTTGATGCGACCATATCCAGGTAAACTTTTAAAAAACCTCATAACGACATATTTGAAAAATCTATGTTTTTTAGGGGAGTATCTACCACCAGACCGGGAGCACTTCAACAAACGTCTATCTCGGGCTAGGCGCACAATAGAAAATACGTTTGGGATTTTGGCATCCCGTTGGAGAGTATTGCTTTCTCCCCTCAATATGAGCCCCAACTCAGCAGAAAAAATTGTTAAAGGATGAGTTCTGTTGCACAACTTTGTGAAGATGCACGATGGCAGTTATGTACCACCAGATTATGTGGACCAGTACAACGGAGAAGAAGTCATCCATGGACTATGGAGGAAGGAAGCAGTTCCTTTGCAGAGACCACGGCGGATCTGGACAAACAACGCTTCGAGGGCTGCGTTCCAGTTGCGGGACCTGCTGAAGGAGTACCTCACTGCTCATCCGATCGCATATCCACAATCAAGACCAATTTAGATATGTCTTAAAATGGTCTTGATTGTGGACAGGTTTTATTATTCATTTTTTATTTATTTTGGCAAGGTTTAACAGTTCTTTTTTTAGATTCACTTGCTCTGCGGGGTCATCAAAAGAAGAAAAGAAAGTTCAAATCTCATATCGACAATCAAGACCATTTTAGACATGTCTTTAAATGATCTTGATTGTCGATATGAAATTTGAATGCAAAATATGAGGTGGTTTTTTAGTGGGTGCGAGTCCCACACACCGGGTGAGAGTGGGTGTATTAAAATTTGCCCAGTCCCACCTGATGGCGCATAATGCGTTTTTCCCCCTTCGAAAACACAAAAAAAAAAAACTTGCAACAAAATATTTTTATTTCTTTAGTTCAGCAATTTTTTCGTTGGGTAGCGTCATGAATACGCACTTTAGGTTGTTAGGTTGTCCTGCTCATCCTCGGGCAGTCGCTGCATATACGTATCCAGCACGGCGTAGTACCCCGCATTCCTTCCGCTTCCCCCGGAAATAATGTTACTGACACTGCCTATAATACTGTCCAGTCTGTAAAATAAACTTTTATTATAAATTACAAATTGGAATCTTTTACATACCGTGCGAATTTTTCCTCGGCTTTTCTCTTCCTTGAAGGGGTATCCAAATCCAAGGACGTGCTGGCTTGCAGAAAAATAGGCGGCTCTGGCGTGCACACCACTTCGGCTGACTCTGGAGTCTGAAAGAGCTCTCCGGCCGTGAAGGGCGGCTCTGGAGACTCGTTGGTCGGCTCAGTGGAGAGCGAAGATGGGTTTGTGTCCGCCTCAAACAATCTCCCGAACTCCGTATTCGAAACTGTGCTGTAATAAAACAATGTAAATTTAACTACTACAAACTAAAAAATTGTAGTTAATGGAGAACCCGAGAATTTTGCCAAACTACGATTTCCCCATTCACTAATTTTTACTGCTTAATTTTGCGAGATGTACTCTAATGAACCTAATATTTACCTCCGAGGCGCGACATGTATCTTTAAAAAGGACAAGGCCTGGTAGTAGACCCATGTGCTTTCTTCCTCCGCAGCGGCACTCCCAGACTTTGGTCTCCTTACCGTTTCCTTCAAGAAACGGTCGCGAAGAGACTTCCACCTTTCTTGACATTGTTTTACTGAAATTAAAAATTGTTATAAAATGGACTTAAGTTCACCTAAGGTAAATAACTCTTCGTTCAGAACATTAGCACTTAGTAAAAATGATAAACAGTGAACCGAGTCAGCGTTGACTACTCTACTGACCCTGCCAGGTCTGATCTGAAATCTTTTGCCACACCAAACACCACTCAACGGCTGAATATGCAGCATTTCCAGTGCGGGATAGTTTTCGTATTTCGTATTTCGAATGCATGTATTCAATAGTTGTGCGACGACGCCTGAAGCGACGCCTGAAGGGCGGCCCCCATAGAACGCGTCGGCGCGTCGCTTTGCCGCGGATCTTTCACCTTTTTAGCGCGGCAAGAGAGAGCCGAACCCATAGAATCCGTCGGCTTCAGGCGTCGCTTTCGCTGTCGCTCAGCTGTTTATGACAATTCGAGAATTGTATTTTATCGTTGGAAGACGTGATAGATATTTGTAATTGAGTTTTGTGCTATAATAGAGATTTTTGTGATTTGACAAAGGAATAATAAAAGGATTGACTGGTAAGTAGAATCTCATTGCTTCCAGCACTGCGGAAATACCCCTGGTGTGATAATGAATATATAATCGTGTCCCACAATTTTCACGAAAATTTTTTAACGGCACAGTCATTTTTTAGCGGGAAGATTTTTGTGTGATATTTGGTGTAATATACCTTATCAGGAATCGCACGAATTATAAAGGATATTTCTAAGTGGTACGGTTTCTCTCGCTGCTGAGCCGTTCATTTCGGCTTTGGGTGCTATATCAATAAAGTGACTACATATTAGATTTGAAAGAGTTTGCATTTCGTAAAATTTACCAAATAGAGTTGTAGATAGTGTGTGTAGTTTTGACGAAAACATATCGAAGATATTAAAATGCATTTCGTAGATTTTACCAAATAGAGTATGTAAATTTTACAAATTGGGTCGAAATTCAACGAAATTTACAGGCTTAAATAAAGTAGCTACTCCATTAATTTAAACCAAATAATTCTTAATAGAATAATAATTTTCCGAACTTGCTTCACGATATTTTGCTAACTTGTTTACCCGACGTTTCGAAAAGATTACCCTTTTTGTGGTCATGTGTAAACAAATTATAAATATCGAGCTGTAAGTTCCAAAAATTAATGTTCAATTAAGAATTATTTGATTTAAATTAATGCAGTAGTCACGTTATTTAAACAATAACAAATAATAAATAAATACGTTGTAGGAATCTTTGAAAGCAAATTTAAACAATGTGCTCAGAAAGTTTCCGATAGCCTGTTATTTAAAATGTCACCGCCGTTCAATAAAATATCTTTATCTTTAGCTTGTATTTTCATTACAATTGTTCTGATCACTATCAATGTAGTCTTGCAAGCACTCCCGAATAACTCTTCCATTGTTGTGTTATTGAGGTTAATAAAAATATACTAAATGTGCGCACTTGACTTCACCATTATAGCCGAAAGATTACGTTAATTATTCTTAATAGAACAAATAAATTGAATTCATTTCAGTAAATCCAGGAACCAATTTTCTTCGATATCTAAATTTTCGATGATTTTTATCACTTCAGAAAAAATCTTAAATTCAAGATGGATCCATTGGTATTAGTTCGGTGGTTGCTGACATTGGGTCTGCTATCCGAAGCCGAAGACATTCGCGCGGAGTTACTGAGAGAGCGCCAATTTTGGGTACGACCACTGTATCAGGTAATAAGGTTTCAATATGTTTCCGTTGCAGCTATAAACCGTAAATATTTTTACTTTAGAACCGTAACACACATGGCTTCTTCGAAACCAATTTCGAGAAGATGTATGACGCGGATCCGCAGCAATTCAAAAAGGCTACCCGTATGACGAAAGAGGTGTTCGATTTGCTGTTTTCTTTGGCCAAAGAAGATTTGACCAAGCATTCGAACAGGCCAACGATATCCCCAAAATGCAGGCTGTTTCTAACTCTTGTGTAAGTACACTTTGGTTGGATTATTAGTAGTTATTAAGTTAGTCTACAAGTCTAATAATAATTGTTTTGAATTAATTTTTATCTTTGAAGATACTTGGCCCACGGCGGAAGCATTCAGATGTTCTCAATGGCCTTCAAAATGGGGGTGACAACTATAAGAAGGATTGTCTATGAGACATGTGATGTCCTTTGGGACACACCCGGCCCTATTTATTTGTCCGCTCCCAACACGTCCGAGTGGGAGAGAATAGCGGCTGATTTCCACCAGACGTGGAATTTACCCAACTGTGTGGGTGCCATCGATGGAAAGCATGTCAATATTACATGCTCATCAAATTCTGGCTCGCAGTTTTACAATTACAAAGGTATTTTGTTTTTTCTCTTGTTTTTATTAAGATTAATTAATATCTTTCTCTTTGAAAAGGCACATATTCGCTTATTCTGCTGGGTGTGTGTGACGCCAACTACACGTTTACGGGCATTGACGTTGGAGCATTCGGCTCCCAAAGTGACGGTGGTGTGCTGTGGCATTCCGACTTTGGAAAAAAGATGTTTGGTGACGAACTTGGGCTACCAAGAAATGACATCTTGCCGGAGTCCCAAACATCATTTCCACACTACTTTGTCGGTGATGCCGCATTTCCCCTGAAGCCGTTCTTGATGCGACCATATCCAGGTAAACTTTTAAAAAACCTCATAACGACATATTTGAAAAATCTATGTTTTTTAGGGGAGTATCTACCACCAGACCGGGAGCACTTCAACAAACGTCTATCTCGGGCTAGGCGCACAATAGAAAATACGTTTGGGATTTTGGCATCCCGTTGGAGAGTATTGCTTTCTCCCCTCAATATGAGCCCCAACTCAGCAGAAAAAATTGTTAAAGGATGAGTTCTGTTGCACAACTTTGTGAAGATGCACGATGGCAGTTATGTACCACCAGATTATGTGGACCAGTACAACGGAGAAGAAGTCATCTATGGACTATGGAGGAAGGAAGCAGTTCCTTTGCAGAGACCACGGCGGATCTGGACAAACAACGCTTCGAGGGCTGCGTTCCAGTTGCGGGACCTGCTGAAGGAGTACCTCACTGCTCATCCGATCGCATATCCACAATCAAGACCAATTTAGATATGTCTTAAAATGGTCTTGATTGTGGACAGGTTTTATTATTCATTTTTTATTTATTTTGGCAAGGTTTAACAGTTCTTTTTTTAGATTCACTTGCTCTGCGGGGTCATCAAAAGAAGAAAAGAAAGTTCAAATCTCATATCGACAATCAAGACCATTTTAGACATGTCTTTAAATGATCTTGATTGTCGATATGAGATTTGAATGCAAAATATGAGGTGGTTTTTTAGTGGGTGCGAGTCCCACACACCGGGTGAGAGTGGGTGTATTAAAATTTGCCCAGTCCCACCTGATGGCGCATAATGCGTTTTTCCCCCTTCGAAAACACAAAAAAAAAAAAAACTTGCAACAAAATATTTTTATTTCTTTAGTTCAGCAATTTTTTCGTTGGGTAGCGTCATGAATACGCACTTTAGGTTGTTAGGTTGTCCTGCTCATCCTCGGGCAGTCGCTGCATATACGTATCCAGCACGGCGTAGTACCCCGCATTCCTTCCGCTTCCCCCGGAAATAATGTTACTGACACTGCCTATAATACTGTCCAGTCTGTAAAATAAACTTTTATTACAAATTACAAATTGGAATCTTTTACATACCGTGCGAATTTTTCCTCGGCTTTTCTCTTCCTTGAAGGGGTATCCAAATCCAAGGACGTGCTGGCTTGCAGAAAAATAGGCGGCTCTGGCGTGCACACCACTTCGGCTGACTCTGGAGTCTGAAAGAGCTCTCCGGCCGTGAAGGGCGGCTCTGGAGACTCGTTGGTCGGCTCAGTGGAGAGCGAAGATGGGTTTGTGTCCGCCTCAAACAATCTCCCGAACTCCGTATTCGAAACTGTGCTGTAATAAAACAATGTAAATTTAACTACTACAAACTAAAAAATTGTAGTTAATGGAGAACCCGAGAATTTTGCCAAACTACGATTTCCCCATTCACTAATTTTTACTGCTTAATTTTGTGAGATGTACTCTAATGAACCTAATATTTACCTCCGAGGCGCGACATGTATCTTTAAAAAGGACAAGGCCTGGTAGTAGACCCATGTGCTTTCTTCCTCCGCAGCGGCACTCCCAGACTTTGGTCTCCTTACCGTTTCCTTCAAGAAACGGTCGCGAAGAGACTTCCACCTTTCTTGACATTGTTTTACTGAAATTAAAAATTGTTATAAAATGGACTTAAGTTCACCTAAGGTAAATAACTCTTCGTTCAGAACATTAGCACTTAGTAAAAATGATAAACAGTGAACCGAGTCAGCGTTGACTACTCTACTGACCCTGCCAGGTCTGATCTGAAATCTTTTGCCACACCAAACACCACTCAACGGCTGAATATGCAGCATTTCCAGTGCGGGATAGTTTTCGTATTTCGTATTTCGAATGCATGTATTCAATAGTTGTGCGACGACGCCTGAAGCGACGCCTGAAGGGCGGCCCCCATAGAACGCGTCGGCGCGTCGCTTTGCCGCGGATCTTTCACCTTTTTAGCGCGGCAAGAGAGAGCCGAACCCATAGAATCCGTCGGCTTCAGGCGTCGCTTTCGCTATCGCTCAGCTGTTTATGACAATTCGAGAATTGTATTTTATCGTTGGAAGACGTGATAGATATTTGTAATTGAGTTTTGTGCTATAATAGTGATTTTTGTGATTTGACAAAGGAATAATAAAAGGATTGACTGGTAAGTAGAATCTCATTGCTTCCAGCACTGCGGAAATACCCCTGGTGTGATAATGAATATATAATCGTGTCCCACAATTTTCACGAAGATTTTTTAACGGCACAGTCATTTTTTAGCGGGAAGATTTTTGTGTGATATTTGGTGTAATATACCTTATCAGGAATCGCACGAATTATAAAGGATATTTCTAAGTGGTACGGTTTCTCTCGCTGCTGAGCCGTTCATTTCGGCTTTGGGTGCTATATCAATAAAGTGACTACATATTAGATTTGAAAGAGTTTGCATTTCGTAAAATTTACCAAATAGAGTTGTAGATAGTGTGTGTAGTTTTGTCGAAAACATATCGAAGATATTAAAATGCATTTCGTAGATTTTACCAAATAGAGTATGTAAATTTTACAAATTGGGTCGAAATTCAACGAAATTTACAGGCTTAAATAAAGTAGCTACTCCATTAATTTAAACCAAATAATTCTTAATAGAATAATAATTTTCCGAACTTGCTTCACGATATTTTGCTAACTTGTTTACCCGACGTTTCGAAAAGATTACCCTTTTTGTGGTCATGTGTAAACAAATTATAAATATCGAGCTGTAAGTTCCAAAAATTAATGTTCAATTAAGAATTATTTGATTTAAATTAATGCAGTAGTCACGTTATTTAAACAATAACAAATAATAAATAAATACGTTGTAGGAATCTTTGAAAGCAAATTTAAACAATGTGCTCAGAAAGTTTCCGATAGCCTGTTATTTAAAATGTCACCGCCGTTCAATAAAATATCTTTATCTTTAGCTTGTATTTTCATTACAATTGTTCTGATCACTATCAATGTAGTCTTGCAAGCACTCCCGAATAACTCTTCCATTGTTGTGTTATTGAGGTAAATAAAAATATACTAAATGTGCGCACTTGACTTCACCATTATAGCCGAAAGATTACGTTAATTATTCTTAATAGAACAAATAAATTGAATTCGTTTCAGTAAATCCAGGAACCAATTTTCTTCGATATCTAAATTTTCGTTGATTTTTATCACTTCAGAAAAAATCTTAAATTCAAGATGGATCCATTGGTATTAGTTCGGTGGTTGCTGACATTGCGTCTACTATCCGAAGCCGAAGACATTCGCGCGGAGTTACTGAGAGAGCGCCAATTTTGGGTACGACCACTGTATCAGGTAATAAGGTTTCAATATGTTTCCGTTACAGCTATAAACCGTAAATATTTTTACTTTAGAACCGTAACACACATGGCTTCTTCGAAACCAATTTCGAGAAGATGTATGACGCGGATCCGCAGCAATTCAAAAAGGCTACCCGTATGACGAAAGAGGTGTTCGATTTGCTGTTTTCTTTGGCCAAAGAAGATTTGACCAAGCATTCGAACAGGCCAACGATATCCCCAAAATGCAGGCTGTTTCTAACTCTTGTGTAAGTATACTTTGGTTGGATTATTAGTAGTTATTAAGTTAGTCTACAAGTCTAATAATAATTGTTTTGAATTAATTTTTATCTTTGAAGATACTTGGCCCACGGCGGAAGCATTCAGATGTTCTCAATGGCCTTCAAAATGGGGGTGACAACTATAAGAAGGATTGTCTATGAGACATGTGATGTCCTTTGGGACACACCCGGCCCTATTTATTTGTCCGCTCCCAACACGTCCGAGTGGGAGAGAATAGCGGCTGATTTCCACCAGACGTGGAATTTACCCAACTGTGTGGGTGCCATCGATGGAAAGCATGTCAATATTACATGCCCATCAAATTCTGGCTCGCAGTTTTACAATTACAAAGGTATTTTGTTTTTTCTCTTGTTTTTATTAAGATTAATTAATATCTTTCTCTTTGAAAAGGCACATATTCGCTTATTCTGCTGGGTGTGTGTGACGCCAACTACACGTTTACGGGCATTGACGTTGGAGCATTCGGCTCCCAAAGTGACGGTGGTGTGCTGTGGCATTCCGACTTTGGAAAAAAGATGTTTGGTGACGAACTTGGGCTACCAAGAAATGACATCTTGCCGGAGTCCCAAACATCATTTCCACACTACTTTGTCGGTGATGCCGCATTTCCCCTGAAGCCGTTCTTGATGCGACCATATCCAGGTAAACTTTTAAAAAACCTCATAACGACATATTTGAAAAATCTATGTTTTTTAGGGGAGTATCTACCACCAGACCGGGAGCACTTCAACAAACGTCTATCTCGGGCTAGGCGCACAATAGAAAATACGTTTGGGATTTTGGCATCCCGTTGGAGAGTATTGCTTTCTCCCCTCAATATGAGCCCCAACTCAGCAGAAAAAATTGTTAAAGGATGAGTTCTGTTGCACAACTTTGTGAAGATGCACGATGGCAGTTATGTACCACCAGATTATGTGGACCAGTACAACGGAGAAGAAGTCATCCATGGACTATGGAGGAAGGAAGCAGTTCCTTTGCAGAGACCACGGCGGATCTGGACAAACAACGCTTCGAGGGCTGCGTTCCAGTTGCGGGACCTGCTGAAGGAGTACCTCACTGCTCATCCGATCGCATATCCACAATCAAGACCAATTTAGATATGTCTTAAAATGGTCTTGATTGTGGACAGGTTTTATTATTCATTTTTTATTTATTTTGGCAAGGTTTAACAGTTCTTTTTTTAGATTCACTTGCTCTGCGGGGTCATCAAAAGAAGAAAAGAAAGTTCAAATCTCATATCGACAATCAAGACCATTTTAGACATGTCTTTAAATGATCTTGATTGTCGATATGAGATTTGAATGCAAAATATGAGGTGGTTTTTTAGTGGGTGCGAGTCCCACACACCGGGTGAGAGTGGGTGTATTAAAATTTGCCCAGTCCCACCTGATGGCGCATAATGCGTTTTTCCCCCTTCGAAAACACAAAAAAAAAAAACTTGCAACAAAATATTTTTATTTCTTTAGTTCAGCAATTTTTTCGTTGGGTAGCGTCATGAATACGCACTTTAGGTTGTTAGGTTGTCCTGCTCATCCTCGGGCAGTCGCTGCATATACGTAACCAGCACGGCGTAGTACCCCGCAATCCTTCCGCTTCCCTCGGAAATAATGTTACTGACACTGCCTATAATACTGTCCAGTCTGTAAAATAAACTTTTATTACAAATTACAAATTGGAATCTTTTACATACCGTGCGAATTTTTCCTCGGCTTTTCTCTTCCTTGAAGGGGTATCCAAATCCAAGGACGTGCTGGCTTGCAGAAAAATAGGCGGCTCTGGCGTGCACACCACTTCGGCTGACTCTGGAGTCTGAAAGAGCTCTCCGGCCGTGAAGGGCGGCTCTGGAGACTCGTTGGTCGGCTCAGTGGAGAGCGAAAATGGGTTTGTGTCCGCCTCAAACAATCTCCCGAACTCCGTATTCGAAACTGTGCTGTAATAAAACAATGTAAATTTAACTACTACAAACTAAAAAATTGTAGTTAATGGAGAACCCGAGAATTTTGCCAAACTACGATTTCCCCATTCACTAATTTTTACTGCTTAATTTTGTGAGATGTACTCTAATGAACCTAATATTTACCTCCGAGGCGCGACATGTATCTTTAAAAAGGACAAGGCCTGGTAGTAGACCCATGTGCTTTCTTCCTCCGCAGCGGCACTCCCAGACTTTGGTCTCCTTACCGTTTCCTTCAAGAAACGGTCGCGAAGAGACTTCCACCTTTCTTGACATTGTTTTACTGAAATTAAAAATTGTTATAAAATGGACTTAAGTTCACCTAAGGTAAATAACTCTTCGTTCAGAACATTAGCACTTAGTAAAAATGATAAACAGTGAACCGAGTCAGCGTTGACTACTCTACTGACCCTGCCAGGTCTGATATGAAATCTTTTGCGTTTTTACCTCACTCAACAGAAAATACCACTGAATGGCTGAATATGCAGCATTTCCGTGCGGGGTAGTTTTCTTACTCAACAAATTGCAAAATCTCTGCAGATGTGTTAAGAAATCATTGATATGTTTTGCTTATAAGAAGCCAAGCCTTTTAGAATTGCACAGTAAAAACATGTATTTCCGTTAATTTTATTTTCGCGCCGTAAGCGGCAAGGGTAAAATTTTGCCGCGCCAAAATAAAAGGCCAATTCGCGGCTTATAATTTTCGACAAATTTGGTGAAGCCTTCGTCGGTTCGAGCAAGCTAGTATATAATTAAATTTAAAATACTTTACTTAGTTTCTGCTCCAACACAGCCGGATACATCCCTCCAGGCCTTTTCCTTCAATAATTTGTTGCGATATGATTTCAGCGCCTTATTGTAGATGCAGTCGTTATGCTCTACCGCCTCAATTAGTGCAAATTCAAATTTTTTCCCTATAAGCACATTAATTAATAAATTTTAGCGTTAATTAAATGTTTGTTTTCTTACCATCCATTTCTTGGCCAAAAGTCAACTGGCGCAGTATACTCCGCAGGTAAATTTGACCAGGGAAATCTAGATTCTCAAGAAACTAGGCTGATGAATTCGGGAAAAACTCGGCACCCTCCAGAAAATCCAAACGAAGAAACAGCAAACCACAATCAATATAAGTAATCACAAAATCACCAAAACAATTCACAGATATCAAATTCAAACCTTTGGTTGTCAAATACACAGCTGATTCAACGAATCCCAACTGGCAGCTGTCAAAGCTCTCTCAGCAAAGCTCTTATACGGCGCGTCGCTTTTGCCGAAATATTAGAGGTTCCTCTAATAATCTCTCTCGCAACGCGTTGCCGCCTCGTCGGCTATGGGTTAGCTCCCATATGAATGCATGCATTCAATAGTTGCAAAAGCGACGCCTGAAGCCGACGGATTCTATGGGGGCCAGCCTTGAAGCGACGCCTGATGCCGACGGACTCTATGGGGGCCAGCCTTAAGTCTTTCTGGCTGATATCCTTTTGCGCTACGATACGAGGATCGGGTTTCCCCTTTGCCTCGCTCGGTGACGAAGAGCTCGGGAGCCCGGTCTTGGCGACTTTCCTCCTTTTGCTCTTCGATGGCTGCTCGGGTTTGCTCGCCCCAGAGCTTCCGGCGACAGTCGAAGAGCCCGGGTTGGACGAATCCGCCTCGGTTTTACTTCTTTTGTTCGCTGGTGCTATCGGGGTGGACGCAAAACGAGCAAGACCATCAGGTCCTCCGGCTTTCGCCTCCGGAACTTTGGCCTTCCTCGCTCTCTGCCTTAGCTTTCGCAGCTGACGTTTGGACATCCCCTTGCTGTCCGCCACGTTCAAGGGAGGATCCCTTACCACTGTAGCCTCAAGCAAGGGGGTGGGAGTGTCCATCGAGACAGGATTAACCGTAGTCGCAGAGGAATACTGCTTTCCGGTCCTTTCCTGATTTAAAAGTAGGCTCTCCATTGACCCTGTCAATGTGCCAATCGATGATAGTTCGTCTGTAGACATCCTATCATCGGGGTCCAGTAGAGTACTTCCTCCTTGGCCTGGTCCCTTCACCTCTGCAGTCAATGGAGTTGGGGCCAGCACATTCCATGCCCCAGCCGCTTCTTCAGCGGGAGGATTCCCAGTTTCCTGGTTACCTCGTGCAGATAATAAACCAGTTGGCTTGACCTCTATTGCGAGTGTGTGGTCACCCCTCTTAGTATGGCGCCTCAAGACTGGCCTGTTCGACATGGGTGACCCTGTCGGCAACCTTGGTTACCGTCGACATAGCCCAGTCCATCATCGAACGCGCGGAAGCTTCTTCACCGCGGCAAGGTGGGGATCCGTTTCGAAGGAGGAACTTACCTTACACCAAGTGCAGCTAATCCAATTGGTGTGCCTCTTGGAAATTTATGTTTTCTCCTTGTTCCACCACCTCGAAATTGCCCACCAGGAATCCGACCGGGTTGCTGAGTTCTCCACGGATACACACTTCACTCGCGCGAACATTTACGCCAAGAATCCCAAATTTCTGATATTCAACAAACCGTAAAGCACAACTGTCAGACAACCGTGCTTGTTGACTCTGCGTTGTCATACCAACCTGGCTGGGATCCCACACCCATACTTCCACACCGCCCCGGTGGCGAACGAAAAATCCTGGAAAGTAGTACTGTGTGCGAAGACTATGGTTGCAACGAAAGCGAAAGGAGACAGGGTGGTAACAACAACAGAATATCGAAAAGCCCTAGTGACCCAATTCGATAAGTTGACCACTGGATAGTGTCCCTCTCCACTTCTCGCGGGCCCTGTTAAAGAGAAATGAAATGAAGTCCGTTGCAGCTATGAAAGGCAGGTCGCCTACTTACAATCAAAAGTAAACGAGCTTGGTCAACAGCTAGATGCCTCAAAAGAAGAAGTGAAACGCTTGCAAGAAAAGCCAGGTAAGTACCGTGCCCTCCGTGCTACCATACAAACAGGTCTACTAGCCTTCCCCCCTGAAACTAAAAAAAGGGAATAAAAGGGAATTCGCTCTCGTGCCTAAAAGGCACCGTTTTGATCCTGGCACGGCGAACCCCGTACCTGCAAAGGGTTCTCTCCGTCGATAACCCCGAACACAAAAATCCGCACAATAAAATATCCGTCGGGACCCAAGAACACAAAGAATCCCCACAAAATATTCTCTCCGTTTTTCCGGTACGGCTGCTCCGCTTCGCACTTTTTTCTACTACTGAACTCCCCTGATCCCTTTTTCTATTTCACCCCAGGTGTCGTGCCTACTCTTTGGAACAACTTGTTCCCCATCCATGTGGCTGACTAAGGCAGGGATTACAGGTATCCCTTTTTACTTTTCTATAAAACAAACTTGAATCTCTTTTTAGGTAATATAATTATAACTTTGGAACAAGGGGTGTAACAATATGATATTAAAAAAAAAGAAATTCAAAATGACTGACATGATATGGCCGTCTGCATGTGCATGCAACTGATGTAATCAGTAATGCTAAATCTTTGCATGAACAATTAAACATTAAATTCAAAAATACTATTTTGATCTTCCAAAATATTAAATGGTACGGTACAAAATAAGCCGGTTTTCTTGCAACCACACTTATTATTGCAGCCAGTTTTGCATCCACAAAAAATAATCTGCAGAAGTTTACTGGAGGTTGGACCATGAATCGTACAAATTGGAATCATACCCGAAACCTCTCGTTTCCAGTCTTTTGCTTGCAGTTTATTACCAAGCAAGGCAGCAACAATAGTCTTATTGCCCGAAATCGGGAAAAATGGAGTAGATTAGAGGAGGCTTACACCAATCAATTAGTAGATATCAGCTGAAGAAG
Source organism: Neoitamus cyanurus (assembly GCA_947538895.1). Taxonomy (NCBI): domain Eukaryota; kingdom Metazoa; phylum Arthropoda; class Insecta; order Diptera; family Asilidae; genus Neoitamus; species Neoitamus cyanurus. Next base: position 5,005,855 of record OX384547.1, read on the forward strand.
CAAGGTTATCAATTTTCTAAATATATGCTAACATATTTATAATACGTAACTCTTGAGGTAGTTCTATGTATATAGCGAAGAATGTGCACCACGAAGTATGGTTAAGATCGTAAAAAATATTCCGATAAAACACGTACGGCGCCGCCAAAGTGGGCGTTCGCTCGCAATAGAAACGTCCGCCATATCACAGAGAACTAAGTTATCGTTAAAATCAAATTGGAGCTAATCAACCGGAGCCAAGAGCGCACAGTATACACACAACAACTTTGCTCACACTACCTCGCTTGAACCGATTAAACTTTCTCTAATATATCAAGTGAGCGTGCCATTTGTAATACTATTATAATAATTCAAGCGTATTTATTGTAAGTAATGATGTAATGCCACTGGCATTGTATTGTCTCGTTGTATTGTAGTTGTAAATAATATAGAGTTACGTAAATTTAATTAATGTTATTACGGTGCTTCTAACCATATTTTAATGATTTTAAAAGTATTGTTTAGAAATTATTAACTAATTGCAGGCAATAGATACTTACGACAATTATAAGAAATAATCACAATTAACCCTAATTTCCATGTCAAACCTTATTTTTGACATGAACGCCTAAGAAACTTTATTGGGCAAAAAAAAAATTTTGGCAATCATGAAAATATTTATACTAATTTTACTCTAATATATGAGACACAAAAGTTTTGCGCCGGCCCTGAATTTTTTTTGTATGGACGTGACCCTTCGAATGACTCTGCCACACAATTGAATGCACTATGCCGGTTTATAACTAGGACACGAAATACTATGGGAGACAGCAGATTTAGCTGGCTTTGCATACTCAGTGTTCACAGCAAGAGACTAGAGTCAAACCAACACTTTGATTTTGCAATTTACCTATTTGGTAGAGAACCAAGAAGATTGAAGTTTTTCTATAAACACTAGAATTTTTATGACAAGAAAGTTTTATCGTTATTATTCGAAGTGTATAACTTTATTAAAGCAATGTTCCTTTTGTCATCTTTATAGGTACTTATTTTACTTGAATTACCTAAAATATCTACATTTTCTCAACTACAACCATTTTCCGACAATTTTTTCTCACTCGGGTAAAGTTTGCCGAAATTTTCCCGAGCCTGGGGGTGCCAGTGCACCTTCTTCTATCCTACTCCCGGAGCCCTTGCTCCATCATATTTCACCACCACCTTTAAAATAAAGCAACGAACGTTTTTATGGAATATTCCCCAAAGCTTCTTGAAAACCCACCCCTAACATTGTGTACTTGGCATTAAAAAATTGTCTACACTATTCCAGCTAAACTACAACTGATCTATATATATTATATAATATGGTGCTTTCAATGCCAAATCAGCGAGTTTTTGACCAGACCCTCTTCGATTTCGCTCATTTTTTGTTTTTCATGATATGTTTTCAACGTATTAAAAGCAGCTTGCACACCAATTTTCAGCCCTTTATACCAAACCGTTATTGAACAATAGTTTTTTGAAATTTTCAGGGAAAATATTTTCAATTATTGATAGACTAGTAATAAATATCGATATCAATAAAAAGTAGAGTAACATTTTTTTCGTCTTTGAATTTAGTTTCAGAAAAAAAAAATAAAAGAAAATTTTTCGAAGTTTAAATAAAATAACGTTTAAATATTAAAATCGACTTTTTCAAATAGTCCGACCCCTTCGATATTTGTTTTCATTATTTTAAATTCTACTCTATATCATGCAACTTTTAAGCCGCAGTTCGAGATGTTATCATAATTTATTTTACTTTTTTTTTTAATATTGAAAATTTAATTTTTTTTTGTGTGAATGAATTATCTATTATTTCACTTTCTTGACTAAATATCAATAAAATAGAAAACAATTTTATGGTAAGGGATTAAGTTATTTTAATCAATTTAAAATACTTTATTTAATCACATTACTTTACATAACATATAATCTTAATATAATTATTTTTGTTCACTTAACAATTACTTTTTAGATTATTTATTTGTACTGTGATGTGTAAACTTGCCTGAAAGGGAAAGCGGCTATACTTCCACAATTAAATTTAATAAAGGCGTAATTTTATGGATTTTCTGTGTCATCGGTTTTACGTTTCTGAAGCGATCTTCCAATGTTTCTTTCAGCTTAGCTCAGTGGCTTACGGGATCGTCTCAGTGTGAAATTTTTGAAAAATCGATTTTACATTATCGGGTAGTATACACTGTAATAAACATTCTCTCAAATTTTCAAATCGAAATTCAAATTATTACGGTCGCTACAGCGTTTCTTGTAGAAAGGGAACGGAGCGTGACATCTGCCTCGTTCAGCGCTCCGCTCGACCGTTATTCCTTTTGTTTATTACTGGCGAAGCATTTCAGTTCGTTTTCGACATCAACCACGGATAGACATACGAGTGAAACCCCCCAGAAAATAATAAGCAGAAGGGATATTTTATGGACCTGGCATCGCCGATTGATCGTAAGTAAACGATTTATGTAAAATTTTCCAACTTCAATCTTTAAACGCGTTTTTCTCAGAATGATGTTTTTCAAAACGGTGTCCACTCTCAAAGGAAGAGTTTTGAAGATATCTAGTTCCAATTTGGAGAGAACATTTCTAACGTCCTTCTTTATCGCGCTATGGAAGCTTTTTTTTTTTTTTGAAATCTTCCTATTTTTTTTACGAAAAACTGTCGAAAAAAAGGGCCGAACTCGAGAATTTTTGTTCAAACCGCCGCCATTTTGTCAAATTAAAAAACAACCCCTCTATAGCGCCATAGCGACTTCCCTACAGATTAATAATCTTTTTGAATTTGTTTTTCGGATCAAAATTGCGGCCGCAATCGTGGACATCGTACAGGACCTTTTTTTTTACGTGTCATTTCAACAATTTATTCAACATACATACACCTAATAAATAAACATAAAAAAAATCATTTTGTAGTCATCATGAATGTATTTAATTATAAAAAAAAAATCGGACCGATTAGTTTATTTGAACATTAAAAAAAAAAAATCGCGAAAATCAGTGATTTTTCGGAGGGTCACACTGAGACGATCCCTTAAAAGTTGCGTAACATAGAGTAGAATTTTAGAAAATCAAAAAAAAGAAATCGTAGGGGTCGAACTTTTTGAAAATGTCGATTTTAATATTTAAACGTTAATAACTAAGTGATAATTAATTCGAATAATTTTGTTTTATTTTTTCTGAAACTACATTCAAAGGCGAAAGTAATGTTATCTTACTTTTTATTAATATCGATATTTATTAGGTCTTCTTCGATTTATCATTAATTGAAAATTTTTTGACACGAAATTTAAAAAATCGATTCGTCAATAACGGTTTGGCATAAAAGGCTGAGAATTGGTGTGTAATTTACCTTTAATACATACTAAATTATATCAAAAAATGAGCGAAATCGAAGATGGTCCGATCAAAAACTCGGTGATTTGGCATGAAATGCCCCATATATATTTATATATTTGGGAAAAAGCCGGGTACGAAGAGCCCCGAGCACCCAGCCAGACAATCCATTGTAGTCTACCCCCGACCTAGCCGAACTTCTTCGTTGTTCTGATGAACTGAAGAACCTCGGATAGGGGCGAGGACAGATATCTTCCCTCCTCATTACGTCAACACCCTATGCTATGCGCCCTACTTGGGAGAACGCGGAACAATCGCAGAGAAAGTGTTATACGCAGTCCTCGTCCTCCTCGTACGACGCTTATATCGGGTCATTGACCTTGTGGGGGTAGTACCAATTTGTGGTACCTAGGTATTCCGTCCTGGAGTTAATTGTTGACGGGAATATATCCTCACAATTTGTTGGATTGACGACTGGCTGTATAATCTCGGGTTACCTGAAATCTTCTAAATCTTCCCATATAAAAATTGGAAATAAAAAGCTTTGTAACTTTCTGATACTTTTTATTTAGATGTTCTTGCTATGAATATCGATTGTGAACTGACTTCTGCGCCAAGTTCATTTTTGATTTTTCTCTTAAAACCTACTCTTCTCTAAAATTTACAATCGACTCCTACTACGCTCTCTCGTTAACTTACAGTAAATTTTGAGTGGAATTTACAGTAGTCATAGCGACCGACTATGAAATCTAAAGGAAACATATTTACACATTGATACTCTACTTAATTTTGCTATTTGTATGCGGCCGAGGTGTTACACGTTACTTCTGCGCATCTCTCAATAAATATTCACAATAATAAATTTTGAGATGCTACATCTAATGTAGTTTAGATAATCCGCCACAACCTGTTACAATCTCATAAAGATTCCTAGATTCTTTTCTGCTTAATTTAAACAGAGTTTCTGCAGTGCACTTATTGGGGCGTTCTAAAGGGTGTTTTTTTAAGAGGTTGCCGATTTTTTTTTTGAATAAAACACATATCAAATTATGAAATGACCAAAATTTTTTTTTTATTTGGTAGATAATTTTTTGGCATTTAACATTTAAACACAATTTCTGGCATATGGCCACCACGACTATTTTTCACAAATGTCATTCTGGAGGTCCAATTTTCGACCACTTTTTCAAGCATTTGGAGGCGTATGTCAGCAATGACACGTTGAATATTGGTTTCCAAAGCATCAATCGATTGAGGTTTATCCACATAAACCAATGACTTCACGTATCCCCACAAAAAGTAATCGAGTGGCGTCAAATCGCACGAACGCGGAGGCCAATTCACCGGACCATTTCTCGAAATAATGTTGTCGTTGAAAGTTTCTTTCAATAAGTCGATTGTTTCACGTGCTGTATGGCAAGTGGCACCATCTTGTTGAAACCACATTTCATCCATATCCATATCTTCAAGATTTGGCAACAAAAACTCATTGATCATGGTTCTGTATCGATTTCCATTCACGGTAACGCGTCGTCCTTCCTCATTTTTAAAGAAATATGGACCGATGATCCCACCAGCCCATAGACTGCACCAAACAGTACATTTATTAGGATGCATTGGTAATTCTTGAACGGCGTGTGGATTATCTTTGCTCCAAATGCGACAATTTTGCTTGTTGACGTATCCATTTAACCAAAAATGCGCCTCATCACTGAAGAGAATTTTACGGTAAAAAAATGGATCTTCGTTCAATTGATTTAACAACCAATCACTGAATTCACGGCGCAAACGATGGTCGTGTGGCTTTAATTCTTGCACCAATTGAATTTTGTATGGCACCAAACCCAAATCTTTACGTAAAATTTTCCATAAAGTTTTGGTGTGCCTGCCGGTTTGTAACTCGGACCATCACTGCGTATGGATTGTCTCCTTGCGGCGAGTTATCCAGTTTTTTCCTATTGCAGAATTCTCCATAATCTGTGGTTCCGGTCCAAAGGGTCTGCATAACCCGCCTTCTTTTGCTAGGCTATTAGAGGTTTTCGAGCCGTCTGTTTGATGACCACTGAAGCTGCATCAGAGCGAATCGGACGGAGCCCTGCAAACTGTCAACAAGAAACCACAAAGCGACCTCAGGTCATAAATAAAAAGAAGAAGTACATGTCTGATTAGTCTACCTATAATATAATTATTGTAAGTCTTTAGGCACCGTAGTAATAAATACGAAATTAGTAGAATACTAACTGAAAAAAAAATTAATGAATTATTAATGTTTGCTTACCATTATAACTTTATTCATAATGTCCAATGTTACTGATCACTTAGGTCACAATTGTTATTGACTGAAATAAAATCTGGTACCACAATTTTAACGAAACTTTCGCTACCAGGGCCTAACTAAAAGCGAAAAAACCGGGACTATGTGTAGGTAGAAGAAATTGCTCCCCATGTATGCCCGGATACCTATTCATGCCCATATTAGGCATGCAAGTCTAGAGTACAAACAAACTGCACAATTTTAAATCAGAAACGTAAACGTTTAGTCGGTAAAAATGATCTACGCGGATGGAAATAATAGGTTCCAAAATTGTGAAATTTCATGTTTTACCAAAACTTACGTAAAAGTAAACTATTAATAAATATAGTGCATATGTGCGTAAATTGGTGCCTCCAAGTTTAGCTGAATTTTTTTGTTTATTGAAAGCATGCCCGCAAGTTTTGTGAGAAATGCTCCACTAAGCGCAGAAGCGCAATTATAATGTTACAGAACTTATTGTAATGATATATTCTTCTTGATAGTCAGGTAGAATGATATTAGTCAAGTCAAAATGGCAACCAAGATCACCAATAGACTACATTAAAAGTTGATGGTGGTGCGAATAACGAATTGAGTCAATCGATTAATTTGAACAGATAATAATTAAAAACTTACCTGGATGAAATAATCAGCTGTGAGATAATCGATGCAGAGTTAATGGCTGGCCTGGAGGGCAGTGAATGCCCTCTACCATCTAGATGATAGAAAAGGAAAACATCTACAACGGATATCACTACCTTACAATATTTTGTTTTAAAATCGTGCTGTTTTAAGATTTTTCAAGAATAACAACTCTTTTATCGCATCCACTCTCCCCGAAGTGTTTCTTTCTGAGACTTCTTTCTAAAGAGAAAAGTTTTACGAAAACTTATTCGAAATGCGGCATTCAGGATTCGGGGCAGAAACCGCATTACATCAGAATGTAGAATAAGTCCGAAAATATCAATAAAATGTGAGATACGATTCAGAATCGTGGCTTAGTTTTGTGAAGTAGTAAGATTTTATTTGCGGCAGTCTTGTGGAAGGGAAGTGTAAAAACAAAAATTGTTTTAATTTTTTTTTTCGTCGGGAATATATTCTATAAGGTGTTGAGAACACGTGTCTAAGAGCGTTTCTTGATATCTCAATCCGGTCTGATGGAATCTTACATAGAAGCGACGATGTCAGGTAGCGCGGGTGAGCAGCTGTCCATCGCTCCGTATCCGGACCGCCCCGCCCCGCGCAGACCGGCACACATTCCTCGATTCAAAAGAAACAAGAACGGCTCGGAAACAAAAAACTTTTGCCGAAAATCAGCTGCTTGAACAAGAGGAAGGACAACTCTACGGCGCAGGCATAGCCGACTAATATGTAAGCAGAGAACTCGTCTTTTCACTTTCCCAAACTTTGAGTTCAAATTCCTCGAAACGACATTTTCGACTACTCGCTGCACGATAACTTTATTAAAAAAGGTTCAATCACGCTGAAAATTTTACTGTAGTTTCAAACGACCCTTGTCTACTCGATGAACCTACATCCATAGCCGATTTCGCGAATCCCCGACCGTAGAGGTTGCGAATTCAGCCAAAAAAATAAGCAAAATTTTCATTCAAGTCACATTTGCGGACAAATTTTTTTTTACATTTGAAGGTTTACATTGAAGTCCCAACTGTTTTTCGACAATGTTTTCTTCCTGCTTCGTTTCAGAGCAGCACTACCGCCGGGAAAACGCAGCGACTGAAATAACAAGGGGCTTTTGTATCACGGGCTCCGCCGCCATCTTTAAACGCCGGCACACGAAAATAAAATTTTTCTAATGTACAAGCTCTTGTGATAAATTCAAAAAAAAAATTAACTCGATCCGCTTATTCCTTCCCTACCAAAAATTTTTTTCTAAAAAACACACTTTCAATGTATCGGCCCTCTTAAGTTAAAACAGGTTTCGATGACAGGTATTACACAGCCACACAAAATAAAAAAAGTGGGGATTACTTTTGATGCCATATGTCACATCCGTAGTAATTTGGCCTGCTGATCACGAATCCGCGACCAGAATTGAGCCGTGAGGTCCAGATTTTTTTCTAACCTCCAAAAAGTGGGTTAAAAACAGAGAAAATCGTGGAGTAAGATTCGGAAAAAATTTATTTTTAACATTTAAACCTATATTCATATGAATTGTAACCTGCTGAGCACGAATCCGTCACCAGAATTGAGCCATCACGTTCTGATTTTTTTCTAAAAATTAATAAAGAAAAATTTAAGAAAAAAATCATAACGTGATGGCTCAATTCTGGTGACGGATTCGTGCTCAGCAGGTCTCAGTTCATATGAATATAGATTTAAATGTTAAAAATAAATTTTTTTCGAATTTTACGAGTGTATTTTCCACGATTTTCTCTGTTTTCAATCCATTTTTTGAGGTTAGAAAAAAATCTGGACGTCACGGCTCAATTCTGGTCGCAAATTCGTGCTCAGCAGGCCAAAATACTACAGATATGACGTGTGGCATCAAAAGTAATCCCCACTTTTTTTTTTTTGTGTGGCTGTGTTATCACCATTTAAAATACGACGCATTACTATTGTAAGCGCTTACTGCTTTAGTACTTATGCGCCTAGAAATCACCACTTATACTGGCAGCATTGACAACAATTCCTACTGGGAATTAGTTACGGAATTAAGTGTCGGTGATTGGCAGATAGATAAAAAAGAAAATAAATACATACATATAAACAATATTCTGATTATACAGTGCATACAAATTTAAAAAAAGGCGCCTGACAAGTTCGCTACCTAATAATATAAAAACAGTTGACATTAAAAAATAGTCAGTAAACTGTATTTATATTATATTTTCCCTTAGTCCTGCGTTTCGTTTTACGCCGAGGCTTGTTCTGTCGATTTATCAGCCGCAATGCCCCATTCAATATTTCGCAACAGTGTTGCAACACTTAAGGGAGCCGCATCGCTAAATGCCCACTTCGGGCAAAAGCTCAATTTATCCGGCATTCATCGTAAATTGGTCATCAGCGAAATTTTGGTCAATTAAACTTGCGCAGCTTATCAACGGAATTACCAAGAATTAACGAAACTCGAGTGGCGTCTGAATGAACGAGCAGAGCGACAACTGCGGCCTGAAAGGGACCGAAATGCACTCGAATGCATTTAGCGTTCCTGCCGTCATAATAATTAAATTTAAGTAATTATCCGCTCTCGTCCCGTCGAGAGGACATTTAAAGTTGACTGCATAAGTTTGTCGTTAACATTTTTTGACAAGTTGCGGCCCATTCAAATTAGAAGGACTACACCGGGCCGCCTTTCAGTGCTGAAGGAGTCTCTGCGTCGGATGAAAAGCCGTCAACGGAAGAGGGCTGAACTGTTTGCAAAATTTTCGCATTAAGCCATTTGAAATTAGGTGATGCATGCAGGGTGGTTTTAACACAAAGGGGTGACCCAAATTATGCTAACTCTTGAAATAGAATTTCAGAAAAATCGGGAAAAATCCGTAGTGAAAGAAGCAGTGTTCGTCTACGTAGGATATCTGCTTTCAAAGAAGTTAAAAAGTAAACAAAACTGAGTTCGGAGAACGCCAACTGAACACAAATAAGATCAAGTCGAAGGATAATGAGAATTTCTAGAAAAGCAGAAAAAACGAGAATTCGTTTTCCCTGACGAAGCTCGATTTTCAATATAACGAGGACACAATATTTGGTCTCGGCATTGTACATATAACGAAACGCCCCTCCGGAGCGGAGCCATAGTTCCGACGCCAGACAAAGTCGTAAACAAAAAATCACAATTTCAAATTCTCTTCCACTCAAGGGCGTCTTGACGGGCGGCGGGACTGTTGAAATCTGAAGAACTTTTCAACGAAGGCCGTAAGCTTAGTGCTGGGGAGGAAGAAATAGGAATTCTGCCAGTCTCTACACAAATCACACCCCCTCGTCTGTCAATTTTTCCTTTCCTGCTGTCTCACTTGTTGTCTTTTATAATGTTTCGCTGCACAAGTTTTGCTTAACTTTACAAGTTTTGCAACTTTCAGAAACTCAATCCGATGGGGTCTGGTGTGTTGACTTATTTAATCGCCTAGAAGGCGGCCATTCATTTACCCACTTCTCACTGCTGGTGCCCTTGAATTGCTAGAAACAGGGCCCGGAGACTATGTTTGAGTTGCAATTACCACAACCACACGTTTCGTCCACAATATCATCTGCGAACGGCAATCTCGTGGTCGGATCCGTTTTAATTGGATGCAAAAGTCTTACACAATGAACGCAAAAAGAAGTTGGTGATTTTTATCATTCGGTTTCAAGTCCGAATAAGAGGTGTTTGAGTAAATATCGTTGTTTGTTATTCTCTACCAATTTTTTTATGTAAGAGCGGTAGCAGACGATCGTTTTCTGCGAGTGCGGCAACCGTGCGTCGAGTGTATTTCAAGGCTCGTACACACGATGCCCGCCGGCAAACCCAATGGCCATACTGACAGACTATTCCGTAAGTAACATATTAGCTCATATATTACGTCCGACCAAGCTTGATGCGTTTTGACGTTTCCTAAGGAGTAATCCATCTAGTGCGATCGGAGTAATACCCCCTCCTTCACTTAACATGAAATTCTATCCTGAGTAATGCTTAAACAATAGAGGGAAATATTAGTTCTAACATAGTCTGTTTCTCAAGAAATACCTATTAGGTACCTGTAAACCTTTCCAGTCAATCTTACTATTTGTTCTTTGAGTTTGAGTAGTATTATCATTTTTCCCTAATAAATTGTGTTTTTTACCTAGAGGCCAAGAAATTTTATCTGGATTAGAGTAATCTTTCACCATTAAGGGATTTGCTATTTAAAAGAGTTTTCGATGAATGCCTTTAACATAAATTGTTTGTTTTTCTTGGGCTCTAGCTACTTTTTATTACGTCACGAAGCTACAATTCTGACTGGCTATATTTAGTTTTACAGTTTACTATATTTTCATTAAATGGGTTGATAAAATGGAGTCTAGTTTTTATATTACCTATTGCCAATTCAGCTGGACTAGGCCCGAGAGTACCGTGAATCACCTTCCGATAGTCGATCAAGAATATTGTGTTGAGTGTAAAGCATTCTTTAGCCCTCTTTGATGATCATCATTTTGATTCTTACGCCATTTTCTGCTTGACTGTTCGTAACAGGGTAGCCAGCCGGAATCTTAACAGAGAGTGACTGCAAAAAAAGCTGGCCTATCGGGCAACAGGATGAAATGTATTTTAAATGTTAATACTCACAGTGACAGTAAGAAAATCCATGTGTGCCCGTGGAGATCGATGGCCCAAGCTTGGTATGTTAGTAATAGTATTATAGGAAAATCGTTTTTTGCAAATATCTCATGTTCTGGACATGCTAGAGGAAAAATGTAAAACCATTATGTCAGACCTCGAAATTATCTATACATTTGTTATATCTTTTTGTTAAAGTTAATACTTTTTAATTTAAAGCGCGAAGAAGCTTGAACAATTTGGATGACAATTGTTTTCGCATTTAAATGCTTTTGGGTAACTCGTAATAAAAAATATGTCCATACAAAAACTGTAGAGCGCAAAATTTTTCGTTTCTTCCACACATAATATTTTTCGCTGCGACAAAAGGTTAAATCGGTGCAAAAAGTGGTCATAAATGCTTCCGATTTCAGCCCATTTAGGCGGATAGTTGACCGTAAAAGATGGAGGGTAACGAGATGGTGGACAATATTTTCAGGAAAGGATCACTATGCTCTGGCAAACCTAAATAACATGGATTTCCTTCCCCCCTTGAAAGTAGAGGACTTCAGCCCTCGATTTTTTTCAAACCAAGATTTTGGGAGTCCCGAAAATTATGGTTTGTTTTTAAGATATAGAAAAAACCACTTTGATTAGAAGCCTGAAATAGAGCTGAAATGAAAGCTGAAGTCCTGTACATAAAAAAAAATAGGTGGACTTTTACCACCCTCTTAAGGGTAAGGAGACGACCGATAAATACGGGATTAAGTTTGTTAACGAAAAAATAAATTTTAAATAATTTTTATATTTTTCGTCATTAGCGGGAAGCGTAATCTTCATACATAACTCATCATTAATTTGGGACAGTTTCTGTTACTCTTCCTTCAACTTGTATTGGCAGCCTACCAAATATGCTTCAAAATAGTAAAGAAGCTTGACAAAATAATCAAACGTCTGACAAAGCCAATATATAATATATAATTTTTAAATATCTACTTTTTAAATATTATATTATACAATTAAACCTACCAGCTGATCGATACTGTGCAAACAAATATTGGAAGATGTCAAAAGTACCAGCCAACAAGAAACAATCGTAAAACAATACCATGAAGACAAAACAACCCATCGTAGTATAATAGAAATAGAGTCACGAATAAAGCTGAAATTCTAGTGGCCAAATATTAAACAAACTGCTATACACAGTATATTGTACACACATACAATATATAATAATCATACCCATAAAATTAAGGCAATGTTTGGGTCGGCGTATGTGTGCGAACAGACATTCTTCACCATGAAAATTCGGAATACCTGCCTCGAAGTACATAGGCTAACTGACGAACACCTTTTCTCGCTGTTAAAGAAAACTTGTCTCAGCTCGAACCTGCATACGAGGACATCCTGGCCAATCAGAAGCAGTTCCATATGTAATACACACCTGCCATGGCAGGGCCTTTATGGTAAACAAAAGTTAAAGTAGTTTAGTTTCTAACTTTAATATAGATAATTAAAATTAAAAGATGTTCAAACATAATGCTTTTTTTGTTGTGATTCTGGCCCCATTAAAATTATTTACATTTTTGTGGCCCTTAATGAAAGAAGTTTGCCCACCCCTGCGCTCGATAGTTCCCTAGTGAAGACGAAAATGTGAACATTAAAAAATGTGTACCAGGAAGAAAGAAAAGTGCTTGGTTTTTTCGGTTTTTTTAGTGTTGGCGTGTGAATGAGGTTGAAATGAAACCTTTATTAGCTGTTTGCACATATAACTAAATTATTTTCCGTTTCAATCAGCTGTTTCAATAGTTTGACGATGACCAGTTGGTGGTTGAACATCTTGTGCCGCAACTTTTAGTTTATGTTGACAAATGCGGGATATATGAAGCTTAGACAAAAGTAGAAACAATGATATTTATATATATCTAACTCTGTCGCTCATATATCTCCAGCTAATTAGTATCCGGGGCATTTTCGTGAAAACAACTTAATATGGAGTGTAACATATAAGAAATCAGTTCGGGACCATGTAATTATTTATTATTTAGTTTCGTTTAAACATACTGTGCAGAATTTTATACCAAATTAAATGGCATGGTTTGCATTAATGGTTTGTGTGTGTGGGTTATAAACGTGGATTAGAAGATCAGTTCTTATATCTCAGTGAACGTACCCCAGTATGAGGACTATTTGAAGGAGATTCCGTGAGAAGACTGGAATTTTGCAGTTGACTTCTGGAACGCGATGTATGGAACAGGAGGTTTTTGGACGGAATTCTGTGGATGGATAAATCGCAATTCACCAGAGATGGTGTCACAAACTCCCACAACCTTCATATCTAAGCGCAGAGTAACCCATATGCCACACAAGATACCTTATTCCAGCATAGATTTAGTGTCAATGCCAATGCCTGGGTATGTATCATCGGCAACCATTTAGTGGGACCATACTTTTTGCCGCTAATGCTTAATAGTCAAATTTATGCAAACTTTTTGGAGAATACACTGTCAGAACTATAATATTTGAGGACATCCTTCTGAATAATCGGATGGCAATGTATTACCAACATGATGGAGCACCAGCGCATACTGTCAACATAGTGAAAAAAAAATTAAATCTGAGCGACGGATGTGGAGCGATTCCTTGACCTGCTAGATCTCCAGACCTTACTCCATTAAACTTTTTTATGGAGAACAATGAAGGATAAAGCTTGTTGAAGGCCTGTTAACACCATGGAGGAATTAAAGGCCAGAATTGAGACTTCCGCGATGGGAAGACGGGAAAAGCAGCATACAATACACCTTAAACAGGGAATTAGAAGGAGAATATGGGCATGCATGGGTATTGGCGGGGGACATTACGAACAGCTTTTTTAACCTATAACCATTAATCGTAATAAGTTTTTTATGCAATAACCGGAAGTTATGGCCAAGGTTTTAGTACGTATAAATTTATATGTCCTTGCTCTACCTGAGCTAGTTGTACATTTTTAGTAATAATGGAGGTAATAAGACGGGCAATTTAATAAAAGTAAGAAATAAGTGTTTTAATTCCGTGAATTTCGAAAAAAAATGTGGGAAAATCGTGAATTTCAGGAAATTGCAGAACATATTTTCAGTTTGGCAAGTGACTGTACCTGCAGTGGTAGAGGTAGATGAACACTGTTGAGGTTTTTGGAAAAAACATTGAGATGGTAGTTGTTTGACGTAAGTTTGATATGTTGCTGGGTTGATTATATCAAAAGATAAAAATACAAAAACATTATGCATGCCATGAAAATTTCTATATTACGAATCACCCAGTATATCAAAAACAATTGAGATTCCTCCCCATCGCCCTTCCATTTGGTTTTCTTAAGTATCCTCTAATGGGCCAACTTTGTCTAAATAGACCTTATCATATTTTGGCACTTAGGGCATTTCTTTATGTATTTCTGAATGTCCCGCAGCATGCGCTTCCATCTACATATATTGACGCCTAATCCGTTTACATGTTTTTATTACACCCTGATGACCACCTCAAGGGGCATCGTGGAAATCTCACAAAATGGTCTCCACTTCCTGTGGGTCCGTTATGATTTCGGGTGTCCGCGTACTTTGCGGGAATGGAGTTTTAGGAGTGTTTACCTCAGGCGTCTCTTTTTGACTCGTTTTAATCTCATTATTATCAGGCTTTGAGTCTGAATCATTGTTTATTTGAGCTGGTCCACTGGTACTTAGACCAGATTCGATGGCTCTTTTAGCCTGGGAGCGTGTTACAATATTACATATTACATGGTTGCGGGGAGATGTGTCGGAATCTTCTTCGAAATCTGAGTCCATGCTGTGATGTACTAGGGCTTTCACCATGAAGGTGCGTCCCGGGTTAGTTTCGTGTACCTCCCGTGGTATGTGGCTTAGCGCATCCGTGTTGGTTTTATATAGGGTGGTCCATCTAATGTTTGAAATTTGAGCTATCGGTAATTTGAAGTTTAGTTGATTATATGTCTTTCACTACGAAATGGGACGGTATTCGCTTGAAAAAAGTTGGGAAATATTAAAAAACTTATTTCCAAAGTGGTGAGTCTTCTACTCAAACTGTGAGAAATTTGAAAAAAAAAATTTGACAAAAAAAACTTCAAATTTGTGGATCAATTCGTGAAGCGAGCTCGTGAAACTGGAATGTTGGTGGATAAACCAACCCGTATACGTACTCGTCCGGTCCGCTCAATCAAAAGCATTGCTGCTGTTGCTCAAACTGTGCCTGAGCAGCCATCAACATCAACTCGTCATTGTTCTCAAAAATTGGACATGTCACGCACTTCTGTGATAAGAATTTTGCGTAAAGACTTTGTCATGAAGCCATATAAAGGCTAAAGGCTAATTGTTACAGTAGCTAAAGCCGGTTGACCATCCGAACCATACAGCGAACGCCACAATTGATCTGTTGCGTCCTATCTTCGGAAATCGCATAATCAGCAAAAATGGTGATGTGATTTGGCCGGCAAGAAGCTGCGATTTGACCAACGGCGTCTATGATCTTTGGGAAGTGGTGAAAGATAGATGGTCCGTCAACAAACCAGAAACAATTTAAGACCTCAAGTACGATATTCAAGCTGCTATTGCTGATATAAGGCCCAAAACAATCGAAAATGTACTCAAAAATTGGGTGGACCGAATAGGCTACTGCCAAGTCAGCCGTGGTGGTCATTTGAGCGAAATTGTTTTTCATAAATAAATGACATAAAACAACCTTTCATATAAATGTTCAACGATTGCAAAATATTGAGCCGTTTATTTTTTTATAACAAAAAGAAATTCCAATTTTTAAATGGGCCACCCTTTACTTTTCCGGTTTATATTCGATCTTATAGTCGAATTCTGAAAGTTTGTGGTGATATCTCACCAAACGGGAAGTAGGGTCTTTTACATTAAAGACATTGTGGTCGGTGTACAATGTAAATTTCCTACCCTGGAGGTAGCATCGGAAATTCTTAGTGGCTCAATAGTGGAGTAATTGCGTTCAGCTTTATTCAGCGTGCGACTGGCGTATGCGATTGGTTGATCTTATCCCACTTCTCCCTGTGAGAGTACAGCCCCAATTGCTTCCCTGCTTGCGTCCGTAGTGGGGTTAAAAGGTTGGGTGAAATCGGGGTTAATCAAAAGTGGAGGAGTAACAAGGGAATTTTTTATCCTCTAGAATGCTTCCTGGCACTTGTCCGTCCAGGTAAACTTGACGTCCTTGCGTAAAAAGTTTTTAAGGGGGTCGTCTAGTTTCTCGGCTGTTTTTTTATGGCTTATTAAATAATTTTTTACGAGCAAACCATCGAAATAATCAATCTCATTGTTTCTGCATAATCTTTATTAACATTTAAGTAAGCTATATAAATTTTTTGAAGTCAAAATATGTAATAGAATAAAATTTATAGTGGCCGACAGGAAGACATCAAGCAAAAACGATGCTTAACGGTTAGCAAGATTGCGGCTGTTCTGCTTATCTGATATCAAAAAACCAAACGGCATTATAATCTTCATATTTAAGACTAGTGATTGAACTAGAATGAATTCTAAATTACAAAAATTGACTTTTTTATACATATTTGAAAATTACATTCCATTTTTTACTCATTTTTTCTTAAGTTTTTCGCTCGTAGAAAAAAACTATCGAAGCAATCATGATAATCCTAGTTCAATCGCTGGCTTATAACATATTAAAGATGCTGTATAAATTTGAACAAAATCGGTGCAGCAGTTTCTGAAATATCGTGCTCACCGTTTCGAAAACGCGTTTGAAAGTTCGCGCATGTGATTTATACTATTATTATTTACGTATACCTGCTCTGTTCCAGGGCCGTAACTTGTGAACCACTTCGAATATCGAAAAATCCTTTGGCACACATTTTCTACACATGTTGTAAATGTGATTTATGAAAAAAAACAAAAATATATCATATTTTTTCGATCCGAAAAACTAGAGGACCCCCTTAATAGGACGGACTATCTTGGAGAATTCGGGAATAAATTTGCGGTAATACTTGGCTCATCCCAAGAAGGACTGGGCTTTCCTTACGATTTTTGGGACTGGAAAAGTTTGTACGCATGCAGTTTTACTGGGATCTGGTAGTGCTCTTTCACTGGAACGCTTATAACCTAGGTAAACAACTTCTTTCCTCAGAAACTGTCATTTCTCCGGCTGCACTTTCTGGTTGTTCTCCCTCAATTTGTGGAGAACTTACGTAGCTAATCGTTATGATCTTCGAGATTCTTACCATAGATGGCCCTATCATCTAGGTATACGAAACATTAAAGGCCTTGTATACCGGTGAGTACGTAGTTCATGAGAAGTTGAAAAGTTGCCGGGGCTCCTCTGTGAACGCATAATGCCCGTAGTTGGTGCTGAAAGCCGTCTTATACCGATCTTTTGGGTAGATTAAAACCTGATGTAACCCGCTAGCTAAATCGAGGGTAGAAAAGTAACGTGAATCACCTAATTGGTCTAGTATATCCTCAATCCGAGGTAGGGAGTAGGCGTCGCCGATCGTCGTCTGGTTTTTGGTCGTTTTCTGGTTGATTGGAGCTTGATCCTGAATCAGTGGTATTCGGTGTGTTATGGCCTTAGCGTGGGTGAGTATATCTTCCTTTAAAGCAAAAATATCACTCGTAAAAGAGAGTTGATATTGCGGAATTTTCGGCGTTATTTAAATTAGGACACAGGCCGAGTTCTTCCTGTAGCCTGGCAAGGCGATATTCATTGGCTGTATCGGATATTATAGTGGGATTAAGGTTCTGTAACTGGGTTTGACGTAAGTGTCGTAAGTGAAATTTGTTATTGGCTGTCTGGTCTTTACTAGTATGTCTTCGGGAATTATTTCGTGATGTTGGAATGTTCTTGAGGGACCCGTAACCGTCCGGTGGTTTTTGGCTCTTTGGTCTAGATTTATGCTGAAGACTAGCTTCTGTAGATGACGAAGTGGTTGTGACCGTTTTATTTTTAGGTCCACCGAGTTACAAGATGACCATTTGCTGCTGCCTGGCCATGTTTTATTTATGAATTATTTCATGAAATCCATTAATATTAACATTTTGATACTGTCAGTAATAGACGTTATGATGATTGTAGTCTTGTAACGTTAATTCCTGCGACGTTTGTTCATTAGTATTGTTATTGTTTAGTATATGAGTGTTACTTGACCCAGTCTCAATATGATTTACTACCTCATTGGTGGCAGCCCTTTGGAACAACGGAATGGTACAGTAGTTTCTCACGGGAGCCAATTTCAACGATAAATTAGTGAGGACTACTGGTGAACTTTTTGAGTTGAGGACACTATAATAATCACTTCATTATTAGTGGCTGGTAATAAGGTATTAGCCAAGAAGACTCGTTTATCTCTTGCGAGGGGCACCACATTTCTTCTTGTAACCTCAAAGGAATTTATACCATCTTTTGGACTCGAGCGAGTACACATATTGGGACCACTAGGGGAACCTGATGATAGCTATATTTATATGCCAGTGATCCCTCAACAGATTCCTTGCTCTTCCTGGACCTCTCGGGGTTCTGTCAACTTGCATTTTCCATTAGGTATGCAGTCGGGGCACTAATAGGCTAACAGTTTCACCCCAGGCGTGTCTGTCCTGTGTTCTAGTGTATCCACTTTAGTTGCTATCTTGGAGTACGAGTCTTCCGAAGAGTAGATCAAAGGTAATACAAATTCCTTCTTGTTGTTTTCCGTGCGAGGAAATCTGAATTCCTTGTTAGGGCCCTCAACATCACAATATTTCGACAGGAAATCATTTCCTAGAAGCCCATCGCTAGATAGACCGGGAAGGTTTTGAGTAACCTGGAACTTACAGTGTATCTTGTGGTCTTTAATCACAAAATTTCCCTTGCATGCACCTAATGTCTTTCCAAATCCAAATGAAATCCAAATGGTGTCTCTAATGCGAGTATTTCCTCGGAGTTAATTATGTCGAGGTTTTTTAGAGATTTATTTTTTATTAGACTTACCTTAGCGCCAGTGTCTACTATTAATTAAGTTTGACCGCGTAGGCCTATGCCGGGTTGGGACACAAGCCTCGAGTGGCTGAGGGGACCCTTTGTTTGCGGATAAAAAAAGTCGGGCCTGGCTTTTTGGGGCTGACTCTTGGTCGTTTCCCCGGATCCGATTTTCCCAATTTGGTTAATGTTGGCACTCATTTTCCGTGTGTGTAATATGTCCGCAAAATACACATTTTATTCGCACGGTATTAACGCGGGGATGGTTCCCGTTATTTGGTGAGTAATGTGGGGGAGGGCTGCTGGGTGACCTGTTTGGTTGGCCCGACGACGTTTCGTTGCGGGTAGTACCATGACGATAATGAGAAATGTTATTTTGGGAATATTCCGAACGAAAATTTTGGGAGTTAAATGCCTGCCGATAGTTACCTGGATGGTTTTTGGGGATTATACCCCTATTGGTTCATGACTTGTTGTTGAGAATTTTTACCCGGCCGATCATTTTGCGAGCTGGAGCTATTTCCCGGACATAAACCTGAATGTAGTGCATTTGAATATGGGGGATTGTATCCCTGAGCAGAATTCCTACACGGTAGTCCTTTACGGCACTGAGGGGCTCGTGGCCGTATGTCGGTGTAGCTATGGCCCCGACCACTGCAAAACCTGCACATGATTTTACTAAGAAGATCTTTCGCTCGATCCTGTCCTCGTATACTCTGCAATGTATTTGGGGGTATTTGTGTTAATACTTCTATGTTCGCATTTGGATGGGAGTGGTATAGACGAGACTCCGAGCGAGAGTCAGGGTTCCTGATCCGGTCGCTCGCAGTCTGGTCTGGGGATAAAAAATTGGTGTTCGTGGTATAGGGTGAAATAGGGCAGGGTAAAAAAATACAAAACCTAAAACTTTTTAAAAAATACCTCAAACTAAGGTCATGTCTTCGGAAAAAACCAAAAAAATTCGCGCTCGCCTTGCTCGCGCTAGTGTCATATGCTTCAATGTCTAGAGTCGACCCGGCACTGGTAAAGTCTGTTTGACGACATGGTTATTCGTCTGTTGCTATGCAAACCCCTCCCGAATATTTTTTTTCATTCATTTCTCATTGTGATCTAACTTTGGATCACTCCTTAGGGACAGAAACTTGTTTATAGACAAGTTTGTTTTCATGTTCATGCGAAAATTCAGAAAAACGATTTGCCTTTCTATCTATTCTATCTATATTGTGTCATACGTGTGGTGTAATTAGTGAATACCCCGGGCATCTGGGGTATATATGGCAAATATGCTTCGGTGTCGAACGTAGGTTACCAAAAAATAAAACACTCGGGCAAGTTTTAAGTTTTTCCTTAGCAATGGGGATTTTCGTCGAGGTGTAGGGAGGGGTAAAACTGGGTAAAAACTTGACACTAGGTAATAACTGGGCAAAAACTGGACACCAGGTAATAATTGATTGTATGTATTATTCCGTTGTATTTCGGAGGAGGTATCGTAATTAATTATCTTATTATTTTATTATTATATTTCCGCGACCGCGGGAGCGATTCTACACCAGTTGTATCGTCCTTGTACGGGGTAAGGTGCGTGATCATGCCAGAAGTTTGGGTTTAGGACTGGTGGAATGTTTTGGTGGCGTCGTCGCTACGTCAGAGGGCGTAGGAATTGATGCCATCTCGAATATGTCGGTGTTTTCGTTGGGTATGTTACCCGGTATGGTGTTGCCTGCGCGTCCTGTTCTCCATGCGTTGAGTGTGAGTCTTGCGCATCGGAATAGAAGGTAGACGAGTGCCAAAAATATGGTTTACCCGGTCAAAGATATGGACGTTACCAGTAGTGTTCTCCCTGACTTTGTGTCTGCGGAGTTCCTCCAGTTTCTCCCGGATCCCGTCGAGTCGCTAGGTATTCATGTAATTCAATGTAATTTTAACCCTGGGTCGTCCGCTATTAGGATGATCGAGGTTAGATTGTCTGGACCTGAAACGTTGGATTTTTCTGGATTTTTCGGTATCCGGAAAATACCATGGTTGTGAAATGTTCAGGGGATGACCGTTGTCTGTTACATAGTATAGGGTGGGTGGCCCTATTTGCAATTACAGAGCTCAGTTATAATAAGTATTCGCTGTTTTTCAAGGCGATGATGGGTTGAAATTTGTTGTGCACAATTTATGTGTACTATAATTAAGGACATCAGGGAGAATAACCAGGAATTGGGTTGATTCAGTTTGATTATTATGTTCTGAGGCGACATTTGTATCTATTGTTCGCATCCAGGTTTTTCACCCAAGGGGTTGAACAGAAATTTTACTACGCATTCGTCAGACATGGTCTCCTTAGTGGGGGGCATGTTTAGTTTTCAGACCAGGGTATGTTCGGTGATTTCTTTTGAATACCCTTCATCTTTTCCTTTTTTAACCGTAAAAACTCTTGCGTCTGGTCATCACTTCGGCTTGCGACTATATTGTCTAGCAAGATTTTGTGCCGGAACAGCCGTCCCCACCCCCCACCATCACCTGTCGCAATCTCAAACGTGCTGACACAACCGTCTTACAAGAGCAGCTCGAAATTTGAACCTATTGTGAAGAGCTTAGCCACAACCAACAATGAACTATTGAAAATAAAATAGACGAGACGGTCCACGTATTCAATACATGTATCATATCTGCTCTTGATTGTGTAGCTCCTGTTCAAACATTCACGCCATCTGTTAAGCATAAACCTTGGGTTACGCATGACCTAAAGCTTGCTATCAAACGTCGTAATAACCTCTACAAAAGGGCCAAAATTCTTCGGTCGCCTGCAGCTGCTCTGGAGTATAGAACGGTTAGAAGTGAAGTCTGCAACAGGATAGACACGGCACAGAACTCGTATATTTCAAGTCACTTGAACGCCGCTAAAACGCAATCCCATAGATGGAAGACTTTGCATAGGCTAGGCATCACTCGAGCAACTACTCGCCCGTCTCCCTTAACTACATTCTCGGCCAACACCCTTAACCACCACTATGCAAGCATCACATCTAACGCTCTGCCCCTCACCGATAGTATCATAAGTCAGATCGTATCTGACGCGTCAACCAGCAGCACTGAAGACCAGTTTCGATTCAAACCCGTATCTATTGAATACGTTGCTAACATCATCTCGATTTTTAACCTCAAGGGCTGCGGTATTGACAATATTACTGCATCTATGCTTCGTACTTCGCTTCCAGCTATCTTGTCACCTATAACGGATATCATTAACACCTCTTTAACCCGGGATTACTACCCTTCACCTTGAAAAAAAGCTTTTATTGTACCACTACCAAAGAAAACGCAAATGATCTCGCCTACCGATACTCGCCCTGTTGCCTTGCTTCCAGGAATATCTAAGATATTGGAGCGAGTAGCATTCGAACAAATACAAGAGTATATATCAGACAAAAACCTTTTTGACCCCTATCAGTCTTGTTATAGGCCTCACCACTCCACTCAAACCGCTCTACTTGGCGTACTTCAAGACACTGTCGATGGGATCGAGAATGGCAAATTAACTGCACTTGTTTTGTTCGATTTTTCCAAGGCCTTTGACACTATCCCGCACGCAAAGTTATTACAGAAACTTCGGCTCATCAACTTCAGCTCTTCCGAAATTAAATGGGTTGCCAGCTATTTAAGAGAGCGCGAACAAGCAGTCAAAGAAGACTCAAACAAATGCCCTGATTGGCTTAAGTGTAATGCAGGCGTTCCGCAAGGCAGTGTTTTAGGGCCGCTACTTTTTAACATATTTATGCGTGATCTACCATTTAAGCTCCGCCACTGCAAAAGAATGTGTTATGCTGACGACACGCAAATCTATAATCAGAACTGAACATTGATGCTAGTGCTGTTGCGGAGTGGGCTTCATAAAACGGGCTTGAACTCAACACTAAGAAGACAGTCGCAATTATACTCGGAAGCAAGCCCTATATCGCTGCTCTGGACTTGAATAGTCTTCCACCCCTCACGATAGGTACCTCGGTCATTCCCTACTCGACCAAGGCAATTAATCTTGGGATCTATATCACCAGCACTCTTAATTGGGAGGATCAGATTGACGCCGTCTCACAAAAGATCTTTCGATCTCTCTTCAAGCTACGCCCATACACTCACACTCTCACTCGAGACACCAGGAAAACACTTGTAGAGAGCCTCATTTTTCCGTATTTTGACTACGCGTGTGTGGTGTACAACAACCCGAACGACAGACAAAACAAAAGGCTGCAGGTGCTTCAAAATATTTGCGTACGCTTTGTTTATAGGAATATACCCTGGGCTGCACATATCTCGCCCAATCGTATCGCACTGGGATGGCTATCTGTCAGAAAGAGGAGGGAGTACTTCTTAGGTAACCAGGCCTTCGCAGTCATTAAACATCGATCACCGGAGTATCTCTTCAATCGCTTCAGATTTAACCCCCTTAGAAGAAGGTCACCTAGACATGCACCACCACTGTTTGACCTTGAGACGACTGGGCTGGAAACCTGCAAGAAATTCTTCAGGTACAGAGCGACTGAACTGCTGACCGAACTGACTTGATCCTACGACTTGGACCAAAGCACGCTTTAAGGCAACGCTCTACAACAAGCTTCTACTTGAGGACAAACAGGAATGGGTTATGCGTTGCTATCGCGAAGGATTTGTGCCTATACCAGCTACACTCAATGGGTCCCTTACTTTACCAGCCCCCCCTGCTCGCCTCTGACCCGTAGTGCAGTCTTTGTCTCAGCATTCTCATTGTAGTTCAGTCGAGCAGTCACTCTGTATCCTTTGAGCTTCGTCTACAAAGTAACTGGACTCACGACATATATAATGCTATTCAATTATTTACATATGCTACATCTACCTATAATGTTTAGAATATCAAATATATTTTGTCTAATTTTTCTACGTTTGTTATACTATTTTTAAAACACTTAGTAGTTTATTTTTATAATCTACTATGGCGAGAGGTCGCCACTGTTATTTTATATACGCTATTGTAATTACTCATTGAATTTATTATGATTCGTTATTTTTCTATTCAATATATTTTTATGTAAACCTAAATGTAAAAGTTTCTATACAGCCATCATGAGGTTATACCCCATGGCTGCAATAAATAAATCAAGCAATCAATCCATCAATCAATCTACCATTTGAAACAATAAGCAGCAAACAATTTCCTGTCTTGTTTGCCTGTCCAATAGTTCTTTTGTCACATTTTTTAGGTGGTTAAATTGGTGTACCACTTGCCATTGGCGCTCAGTCGGGGACGAAAGTGGTTTTTGGATCTGTTCGAATGTGTTCTTTACTATTTTGCTTGGAGATTATGATTATAAGATCATACATAAACTAGGAGGGTACTTGTGGCGTCAAATTGTTTTTAGTAGGGGTGTCATAAAATGTCAGAAAAGACACCTATCATCGCTTAGTTTGTCTTCGTGGAGATACTGACGAGTACAGTCGTTGGCTGCATGTGGTAAGACTTAATTTCCAATCCAACGAATCATGAACACCTGGGATGGAGTATTAATTTATTGTTAGAGGGCGGATGGGAGAGACATTATATCTTTTAAGTGTCTTGCATGACCGTCATCAGCGGGATGTCAAGTAATATTATTACTTGTACGGAGTAGGTTTTCCATGCGTGTACTGCATCTCTTATGGTGTTGTGTTCAAAGAATTTACAGAATTATGGTTGAGCTGCGCCGAATTGTTTTCCTTGTAAGAGATTGCTGCCATAATTTTAACGCATGGTTTCTTTCTTTTCTCTGCGTGAGTTTTTTTTTTGTAATCCACGTTAAGGGAACTGTGTTCGTTCAGGGTGGGTGAATAACTTTGAGCCGATTTTTCAAGCAAGATTATTGTTGCTCCTTCGTGTTTTGTTTCTAGCTCCCAAATATTCGTGAGAGCGTTGTTGTTAGGACCTTGTCTGTGGAAAGATATGTGGCGAACATCTTGTTCGTAATGAGCTGTCGATTTGTTTTTGCTTATCGGAAGATTATTTTTAGTTGTGGCGTAAAATTTTAGGAGTTTGTACCGTAAAATAATAGCTTGTTTGTATGTATATTGCGTCTGAATCGCGCTTAAGGTTTGAGGGAACGTCAGCTGTAAAACCGTATAAACACCCTGTGGGGGTAAGTTTTGTACCCTCGTGTGCACTGTTGCTGTACACGATTGCTTTGCCTAGATATTGATCCGAGGTTTGAAGATTTTCATCAATAGTTGTGCAGAGGTATTCGATTAAATTTCGATGGGCTCGTTCTAGAGCTCCATTAGATTTGAGGTGATTTGCTAAAGTTTGTAGTATTTTCGCCCACAGCAATTTGCATACCTGTTTGAACAAGTCACTCAAGAAGTTAGTTCCTTGGTCAGTGACTCCCCGTTTTGAGATGCGATAGCGTGTAACGATTTCGTTAACGAAATTGTTTGCTACCGTGATTGCTTCCGCATTGGGCATGGCATACCAATCGAAAAACTTAGTGAGGTTATACTGGAACGTTGGAATATATTTGTTTCCATTGTTTGTTTGCTCTAGAGGGTCTACAATGCCTATAGGTAGAAGGTTTGCTGGGATATGTCGGTTGTAACCATTGGCATCAGAAATTGGGTAGAAGCCTTCATCCTTAATGTCTTTTAACATTCGTCTCCACCAGTACTTTCCCCTAATTCTCTTGAAGCTTTTTATAACACCCTGATGGCCACCGAAGAGCGATTCATGATACTCATGTAAGATTATTTTGATTTCCCCGGGGTTTGTTATTACCTGAGGTGCTTTTCTAGTCTTGTCATTTAGCGTGACTAGGAGAGTAATGTCGCATGGTGGAGTGGGTGATGATTTGGTAGGGGCCCTGTTATTTTGCGAGTACGGGGTTGCCTTTGGTGAAGGTGAGTTTTTTCCTGGGCATTTCGTTTCTGTGCCAGTGTCACGGCGTGACACTTAAAAAAAGAAATATCCATTGGGTGATGGTCAGCTGCTCTTACCGTTAAGGGTTGACATTGAACTTTTTCATTCTCTACTGGGGGTATCCGACTCAGAGCGTCAGCATATATGTTATATTGTACTTCCCGGGTGTGCGCGCGTTGCACAAATACGTAGTATGGTGCCGGAATTAAAAATCACAATCGTTGTTTAATTTCACAATATATTTAAAACTAATATCACAGTATCACAAATACAAATTCATTGGTTGAGCGCTGTGGAAAGGGGTTCCTGGGTAAATTTCAAATTCAGAGATTCGTAACTATCACTTAATTTAATTCAAATTTTTAAGAATTCAGTATCAATAACGTATTTAATCCAATTAATTCAGTTTGGTGACGGTGTGTTTGCGTCGTTTGCCAATTTGCTTCACAGAGCTCAGTTGTTTAGCATAGAGTCTGAAAATGGGAAACAAATAAAAAAATGATTAAGTTGAGCTGTAGTACTCTATCAGATTATCTTTCTGAATGCAATGAATGCAAAGTATTGCCTTCGTTTGAAATTGTAAGTCCGAATTACTTTTTCGGTAGTGTACTCGAGTACACTTTCTAAGTTCCAGATTATAACTCTGGTATGGGTTTGCCCAGATCAGTGCTCTGGGGGAATAAGTTTGCAGATTAAAATTCTGCTGATTAAGTTCAGAGTAATTTTCTGATAAATGTAAGTTTCAGAGTAGAATTCTGTTTGGAATTATATTTTCCTCTGATCTTAGATCGACCTGAAAGTGATCTGCCTACAAATCGTTCGGCATCAACTTTTATACCTGTCTGTATCCGCTAGGACAGCTCTAGTGGCAGTACTAGAACAGCCGTTTGGTCTAATTTTGCCTGCCACATGAAGCTGTCCTATGACACAGCCACAGCTGGTTGATTTGCCATCTGACAGATGTGACTTGTCGGGAATTGTCAGTTTTGTTTTGTTTAATTACGAAGGCAGGAATACCGGGTTTGTACTCAATCGTATTGTCAAATTCCCACAGTTTATGGTAGAATCTAACTAATCGGAAAGTTGGATCCTTTATATTGCAAACGCCTTCAAAGGTTTATGATCCGTGTATACTTCAAATTTGCGTCCTTGGAAGTATTATAACATCTGAAGTTACGGGTAGCCCATACTATTGCTAATAATTCCTTTTCGTTTGTGGAGTAGTTTCCCTCGACCTTGTTCAGAGGCGTAAGAAATGTGGCTGATCGTTACCGACTTCTCCTTGGGAAAGCATGGCTCCTATGGCTTCATTCCTAACGTCCGTCGTAAGATTGAAGGGTTTAGTAAAATCGGAATAAATTAGGAGTGGGGGTGAAATTAAGGAATTCCTTATAGTTTGAAATGTCTCTTGACATTTCTCTGTCCAATTAAAATTTACATTCTTGCGAAGCGATTTTGTAAGTGGTCGAACTACTTATGAAAATTAGGGAATCAATTTGCGGTAGTAATTCGCAAGTCCTGAAAATGACTGAACTTGCCTTATTGTTCGGGGAGGAGCGAAATTGTGGACGCAAGCCATCTTACCTGGATCTACGAGCGCTCCTTCACTTGAGTGTTTATGAGCGAAAGATACGACTTCTTTTCGCGTCATTGAGAAGTCTTTCGCTGGAGACAATCGTAAACTTTAATTGATCAAAACTACTGGGGTATTGCGTTCATTAAGAATACCAATGCCAATTGGGACCTCTTTAACTTTCAGGGGCAATGTACTGTTTGCCAGGAAGACTCCATCCCTTAGTTTTTGTGATAAGCAGAGCATTTCCTGCATCTCAACGGAACTTTGACCGCTTTCCTAGCACGAGTAGGCACACACACGGGTTCAACTAAAGTGATCTTGTATTCCACATGGCTGTATTTGTACTGGATTTTTGCATTCACTAGACTCTCTAGGAGTCGCAACAGTCCACATTTTCTACTGGAGAATCTTGACGACCACTACAGGCTAACATCTGTACCCCTTCCGGTTGTTGTCTGTGTTCTACTGTTGTCTTTTTGGTTGTGATTTGCGGTTGCATGCGTTCCGAAAAGAGAGTCAGTGGAACAGAAAATTCCTAATTACTGGGGGACCCGTTTGTTAACTCGATGCTTATTTAACGTCGGGCCGGGGATTTCTGTGCCAACTTGCTGCAGTTTCCCACTTTTGTTTTTTTTAGTGGCACGCTCGTAAATCGTGGTTATTTGAACTGCATGTCAAATACTCTGGGCTTATCATTGTTATTTTCCATGTTTCGGGAATTTTATTGAGCATTACCGGAGGTATATTGAACTGGCCCGCTCTCGGTTCACTTTGTTTAAAATTTGAAAGTGTTATTTGTCGTCGGCAATTTCGCGCTTTGTGCCCGTATAATTTGCAGTTTTCACAGATGGGTGTATTTTTAAGTTGAATACAATCTGAATACATGTAACAGCGTTTACTACAGAAACTGCAGATTGTATTAGCTGTCAGGTCCTTTACTCTGTCTGAAACCTTGTTTTCCTTTTTACAGTTTTTTTGAGAGTAATTTGTTCCTGGCGGAACGGAACTACGATTGTTTGTTGCGCTTGGAGCGCGGTATTAGGTGATTAGGATTTGGAAGCGGGGGTGATTGAGGCTTAGTATGGAAGGCTTGTTGGAGAGGCTTCATGTCGACAGCCTTCGTTACCAGAGTTTCAAAAGTACTGTTATTCTGCGGAAGGAGGTACTGGCACAAATTTACCCCACTTCGCAGTACACTCTTGGCAGAACGATCTAATTGAGACATCAATGAATCGAGCTCAGTAGTGCCGAATTCCGTTTCTGCTTGGTCTACACACTGGTTCAATAATTTTTTCAGCCTTGCAGTAAAAGTTTGGAGGGTTTCACTAGGACATTGCCGGGTATTTAGTAACCGATTCACCAGGTCCTTATAGGTTTCCCTGAAAGGTGTGCCCGGTTTAAGCGTTCCTCCAGCGCACTGAAAGAAAACACCTGATACGTATTGCTCCGTAACCGGGTAAGTAAAATCTGGATAAAGACGGCTTTATCCTCTTATTTTGTGAGACAGGCCTACTGGAACCTCAGGCTATACAACTTTAAAGATCCTGGCCCAGACGTGGGCCTGGTTCACCCGAAAAAATGGGTATGATCTGGGAGAGCGATTTCACGACATAAGCGTAATTTGCTATGTTTGTTTGGATTCTTCGGGGATTAGAATGGGACGACTGCGGCGAATCGAAGGATTCGTTTAATTTCGGAGATTCAATTAGGGATTCGCCCAGCCAATTCAACACCACTTTCGAAGCACTTGGTTCACTTTCACGGATATTATTATCATTGCTTATGTTATTTAACGTACTAGCTACTAGAGGGAACACGAGCATCCATCAAAATTTAGGAGTTTGTTTAGGAATTTTTCTGTTTCCTCCTTTAACTTTTCAATGTGAGCCTGCCTCTGCTCCCGCAACACCTAATATTTGTTGATTTTCCGCCTGTGGAAGGCGATTGTTGAGTTAGAGTGGAGTTTGTTTCAAGGGCTAGGGTTAAGCCCAACTTCCCACGATGGTGCATTTTAGCACTAATAAGGCGGGGAAACTCTTATCCGCCTGGGACAGTGGACAGTAAATGTGACACTAGGTAAAAACTGAATACTAGGTAATAAATGGGTAAGAACTGGGTAATTTCGACCGGAAAACGTCCGCTTAATCGGGTTCGAATCAACTTTAACTGCTTTATTCACTCCAACTGCACTCGTTGCTGATCTTGATGCAACTGCCTTTAGTTGGAACAGCTTGAGCTCACCGCGGCCGCACAGCCAGGTGCAAAGCGTTTGTCTGCCTCTTTTTATCTCTGCTCGCTGGCAGCTTGTATAAGTTAATTTCCCAGTTTGTTAAGGAATCAAAAAAAATGTGTTTTTATCGTTAGTTGTGCCAACCTTTATTCGCCGATAATTAATTTAAGACCGATTTACAAAAAGCTCTTAAGACTACTTTACAATTTTACCTAATTCTACCTGAGCTAATCCTTGGGTGGCGCGTGTGCGTCTCGTCCGCATTAATTGAATCAGGTGAACTGCCGTCACGTTGGTCACGTTACGTGGGCCGGTGACCTGATCGATGCATTGCGCGTGGATGGTAAAATGCGCTCTTAACTTATATGCACGCAGAGCCAAGCGAAAAGTGCTGAGTCAGCAGCGTCTATTATCTAGCTTCTCGTGGCTGGCAGGCTTTGGAGCTTTTTCCGTGGCTATACAGCCAGGCGAAAAATATCGCGATATTGCGCTTCCTGTGACTGGCTGGGTGTGCTGGTGGGTCCGGTGTATTGCATCCAGGTGAGAAGTGCTGAGTTGCGATTTCTTATACTCCTGCCGGACTGGCTGGCTTGCTTCTCGCGACGCGTGGCTGCAATCTGGTTTCTTACAATGGTATGTAACATGTGACTCACTACTGCTGAAGAAGTAATATACACCCGTCCCTCGATTTGCACGGTACTTGAATTACACGGTTTCGCTTTTACACGGTTTTTAAATTTAAAAAAAAAATTTTTTTTTGGTCTTATTCTAATAGTTTTGCATTAATTTTGCATTTGCCAAACGCACCCTTTTCCAAAACAATACGGGGCCCTTACTTGCATCAGCATCTTTTTAGGAAGAAGAAGAAACTTCAAAGTCATTTGTTCTGATTGAATTCTAATAACAGGTGGAAAAAGGCAATTGTTTTAGTTTTAAAAATTTATTTCATAATAGTGTTTCAACTTTATTACAGCCCTATAATGTCAACAAAAAGAAAACCCAAGGAAAGGAAAACAATCAGTTTGGAAAAAAAAATTGAAATTCTAGACAAACTAAAATCTGGACAAGGCTCAACATCCGTAGCAAAAGAATATGGAATGAATGAGGCAACTGTTAGGACAATAAAGCGAATGGAAGATTCTATTCGAAAAAGTGTGGCCAGGGGAACTACTGTAAGCGCAAAATTTTCCACATATCATCGAGATGATTTGGTAGAAGCAGTAGAAAAAGCTCTAGTAATTTGGATAGAGGACAATAGTAAAAAAAAAGTACCGGTAGATTCTAATTCGATAAGACACAAAGCGCTTAACATTTTTAGCTCTTTAAAAGAAAAGCAACAAACTCCATCTACTACAGAATTTAGTGCAAGCAAGGGATGGTTTGAAAACTTTAAAAAAAGACACAATCTGCATAACATTCAACTTAAAGGGGAAATCGCCTCCGGTGATGAAAAATCTGCAAAAGAATATCCGGCAAAACTGGCAAAAATTATTGAAGAAAACTCTTACGTTCCTGACCAAGTATTTAACGCCGATGAGACCGGGTTATTCTGGAAAAAAATGCCCAGAAGAACTTATTTGTCAAAATCTGAGAGATCAGCCGGAGGATTTAAAGCAGCTAAGGATAGGGTGACCTTACTTCTTTGTAGTAACGCATCAGGTGATCGTTGTTTGAAATCTTTACTGATTAATAGATCTCAAAGGCCGCGTGCAATGAAAGGAAAGGATTTGGAAAAACTACCTGTACATTGGCGTTCCAACAAAAAAGCCTGGATGACGTGCACAATGTTTGAAGATTGGTTTCATAATTGTTTCGTACCTGAAGTGAAAAGTTATTTAGAAGAAAAAAACCTTGAGTTCAAAGTTCTATTGCTCCTAGACAATTCACCAAGTCATCCAATAGACTTGCAACATCCAAATGTACAAATTGAGTTTTTGCCTCCCAATACAACTTCACTAGTTCAACCTCAAGATCAAGGGATAATTTCTACGTTTAAGGCTTACTATATTAGAAGAAGCTTCGCAGATGTTTTGAGAAAATTAGATGAAAATCCTTCATTTACTCTACCTGAAGTGTGGAAAAATTTTACAATTTTCAATTGCATAACAAATGTCGCTTCAGCCGTCGCCGAAATAAAAAAGTCCACATTAAATTCTTGCTGGAAAGTCATATGGCCTGAAGTAAAAGTCGAAAGAAACGTGACTTCAACTGAAAATGTTTATGCCAATATCATAGATATAGCTCATTCTATTGGAGGCGAGGGATTTAGTGATTTGGAAATTCCAGATATTGAAGAATTATTAAAGGATGAGGAAATTTCAGATGCGGATCTCGTGGAATTAGTACTACAAAAGGTTCCCCAAGATAATGTAGATAGCAGTTCTGACGGTGACAATAATGCAGCTGAAAAATTTACTGGAAAAGTAATTGCTGAAGGGCTTCGACTAGGAAGAGAATTGCAAACTTATTTTTTGGACAGAGATCCTGATACTGAGAGAGCATTGAAATTTCAAAGAACAATAAGAAATGCGCTCAATCAATATGAAGAAATTTATAAGAATACCCGCCAAAGTAAGCAAATGTTAGTTACTGATTTCCTACCATCCAAAAGTAAATCAACCAACATTTCAATTAGTGAAGCTGCACCTATGGAAAACGTTGATGAATCTTCTGACTTGGGTAGTTGGATTCTAGCTTTACAAAGCTCAGAAGAAGAGTAAAGGCTGATTTTTATTTCTGTTTTTTTAAGTTGTTAGTTGTTTAATTCTTTTATTGATTTTATTTGTACAGAATATTGTTATTTTTTTTACGTTTTATATTATTTTATTGTTAATTAATGTTTAACGTTTTTAATTTTCAAAAATAAATTGAATTGTATTGAAATTGAATGAACTAATCCCCCTTTTATTCTTCAATCCTTATCTCATTTTACACGATTAAAATGAACATATCTTCGACTTTCCTTTGTCTTCTTAAGATCGATTTACACGGATTTCAGGTTAATTGAACATATCCGTCCACTTTGTATGAACTCCGTGTCTCGTTTTACACGGTTTCGTTTTGCACGATTTTCCCAAGAACGTATCTACCGTGTAAATCGAGGGATGAGTGTATAAACCCTTTTAGCTTTGTAGGGCTAGGATTCTCTCGTAACGTGTAAGTCGTCAATTTTGAACAAATTATTTTTATCTTATGCATCATACTTGTATAGTGCCCACTCTCAAGAAGTCCGTGATATAATATTGCAATCACGACTTTGTAATAATGACTAACAATTTAAAGTTTAGAGGTGGGTGGAATATTTAGCAAATTTGAAATGACACCATTCGTGTTTTTCGAGTATGAAAGCATTGCTCACAGGTACCATCGATTTTTGCACGTTTCCCAAAGACCCATCAATAAGTTTATGAATTGTTACAGTGTTTTTCTCTACATCAGCAACTGACATTGCAAGAACAGTACTTAGTTCTTTCGTTGTACTCGTGTATCAACACGCGACATTCAAGTATGTGTAGTATAACGTATTTTACATTCAAGGACACATTTTACATTCATTTCCAAGGACATTTTTATCGTTTAAGATCGATTAGAAATAATGCAGCGTCTTGTTGTTCATTTCCTCCATGCACAGCAACGTCAACATACTGGTGAAGTTGAATCGTGTCCACACTACTGCCGGATATTACAAAAAATTAAACATGTATGACGTACTCACATTAACTGTAATAAGTTCTAAATTTCAAAAAAAGCATTTCGGGGTTCATTTAATTTGAATTTTTTGTTAAATGCAGATTTTTTTTAAATTACGCAAAAGCTTTTCTACGTATAAATTCGTACATCGTTTCTCTACCTGGACGTGTTGTATACCTCTGTGGGAAGCCTACAAGATGGCTAATGCAATAAAAAGAAAAAAGAGGTTCATTAATAATTACATGAATTTTGGAACAAAATTGGGAAGAACGTGAAATTTTTAAAATTTTATAAATTTTTTTTTATTTTCGTAAGTGACTGTGCCTGCAGTGGTAAAGATAGATCAATATTGGTGGCATTTTTGGAAAGCACATTAAGATAGTAGTTGTTGGCGTGAGTTTGATGTCGCTGCGTTGAGTAGATCAAATGATAAAAATAGAAAAATATGTGCATCAACCTGGAATTCGAAAACTACTAAAAATCGCGGAACATGCATACATACATACATCACTTCTTCGGCCACCCTGTATATCATCCATATATTATTTCGCTAAGGTCCAAATCGGTGTGGTGCAAAAAATAAGCAAACATTAACCAGAAACACCATACATGGTACAGTTTTGGAATACTCAAATCACCTTTCTTCGCAACGCCTCA
Source organism: Neoitamus cyanurus (assembly GCA_947538895.1). Taxonomy (NCBI): domain Eukaryota; kingdom Metazoa; phylum Arthropoda; class Insecta; order Diptera; family Asilidae; genus Neoitamus; species Neoitamus cyanurus. Next base: position 5,039,772 of record OX384547.1, read on the forward strand.
AGCACAGGAACAAACCATGCTAAAATCTGCGTTTTTTACGAGAAAGCAACATACATAAGCCGTTCTATTTTTTACATATTTATCAGAAAAGAACCAGAATACCGAATATCAGTAAAAAGCAGGACCAGTAAGAAATACACAAAGTCCTGCACAAATTGAGAGAATAATTAGGGATGCTAGAGAAAATATGTTGTTTTAGAAACCTTCATATTAGAATGCTTTTGTATGAAATTGAAAAATGCTTGAAATGTATGAAATTAACTTACCGGCTTACAATTTACCAAACATATTTCCAAGCAAAGACTCGCTGTAACTTACTTTCATTCATTTTCGCCTATTTCCTCCATGAAACATAAGAATGATGATTATTCAACATGAAATCTTATGTACACATTATGCAACCCTAATATTTTCATTAAACTGAGAATAAACAAATACGTGCGGCTCAAATAGCATGCAATTTACAACAATTACAATGAGAAATAACAGCAACAACATGATAAATATCACTTTGATTGGTTGAAATCAAAAAGTGGGAGAGTGAAATGAGAATGAAAGCTTTCACTTTGCTCGGAGATATGTACATATTTGTAAGTGGTTCTTTCGCGTTCCATTATATGCACTCTTACACGGGGCACTTTTTGTTTCTTACTATTTGAATTTTTTGAGAGAATTTGGATTTTTGGTTTATATTAAATAATATCTCGTTCCTTTTCTTTCCTTTAAGTGCATAATAGAAAACAATCGGAAATCTCTTCTGCCTTCTAATATTTTATTCGGTTAACTTTGCCCTTATACAATGTCTGGAAATACATCCAATTTCCCATTAGCTAAAACAGAAACTAACCAGTGCCATTGTATTCCTGTAAAAAATTAAATAAAATAGAGAGCCATAGTCGATAAAAATTTCTCACATACAGCACGCACTGTGTGGGATATGAAAGCATCATTTTTTCACTCTGCATTTTCGCAGGTGTGTCGGTCGCTTAGCGTGGGTGATTCTGTTTTATTGGGAAATTTTGAATACTTGAAAAGATTTTAAATATTGTTCCTTTCATTTCGATCAACCATATCCTATTCGCCCACAACTGGGTATCGCATCTCCGACCCCTTTAGTTGCTGCGAAATTTCGCACTGGCCAACTAGTTATTTAAAAATTTCTCCAGCTGAGAGAATTATATATTATATTATAATATATATAATATATTATATTATATTATATTATGTTACGACGTAATTGATTGACATTATTTGAACAAGTTTTTGTTTTTTTATGAAAAACGAATATGCTTAACATAACGGTTTTTTCTTTGTACTTTTGGTAATCAGGCTTTTGCTGGACGTACGAAAAAAAAATTAGTTTTTTGTCAACACGGTGGCGCCCAAGCCTTGATGACAGCAGTAGAGAAATGAAAAAGAAAATTAATAAATAAAAATAACAAAAAAGAAAGAATATGTAATGATTAAAGTTAGTAATAGAGATAGGCATAAAAAAGAGCTAAGTTACTATTAATTTAGGCATAAAAAAAGCTACGAGTTAAGCTTCAGTATCATTGGTTCCAGATGCAGTATCGACATCGTTATCCGTACCACCCAGAGCATCAAGTTCAATGACTCGATCGTCTAAATCACTGTACTCTCTTAGTTAGCATTTCACAGCAAGTAATCGAAGCCACTTGCTCGCATGAGTGATTCAGATTTGAAGTAATCCATTGCGTGTAGCAACTGAGTAAATCCGCTTCTCCCAACGTACATACATAGTTAAGAATAAGAATATATAAAGTATATACACATCTTGACAGCTGTCTACTTTGGTCGCGTTTTTGGTCGCTCTTGTGTTTTGCTTGTTTTTATTTATTTATACTCTTTTGTTTTAATTGTCCTGTTTTGCGACGTCTTCGCTTGTGTCTTTTTTCATCGGCGGCTGAGGATTTTCCTGCGGAGTGGCTCTGCGATCCCTATTCTGGCTTCTGGCTCTGCTTCGACCCGGCTTACTGTCGGCCGGCTTGTGTGCTTGTGCTGGATAGTCTTCTTCTAAGGGTATTTTGCTTAGTATATGCCTCTGCCTAGGCTTTGTGACCTGCACTCCTGTTTTCCGCTTTTCTTTCCGGTTTTTCTTGGATTCCTGGATTGAGGTTATCTGGATTCCCGCGCTTTTTCTCCTGGAACATCGAGTGGTGACACGATCCCTGTGACATCTTGGGCTCCAACCTTTTGTGCCTCTGCAACAACCAGGCATCGTTATCCAGTGGTCCTCAACATCTTTACAAACCTGGTTTGCCTTATCTTTTTTCTTTCTGCAACTTGCATTTTACGATATGCTGTCAACCATCAAATGCTACTCATGCAATTCTGCGGTGGATAGGGAGGATGATAGCATTCAGTGCGACGGTGTTTGTTTGAACCGCTTTCATTTATCTTGCGTAAAGCGATGCTTGCGTAGTACAGGCAAGGAGTCCCGCAACTACTCCTACACCTGCGTTGAGTGTGGTGATACTAAGCCTTGTCATGTACTTAAGGCGATTCAAGTCATGAATGGTCGCCTGGATGAACTGCATGAACTCGTGAAGTTGAATTCTTCGAGCTCGTCCTGTATGTATGACAAACTTAATGAAATGTCCACCAAGTGCAACCTGCTTCCTGACATTTCGGAGGAGTTGTGTGCCCTTAATGGCAGAGTAGATGCCCTAACTAGGACTCTGAATGAGATCTGCAGCCTGACACAGGACGCCGCGGATCACTCTTTTAGGGCTCTGAAGAAGGTCGACAACATTGTGGACTCTTTGACTGATGAAAACACGGTTGTTGTTACAGGAGCTCCTGGTAACACTTCCGATCTTGTTCTTAGGGACTTGTCTGAGGTCAAACATCTTATTTCTGGCTGTTCTGCTGCATTATCAACGAACACTGACAAAATTATGAAGACTTTGGCAACTTTAGCTGACCCGAGATCCAACCGTCCACAACCATCAGGCGAACCTACTACTATACCCCGGGCCACTGGTACCCGAGTCATATTCCCAGCAATATTTAATTCTAAGAATATTTAGTTATCTTTAATAACGTTCCCAGCCACTTTAATTCTAAGAATTTAGTTTAGCTGTCATCAGCAGTGAACATTCACTGCTTCATATTATATTACCATTGCTCCAGCTCTAGACAAAATATCCCACAGACATCTGATTCCCAGAACTCCTAGCGTCCCATTTTCTCCCGACTCCCAGCGATAACAACTCAGAGTAGTGGCAGTCTTGATCGGCAGTTCGGTTCCTAATTTACTCTTATAAAATGTACGATTAATAAAAATAAAGAGACTATTTTTTCCATCCGTTTTATTCTTTCGATCAATTTTCCATAACAGGAAAATAAAAGTGAAAAGTGGCGCAGTCGGTAGGATACCGACAGTGTTTTGTTTTAACTCGATCCACATAAAAGTTTCGATCAACGAAAAATTTGTGATCAGTGACCGGGACCAAAACACTTTTCTTTTAAAAGAATTAAGTCGGTGTCTGAATTAAAACTAATCGTGATCAACCGAAAATACGAAGTTCCACTAGATAAACTGGGGAACAAACAAAAAAAAGTAGAGTAAAACGAACAATTTAACGGTGGTTTTCGTGAAATAGTCTTACAAACTAATGATAAATCCATCTGTGTACGAACCAATCGACGTTGAAAAGTTAGAAAACCTTCAAGGCAGTTTCAACATGGCGTTAACTTCAATAACAATAAAAGATATCATCAATGAGGCCAGAGCAGTACCAGCTTACAGAGGAGACGGAACTTACGAGCTATCACACTTTATCAGCGAAGTCGAAACTCTCATCGGAATGGTGACAGACAACGCAGCAAAGCAGTATATTTTCCGGATCTTAACTACAAAAATCCAAGGCGATGCAGCAGTCTCAATAAGGAGGGTACAAACCCAGAACCCAGACTGGGAAACCATCAAGAAGCAGCTCATAAAATCATTTGGAGTGCAGGAAACCTACCTAAAACTCAAGGAGAAAGCAGATTCAACCAGGTTTATTAATGTAAGTCAATATTATGAAGAATTGTCTAAGATTTTAGATAAGTTAAATGTGAAATACAATTTAGACGTTGAAAAACCGATAGACTTTAAACCCAAAAATAACGAAATTAGCATATTGGAAAAGTTTTTAAACAAATTACCTCGTTCGGATAGTATGTACCTTAGGATAAAACAAGTAGATAGTTTAGAACAAGCCTATCATGAATTGATCCAAACTGGAATTGATACAAGTGTTGAACCTAGGAATAAAAATCAGACACACAAAAACAGTTTGCCAAATCAACCTAACAGATTTCACAATAATTCTGTAAACAATAATACCAGGGATCCTAATAGGAACCATAATAACAATTACTCTAATAATAACAGACGTAACAGTAGAAACCCTAACGGAAATCATACAAATTTTCATCCTAATAACGGCAGAAATCAAAACCAATATTATTCAAATAACTCTGATAGGATGAATAATAGCAATACAAATACAAATTTTTATCCTAATAGCGGCAGAAATCAAAACCAACGTAATCCAAATAACTCTGAAAGGTTCAATAATAATCACACAAATACAAATATGGGAAATTCTCAAAATAATCGCCCGAATAATACAGGCGGTAATGATCCTCAAAGCAGACAATTTTTAACAAATAACCAGACAGTACCAATGGAAGTTGACCACGTTGAGATTGAAGGAAATTTTCAATCAGAGCCTCGGGAAGCTCATTACCAATAGTAACATTCACCATAAGTGGACAAAAAATCGATTGTCTTATCGATACCGGTGCCACTACATCAATTATGCATAAAGATCTCTTTCCAAACTACGAAAGAATTCATCTAGATAAGCCAATAGATTTAGTTACATTATCGGGAAAACAAAGAATAACAAAAGAAATAATTACAGAAGTTCCAGACGAATTTAACCACAAGGCAACAATGAGTTGGAAGTTGTTAAATTTAAAAGATAAAAGTTTCAATTGCATAATCGGACACAATGTATTAAAACCCATAGGTGCTAAACTAGATATAGAACAAGGAACTATAGAAATTAAAAACAAATTAACAAAATTCAGGGATACCTGTCCATATGACGAAATACACCAATTAGAAGTCAATTATCTAAATAACATTGACTTACTTGATCAACTAAAAACAAACCATTTAAATTCCGAGGAATTACATCATCTAAAACAAATCGCTACAAAATATAACGATCTGTTCTATAAAGAAGGCCAAAATTTAACCAATGTAACTGAGATCAAACATCAGATAATAACGAAAGATAGTCTTCCAGTTTATGCCAAAACCTACAGATTTCCTAAAATTCATGAGGAGGAGGTAGAACGACAAGTAAAGGAAATGTTAAAGGGCGGCATAATACAACCAAGCAACTCTCCCTACAATTCACCGATTTGGGTGGTTCCAAAAAAATTGGATAATTCAGGTAACCAAAAATGGCGGATTGTAGTGGACTATAGGAAGCTTAATGACATAACCGTAGACGACAAATTCCCAATGCCAAATATAGAATCTTTATTTGATAAATTGGGAAGGGCTCAATACTTCACCACTATCGACCTCGCTAAGGGTTTTCATCAAATCCTCGTAGACGAAAAAGATAGGGCCAAAACGGCATTTTCAACACCCCAAGGGCACTACGAATATATAAGGATGCCGTTTGGTTTAAAAAACGCCCCAGCGTCTTTCCAAAGACTGATGAATTTTGTGTTGAAGGATTATGTTAACAGAATATGTGTCGTATACCTAGACGATATTCTGATCTTCAGCACATCACTTCAGGAACATGTCGACGCCATTAATAAAATTTTTCGAAAATTGAGGGAATTTAATTTAAAAATACAGGTCGACAAATCTAATTTTTTTGAAAAAGAAACGGAGTACTTGGGTCATATTTTGACAAGTGAGGGTATTAAACCTAACCCTAGAAAAGTTGAAACTATTCAAAATCTGAAAGTACCTAAAACTCGTACAGCAATAAAAAGTTTCCTGGGAATAACTGGCTACTATCGAAAATTCATTCGTGATTATGCGAAAATAGCCTTACCCCTTACACAGTGTTTAAAAAAGGACAAGAAAATCAATGAATATGATCCACATTTCATTGAAGCTTTCGAAAAGCTAAAGGAACTCATAACAAAGGACCCCGTTTTAAAATATCCAGACTTTAAGAAAACATTTACCCTTACAACTGATGCTAGTCAGTTTGCAATTGGCGCAGTGTTGTCACAAGACAATCACCCCATTTCTTTTGCCAGTCGAACCTTAAATGAGCATGAAATTAGATATTCCACCATCGAAAAGGAATTGTTGGCAATTATTTGGGCAACCAAATATTACAGACCTTATCTTTTTGGTCAAAACTTCATAATAAGAACCGACCACAAACCTCTCATATGGTTAAATTCATTGAAGGAGCCAAATGCAAAACTGCAAAGATGGCGGATTCGATTAAACGAATTCGACTACCAAATAGAATTTCTAAACGGGAAAGACAACAAGGTCGCAGACTTTCTCAGTCGAATAAACGCTGAGAGTCACGAAATAAATGCGGTCGAAGAAAATATGAAAAGTGATCAAGCTACAATTCACAGTGGTATTGATAATTTGAACGATCATATTCCAATCGCCGAAGTAATAATAAACAAATATCTCACTCAAATACATTTAGTCAAAACCAAGGATCAAGAATTAATTATAAAACACAAAAGATACAGAAAAATATATATAACAGAAGAGGAATTAACAAATGAAGACCATTTGAATAATATACTTAGAATGTTAATAAAAAAGGGAACCATAGGTATTTATTCTGAACTAGAAGACACCAAATATAATTTAATGCAACAAAAACTACTAGAACTTTTTAGTAATGATAAACAAATACGTTTTATTAAGTGTACAATTAGAGCACAAGACCTAGAAAACGAGGATGAAGCCATTAAGGTAATCGAACAAATTCATAGAGGCACGAATCATAGAGGTATTACTGAAAATTTTGCTGAATTAAAACACAAGTATTTTTTTCCAAAACTAAAAGAACTTTTATATAAATACATCCATAATTGTGATACATGTAATCTGGCTAAATATGACAGACACCCCATAAAACACAAATTTAATTTATCAGAAACAGCAAATTCACCTAATGAAATAATCCATGGAGATCTATTCTTCTGTTACCATCAAACATTTCTCACAACAATCGACAAATTTACTAAACATTTGATGGCATCGAAATTAAATGATAGAAATAGTATTACCATTATACAAACTTTAAAACAAAGGTTTGCACTTTTCGGGAAACCAAAGAAATTAGTATTAGATAATGAATTCGATAGCCTTAACATGAGAGACTTTGGACGAACAGAAGAAATTGAAATTCATTTTACATCACCGCGATCACACACTGGAAATTCCGACGTAGAAAGAGTTCACGGTACCTTAAATGAGCATTTGAGAATATTTGAAACAGAAAAAATAAAACTCAATCCAGAAGAAAAGGTCCTCAAAGCCGTTGAAATGTATAACAACACAATTCACTCAACAACGCAAGCAAAACCGTCTGATTTCATTAATAACCACATTAAAGATTTAGATAAAATTAAGGATAGAATAAATAAGAAAAAGATTAGGACTATATCAAAATTAAATGAGGATAGGGAAACCGTAGTTTTAAAAGACAAAGAAGAGGTCTTAGTAAAAAATCCCAAAATAGAAAGGCATAAAACAGAACCCCGGTACATTAAATTAAAAACGAAAAAGGTCAATGGAAAATTGACAGACCCAAAAAATCGTAATATACATCCCTGTAGACTCAAACGAAATTTCAAATATTTTCCAGGTAACAACCTTGATACTATTGCTACTCATCACGCCAACCCAAGCGCTGATTAATATAGAAAAACTGGAGACTCAAGGAGAAATTCCTCTCATTCAAAACTTTTCAAAATTATTACACATTATCGACCCTAATGAGTTTCAAATCACACTAAATAAATTAGAAATGAGCATGGATGAAGCATTTTCCAAAACCGAAGATATCATATTAATCAAACAACTAGAAACTGAAATTAAGAAAAGTAGACATAACATTAAAACACTAACACTACATAGGCAAAAACGAGGTCTCATAAATTTAGGAGGAAAAATAGCCAGTTGGTTATTCGGAACCATGGATAGCGACGATAAAGCTGAAATTGAAGAACACCTAAAAGCAATTGATTTAAATAACCACAATGGTATTACTAACTTGAATAAACAAATAAAAATCAATAATGACTTACAAAATAATTTACAAATATTACAAAAACGTATAAACGAAAGTTTAATTCTTACTCTTGACATGTTGACACAAACAGCCGAGATAACCAGAAAAAGCATAAAAGGTTTTCATTTTCTTTCAATACTTACCGATATTAACATTCTGAATTCCGAAATAAATAAAATTCAACAAAATATAGTTTTTGCAAGATATGGGATTATGAGTCAGTCAATACTTACCGACAACGAAATAGATGAGTATAATGTAGATATATTTAGATATAAAGAAATCAAAAGCTGCCTTCTTAAATTTGATAATAAATTGGTTTTTGTCGTTTTAATACCCAACTTTGCGCAAGATCTCGCGGTCAAGTATAAAATCATACCTGTTCCAAACAAGAAATTTGAAGAAATTGTTATCGAAAATACGAATATTCTCCAATTCAAAAGTAAAATATATGTGGATAACGGAGAAATAAATGTAAAACAGTTAAAGTTAGCAAATAATTGTATGAATAGTATTATTATAAATGAAACATATGATGATTGCAAAAAAATAAGAAAAACGGAAAATGAGATAGTTGAAATTTCACCAAATACAATTCTAGTAAAAAATGCAAAGAATATTACTCTAAGTAATGATTGTAATCATGCTAAATATAAACTAATTGGAAATAATCTTATCACATTCGAAAATTGTACGATAAAGATAAAGAATATTGTATTCTCAAATATAGAAAATGTTGTAATCAACCATATAGTGTTACCAAACTATTTGAGTATCGAAAATGTAAGTCTTAAAATGAATATAGAGGATATTCATCTCCAACAAATAGATAATATTAACAAAATTGAGGAAATCAATTATAAATCCAAAAACAATACAATTTCTATGTACTCTCTTTCATCTTTGGCAATTACTTTGGCAATATCAATTGTAATTATATATTTTGTAAAAATCAAATTAGGAAAAAAGAAAGCCGAAGAAAAATCTGTGGAGCATGAAGAAATTCAGGAGAATGTTCAATCTAACAGTGGGGGAGTCATATTCCCAGCAATATTTAATTCGAAGAATATTTAGTTATCTTTAATAACGTTCCCAGCCACTTTAATTCTAAGAATTTAGTTTAGCTGTCATCAGCAGTGAACATTCACTGCTTCATATTATATTACCATTGCTCCAGCTCTAGACAAAATATCCCACAGACATCTGATTCCCAGAACTCCTAGCGTCCCATTTTCTCCCGACTCCCAGCGATAACAACTCAGAGTAGTGGCAGTCTTGATCCACTCCTCGAAGCAGTTAGTTCGGTTCCTAATTTACTCTTATAAAATGTACGATTAATAAAAATAAAGAGACTATTTTTTTCCATCCGTTTTATTCTTTCGATCAATTTTCCATAACAGGAAAATAAAAGTGAAAAGTCCCGTGCTAAGTCTCAATCGTCGGCACGTCCTTCACCGACTCTGACTCCCACTGTGTCTGCAGAACCACTTACTTCTGCCCTTATGTACCCTCCATCTGCAGGCGCTGTGGCACATGATACGCTTCGGATACCAATTCAGTCGTCCGGTAACGATGTATTGCACGCCATACCATCGAAGAGGAATAATAAGGGCACGCCCACCAACAGTGCTCCCAAAGCAAACAAAAAGGATACCCCAAAAAATATTAATAATAATATCCCATCGACTCAGACTGTGCACACTTCAACGCCGGCGACTTCTTCTCCTGTTAATCTTGAGGTGGTGAAGCCCCCCTCTTCATTGTTCATCTCACGCGTGAGCTATTCCACCACTGTTGACAATATCACGCAGTATATCATCTCTAAGCTTGGAAGGCCTATAAAGAATGTTACTTGTGTTAAACTGACTAAACCTAATTTGACTGATCGACGTATTGCATCCTTCCGTATCTTCGTTTCCGACGATGCATTTGCTACAATAAACTCTAAGGACTTTTGGCCAGAGAGTATTATACTCCATACCTTTGTACAACGGACGCATCGCAAGAGTGGAAATTTTCCCCCGGTGGGGAGCATTCCGCCTTTAGCTTAATGACTACTGATTATTGTAATTCTTCTGACTCTTGTACTGCTTCTTCCAATATGTATTGTAGTCTTAATGTCGTCTATCAAAATGTTCGTGGTTTGAGGACCAAATTGCTTGATCTGTCGACATCAATTCTGTCGGACAACCCTGACATCTTCTGCCTTAGTGAGACGTGGCTTAACTGATCTTTGGCCAGTGAGGAGCTTTGTCTCCCTTCCTATGAACTTTTTCGTATGGACCGTGATTTCTCTCGCAGTTCTAAGAAGGATGGCGGTGGCGTTCTTATTGGAATAAGGTCTTCTCTGTCCCTCACACCTGACCACTTTCCCGTTGAGTCTGTCATGGCTAGATTTAAGCTCAAAGGGCGCATAAGCTTGTATATTTGTTGTCTATATGTTCCATGTTACTGTCCTAGCAGTCACTTGGAAGGACTGTATGACGGCCTCGCAGATATCCTGAACGTGACTGATCCTTATAGCTACTTGTTGGTGTGTGGCGATTTTAATCTGCCTAAACTGTGCTGGTCCTCGTCCTCTGCCCCTGCAATTTTGTCAGATTGCAGTGACAGCGCATTGATGCGTAATTTTATGGAGTTTTGTTCTTTAAATCAATTTAATAATATTTTGAACCATAACTCTACATTGCTGGATCTTGTGTTCTCAAATGTGTCACACGACTCTATTCATATAAAAAGACACTCTGGTTTCGTACCTGTGGATCCTCACCATCCTCCATTAGAGATCGTTCTTAAATTACCATCTAACTTAAGTAATTCTTGCTCGGAGCATGCATACTCTAGAAATTTTTTTAAATGTAACTTTGACGCGGTTAGTAATGATCTTGTTGATATAGACTGGTACATTTTATTTCATGGTATGTCTTGTAATGAGGCAGTTTCAAAATTTTATGCGATCCTTGACGATTCTTTTTCCAGACACGTTCCTCTTCGTAAACCAGTAAAAAGCAAACACCCAGTGTGGTTCACCACTGACATTCTTAAAGCTCTCGCCGTGAAAGAACAGCATAGATTACGATATAAAAGATGCAGTTCTCCTGAGAATTATAGGCTCTTTTCCGATAGTCGTTCTGGCGTGAAACACCTAATGAAATCTGCTTTTTTGGATTACGTTAATAGCATTGAATGCCGCCTACGATGCAATGATCCTAAACCCTTTTGGAACTACATAAAAAATTCCAGGTTTCGTGACTACGCCCCCTCTACACTAAAACTTGGCGATGAGTCTGCAGCTGACCCGCAATCCATTTGTGATATGTTCGCCAAATTCTTCTGTGATAATTTTATTAAGCATGACAATATACCGGACAATAATTTTATACCTACATGTGCAATATCTATGTCTAGTTTGTCCTTTAGTGCAGTGGATGTGTTTGAATGTATAAATGGCCTTGACTCGAAAACCTCTGCTGGGCCTGATGGCTTACCAAACTTCGTTGTTAAGGAACTGGCCCATGTTTTGAGCCACCCCCTTACATTAATCTTTAATTCCTCCCTTAGTGAGGGAACCTTCCCTGAAACTTGGAAATATGCTAATGTAGTGCCCATACATAAAAAGAATGACAAAAGTGATGCAGTGAATTATCATCCTATATGCATTCTGAGTTGTTTTAGTAAGCTTTTTGAAAAATTGGTACACAACCACCTTTCCATTGCTTTTCGTCCTATAGTATCGGACAACCAGCATGGCTTCATTAAAGGCAGGTCCACACTGAGCAATCTTCTCGAATTTCATCAATTCGTTGCTCTTGCTCTAGAACAACGTCTTCAAGTGGACACTATTTATACAGATTTTTCAAAAGCATTTGACCATGTTTGCCATGCTATACTACTACGTAAACTGGAAGGGTATGGTTTACAGGGCCCCTTATTGTCATGGCTGTCGTCTTACTTGTCTGACCGTAAACTGCATGTTGTGTTCTCAGGTTGTACGTCCTTCGAATTTGTTGCTGTGTCCGGTGTTCCTCAGGGTTCCATTCTTGGCCCACTATTGTTTCTATTATTTATTTATGACGTGACTGCAAACATTGCTTCTAATTGTCTTTTATATGCTGACGATCTTAAAATTTTCCGTGTAATAAATTGTGATAATGACTATGATATCCTGCAGCGTGACCTGTCCGCTCTCGAGGATTGGTGCAATACTAACAGGCTGTGCATTAATGTTAGTAATTGTTTTAAAATGACATTCACGTCTAAAAAATCTCCTCTGGCGTACGTGTATTGTCTCAATTCTGTAATTCTGACGGAAGTTACCCAATTTAAGGACTTGGGAGTAACTTTTGACTGCAAGTTGACTTTCGATGCGCACATTAGTGATATCTGCAAAAGATCTTACAAACTAGCTGGGTTCATACTTCGGACCACAGCTTTTTTCCGTAGTATAACGACTTCTAAACTTCTGTTCCAGACCATTGTGCGCAGTATTTTGGAATATTGCTCGCCGATATGGTCTCCTCATCTTCAAAACAAGATCGACAGAATCGAACGTGTGCAGCGAAGGTTCACTCGAAGTCTGTTTGGACTGTTTAAACAACCTCATATTCCTTACCACCGGAGACTCTCTATCCTCAACCTTCATCCTCTTGTTGATAGAAGACTTTATTTGGACGAATGCCTACTCTACCGCCTGTACAATGGAACCCTGAACACTTACCTGATTGATGAGCTTAGTTTGCGGGTCCCTTCTTTCAACAGCAGAAATAATGATATTTTTAGCCCACCTAATGCTTCGCTTGATGTGTATTTTTACTCTCCTTTGTTACGTTGTCAACGAAATCACGATAGGTTGCAATTCGGTCCTCTGAACTGCTCATTTCAATGCTTCAAGCGTGCTGTCTTAAATAATTTGCCTACCTCCTACTGTTAGTTCTTTCTTTCATTTTAGAGTTCTTTACTTTTCTTTTTGTTGTTATACCCGACAGCTGAGTGTAATTGGAATTTATTTCTGTACGAAGCTAATTAAATAAATAAATAAATAAATAAAAAGTTGTGTGCTCTTATCACGCGGGGACGAATGTTCACATTAACAAAGCCTAAGAGAGAAGGTGAGTCAATATTGCCAGATATGAGATGGAATTACATTATCTCAAAAATCTCCCTAGGCTTGTACATATGTATGTATTTAAAATCTTCAACCTATTTTTGTAAGGTGGAAGGAAGCCTATCGTCCCAAGGCAGGTGATACATGGCAAGACGTATAAACCGCTTTTGGATTGACTCAACACGAGAGACATGAACAGAGTGATGAGGTGACCATATATGTATATGCATAATTGACGCCTACTCCAAAATGAGCAGGGCCGGCCCAGCTGCTTAACTAAATAGATATAAAATGCAAGTTTTAAAATCCGCACCTATATAATAATTTTGAACAAAGAGCCTGATGAGTGCTGGAAACCCTCACCGAACCTGCGAGTTAGCTATATGATCGCTCATCACAAATGCATCTCTCATTGTGATCTCACTGGACCTTTCTTCAGGAACAAAAGCTTTTTTTTAGACAAATTTGTTTCTTATTTCATGCGAGACCAAATATATCCGAGAATTCCCCCAAAATTTCCTCTGCATCCGCCACTGTTTACCCAAATATTTGACTACTGTGCTCCGCGTTATATGATTTTTTGCATCACAATTTTCTGAGTCCAGGCCCGAAAATCCTAGTGCCGGCCCCGAAAATGGAACAAACAAAAGCACAAAACCAGGTTTTTACAACATACGGATCATGAAGTTATTTACCAACGCTTGGCAGGAATTGGCGCTAGCAATAATGCTCTTAATATGAGGTTAAAGAGTCCGCTTATAGTCCAGAATTAGACCAAGTTCAATAACCTTGTCACACCGAAATAAATAATTTCCTTGGTTCTCATAATTGTGAAGTAAGCAGAATAATCTCCTACTAAAAGTTATAGTGGAACACTTACTTGTGTTCAGACTCAATTTTCTTTTCAAACACCACGCGGAGAAAATGGAATAATCCCTGAGGAACACCCGAAAAAAGTTGAACAATATCAGAAAAATGTGAGGAAATTTTCACTCTAAATGAGCGATGATTGTATTGATGAATTACATGTCTTCCATTTATTATTAACAACTTTCCAGAACTCTTAAGGATTGGACTTTATGGATAGTTTAATTCGATAAAAGTACCAACAATATGAACTCATACATCGAATAGTGAATAAACACTCCTCACAGATCGGAATGCTGCATGCAATATAAGCGATTATTAGTTTCTTTAAACTTCTTCCACGCAGTATCTTACAATCTCTATTTCATCACTGCGCATGGATTGTCTCCTTGTGGCGAGTTATCCAGTTTTTTCCTATTGCAGAATTCTCACTAATACGTGGTTCAAAGGGTCTGCATTTCCCGCCTTCTTTTGCCAGGCTATTAGAGGTTTTCGAGCCGTCTGTTTGATGACCACGGAAGCTGCATCAGAGCGAATCCAAACTATCAACAAAAGACCACAAAGCGACTTCAGGTCATAAATAAAAAGAAGAAGTACTTATCTGACTAGTGTACCTATAATTATTGTAAGTTCTTAGGTACAGTAGTAATAAATATTAATTCCGGAAAATTAGTTGAATACTTAGTGAAAAATAAATTAATGAATTATAAATGTTTGCTTATCATTACATCTTAATTCAAAATATCCAATGTCACTGATCACTTAGGTCACAATTGTTATTCACTGTAATAAAATCTGGTACCACAATTTTAACGAAGCTTTCGCTACCAGGGCCTAACTAAAAGCGAAAAAACCGGGACTATGTGTAGGCAGGAGAAATTGCTACCCATTTATGCTCGGATACCTATTCATGCCTATATGTAGGCATGCAAGTCTAGAGTACAAACAAACTGTACAATCTCAAATCACTCCGACCGACTCGATGGCTGCATTTTCACTATGACAGGACTGCCAATTGACTTAGTATTTTTCGTTCAAAAAACAAATGTTGGTCAAGGTAATGGAGCCTCAGAAGTTCCGGCAATTTTGCTTATAATTTTAAATGGATCTTTTTTATGTGAAAACTGCATCATTAAGTCGCTGATTCCGTTTAAACTGCTCGAGATAGTTGCGTAGCGTTGCCGTCTCATTATGTAAATCGTCGCACGCACCTTTTAGATTAATTTAATTATTAATTAATTAATTTCAACATTAAAAGAGGTTTCGGTGAATTTATTGGAGAAAAATAAAAATGAAGGGGCAAATGTCTTTTTATGCATTTTCCAATATATTTTTTGGCCCGAAGAGATTGGCAGGATGATGAGGACTGGCGGGGGTGAATGGCACCATGTAAGTGTGCTTTTCCTTCTTCGACACGACATTGTAACGGAAAAATGATAAAGTTTTGGTTTTTCTTTGAAATCCATTCCGGGCGAACAAAGTCATGGACACAGCTAGTTAAAAATTAAAGTTATTTAAACTGTAATATTTTAATGATGGTACCTACAATCATAAGCATATCCAGATTAAGGCACAACAAAATGTACCACATGACATGGCGAAACAGTCAGTCCACTAGTTTATGGCCATGTTTGAAAGGGGGGCGTTCAGGCCTATAAAGCCTTCCGTTCACCGCGACCGCTAGGATCTATTGTGAAGTTTATAGCCATAGTCTAGATACCAGTATTTAAAAAAGTATTGATTTTATTTAGGTTATACCGACCATGGCATTAATATTACAAATCGAAAATGTTCGATATAACGAAAAGATAGTATTAAACTATCTAAATCTTGGTATCTATTACACTTGCTTTGCTACTTGCCTACCAAAAGTATTACCTAGGTACCAATAAATTTCTCGCGAGTGTGTCGATCGATATTATTTCCGTTTGATATTATTCATACATGCTTGTTTTTCTAAATCCAATAAAAAGAACTGTTTATGATCCTCCAGAAAGTGTGCGGTAGAAAAACCGAGCCTTCAGTCGCATTGATGAGAACAAGCTTGTTTTTCTCGATCGAAACACTCTGGTTAAATTTTTTGGTACCATGCCTACTTTTAGTACACATTAGCATTTAGCAGGGTGTACACGATCCAGAAACTAGTGGAGGCATAGCAGGTGTGTTAAATATCACGAACTTCCTGAACAAGTGTATTCTTAAATTCTATCTAAACCTTGTTTCCAGTACAACTTATGCCAAGCAGAAATGAAACCCTGAATACCTGAAATAATGTTTTCTTGAGATTAACGTCCTGCTTGTAACTTATGTGTAATTATCTTCGGCTCTTACAACAGGCTTAACTTAAAAGTCCTACATCATAAACAGGAAGGGAGTACAAAAGTTTCAACCGAAGTACACACACAGTGTATAACAGAGAAAAAATGGTTGGTAATAAGCCCAGCCACCAGAAATTCTATTAAGATGACCGTTGGGACCGTCCCTTCGCTCAATCAATGGTATAAACCCATTCACATATATAACTCAATTTCAAACAAATCAAAGTTGCCTTTGCCCTTGAGAGAGCAAGGAAGGCATCCATTTCCAGATTATTAAATCATTAAAAGGGTACTGCCGTACATGCACAGGCAGAGTTTCCAATGATACATCAAAACAATTATCCGTAACAGCAACAGCAGGGGTCTGCGGAACATCCTCCCATGATCTGACTCCCGCTTTGCTTATGAAATATTTCGTATCCTGGGAGAAATGGATATGCAACTGAACCATATCCTTCAAAATCCCTTTTGACTGAAATACTCCAGCAACACCCGTGAAATGGTGTATATATCCGCTCCCTCTGCATTAATAATGCTATGTACCCGATACAACGTGTGTCTTCTTATGGTGTACGCATATCCTAGAATTGGGAGCTCTGGGATATCTTTCAGCAGTCCCAGAGGGATATACCTATCTTTCCTGGATAAGTGTGGCGGACTCCCACTCAATCCATGCTTTGTATTGACCGAAATGTGTGATCAGATAATGATGGCGTCACTGTCACCAGCACCATATAGTCTTGCCTAGGAAGCAACCAAGTAAACGGATATTTGAGATGCGTCTATCAAGGAAATTGAAATTTAAGATTCAGGCGAGGGGACTGGTAATAAGTGTAGTTACCAGGGCATCTGCCTAAATGTGCTCTTATGACGGACTAACTTAAGGTTTCCCTTCGGTTATAAGTTTCGTTTTTGATTCAGCTAAAGTAAATAATAATATAAAAATACGTTGTATGTTGGGTTTAGGACATCAATCGATTTATCACACTAATTAACACAGCATTACTAAGTTGCGGTTTTACACCCTCTGCCGTTTAAAAAAATGGTTGTTTTTCGCATCAAGACCTATTTTATTTTTAATGTTTTAAGTTTAAGTTTAATTTTAACCTAAGCAGATGTGATTTTAATGTTCCGAATACTAAAGAGTGATTTCGAATATGTTATTATTTTATTTATATTTCTTATTGTTGTTAATAACTATTTTTTTCTTTAATACTTTTTGCTATAAGGTTTATAGCACAGTCATTTTAAGTTTAAAAATGTCAAATCTGCAAAATAAGTCCAAGTGGAAAATTTTCTTTACATACAGTTAAATTAGACTTTGGCTACGAAAAAAGTCCGATCCAGCTGGTTTTTTGTGAAAACCTTTATTTCGATGTCCTACAAACCATTCCCAACTACCCTTAATTCGAGCCGCCGCCGCCGATTTTTTGGGGCAATAAATGGAGTGAATTCTAGTTGTTTACGAATTGCTCGTAAATTATGCATAAATTATTCGAAGAAAGCAGTTAAAAAAATTGTTGTTTATAAAATCCTGCATCCTAGAATTGTTTTCCGAAAATAAATAGAATACGTATAGTCAAGGAGTGCGCTGACGCTGGAGAGTGGAGTGACACAGTTTTGTTTAGTAATGTGTAGTATCCCAGCAAAAAAAAGGTCGTGGAAGCTGTGTGGCAAAGGCACGTAATTTCACGCTTTAAAAGAGTGGAATCCTGTATATCGATGTCATAGGGCAGATCCACGGGGAAAGCTCCACCAAAATCGTAGGTACCTTGATTTTACTGCTAATTATTATAATAATTAAAATTATTTAATAAGAAATCCAAGACTGAATTAGGACCCAGCCAGCAAGGTTAAGTAGTTAAGTTAGTAGAGTAGGTAGGTTAATGTAAAGTAGGTTAGGTAACAAATAATACATGATCATAAAGAGGTTTTGTAGACATTTTTGTAGACTTCTGGGAACGAAAAAAATAAATAACAAGACATGCTATACGAAGACGATGATGTCATTTCTGGCAAATTCTAAGCCAGCGCTTCGGTGGTGCTGTCGAAGAGTCGCTTTTTTCTTCAGACAATAATATAATCCGCCGAACAGTCCATACGTTGACTGAGGTTCCTGCTGGTAGCAATTTGACGTGCTGATGGTGAAGAGTTTCATACAAAACGCAAAATATACCTCCGTTCTCATTCCGTAGTGCCTCTACTCATCTTTTATAGTGTGTTCCATGTCCTTCTGATTCTCGCAAAAATGAACAAATAAGGGTTGCCCTTTGATTGATTCTACGAGTAATTTCGCTTCAAGAATATCCTTCTTTTAACGCCCCTATTTTACCAACTTATTCTTCAGCAAAGATGGTGTTTACGTCCCATTTTAGTTCTACTAGTTATACTTTAACATTTTCTAATCCAATATCTCTTGTTTTAAGTTTGCACTGAGCAATAGCTCCAAATAAACTGATGTACATATATATTTATATAGTTTTTTTCTTAGAATTCCTAGGTAATGGGAAAATGGTCGTACTCGTAACTAATTACAATTCCTAGAAGAATAAACATAAGAAAAGAAGGTGACCTGCACGATATTTTTCATTTATGACTCTGTAGCTATTCAAGTGTCCCGCATTGTGTGTAGTAGACAGAAAGAATCCCAGTAGGAAATACTGCAAGCATTACCATAAGAAGTGCTGATATAACTACTTCTTGATGGTGTAAAAATTCACGCCCGCAGTACTCCTCCGGAACCTATTCTACCCCTGCTTCCAGAGAATCGAGCAGGTAAGGAGTACATTAGATATTCCTCGTGTGCTAATGGTTTGTGGAGAAAACAAAAAAACAAAGAAGACCGTGGCGTCAGACTGGCATCCTTTTGTTTTCTCTTGTTTAGTTTTGTACGCAATTTGTGCAGTGCCAGTTGATTCAGTGAGACAGTACAGTGGTTGCGTTGCAGTGATTGAAAGAAAATTTTCCAGGATAATAAAGGTATGTACAAATTATTTTTGTTACTCAGTGTTTACTCAGTTAGCGTTGAGGAATCAGTATAAAAAATAGAATACAATTTTTTCAAGATGGATCAAGCTCAAGCAGGAAGTAGTCGAAGTACTATGTACAGACGGATTGCGAAGGAAAAACATTTATTGAAAAGCAGTTTAGAAAAGTGTGCAGATACTAGCAGTGTGGAAGTCACAAATGTTTGCAGTGAACTTGATTTTAATTTTGAATATGACAGTGATAACGATAGTGATGTTCGACATGAATCTGACTTTCAGAGATTCAGTTTTGAACAAAGTCAGAATATTTCCGTAAATAGCGATTTAAGGCATAAATTAATAAAATGGTACCAACAATATAATCCCACTAGAGCAAGCGTTGATTCGCTATTAAAATTATTGTATTCTGAGGGTTTGGATGTTCCAGTTAGTTTAAATGGACTTTTGAAAAAGTATAATAACAAAATTACAACTAGGACAGTAGCACCAGGTAAATATTTTCATTTAGGAATAGAGAAGCAATTAAAGAAATTCCCGAGCACAGCAATAGTTGAACAGAATGAAATACTATTAGATATCGGTGTAGATGGCTTGCCCCTTTACAAGAGTAGTTCAGAAACCTTATGGCCAATAATGGGGAGAGCTGTGAATATCAAAGAAATTGAAGTCTTTCTGATTGGAACATATCTCGGTAAAAAAAAACCCTCAAACGTAGATTTGTATCTGCACGACTTCATAATAGAGTTGAAATATCTTCGGGAAAATGGAATAATGCTTCACAATAAACAATTAAAATTTGATATAAGAGCATTTGTGTGTGATGCCCCAGCACGATCTTTTATGTGTAGTATAGTTGGGCATAACCAAAGAATATATAACATAAAGAAGTTGCACGAGCCTAATTTGCCACTCAAAAATATTTTCCGATCGATGGAAGAGAAGGAACGGTGTCAGGGCAGGGAAGTGATTCCTAGAAACCGCGGCTGTGAACACAAATGTGTACGAGCCAGCAACGCACAGAAGTTCGGGCGCAGGTTATTCATATGGGTTCATGCGTTGGGGTGAACCACGCTTGCGTTGTCGGACGATGTGCCTTCTAGCTGAAGGCAGACCGAATTCAATGAATGAATGATATGAGTAAAATGGCGAGAACCCAAAAGAATTTCGTCTGCGCTTGTAATTCTCAACTTTCCTATTTCTTGATTGTTGTTAAGATTATATTAGGGGAAGCGAATACATTATTATTTATTCATTCACTCTTAAGAAGATGGTAACTATCATTAATTGATTAATTAATTAATTGCATATACACACATATTTCTTGTGAATTATAATAATGTTAAATTTATAAGATCGATAAGCAATTATTTGAAACAGCAAATTGTTTTTATTTTAAATAATTAATTAATAAATATCTGTGCTTCCAAAAGGTAAATGTGACACTAACGTTAGAAGTGAAAAGTATTGTACAAGGTTTTCTTATTTTAAAATAGCAGATCCGTCCGGTCCTTGCTCGTGCTTTTCCATACTTGTATAGGAATTCATGCGCGGTTAATTTATTGCATTTTTCCCGTAGGAACCCAAAATATTCCGGGGGTAAAAATTAGCCTTAATCAGGAGCGAAATAATATCGGTTCAACTATTCCCGAGCTCAGTTCAGAGTTCTAGTAATTTTCCCACACTTCCTAGAATTGGAACCGGCGAGCGCTCATACAGCCCTCAACGCGTGCTTGGAACACCTCATCGCAAAAGTCCATAAGAATAACATTGCGCGCCGGAATTTCTGTACGTTTGCTGCCTGGTCCCGCGTCGCATCAGAATTTTTGGTCACACTTCCGATGTAAGAAGTGTCTGAATATGAATGGCCGCTTGTATTTATTGTACTACTACAGATATAGGGTTCGCGCGGAAGGACCCTAGAGCAAATTTTTCAGTTCAAGTTATTTGTTCCGACTGCGACTTCTTTATGTTATATATTCTTTGGCATAACTCATCGATTGGTTGCTGCAAATGTTATCAGCTAGGAAAGAGAATCAGAAATGTCACAACTTTTAGCACAAAATCATCGAATTTAAGAACGGATAGAGATTTCTTGGATAGAATACAGCCGGAGTTCCATAAAATTTTGCACGGAAATGCTCCGAGCGAACTGGAAAGGGCAGGATTTAAAATGATCAGCCAATTTCCGTTGGATGCAATGCATCTGATAGATCTTGGAGTAACGCGAAAGATGTTGGTAAGATATCTAACTGGAAAAACAGCTGAACATATAACCCCAGCTAATAAAAATGAATTGTCAAGTAAGTTGATATCATTTGCATTGCACATACCTAAAGAGTTTCAAAGAAAACCAAGATCTTTGGATGAAATTCTAAAATGGAAAGCAACAGAATTCCGTCAGTTCATTCTCTATACAGGTCCAGTTGTTATGAAAAATATTGTAGATGACAACTTGTACTATGAATTTTTATTATTGCATTCAGCATACCGACTTTTATCAACACCTGCTAATTTCAGAGCAAATCTAAGTGTGGCAAACGAATTACTGAAATTATTTGTGGAAAATTTCCCACTTGTGTTTCGAGAAGATAGCGTTACGTTTAATGTCCACAGCATTTTCCATATAACTAATGCTGTCGAGGAATTCGGAATTATAACAAATTTTACTGCTTATAGTTTCGAAAACTTTATGCAAGTCTTGAAGAGAAAAATCCGAAAACCTTCCAAAATTTTGGAACAAATAAACAATCACTATTGAGAAAGAGGAATTGTAAAACAAGAGAAAAAGAAAGGATTTAAAAAAAATCGCACTGGTAAAATTGTTAGCTTTCAAACAGATGATTACTTTTTGAGCTCTCATCCACCTGATAATGTCTGCTATGTAAAAGAATTCTCACCAATTAAAATTACTGGGTTTATTGATGGAGATAGAGGTTTCATCAAAGGGTTACGTTTCAAAAATTTACAAAATTTTTTTGAAGCACCTTTACAATCGATGCCTGCATTGGGAGTGTGTATCTGCTCTTTACCAACAGAAAATGAAGAGGAAGAAATTTTTAGTGTAAATGATATAGTTTACAAAATGATGTGTTTACCACACGAAGAGAAATATGTACTGATTCCTCTTCTGCATAGCTGTTGCGAGTTTTAAAAATTAACAATATTAAAAAGTAAACTATATAAACACAGAAATATGTCACAAAATAAATGTGGTGCTGCAAAACCAGGAGCTTTGCGTAGAATGAACGCGCAAATGGGTACCTCTTTATTAACAGGAAATGTTCAATCCACAGGTATGTGTAATTTGTATTTGTTCAATTTTAATTTTAAAGCTTTTTCCATTTTAAAACAGAACCCCTAACTGAAATACAAAATTTAAAGCAACTGATGATAAAAAAAAATGAGTCCATTATGGAACAATTAGGAGAAATAAAAGTTTGTGTCCGGCATCTTCTAAAAACTAACAACACAATCAAAGTAGTATCGGAAATGTTTCCTTTAAAATGCACAGAGGTTATATTAGAGTTCGAAGAAAAGATACCTCATTTAAAGGAAGATGATTTGGTAAGTTATATCTTCGTTAAATTAAATTTTACAATTTTATTTTTCGTATTTACCTTATTCTACAGTTAGATTACTAAATAATAAGAGAAAATAACAACTACAAATACGAGTTTTTTATCCCAAATAATAACGCTGTTTTACATTTTTCAGATTGCCGCAATTCAAAAAATTATTGAAAGAGGTGGCATCTCGAAAAATATTCGAAATCTCTTGGGCGAAGATATAATTAAAAATTACAATTATGACGGCATCCACAACAAAAAATCATTTAAAACCCACACTGCCCTAGATGATATTTTTTATAGTAAGTATTATATAGTATTTTTCCAGTTGAAATAATAGTTTCACATATTTTTCTATTTTTTTAACAGAAGCTGTTGCCAAAGACACGATAACGAGGGCTAACTACGTTGCGGAGATAAAAAAAGGTTTTAAGGCTGCAAAAAACAAATTCCATAAGGAGAAATGTTTATCTCAAAAAAAAAAAATAATTTAAATGAATGAATGAATGTAATGAAAATTTTGTTTTTGAAGTATTTTTTTTTAATTATTTAATGAAGTATTTTTTTTAACTTATGTAATGAATTATTTTTATTTATTCTTTTATGAAGTGATAATTTTGTTTAATTTAATTTAAATCTTATTGTGTGGAAAAAATATATTTTTTTAAAATCATTTTAATTTTTTATAAATCCCATCAAATTATTTTAACTCCTCATAAAACCCATTCACAGCAAGTATTTATTGTAGAAATACTATGTAAGTAATTCTACAACCTACTCACAGCAAGTGGTTATTGTAGAAATGCTATATTAGTATTTCTAAAACTAATTCACAGATAGTGATTATTGCAGAACTACTATATAAGTACTTTAGCAATCACTTATACATGACTACTTCTATAATCACTTCCAAAACAGCAAAAAATGCACTAGTTGCCTCCAGTCCCATCACGTATAAAAAAGAAGAAGGAAAAGAATCCAGTTGGGAAGCACTTCTACTTCTCTGAGAAGTAGTTATGGAACTGCTTCGAAGACCTGATTTTTCCCATTTAATTTTTAAAAATTAGAAAATGACAACTACTCTCTCAGCCATAAAGGTATAATAAATTAGTGCATAGAACTACAATATTTGGAGAAACCATCTACAAAAATTGCTGGTTTTCCAACTATTTGAGCTCTATCGACTAATTTAATTATATGACTGAAAATCAACGAAACTAATAGTTGATATTTCGAATCTTTCTTCTTTTTTTCTATATAATTAATTAATTCCAACTTTTCTAAGGTAAATTAATTAAGAAATGGCGTAAATTATATGAATGTTGTGTTTCAGAAATCGTGAGTTGCGAAATAATATTATTAAAATGTTTAATAATCAAATTTTTAAATTTTCTATTTTGTTCTGGAAATGTGAAATTACATACTTTTAACAGAAATAACTTTGAAGACTCGCTTCTTAATAAGATCAGTTCTTCCACTATCTTATATTCTAAATTGTGCAGCTATTGTTCTGCTGTATTCTATAAAGATCCGAGTCAGGATCCATGCAACGGAGCCCTGTTTACAGCTATGGGGCTTGGCAATCAGTGTCTTTATATATGTTATATGCAGTATTGCAATAATATAAATATGATTGCCGATCTACACGCAACATACTTAGATGAAAATGTAATTTTAAGTATTGCAACGATGTTGTGAAATTTTATCTTTGTGCATTCACGAAACGCTACGAAAATCCGTAGCAAAACAGGACGTTGAATTAAATATTTTTCACTTCGGAATTATGAGAACCCATTTAAAACTAAAAGACGCGAGTAAACTAATACAATTTCGGTTTTAAGCACATTTAATAATTATTTACATGAAACTTTATATTTTTCTTGCGAGGAAAATTGAATTCATATTTGGTTTGCTTGTTATTTATATTCAACTATTATTATTTTAAGCATAGACTAAATCAAATTCCTGTAATGTGAGTATAGATGCGCTTTAAAAAAGTGGAAATAACGAATAAATGTGCACGGCTATTATGTTAGGCACCGAAAAAACTCATGCAGCGTAACACATTTTCGTGCGTTTCTGTACATAGGTTTTTGAGGTTAATGAAAATATGAGAAAATAAATGAAATAATGTATGCAGATATTATCAAAAAAGAGAAATGAAAGACAATAACTAAACCTACTATTTGTTTCCTCTCATTTTGAAAGTAAACCAGTAAACAACAATGCCAAGTTCACTACTACAAGCAGTGTTGAAATGAATTTTTCGAAAATCTTAAAGTGAGCGCTTCTCGACACCGCCCAATGTGCACATCCATCGACCTGGCGCAATTTTTCACAGATGAAATCCGACAGAAACATCTCAATCCTGTGATATCAAGATCATCAAAGCAGCCCCGGGAGAGTAACACAAGCCCACAATGGCCGGTCGTAAACGCTGTTTCGTTCTAATCAAAGGACACAATTTCCGGGCATTTCACGTTCCATACAGGAGGACGCCGCAGATCTAGATATACACCTAGTGGATATCCTTTGTGGTTCGCACGATGTGTGGTATAATAGCAGCGCCTCGGGGTGACATTTTCCAAGTAAATTGCGACATAACGTCGAGGGTTTGTCCCATCCTCGGTGGCCAGCGCCTGGAGGGAAATTTCAAAGGACATGACACATACACACATTTGCACTTCATTCCTGCTCAATGGTTGGTCACGTCTGTGCAGCGCATATGCTCGCCCTCTCAAAGTGACAGGGGTTGATGGTACTGGTTTATGTCATTCCAGGCTCTTTTGTCCCTCGGCATATAGCCCGCGTGGGGTGGGATTTAGTGAGGGCTGGCGTATATAAAGGAGCGCTTGAAGTAGCTGCAAGCGACTCCTTCCTTTGTGCTGCTTTTGAAGCTTACGAGCTCGGGCGAGTACAAAGCGTCCTAACTAGCATAGTTCACTCCAAAAAGGCGAGGTAACTACGACCAAACGGCACCAATACAGCTTCACCCAGCAGCCAGACGCTCTAGCTGCGGGACGGCTGTGTCCCTGCTTTCACTTCCCTACTCGTCACCATTCTTTTGTTCTTTGACTGTTTTTCAGGCCCCACACAAAGTGGTGACAACAGAGTGAATCCTGTGGGAAAGGGCGCCTCCGAAGGATAGAGGGTACTAGCCCAGCAGTGGCTATGAATGTATGCATGGATGTTCCGCCCGAAGGAAGCTTATGTACTCCGACTTTTGACTGTCACTCCGCACACACAAAAAGTGTTTCAGGACTCTTAATAGACGCTCTGGCGGCAATACCCTTCGTGCCAAGCTTGGCTTTCCTTCCACTGCGGCATACCAGCAGGGCTATGGGTGTGGGGCGTCGGGCGCTCCAAAGGATGAATGTTGTCATAGAAACCCATCTCCCTGTATACTTTGTATTGGTTTCGAGGGTGCAAGTGATGGCATAGAGAGATTGTCGCTTCCCCGAAAGTGTTATCATCTCCCGGCAGGCGACGAAAAATTTTTTTTTGGTTTATTATAATTACTTCCTCCTCTCTTCCTTTATTTAATATCATGCACAGAGCACAGAACACAGCACTGTAGTAATTTGCCTTCATTTCCCTGCTTAATTGAGATTTGTTCATTAGAGACCTGCCGTGTTGTTTGATTCCTCTGGCACTGACGTTGATGTTTTAATAGGATGAGCTTCATACTTTATCTTTATAGTCGCGAGTTGTGCTGATTGATATATTTGAGGCAAGAAGTGTCTATTATTGCCGGAATACTTATTCAACTTTCCTTGGAGTTTTAACTTTCAATATCACTTTTTCTAGCTTTTGTAAACCCCTACCTTTGCGCCTTATTGTATTCACAATTTAGCAATAATTGTTTAAGTTATTTTTGATTCGGTTTGCATCAAAATATTTAATAATTGTTTTTATTATTCTAATAGTACAATTAAATAGGAATAGATAAACTATAAAATGGCTTCGAATTAAAGTAAAAAATATTTCCTGAAATATTTAAATACTTTACTACCTATGTATGTCCTTTTTCTCTAATTACTTTTAATATAATATTAAAAATTGCACTCCGTCTATCATTATATGTACTTTTTTAAAGCATGAAACTGAAAGACAATATAGAAATAGATCAACTTTAAAAAACATATATCGAACTCATAAATACATATTTTATAAGGTTGACTACACTTGTTGCCAAATTGGCGTGAAACAGAAACTTTTTTTGCTTACAAATGTTCATCTCTTTTGGATTTTTTTTTAATAACAGATCTTTTCCTAGTCCTCCTTTTTAATTAACTAGCTGTAAGCACATTAGATCATGACGTAATTTTTCCTTGGTACGATATAAATTTGAATTACAACAACTCTGCGGTGCTGTATGTACATATGTATGTTAAGTGATAGAAATTTTCGTTGTATTAGCTCGGAGGCTCTCCTTGTTGAATATTAATCTCTTCCCTTGTACCATATAATATGTACATACATATATGAACTTGTGAGTACAGGAGAACAAGTATGTTCCCTTAATAGTTCTATTAAAAACCAACCTAGACAATAAATATGTTCATCTATGTAAAAAACTTGTTAGGACTACTACTTGCCAATGTTTCTCACGCGAAATCAGCTTTATGATTTCAGAGAGAGAATATTTACACTCCAAATAGTGTAGAAATAAAACACCACAGAATCGAATGCTTAACACTGCCCAACGAAATAAAGTCACTGAAATAGTCAGTGCAGCTCAACGAGCTTACTACAATAAGTGAAATTTGAATTTACCATCGAATATCCTTGCGCGATATGGGTATAAATTAATTTTTTTCAAGTTATACCCCGAAGCAGGTTAAGATAATTATCTAAAAAATTGTTTTCGTATTTATCGCGTTTTGGGTAATTTGCACTTAAAAACATTGGTACCAGTGCAAAAGCTGTATAGCATGATATCTGTAATAGTTTTCATATATAACATTTTTCCCTACAACAAAAGGTTAAGAGCGCCGAAAAGTTACAAAATCTGCGCAAATAAATAGTGGCCATTAATACTTCCGATTACAGTCCATATAGAAGAGGCGACCATAAAATTAGAGTGGATCTAGTTTGTGGACTATATTTTCAGGGAAGGTTCAGTATGTCCTGATAAACCTAAATAGCATGGGTTGCCTCCCACTTGGTGATATTCGTTATCTATGTAACTTGTCCTTGTCTATTAGCTGTTTTGCTGAATTGTGTAGGCATTCTCTTATCATTCCTCTTTATATAAAAGGCGACAAGTCTGATATATCTAATAATTATGGACCTATTGCCAATTTATGTCATCTTGCTAAGATTCCTGAGGGACTGGTTAGAAATATTTTACGTATCTACTGCAGGTCTGTTCTGAGTTCATTGTAGCATGGATTTACTAAAGGTAAATCAAGCACAAAAAACTTGCTGGAATTTGCGCACTATTGTCTTCCTGCGGTTGAGGTCGGCCTTCAGGTTGATATTATATTCACTGATTTTAACAACGTATTTGATCGGATTAACCACACGATTCTTCTAAAAAAATGTCAATACCTACATACGTGGGTTTCCTATCCAATTTATAGATTGGTTGTGTTTTTACTTATCTAATCGTACACAGCAAGTGCTATTCCGGGGAGCTCTTTCATCCAAAATAAGTAATTCATCGGGGGTGCCCCAAGGTAGTATTCTTGGCACCTCCTTTTTATTTTATATATTAACGACGTCCCTGCTTTCTGATGTTGACGATGCGAAGATATTTCGTATTATTTCTCGAGAGACTGATTGTCGCCTTTTTCAATCTGACATAGTTCCTTTTTATAAATGGTGCTGTAGTAATTGTCTACCCTTAAATGCTAATAAGTATACTATCGTGTCGTTTTGTAGAAAAAGGGCCTCTGTGTTTTTATAATTTATGCGGTGGATGGAAGTCAATTAACGCGACCAGAAAGGAACAAGGACTTGGACAAGAATTTTAGTTCTATTCACTAATTCGAGGATCATATAAATGCTCTTCTAAGCAAAGCTAATTTCCGCCATGTGCTTTGATTAAAAGATTTCCCAAGGAGTTTTAATAGTTTTATCACTAAGTTTCTGTTTTGTACCTTTGTTAGGCCTATTCTAGAATACGCCATTCCTGTTTGTGCTCCTTACTACGCAGTGCACATTAACAGAACCAAATTCGATTTAGCGTAGATTCCTTAGATTCGCACTCCACGGCCTTTCTTGGCTTGACCGCATGAATTTTCTTCCTTCCAAAGCTTTCAAATGTGATCTTCCACAAAAGTAGCATGACGCTGGGTCATACTTTTTTGTGAGTTGTCGGCCTCAATCACAACGGCCAAGGCTTCGGAGGCAGCCTTAGCTAAGATTTGTCCAGTCACCCTCCCCGCTGTCCTTCGCATTAAAAGGGCCAGCTTCGACTGTCTTTCTGACTGATCTTCTTTTACGATTCTACGCGAGGATACGGTTTCCCTTTTGCCTCGTTATCCGCCGTGTTCAAGGTAGGATCACTTACCAGTGCAGTCTAAAGCAGGACGGTGTTGGGGACGTTGTGTCCAACGGGACAGGATTAACCGTAGTTGCAGAAGAATACTGCTTTCCCATCCTTTCCTAGTCCAAAAGTAGGCTCTCTGTTAAGTTTCATGATATGCGCCTCCCTAAACAGAATTTTATATCGCACAGGTGAAAAAGTTTTGCGCTTATCAGCAAATAACATGGAACTTTGTTTACCGTAATGTCCAGTACGCTTCCGTGGGAGCGCGTCACTGTAACCTTGAACCATACCTGCTATCACTCCACGCGTAAGTTCGCGACTCAGCAAATAAGCAACGCCAGAAGATGTGCGCTGCCACGGGAGCGTCTGCCTTTTGTTTTAGTTTATGGTGTTATTAAATTATTAGACTATTTAAGGTCCTTGTTAAGTTAATAAAACGATCAGTCAATTTATAACAGCGCTCGTTGGTTTTATTTAACTCGCCGCTCGTTGGTTTTACTTAACTCGCCGTTCATTGCTTTTTTCATTTCTTGCCTTGCAGTTACAAATATTCTGTGGAACACAGAATATCTGTCCTCAAAAACCGAATTTTTCAGTGGACATAAAGTGTAACACCCTATAGCCCCAAGGAGAACAAAATAGTTCTTGCCTCATCACTCTCCGTTGACCCTGTTAATGTGCCAATCGATGATAGATCGTCGTTGACGATATTATATCTTTGGCTTTTGTGCGAATTATTGCGAGCTAAACTTGAATACTTATATATGTATGTAAATTTTAATGAGTTTTCTAAAAAGAGGATACCAAGTTCCAAACTAACTGAAGCTGGCACGAGATCTCCTAGCAACGCCTATTTAAATTTTTTAGTTTGAAATTATTCGAAATACATTAGCAAAATACGGACTTTATTTATTTTAACAAAGAACTTACTTTGTATTGTAATTCTTGTAGGCACGATTCTTGTTACTCAGGCCCCAATTTTTGGGAACGGGGTTCGAAACATTTTGCTGTGCTAATTAACTCCACCGGTAGTTTGTGAAAGGAAAATTAACTCCACCGGCAGTTTATAAAAGGGAAATTATAATATATGTATAATAGAATTTTCCCAAAAGTTACGAATGTTAGGTGGCTCGCGAATTGCCCTATATCTCGAAAACGGGTCGAGATAGAAGTTTTTAATTATTTTTCCGTTAATTACCACAGCAAAATGTTTCGAACCCCGTTCCCAAAAATTGGGGCCTGAGTAACAAGAACCTCCCCTTCTTGTAATATATTTGGATAGAAGTGTTAAATTGCCTCGAAGTGGAAGTTTTGTGGAACAATGGCAAATATTAGGGCAGAATGCAAGAGCAATATGTTGCAATGCAAAAATGTTACTGCACCTCAAATTGCTAAAATTAAACGTCCTTCAGGGTACTGTTGCATGAATTTTCCAAAATATCCGGGAGACAGGTAGTACTGAAGAGGAAAGAAGCCTTGGAAGACCAAGAAATGAATCAGTTCTACAAGATCACTTTAGGGTATTCTAAAGTCATCGCAATCGGTTTAATACTTCTGTGGATGTTAGCAGCAATGTTGAATGAGCAATAGGGTCCAGCGTCTGCAAGTTTAATCTGGAGAAGATGTTTTATTGCTGGCCTCTCTTCAGTCCTACTACTATACGAATACAACTAAATGAAGCAAAAACGTCTTTTATGGGTTCGAACGAATCAAAATCCAAGCTGCATATTGGAGATGAGAATAGAATATAATTGTATTCTTTGCTAATTATTTTGCTATTATTTATTATAATTAATTAGATTGCTGAGTTTATTTTTGTTTAAGCATTATGTATCTCACATGCTTTTTTCACTCGAGTTTTCTTTTGTGATTTGCCGTATAAATTAGTTATTTTAGTGTCATCGATTGAAAACATGTTTCCTGTGTCAATAAGGTGTGGTGCACTGTAAATTATATGTATGAAATTGTTAGAAACCTTTTACATATCTTATGTGCCAAAACTTTGAGCACACATTGAAAAAATTTCAATTTCTTAAACAGCTAATTGCGATATCTCTACCATAAGTACGTAAATATTATAAGAAAGTGTAATTATTTCTTGTTTTCCTGCAAGTGTTGTTTATCGATTAAAAGTAATTGCTAAGTTTACATTTGTGATTTCGCTTTTAATGTCAATATAATATAATAATAATTATATTTTAATGTGACATAATAAGCAACTTCGTGTAAATAAAGCCATATTGACAATATTTTGTTTTAAATATATGAACCTAAAGTCAAAGTTCCAAACTTAAAATTTCCAATTCAGAAATACATTTAAGCGATAAAACATCTAAAGAAGGAAAATTTCATTCTGGAATGCAGTGGGCAAAGAATTCTCAATTGAACTGAATTGAAATAAAAAAATATATAAAACTTGTATTTCAGTTCAGTTAAAAATGTTTTGGTTTTAACTTATATTTAAGTTGTGGAAAATAGAACAGAACAGAAAATGCCACCGATGAATATCTCTTCAATATTATTCACACATAAAACTTTAAACCATCAGCTCAAGTATATGAAACAAATTGATTATTCATAAATCATATCTTGAAACGAAGGTATTTTTTTAAGATGAACTGAGTCCGAAACTTATTAGGTATATGATATTCCTAAAGAATTTTTGAATGAGTTACAAATATTGCTCATTTATTATTCATGCCACATATCTATTTAATATTTATATATAACGTATATTAAATCTGAAAAAAATTCAAAACTTGCTTCAGTCATGAATTATGTACATATATCCAACATATACATTTCATATATATATATATATATTATCACAGTGAAAAATAATCTTTTCGAAGTTAACTTTCTTGCTCTTGATAACTGCCATTAAATTATGCTAAATTTGAAAAAAAATTATCTTTAATTTATATAGTATGAGATATAACGTAATGTCTAGAAGCGATATAAAATGTGGTTGTCGTGAAATTGGATTTATATGTATATCGGATTTATGCTGTAATTATGCGGTTTTAAACAATTATTTCATTCAGGGGATATCCCATACTCTAAAGTATTTCCTCCGCCCCATCAAAGAAAATGCCATCAGCTGCACGGTGCACCGAAAACAGATAATCTACCCACTACAAATAATAAAAATAGTAAACGAGCTAAGCGGCACGTGAAAATCTTCAACACCTTTTTCCCGAATCAAGTCCTTTTAGTGTTCCGTTCCAAAATTGGCGAAGCGGAACATTAAAGTGTTCATTTTGGTATCCGTCTGTGTGTTACAAATTACCAGGGCCAAACGGCCAGCTAGA
Source organism: Neoitamus cyanurus (assembly GCA_947538895.1). Taxonomy (NCBI): domain Eukaryota; kingdom Metazoa; phylum Arthropoda; class Insecta; order Diptera; family Asilidae; genus Neoitamus; species Neoitamus cyanurus. The sequence goes on from OX384547.1 coordinate 5,072,742, forward strand.
GACTGGAAATTCGGCATAGTTAAATGCTTGTTATGACCCAATACTGTGATATGGATAAATAATTCAGATAATTATGGGTAATAATGTGGAGTTAACTAGGTTATGAAAAATGAAAAACATTTAACCTCATCGAGTTGAGTATGTGGTGAAAACTACTACCCCATGGAAAGCAAACAAACTTTTTTTAAATTATTTGGTTTAATTTTTTATAGAAAGGCAAAAAGAACAAAAATTGCCCTTTTATTCCTAAAGTATTAATCGGAAAAATTTGAAAAAGATTCATTAAATATGCCATAACGTCAGCATTGATCAAGAAGCATAGGTAACATTGTGAAGTATATAATCGGGAGTCATGAGTTGGGTGTCTAATAAAATGTCACTTGGAAAACAATTATATTCTTTTAATAATCGTTTGATTAAATTTGTTTAAGAAAAAAAATCACAACTGCGAAAATTGCTTCTATATTTCCTAAGTATAAGGTGTGTTTTTAGATGTATGTAACTTTAAAATTATATAAAACATAAAAGTGATGCTAATGGCCATGACATTGACTTTATTGCAAAGTTTATGCCATTAGTGTTGATTTCGGTAAAATAGGCGTCGCGCGGCTGGCTCGAATGAAGCGCAATCTAGATGTCAAATTTTCGAACACTTTTTGGAGGAGCTGGGGCCGCATATCGGCAATAACGTGGCCAATGTTGACTTCCAAGTGGTTCAACGTCTGTGGTTTATTTGCGTAGACAAGCGATAGATGTTCATTATGTGGAATTATGCGCTCATCGAATGTTTCCCGTAATAAATTGATTGTATCGCGATCTGTGGCATGTTGCGACGCCTTGTTGAAATCAAAGCTCTTTGACATTAACACCATTAAGCTGGGGAACGAAATAGTCAGTAATCATGGATCTGTAGTGCTATTTATTGACCGTAACGTTCTGGCGGACATATTCTTTGAAGAAATATGGGCCAGTGATGCCACCAAATAGTGATCTTTAGTGGATGTGATGGCGTCTCAGTGTCATTAAAATCTTCTAAATTTTCTGCACTCCAAATCCGCGAAATTGGTTTATTTTCGTGGCCATTCAACCAAAAATGAGCTTCATCACTGAACTAAATTTTGTTTTGAAAATAACCACGATGGTGTAATTTACAAGCATTGATAGCAAAACATACTACTGAGCACATATCATCCGTATGCTCTCAAATTGACTGTCACTAGAAACAGAGTTGCTAATTTGATTGCCTCTATTAATCGGAAAAAACAGAACTGAATTTAGCAACTATATAACAATGTCAGCATTGATCAAAAAGTATAGCCAACATTCTAAAGTTTAGTATTTCGACAAATTTACAGATTTACGACAAATATTGCAAAACGGCTCACAAGAATTCCAGTAAATAGAAGTATCACTAGGCATTTACTTATTTTTAAAATTACTACCTAGTTTCAGTAACTTCAGAATCATTGGTACGACATACTCATTGCGTGAGGCCCAATTCGAGCTTGACTGCTTTTCTAAATCGTTCATCGACTTGTCCTGGAACGGAAAGCTAGATACTTTGAAAGTCGAAAGAAACTAAAGAAATTAATTATCATTTATAATTCGATTTTTTTCACTAGAATGCAAAAGTGGTTTCAAAAGTGCAACTATTATGTTAACGCTCCAGCGGGCGTATCCTGTCAATTACCCTAAACGGCTACGGGCACGCTCCGGTGTTTTCAGCCGTAAAGAGAACAACGATAATATAATCAATAGAAACCAATTTTATTATAAATAAATAAGTACAAATAAAATAAGAGAATTATGAATTAACAATTTAAAGTAGTTCAGTACTCTTCTATTGGTGGATTTACCATTAGCAATTATTGCAATTGATTATTCTTGATATGGCCCTTGCAAACGAATTCTTAATATTAATTGCGATTGGCAAAGCCTATTTGCACCCAGTGGCGGATTCACTTAATATAGATATTATTCTTGTTATTATTCAATATTGATATTCTACTCACCTTAGGATCAGGTTAAGACAGCTATTGGACATCTAGTGAAACTTAATATTTTATATTTATTCAAGTTTACAATAAATTTATAAATGGTTTGAAAGTCGCGAAGAGCAGCACCAATCGCCCAACTTAAGCAAAGTTAACCTAATATAATGTTAGGAAGCACGGGAATAACACTTGCTGTGTTTTTTATGAGAAAGAAACATAGGAAAAACATTCTATCTTTTTCATATACATCTGAAAAGTATCAGAATACCACACATCAGTAAAATTCTGAATGTGTAAGAAAGATAAAAAGTTCTGCAGAAATTGAGAGATTGAGAAAATTAGGGTTGCCGGGGAAAATATTCTTGTTTTAGAAATTTTTATATTATTATAGAATGATCTTTCGTGGGACGGCCTCGATTCGATTAATATGAAGCTTGTAAGATGGGGACCAGACCGGACAAGCATAGTCCAGAATGGGTCTAACGAAATAACAATAAAGAAGTTTCGTTATGTAAGGATCATCGAACTCTTTAGACCATCACTTAAAGAACCCTAGTGTAGCATTAGACCTGCTGACGATATTTTCAATATGATCCTCAAATGAAACCCTCAAGTTAAGCAGGACGCCTAAATCTTTGGTTTTGTCAAATCTAGCTAGGGGTGATCCGTCAATACTGAAGTTAAAATTCAGTGGTAGTTTCTTACATGCAAAGACCACGAAGGGACATTTATTATGTATTATTGACATTTAAAGGGAGACAGTTTACTATACACAAGTTTTGGAAGGCTGCCAAGCTAGAGTTCAGAAGCTGACAGTTAGTAATGCGAGACAGCATTAATGCAAATGATGAACAGCAATGGACCCAAATGGCTGCTTTGCGGTACACCGGAGGTATTTTTATTGGAATCCCCGCGGAAAAGAACCTTTTGAGTACGTTCCGACAAATAGGATTTGACAAAAAAAACACTGACAGCTTATGAACCAGAATTTTGCGATTGATTTTTTCAAAAGCCTTCCTAAAATTCTTAAAAATGCAATCGACTTCTTTGCCAGCTTCTATAGTTGATATGCAATAGTTAGAAACTTTAACAAGTTAATCATGGTCGATATACCATTCACGAATAACGTACCAAAAATATGACAGGAACTGTTTGCATTGATATTATAAAACATCGAAAACCAAGGCTTCAAATAACTTCCCACCAAAACTTTGGCAAAACTATCTTAACTATACTGTGCACGTATTAAACAAGGATTGTTTTACCTCCAAATAGGCTTTTGGATATAAATTGGGCAAAGCTAACGTAGCAAAGCTTTACTAACTATGCTCTGGTAAACATGAGCTAAATTTGAAATGCTTATTATTTTGGCATTGACTAGTAGTCGTCAAACGGCGCCGATATTAGTTATCAGTGTGACCCCTCAACGTAAATAATTGGTCGAAAGAACTTTATGTAGAGCGAACAGGCGCTTGTTATTTAATTGCCGAATATCATTCGCTTCACAAAAATCAAACCAATCGATAAACGTCAATTGTACTTTCTTCTTCTTGTTTGCTTATTCATTTGCTTTCATTCATGTTACGACGGCAGCGCTGCTATTGCTTACTGCCTACTGCTTGCTGCCCTGCTGCTAGGTTCTGTTTTGGGTTGCATGATTATTGGCAACTTCCGTGGTGACCGAAAAACACCACTACAAATAGATAAATTAAATAAATAACAAAGAATAGAAACGAGAGGTGAGCAGCACCTTTTAGCAAAATAAGCGGGAACATCGTCGGGATCACAAGAGTATTGTCAACCATGCTGCAACATCCGTTCAGAAAAAACACATTCGTCAAAAATTAAATCATTAGGTTCAAGGGATGTCGGGATTATGCGGCATTATTCGAAAACAAATAAGTTTCATAGATTCTTGGAGGGATATTCAGCTTCCAATGAATTTGATTAACAAAGGAAAGAATAGCAATAATGTCGCAAGCGCTATTAATAAATTCATATCATTAATCAGAAAAACTAAACATAAAGATGTTCCATGCAGAAATTTGTACCACTTTTCCCTGTTAGCGATGCATCCACCTTATCTCATTCCATCCATGCCGTCCTGCGGCATAGTCTTTCGCTTTCGCATGAGCTTGGTGGATGCATCGCTAAGAGGGACATGCGGTTCAAATTTTTGTACGGCGCGGCGTGGAACATCTACAATACTTAGGTTTATGATATAAAATTTACACGTTCGTTTTTTCAATTATAGCGAAAACCCGTCAATGAAACGTTGAAAAGTAGAATAAGGTGAAGCGCGCTCTACTGAGCGCACTTTCGTCGGCCTGCCAGACTGATCTGATTTTGATATCTTAGACCACGGCCACCCACGCATTGTCCCCGATAGCTGCCAGACTACGGTTTTTATGTTCAGGGAAGTGCCCTTAATGAATTCACAAAAATCTAGTTTTAATATTTAATATTATGAGTAAAATTGTCACCAACTCCCGGACTACTCGTATTTTATATCCACCTGAAATTTTCTCCAGGTATTGAAAATAGAAAAATGAATAGCAAGTTACGGATTGCACCGTTCAGCCATTAAACTTTAATCCGCCAGCAGTCCCGGAACATCTCTGGCACAGAGGGTCGCAACCCGTAACATAAAAAATTTACTGAAAGATCTTGACAATTTGGACGGATAAGATGAAAAGGGCCCTGGATCCCCAAAAAGGCAACTCAGCTCAGGGCACAAAATATGAAAGGAATTCCTAACAGAATTAGGTGGGCCAGGCATGGGATGGCATTGACGCGATTTTCCTTTTTTACTTTCCTTCCACACTCGTGCTCCTTTTTCGATTTTTCTTTTCGGCATGTATCTCCACCCGGCAGAGAGTTCCTGTATATACCCACATAGATACCGGGGCAGACTCTAAAATGGTATACAAGGGTGGCTACGAGCAAATATGGCAGCCAACACCAGACTTCGACACGTAAAGTGCCGTTGCTATGACAACGCGGACCCTTCTCGACGGCTCTATTCAATTACCTCACAGAATATACCCGCCGCACATCCAGGTGCTATACGTGTAGAATATAGCTGTCGAAGGAGCAGATAAAAACCATTTGTCAGGATACATAAACTCACTTAGCTACAGAGTGGGAGAGGAGCTTTTATAGGGTTTACAAAATGAGCTTTACAGCCAGAGCCAGCGCCATGTCCTGGGTAGGTAGCGGCTTGACATATAACATTAAGCGAGCTATATACTGTACTGTACACAGCGAGGGGAGAAAAGAAAGGATGAACATCACCACAAAACGCTGTCATGAACTTTTCATTACGCTGGCTGGAAAATCTCATCCTGCGAGTCTGCCGTTCGCCATACATTCCGCTCTCGGACCAAGGCGGGGGCGACGCCAGCCTTCATTTTGTATCAAACTTTCCGGCATCTAATTTCTTGCCTAATTTTCATGTCAAAAACATTCGCTGTTCATTATGCTCTGAAAAATGTGTTGTAAAAATGTTCACAGGCCCACTAACCAGAAATTAGGGTGGCAGAAGTTGGCTTACGAAAGCAGTACTTTTTTCCGGAATAATTTATTCAAAGTTCTGCGACCCCCAGCCGTTCTTTTTTGCGGCGGACTCGTGGTCCACTTAGCAAATCTCCGGAAAAATGTCAATAAAAACAACTTTGTACCTCGAGGACTGCAATTACGTAAAGCCGACGATGTTTCAGAAATTTGCGTCTCGAATTTTTGCACTTTGGGCTGGCTACAGCCACAGGGCAGCCAGAGCTCAGAAAAAGTTTTTAGATAGGATTTATACTTTATATTGGCCTAGCCGAGATATAAGCAAGCTTGTTTTCATCTTTAAAAAATTTACCACAGCCAGACCCAATTAAAGGTCCATAATTACAAAATTCACTCTGGCAAAAAAATTGTTTCCTTGGCTCGCTGCAAGGTTACATATTTTTACTCTTTTAAGTGGAACTTTCTTAAGATATTTTTAAATATTATATATTTGCACAAATAATTCTATTCACTTTCTCATAAGTTCTAGCTATAATAGCCTTACGTGACCTTAAGGCAGCTTACGAATATGTACGATTATATGAAGTGATATATTATGACCATAATAGTTTTATCCAATCTTTCGTTAACTTTCGAAATCTTTCGACAAGTCTATGGTCCAGAGCGTACAAATCTTAAGGGAACTTGACAAAAGTGACGTTTGTGTAAAAATTGGAAGATATATCGAGAGAAATTCTTTACTAACTCTATATGCTCATCATTAAAATGTGCGGACATTGTACACAACTTGTTTTAAGATTCCACTGACACCTCAGTTTTTGAAAAAGTACATTAAGGCGATTGTAGTTGAGCTTAAGATTCTATTTGACAGAAACTTAACCAATCTTAGGGAAATTTGACGGAAAATCTTAGGGAGCCTTAAGGCCATTATAGATGGGACTATTTGTGTTTTATGTTATATATAAATATAAATATATAGCAGCATTTTTTTTGCTTCATTATTATGCATATCTATTCTCTTTGCCCCGATTGAGGCTGCGTTAATGGTGTTGAGTTGTGTACATACTTTTGAAATGAAAATTTATGGGAAAGCATCGCACACCGTACAATGTGCTCCGTAGTCGCTTATAACGGCGCGGCGGCGTTGCTTCTTTGCTATGTAGTTTCCTGTATATCGAATGTTAAAAGGCAAAAACACACATCACTTACTTCCATCCTGAAATGTACGAAATTGAACTATTTTTTACAAGTCATTAGCAAGAGATTGTATAGAACAGGGGTGGCCAGCGACTTTACCATTGGGAGACACATTTTCACATTTTGGGAAGGAAGATTTGAAAGAGTCTTATTTATCCTTATTAACAAAACAAACAATAAGAAAATCAGTTTCCCCCATGTCTCCCATCCCCGGTCAGCCTTATTCAGGTTTGCCGTTGTCTGATGGTATATACGCACATATTTAATAAAAATAACTATTGGGCGGTTTTAATTTATTAGCATTTAAGAAAACTTGTGTGGACTGCCCTTCCAAATCATGCACAAAATTGTTGACAGCTAACTGCTAAGATACACACCACTCATAAAGCATTTACAAGCAAATTTGATGTTTAAAGATTTCTTTAAAAAAAACTGTAAGATAAAATTATGAATAAACTATTATCACAATTTTTCCCAATTTTGAATGTATTTGTAACATTTTTTACAACAAAGATAAATGATGAGGAAGCCTGTCTGTATTTTGAAATTGTGCATCTTCTTTCAATAAGGACGCTCAAATTTTTAATGTTGGTGAATAAAGCAAGTTGTGTCTGAAATATCTTTGAGGTTTAGAATCCAAGTGAAGTTTATTAACTTAATATTAGGTACAGTTCTAATAACAATCCATCGTATAAGTACAGGTATATATAAACTTTCAAGTTTATTATATATTTGATAACATCTCCTTGCCCTTTTTAATTAATTCCTAAATTCAATATGATCTACTTTGATGTGGTCTAGTGCGTGTTTAGTTTACAAAGAAAAATAACGATATTTAAGTCTTTGTTTTGTAAGAGCTGCGTGAATTTTAAATTTAATAGTTAAAGTAATTTTTAGTTTTTTTTGTTGTTGTTTTTTTTTGTTGTTGAGCCTGAGGATGTTTCCATCTTCAAGTATGATAATATATGATCGCGGTGTATTCGATTTATCAACTAGTATTGCGGGCTGCTATATTTTCCCATTCCTAAACACAATTCGTTCATCTACTGCAAAATGAGTGTCCCTCTTCCGTGTTATTCTATTGAAATTATTAGTTCAATGTCATTATTGTCACAGAATCTTTTGAACTCATACGAGCCGAATGTGTTATTACCAGCTATAATTAATCATGGTGTTCCGAAATACGGAAATATGGGTTTTAATTTATTAACTCTGTTTTACCCATTTAAAAGTAATGTATCTAAAAACAATGAATGATAGTCACAGACTATCAGATACCGTTTACCATTCAATTCCATAATATCAACATCATATATGTCAGGTGAATTTAATGGCTCTTTTATGTTATTTGCACTATACCTTTGGCACATATCCCACGTCATGACTATTTGCTCTATCGCACGTCTATGAGTATTCCAGGCGAGTATAGAGGTTCGTGCTCTGGCTTTTGTTGTCTCTATACCTAAGTGTGGGACATGATCAAAATGTATGTCTTTAATAACGTAGGTAAAAAAAGTCTATCATTAAAAAAGATCAATCTGTTTTCCACTATAAGATTCCATTATATATATATATTTATATTTTCTTATTTACAATGTTGTCCGCTGTATTATATTTGTTTGCACAGAGTTTTGTGTAAAGTACATATTTCAGCTGTGATACAATATTTATTATAAAATTATTCATTTGGAAAGTATTTATTGAGGGAAAATTATTCAAAAACCTCGAAAAAGAACCTACCTACTCTTACTTACTATTACTTAATTAGTTACTTACTTAATACCTAATCTAGCTTACATATATGGTCTACACTACATTAAGTAGCCTTATTTGGGGGTTTTTAGAAATAGATCAGCTTTGGTACAATTTTTTTCTGCTAGGGATACACTTTTATTAGCTATTCGCTGCATTTCCGTTATTTCATGCCGCGTCGAGTACCACCATGGTAGATTATTAATCATTTTAAACAATTTGTTTCGCGAAATTTGTAGGTTATTAGTTTTAGCATTTAGCAGCTACCATAAAGCATATTTGTTCGAAAAATCATTTTGAATATTAGAAACTTATTGTCTAGGCTACGTTTAGATCTGCGATTTATGAGAGGATATAGGATCTTGGTCAGTAGGTTTATTTTAAGAATCGTATTATCGATGTGGAGCTTATACGTTAGGGTGTTATCAAAAGTAATTCCTGGCTATTTAAGACTATTGCACCATATTATATCTTGTTCACACAGTGACAGGTTAGAGGATGGAAGATAGGCAGATTTTCTTCGCCTTGTGAAAAACATGGCTTGTATTTTTCCCGCATTTAATTTCATTTTCCACTTGTGGAAATAATTTTCAAGTATAACCAGTCTTGACTGCAGGGAATGCACGATATCTAGGAGATTTTTTGCTGAATAATACAAAGCGATGTCACCGGCAAAAATTGACGAAGTACGATTTTCGATTCTTGGGAAATCCGCTGTAAATATACTGTAGAGTATAAATCCAAGGACTGACCCTTGGGGAACGCCCCGGCTACTATCTGTTGACAGTTCGACTTTATTGAGCTCACGTATACGTAGAATTTTCTGTTCCTGAGGAAATTATATGTAATGGCTGTGAGAAGTGGGGGAAAACCAAATCCAATCATTTTAATATAATTGTCGAACGCTGCCTGGATATCAAGCAAAATTAGCCCTGTTCATTTTTTCGCTTCTAAGTTTGTTTTTATATGTTGTGTTACTCCGGCCACTGCATGTGTTGTAGAATGACCACTTCGTGAGCCAAATTGTTGGGGTGGGAGCGGATTATTTTCATGGATAAAGTCATTCAATTTGATTTTTATAACTTTTTACTTAGTTTGGAAAAGGTTGGCAGTGAACTTATAGGGAGATAGCTGTTAGGGTTGTCTTTAGGTTTTGACGGCTTGCATATTGGAACTACGTTGGCTATCTTCCAAGACTTCTTAAAATATTGTAATTTCTTACAAACGTTGAATATGAAGGTTAAATATATGGAAGATTTAATGCAGAGGTTTGGTATCATGTCCAGGCCACTAGATTTATGTATTTTAAGCGTGGAAATAAGTGCTCTGGTTTGGTGGGGGGGGTATATAATCCTTGGCGTCAACGAAAGATGTCTTTGTCGACAAAATCGTGGGCACACTGCATTACGTCAACATAATTGCTGGAGTTACTTAAGCTAACAAAAATTTTGTTGTTTTCTGCAAACTGTTCAGCGAATATATAATTATATATGTACATACGTCTGCTTTTTTTTCGAGATTATGCACAGATAGTTTCCTGTAGTCAGGACTGGCAGTGCTCGGTTTTTATTTTTAATGATTTTCGCAAGATTCCAGAATGGTTTTGAAGCCTTATTCATTTTAGATGATTTCTTTGAGAAGCTCAGATTTTTTAAACCATTTAGTTCTGACTCAGTTAGGACATTTAGCTGGTCTACTTCTGTTTTGAAGTGTTTAAGTCGATATCGTTACCATCTTCTGCGAGCTGCGTTTCGCCGTTGAATCATGTTCTTGATATGCTCCGGGATACAGCAAGTGTATAATATGAGCCTAACGATATGGTGCGGAGTGATTAATAGCTAACTTAATAATGTAAATAGTGTATGCGGCATCTATAGCTCACCCAAACAACCCTACTAAAATCATCTACAACTAGCTCTTCATTAACCGTAGCTCTGTTAACTCTCTGTTGATGAATTCGATATCGAAGTGTTCATCAGTAAGATCAGTAAGACAGAGTATAGTAAAAGAAGTGGTGTTAAGCAAGCTATGTAGTATAATAGATCCCCATGCGTTACGTCGAATACAGTTCCAGGAGGGGTGTCTTCAATCGCCACCGAGTATTACATTGCCTGCTATTCTTGATAGTTTTAGCATGTCTGAGATAAAATTACAGTTTTATCTGCATTACCATTACCTCCTGGAAAGTATGTTAGATGGAGATTATCTTAACCTTTTCATTGTTATCGATCGAGATTTCAGCCACTATTGCTCCTATTGTAGTTAGTTTAAGGGGAGGGTAAGGTTAATTCGTACAAAAAAAGGCACATTTTTGTGAATTTTTTTCGACAACTCAGTTAAAATCTATTCATTAAAGCTAATGGTACATCAAAGTAGAATATTTTGTAAAATTTGCATGTAGAAATATTGAAAAATAAGGCAATTGCAGCCATTATTTGGAAGCGTCTCAGAAAAAAATAGAATTGCGGTGCCCCTCATAACTCGGTACTGGATCATCTCAAATCAAAAAGGAAAGTTTTTGTCGTTAGATAATCGCTTTCTCCAGGTAACGCGGGAGGAGTTTTTCGAAATTTAAATTTTTAAATTTTTGGGAACACTTTGAAGTAAAAAACGCGATTTTTGCAAAGAAAATCGGATAATTTGTTATTATAAAATAAAAACCATTAACAAATTTGAAAAAAAACTCTCCCGTGTTACCTCGTAAATTATGTACAGCAATAGTGTTCAAAATTTCAAAAGAATCGGTGCAGTAGTTTTAAACTTATGAGGGGCACCGACTTTGAAAACATGAGTTGTGGGAAAAACGCCTTAAAGTTTTAAACACTAAAAAATGTAGAGTAAAACGTTCATAAGCGAGTTGCTTAAACTGCTGTATCTTCGTTAGTTTTGCTACGATCCGTCTCAAATTTTCACACAATATTTTTGAAAGGTTCTTCATTTAGAAAATGGAATAAAAAAAAATTCGAAAAAAAAAATTTTAATACCTTACCCTGCCCTTAAAAGATGGCAACAGTGTGCATTTGAGATTTTTACGAACAATAAGTGCCACGCCGCGTCCCCCTAGTACTCTATAGAGCTTGGCAAAATTTAAAATTTAAAATTTTAAAACGCTGATAGGTGGGAATTTAGCCTTATTTGGCGGATTGATAGTTTTGGGGGACTCACTCTCGTCGTCACCTTCTTCGTTCTGCATTATAGTTTGCAACGGAGCAAAATAGTTACCAGCGCTGGCAGATGGTTTGCGAGAAACTATGTAGAGGAGCCTCGTAGAATAACTTGTTTACTTGCCTTCCCTAAGGAATAGGTCTGGACCACAGCTTCGTCGACAGATCTTGCATCTAAGTGCAACACATCCTTTACTGGAACGAGAAGGCATCTTGCCCAGTGCAACACAGTTTTCGTGCAGGCTCGAAAACGGGCGTTTTTTTTTAAATAGCTGCCAATATACCACACTTCAATAGTTCCGAAAACTATACGCGGCTAAATATAGTGGTGAATATTGAATGCAACACTATAGAATGCACAAGCGATCCGTTCAGACCAAAGTCTGCTCGAAGACTAACCACTATTAGATTATTTCGAAATTTTCAAAAGTATTTGATATTCTCTCTTAATATTTTCATATTATCCGGCCAACCTTGGGTAATAATATTCTTTAACTCTAGTAAAATAGAGTCTTTGGCGGTATGTTCTTTGAATATTTCTAGCTTGGCAGGGCTAGCATTTATAGTATGAATTATATCATAGCTATCAGGGATTTCTATCTCAGGATTTTCTGTTTTAATATAATTTCTTGAAAGATCAGTCAGCTATATGCATCTCTTTCTCTGGTATATGTTTGAGCAGTATATTATATTTTAGAAGACGAAGTCTCATGCGCTGGAGTGTTACAGATTACTAATTTCTTCAGTAAGAGTGCCTAGTAATGGCTTATGGTCTGTTACTATTGTGACCATATATGTATATATAAGAGTAAAATTTGTGACAACCAGATATAATGGCCCATAATTCTTTTTCAATTTGTAAGTATCATTCTTCTACCTCTGTCAAGCTACGAAATGCAAAATTTACTGGTCGGCCTTCTTGCATCACACAAGCCCCTAACCCATTTTCGGATGCATCTGTGTGAAGTGTTATCTCCTTTTTAGAGTTCAAAATTTGTAAGGTAGCTGCTTCATTTATAATATAATATCTCTAATTTGATTAAAACATTTCATATGTACAGGAAGCCATTGATATACCGTATTGTTTTTTAATAGGTCTCTACAAAGTTACAAATGTAATTCATCATCCCAAAAATTTTTGCAATTGCTTTTTATTATCCGGAGAAATCTATTGGGTGCAAAAAGATTCGAATGGGTTTATCTGGTTATTCAATAACAACTATTGATAAAACCTAGTCAGCTGACGCATATGCTAGATCTATAACGGTGCATTCATATAATTTATTTAATTCCCTTTTAAGTGTGTCTTTTAAAGCGAAAGGATTCCATTTACATGACCATAAAACTGGTTTATAATTGTTTTTAATAGAATTTTAGAATTAGTTTCAAATCTACTCAAGCCCTGAAACACCTCTGGAAACTTTTTTTTTGTATCCTCTTCGTAGTTTGTATTGATAAGATCTTATCATTTTATGAGATTAAGATCAATGCACCCTTTCAAATCTATTATTGGGGCAATATCATTGTTAATATGACAAAATTTTGTTTAAATTTTATTTTGTTGACTTCGCAGGTCAAAGTTACTGAACCCATTGGTTTTATTGGACTACCCCCATACGCAATGACTTTACTTGAATATTTCTCAATAATTGTTTCCGGAATATAGTTCAGTATTTTGACCGGAATGGCACTCACTTCTGCATCAGTGTCTAATTTGAAATTTATTAGACCACATCGTTTTCCTATTGCCGGACAGTTTCCCTTTTCATGCACTTGACCACATGCTGTACATCTTACTGGTGTAGTAAAGTTGGGGTTATGTTTTCTAAAATTATCTCAAAAATTTTTAGCCTTTTGGTTTTTTTCTGAATAACTTTTATTGAGATTATTTGTGTTTTTAATTGATGTTACTTGGCCTTTTGAGCCCCCTGAACCTGCTACTGTAGCTGATGGTGTCCAAATTTATCCGCTTTGAAGCTGTCCCCTGTATTTGCTGCATGCACGCCTCCGAAACCCTCGCTATTTTGATTTCGCTTGTTGCTGTAAAATTCTCCGTCTCCAGTAATTTTTTCTGCAATGCCTTGTCAGTAACGTCAATTACCAGCCTGTCACTGAGCATCAGTTTGTTTGGGTATCAAAATTGCACTTCTTAACCATCTTCTTTAGGTCCATCAAATAATTATCGAAAGGTTCACCCTTTTCTTGTGACCAGTACAGGAACATGAACGTTTCGTATACTTCATTTGCTTTCCTTTTCAAAAAGCTACTTGAAGCTTTTGAAATCCCCATGCACATGTATATTTTATTTTCTTGATTTTTAACGTTACTGTTTAGTTTTTAGTTTTCACTAGCAATTTAATTAGTTCTTTTTCATTTCCGTATGTGTTCTCATTAGAACGGCTGGGCCAACCTCACAATCCAAGTGAAACCTTATGTTAGGTACAGTTCTCATAACAATCCATCGTATAAGTAGTAGTATTGCCATACTACAATATCCACTCCATTAATATTTTATTTGAAAGAATATTTTATGGCATTGAGTATGGAATATAACGTCGTTCAAATATCCCCCACGGATTTGCTTAGTAGCATGTATTCGGGAGTTCCAATTTTCGATATCTTTATTACATAAATCTTGCGGAATTTTCTGGATGGCATTCCTTATGTTGACTCTGAGAACATCAATTGTTTGCAATTTATTCGCATAGACCTGTGATTTAAGACAGCCCCAAAGGAAGAAGCCTAAAGGCATCTAATCGCACGATCTCGGTGGCTAGTTCTCGTCGCCCGCATATCTCTGCATAATATCCAATATGGGATGCGCTGTGTAGAACGTAGAGCCGTCCTGTTGGAACCACATGTCGCTAAAGATGATTTTCGATGATGAAAGTTTCTCGAACGTGGCACTGATTTTGATAATAGAATTTGATGATTTTCACACGTCTTGCAACGCTATAACCGTCCATGGTGATTTGCCACATACTTGGACAATTCACAAAAATTTTACTGATGTTGCTGTAACAAAATGGTCGCTATAACCTAAAAAGTTTCGCGAGTCCATATTGAAAGACCTTTTACAATCTGGCAGCATATTTTCATTCAGTAACTCCAAAAATCTCCACATACCAACTTTCATGAAAATATTCTATATTCTTGGGTTTCCTTGGGGAAGCGTTTAACTTTTTCAAGACACTCCCTTTTCTTGCTATGCGAATCTACACTACCGCCATACCATAAGAAGTTTCACTATAATAAATTGTAACAATTATTTTTGGATATTATTCAAATTCATTTCACCGTTGTTTCACACACAACTACATTTGACAAAGGAGCCAGCCATAGAACTCACCTCCAAGAGCCGCGTAATGACCAGCCCTAGTATAGAGTAATTAATATTTAAAATACCTCTTGATAATAAGTAGTAAACGTCAACACGTATGTCAATTAGGTCCGTGATTAAAAGCTTAATAAACGGTGAAGTACGCTACCACCAATAACAAATAGTGATTAAAAGCTGGCTGGAATCCGGAATGGTGAAATACAAAATATAATATCAGTGGAGGACACCATTAATAGACGTAAAGGCAGTACTATCCAGGCGGATAAACATAACCTCAAAACTCTCCCAATAAGTCAACGGCAGCGTAGACTTGTTAAAGATATCAACTTCAAACAATAGAGTGCGCTCTAAAACCTTCACGATAGTGACAGCGTCAGTTAAGAAATAAACATAACCTACAAAATGGACAAATACACAGAACTATTGTTGCAACAACTAGATATAAAGCTAAAACAGCAAACAGCAACTATAACCACCGAAGTAACGAAAAACGTTATGCAGGCACTTGATGAAAAAATGAAGTCCTTGATAGAAGAAAATAAAACCCTCAAAACGCAAGTCACAATACTCGAGAATAAAGTGAATTTAATGGAGAGAGATAAACGCAAATCAAACCTCATATTTTTTGGAATCGACGAAAAAGGCAAAAACGAAAATGAGTTGGTGGATTACATAAGAGAAATTGTGATAGGGGCGGGTATAGCTCTCGATAGCCAGGAAATAAGTAACGTACGAAGAATTGGTACCTACTCGGAGAAAAACCGGCCCGTGGTTGTCTCGTTTACAACAATATGGAAAAAACATCTACTGTTAAAAAATAAGACCAGTTTCTCATCAGGTATATACTTCAAAGAAGACTATCCTAAAGAAGTTATCGAAATAAGAAAGCAATTACAACCGAAGTTAGAAGAAGAAAAGAAAAAGGGAAATATTGCTTTTATAAAGTATGATAAACTGATTGTTAAAAAACCAAAAGATAGTGGTCGTGAAAAAAGGAAAAGAGACGAGACCCAATCTCCCAAACAACCATCATCATACTTGAAAAAATCAAATACTACAACTAATTCGCAAAATCGTAAAGCTACGCCTGCATCAACAAAAGAAATAATAAAACCTAACCTGTTTAATTATGTATCTCGCGAGAGATCAGCCTCTACGTCAGAAATTTCAAAAAACATTTAAGGGCCTCCGACAACACCTGGAACCAAAACAAATTAAACCTAACTAGATCATCCAACATAACAATAGAAGAATGCACCCCAAGCCGGCTAGTCACCGTGGGGGAAAAAGACTGTTATGCCCACTCTCCAATGGGCATGCCAACGACAAACCAACTACGAACCATGCTGCTGCCTTTTCCTTCTCATTATAAAATGCGTGTCCCTTCTCGCTCGTGTTTTGGTCGACATGCTCTAACTTTTCCTTTGTGTTAGTTAAACCATTTGAGTTGCCGCATTTAATTCAGCACTTTTTAGCAGTGGTTCGGGCCCTAGATACGTATTTAGTACACGTAATTTGTCAAAGTTCAAGCAAAAGTGAGCTTAAGCTCAAGTAAATATTGTGTAAAAGTGTGTAGAAACGAAGAAATGGAATTTATTAAGCAGCTAGTTCTGCTAAATTAGCTAATTCTTAAAAATAAATAAAATAAAACTTAGTTCGTTTCTTTGCATTTCACCGATCACAACAAACAGAGCTTTCTGACGGTTCACATCTACATTGATGGAATTATGTACGAACGCCTTTTTTTCAGCTATTCCGCCAACTGGTCACTCGTTAGTTAATGGTAATGGCATACCCATTGGAGAATGGGCATTACCCTCCAACAAACATACCCAAGATAATCAAAAGAAATGAAGAATCCATTTATATACATAGCTACATATAACACTCTCTCGTTAAGGACAGATGAAAGCCTAAGTGAATTACTATTAGCACTAGAGACAGTTAACTGGACAATATTAGGAATGAGTGAAGTTCGACGCCTAGGAGAGGGAATAGAAGATCATGGCCAGTTTATTCTCTACTACATAGGTGAAACACCAGGCCAATATGGAGTGGGTTTTCTGGTCAAGAAAGAATTAAAAGAAGCTATTATAGAATTTATCGGTATTTCTGAACGTATTGCGATACTTAACCTTAAACTACCTTCAAGCAGAGAACCATGGTCCATAGTCCAAGTCTACTCTCCTACAGAACAATATAGTGTCGAAGAAATTGACCGTTTTTACTCAGTGCTGTCGGAAACAATTAAAGAATATACGCACAAAAATTGCATAATTATGGGAGACTTTAATGCAAAAATAGGAAACCGTATTGACACGGAAGAAATTGTAGTGGGACCCTTTTGCTCCGGAAAGCGATCGAGAAATGGAGAAAAATTAATACAACTGGCCTGTGAATATAATTTAAAAATTATGAACAGCTTCTACAAAAACCGAAAAAGTAATAGATGGACATGGCATTCACCTGATGGTCGCATTAAGAACGAAATAGATTACATCCTTAGCAGCAGAAGCAACATCTTCCAAGACTGCAGAGTGCTCAATAAGCTCAACTTTAACAGCAACCACAGAATGATTAGAGCAAAGATAAAAGACCCAGATAGTAAGAAAACCAGACCATTTAAAATAAAATCAACAAGCCCAATGGCTAAAATGAACGCAGAAAATCTTCAGGAAGAGTTAAGGAACTTTAAAGTAAACGCAAAACATCCTAATTTACAAGATAAATATAATACCTTACAGCAAATACTCACTAGCAGAAGCGCCACAAATAAAAAGACCAAGAAAGAACAGTTCAAGGAATGGCTATCAGAATCAACAAAAAGACTAATAGAGGATAGAGGGAAATTAATAGGAATACCTAACAAGAGAAAAGCAATTAGACAGAATATAGCTCAGGTCAGTAAAGAAATTAAACTAAACATGAGAACCGATAGAAGCTCATATAGACTAGAAATAATAGAAAAATGCATCCAAAAGACAGGCGGAATATAGAAAGCAACTAAAGAGTTAAATTACAAAAAAGTATGGATACCCAAAATGAAAAATACAAAAGGTAAATCCAAGACCAAGAGACCTGAAATATTAACAATAGCAACAAACTTTTTCAAAGACCTGTAGTCGAGAAAAAATACCTTGGAAAAATTAAATCTGTCTAACGAAGAACCCACACCAGAAATTATGGTATCCGAAGTTGAAAGGGCTATTAAATCACAAAAGAAGGACAAAGCTCCGGGAGCAGACAATATTACTAATGAACAACTGATTGAAAATGTAGAACACCTTGCCCCCATACTCACACTTGTATTTAATAAAGTTTTAAGAACTGAGAAAATACCAGAACAGTGGACATCTTCTACCATCATACTGCTACATAAGAAAGGCGCTAAAGATGACATAAACAACTACAGACCAATTAGCCTTATGTCAAACATTTATAAAATTTTTTCCAAAGTAGTATTAAATCGAATAAGCAAGGCACTGGACGAACACCAGCCTCGTGAACAGGCTGGATTTAGGAATGATTATTCAACCATAGATCATATCCATGTCGTTAAACAAATTTTCGAGAAAAGCAGGGAATATAAATTTACATTATACTGCTGCTTCGTGGATTATTGTAAAGCTTTCGACTCACTTGAACACGAGATGATATGGGGAGCCATGTATAACCAAGGGATACAAAATAAATACATTAGAATACTGAGAAATATATATGAGAACAGCACAGCAAAGGTAAAGCTAGAAACTGAAGGAAAAGAAATAAAAATTAAAAGAGGTGTTCGACAGGGTGACCCTATCTCTCCCAAATTATTCAGTGCCGTTCTGGAAGAAATATTCCGTAGAATGGACTGGAAAGGAAAAGGTTTATCTATAAATGGCGAAAAACTAACACACCTTAGATTCGCTGACGATTTGGTAGTGTTTTCACCAACAAAGGAAAGACTACAGGAAATGTTAAGCGACCTAGACACAGAGAGTCGGAAAGCAGGATTGATAATGAACACATCAAAAACAAAAATTATGACCAATGGTACTGAAGAACCTATAGTGGTCGGAGGCAGCGTTATAGAATATGTCAGTGAATATATTTATCTGGGTCACCTAATATCGACAAGTGACCTTATGTCTAAAGAAATAGACCGACGCATTGCTAACGCTTGGAAACAATATTGGAGATTAAGAGCAATAATGAAAGATAAACAAATTAGTATGGACATTAAAAGAAAGCTCTTTGATACATGTATCCTACCAGTTCTTACATATGGCTGTCAGACTTGGGCCTGAAACAAATCTCAAATAAGAAAATTAACAACATGTCAAAACGCCATGAACAGAAGCATGATGGGAAAGAAGCGCTCTGATAAGATTAGAATAGAGACAATAAGAAACCATACAAAAACTAGAGATGTAATAGTTACCATCAAAAAGTAAAAATGGAAATGGGCAGGTCACACAGTACGAGGCAAAGATAAATGGAGCAAGTCAATATTGTTTTGGTTCTTGGGTCACTTGAGAAGGAAACGGGGACGTCCATTCAGACGATGGATAGACGACATCGAAAAAATTGCTGGAGCCACATGGACTAGATCAGCAACAGATCGAGTAACCTGGAAGGGGTTGGAGGAGGCCTATGCTGTTTAGCAAACAGATAACAGTAGAAGTAGGATCAAATAAGATTATTAAAATAAGCTACACAATTCGTTGTGAACATTTATATATCTGAATAAAGGCTATTATATAATAAAATAATACATGGATTAACATTGACCCGGAGAGAAACCCTTTCAAGGACAATATCTCTTGGACCTTACCATTCCTTAAGAGCGTTGATGAGGAATACTTTTTCTAAAAATAACGGGGTTTCTTCATTAGCAGCCAAAATTATTTTATTTAACGTTATTCTTAAAGTTCTTCTGTTAATACATTACAATTGTCCTATGTTTGTTTGGCTTGAGTCAAGAAGCATCGATGGCAAGAAACATCGATGTCCCATTCCTACAGTAGGCACAATTCATTATCTCTTATTTAATATTATAAACTTTAACATATTATTTGCAGAATCTATTTACTATGTAACTGCTAATAAAATACAACATTTGACGGTTTAAATAATATTTGTGATGTTTATTTATTAATTATCCCTTTACATAAAGAATCTTATTTTGTGATCACTTTGGAAAATCACCAAGATGAGAAGTCGCTATCCCTTTATACAGTGTGCATCCGTCAGGGCATGCTACAGGTGATAGATTTAACCTAGAAAAACAAACAATCGTATGGAAGAGGAAAGGAGGGGATCTCAACTGTTTTCGAGTAACAGGGTACTTCATAAATTCGGGATGCACATTACTATCTTATTTTTATATTGTGATATAATGAATTTTAGATCACACGTTTGCAAAGGGTGGCATTATCTAGAACATCTATTATACAGATATCAAAAATGCTGTTTTGCTCTTATGATACTTGTTTAAGACACGACCGACTATTTTAAAACATCAACAAAAGATAGTAGACTTTGACAGTAAGTTAACAATTATTTTGTTTTATGGTTGGTAAATAAAAAATGGAATATTTGACTTGATGAGTGCTTCTTCCCAAACATCCAAGCTGAGGTAAGTGTATATTAAATTAATTAAAATGTTATTCATTTAATAATTTTTTAATTTTTTTTCGGAGCTACGGCAATGCAATAGGACCAAGGTGAATTTATAGAAAAAAAAACAATATCACGGATATTTAAAAAAAAAATTTAAAAAATTATGAAAAGTGGCGTCTGTTCTATTTTTACTTATTTCTATATTATTCCACTCCTTGGTTGAAGTTTCGACCACGGTGCTTTATGCTAAAATATATATTTTTTCACACAAATAATTCAATTTGGCCCCAGTACCGTAAATGACGAGCGCCTTAGGTTTTGGTAAAACTTGCACACGATTAGCTGTAACACTTGGTGATCTCGTGTGTAGTGCTCTGCCGGTTTCGTGCATTCACGGGATGCAACTAGCTGTATATATATGTATGTATTTACAGGAAAGGAAAAGTTAGGCCATATAAAGAATTAAAAGGAAATTCATAATTTCAAAAGGTATTTGGATTTTCTAATTTGAACACCATTGAAGAAGTTGATAATTTTAGAACTATGGACAAGAATATAATTGTAAAATTTATGGCATTATTTGTAATAACGTGAATGATGCTAGACAGACGCGGAATATTAATTTTTAATATATAAATAATTAAAAAAATTAAGCGTTCATTAGTTTCTCAAAGGTTCCATAAGTGACTTCATCAGTAGTTATTAGTGACAACTTCGAACACTGACAATCACTCTTGCACACTGATGAGTGCCAGTCAGCGCTTCAGTAACCTTCTCTTTAATGATTATAAAAAGAAATCCTTACAATTTATCTTTATATATATAATTCCACTGTACGTGTGTATGTGACTGAACTCCTCCTAAACGGCTGGACCGATTTGAATGAATTTTTTTGTATGCGTTTGGGTGGCGCCCTGGATGGTTTATTTTCACAAATCAACCCGGCAGATGGCGCTTCAGTTGTTGTAAAAATTCTTAATTATACTATTAGTAATGCGTGTGCCATGCTATGGATATCGTTGGAAAGGGGAGGTAGTGTAGAATGTGTTGGTGAAAGAAAGGTTGGTTAAAAGTGTGAAATGTGGGAATTATTGGTGAAAACGTGTTTTATTGTGGGGTAGTGGGGGGTGACACCCCCAGAAGTGTATCTCAGGGTAGGAAGAAGAGGCACTATAGGAAATTGGGCCGGGTTGGTGAAAGTTGGTGAAAATAGTGAAAACTTGGTTTTTTCGGTGGCTCCCGACAAAATTGTAACGGCTGTGGAAGAAAAGTGTGTTCATGAATTGGAATAATTTTTGCACCAATCGATAGCTAAGGAAGCAGAGTAATCTATATATATAGAAATGAATCCCTATTTCCCTTGGTCACGCCATGACGCGTGAACGGCTGGACCGATTTTGCTAATTCTTTTGTTGTTGTGTTTGTTATTGTCAGGAGAAGGTTCTTATGAAAGAAAAAATTAAGAATATTGCGCGGAAAATTAGAAAATCATGTTTTTGGTTTGGGTTTTTGGGGTCACTGATTTTGAATCTGCCATCAAAATTTTGGAAATCAAGATGCTGGAGCAATATGGCGACCGAAAATTAAACTTCAAGGGATTTCCCGCGCTTGGGGATTTTCGGGATCACTGATTTCGAATCTGTTATTCAAATTTCCAAATATGAGACCACGCCCCCCCGCTGGGAGATATAGGAGAGGGGGCTCAATAAGCAGGTGGTGTAAAATGAGGAAAACTAAATTTAATAATACTTTACAGTTTACAGTTAAAAAAGTATTAGGAATAGGTGAAAGTGATGTATGAGGTGTATTGTGTATGAATTAATGGTTGATTTAATGAGACCACCCCCACCCCGCTGGGTCACATAGGAGAGGCGGTTGTGCAGTAGGGTAGCGTTGTAAAACTAAGGAATACAAATTTAATAGTATCCCGGGAAACGCCGGGTCCGGGCAAGCTAGTATACATATATGTATTGAAAAGTGAAAACTACTGACTAATCATCATTACACTAATTCATTTAAAAAAAAAGGTTTGATACTGATGATTGTACATTATTGTATATTAAGCAACAAGGGCAGTGTTAACTGCCATCACCTGCAATCAGCTAGGTACTGCCGGAGTTGCGTATGCTATTTTTCATTACAAGTGCGGCGGCGGATTTGTCGAAGGGGGAAAGGGGGAATTGGCGGGGGAGGGACGGCGGTCTGCGGGGGGCAGAGCCCCCTCGCGAATAAAAAAAAATTGTTTTTCAAATCAATTGTTTTGTTTTGTGTCAATATAAATAGTAACATTAGAACATTTGGAGAAATGGTAATGAATTATTCCTCCATTTTCGACTTTAATTTTTTAAAATTATCTTTTTCTTCTTCTTCTACTTCTTCTTTATCAGTCGGTCGTTTTAAAATATTAATTGATTGTTCTTCAGAATTATTTTACTTATTTTTTATTTATTCTTCAATATACGTAGCTGCCACAGCGTCTGACTTCC
Source organism: Neoitamus cyanurus (assembly GCA_947538895.1). NCBI lineage: Eukaryota > Metazoa > Arthropoda > Insecta > Diptera > Asilidae > Neoitamus > Neoitamus cyanurus. The sequence goes on from OX384547.1 coordinate 5,095,792, forward strand.
ATCCTCCGTGGCTTTTAATTTCTAGTATGTGTATCTGCTCCAGCATCCGCGAGCAGTCTGGCCTTAGTTCTCCCGAATGTGTGGCCGGTATAGGAATCAGCCTCTAGTAGTTCTAACTACGTAGCCACAACATTTGGAATATTTCCGAATATTTTTATCCCAATCACTTGATTAGTACATTTTCCGTCTTTATACTGTAGGAAAAATCTATCTGCCCAGACATACAAGGATTTTTCTTACCGTCGCTGTAGGTACAAATATTTAAAATACATTTCGTCCTGTTGCCCGATAGGCCAACTTTTGTGTAGTCAGCTCTTGCTCTATGAGCTTTGTTAGGAGAACGGTTACGGTACGGTTAACGGCTTATACAGGCGGCATCGAAATTACATAAATCAGATGACTGATTCCCTTCTCGAGATGTACAATGGGCCTCAAGTGTAATTGTAAGTGCCGGGTATATCTACCCACGACGAAACAATCTACATCTTCATCTCTGCTTTCCTCGGAATTCTTAGATTTATAGTTTGCTTCCTAGCGAATTATTTTAAATAATAAAATAATATTATATAATAATTATTTAATAAAAATTTATTTTTAACGAAATTACCACTTTGTTTTATATCTAGAGTTAGCACATTTACAGCATTAAAGAATTCCTATCATAAGTTAGTTATGCATCAGCAATAGTTTAATGAATTCTTTATAGTGTTACCGGCAAATATAAAAACATTATATAATAACATTTTCTCTAAAGTATTTATTTGGATCATAGGTATAGAGAAGAAGTTGTCACTAATGCCATCACTGTGAGGAAAGTTTCATTTAAATAAATAATACATGTAGTATATAATAATAATTTTTGCGCGCGTCTGTATATTTATTCAAAGGGGTGCTAGATTTCGGAAATAATATCTAATTAAATAGCAACAAAGTACCATACAATTAAATTACGCAATCAATCATGATTACGAATAGAAAATTGCAAAAATCCATTGTATTGGATGGAATTTATGTGTAAAGGCTTTTATTATTTCTTTCAATTTAACTATTATACATTGATAAGAGATCAATTTTGTTATTTTCTTGGAGTTATTACTGTCACAACATTGTTGCAGTCATTGACGAAAAAATGTTCTAACATGACTTAATTACTCTGGTTCATATACATGATAATAGACAGAAATGGCTCGGGAAAGCAATTTTCGTAGTCTGGATGCCTTGAGTAGTTCGCTGCTAGTAAAACAGCAACAACAAATACAAACCACCCACACCGCAACCTGACTGCAACGCTAACGAATCTGTGTGTTCGTTAGCAACCAACCGAAGATGACAAAGTTGCAGAAAGTTGGAGTTCATCACAAGTAATTAGAAAATGGAGGTTGCCGTTGTGTCCCCACAATCCTTATTATCCCCGATAGGTTCGCCCTCCCATGTTCCTGCTTACGCTTCATTATCACTGTACCTAGTTGCTGTGGCGTGGTGTGCGGTGCTGTTCGAGACATGTAAAATCCCCCTCCTCGTATTTTTCTAATTTAGAAAAAAAGTTGCCGGGAGAGCTCCCTTTTCTTTCACGTTAGATCCTGCAGGTGCTTGTTGTCGGTGCTTGGGTGCTCCTAGCTATAGAGACCTGTGTAGTGTTTCTGTCATTATTTGCCTTTATTTTTTCTTACCCTTAAGCCAGGACGACAAAAGGACCGAAAGGATTGGTAGCGGACGAACAAAGAAGGGCAGGCTTACAAAGTGCCTGCTGAAGTGAAATTACGCATGTTTGGATGTGTATGTAGTGCTGTGCCGCTGTATGGGTGCATTGTTTGGCGAAAGGATGAAAGCCCCAAGAGCTTCGCATGTCCTTAATTGAAATTTCAGTCTTGCAAGTCGACAAGACTTTTTTGCCCGAGTTCTCTTCGCCTCTGCTTGACTCGTTCTTGTAAATTAATTTTTAGGAAGGGCGAAAATGGAGTTGCTCTCGGTTACCCGCATGAGAACTTTTCCGGTGAAGTGGGCTTTCTGCAAATTAGCATTGAGGCAGGCTGATGAGGTGATGCATATGGTAATAAATAGGTGCGACAGAGCCCACGTTTATTAGTTCACCGATTGAACATCGTTTAATCACTCAGGTTTGGTATTTATTTTAGTATATTTTCATTTTCCTCGTCCAGCCTTTTTTTTGCGGTAGGCAAGATTTCTCGAGAACGAATCGATCGATTTTGCTGAAACTTTGCACAGTTTCTCTCTATAGTCTTGTTTCGTGATTGACCGAAGGAATGAATGAAAAAAATGAAATTTAAAGTTTAGAAATAAGTTTGAATATATTTTCGTCACAAATTTTTTAGCATTTTTCCGATTCTCATCGTTTTTAAAATATTTTTTTCGTATAAAACAATAACGAGTCAACCGATTGAAAATCCCTTCGGTTAATCACGAAACAATACTATAAAGAGTAACTTTGCAAAGTTTCAGCAAAATCGGTTTATTCGTTCTCGAGAAATCTTGCCTACGGCAAAAAAAAGGCTGAACGAGGAAAACTGCAAGAAAATCGGACAATTTTCAATATTTTTCGCTGTAAATTATTTTACACCTTCTAAAAATGCTACACTTTTCTATGTAAAAATTTCAAATAAAACAGAGTTTTCGTTTTTAAAATAAAATTTTTTGAAAAAGTTGTTTCTTCTTTCCTTCAAGACCTATGTAAGCCCTTAACGCAGCGACATCAAACTCACTCACACTTTTGCCTCTTCAAAGAGGTTCAACACGTCTAGGTAAAGAAGGGATAGAGAAATTTATTTTCTAAGTATATTTCCGCTTTTGCGGAATTTTAAAAAATCTGCATTTAACAAAAACTTTAACTTAAATGAACTAAAATGCTTTCGCTCTAATTTAAAACTTATTTCAGTTAATGGTTATACTCGCACGTTACAAATGTTTAATAGGAAAAAAATAAAATTCAGATTTTTCAATGTTCTGCAAAATCTTTTGGACATACATACATATAAATTTGTATATCCTTTTACAGCCTTTTATTAGTTTCTCAAGTGACGGATGGCATTTTTGGCAAGCAATTGAAGATAGTAGTTGTTTGCCGTTAGTTTAATTTCGCTGCGTTAAGTAGATCAAAACTTAAAGAAAATAATAAATAATAATAATAAAAACTAGAAAATAGTAATGTTCATGCCAATTTTTGAATTACTTGTAACTCGAAATTTGTTGAGATTCCCCGCCCTCTCACCAACGAAACGATTTTGTGTTTGTTGTTGCTTGCGTTAACCGATACAACCTGTTTATATTTAGTTGATTTGACAAGATTTTTGTATGTTTTTACATTTTACATATTCGAGCTGATCGTATTTTATTCATATATTACAAAATTTTTGAATTAAATATATTTATTGCAGGCATTATTTGACCCACGATTTCCTCAATTTGGCCCATTTATGTATTTTTGCGAATTTAGAGACTTAGTCTTTCCTATACAACACTTATGTTCATGTATTGCACAGATAAGTTTATAAATATTGTTAAAGCGTACGGTTCATCTAATAAATATTATACGTAAATATATGTGACTAAGATGTGGACTTTTTCTATAGCACCATCCCCACAATTTTTAAACTCAATTTGTCAACAAGATTAAATTCTAGTTATTTTCATTTATGTTAAGGTTTATATAGTTTTTAATTATAGGGCGAAATTAGCAGAAAACAAAAATTTAAAAAATGTTGTGAATTTGAAACAAATTGCACAATTTAAAAAAGGACAAGACATTATGAAATTGGCTTCTCTATATAATTGTCAGTACAATACAATTTAGCTGATTGTGGATCAAACAAAAAATTAACTTAGAAAAAGGAGCACTATTTTCGGCTTTGAAAATTAATTTTTTTGAAAAATTGTCTTCAAATAAATCAGAAATACTAGTTCAGAGTTATTGCAAAATGCGTTAAGCCGTTTTCCGAAGTAAGTTCGTGAGTGCGGATTCCGTTTCTACGTTACATTATTTAAAGTTAGAATAGCTCTCGCAATGTAGGACTTATATGTACGTATGTAAATAAATAAAATTTATAATTAAATAGACGAGCAGGAATCCTCAACCTACCAACATCGGCTGTGGAGTGATACACCAGGACAACAAGGCCGCCTTACACCCAAGCAGCATATGTTAACTTAGGATAAGATTTGAAAAAGTACATGTTAGAGCTACTAACCTGCTGATTCGTGTACTTGTTAACCCAAACGTTAAAATAAAAATAAATAAATAATGACGAGCACCATTTGTGTTGATATAATAGTGGACACCATCAAACTCAGACGACATAGCATTAGTGGGAACGGCGTAGAAACACATTGATTGATAGCACAATTCAGTAGCACCCAACCACATATCCGCTGTTGAGTCTGCCCGAACAAAAGTCCTTTCCCAAACAGAAGCTTAACGGCGCAAACCCCTTGATAATTAGCCAGCCGACGGATGTATTACACATGTAATCCATCCTCAATTGAATAACTTCGAAAAGGCGGAAAAGGACCGACTCCTGAAACGTTTGCGTTTTTTCTACGTCTGCTAAGGGCAGAAAAAAAAAATTTACGAAAGCATCGTGCTGCCTCGAGTGGCGGTTGAATAAGCAAAATTCTTTTATCGAAGGATTTATAACAAAAACATTCGGTAAGACAGGAATGGGTGAAAAGGTATTTGCGTGGAGAAGAACTGATTCAGGTAACTTACCTGCCGGGGATGCAGCGCACGCCCTCCAGGTTTTGTTGAGCTCTCAATTGCCGTCTGTCCGATATGGAAACGAATCCGCTCCTGGGCTCGGTGTCTGAATCTGAAGGGCCTGCCTAATTGTTCTGCTTGAGGGCGAATTGTTCCACAATGATTTTCCTCCCTAGAGTTTTGTTTCCTATACTTGAGTCGATTTAAATAGTACTCCTGGGTTCCGTTTTCTAATTTACTCAACGACTTCAATACGTGCCGTGCAATACCTGAGGCAACTTGATATTTTTTGTCGGCCGGGTGCCGATAGACATCAAATTTGTGAAATTTTTCGTGAACTACGCAACGATCCCTACAAAAGGATATCTGAGAAGAAATCTTCATCGATGTTTGTATCTTTTGAGAAAACAAATTGCAGCTGATGATCCCAAGCAATTAGAATGAAAATTGATATTGAGCGGTAACATTTTTTTAAGAAAAAATATTTGTTGGCCTAATCTTGATTCCAAATTTGAATTGATTCACCCAGCCTAATTCACTACACAGTGCATACATCCCATTATGGTCATGTAGATTTTGGACAATATCTTTGCTTTAGTTCCTTCGCGTTTTGTTATTTATTTCTGTTCAAATCGTAAATGAATACATTCCTATATCTTTTAATTGGTATACTCTTAAGGGAGCATTATTATGTATTTTATACCAAACACAAATACCAGTAGATAACCTTACGCTGAAACGACTTTACGCTACACTTTGTTATATTAAGATATACATAACTAGTATCGACCAGTGGTGAAATTCGACCTAGCTAATAGTTAATAATGATGAAATTGTAGTGAAAATTGCAGTAATAAAATTACTAATTTTTTGTTGGTTTAGATATTACTATTCAACAGCGTTGCGCAAAGCAATAGTGTTAAAATAAAAGAGTACTTCTCACCGTTCGGGCAGAACAAGATCGCAATGATTGCTACCAAAAATATTGAAAGAGTAGTGAATGAATTGGAAAGGCCATTATAATTTAAGGTAATGCTTATTCCAAAAGTAATGCAGGATATTTTGAAGAAATTTGCCTCAAAGCGTTTTAAAGCATGAAATTTAACATAATATAATCAGAAAACTTGTTTCATACAATTTTTCTTCTTAGACGTTCACCATGTTTTGTAAGTTTTTGTGCTGTTTGAAGCAAATCTTCTAACGTCTTGTTATGATCGTGTTTGGGGTATCAAATGAGAAAAACCGACACCGACACCGTGACTTAACTGTTAATGCCAGTCGTCACGTAACCGTCACGCCAAAAAACAACCCAACGCTGGCTCCCTCACCCTGCAAATACGCGAGAAGAGTGGATGCAATAAGGATGGAGTGTGACGAATTAAGGAATTAAGGATTAAGGTATTAATCAATAATAGTGTACAAAACTAGCCCCACAAATGTGCAAAATAAAGGTGGAAAAAAATTAGAAAGGAAAAAAGTGAAACGGATTTTAAGCCTCGATCCAACGGCGGCGGCTCTCCATACTAAGGATACTTGCACCTGAGCCAACAGGGTTCTTACAGTTCGTTCAAATATTAGTGGATCATAAATGGCATAGGAAAAATGGGTTTTCATTAATTATGACTATTATTAGTAACAAGATTGACTTTTCTTTTGTGCACACCTACTCGATAATACCTTTGAAATTAAGTAGGTTTTTATGTTATTTATATATTTGTTTATTCACGCATTCATCGGAGGCTGATTAGGTACTAATAATTTTCAACAGAAATAAATTATATCATTATTGAACTTTATGGACTTTCTGGACAAATTCAAATCTATGCATATAAACAAATTTTTCGTTAAAACATCGAGACATTGATATGACCATAGTTAGTTCCGTGTTGAGGGAGTTTTAAAAATCCCGACTTTCAAACAGCGAGACGGAATCGATAAACTAAACAAGTTAGCAAAGCCGAGCAGTCACACACCAGTTTTGTAGTTGTTGCGTCGCCGCTCGAAGGACTTTAATAAGTTTGAGTTAATTTCTAAATAAAGAGGTAAGCTGATTGGATTGCTTCACGCAGTGCTATGACACGTACTCAATAATTGGTCTTACAAAGGTGCAATAGAGGAGCCGCGTGATGTAAGGATCGTGGAATTCCTTAGACATAAACCCTAACGTAGAATTAGCTTAGGAAACGCCTTGTGTTCGAACTGAATAAAAATTGTTAGAAATTCTTACTGCGTCAGCACTGTGTTAGCTGGTCTTATAAATATTCAGTGGAAAGGGAACCGTATTTTTTAAATATACGTTGTCCTCCATTTAATAAAATATTTAAGGGTTAAGCCGCCAGTTCACTGCGGCGCACGCTTTGCATGCGGAATTAGTTTCGTTTTCTATGAAATTAATGACGTTACTGGCTTTCGTTTCGCATTTCCGTGTGTAGGATGTAGTGTACCACAATGGACTGGCGGCTTAAATTCTGGTCTAGATCACTCGATCGCAAAGGTACCCCGCATTGAAAATTATCAGAAGAGGCCGACCAAAAATTCTGCTCACTATTTGTATGAGGAATGAATACCTTATACCTTGTATATCAAGTTTTACCTCCCTTTATGGCAAAAGATATGTTTTTTTTCCGTCGTGCACTTCGCAACGCCTTTTCTTTCAAATGAGAAAAAAAATTAATTTAAAGTACAAAGGAAAGGCACTAAATTGGTACCGAACGGATTTATGTTAGCGTATTAATATATAAATTTATTAATATTACACAGTATACATCGCTGGATATATAGATATGTAAAATTCAACATTTTATTTAGCTGCACGCTGTTACTATTTTTATGCATTTCTGTAAGTAATTATAATTATAATTATTAATCATTTTTCAATCCATATCGGATCTCTTAAATCAGTCATTTTTTAAATTAGCCGGCACATTTAAATTCAAGCCTCTAACAACCCATGTACAAATTTTTATTATAATAATATCTAAAGAAATGTGTTCTTTATTTTCAGTCCTCCATTTTGAATATTTACAATTGGGCACCATGTTTCGAATCGCACGGGTACTCCAGGAACTCTTATGTGCCATTTTTTAGGAAATCTAAAGAAATTTAGTACTTTGAATCCGCAATTTATAAATTGTATGTACTAGATTTGGATATTAAATCGAATTCGAAAACCTTATACTTTATAACACATTTGAAATTGTTTCTAGACGTAGCATTATACCTCATACTATATGGATTTAAGATAATTTTTTTGTTCAGAATTAGTATAATTTGATGGCAGAAAGAGAGTTAATTTCGAAGAGACTATATTTCCCTGAGATAAAATATATGCGTGAAGAAACAACTATTTATAGAATTTTCAGAGAAAAATATTTATAAAATTTGATATATAATATATATTTTTTACTCATTTAAAAACTCTTCATGTAAGTAAAGTATTCCATTTACCTATAGAATGTTCGAATGAACTTATTTTCATTTATTTAATAAAAAAAAACTTTGCTTCCGAGGTATGAATAATTCCCAAATTCCATCTATTCATGCTCACACTTTAAACTTCCTTGTGTGAACTATATTGAAGAGAAATTTGGCGGCGTTATTTTTCGTTTTGTTGTATTCGTCATACCTTGAATATAAAAACAAAATCGCAACTACTTTAGCTGAACCGAAATACAAGATATCATCATATTCGTAATACTTGGTAATACTGTATTGAGAAAGCTTTGCCTGATTTTTTTTGTTTAGATGTTTTGTTGTCCAAAATATTGCTGAATTGGAAATTTTAAGTTCATATATTTAAAATAAAATATTGTCAATATGGCAATTTTAACTGAAAGTTGTTAATTATGCGCAATAAAGATATAATTATTACTATGTTATACTGACAAATAAAGGAAAATTAGGAATGTGAACTTAGCAATAACTTTTATTAGGTTAATAATACAAATTGTGGAAAAATAAGAAACAATTAAGCCTTTGCATAAGATTTATATACGTTTTATCAGAGATATCCCAATAGAAATGCAATTTAGCAAACAGCTAAAAATCGAAATTGATATTTTATTTAGTGATTGATTAGAAATATGTTTTTAGGGATAACAAAAATATAAGGCATGACATGTACAGAAACGTATAATATCGACTAAATGAGCATGGGTGAGTTAAGAACATATTGCCATAATTGCGATTCTGGTAGGTTTTCCTTTTTGGAAATTTGTTCGCCTAATAATGGTGTTTGCCTAGCTAGACTTTTAGGGAAGTTAACAAATAAATAGTTATCTTCATTCTAATTCATACTTGGAATTTTACCCAAGTAAGTTAGAGAAACTGGGGTTCGATAACTCCTCGTGTTACGGTATATTTACGGCAGATTTCCCAACACTATAGACTACTGCCATGCCTCAATATTTGCTGATGGTACAGCAATTTATATACCGGAAGTAAATCTTACAGGAATCATGATGCACACTCAGAAATGACTTAGCACAATAAGAAAATATTTCCATTTATGGAAATTTACACTAAATTGCGATTAATTCATCAATTAAAAATCATGTTATTTGCACGTAAAAGACACCCTTGCGATCTTCCAATCAGTAAGCTTAATGATTTTGATACACCAAGGTGTGAAATCGTGAAATATTTAGGTATTATAATAGACAAAAACTTAACAGATAAAATTCACATTTCGCAGATGATACCTAAAACAAAAATTTTTTCAGCACACGTGCAGGGTAAGTGGTACCTTACCGCACGGGTTTCCATGCGGTAAATCATCAATTAACCACGGTGCGGTAAGTAGCCGATTGCCCACGATGGCTATTAACGCACTCGCTTCGCTCGTGCGTCTAACACCGCCATCGTGGGCAATCGGCTACTTAGCGCACCGTGGTTAATTGATGAGTTACCGAATGGAAACATGTGCGGTAAGGTACCTACTACTTACCCCGCACTCGTGGTGAAAAGTAGCATACGTAACTCGGACGGTAATGCCCGCTCTCCAATGGGCATGCCAACCACAAACCATCCAACTAAAATGCTGCAGCCTTTTCCTTCTCATTATAAAATGAGTCTCCCATCTTACTCGTGTTTTGGTCGACATGCTCTAACTTTTCCTTTGTGTTAGTTAAACCATTTGAGTTGCCGCATTTAATTCAGCACTTTTTAGCAGTGGTTCGGGCCCTAGATACGTATTTAGTATATGAAATTTGTCAAAGTTCAAGCAAAAGTGAGCTTAAGCTCAAGTAAATATTGTGTAAAAGTGTGTAGAAACGAAGAAATGAAATTTATTAAGCAGCTAGTTCTGCTAAATTAGCTAATTGTTAAAAATAAATAAAATAACTCTTAGTTCGTTTCTTTGCATTTCACCGATCACAACAAACAGAGCTTTCTGACTGTTCACATCTACATTGATAGAATTATGTACGAACGCATTTTGTCAGCCAACTGGTCAGTGGTCGGTTTATGGTAGGCATGCCCATTGGAGAGCGGGCATAAGTAGCCGAGTGCCCATGATGGCTGTTAACGCACTCGCTTCGCTCGTGCGACAACACCGCCATCGTGGGCAATCGGCTACTTACCGCCCTTGTATCGTAATATACTATAACCGTTCAAAAATAGAAAATCATAACTAACAAACTGCTAATACTTATATAAAACTAGATGACCCATGTGAATATTTCGCACAGTATCGGTCAGCTAGGAGCTGAGGTGTTAATATCCAAATAGCACCAGGGGACAACATGAAAATGTTGTCATGGTCCCAAGGCCGTGATGTAAATCATATCCTTCTCGAGGTACCTCTGCCATTGCGAAAGTCTCATCCTAATGGATGAAATGGACGCTAAACTAAATGACACGGATCTAGAGGGGACACACTCGATAAAACCGGCAACTCCTGGGTGTGGAATGGCACTGCGTTAAGTTAATTAACAATTTGTTTTAGGTGAAAAGAAAAACAAAATGGGAGCCAATAGCTGCAGTAGTGACGGAGTCAAAATGCACATTTCTGCATGATTTCGACTAACTGGGTTATTAGAAACAAATTATTAAAGTAGACCCTTTCAACTTTCTGCCGTAATTTTGCAAAAGGTCAATGTGTAAAACCGAAATTTTTGGCCCTCTTTCTTTGTTTATAACTATTGCAATTTTTAATTTGTTTTGTTAATAATAAGTCACTTTGTAAAAATTTTGGTGAGCCTTCATATATAAACTTTGTTTCAATAAATTTATCCATTCGGGGGATATCGTGCATGGAAGTGTAAAAATTATTGTGTTGAGAAAAACGTGTTTAAAGTTTTCCAAGTAATTAATGCACTATTTTGATCGTTTTATTACTCACCTCAACTTTACAAGAAAATATCCACAGCTGTCAGGTAGTTCTAAGAATAAATGCATTGTCGGACTCGAACATGATTTCATAAAATATGCAAACATAGGAGTTACGGAAAAACGGTCAACATTAGCCGCCGCGCCGCCGATCGGATCGTTTGGTCTTGAATTTTAATCGCTGCAGTTTTCACAAAAATGCGAATATTTGAAAATCTTTTTAGAAAGACATTTTCTATAGGTTGTAGAATAAGAAGCAAAAAAACATAAAACGGGTTTTCTGATTAAATAAAACAACGCAAAGGTAACTACCTAATAAACTTGAACTTGATGTTCCAAAATTTTTATTCTAAAGCAAACAAATTATTTGAGCTACGCGTTTCGCATTACAAAGGTCATCATCAAGCCCTCATCAACTCATGTTTCAATTTTTAAAATTCTTCGTAATCCAAACAGTGATTAGTTATGCGAAAGCAAAATTTTATAAAAGAATATTCGTTCCGGAGCAATACTTTCCAGTGGTTTTAAATACCAGCTTTTGGCTGTATAATCTCGTGACTAAGCAGTTTGTGCCACAGCAGCAAGGTAGTGAACATAATGAACAAAAAAAATTGATTTTCTAGTTCAGGATACAGTATACGCAAACGTAACCGGCCTGCGATCTAAGTTGCGTAATTTTTACCTGACTACTTTGAATGCTTCTTCAGCCATTATTTGCCTAATAGTAGGGGAGGTAGCGTTGCATTTTTTCGAGGCATTTTATACCGAATGAATTTTAATTTAAGTAGTTCATTGATATTCAATAATCAACAAAATAAGCGTCAGTCGCCGCACCTGCGGTGGAGCAGAAGGTGATAGTATGTGAAAGTGGTTAAAAAAAATGGAGCTACGAGTAATTTTATACCATGCCAAAATTTATAGGGTGACTGTTGAGATTATTTTTAACCAAAAAATAACCATCAGCTGTATTGAAGAGAGGGGATTATACGTCAGTCACGTATATGAACCATATTAAAAATGTTAAAGTATAAAGTCATTTTATACCTTATGAATTTTATACAGCTGAATTTTTATACTTCATAAATAATAAAAAAAATAGTCAGCTGTATTTATAACAGTGGTAAGACCGTCAGCCAGCGGCATAAACATTGTGAAATTTTTCCAAATGATAGTGGAACTTCTGTCATTGCATGTAAAATGAAGAATCCGTCATAAATCATTACATCACACGATAAAGGTGGATTACTAATTATATTTTTTTCTAAGATTTTTAATAATGCTGATTTATCCGTCTTACAAATTGCTCCATCTAGATGGCACATTGCTAATGGTACTGGTGTCAACGAATAAGTTAGTACTGCATCTATATTTAATGTTTTTTGTAAAGATAAGAGTAATAACTGAGTGAATAAATCGCGCTGCATTCGGACTTCAACTATTTTACCTGAAATTGCAAATTTCTTTTTAGGTACAGCATTTGCAAAAGTCAACATTTTCGTTCTAGTAATTGTTTTTTTGAATCTTTGAAGATCCGTACTACATTCGGTGATGAATTTTTCGCGTAAGTCACATTATGTTTTTTCAACATTGAGCAAAAAGTCAGCTATATCTTCTCGAACAGCCTGACCAGTTGATATATTAAATAAGAAATTTTCGTCGTAATAATCAGAACAAGGATTATTTTGTTTTATATGTGTAATTAAATTTTCAAGTTGAAGGGAATGTTTTTTTATCCTGTTATTTTCAAGATCTGCTGAAACGTCTTGGCTTTTTCGTAAACCTGTTTGTTCCATTATATGACTTATTACGGCTGTACGAAGATTATGGCTCTTACACCAACGTTGACGAGCTGATATGGAGTTAGTTGAATTAATTATAGCGGTCAGTTTATTTGCTGCATCAGCATTAATTGTTTGCTCTAAGGTGAGATCCACTGGCTGCCTGGAGAATGATTTATCAGTTCTTTTAATACCATACGATCCTGTTTCAAGTTGCAACTCCAGCCCCGGATGAGATATGGCTACTTTCATCAACTTTTCGTGGTACAAAACAGTGTAGCGTGAATAATTTTGCTGATTAAAAACGAAGAAAATATTTGTAATTTTCGGCAAAATAAATTTAAATAGTTCAAAATCTGGCTTTCTAATGCTTTGATATAATAAAAAATAATAATTAATTAAGTTGATGTATATCATATAAAATTGTGCTGTTTTTCCGTGCTTACCCTCTAATGTGTGTTGTTCATATTTTTGATATTTATTTAATAAATTATTCAACTTTTTATTATTAATTGTAGGCTCGATTGATTGCTCTGTTTTGAACTTCAGTAAATATTGCCGTAGATATGTCATCTGAGATTTCAATGTTTTTCTCATTTAAAAACTTTTCAAAATGAATTGTGTGAAGAGCTAAAGTAAGTAACGGATGTAACTTTTTACAACGATTAAAATGTTGGCCATTTATAAAAGTATTCACAGATCCACTTGCCAGTACCTACTTCTGCATTTACCATAATGTTGCTTATGGGTGTAAAGATCGTCAGTTTGTCTGTCAACGTAACTATGCACCGTTGAGATGCACTGAGCGCGAGGCATGTTTATGCCGCTGGCTGACGGTCTTACCACTGTTATAAATACAGCTGACTATTTTTTTTATTATTTATGAAGTATAAAAATTCAGCTGTATAAAATTCATAAGGTATAAAATGACTTTATACTTTAACATTTTTAATGTGGCTCATATACGTGAGTGACGTATAATCCCCTCTCTTCAATACAGCTGATGGTTATTTTTTGGTTAAAAATAATCTCAACATTCACCTTATAAATTTTGGTATGGTAAAAATTTATTTGTAGCATCATTTTTCTTTTAAATTTCAACTTGCTCTAACTTCCGGTTCCACCGCTACTGGAGTAGCTGACGGTAAAATCCCTAATGTTTTGGTGATAAACTATTATTGTTACGATTTTCGTCCGGTATGAAATGACTTTTCCGTGATTTAATCCACCTAATAATTGATTTTGAAAATTTAACTTAATTTTTTTCTTGCTTTATTTTAGTTTGTTTTTCCCTTTTTACATGCTTTCGGCATCTTGATTTTAATTTTTTTTTTAAATTTGTTAATTTAATCATCTAAAAAGATTGTATGTCTCACTGCAAATAAACAAACGTTAAATTGAAGCTGTTAACGTCAAAAAATGCACAACATAATAGATAGGAGTTTATGCATTATTTTGAAAAAAATTATGCTGCTTTTGCTTTGCTTGGGTGGGTAATTTGAAAATTGAAAACATCTAAAATTGTTATTAAAAAATCCTTCGGTCATAGCTCTTTGGCTTCCTAAGAATACTCAATATATATAAACATCTATTGTAACAGCGGAGCACACCCTTCCAGAAGCAGCCCCTGCGGAGAAAATCGGTCGAAAAAAATCAAAGATTCACTTAATTCCGCTGAATTTTGCACCACGAATTTGTCGAAATTGCGCGGCTGTCAGATCATATTGCTCCAAGCAATTTCTAATCCACATTTCATGCTCCATCGAGCACAAATAAATTTAAATTCTATTTTCCATGCCGGAAAGAATAAAGGAGGATTTTTTACAGCTGTATAAGACTTGGGTCAGTGATGCTTTTGAATTGGATAAAAAGTCGTCCCTGAAGAGGACCGTGCTCGTCAGCCGACGAACATCTGCTCAATGTTTTGTTTGCCAGGCGGAGCGAAAGTAGTTAATTAAAATTGTGCAAATCCAATTTGTGCCCACCGCTAGTGCAAATGCGTAAACTAAATAATTCTGAGGGATCGGGTAATTTGAATGCGACTCCTCTGAAGGGATTCACGTTCGATTAGACCCAGTGCAGGTGAAAATTACACCTCCGCTGCACAACGTAAGCCACGATGAACCACTCCGGATTCCATTACCAACAGTCTCAGTGCGCCGCAACTTTTAGCAATGGTTGACAACCCTTGTCCTCTCCCTAAGGACTATGGCAAATATTAAGCCCCACCCATATTCAGTTGACATATCACTGCAAGGAGACATTTCGCAAATACAGCCGGTTACAGTGGAATGGATAACACCCTAATATCTGAGCGAAGATATCCTTCTGCATACGGTTGTACCAAATTGTTGGGTTGGGAGGGAGCCGTAGCACTGTGTGAGTGCTTAGCGTTTGTTCAGACCCAGGGTATAGTGGAAATTCATAGGATTCCCTGTGCCAACGACACTTGCAGGCAAGGACTCATGTGCTCTTGTTGCGATATGGGAAAGCGTAGCACTGGAATGGGGTGGTGTCACTCGTCCTCGTTATCATCAGGTCAGGAATAGCCTTTATTGAGTGCCACACTTAAATAAATGAGAAAAGCCGGGAAGAGTAAGTAGTTTCATCTGGAATTCGGCCTTATACGCCATCCGAAAAAATTGCCCCGGTGAAAGCGCGGCCATATACTTAAGAGTTGTTCACAAAACCTTTTAGTCTGCAAGGTCAGCGTTTTGAATAGCCCCGTCATTTGTTGACATTTGACATGTCCAAAAATCTATGTTTGATTTTGGCAAACAGTAAACTCCATTTGTTTAGATAAAATACTTTCAAAAACTGCTCTAAATAGTACTGAATAATAAAAAAAGGCAAATCAGAACATCTGTAATTATACAGCAAAACATATGTGTAGCGGTGTCTATTATGAACGCCACGTAATCTAGTATAATCTAGTCGATCTTGATTCTAGAGGTAGTACTACCAGGCCTTAAGATTTTTATTGGTTATAGTTTCC
Source organism: Neoitamus cyanurus (assembly GCA_947538895.1). Lineage (NCBI taxonomy): Eukaryota > Metazoa > Arthropoda > Insecta > Diptera > Asilidae > Neoitamus > Neoitamus cyanurus. Next base: position 5,111,600 of record OX384547.1, read on the forward strand.
GGCAGTGTCGATTAGAGTTTTCTGCCGAACCGAACACCGCCACCAACTTAGCTTAAAGATTCGTCGCTTTGATCACATTTCGGATTTCCGCTTCTCACTGTTGGGATGCGACAGTCATACATACTTGAACATGCACGTTCTGTGCCTATTTGTTAAAATATTTAAAAATAATTCACGGCAGTATCTATCAGAGTTCGTGGTTAATTTACGTACGCGGCGCTCACCCCAATTTGTAATCCCTGCTTACCATACGCTAGTTGGAGGCAGATCCTACTTTGTGCACTTTATCCGGTTGAGGAATAATTTGCCAGTACACATATCTACGGGGCTCCACTTCGCTCGGTATCTTCATAGAGAGACTTCATTTGCATTTTAAGACTATCAAACTTAATTTCTTTGTTTTTTTATCCTCAAAACACCTCAATCTGCTTGACCTCAGCCGCTATTTTATCTCATTTTATTTTTATTAATACTATCATTTCCTTATATTTTTTACATACATATATTGTTTCATTATTTTTTATAATCTTTTCTCTTTCTTTCCATTATTATTATTATTATTATTCTGTAACTTTTAAGTTAATATATTCAAGATTTTTAATCTTGTGTACCTCTGCAATGTGAAATATAGAAAATATGATATGATATGAAATATTATATGATATTTAAATAAAAGTTTGTTGTTAAATGAAATATTTTATTTTGTTTCAAACCATCGACATTGATTTTCGCGACCACGAAGTGATGGCCGGTCGCTTTAAAGGAAACAAAACAATCTTCAAAACAATAACAACATCATTCACAAAATAATTAAAACGAAACTACGTTAAAAATCATCTTAAAAAGTGAATAGTAGTAAAACCATGCATATACTATGTGGTATCCCATGTGCATTGAATATCGCCACGTGATGTCAAAAATTCTTAAAAACAACTAAAAGCCCAAAATGTCAACGAAAATCAACAATAGAAAGCCATAAATCACCAAATGGTAGCGACGCTTTACTTGACCGAATTTCTCGCCTATGGATGCACTCTGATGCACCGTGACACCTTCACGAGAACAAAGATTCAAATAAAGATGTTCAACTGATATTTAGAGTTAACTTAGAACTACGAAATCATAATTATAAAAGTACATTCATCATTTTATACAAAATAACAAAGAAAACGGCATTGTAAATCTGCACTCAAAATATTCGGAAGGGGAACAGCGTATAAATTAATTCCGTGAAATGAAGTGATCTGCAATTGAGTAAGTCTAATTTAAGTTTATCATCCACTAAAACTAAAAAAATATATATAGCAATATACAAACTCATAGCAAATTATATACTTAAATTTTATTAAAAACATTCAATTATTCATTAAATATTTTTTATATTTACGCCGTACTCACGGGACATTGCACCGTTCAATTACTATTTGTTCCGGTCGATGCAGTCAGCCTTTAGTGGAGAACGGTTTCATCCTTTGGAAAGTATCCAAATTTGTCTCAATAATTGGATCGCCTCGAAAGACGAGCAATTCTTTAGGGATGAAATCGGCAAACCGTTTGCCGGAAAGATGGACAAACTTCGTAGCTTCCGATGGTACATACTTTCAATGATATTCCAAAGCGATATGTTTTATAAATAACGATTTGATTTTAAAAAAATTACATACTTACTTACTGTTTTCTCATGATTGCTCTCTTTCAACAACCATTCGACGCGCTACACCCTTCTCCAACATTTATGCATTCACTCTATATACATTTTATTAATAATACTGCATCTATTCCAACATTTATGCATTCACTCTATATACATTTTATTAATAATACTACATCTATTCAACATTCTGTGCGCCGCCTGAAAAACCACGGAGCCATGCCTATGCCACTATTTTTCTCCTGATACTCAAAATCCTACTCCAGCGAATATCAAAATCTCCAATGGCTCCTTCATGGATTTTCAGAGATATAAATTTTGGAACATCACCTTTTTGTTCCCCGGGTTTGCCGCCCCGCCCAACTGCAACCTATGAGAATCCTTTCCTTACTCTCTTCCGGTAGAAAATTTACCAAATTTTTTCCATATTTGCAATTTATGACCCCTTCCCAGTCTTTCTAGCTAATCTTAACCAAGTGTTGTTTGGTAAGTTTAGCATAGAAAGATTGGGAAAGGGTCAAGTACGAGGCTTTCTAAATCCTAAACTACCAGGAATAAGGTCTTCAAAAATCACATTAATACTCAGCAGTCCATTTTTCAATTTGTCACATTCTTTTAATATTATAATAGTACTTTTCTTCAAAAAAAATAAAAAAATACCTTTATTTACGCCCTCTTTCCATTAATTAATTAATCGCTTTTATTCAAATATTATTTTATCGCAACATTCTACCTCCTTTCGCCCGTCTCTTAGATACCCATATAGCTTTTCGTATTAATAGTATGATATTTTAATCAAAAACCACCAGCCCTGTCTCATTCATCAGGTATTTTTATCGATTTTACTTCAACAGATGAAATAGCAGAGGGAGTAGCGAGCAACGACTAGCATAATCCTTGAGTTCAAAGCCGCAGTGCGGCAGCAGTGGGAAAAATTCTTTTGATTTGATTTTTGTATTATCCATTAAAAATACACTTTTTTCCATTTTTTTGATATATTTCTATCTGTCTATTTGCTCTCTTTTTTCGAAACGATCCTCAATAAAATCCAATAATTTTCGGCTTTCTAATATGACACCCCATTTCCTATATATATACAGCATCTGGGGTCACATTAGGGCTACTATAAATCACGTCCAAAACCCCGATTTCAATAATATTAAAAAAATCGCAAATATAATTAATATTTTTTTTCTTTAAACTAAAAGGTGGAATGTTCAATTTCCAACAAGTGTCGTCCAAATAAATTCATCAAAACATACAGCTGGAGGAAGGTTTATTCAAAAAACATTTTGTATATAAATATAAGGTTAGCTTGGTTAACTTAACTAGTATGAAGCATACCTTCGGGCAAATGGTTGTCATTTTTTATGTGACATTAAAAACTTATAACGTAATAAGCTTGATTGGCTGGCAATTTTCCACCGGTCGTTTTTCCCTTGTTGTATTTCAGTCTATAAAATATTTTGTAAAAGGCACATTGCAGCCTATAAAAAATTTTGTTGCTTTGTACAGTATATAATATAGTGTGTAAGATAATTTGTAACAGGTATATTTCAGTCTATTAGTCAAAAATTTAGCAGGGGAAAAATTACCGAGGAAAATATAACCCCTTGGAAAAAAGGGTAAGGGGAAACAGGGGCTTCAGGAAGAAGGAGAAGAATGACCAGGGGAAAATCGTTAGGTTAAATTTGAACCCCTACCAACAAGTTTCAATGATATTCGCTTGAAAAGGTTATATAGAATGGCACGATAGTCTACTGCAATAGATTTTTCCAAGGAGGGGCAAAAAACTCACTCAAATAGTGAAACATTTATTAATTAGACATCTTGTTATATTAGGTTATATAAGTCATACAATATAATTATTTTAAAATTTTGAAACAAACCTACAAATACTTTCAATATTTCGTCCTTAAGTTCATTCTTTTTCTCCCATACTGTCTTCCTATGCATGCACACTCAGTAAGCAAAGGCAGACGAGGCGATTTTGGTTGTGGTTCATGGTTCACCGTAATCAGGTTTGCACCCACTTGACTGAAAGAACTTTCAATCATATTGTAAAGAGAGGGTGGGTCATAAAACCGGCTTTCAATGTGAATTTGGAATTCCGTTGTCTCAAACATTTCATAGTTGTCATCAGCACGCTTTTTACTTAAATCATGGAGCATTTCACAATCGAGCAATTCCTAATAATTTTTGTCAGCTAGTCTAGTTTACAGCGTTATAACGTTTTTTATTTAGATTTAAATTTTTTCAGGGTCGCCGAGAGAAGTTAACACTTAATCTAGAACGTATTGAAACGAGACTAGTGTTTAAGAGATCATTAAATGGTCACAAAAGGTCAGCTTTAGAACTTTTTTATTTAATTTCAAACTTTTTCGTTATCCAAATAAAAACATTTGTTTGTCTGAAAACTTGCCATCAAAGAGGTCAGTAATCTATATATATAAAACACAAAAATTGTTTCTACCTATGTCCGTTATAGACTTTGAAACCATCCAACCGATGTGCCCCAAACCGCTTTCATTTGAAATACAATAATGCGAAGATGGTTTTAGACCACTAAAACAATGCATTAGGCACATTTGGTCCATTCAGGAATACGATTTTCGACTTTTTCCACACAACATTTTTGAACCTCATCAAAGGGAGGCGTTACTCGCAAATACGTAAATTGCTACTTAAGCTTTTAGATATGGCAACACCAGTGTGAATATATCAAATCTGACATTGTCATCGTAAAGTTTGTCATTTTTAATGACGAAACGCATACAAGTGATATTTGTGTTGTTTATAGATACTTGAAAAATTACTTTTGTTAAAAAATGGAACTAAATCGTGAACATTTTCGTGCGACGATTTTCTATGACTTTAGACGTAGATGAAATCGACAACAGTGTGCCCGATCAACTCACTGCGACTTTTGGTGATGAAGTACCATCTCGAGCCATCGTGATTCGCTGGTTTTCTGAATTCAATCGTAGTCGCACTTCGTTCCAGGACGAATTTCGTGAAGGTCGTCCAAAATCTGCTGTTGTGCCAGAAAAAATCTATGCTTTGCGTGAACTGATATTGCAAGATCGTCATGTCGTGAGATTGAGGCATACTTGGGCATTAGTTCCACTCGCATAAATTCAATCACCCAAATGTTAAAAAAATTAAATCGCGGTGCTTCAAAAACGTCTATAAGATTATGACAGGGGACGACATGCATATGAACCCGAAACTAAACAACAATCATCTGTTTTGTTCTTTCATTAATTGCTAATGATGGGAACGCTGCCAACATTGGTCAAATGTGCATACTTCCTGCTTCGTAACCTGGAAGCCCAAGGCATATGCATGAGTATGCTCAAGATGCTTTGACGTATGTTCGAAGACACGGGCGACCGGATCTTTTCATCACATTTACGTGCAATTCAGCTTGGTCGGAAGATTTGCTATCGCCTGGTCAGTAATCGCATCACAGACATGATCTGACATCTAGAGTTTCCAAACAAAAAGTAATGAAACTAATCGATCTCATAATAAAAAATCGTATTTACGGCGAAATGCAATTCTGGATGTATTCGATTGAATGGCAAAAACGGGGTTTACCGTACGCTCATATTCTAATTTGGCTGAATGAAAAAATTGTTCCAACTCAAATTGATAGTATCAACCGAATCAACAAGAAGATCTGATACTTTTTGACTTTGTCTGCAAGAACATGATTCACGGCCCATGTGGAGCATTGAATATGAATTCTCCTTGCATGAAACACGACAAATGCACAAAAAGATGAAAGCACAGCCCCAAAATACAACACTTACGGCTTTTTTTCAATTGTGTCAAGCTGATAAAATTTGCGAAAACATTCCTGTATCATGAAGTTCCAAAATATTACACTTGGGACATATCAAGCAAAATGTTTTACAGGAGAGAGCGAGGTGCTGTTGTTCCAGACTATGCTGATGTTCGTGCATCTGATGCATTGGGTCGAGTATATACTATACATCCAAATAACGCTGAATGTTACTACCTGAGAATGTTGCTTCACACAGTCAAAGGTCCAACAGCATTCCAAGCTTTGAAAACTGTTAATGAAGAAATATGTGAAACGTACAGAGAAGCATGTTATCGACTCGGCTTACTTGAAAACGATCAGCATTGGGACACGGCATTGGCAGAAGCAGCTCTCACATGTGTTCCGCCAAAACTTCGCACGCTGTTTACAATTAAATTAACGACTTGCGCGTCTTCCGATCCAAAAAATCTTCAGGAAAAGAATAAAGAAAGCATGAGTGACGGTATACTAAGGCAAGCACGTAGAACGAATCCGAATGTGGAAATCCAGTTTTCAGATAACATTTTCAATGAAGCTCTCATACTACTTGAGGATAGATGTATTTCGATCAACAACAAAATTCTTTGCCAGCTTAGACTACCAACACCGACACGTGATCGAAACAATGTTCAGGACAGAGATTTGGTACGTAAACGGCAATATAATTCTGATGAATAGCGCCAGAAACAACTTATGACTGCTGATCAAAAAATAGTTTTAGAAAAAGTAATGCAAGGCGTAGCAAACGAAAGTGGTGGAAATATTTTCCTTGGCGCACCTGGAAGCACTGGAAAAACATTCTTGCTCAATTTTATACTCGCTGAAATTCGATCGAAAAATGAAATTTCACTAGCTATAGCATCGTCTGGAATCGCATCAACGTTACTCGATGGTGGGCGTACGGCACATTGAGCCCTTAAGCTTCCACTAAATGTAAACCATACCGAAACACCAAAATATAACATCGGTAAAAATTCTGGCATGGCTGCAGTATTAAAAACAAGCTCACTTATTGCATGGGGTGAATGCACTATGGCACAAGGAATCTCCTGAAGCTCTTTACCGTATTCTCAAAGATTTCAGAGAAAATGACCGACCAATGGGTGGAGCTCTATTGCTTCTTGCTGGTAATTTTCGCCAACTTTTCCAGTGATTCCAAAATCCACACTAGCCAATAAACTAAATGCATGTTTGAAAGCGTCATATCTTTGGAGAAATGTAGAGATACTTACATTGTCGACAAATATGCGTGTGCATTTACTTCAAGATGCTGGTGCGCAAATATTCGCCAAACAGCTTGTGGATATGGGCGATGGAACACTTCCAACTACACGTGAAATATCTTTTCCGTCAAACTTTTGCCAAATGCAGTCATCAATTCAAAATGTTTTGCCGATGTTACAAACAATTTCAAAAATCATGATTGTCTTTGCGAACGAGCAATTTTGGCTCCAAAGAATGATGATGTCAACAAAATAAACCATCAAATTCAATTGAAGCTACCCGGTGAAGTACAAATCGATTGACACAGTTATAAATAAGGAACAATCTGTCAACTATTCAGTAGAGTTTCTCAACTCTTTGGAACCATTTGAAATACCACCACACATATCTTAACTTTAAAAGTTGGTTCACCGTTGATGCTCATTCGCAACTTAGATCCACCGAAATTGTGCAACGGAACAAGACTTGCTGTTAAAAAACTAGTGCCGAATTTAATCGAAGCCACAATCATCAGCGGCAAATGTAAAGTAGAAGATGTTCTGATACCAATGATTTCAAGCGATTGCAGTTTCCAGTGCGTCCGGCTTTTGCCATAACCATCAACAAGGCACAAGGCCAATCGCTAAGTGTTGCTGGTTTGAACTTAGAAAATTCCTGTTTTTCGCACCGCCAATTATATGTTGCTTGCTCCAGAGTTGCAACGCCGAAAAATCTTTATGTTTACACACTTACCGAAAAAACTCAAAATATTGTTTATCCGCTAGCATTAAGTTAACCAAATGTATTTCTTTTTTAGCGTAGTATACGTAGCACACGCCGGGTATCCGCTAGTTGGTCGAACAAGGTCTATATTATAGCTATAGAATCTTTCTAGGTCATCAGTTATAAGAGAAACTTGTTAATAAACTTGGCGAAACAATGCAGTTATTATAGACGAAATTTCCTGGATGTATTATCTCACGCCGAGGAAAAATGAATTGGCCATCAAGATCTTTATTTATTTAATTATTTATTCATAAGAATTCATGCGATAATAAACATGTTCCGATTTAGTCGTTACCGGAGGGGTTATTTATATATGTAGTTAGAAATACCTATATTGAAATAGAAGAAAAATTCAATTTACAAAAATTTCTAGAAATGTAGATATACCAACCGGTCAAAATGACCGGTTTTCAAATTTGGTTGGTATATGTATACCACATACATACTTATCTCAGGAAAAATAATACTAATAAATAGAAATATTTACAATAATTATTGTATATTAATATATATATATAATATCGTTCATAATATTACATCAAATATTTGAATTTAAATTACCGGGAGAACATTTAGGAGACAATTTGTAAACCGGTCATTTTGACCGCTGGTATATCTAGTGTTAAGAAATAAAGAAAGAGTTTCAAATAATTTATAGAATAAAAAAGGTAATAGGAAAATCACAGCACTAAGTAAATATATGAAAACAAAAATTGAACCAAATTCTGAAGAAAGTCAAGTTAGAAAAATTAATTCAAAATAGAGAGAATTGAAATAAAAGAGGAAAAAAAGAAATGCAATTAAAATACCAAATTAAAAATTAGTTTTCAATGCTATGTCCGAAGGATGATGATCGTCTGTTCGAGACATATGTAGATTGTATAATAATACCGGCAATCGGTCACAGCCAATGTTTGTTTGAGGTAGTTTTAAGTAACGCTCATTAACATTTGGAATGAAGTTGTACTGTTCGAGATGACAAAAGGATATACAATTAGAAAGAGAAAAATAATTCCGGTTTGTTAAGTTACTTAAATGCATGTTAATAGACGAGTTTTTCTTAACCCAGTGTATATGCGGGAGGTCAAAATCATCTAAGATTAGAAATTTTTAACTAATATTTAATTGTTGATAAACGTTACATATATTATCAAAATATTATTCCGAAGTTTCATAATTGTTTGATGACCGCAAATGAATACAGAAGATATATAAACGAAACCCATTAAATTAAATAGAAAGCCAAAGATCTTTATGTGTAGTTTCAAATTCCAAAAGGCACGTTGCACCTAAGAAGCTATATGCAGCAATTAGTATTCCTCCACCATCAGCTGTTCCAATTAAATTATGATTTCTGTCCCGACGAAAGACCTCATACTTATCACCATAAATGTCTGCACTTTCAATGCAGTCACGTAGGAAAGTCTCTATTAAAATTGTAATATCATAACTGTTACTTAGGATGGACAGTTTCACATCTTTTGTGCGCAAACCCCGAACGATCTAATAATAAAGACTTAATTTCATTTATTTGATTTTTTGTAATATGAAGTCAAAGCTAGAATTATTTTTAACATTAATTACTTTTGAATTCTAATTCTTTATTCTCCTTATGCTTCTGATTAATCTGGAAAATAGTAATAGTTTAATGAAGACATTGAGCGATTATTTCCGTTTTGCCAGAAGTAGGTGTTACGTCTCAAAGTAAAGTCAGGTGAAGACCGGTTTATCTGAAAACAATACCTTTATTTGTCCGCTTAACACCCTAAAAACCATATGACATATTTCGTGTTGTCCTTCTATGTGAATAAGAAGAAGAAAATTATTCTCTTTCAGAACCGATGAGAAAGAAGTTTGCTTGGTTGAGGCCTGGACTAGAAGACAGTCTTTCGAAAAGTGTAATTTTCGGGGGAAAGATGAACGACAGGAGAGCGACATACCGCACCTTACAAAAACATAATATATATTATAAAATATTTTTGTTTTTCGTTCCACGTCTTATACCGTACGAGAAATCCGTCCTCCCGAGAAGGAGTTTTAAAAAAAAAGGCGATTTCAAAGATTGGTTGTGCCGCCGCCATGTTGTATTAAAATTATAATAAATAAATTTTTTGTCATACTTCAATAACTGTTAAATAAACCCTGTGAAAAGAAATCCTATCGCTTTTTCCATACTTCCAAAATAAATTGCCAAAATTAGGCGTTTTTTTAGGTCGCTAGAGTGGTGTTACCCCTTAAGAGTAAGGATTTTTCGTAGGAAATAAGGATTAGCGGAAAGGAATTTGAAGGAATAATTACATATTGTGAAGATTGATGTACACTGGTTAGGAGGTTTGACATGGGAGTATCAATTTAAAAATTATCGGAAATGAATAAAATAATAAGATGAAAGTTAAAGGCCCTTAGGGTAGAGCAGAGTAAAAAGAAAAAAGAAAAAAAACAATATTTCGTGAACACTCACATAGTCCCTGTTGCGGCGCATTATCGCTTAGTACTTAAGTAGGTTAATAATTATTGGTAATCGCGTTGTGACAATGCATCGTGCAGCAACCTCAATCAATTAATGCGACAAGTCAGCATAATTTTTCTTTCGGTCATTCATTACCTCAGTTGGCACTATGTGAGGTCGCTGGACTGCATTGAGTAATGTGTAAAATTGTTAATGTAAGCTAATGTTAAGTTTTATTTTGTATATAAGGGGAGTTACGTTTAATAAAGAACCAGTTGAGAATTAACCGCTTGACTCTTTTAATTGAAAATTCCTTTTCAGTAAAATCAAACTCTGCGAGAATTAGAGGAAGCTGATTCTTGTAGAACAAGTGCTATTACAATTAGAGGAACCTGATTGTGACTGCACTCTGGTTTAAGTACCACCAGAACTAGCAAGGTTTTGGCTTCTTGTGGATACATCCACTATAAACATTTTTTGGTGACCCCGACGTGATTATCACACAACCAGAATGACATCTGCCCAGTTGGATGTTGCAGCAGCCGATCAAATCGTATTGGGGAAAGAAATCGAGAGATTGGCAATCGCATACCGGTATGAAAAGCCGGAGAGGAAAACAGTGGCATACCTCCAGGAAAAGTATGACGAATTGAAGGAACTATGGTCGAAATTCGAAGCAAATGATGACCAGATTCGGGACAATTACTCAGAATTAAGAACTCATGCATATTTCGCTGAGGACTATTACACTAAGGTAAAGAAAGGGTATCAGAGAATCAACACCGAATTGAGCTATTTATTGGGTTCAGTGCAAGATAACCCAATTATTGCACCCGAGAGCAGACAAATTGGGGCTAGTACAAGTGCAAACACATCAGCGGGATCTGCAGCACAAGTAAATAACGCTGAAAATAATGATGGCAGGGACTATGATGCTGCCAAAAAATTAATTCGAAGACAAGGAATTACCCTTGTAGCCCTAAATAATATTTTATCAGGCATCGTGATGGACGGCTCCAAATCAAAACAATATTATGGGCCGAAAATTGAAACAGTCAGGCGGCAAATCGAGGAGCTTAATAATTCTATCGTTGAGAGCTGTGAGAAGTACGAGGCGATCGGATACGATATCAATGAATATTGCCAAATGGAAAATAGGATCCAAGACGTATTAATTGATCTCAGTCAAGAACAAGACAAAGCTGCCAGTATCGCACCCAGCGGTAGTGAGATATCATCACCCTCATCTGTATCTCATTTGAAACTACCGAAGATAACTTTGCCAAAATTTGATGGCGACTATTTAAAGTGGCAACAGTTTTGCGATCTTTATACGCAAATGGTCCACAATCAAATAATGGGTAACTCACAAAAGATGTGGTACCTAAAAACAAATCTTACAGGAGAAGCAGAGAAATTCATAAGGCGTCTGCCACTCACTGATGATAATTATACAACGGTATGGGAAATTTTGAAAAATCGGTATAAAAATAAAAGGCTCTTGGTAACAGCACTACTCGATAAGCTTATGGCTCAACCTTCAATCCATAACGAATCTGCTTCTGCCATAAAAGCATTACATGACACTACAAAGGAATGCATCCTAAGTGTGCAAAATATGGGTTTATCAGTACAAGACTACTGGGACCCAATAATCGTCCATATTTTAATGAAAAAACTGGACAAAAACACTCATGCATTATATGAGCAACAATTAGCATCGCCAAGAGATCTGCAATCAATTAATAAACTTTTGGATTTCCTTGAGAAACGCTTTCAAGCATTAGAGTCCCTGGGGAGGCAACAGAACCCGGGAAAATATCAATACAAGCCTAGTAAGCCTTCTGTGTTTATGACAAATAAAGGAAACAACAAGTTGGAGTGTGTGATGTGCAACAAAAATCATCCAGTGTATTTCTGTGAGGTTTTTCTAAAACTTAGTGCACAGGAGAGGCAAAGGAAAGCAAGTGAATTAAATCTTTGTTTAAATTGTTTGAAAAGGAGCCACACCCACAACAAGTGTACTTCAAGAGAGTAATTGTAAATGTACTTCAATGGAGTAATTACTCCAACAATCAAAAATACATCAATACCGATGGATGGCAGATTCCTCAAAATATTTCATTAGCCGATCCAGAATTTAACAAAACACAGAAGATTGACATTCTTTTGGGAGCGGAAGTATATGGCGAGCTAATGAGAAATGGCCAAATGAGACTGGCTGAGAAACTTCCAATGCTTCAGAATACAGCATTAGGATGGATAGTACTTGGCAAGGTTTCCACAACAGAATACAACAACCCATTTTGTGGTATCACAAATCTGGAACTTCAAAACCAACTGCAAAAATTTTGGGAAACGGAGGAGTGTCCTACAAAACTAATAATGTCAGTAAATGACAAGAAATGCGAGGATTACTTCGCAGCTACAACTTTTCGCAATAAAGAAGGACGTTTCGTGGTCAACCTCCCAATGCTTAGTGAAGCACGACTGCTTGGTGAGTCAAAAGATATGGCATTCAGACGTTTTTTGAGCATCGAGAAGAGATTATCAAAGGACCCTTCCTTGCGAGCTCAGTACTGTGAATTTCTAGATGAATATCTTAAATTAGGACATATGCAAGAATTGAATCCTCTAGATTTAACATCTCCACACTGTTTCCTGCCGCATCATTTTGTTCTAAAGCCATCAAGTAGCTCTACAAGGTTAAGAGTTGTCTTCGATGCATCGGCCAAAACAACTAGCAATTTGTCACTCAATGACCTCTTACTGAACGGACCAAAAATCCAGGACGATTTAATTTCAATCCTTCTCCGATTTAGGATGAAGAAATATGCTGTTACGGCCGACATTGAGAAAATGTACAGGCAAATTCTAGTAGCGACAGAAGATCAGAAGCTACAGCTGATCATGTGGAGAACGAGTCCCGAAGACCCAATAAAATATTATCGATTATGCACAGTGACTTACGGCACCAAATCAGCGCCGTATTTAGCAGTCAAATGCCTGAAAAAGCTGGCAGAAGAAGATAAGCACAAGTATCCTTTAGCAGCAAGTGCCATTAATGATTTTTATGTCGATGATGTGATGACCGGCAGTGATGATCTATGCAATTACTATGCAAACTCAGTTGCAATCAATGCTAAAAGGAGCAGGTTTTAAATTGCGAAAATGGTGTGCAAATCACCCAGAATTAGTCAAAAACATCGCCAAGGAAGATCTGGCGATCGAATTAGATTTTGCAAAATTCGATAATGATCATGTTAAGACACTGGGGCTAGTTTGGCACCCAATAACGGATTTGTTTGCAATAACGGCAACCACGAAAAGCTATAATACTATCACGAAGAGGACTATATTAGCCGAAGTTTCACAACTCTTTGACCCACTTATAAGCCCGGTGATAGTAAAAAGCAAAATATCCAACACCTGTGGAAAGAAAAATATGAATTGGATGACGAATTACCAATGGAATTCCATTTGAAATGGCTGAAATTTCGCCAAGAATTAAATAAGTTATCAGAGAGGTGAAGGCCTGACATCAAAAATGCAATTAATTACATGCATTTGCAGACGCGAGCAAGGATGCTTACGGCACCGCATTATACATAAGGTCAAAAGATAGTAAAGCACAAGCAACAGTAAGATTATTGTGTGCAAAATCTAGAGTTGCGCCGGTAAAACCAACAACAATAGCACGACTGGAGTTATGTGCAGCTAATCTGGCCGCTCAATTAGTGGCTTACGTAAAGAACGTGCTTAATGTTGAGTTTGAAGACACCTTTTATTGGACAGACTCTGAAATTGTTATATCTTGGATAAGAGGAGATCCGTCTCGACTAAAAACATACGTCGCAAACAGAGTAGGGGCTATACTCGAAGTAACGGACCCTAAGGCATGGAGATATGTGAACACCTTAGAAAACCCCGCAGACTTGGTTTCAAGAGGTGTATTTCCTGAACAGCTTGTAGCCTCCAAATTATGGTTCAAAGGCCCAGAATTCCTAAGATTGACGATGACCAATTGGCCTCAAAGTACAAACAAGAAAGTCAGGGTTAAAGAGGAAGAAAAAATAACTAAAATTTCCCTAACTGCGGCTAATGTCACAAACGAACACCCAATGTATCACATTAATCATGGCAATTCATTTCGAAAACTTCAAAGGATCATGGCTTTCATTATTCGAGCTATAAAATTATTCAAAGGGAAGGCATGCCGTAGTGCACCGGAGCAGCACTTAACGGTATCTGAGCTCAGAGAAGCAGAAAACATAATAATCAGAGAAGTTCAAGCCGCTGCTTTTAAAGTAGATATTATGGAATTGCGAAAAAATAATAAAGTTTTGAGCTCTAGCAAATTAGCATCTTTAGTACCATTTGTGGATCAACAAGGACTTTTGCGAGTGGGAGGAAGACTCCAGGAAGCAAATATTAGCTACGATACAAAGCATCCTCTGCTATTACCAGCCGATAGTTTTGTATCACGACTACTTATGACATATATACACAATACGAATTTACATGCTGGACCTCAAGCTTTACATTCATTTACTCGTCAGAAGTATTGGGTGCTGCAAGGAAGAAATATAGCAAGATCGATAGTATCGAATTGTGTGGTGTGTGCAAAGGTTAAACCACGCTTAGGGATCCAACAAATGGGGAACTTACCAACCCATAGGATTCAAAGGGCTCGCCCATTCCTTAACTGTGACATTGACTTCTGCGGACCAGTGTATACTCACTTCAAAATAAGGGGTAAAAGGCCGCAAAAAAGTTACATCGCAGTAGTTTGCTGTTTCGCTACAAAAGCTATCCACTTAGAAGTTTGCTCTGATCTTACAACAGAAGGGTTTCTGGGATTTCTGAAAAGATTCATAGCAAGACGAGGAATATGTGAAAATATTTACTGTGACAAAGCTAAAAATGTTGTTGGTGCAAAAAACCAATTGCAAGAAGTAGAGCGAATAATGAGTGATGGAAAATCAAGGGAGAAAATAGCTAATATATGCACAGAGAAAAAGATACAATTCCATTTTATTCCACCGAGATTTGGCGGACTCTGGGAAGCCGCGGTGAAATCCACAAAATACCTTCTACATCGGACATTATTGACAATATCACCAACGTGCGAGGAATTGTGTACTATAACAACAGAAATTGAGGCTATATTGAATTCCCGACCATTAACACCGTTATCGTCAGATCCCAATGATTTGGCAGCTCTAACTCCAGCACATTTTCTTATTGGAGAACCAATGAATAGTACCATAAACACACATCCGGACACAAAAATGTCTTTATCGTCAAGATGGGCATTAGTCAGTCACGTAAGGAATGAATTCTGGCGACGATGGTCCCAAGAGTATTTAATTGAATTACAAAAACGAGCTAAATGGACTAAAGAACATCCAAATATGAAACCGGGCACTCTAGTTCTAATAAAAGAAGAAAACCTTCCACCTTTGAGGTGGTCGATGGGTAAAATAGAAGAGGTAATACAAGGACATGATGGAAGAATCCGGGTCGCGGATGTTAGAACTGCAACAGGGATATTCCCCAGGACCATACATCAGTTCGCGCCTTTGCCTGTTGATTTATCTACAAACGAAACTGAAATACCGGAAAAGATGGAAGAAGAGCAGGTGGAGATGGACACTGAACACACAAGTGCAACAAATCACCAAAGATCAAGGAAAAGGAAAGGGTTGTCAGCAGCAGATGCAGCACTCAAAGTCTTGCTTCTGTCAACCTTAGTTTTGCCAGTATTCACGGAGCCGACAGTACACTCTGACCCAATACAAATTCAAGAATTCACACACAATGCTGGTATTTATTTCGAACATCTAGGGAAAGGAAGTGTTACATCAGACAGCTCGGATATATTGGCATTCTATGATTTGACGGGTTATTGGGCAACTGTCGCAATTATCAAATCAGGGTTAATGCAACTAAAAGGACTCTGTCGGATAATAACCAATAATGATTATTATGTAGAAACGACCAGCCAGTACCAACATCAGTTCAAACAAATTGAGAATAACAACTTCCTGCTTGGGAATGCTGAAGCTAAAACTTCAAGACCACGAAAGAGGCGGTCCCCTCTTGACATCATAGGAACAATTGCCAACAAGTTATTTGGAATATTAGACAGTAATTATGAGGCTGAAATGGCAGAAACAATCACTAAAGTGAAAAGCAATGAAGATCATCTCAATGACATCATAAAAAAGCAAACTTCCATTCTAGAAACAACGGTAAACATCATTAAAAGAAGTGAGGAGGACAGAGCCAATCAAACAGAAGCTATCAACCAAGCATTGGAATATGTATACGACAAAATGAGAAATATGAGCTCAGAAATGAAGCAACAGAAGGTAATTCAAACCTTCAATACATTGTCGATTTTGATTTCAGCACTCATAAACGAGTGCAGATTCACCCAAGAAGCTATTCTGGACGTGATCGCTGACACTCATCACGGCAGGGTAAACCCTCTCGTCATATCACCCAGCCAGCTTCAGGCTCAAATAAGTGTCATCAAGGAAAATCTGCCTTCTGGAACATTGTTACCATTGATTAATGGAAAGCTCGATATACAACTTATCTACAATTTAATGACTGTTCACTGTAAAACAGTAGACAAGTATGTTGTATTTGGAATTACAATTCCATTGGTAGTATCAACAAAATTTGAGGTGTACAAAATTACCCCTCTTCCAACATTAATAAACAGCAGTTTTGTTTCTGTGGCACCTAAAATGCAGTATCTATTAACCCTCTCTCTGTGCATGGGGGTGTAAACACACCCCAGGCTACTAAAAATGTACATAATTAACTGATTAATGAATTCTAGAAAAAATGCTCTTAGGAATGCTATCTGTGGTATATTTCACATATAATCTGAAAAAATCGTTTCGAAATCGGTGAATTTAAATATAGTATTGAGGTTGCAAAGGTGCTTAGGCGCTTAAAGGTGCATAGGGGTGGTTTTGCACCCCAATATTTCGTCATATATTTACCACTCAAAAGTCACTTTTTGATAGAAGGAAGCGCTAGCAATTAGTTTTATTTTATTTCTTGTTTTGTTTTCATATTCTTTTTATGTTGAAATGTGCATACTTACGAGACTAACGCAAAACTGAGCTCAACTTTCATGGTTTTATTATCCTGGGAAATTTTGTGCAGAGGTAATCTTTCGTCGTTCGATTTCCTGGCCACAATAAAGCGAGTATATGTAGGTAGAAGCAGGTAGCCACAAGAAAAATTTGTTTACGCAAATAATGACCCATGCTAACACCGACGCCAAGTACATGAAGGTAACATATAAAACAAAGGGTGAATTTAGTCGCCGCCACTTTTCTGTGATGATCATATTAGGAGGTAATTTATTTGGATTTCTTGCTAACCAGAGTAGCTCATACGGTAACACGTGCTTGGGTTATTATCTAGTTGTTGGAAGAGTGATAGGTAAATGAGGAGCCAAAAAGATATATTTTGTCGTAAAAAACGACAATTATAGGAACAATCAAAAACAATAAACCAGATCTACCATCTGAATTCACCAAGAAAGAAGAAATACGAAAAAGGGAAGTGGATTCAAAACGGTTTTGTTTTCATAATTATCTAACGCTAATAAGCTATGTTCCAAAACCAAGCAAAAATGTTCTCCTATTGTCAACATTACACAACGACGCTGGTATTGATCCAGAAACATCGAAGGCGAATATAATTCTGGATTATAACGCCAGGAAGGGCGGTGTGGATATTCTGGATCAACTTGTTAAAACATATACATGCAAGCGAAAAACCAGACGTTGGCCAATGGTTCTTTTTTTCAACATGATTGATGTGGCGGGTGTAGCTGCATGCTGCATTGAACTTGCACAGGATAGCAAACCCACAATTATACATATATGGTGAAAATATCTTCAGAGCGGAAGGATTTCCTCAACGATTTGTCACACCAGCTGGTTGATAGTGTCATACAAAGACGACTATTAAATTTGAAGACGTTAAAAACCAGCGTGAGAATGGCGATACAACAAGTCGGCTACAACGTACCTTTACTTCGGCGTCCCTACGTTCACAGTACAGGTGAACCCAGCACAAGCAGGAGTGGCAGCGGTTTCAACGTAGATGCCACCTGTGTCCTCGATCCAGCGACGTCAAAACCAGATTGCACTGCGATATTTGCAATGAACCAACTTGTAAAAATCACAACACAAATATTTGTGATCAATACATGAACGTTGAAGCTAGTGACGATGAAGTCAACGCGGAAGAAGATTCAGACGATGCATATTAAATTTGCTGATCTGTTTTATATTAATTCTCTGAATTTTAATTAATTATTTTAAGTTTCTTTCCCAAAAATAAATAATATACCACAAATTCTAACGCAAACAACGTCTTTTTCTTATATTTCCCACGAGAAACCTATGGGGTGCTTTTACACCCCTATGCACGGTTAATGTTAAATTTTATATGCACAGAGAGAGAGTTAACTAACATCTACAAGGATCAGTTTTATCTAATGGAGCAATTGGAATACATGAATTGTCTACACGTGAAGGAAGATAATATTCTTTGCCAGCAATATAGGCCTATAGTCAGCAAGGACACTGCCAATCGGAGTTGTGAAATACAGCTGTTCTTGCAACGAACGGTGCCGACAACCTGCCCTATTGAAGTCTGGATCTATTCACTAGACAAAGAGTATGAGCTTGATTTTCTGTGTAATAACAACTTGATTCATAAAACCTTAAAGGCTTGTGGTATCCTAATGATGAATAGTGGTTGCACAATGAAGGACAATGACTTAACAATAACGGCTACAAATAAGCTCCAAATCTCGCTGAACTCATTTCAACCAAGGTTAAATTTTACTCTGGAACTTGATGTCAGCAACACAATGGATGATTCTATGCCCACGTTGAGACATTCAAACCTCGCACTACCCAACAGGGCGCTGGCCAACCTCACCAATGAAATTAAACAGCTGAAGGCACGTCAGATAAATTTACAAGATCTCCAGCCATCTAGCGTCCAGCAGACTACCATCAACTACAAAACAATGGCAATCGTGAGCTTCATCATCGTCTATTTGGTTCTGGTACGAGTCCGAATTCGAGCGAAGGCTGTCAACGTTCATCCTATGCCTATACCTGCACCAAGAACAACCCCCAATCCAGTCCAACCAACTGATTACAGCTTTGAAGTCGAGTGACTTCAAGGGAGGCAGGATGTTGCGGCGCATTATCGCTTAGTACTTAAGTAGGTTAAGAATTATTGGTAATCGCGTTGTGACAATGCATCGTGCAGCAACCTCAATCAATTAATGCGACAAGTCAGCATAATTTTTCTTTCGCTCATTCATTACCTCAGTTGGCACTATGTGAGGTCGCTGGACTGCATTGAGTAATATGTAAAATTGTTAATGTAAGCTAATGTTAAGTTTTATTTTGTATATAAGGGGAGTTACGTTTAATAAAGAACCAGTTGAGAATTAACCGCTTGACTCTTTTAATTGAAAATTCCTTTTCAGTAAAATCAAACTCTGCGAGAATTAGAGGAACCTGATTCTTGTAGAACAAGTGCTATTACAATTAGAGGAACCTGATTTTGACTGCACTCTGGTTTAAGTACCACCAGAACTAGCAAGGTTTTGGCTTCTTGTGGATACATCCACTATAAACAGTCCCAACTTTCTTAATGCATATCAAAATCACATCACATAAATATAAACACGACTCTCGCCTTGCTGCAATCCCTCCGGAATTTACGCTGGTTTCGATAGTCTATATACTTCTATATTACCCCGACTTTGATTGAGCCAACCGCAACCCGGAGTACGATCATAGCAACATTCCCGGCGACAAGCCTTCGAACAATCACAAAAAAAAATATATATATATATTTACTGAAGTTATATTTAAAACCGAAATGGAAAACATCCTTAAGGTTATCGGCAGCTAACATCGATCATCGATCTAAACGGACGATTCCATTGGAAGTTAAAATATACATAGGTAAAATTATTTGATTTATTAAAAATTGCATAGTGATTTATAATTTTTTCCTCTTGTAAACGAAATATCAAAAACAGATAATTTAACTAAACTATAAAAATATATGTATATATAATATACTAAAAAAGTGTTGACCTCTCCCCTACACCTATAAATATTTATCCATTTATATTTAATTCCTCGCAAAGCACAAATTATAAATCATTCTCCTGAGAACAAACACCAGTCATCACATCGGTGTAGTATTCCAGGAAGCAAATGTATCGATTTTTGTAAACATTCATAATACTATGCGACTGTGGCAGTGGAACTTTTCAAGCAGCGCACACAAGTATAGGAGCCCAGTTCGTTGTTTTAGTCCAGGGAAATAAGCAAAAAAAAAGCAAGTTCGGGACACTGAATCATCCAGCAAACCAATACGATTTTCGTGAAGTACTAACCTATAGCAATAATACCTATACTTTTGCCACTCCTGGTTAGCCGGCGTTTTCGAGTAATAAACAATCAAAAGTGAAAAAAGTGAAATTTTAGCACGTTTTTACTTACCAGATTTAAATAAATAGTTTTAACAGCAATTTATTGCAATCATCTTGTAGGTAATGCAAAAACCGACAACTTGGCCGAAATCGATTTTGAAAATGTCAATTTGTTGCTTAGATAATTGCTAATTTACAATGGAAATAGCTAAATATTCAATTAACAATAACTATTGTAAAAATGTGTTTGAAAACTTGAATTCTCGTAAATAGGTA
Organism: Neoitamus cyanurus; assembly: GCA_947538895.1. Lineage (NCBI taxonomy): Eukaryota > Metazoa > Arthropoda > Insecta > Diptera > Asilidae > Neoitamus > Neoitamus cyanurus. The sequence continues at coordinate 5,132,298 of OX384547.1, forward strand.
GCTCGTGTGGTACCGAATAAGTATTAAATATTTGAAACCGATTCTTTGGACAGTTTTTGCAAAATTCAATTTGTTTATCCGGAAGACGTTTTTTTGCAACAGCACTCTACGCACATTTCAAAAAAAATTTCGGTTTTGTCAGTGTGATATTAAAGGGAAAATGTTATAATATCAAAATATTTCATTAGATGTACAAAAAAATAATATTTTTTGTTGCAAATTGATTTTACAAAAATGCAGTCATTATTACCATATAAACAAATGGAATAGCTTGTTTCCTTGAACATATTTATATTTTTGATGTTTTTTTTTTTAAATTTGAGGTAGCTTCTCGAACACATTACAAATATGTTATTTTCCACATTGTAACTTTAATAAATGACGTTTTATCTTAGTAATAAAAGATTTATATGATTTATTTTGTGATTTAACGAATAATTTTAAAAAATATGATTTTTATCAACAAAATATTATCAATAAAAGTTGAAAATAGTTATTATGTGGTTGTCAACCAAAAAACCAAAAAAATTGATTCGTAAAAAAAAAAAAATTTTGTTAATTGTTTAAACAAAATACGTTGTTTATTTATGTCTAGATTCATAAACAAATAGCATATTTGTAATGTGTTCGAGAAGCTACCTCAAATTAAAAAAAAAACATCAAAAATATTTATATGTTCAAGGAAAAAAGCTATTCCATTTGTTTATATGGTAATAATGACTGCATTTTTGTAAAATCAATTTGCAACAAAAAAAATTATTTTTTTGTACATCTAATGAAATATTCTGAAAACATAAGTCTTTGCCTTTAATATCACACTGACAAAACCGAAAGTTTTTTTGAAATGTGCGTAGAGTGGTGTTGCAAAAAAACAGTCTTCCGGATAAACAAATTGAATTTTGCAAAAACTGTCCAAAGAATCGGTTTCAAATTTTCAACACTTATTCGGTACCACAAGAGCTACCTATTTACGAGGATTCAAGTTTTCAAATACATTTTTACAATAGTTATTGTTAATTGAATATGTAGCTATTTCCATTGTAAATTAGCAATTATCTAAGCAACAAATTGACATTTTCAAAATCGATTTCGGCCAAGTTGTCGGTTATTACATTACCTACAAGATGACTGCAATAAATTGCTGTTAAAACTATTTATTTAAATCTGGTAAGTAAAAATGTGCTAAAATTTCACTTTTTTCACTTTTAATTGTTTATTACTCGAAAACGCCGGCTAACCAGGAGTGGCAAAACTATAGGTATTATTGCTATAGGTTAGTACTTCACGAAAATCGTATTGGTTTGCTGGATGATTCAGTGTCCCGAACAAATGCTTATTTACCTGGACTATTTACGTGTCGCTCGAATTAGGCACCGATTTACGGCAGCTGAGCTGAGAGACCTACTGGTAAGTATATCACGCAAAGCTTCCTTGCACGTTACCCTACGTCTTACACTTTCCCCTATGCTCCCACAAACTCTGGTACGGATTTCGTTCGAGGCTTGTACCTCCATGTGTTCTACTGCTCTCTGTATACATACATGCAACCGAAAATGTTGCACAATGTTTGTGCACCGCAAATTGCCGGAAAACATTTTAATCGTTGGAAATTATAGTCAGAATCGAATATTTCCTCAATGGTGCTTCATGTCATGCACTGGGCGCTCTGTTAACAACTCCGCCTGCCTCCAGTTGGTTCAGGTGCAGACTCCATCACCGCCGCCTGAGGATACTTTTGTTATACTTTTTTTTTTAATTTTTTACTTTCCGACCAAGGGAGCGGCTGGAGCTCCGATACCCACTGAAAAGAAACAACGAAACGTAAAATCCCGGGGAATTCAAACACCAACGGAACTAATAGGTGCCAGCTACGGGAATCATTAACGATATCGAATATTTTTAATTTTTTTGTTTTTGCTTAAAATACAAACAACCATCCGTTGGCTTAAGCAAAACGGCGGTGCCCGCAAAAATAGAGGAGAGAAACTAAACCCTGTGCAACGCCTTTTAATATGCAATTGGCGGGGCGACGAGCTGCAACGTGCATAATTGTGCATGCATAATAAAGTGCAGTGTTGGCAGTTGCAGAGGGGCCTCGGGCGGGATGGATTAAATTTTTATAATGGAATTTTTTCAATTTAACATTTACGCAACTCTGTTGGGGCAATGTTTTTAAAAACATATCCACTCTTTGCGAAAACCACGTTTTGAACTACGCTTACTTAATGATTGGATTTCTTTTATATGTCGCACAGTTAAATAGTGAAAATTTAACCAACAATGCAACATGAATATGTTCATCAACACTAATGGAAATTCGGAAAACTGCATTCTTCGATATTATCCTTTCACCGTTTGCAGTATGTACCTACTTGTACAAATATACCTATATTATGTAATGTTCATATGCACATTATAGAATTGTTGTAATATGAAGAAAATATCTTTATAAGCAACTATTAGTTTCAGCAAAGGAACAGTGTTAGTAAGCAAAAATTAATATAATAATAAATAGATGAAACCTCCCAGTGGCGATTGTCATACCATCTATCTGACCGATAAATGGGTGGTGTGTATTTTTAGGCTAATTTGGCCTTTGATTTTATTCATGTATTCGACTTTCTACAAAGATCTCTAGGTCCGCTATTATTTAAACTATTTATGACCTGACAGCAACCATCCTACAACTCTTGAGGCATTGAAAGCCAATATTCGTCGACCCATAGCTGAGATACCGGCCGAAATGTTACACAAAGTCATCGAAAATTGGCGTGAGCGGATGAACGTGTGCAAGAGGAGCCGTGGTGGCCATTTGGCGGATATTTTATTCAAATCATACATCGAATAAAAGTGTCTTTCAAGTAATCAGAACCATTTTTGCTCGAAAATTGTGTGTTTTATTCAAATTTGTAAGGTACAAAAACAAAAACCCATACATGAATATATAAATAAATAAATAAAATAACAAACATTCGTTAAAATTTAGTCGTTCAGGATCTCGAGTGTATGATGCGAACCACCAACCTCCTCTTTGGTTGCTTCTCTCCTGTAAATAGACAAAAAATGCAACCTATGAGTACAATGACGATTCAACCGTGTTTTTTCGGCATACAAAATTCTTCCGGATGTAACTACTAGCAAACTCGCAAATTACAAAATTAGACGCCTCCGCGTCCCTGGAAGAAACACCAAATCTAGCGATCCTCGCACCGAACACAGGAGCCTTCGCCACTAAGGGAGCAACCTAGTCTAGGACATTCATCCCCTAGCCAGGCACACCGTCATTCTTGACGCTCTGACTAAGGGAGCAACAAGTCCAAGACTTTCAACCCTTAAGGGGCACACCTAATATGTCCGGCCCGATTAAGGGAGCAGCAAGTGTCTAAGGCACACAACCCCTCGCGCGGAATACTTATACTAAAATCGAATCCGAAAAAGTGCGGACGAACATGCCAAAATACTCAGTGAACACTCACCTCTTACAATTGAAATTCACTCCCAATTTATATTTTATTTTTAAACACCAAATTTTCGGAGACACAACCTTCACTTTGAAAAGACGTGACGGTATGGGCAAACTATGGCCAATGCTTCTTCCCCAGCGAACGGTACAAATGTACCTGTGCAAAGGAACACAGTCAGGTAAACAAAACCGTGCCCCTCAATAATATGTCATCATGAGGCGCATCATGCTAAATCTTTGTTCGCAAGCATTTCGGGTTCCAGGCTATTTTTAGCTTTACCTGCCAGCGGAGTGTGCTCAAAACACCAAACCAAAGGGAGCAAAGGCGCGCGCACCCTCATAAGACCGACGGCCTCGACTCGAGCCGGGCTAAGGCCATAAAACCTATAGGCGAGGAGGTAAAAACATTAAAAAGTGTATTTTTCGGGCACAGGCGAGATTATTGTTGGAATCGCTTCGTTTTAGGGTGTAGTTCAACCCCCTAAGTTTGCTTACAAATTGTTGGTGTGCTTGATTTGATAATTAACTATTAGGGACGAAAATAGTGCTTTTTTCTCTATTTCCTTTAATATCTCCGTTCCTCTGGACTTTTAGTATAGCATATGCATTGAGAAAGTTGTTCCTTATGAAATTTCCTAAAAAATAAGCCCTGACAGAGGTCACTAGGTGCAATTGTTAACTTGCAAATAGCCCCGAAAGTTAAAAAAACACGTGTTTTTCACTATTTTTTCACTAAAAAATAACCGCACATAGATGGCTGAAAATTCTCAAAAATGATGTATATGTTGACCCAAACATGCATGAATAATTTTAGCGTCATCGGTCAATTACTTCTCGAGTAATTAACGATCACTTTTTTTTTTTTCATTAATTGCAAATTGCGCCATTTTTTCACAAACGGGTTTCGCCGGTCGGACCATGCCAGAAAAATCACAAATCTATTCAACTTTAGTATCCCGTTGGAATTTTTGGAAAAAATTAATTCTAACCGATTTTATAACGATTCTGTATATATAGATATAACATACATGCAATGTATTTGGGAGCACTTGGAGTGCTCCGAGCTTTCCTTAAAAAAAAAAATCATACTTTCCTTGAAGTACGATGGGTACCTTTCATGCCTTGAACCGTGTAACGATCGTTGGGCAACACTCCTTAAATGACCATAGGTCCGCTATACGGAGGAACCAATTTCCTACTAACATTAAATGCCGGTTTAGCCTTTTCGATTAAGACAATGTCTCCTTTTTTGTATTTACGTGGCCGCTTTCGTCGTTTGTCATAATTCTTTTTTTTGTATTTGTTGAGCTTCCTTAATCTTATTCGCCGCTTTTTCTCTTTCCGTCAGTAAATCATTAATCAGTCCAGATGTGCTTCTTCTCTATAATAGAGTGTCACTACCTCCTCTTGGCTTTTACCCATATGTACAATAGTTGACTCGGCTTTTTACCGGTACTGTTATTATATTAACGACGCTGTTTATGGCAAATTGAACCTTCCTGATGTTTTCGTCCCACCGTTCCTCTTCCAGGGTAGTTGTCACTAATGTAGCCACTGCATTCTTGACATGTTTAATTTGGTTTTGTTCACAGAAACTCTTAAACTTTTTTGGAGTGAGCGACTTCCCTGGTCAGAAGTAATTAACATATCTTGGGAGCACCGAAAATTGCAAACAGATCCTTAAAATATTGAAGTACAGACTCTGTCTTTGTCGACCTAACGGCCCGTAAAAACGCGAACTTTGTAAATGCGTTTATAATAGCGATTACATAACAATTTTTCTTTTTGCTTCGCGGAAAAGGTCCCAGATGATCCACGTGTATCACCCTCATAGGTTCTGATTCCTTTGGGATGGGGTGCATATATCCTTCTTTCTTCCCTGCAGTTCGCTTATTATACAGGCACCTTACGCAACATGAAATATCCCAGTAGGAAATACTGCAAGCATTACCATAAGAAGTGCTGATATAACTCCTTCTTGATGGTGTAAAAATTCACGCCCGCAATACTCCTCCGGAACCTATTCTACCTGCTTCCAGAGAATCGAGCAGGTAAGGAGTACATTAGATTCCTCGTGTACTAATGCGTTTTTGGAGAAAGCAAAAAAACCATGAAGACCGTGACGTCAGACTGGCATCCTTTTGTTTTTAATTGTTTAGTTTTGCATGAAATTTGTGCAGTGCCAGTAATTCAGTGAGACAGTACAGTTGCATTGATTGATTACATTTAATTTTCCAGCGAAAGAAAATTTTCTAGCATAATAAAGGTATGTACAAATTATTTTTGTTACTCAGTGTAGCGTTCAGGAATCAGTATAAAAAAATTGTATACAATTTGTTCAAGATAGATCAAGCTCAAGCAGGGGGCAGTCGAAGTACTTTGTACAGACGGATTGCGAGGGAAAAAGATTTATTAAAAAGGAGTTTAGAAAGTTGTGCAGATACTAGCAGTGTGGAAGTCACAAATGTTTGCAGTGAACTTGATTGCAATTTTGAACATGACAATGATAACGATAATGATGTTCGACATGAATCTGACTTTCAGAGATTCAGTTTTGAACAAAGTCAGAATATTTCCGTAATTAGCGATTTAAGGCATAAATTAATAAAATGGTACCAATAATATAATCCCACTAGAGCAAGCGTTGATTCGCTATTAAAAGTATTATAATCTGAGGGTTTGGATGTTCCAGTTAGTTTAAATGGACTTTTAAAAAAGTATAATAACAAAATTACAACTAGAACAGTAGCACCAGATAAAGATTTTCATTTAGGAATAGAGAAGCAATTAAAGAAAATCCCGAGCACAGCAATAGTTGAACAGAACGAAATACTATTAGATATCGGTGTAGATGGCTTGCCCCTTTACAAGAGTAGTTCAGAAACCTTATGGCCAATAATGGGGAGAGCTGTGAATATCAAAGAAATTGAAGTATTTCTGATTGGAACATATCTCGGTAAAAAAAATCCTTAAACGTAGATTTATATCTGCACGATTTCATAATAGAGTTGAAATATCTTCGGGAAAATGGAATAATGCTTCACAATAGACAATTAAAATTTGATATAAGAGCATTTGTGTGTGATGGCCCAGCACGATCTTTTATGTGTAGTATAGTTGGGCATAACTCATCGATTGATTGCTGCAAATGTTATCAGCTAGGAAAGAGAATCCGAAATGTCACAACTTTTAGCATAAAATCATCGAATTTAAGAACGGATAGAGATTTCTTGGATATAATACAGCCTGAGTTCCATAAAAATTTGCACGGAAATGCTCCGAGCGATCTGAAAAGGGCAGGATTTAAAATGATCAGCCAATTTCCGTTGGATGCAATGTATCTGATAGATCTTGGAGCAACGCGAAAGATGTTGGTAAGATATCTAACTGGAAAAACAGCTGAACATATAACCCCAGCTAATAAAAATGAATTGTCAAGCAAGTTGATATCATTTGCATTGCACATACCTAAAGAGTTTCAAAGAAAACCAAGATCTTTGGATGAAATTCTAAAATGGAAAGCAACAGAATTCCGTCAGTGCATCCTCTATACAGGCCCAGTTGTTATGAAAAATATTGTAGATGACAACTTTTACTATACATTTTTATTATTGCATTCAGCATACAGACTTTTATCAACACCTGCTAATTTCAGAGCAAATCTAAGTGTGGCAAACGAATTACTGAAATTATAATATTTGTGGGAAATTTCCCACTTGTGTTTCGAGAAGATAGCGTTACGTTTAATGTCCACAGCATTCTCCATATAACTAATGCTGTCGAGGAATTCGGAATTATAACAAATTTTACTGCTTATAGTTTCGAAAACTTTATGCAAGTCTTGAAGAGAAAAATTTTGGAACAAATAAACAATCACTATTGTGAAAGAGGAATTGTAAAACAAGAAAAAAAGAAAGGATTTTAAAAAAATCGCACTGGTAAAATTGTTAGCTTTCAAAGAGATGATTACTTTTTGAGCTCTCATCCACCTGATAATGTCTGCTATGTTAAATAATTCTCACCAATTAAAATTACTGGGTTTATTGATGGAGATGGAGGTTTCATCAAAGGGTCACGTTTCAAAAATTTACAAAAATTTTTGAAGAACCTTTACAATCGATGCCTGCATTGGGAGTGGGTATCTGCTCTACACCAACAGAAATTGATAAAGAAGAAATTTTTGTGTCAATGATATACATAGTTTACAAAATGATGTGTTTACCACACGAAGAGAAATACGTACTGATTCCTCTTCTGCATAGCCGTTGCGAGTTTTAAAAATTAACAATATTAAAAAGTAAACTTTATATAAACACAGAAATATGTCACAAAATAAATATGGTGCTGCAAAACCACGAGCTTTGCGTAGAATGAACGCGCAAATGGGTACCTCTTTATTAACAGGAAATGTTCAATCCACAGGCATGTGTAATTTGTATTTGTACAATTTTTATTTCAAAGCTTTTTTCATTTTAAAACAGAACCCCTAACTGAAATACAAAATTAAAAGCAACTGTTGATAAAACAAAATAAGTCCATTATGGAACTATTTGGAGAAATAAAAGTTTGTATCCGGCATCTCTTAAAAACTAACAACACAATCAAAGTAGTATCGGAAATGTTTCCTTTAAAATGCACAGAGGCTATATTAGAGATCGAAGAAAAGATACCTCATTTAAAGGAAGATGATTTGGTAAGTTATATCTTCGTTAAATTAAATTTTATTATACAATTTTATTTTTCGTATTTACCTTATTCTACAGTTAGATTACTAAATAATAAGAGAAAATGACAACCACGAGTTTTTTATCCCAAATAATAAAGCTGTTTCACATTTTTCAGATTGCCGCAATTCAAAAAATTATTGAAATAGGTGGCATCTCGAAAAATATTCGAAATCTCTTGGGCGAAGATATAATAAAAAATTACAATTATGACGGCATCCACAACAAAAAATCATTTAAAACCTACACTGCCCTAGATGACATTTTTTATAGTAAGTATTTTTCCATTTGAAACAATAGTTTTACATATTTTTCAATTTTTTTAACAGAAGCTGTTGCCAAAGACACGATAACGAGGGCTAACTACGTTGCGGAGATAAAAAAGGTTTTAAGGCTGCAAAAACAAAATCCATAAGGAGAAATGTTTATCTGAAAAAAATAAATAAATTTTAATGAATGAATGAATGTAATGAAAATTTTGTTTTTGAAGTTTTTTTTTTAATTATTTAATGAAGTATTTTTTTTAAATTATGTAATGAATTATTTTTCTTTTTTCTTTTATGAAGTGATAATTTTGTTTAATGAATTGTTATTGTGTGGAAAAAATATATTTTTTTAAAATCATTTTCACTTTTTATAAATCCCATCAAATTATTTTAACTCCTCATAAAACCCATTCACAGCAAGTGATGTATGTAGAAATTATATGTAAGTAATTCTGAAACCCATTGACAGCAAGTATTTATTGTAGAAATATTATGTAAGTAATTCTACAACCTACTCACAGCAAGTGGTTATTGTAGAAATGCTATATTAGTATTTCTAAAACTATATCACAGAAAGTGATTATTACAGAACTACTAAATAAGTACTTCAGCAATCACTTATACATAACTACTTCTATAATCACTTCCAAAACAGCAAAAAATGCACTAGTTGCCTCCAGTCTTATTGCGTATAAAAAAGTAAAAGGAAACGAATCCAGTTGGGAAGCACTGCTACTTCTCTGAGAAGTAGTTATGGAATTGCTTTGAAGACCTGATTTTTCCTACTGGGATACTTCTTTACATACTGTCGCATTCGTGGGAACCAGTAGTGCTCACATAGTCGATACGAGGTCTTTACTACTGCAAAATGTCTTAATTCGTCGTGAGCGGCACGCACTACATGCTGCCGCATTCCTCGAGGTATTATCCATTGTATGCCCCGAGCCGTAATTCGGTAGACACGACCGTCCCTCAATGCATAGTTTTTATATATACCTATATCGTATTCCGTTTTAGCGGGTTGCGTAAGTATTTTCCGGATTTCACAAATCTTCATATCCGTTAGCTGTCCAACCAAAACCCAATCCGCTTCAGTGATTCTCATAATTATATCATTAGTTGGTGGATCAGCGCATCTACATGCCTCATGCGATCGCCTGGCCTATATTTAATATCAAACGTGAATTATTTTAGTTGTAGCCACCATCGGGCTATCTTAGGTATCAGTGCCTTTTAATCTTTTATTTATTTATCTATTTATTTATCATCATCAACAGGTACACAGACCATCTGACATTTAAAACTATTATATAATAAAGAATAATACAAATTTGAAGAAAAGTTTTAACAAAAATTCTACTAATTTACAAATAATCTTTTTTTTAACGCTACTCGACTACAATTGAAGTCGATTAAAAAAAAGGAAGAATTATAATTTCTAGACATGGTAGATAGTGGTTCAAAAGAGCCATAATTGGTCCTGTGATAATTAGAGTATAGAAAATGTTGTCCTCTAGTCAAGCGAGGACGCGAGTTTATATTAATAAGGTTCAAAAGATTAGGTGAATTTGTAGCGGCAGTAACGTTATCATGCATACATATAACACTTGCTACCTCTCTGCGTTTAGAGAGAGACGTCAAATCTAAGAGCGTTCGTCTGTCCTTGTAAGGAGGAGGAGGATTGCAGGGGATTGCAGGGATCATTTTAGGCCAGATCTCGCAGGGCAAAGCGTAGGAACCGCTTTAGTAAAGCCTCAATGCGGTCGATGTTGACTTGATAATGAGACATCCACAGTATTGACCAGCGCTTCATAAAACCAAGCGTTGAATTAGCCCGATTTATAATGTTATTAATATGGACTCCAAAATTAAATTTTGTGTCAATAGTAACGCCAAGGTCAATAACGCGTGCTTGTCGAGACAAAGGAAGATCGTCAATCTTGTAGGGATGATCCAAAGGGGAACTCTTCCTACTAAACGAAATTAGGTTGCATTTTCCAATGTTCAGGTTCATATGATTTTTGGAGCACCATTCAGAGAACTTAATAAGGTCCTCTTGTACTCTATAGGCATTATGTAAGGATTCGATCGCACTAAAAATCTTCAGGTCATCAGCGTAAGCTAAGATATGTGCATTTTGAATTAGAGGGAACAAATCATTAATAAAGATTGTAAATAACAGGGGCCCAAGATGACTACCTTGTGGAACCCCAGACAATACGATAACAATGTCAGACAAGGTGGAAGAAAATTTAACCTTAAAATATCGATTTGTGAGATACGACTTAATCCATTGAACCATATCGATGGAAAAGCCAAGTCGCAGTAATTTAAAAATTAGCACTCTATGGGAAAGTTTGTCGAATGACTTGCTTAAATCAGTGTATATGCAATCAACTTGTTATCCCTTTTCTAAATTCGTTATACAAAAATTAGAGAATTCTACAAAGTTAGTCACTGTTGACCTACCTTTAACAAAGCCATGCTGCTTCTCAGATAAAAAAAAAGAAGTGCAGTAGGAGGTCATATACTCCGTTACGATGGACTCAAAAAGTTTTGGGATAGGGGATAATTTAGCGATATGCCTGTAATTTTCAATAAAATACTTTTTCGCTTTCTTAAAAATAGGAATAACGTAAAATAACTTTCAATTATCAGGGAAAGTACATGAACGCAAAGATAAATTAAACAAAAACGTAAGGGGCTCAACAAGTGAGGCACCACATTTACGGAGGACAACACCAGGAACACTATCGGGAGAATCCGAGTAATCTTCGTTAATTTCATTTAAATAATTTAAAACAGTGTAGACGTCAAGAACAATGTTGTATGGGAAGACAAGTCAAGTAGTCAAAATAGTCTAAGTCTATATCATGGAACTCATCACAGTAGGCATTGCTAAAGTGTTTAGCAAAAAGGTTAGAAATACCAGAAGGTTCACAACCCGTTTCATTGTCAAGAGTTATAACAGATGGGTAGTTAGTAGTCTTCCGCTTAGTATTAATAAAATTCCAAAACTGCTTAGGGTTAGATCTAATATTAGATTTCATGCGATCAATATACTGGCGGTACAAATACTTGGAATAATTATTAAATTGTCTCCGCAAACCGCAATAGAGGAGGTAGTCATCGCTCGCATGTGGCGGCTGCATGACAGTGACAATTAGAATGCCGCCTTAGTCGGCTGACGGCTCCTGTCTAAATACAAATGTCAAGAACAAGACACACAAAAGAAGAAGAAGAAGGACTCGGTATCTAGAGAGGCATTCGGAGTTTGTTAGTCGTGTGTTTAGCACATGATTCGCATTGCAATGTTTAGTAATAAATAATTAAACCAAAATTTATGCACTTTCCTTTACACGCAGATAGCCAGCAATGAACCCCGATATTTGCTGACCCTCGACATTTGCGAATTTTTTTTGAGTGCTTCAACAACGCGACGCATCGGTTTGTGTCGCACTTTGAACTTTTTATCATCAGACCTCGTATTCTCGGTGATGCCGGTACAGCATTCGCCCGGAATGGAAGCCAAAAACAACCGATAGTACCACTGACCTGGCGACACCGGAAAGCAACGATTTCGTGATTATGGAAGGTTCTAGTGATATTCCGGCCAACGCGTCGTTTTCGCAAACCGGCATGTTGACGCCTCAACCTGGCCCTTCGAAAACCGCCAATTCACAAATTTCTGTTGACGACAACATGCTGGGTGCGGTGAATACGGTTAGGCTCCCGCCTTTTTGGCATGAAGACCCAGTGAGCTATTTCGCCATGGGTGAGCTGAAATTTTCGCTGCACAGGATCACTTCGGACACGTCTAAATTTCAACATGTGGCCAGCAATTTTGACGCGAAGCTCGTTTCTCTTTGCAGGGACCTAATAATTAATCCACCAGAGGATAACAGGTACAACAGCCTGAAGCAGCGAGCTCTCAGTGCTCTTTCTCTATCGCCGGAAGCAAATATCCGGCATCTTCTTCACGGCCATCCACTTGGAGGCGAGAAACCTACCGTTTACCTCCAACAACTTCGTAATCTGTCTCCAGGCCAGTGCAGCGAGACTTTGCTGCGAACTCTTTTCCCGAGCAAATGCCTGAGGACATTCGCCGAATCATGGTAATTGGGTCAGCATCGACACTTGATCAGCTGGCAGCACAAGCGGACAAAATGCTGGAAATTTCCCGCCCGTTCATCAACCAGGTTTCGGCTCAGGGTATTGCGCCGAGCAATCCTCCTGCTGATTGCCTCCAAGCAATCATTAGCCGTCTCGATAGGCTGGAATTTCTCACGGCCTCGAGGAGGAAGCCAAAGCAGAGGAAGACAGCATTCCCGCAACCGCTCGCCTTCTGGGTCCCAACACTGTTTCTATCACAGGCGTTCTGAGCGAGGAAGTGCCAGGAGCCCTGCGGTTGGAAGAGTTCACAAAAGCCGAATCAGGAAAACTAGTTGAGCACCCTTGAGTTCAAGCGATCGGGGGTGACTTCACAAAAAAGCGCTTGTCTCTCAGAGACTTCAACTCACGCCTAGATTTTTTAGCCGACACTGGAGCAGACGTATCCGTCCTGCCCAGGTCGTGTTCCACTTTGATAGTTGAACCAGCAACCCTCGCGCTTTTCTCTCCCGACTCAAAACGCATCCAAACCTTTGGACAAGTCTCTATAACATTAGATTTGGGTTTCAGACGTCCCTTTACTTGGACTTTCATCGTGGCGGACGTTTCTGGACCCATCCAAGGAGCCAATTTCATTTACCACTTCGGGCTAGTCGTGGATTTGCAAGTGAGAAGTGTCACCGACAGGAATTTCTGTTCGTGGCTCTCTCGTCTCCAGCGGTTTGCCTACGCTTACGACGATCGACCGTTCCTCCCCATACCGGAGCCTGCTTTCGGATTTTATTGACGTGACATCTCCATCGCAACTGTCTAAAGTAACAGGCCCTCCTGTGGCTTGTCGTCCTCGTCGTCTTACCCACACAAAATTAAGATTGCCAAGGGCCATTTTCAGCGATACTTGGAATAAATGGATTGTGTCAGCCTTCTCAAGGTGAATGGGCAAGCCCACTGCACATTGTACCGAAGAAAGATGGTGATTTTCGACTCTGCGGAGACTACCGAGATCTCAAAGAAATCACTGTTGCGGACCGTTACAATGTTCCTAGACTCCATGATTTCTCTTCAGCGCTGCGTGGATGTAAGATCTTCTCCAAATTAGACTTGCATCGCCCATTTCACCAGATTCCTATCGCCTCTGAGGACGTTAAAAAGACCGCTATCATCACTCCATTCGGGAACTTCGAATTCAACGTCATGACATTCGGACTTCGCAACGCCGCGCAATCTTTTCAACGCTATATTGACACCTGCCTCCGAGGACTGGATTTCGTCTTTGAATATATCGACGATATCCTGATCTTTTCGGAAACTCCTGAGGAGCACGACAGACATCTCAGAACCGTTTTAGAGCGTCTGCGAGACTTCGGCTTGTCGGTCAACTCAGACAAGTGCGGTTTTGGAGTTCCTGAAATTGATTATTTGGGCAATCATGTCACTTCAGAGGGAGTCGAGCCTCTAGCTGAACGAGTCAAAGCCATCCGGGAATTTCCCAAACCCAAAACTATAAGTGAGCTGCGACGGTTCCTCGGCATGGTCAACTTTTACAGGCCTCACCTTCCTCATGCCGCTGAGATTCAGGCTCCGCTTCACGCTTGCATCTCTGGCGCCAAAAAGAAGGATAGACGTCCAGTTCCCTGGACTTCCGAAGCGGAAAAGGCCTTTGACGCGTCCAAGGAACAGTTTGCCAGCGCAGCACTTCTCAGGCATCCACTTAGTGAAGCGGAGTTGGCTATTCGCACCGACGCATCTGACTTTGGCATTGGAACCGTCCTCGAGCAGCTTCTTAACGGCAACTGGGAACCGCTTGCTTTTGTTTCAAGAAATTCAGCGACGCACAAAAGAAGTACTCAGCCTACGGTAGAGAGCTGCAAGCCATTTACAGCTCTGTTAAATATTTCCGCTACTTAATCGAAGAGCGCCCGCTCCGTATTAAAACGGATCATAAGCCGCTTGTTTATGCGTTTAGGCGCAATGCGAAATCGTCCTTGCTCCGCGAGGCTCGCCAGTTGACCTTCATTAGCCAGTTCACTACTGACATTGTACATGTTTCAGGCGAAGACAATGTTCCAGCGGACACTCTCTCTCGAGTCCCGGCCATCGAAGTTCCGGTTGCTTTTACTCCCAGCGAACTCAAGGTAGCCCAGGATGCCGATGACGAGCTCCAACGTCCGTGCCGAGACGGCAGTAACTTGACTCTTGTCAAGTTGAGAGCGAATGACCCGGATGTGCCGATCTATTGTGATATCTCTACCGAGGTTCATCGTCGCTTCATTTCTGCGCCTCTACGCAGACGTATATTCGACATCACCCACGGTCCTTCCCATCCCAGCGGAGAGTCACAAAAAAGATGATGGCTATTGAATACATTTGGCCAGGCATGGCCAGGGACGTCACTCGATGGGCTCGAGCTTGTCTTCCGTGTCAGCGCAGCAAGATTTCGAGGCACTGCAGGCCTCCAACCGGAGATTTTGACGTTCCTGACACTCGATTCGACCATGTACATGTCGACTTGGTTGGGCCGCTGCCGCCGTCGCATGGATATTCTTATCTGCTCACCATGATCGACCGATTGACCCATTGGCCTGAAGCTGTTCCTCTTTCCGACATCACTGCTGAAACCATTTCTGACGCCTTCGTCTCGTCCTGGATTTCTCGCTTTGGTACCCCGGTTACCGTCACAAGCGACCGCGGATCGCAGTTTGAGGGCGTAATTTTCCAAGCGCTCGCCAAACTTGTCGGCTCCAAGAAGACAAGAACAACGGCTTATCATCCAGCGTCAAACGGGATGATCGCGCGGTGGCACCGCTCGGTCAAGGTGTCTATCATGTGTCACGATACCAGCGATTGGGTCGGAGTCCTCCCAATCGTGCTCCTTGGACTCAGAATGGCGCTTAAGGAGGACATCGGAGCGTCAGCAGCTGAGCTTTCTTTGAGAAAGCTGAGAATCCTTCCTCGATGCTGACTATCCTCCGGACCCCATTTATTTTCTCAACAAACATAGAGAAAGAATGAGACTCGTCCAACCTACTCCAGCAGCTCGTCACGACAAACGTCGCTCCTTTATATTCAAGAATTTACATGACAGCAGGCACTTTTTGTTTGAGTCGACAAAGTCAAGCCCCCGCTTCAACCGCCGTACGTTGGTCCGTACCGTGTGATCGCTCGTCCCAGCAATGAGTATTTCTTGTTGGATGTTAACGGCAAGGAGGAGTCTGTGAGCTTGGGTCGTCTAGTTCCGGCATACCTCGAGGCTTCAGTGGACGATTCCAGTCCATTTCAATCGCTCAGTCACGAACTTCAACCTGCAACCAGCAAAGCTACTCTTCTCGTAGAATCAGCAGAGAACATTTCGGACGTTTTTTCCGCCCAGTCACGTTCTACCTTCACGCCGGACGTCAAGCCCGTGCACATGTACCTGGGAATGAAGAAGAAAAATGTCACATTCGCGCCCGACAAATCATAATTTGCCGCTCTCTGGAAGGGGGGTAGTCTGGCGGCTGCATTACAGTGACAAATGGAATGCCGCCTTAGTCGGCTGACGGCTCCTGTCTAAATACAAATGTCAAGAACAAGACACACAAAAGAAGAAGAAGAAGGACTCGGTATCTAGAGAGGCATTCGGAGTTTGTTAGTCGTATGTTTAGCACATGATTCGCATTGCAATGTTTAGTAATAAATAATTAAACAAAAATTTATGGACTTTCCTTTACACGCAGATAGCCAGCAATAAACCCCGATCCGCATCAGATTTTTTGTATTTATGCCAAGCCTTGTTTCTTTGATTTCGCAATGACATTAATTCGTTATTATACCACACAGGGTTATACAAAAAGTCCTTTTTTCTGATTAGAGTCACAAACCTATTAATTCCATCTAAAATTAATTCATAAAATTTACGCACGGCTTCATCAACCTCAAGGCAATTGTAAATAATGGCCCAGTCACAGCTATTCAAAAAACAATTGAGCGCATTAAAGTTCGCTTTCCTAAAATCATAAAAATAATCGTGAATGTTATTGTCAGATGGTACCTTAAAAAAAGAATGCGAAACAAGCAGAACTGGATGGTCGGGAACCTCGTCGAAAACAGGATCGGCGCATGCATCAACATAGGTGGACGAGGAGTAAGAAGCAAATACCAAGTCAAGCAGCCGCTGCCGAGAGTTGAGCACCCCACTGATTTGATGTAATCCTAGGTTGCACATATTGTCCACTAGCTCTATTTCAGTATGACGCGTAACACCAGTAGCTGACAAAAATGTAGCATCTTCAGAGTAATTCCAAATCAGGTGCGGCAGATTGAAATCCCCGAGTACAATTACGTCGCCGTCGTCGTCCTTATGTGAGCACAAGTCAGAAACGTCCTGAAGATTTCTCATTAGGGTCTGATAAGTGCAGACAGGAATGCTCGGAGGAATATATGTATGTACGTAGTGCAAATAAAAATAAATTTGCAATTGAGCTTAATCTGCACACAAATAAACTCAATATCCGAGCAGCAAGGCATTTCAACAGAGCAAGGGGGATGTCTATTGCTCATAGCGATTAAGGCACCATACCCAACAGGGGCATTGAGCTAGTCAAGATGACGGTCACGACGGTAAACATTATAATTTTTACAGCAAAGTTCAGCGTCCAAAAAGCGACCATGCAGCCAAGTTTTCGTGAGGCAGAAAACGTCGAACATATCATCACATGAAGTAGTAAATGGCTAAATCACATTTGTTCTTGCAGGCCGACGGTGATCTCTCCTCCGAAACCCCATTGCAGCAGAGCGCTGCACAAACTCCTTGACTGCAGTACCAGGAGGACAGAAGCTCGAATCATTAAAAGTGGCAAAAGGATCCTCTGGTACGATAAGTTTGAATGAGGCGTAGGTCAGGATTCCTGACTATCTACGCCTTGTGGTAAGATCGACACATATTAAATTTGCTGCAGTAGCCTCGGTGAATGTGGCATTCTTTCTGATCCATAGACAGACACTTTCGCAAGTTGCTGAGGGAGCGCAATAATAATAGGTTAATAATTAATTTTTGGGTTTGAACAGATCGCAAGCGCTCAGAACTGAGGCATCGTAGGCTTCCAATGACTCAGGCTCAGTAATAGCTGACAAAACAACGGAATGCACTTTTTGTTTATCAGGGCGAGTAGTAAAAGGTCGCTGAACTTCTGAGACAGATGCTGGACCGAGATCAAGGCAGTTAAACAGCTGAGGCGAGTTAGAACAGCTCAGCTTGGCTATCAGAGGCTTAATGTTACTTAATTTTCGCTCTAGCGACACGATTTGGCATTTTAATACGATCTCTGATAGAACAGATGTTTTCAGGTCTATGATTTGCGATAGCACACAAGCCTCTAGATTTGTAACCGATGATTGTTCGGCCGTAGTTGTAATAGGTTTTGGCGATAATATAGAAGAGTTAATTAAGCTTGGGCGCGAAGCTGTTATGGTTTGCACTTTGGACTTGTTCCTAGTTGCACGGTTTGCCATTTTATGGTAATTCGAACTAACTAAAAAGCGTAAAGTACAAGTTATGTACTGTGCACAGACTAAATAAAATTAACAAGGAAAAGTCAACGGAAGAAAAGTAACCACACTAAAACACGCTAATAAACAAAAAATATCACAGTCGATAAAAGAGATATAATTTTCAATGTTTGATAAAAAATGTTCGAAACTAATGAAAGTGGCGCAGTATAGATGGCGAAACAGTATAAATTATAACTGTTTAACAGGTAAACAGGTTAAAATCAACAGTGTCGGGAAAAATCAAAAGAACGTCCGAGCGCAACCACAGTTCACCTGATTCACGATCTTTTGTAGCCTATAGTGCATTGCAATCTGTAACTACAGTGAACTTCATACACAACAGATATGTTCGAAATTTCCTCAATGATTCCACCACGGCCAAAGTTTCTAACTCGTACGAATGTAGTTTGCTTTCAGGATCTTTAGTTTGCCTACTGAAATAAGCAACCGGATGCAATCGTTGGTCTTCTTGTACCTGCAACAAAATTCCAGCCAGAACTAACGCACTTGCATCGGTGTGCACTTCAGTTTTCGCTTCCGGGTTAAACAGTGCAAGTACGGGCCTTTTCACCAAAACGCTTTTAAGTTCCTGGAACGCTTTTTCTTCCTTATCGGTCCATTGCCACTGTACCGATCGCATAGTTTTTGACAAATTGTCGGAAGTATCCAGTTAATCCAAGGAATTGTCTAATTTGAGGGATAGTTTTCGATGTTGCGAATTTTTCGACGGCAGAAATTTTATCTTGCCCTGATTTTATTTGTCCGGTTATTTCGAATCCGAGAAAAGTCACGGTTGTCATTAAAAATGAACATTTGTTTAAATTTAAAGTTATTTCTTCACGGCGAAATATCTCCAAGGCCTTCCGCATACCTACTAATGATTCAGGAACTATTTTAGCGTGCAACAAGACATCATCCAAATACACTACAGCAATATCATCAATCGGTGTTAAGGTTTTATTCATAAACCTCTGGAACGTTCTTGGGTCATTCTACTTTTTAGTGCAGGTTTTTGTGTCCCCCAGACAAAAAAATCTAGATTTGCCATTTTCTTCATAAAATTTAAAAATATTGCGCAATACACGAAACTTCCGTAATATTTCCTTTACTTCTGTTAACATTTATATTTAAATATTTTGCCTATTTTAAGATAATTAAGGGTAACAAAGTGGAGTTTTATGGTAACATAGTTGTTTTCCATAGTATTGCAAAGTGTCCCCGACCTAATACGCGGACTAACTTAACCAAAAAAAGTATTCTTATTGCAGTGTAGTCCTATGTTTCAAAAATTTATTAAGTTTATTTGATATGTTTGCGTTTTTTATGTAGGCCTCATATATTTTTAAACGATTTATTTCTTTTTCAAAATAATTACTTTAGTTTTGTCCCTAAGGAAGAAGCTCAATACGGTACTACTATGTTACTGGTATTTCTTAAAAAAATCGTTAGATGTCGCTGTACCGCCACTGGTCGGGTCGATTGGGTAGGTTGCGCATTACAAGAGCGGGGTGGAGGGGAATGGCAGTAAGCCACGTGCCGCCACTCAGTCGCCGCCATGTTGTGAATCAAGACGCGTGTGTTTATTTGGTGTGCACTTTGTTACCCGGCGAAAAGGTAAGTTTCTAAACTTTTACTTTATGTTTTAACTGTTGAGACGTGGCATTTATGTCACTTAATTGTATTCTATTGTTGGATTTGCAAATTATATGGTCATTTCGTAAATATCAGGTAGCATCATGTTATTTTACAACTGTGTTACCGGCCCACTTTGTTACTCTGCTCCATTTGGGCACATCTACATCCAGTGCTCCACATGATTAATGCAGAGTATCCTGGGGTAAAATTTATTCATTTCTTTTCTGATGGCCCAGCTACACAGTATAGACAAAAACAAAACTTTTATTTTATGTGTACAAGACTTTTCGACAACTATGGCTTTAAAAAATTCACTTGGAACTATTTCGAAGCAGGCCATGGAAAAGGCGCTGCTGATGGTGTTGGTGGGTTTTTGAAACGCACGGCTGATCAATTAGTCGCTACTGGACAAGACATACTTAATGCCAAACAATTCTTTCTTAATTTGCGTGATAAAAGCAAGATACTAATATTCCTGATAACTAATGAAGAAGTTGCTCTTATGGAAAAGCAAATACCCGATTTTGTGCCACCTTTAGTTGGGACCATGAAAGTTCACCAAACTTTCTCTGAAAATCCTCGCAAACTTATGTACCGTGATTTGAGCTGTTACTGTAGTCGTGGAATATGTTCTTGCCTGAAACCAAAAGAATATGTTCCAGTCAATGATTTGGTGATTCAGGATGAACAACCAACTGCAATCGAATCTCCACTTGATGAGCTGACTGTTGATAACATAAATAAACCACGCCAATCGCTGTTTCATCAAATTTACTCCTCGGACTCCGACAGCAGTGACGACATACCTCTTTCTGCGCTTAGAGACATTTCCAACAATAATGACAAAACAAAATGTAAACAAAAGTGCACAACAGTAACATAGTTGTCATTTAAATGTGATTTATAAGACTTAATAAATGATAATTTCTAATTTTAGTTATGAAAGAGAAAGATTTATGTTCCTAAAATACGTTTTGTTAATTATTTGTTTGTAATGAGTGACTAAAGCTGCTCAATAAAAATATTTAGATTGGTAACAAAGTGGTATGATTTTTCTACCTTGGTCGCCAAAATCTTTATTTTCAGAAAGAAATATGTAAAAAATTCGCTGCTGGCAGTTAATTTCAATGGTGTGGGTATAATTACGCATAAATACAGTTACATTACTTCATTTATCTCTAATGATAAAATTTTTAAAGCCCACTTTTAGCAGTGCAAAAACCTGCACTAAAAAGTAGAATGACCCTCTTGGTGCGTCGCACAACCCAAAAGGCATCCGATTATATTAATATTGCCCAGTTGGAATAACGAAAGATGTGAGATGTTTTGAATTTTCTGCTATCGGTATTTGATGGTACCCCGACCTTAAGTCTAAACGTGTGAAATATCTTGCGAGTTGGAGTCTGTCAATCTGATCATCAATTCGGGGGAGAGGATAGTTGTCACGAACGGTCCGTGAATTTAATTTGCGAAAATCAACACACATTCGCGCTTCTCCATATTTCTTCTGGACCAGTACGACTGGCGTTGCATACGGAGAATTAGATTCTCTAATGATGTCGTTGTCGAGTAATTCATTTACTATTTTCCTCGTAGTCTCTTGTTCAATTCGTGACATTCTAGAGGGTCGGCATACAAATGGTATATCATCGGTTAGTTCGATATCCATTTCTATGGATTTTGCACATCCGAGTTCATTCATTGTTTGCGCTATACAATCCCTGTATTCCATTAGCAACTCAAACAATTCCTTTTTGTGTTGATCATCGACATTCCCAATTTTAATTTTATCGAGTTTTAAATCAGTAGTTGTTTTGACTGCGATGTTGAGCATATTCTTTGGTCCCTTTGGATCTTCTACGCATGGCCAAGCTCTTGCTACGACTTGTCCTTTTTTAATTATGATGTCCTGTTCAGATAGATTGATTACGGTAACTATCGTTTGATAGTGTTTATCCACCGTTATAGAAGGCTTGCGGCACGCAAGATTCTCGTCCTTCCTGGGGTCTAATGCTGGTTTCGATGAAGATGTCACCTGTGGCGGACTATCTAAATTACACTAGTACCTGGCAGAGATAAGATGTCTATCTCAAAATTATTATTGTGAATTTGTTGTATTAACGGATATGCGCAAAAGTAACGTGAGACACCTCGGCCACACATCAATAGTAAAATCATGTAAAGTTAATTGTGTGAATATGTTTGCTTTAGGTTTCATAGAAGGGCGCTATGACTACTGTAAAATTATACTCGAAATTTACTCTAAACTAACGAGAGAGAGAAGTAGGATTTTGATTGTAAATTTTTGATACGAGTAGGTTTGAGGGGAGAAAATAAAATTTAAAATGGAAAAAGTCAGTGGGTATATTAAGAAGAACCTCACTCACCAACCTCATCATCATATTATCTACACTCCACCCCACACCTACATACATATATATCCATCAGTGCGGCTTTTTACAAACCTTAAATAATTCGCGGGAATAATAGTATTCTCTTCGGTTCTTATTGTTATTTTCCTCTTAACCTCTTTATGTTGGATTGAATTACTTTTATTATTTTGCGCGAACGTCAATTTCTTTGCATCCTTCATCACTACAATATGTGATAACTCTGTGAACGATCTACCAATTATAACGGGCACTTCTTGTTCTCTGTCGTTCACTACAAGGGCCTTTATTTTCGCATTAACTCCATCAACAGTTAAATTAAAATTTGTGGATCCTATACTCGACATAATTTCATTCCCATAGCCCCGTAATTTTACTTTATCTGTGAAATCTATCCTTAAATTTAATTTATTTGCTTCTTTGAGAACAATTAACGTGCAGGAGCTCCCAAAATCGACATAAGCATGAGATGGCATCTCGTTGATAATAATATGTGTATAGTATTTGTTGTTACTGGTATCCGAGTTAGGCATTTCTAGTCAAGCCACTATTTTTTCTTCTCCTCTTTCTTCCTTGGGTCATTAAATTTATTATAGCGCAGTCTACAACGGTTCGGCATTACTTTCCCTTCGCAATTGTTGGAGTAATGACCCTTCTTCCAACATTTATAACAGACAACCCCGCTTAAGTGGGGGGTGTTTTCTCTCTTCCGTTCGTATCGAGGATTCTTTCTGCCGGTGTTTATAAAACGATGCTGGCTACCTCTAAATGTCTGAACCGAATTTGATGGTGGATTGATGGTTCCCATTAACTTCAGCAAAGATTCAGGTGTTTGATGTTGACCCCCTTTCGCACCCGTTTTCACAGAATAATCGTCAATCCCTCCTATGATGCAGGATACTGCCTTCTTACCATAAATTTCACACGCATTGAGGAAGGCCACTTTTTCATGGAAGTATTTTGCGTATGACTCATCTGGTCTTTTCCTCCTTTTCATCATCTCTGCAAGCAAATCGTCACATTCTTTTTCCTCGGGAAACGCGTGTTTGGTTTTTTGCTTCCACCCATTCCAATCATGTTCAACAGTTCCCAACCCTTTATACCAGGTTTCAGCAAATCCTCTTAGTTTGGCTAAGGCAAAGTAAAGCGTTTGTGTCTCGTTCCAATTACACATGCGTTGGAACTCATCCGCTTTCTTGCACCAGCTATCAGCTGTCTGATTACGATCCTCAGGGTTGAAACATGGGATGCAATCTCCTTTCATTACAGCATCGTTTGTGCGACATGACGTTCTCTCTACTAGGGCATTTATTGCTTGAGTAAATTGATTAATTGACTCGATGGAACTATTTGTGTCGGATCTACACTTCCGGTCCGATCGAAGCTTTGCTACCGGTGATCCTACTGAGCTATGCCGATCACTACTCCCGCTACGTCGGCGTTGAGCTCGGTGGTGATGCCGTGAAGACTTATGATTGGATCGATGTCCTTTTCCCTTCTTCACTATCCAATAAATTTGCTAAGGGGAAAGAACAAACAAGCAAAACTACAGTTCTCCGTAAAATTATAAACGCCGCTAATTGTTCAAATGGAAATAAGGTATATTATTCACGAAACGGCTAACAACAATTTTTTTTTTCGTAAATCCTAACTTAACCGACCAGAAGACTAGTGTGCTGCACCCCGCTCGGTTTATCCCACTTCTGATAAATATGTAGGATACAAAAACAAAAACCCATACATGAATAAATAAATAAATAAATAAAATAACAAACATTCGTTAAAATTTAGACGTTCAGGATCCCGAGCGTATGATGCCAACCACCACTCTCCTCTTTGGTTGCTTGGCAAGTCAATCTATTTATGTAAAACATAAAAGGTTTTTAATATAGATATGGTCACTATACGATGTTGTTAGGTTAGCCAATTACGTAATAACTTAAGATACCTTAGATACCTACTTTCATTAAACTTTTTTATTTTAATTTATTTTAATAAAATGATGTATCTTAATCTCAGTAATCTTACCTTTCCTCATCTTAAATATCTCTAACTTAAATAGACTCCGTACCACGCTAGCCCGGTGGGTCTAGTTTGAACTCGAGTTATATATCGCATGAGTGCAGCGGGGTCGCCGAAACACTCTTCACAAACCCGGAGCCGAACGTGTGTTTTGATTAAAATAATTTGCTTAAATTATGACACACTGGTCTAATATGTATGTAAGTACAATAATAACAAACGAATTGAAGTAAAACTTACGTTCTTATTCCGATTTATAATTAACGCTTTTGCTCCGAAGGAAAACCACTAAAAATGTTTCTTCAAACTCCATTAGAAGTCATTATTATTTAAACGCAAATAATTTGCATATTATAAATTATTTTGAAATTGTCAATATGTATTTTTCATATTTTTATTAAGTTGATAGTTTTATATTACTTAATGTAAGTTTATGGAATTATAATTCAGTTTATCTAATTCTACTAATATCCGAGATCCAAATGCTAAGTGTGAAGTAAATATTCATAACAGTATTTAGCAAAAGCTTTACAAACAGAAAACTGCAAAAAAAAATTTTATCCAGCTACGATGTTCTGCATAATGTAGGTGAAACCGTGCGGCGGCAGACAGAGAAATAGGGAACTCTTGTAAATTATTTAAAACTCCAATAACCACCAATATATGTATAAGCAAAAATTTTGCTTGTCACAAAATTTCGAAATTTGGTAACTTTTAGGTATCTTCCTGTACTCATGTCTATGTTTGATTTTAAAGGTATAGTCTGGCTGTCTTTCGCGTGGTTATCGAAATATTGAAGCAAATAAAACTTAAATATTAAAAGCCTTTGTTTTGTCTTTATTATTAATATACTTGTTATTAATAGCCAATAGTGAAAATTTAATTTTAAGAAATTCAAGATGCGGAAATCCTTTGGTCTCTATAAAAAAACATGTAGATGAATACCCCTTGTTAATTGAGGCCTCTGCAGCCATATAAAACCATAAGTAGTCCTCTCGAATTAATTCCTACAACACTTCCGCCACAAAAGCAGGATCAAGGCGCACTTATGATTTTCGCTTTCCGATTTGAAATTGGCCTTCGTCATGCCTGAGGGGGACCTTTGTCATATTCTTCACAAATAGTACGTCTGACTCAATAGTCCACGTTGTTACCTGTCATTGTCCAACAAAAGATTTCAGTTCTTCGTAATTTTGAAAGCACAAGCTAATCGGCGGCAGTATCGGATTTCTCAAAGGGAGCTAAATACTCGCAAATAATATCGATATCAGTCAGGAGAAGACAACTCCGCGTAGGACGCTATGCGTGTTTTTTAGTTATTCTTAAATACACTTCCATCAAATGATTGAAAATTGGAATGAGTAAAGTTTTCGTCATCACCTTCATAGAGGAATAACAAGAAGACAATGCAGGTAAAAATTGACTCGTTTTACGAAATAATAACACGTTGCTGCTTTTATACGGTGGCGGATAACAATTAATTTTACGATGGGTCAGAATTTCGCGAATTCAAGAAAACTATTGCTTGCCCAGCTGGAATTCATGCTTTATATCATTTTTTCCGGTAAAGGCGAAGTTATTAAAAATTATGTATTCCAAAAAATTAATCGAATTTCGACAATAGGTACACAAATTAATAATTTTTTTGTTAAGAATAATCAGTATCCGTGCACATTTTGCATCGAAAGGTTGCTTCGAGACCAGCCATGTAGATTTGAGTTGTCTCACTTTTATAGATTTTCTGTTCACACCGGTGGTGTTCATAAATAATACGATACATATTAGGGGAAATGGGTAGATTCAATACTTCAAATTTTAATTTTGCAGTCACCGTATAAATTCGGAGGCCGAAAAAATTTGAGCAGATGATAGTAAAGTAGTTGTCACTTTCCCTTGTTGTGAGCTGATATAGTTGCGGATAAAAGATGTAAGTATGTACACCTAATTCTGTTTTTACACGGTCGATACGTTCCAGATAAAACCGTGTAAAAAAGGACATAAAGTACATATAGTACATAGAAAAAAAGGGGATTAGTTTCATGTCCTTCAACCCTGCAAAAAATAGTTAAAATCAATGATTTATTAAAAAAAAACTATTATGAGAGTCTTTATAAAAGCCAAATTAAAGCGCTAGATCGAATGAAATCGTGTAAAAACGGAATCAATTTTTTTTTCTAGACCGTGTTAAATCAAAATGGTGGAAAAATAGACTGTGTAAAAACAGAATTGGGTGTATAAAAATAATATATTTTGATTTAAATTATCATTCGGGCACAAACCACGCATAACCAACTTTTTTTGATGACCAAATTAATGAAAAGATATTTGTCCTTATTTAGCTCGGGGAAAAATTAAATCTAGTAATGGAGAGGCGAAAAGAAGCGCAAAAAATTTGGGCAAAGCTCAAGAACCACTTAATTGCTCGCGCAAAGGATACCAACCTTATCCAGTTTTGTGCTAACAACCTCCCCCATTTTTGGGAGGGTAGTGGAAACATTTTTCGACATAGTATATAGCCCAATTGCAGTTGTCCATTGGTATAAGGCGTCGGTCCATTGGTATGATCCGCCAGAAAGGAGCTCTAGGGTACAAGCTAAGCGAATTGTGGGATTGGTTCTTGTACTCCTTAAACCACTGAATAATTCAATTGCATGGCCAATAAGATGAAATGCATCCACATTTAATCCGTCGGAACCGATGAATGGAGCTACGAAGTATCTTATAATTATAATGTACTATTCCCACAAAGTTACTACATACACACATACCGATTTCAATTTAATCGCATCGCACATCAAATTTGCACCCTAAACTAACCCGACACCGCCACGATCATATCTCAAACCCACATTGCCGCAAACGCCGTATTCCCAAAACTCATTCTCGCGAACGCAGCATTCCCGAAACTCCAACACCGCCATAAAGCAACTTGAATCCAGATTTTCAACAACGCACCTGACGCCCCGACGCAGGAGGTACGCAGGCATCAATAATAATTAAGTTAGTCGTTAAGAGAAGCTTGTGCTGAACACCTAAATTAATAAAAATCTTCCATCATAAAACCGTTTAGTTTTTTTTATATAAATACCTCCGACTCGACCTTAACTTATATACGTATCACAGATACTCGTAAGTAATACAGATGCCCAGTCGAATAGAAAGAAAAATGCAAAGTTGCGGAATTGCCTCTTACTTAGGCACATGTAAATAGGTACAATTTGGTCGAATTCCGCCGCTGAAAATGTTTAAGCAATATAAATCTTAGCTATGGCCACTGTACTTGGCAACTTAGTCGAGGGTCAGGCTACGAGACCTGCGAAGAGTTTGTTGGCACCGACCTAAACGAAGGCGTAAGGGAATTTCAATGTTTCAATCGGCATCAGCCATTATGGCGTAGGGTTCAAAGATGTCGAGAGATTCTAGGGAGCGCGGGTAAAATTACGAAAACTCGAAGGCAAAATCTTAGAATTTTAGGTGATGACGACGGCGGGTGGATTTTGAAAGCAATTGTTAAAAATTTTGTATGCTGTAATCGTTGTTTTCTGTCTTAACTTATTATCGCTGTTTGTAATTGCGATTTTGTGCTTCGTTCTTTGTTGCTTGAAGTTGTTTATTCATTTGGCATTGGAGGATACTTGCTGGCCCGCCCTGAATGGAGCTTGCGACTTGTCCCCTGGATTCGCTGACTTTGTGCTCTCTGCATCTTGTGGGCTGAGGTGATAGTCATTTTCGGACCTATTTACTTCCCCAAGGGTGATCTCATTAGTATATGCCTCTGCCGAGGCTTTGATCTACCAATTTTAATTTCTTTCATCATTTTATTTGTGTTGCTAAGTTTCAGGTTGGGTTCCTTCGCGCCTTTTTCGCAACTTGACGACCAAGCTTCGGCACAATCCGAAAACCCGGGATCTGAACCGCCACACACCGCGTTGTTGTCCCGGATGATCAACACTGCCAGTAACTTTTTTACATCGAATCTTTCTCTTATATTGGTCATGGCTGTTTGCAGGGTATGTTCCACTATCATCAATAACGACAAGGTAGATTGCTTGGACGTTTGCAATTTGTCTTTATACGCTTCATGTGTTAAATTAAGTGATGGAACCGACTCCGATGGATACTTCTCCTGTAGAGATTGCGGCAACATCAAACCTTGCCATATGTTGACGTTTATTAACTCTTTCGCGGATAAAATCTATTCAGAGCAATCACTGATAGCTGCGAAAGTCAATGCTATTTCGGCCAATTGCGCTGGCCTTCAACTGTTCGGGGATGATTTGGTATCATTCCATGATAGGTAATTCCATAATCATTGGATGCCACTGCTCTTATGAACACTAGTTATTCATCCACAGTGCTTTCTAAATTTCATACCATCTCCGGAAAGATTTCTGACGCTTTTTCTTCTATTAACGACTTTCTTTCCTTGTTTGCGGAAGGTAATTATTTAACTGATACCGGATCCGGCCCTATATTTCCCGCACTTGACGACATCCGCCGCGGAATTAAGCTGCTTAAAACTGACGTTGGATTGTATCACTCACACATTTTGAAACAATCGGTGCTTATGAACACAATTTCGTCGGATGTCCGCTCTATTGCTTCCCGTGGTGCCGAGATTGTTTTACGTGTGACCTGCGAGGATATCAGCTCTAGTGCCACCCGTGGTGCCGAGACTGTTCCACGCGTCACTTGCGAGGACCCGACACGGAAGCAGCTCATCGATGAGCTGTGAGCCGATGAATCATGTGCATGACACACATAACGTCCCCCTGAGTGATTCTGCTAATAAGGCGACATCATTGGTGAACATTTTCGCCCAAAACCCAATCGTTGTACCGCAGGTCGTGGGACAATTGAACGCAGGTTCAATGAGTTTCCATACGATGGAGGTTTCTCCTCTGCGGCCTGCACCATGTTCACGTTCAATATTTGTGCCGCGAATTTATCCTGAGACTACAGAGACCGAGATACTGCACTTGATTTCTTCGCGCTTGACAACGGCACGTGACTCCGTAGTCTGCAAGAAGCTTTACACTTCCCTGGGACGAAACAGTCGGTCTCATACTGCTTCATTTAAAATTTTCGCACCTGACTGCCTGTTTGATGACATCATATCCTGCGACATCTGGCCATTTGGTTGCATCGTTCGGAAGTTCACGCCTAGGATTCGTCCGTCTTCCACCTCATCTGGCACTTCAAAAAACTTATCAAGGATATATCCATCTACTATGCCAATGTAAGTGGATTACGCTAAAAAAGGAACCGCCTTCTTATCGGTTCCACCAGTTCCTGTATTGACGTGGTCTGCTTAACCGAGACTTGGTTGTGCGGAGGATTTTTGGACGCATAGCTTTTTAGCTCGGAGTTTTTGATTTTTCGACGAGACCGCCACGATAGGTTGGATGCTCCTGTGGGCGGCGGAATTTTGTGTGCTGTTCAACGGGACATACCTTGTGAGCAGGTAGATACTTCCCACCTGACGGACTTGGAGCTGGTGTGTGTAGCCTTGTGTCTACCAATGAAAACCATATACATCATCACCGTCTACATTCCGCCGAATTCAGCTTCTGTATTGTATGAGCAGCTTGCTTTATTTACTGACAAGCTTTCGGGTAATATTTTTTTATGGGACGAGCTTTTTATAACTGGCGATTTCAACATCCCTTCTGTCGACTAGACTCACTCGAACGTATGCAACTTGGCACCTTCCACAGCGACTGCTCCGTTGTACACTGTTTCTTTTCTTGAAAGTCTATCAGCTTCCGGACTTTCGCAATGCAATTCTGTTGGGAACGATCTGGGAAAGTTTCTAGACCTTGTTTTCACTACTGATCCCGACGGGACTAGAGTGAAGCGCTGCGCGACAGCTCTATTTCCTGAGTCCACACATCATCCGGCTCTTCTACTGATGTACTTATTTGATTTCGTTGTGGCTGAATGTTCGGTTCCTATTTCTTATTGTTATGAATTCAAGAAAGCCGACTTTTCTCTTTTAAACCAGTGGTTCCTTGCTTGTGATTGGAGTAGGGTTTTGAATGAGCGTGACATTGATAAAGCGGTGATGTCCTTTGACGACACTTTGTCTTTATGTTTCCCTCAATGTCTTCCTATTAAAAGGTCCAATTACTCTCTTAATAATCATTCGTGGCTTAACGTTAAACACCTAAAAAATCTTAAAAGCAACGCTTGGAGGGCTTTTTTTATCCTCAAGGTGCGATGCTGCTTTCCAATCGTACACAGAGGCTCGTGATCGGCTTCTAAGTACTGTTAAGTCTTCGTATGATGCTTTCATTGCTAATGTGAAATCTTTGTTGCATAATGATCCGAGACAGTTCTGGAGATTTGTCAATTCCAAACGTAATTCTGATTCCTACCTATTCTACCCTTCTCTTCTTTCTTATAGATCTCTACAGAGCGCTGACCCTTGGATAATATCCAACCTTTTTGCGGCTTTCTTTAAGACCGCTTTTTGTGATAGTTCCTGTAATATTAGTTTTACGAATTTTACCCACTTGACGAGGCTCTCGCCAACATCTCTCCAACCAAAAGACCTTATACTTGACGATAGTATTATTCTTGAACACATCTCTACTTTAATTGACAACTTCTCGAGTGGCCCTGACGGTGTTCCTTCTTGTGTTTTGAGAAGATGTGGATCAACTTTGGTTTCTGTTCTTCGTTATGTATTTAATTTATTCCTTTGTTCTGGTGTGTTCCCATTGTCATGGAAGCTTTCGGAAATTATTCCTTTGCATGAAAAGGGCAGCAAATCCGATATTTCCAACTATAGACCTATTGCTAAATTGAGTTGTATTGTCAGTGGTTCCAGGTGTGTTTTTACTGAAATTTTCGAATGAAAACCACCAGCGGTTCGCGACGGAGAAAGGAAACTCCAGTAAGTCCCGCGAAGACTCCGCTACAGATTCAGAAGTGGCCAGCACTAGCCTGAGCTTGACTACCAATGAAAGCTTGCTACTCGGGTTGCTGAACCAAATGCCAGCAGTTCACCGCGTCGAGTTCTGGAAAAATGCAGCCCCACTGTCCGTTGCACCAGACAGGCTGGCCCCACCTTCTGATGTGGCGGACTCAAGACCCAAATGAAGGGCTGATGGTGTTTGCAACCGAGGTACAGTTTCTGGCCCACATATGTAAGTTTCCACGACTGTCCGGACTCCGCAAGAAACAAGATCGCCTTAGGACAATTCATCCAGACCCAATGAAGCAACCGGGACTCCATCCCTGAGACTCTAGAGGCTGCGCTGTCTCGCGCGATCTGAATTGAGGCCAGCCCAGATGTCACCCGCATAAGTTGGCGAATGGGTCGAATTCCGGAGCCCCATATTTCGTACCGGAGAGTTACACAAGCAGAGTCTTCGCACTATGTGCAGCCGTCGGCAAACGAGCTCGCCGATTTTAATGGAGCATAAACTGGGCCCTATGACTCCTAGTACTCTAACCCAGAGGCGTAGCGTGGGTGTCAGCCGCCCGGGGCGGAAGAAAATTTTGCCGCCCTCTTATTTAGGTATTTCAATTTAAAAGACTATAATATACAGTAATTCTAAAGAACTTTTCGGCAAGAACAGGATCATTATTGTGTATTGTATTGAGTCGTTGAGGGCAAAAAATATAACATAGAGCTAGGCGCGTGGTGCTCGTGAGGCAGAAGGGCAAAAAGGTTTTTTCTCATGTATGTATTGTCATTAGTCCTATAAATAATTTTGTGAAAACCCTTAAAAATGTCTGCCATTTCGCGAAAAAAAATTGTTTCATTATCTACATGATTTTTGCTACCGAAGTATACTTGTTAATATATTCAGAATTTTATTTCGCGAAATGGCAGTTGTTTGAAAAAAGAACCGTTTTTTTAGACAAAAAACTCGAACTAAATGGCTTATAACATGTTTACCTGATATACAATCGCTATAATTATGTGTACTTCGTAGATAATTTAATAATAAAGGTCCAGTTAAAATTTGAAGTCAATCGGATGAAAAATGTTCGAGTTGAATTAAGGGGTTACATAGGTCTTGAAGGGAAAAAAAACAACTTTTTCCAAAAACTGTATTTTAAAACCCAAAATTTTTTTTATTTTAAATTTACACACAGAAAAGTTTAGCATCTCAAGAAGTTGTAAAAACAATTTCCAGCTAAAAATATTGAAAATTGTCGATTTTCCTGCAGTTTTCCTCGTCCAGCTTTTTTTTTTGCGGTAGGCAAGATTTCTCGAGAACGAATCGACCGATTTTGCTGAAACTATGACTACGTGCTGAAGAGCGGAAGCATAAGTAAAACGGGGACTGGAGCTCAAGCCAAGGACACCGTGCGGCGTCAATCCGAACGACGACGGAGGAGGAGAAAAACACGGCAAGGTAGTCCGGAACAGCAATTCGTTAGAGGCACAACTACCGAAGTAGGGAATTCCGGAAACGTCTAGCAGCCATAGCAATAGCGCAGCAGAACCTAGGAAAACGTTTTTTGATATTACCAGCTCCAGAAGCCACCAAAAAAATTCGGGGATAACAACCACGACGGCAAGGACACCGAAAAAACACCAGTCACACCAGGAGGAATGGACCAGAGGAAAAATCGACAGACAGCAACACCAGCCCGTACGCCACCACATGTCGAAAGACGAGTGGGTACTGGTAAAATGGTTTAGTGTCCGAAGACGATACGGGTTCATTAGACGGCAAGAAAACGGAGGTTTTCGTTCAAGCCTCAAATATCCTTCACCCGTCTATCTGAGACCATCGCTGAAGGAAAATGAGGCGGTGATTTTCGACGTCCCCCTGATTTCGATGGGCAATTACACCGCTTCTCATGCAGTCTATGCCGCGGAGATCACAGACAGCTGCATCATCGGCGTCAATTTCCTGACCCGATACGCCTGTACTATTGATATGGGGCTATCTAGAGATCGATAAAGAAGTGATCCATTTCGGCCAAAATGAACTGAAGGACCAAGCCAAGCCAAGCTATGTCAGGAAATACGGTCACCTGACGAAAAGTCGCCTTGCGACTGCAGACGAACATCGTGGACGACCAGGAGGTCCTAGCCGTGCTGTCCCATGGCCTACCGGATGACATCAATATGCTGCCCACCCTCACCACGTAGAATGGGATCGCAATAGTTCATCTTGCGAATGCCGCGAACCGAGTCATCGTCCTGCCGGCAAATACCGTCGTAACAGTCCTAGAAACTGAGTCAGACAGAGCTACCACCACATCGACAGCAAAACCAGCGGCTACGTTATCACCGTAGTTGTACGCGCTTTTCCAGCGTAACAAGTCTTCACTAACTAGTGGGCAACGCGACGACTTATGGGGCACCCTTGTCAGCTATACTGAAGTATGACGTGACGCGACAAGGCAGATCTAGGGCGCACTGCCTTACTGCGCTATACCATTAACATGGTAGATGCCATTCCAATCAAGCAGCCCCCAAAGAGGATCCTGATGTCCAGAAGAGCAGATATGATCGGACGAAATAGTCGAGCCCTCGCAGAGTGGCTGGAGTAGCCCGGTCGTCCTAGTGCGCAAGAAGAACGGATCACTCCGCTTTTGCGTGGACTACAGACGACTCAACGAACTCACCGAAGAAGAACTCCTATCCACTGCCAAGGATTGACTTCACCTTGGACACACTGGGAGAATCCAAGTGGTTTGCTATTCTGGACTTGCAGTCGGGTTACTGGCAAGTGAAGATGGACGGAAAAGATAGAGAAAAGAAGGTAGCAGATTAGACGAATTCACTGTGATGCCTTTTGGACTGACGAATGCCCCAGCCATCTTCCAGCGTCGGATGGAATTCGAGGGCTGCCATGCTCGATTTGTCTGGTGTACTTGCTCGACCTGCTTGTGCATGGCAAGACTTTTGAAGAGCTCCTACGTCACCTCAAGCTCGTCTTGAAACACCTCCGTGCAGCTGTCGCCAGCAAAATGCCAAGTATGCTAGCAAGAGGTAAGATTTCTAGGGCATGTCATCACAGAGGAAGATCTATGTCCAGATCCGGACAAGATATCTACGGTACGGTCAGCGCATACTATCGCCAGTTTATTCGCGACTTCTTGGATGTTTCATTTAGGACCTATGGTTTTTTTTAAAGTCTCCGGATGCGCTTGAGGAATGATGATTTTTATATGCGCGCGCCAGTTGAAGAAGTTGTGGAAAAGTTACGACATGTTTTTTTTGTATTTTATTTTCACGGTAACTCGGAAACTATTGATTTCAGAGCAAAGTTGAAGATGGAATAAGAGTTTCAAAACAAAATCTCACAAATTATAACTTGGGAATTATAATTAAAAAATAATAATAAAATAAAAAAAAAAAATGAAACATCCAACATGCCCCTTTTTAACACAGTTCCCGCCTGTAATTGAATATAAATAAATTTTGTTCCCTTTGACATTTGTTCCCAGCAGCTCTGCCATGTGTGTGCTACCACTGCTACTGTGTAGCAGGGGAAAAAACTTTTGGGAAGCAACATGAGGCAGCGCGGGCCTCAAATCAAGGCAAAGCGTTATCAGAATTTGTTCTAAGTGCACAGTCTTTGTGTGATTAATTGGTCCATGGAGGTACATTTCGGAGCACTTGAATAGGTACACGGTCATAAATGGCAAATATGCGTAACACCACACGTGCAGTTAAATTTTTTGTTTAATAAGTTTATTCATCTAAGATTAATGACGACCACTTTCCATTTCCTGGAAATTCTAGGAAAAAAACCATCTGTATACAAGGAAAAATCCTCATAAAAAAGGAGTCCATTTGAATATGTATTATACATTTATTATTTTGTAAGAAAAATACATCTGTTTACATTACTTATTGTTACTAATAATTATATTAATTTAAGGAATAATAAGCATTATTATACACTGAAAGAAATATTTGACCATATTTTGGGAGAACCATACATATAGTCCAATTGACTATATACCAAAACTTGACGAAGCTTCGTTAAATATGGAAAAAGTGAATGGTTTTCTGGACCATTTATATTGATGAACATATTTAATCCATGACCAAAGTAAAAGGACGCAAGCGTCTATTTCATAGTTACCCGGACTGTAAATTTTAGACGCTCGCAATCATATTATGCTAACAGTGACTCAATACTTATATTACTGCGATCATATGATGGTCACTGGGACTATAAACTCTAGTTGCTTTGACTACATTTATATAGGTTTTTTACTACTATATAGTAGCTTCGACTAAAATAGACAGATGTTTGAACCATAAGATATATACCATTGCAACTATATCATGCTTACTGCAGCTAAAAAATAAAGTTGCTGTGGCTAGAATTATGATCACTATATCCTTAAAATTTAGTCTCATTGACTATAATTTTAAGCATTTATGATCACTTCATAGTCGATGCAACTAAAATAAATAGAAGCTAAGACCATAATATGTAGACCCTTGCAACATAGTTGATCCGACCAGAATTATGAACACTTTATCCTTAAAATTTAGTCCCTTTGACTAAATTTATAAGGATACCGAGACCACTTTATAGTTGCACCAACTAAATTATGTTGAAGCTTGCTTATTTTCACTGCAGTGCTCCCTGAAATATAAATAAATAAAAAGTTTTTCAAAAATGTCATTACATATATTTATTTTACTTATGCATACGATTATATTTTAAATTGTGTAAGGTATAAATTTAGATTTCAAATTCTGCAGAGTTTTTGATAAAATTAATCATTTTCCTGTCATCAGAGATAACATATATATATTTTGTGTTAATATTTAAGTCTACTTTATTTATTGGCATAACGAAATATTTGTAAGCCTTTTCTACTTCGTATGCATAAAAGTGCGAGTTAAAACAGACATATATATTTCAAGATAACATCTATAACAGCGAATTCTTTCTTTGCTTTAATTACCATTCCTGGCTTTAATCTTACATTTTCGTATACAATATCGCTTACAGATAGCAATTGTTCTTAACATACAAATTTGTATCGATTTTTAATATCAGATCTTGTTTTCTTATTAGTACCGTGTCATACAATTGGATTTGTAATTTCTTGGTAATTTAAAAGAAAATTTGATAACTTTATTGTATATTTTTTCGTAATTGTTTCTAACATATTTATTTTACATTTTGTTGCAATTGCAGTTCTTTTTTGTTCTTGACGAAAGCTTTCAAAACGCATACTTGAGAGATGTTTTAATGGCCCACACATTTTCATAACTTGGGCATAATGGAGAAGA
Source organism: Neoitamus cyanurus (assembly GCA_947538895.1). Classification (NCBI taxonomy): domain Eukaryota; kingdom Metazoa; phylum Arthropoda; class Insecta; order Diptera; family Asilidae; genus Neoitamus; species Neoitamus cyanurus. The sequence goes on from OX384547.1 coordinate 5,168,672, forward strand.
AAATGAAATTTTGGCGTAAGTGTAGATTGCGAAAATTGAAGATAGCATTCATTATGTTCAATGACAAGATATTCAAATGTATTGTAGCAGTTTTTATGAATTGAATTACTAAAAGTAATATCAAGAATTTCGCGCAAAAGAAGGTATAGTTTACATTCCACACAAATCTATGGGATTTTGTCGCCTATCAAGAATGCAAAGTTTCGTACAAAAATGTTCATTTCAGCCGCAGACATCTTTATTTTTTTCTGCTTAAAAATGTTGTTACTTAGTAATGGAGGCTTATTTAAATTATTAAAACCATAATTAAAAGTTAAAATTCTGAAGTTCAATTCATTCAAAGTGAAATATTGGTATTTGTTTATAAAACAATTTAATAAAAACAACATATCATACTGACAAACACCTTCTAGCAAGTCATGCATTTGGGTCTACCGAAAAATTTTCAGTAACGTGAAATAATGGCAATGTATTCCAAATTGAATTTTCTTTTATGCTACAGTCTATAAAATTAGTATTGCAATAATCATTACAAATCCGTTTATTCATATTTTCTGATAAAAGTATTGTGGAAGTTCTAACCTCACTTTTAGAAGCCGTGCAGAATCGACAGCAATAGTTAGCGCTAAATGATTCCACAAATCCAAGAGCCGAGTTAATGCCCAAATTATCGCCCAGAAATAACGATGGTATTAGCTTTACCTTTTTATACTTTCCATAATCGATATCAATTCCTATAGAATATAATTTGGTAACTGAATCGATAAAATTATGAAAAATTTTACTATTAGCAAATTGTTTCCTGTCCTCTGAAAGATCACACCACACAATGTAATGAAATGACTCATCTCTGGCGTTGATGCAGTTTACCGGGAAAGGTTGTGTATTCCATAATATAGTCGCATGAAACCATTTTTCTAGCAAGCTTTCAGCAGTTCAAATCTATATTATAATTGCGATATCTTTCGTTAGTTCTGTGTGGTCATGGGATCCTTAGATATAGTCAATCGTAATTTTTTTTATAGTCAGGGGATTCCTAAATATAGATGCACATGCATTTAACGAAATAATATATTTAGTTAGTACGCGCACCGCAGCAACTTTTTAGAGATTGGTTTGCGCCCAAGGTTCTCTCGCCTATCTTATGGATGCCAGAATTATATCTATAGAATCTCGTACTATATTGTAAAAATTATAGATTTCAAGACTATTTTATTGCCCAGCGGACCATGCAAATCCATGCAAATTTTTCTCAGTGTAAGTACTTTCAATAATGTGTTGGGCCTCCATTCTTAAAAATTAATTCAATGCGCCTGTCGGGAATACTGTCGAAAGGGCTCCTGGTGAAGGTTAGTGGTATTTCATTCCAAGCAGCTAAGGCACCTTTTTTAGTGCTGCAATATTTTCATATTGCTTGCCATTTTCATACACTTTCCCATCCCCTCACATTTTCAATAATGTTGAGATCTGGAGAAAGGGATAGCCATTCGAGGACGGTGATATTTTGGGCTCGAAACCACTCTGTTACTTGGTGAGCAGTATGGATAGCTGAATGGTCGTGTTGGAAAATCCACGAAATTGATCCTAGAGCTTCATCAACGTCAGCGGTTGCTCGTTAAAGAAGGCTGATGTACTTAGCAGGATATTGTCTCCCAGTTAAGGGCGGGGTAGGGTTTTGTAATTTTTTTTTTAGCATTTTCTATTTAATTTTTTCCCTGAATGTACAACATGTCGAAAGTATCGTGTCAAAATTTCAAGTAAATCGAACGTCGATTTACGAAGATACAGCGTTTCAAGTGACCGCTTCTCATGCTGTCTTCTATGCTTCTATGCTGTGTGAAAAAACTTTAAACGCGTTTTTCTCAAAACTACTTTTGCAAAGTCCGTGTTCACTGCCATTTAAAAACTACTAGACCGATTCATTTGAAACTTGGTACACATTTTCTACATATAAAATACCTCCCCCCCTCGTTTCGTTAAAATTTTTTTTTTTACATTAAGGGGGTTTCCCACCCACAAAATGGCGGAATTTTTCGTGGAAAATAGCAGTTTACACTTTAGATGGCCACCAAAAATTTTTAAATAAAAAAAAAAAAATCGGAGCTCGAGGGGGGGAGGATTTGATAATAATTTGACTAAATTTTAATGGTTTTTGATTTTTGATAATTTCCGACCGAGATACAGTGAACACCGCAAATTGTATTTTTTCAAAGACGTTCTGGGGCAAGCTCTATCACCGGCTTGTTTTGCAATATTTCTGCATGAAAAAATTACAGAGTATTGTTAAAGGTATGCTTAATAATGTACAAAAGGTTTCAATAAATTTGCTCCATCCGTTCCTTCAAAAAAAATTCCTAAAGAAAGTGTTTTTTTTAACGCTGAAACCCATACCCCTCCCTTAATACTACAAGTTCTAAAGGGTTGTTATAAGTGATTGCTCCCCATACCATAAGCGATCCTTGTTGGCTATGATGGCGGCTCAAAAACCGATGTTCTTCCGTAGAAGTGAAAATAGTAAGAATGTCCATCAGGTCCACCTAATGGGAAGCGTTTTCGTCAGTAAAAACAACATTATTCCACTCCTGTTTCCAACTGATGTGATTTCTGGCAAATTCTAGTTGAGCAATTCGGTGCTGTTGTAGAAGAGTCGATTTTTCTTCAGTTGGGACTTGCTTTAATAATCCGCCAAACAGTTCATATGCTGGCTGAGGTTCCTGTTTGTAGACCAATTTGACGACCTGATTCTGAAGAGTTTGAGATAAAGCGCAAAATATTCCACCGTTATAGTCCTCTAGTGGCCCTAACTACTCGTCCTTTATAGTGTGTCCCATAAACTTCTGGATTTCGCAAGAATGAACAAACAAAGTTTGCGCTACGAGCTACGAATAATTCTACGAGCAATTTCTCTACAAGAATATCTTTCTACTTTTAATGCTCTTATTCTACCAATTTCTTCTTCAGTAAGCTGGCGGTTGCGCCCTATTTTATTTCCACTACCTATACTTAATTATTTGCTAATCCAATATCTGTCGTTTTAACTCTGTACTGAGAAATAGCACCAAATGAAATAGCTGATGTGCCAATTCAAATGCGCCGCTTTTTTATGACGATTGTTATTTCCGAACTTATTGTTATTTATTAATTGTTAACTATACAGGATGTATCAGCTAACGCATGACAAAATGATAGGGATGATAGGTCTCACCCAGATAAATAAAAATTATAAGACAAGATATACAAATTTATACGTAGAACAGATATTGTGGAATATTAAAAAATTTAAATTTAAACGTTTGTGATGTACTACCATTACCAATTATTTTTAAATTAGAGAGAACACATTTTTGAATTTTAGTTAAATTTTTTGTAAAATGTATATTTTTTAATATCCCGCACAAGGTTTTGTACGTATAAATGTGGGGATTTTAACCGGGATAATAGTAAAAACGCACAGGTAAGTTTGTATATTTAAATTAATTTAGTATTAAACTTACTTGAATCCAGTTATCAAATACAGGTAAGTTCGTGAATTAACAATCAAAATTGTCAGGAAAGCGCGATTAATTAAATGCCCAACTCTTACCAATTACTCTACTTTACTTTACAGATTCACGTCTCGTCAGCGCGGGTGTGAACTTTTACTGATCCCAAGTCATAAGCGAGCGCTCTGGTAATCATCATCATTCATGTTCACTAATTTTCCTTACGTCGCGTCGTATCTGTCTTTTTTTTTCACATCGTCATTGTGATTTCGTATGGCCCTAAATATTTTGTATAGTGCTTGGACCCTGGCAGAAACTGAGTCCTTTTGATAGTGACTAAATCATTGATTTTATATATTCTAGCAGGGCGTGCTTAGCGAATATCTTAAATTTTCTTCTTCAATATTTTTTATCTGCTCCTTAGCCTCATCTCTAAGCTCATCCCTTTTATACTCAAAATCTTTGATGATCTTTTCATTCAATATTTATAGCAAACGATGGTCCTCTGGCCTTCGCCAAATATCAGCTCGAAAGGGGACCGTCGCTCTTCTTGTTGTAGAGTTAAGATTTCGCTGTAAATTCGCGGTTTGTTTATACCATTTCTGGGGATCATCGGTGGATAACTTTGATAACGTGGCTATAATGACCCTACTTAGTCGCTCGACTTGTCCGTTTACCCTGGGAACGCTAGTAGTGACACAAACTTGATGCATTGATCTCTCGCTGCTCTCAGCTGCTCCTTTGTCTGATATTATTCTGTAAGGGTTACCAAATATTTCGCTTTGCCATTCCATTTTCTAAATATTTTCTTCAACCGTCGCCGTCGTGCCCTTAACAGGGTAAATCCAGCAGTGTTTTGTGATACCGTCTATGATTACGAATAGGTGCTTGTAACTTTTCGCTGTAGATGCCAATGGCCCGACGTGATCCACATGGTACGTATGAAGAGGGAGGTCCATCTTATCAATCGAATTAAACTGACACTTTGGCTTTCCAGCTTTACGGGCTACTGAAATACATGGCACACACTCTAAGATTACAGCTTCGATAGTTCGTTTTATTCCTGGAATATAGTAGTCCTGTCGATCTCAAATCTCCACTTTTCGGACGTTTATGTGACCTTGCTCTTGGATGTTTCTTATTTTAGCCTTCTGCATAGGTTTTGGGACAAGCAACAAGTAATTTCCTTCTGCAAATTTAAATAGCACGTTGTTTCTCAACAAGTAGTTGTTGTGTTCTAAAGCTTTTTGTAATGGCAGTTGTTTGAAAAAAAACCGTTTTTTTCGATAAAAAAAACTCGAACTAAATGGCTTATAACATTTTTTCCTGATATACAATCGCTAAAATCGTGTGAACTTCTTTAGATAATTTAATAATACAGGTCCAGTAATCGGATGAAAACTGTTCGAGTTAAATTAAGCTGGTAATAACCCCTTAATAAACTTCAGTTTGATTTTTCTCTTCTATTTGGCCGGTGGCATGCATTTTTTTTGTACTTGATTTATATAATGCTATACTATCATCTAGCGAAATTTGAATTAATTTTCCCATTTTTTTAGTTTTCGATCCAGCCTCCTTAAGTTAACACGGGGAACATTTTCCGAAACAGTTCCGTTTTCCTTTCCTTTCTGTAGTGGACAATGTGGGGCTATATGCCCAAACTGATTACATTTCAAACATCAACAGCCCCCTTTTGCTTGTCTCGGCAAATCTCACTTAAATGTGCTAACGCTCCACAATTAGTACATCTTCTCGCTAATCCCTTACTGTTGCGTCCGTTTGCATTGCTTCGAGAACTCGCCGTCCTCGTTTCATGCTTAGTTGGATACCTACTTTGTTCAACCTGATGTTTAATAGTTTCGTAGATTTTATATTTTTCTTTAAATTGCGATATCGGCGTAGCGTCATAAAGTACTGATTTGTTCCTAGGATCGTCTGGAATACCCTGTACTACATACGCAATGAGAGATTCTTCGTCAATTTTTCCCTTATTTGCTATGTGCTTCATCGCAAATACAAGAGGAATGTTTCATTGTACTGCTTTTTTCAAGAACTTAACATTTGGTGGACCATAATACTCGAAACATCGGAGCCAAACTCATTCCGAAGTTTTGTTTTCAACTTTTCCGAGGAAGCTACTCCTTCCTATGCTTCAACAGCTAGCTTTGCCACCCTTAGGAATCTACGCGTATATAAAAAAATTTAAACATCGTTCCATCAATAGGCCCCTCAATAATGGCCTTAAGGCCTGTATACATATATCTCCAACGGATCCTCTACATCCTTAAATAGAAATTACCTTCGGCCGTGTTTTCTCCTGGATAATACTCCCCTTTTGCTCCTTTCCTTTCTTTTACTTCGCTGTTTCCTGATGTTCCTCTGCACTTTTCTCTTCTGACTTTCCGTAAACCTTTCCTGATCCTCGTCCTCACTCTTTTCCGCAAACAGTCCTGGTTGAGCTTCCAAACAAGCCTCCTTTGAAGATCCTGTCCCACTTTGCATCAGATACGTACTCAGCCTTTCCACTAACTGCACCTTCTTTTTCTCAGCCACCGAAAGCCCTCTCGATTTAAGTAAGCTGCGCAATTCACGTCTTGTTAACTTGTCCAATGATTCCACACACAAAACACGCGAAATTCACGACTCTGTCTTCATCTGTGTTTTCTTTTCTCTCTTTTTGTTATAAAATTGTCTTAACCTTTTCTTAACAATTTCTCAGCAATTTCTACAGCAAATAGTCTACTATTCGAGAAAACTTTCTTTAAAAATTCACATACGCTTTATTCTTTGCAATAACTTAACGCGTATTTGCATATTTCTTCGGAAGCACTTTTCTTTTAACTTTCACACCTAACCGCCTGTTACTTAGTTCCAGTTTTATTTCTTTTCCTTGCCTTTCCTTTTTCACTTAATTCCTTTATTGTAGCGCCCAAAAACTTTTCACAAAATATTTGTCTGTACGGCTATTATACACGCCTTTACAACAACTTTACCTTGCGACGATTTTCGCGCACGATTTTCAAAATATATGTTGCGTCGACTGTACTTCTGCAGAGCGTTACGGTTTAAACTCGAAATTTTCCGTTATATGAAGCACATGGTCCACTATATAGCAAAATTTTGATTTTATTTTACTTTAATTTATTTGTTTTTCTAAATTCCACTCCAATATTCACAAAATTTGGCAAGTACTTCTGAAATGAACTTTAATCTCCTTAAGCTCACCTCATATTCCGTTTTTAAACACTTTTTTTATATCTATATATATATGACGATTTTAACCGGGATTATAGTAAAAACGGACAGATAATTATAATTAAAGGATCTACCCTCTTTATAAATCGATTTTTTTTTATTGCATGTACAGAAATATCATATTAAAATTTTATAAAGATCGGAGCAGTGTAACTGTATTTTTGTCTCAAAATTAGTCGAGTTTAAAATTTTGATATAACAACATCTCTGCGCTTTTGTTTATATTCGAGAAGTGCGGCGTGCGGTCGACGCAGCACTGACGCCTCCAAGGAAGCCGGAACATATCGCAGGAACGCTGCTTTGGATGAAAATGTGCATTTTGAGGAAGAAGAACGCATAGTGTATGGTCCAGGCATCGCTGATTAGGCTTAGGTGAAATTTTTTACGATGTCATTAACAAAACCGTAATCGCGTTTTTCGCAAAATAACATTTTCGACACCGCGTTGATGAAATCTCGGAAACTACCGAACCGATTCTCACCAAATTTTTACCAAACATTCTTTATGACAGCTATAGCGCACCGAAGGCGTTTTTCAAAATTTTGATTTTAAAATTTTTTTTTGACCAAAAACGGTGAAAAAAAACTTGTTTTTTTCGTAGTTTTTCAAAAAATGTTCGCCATTTTGTCAATTTTGCAAAAATCAAAAATCGCTTCCGATGCGCTATAGCTATTAATGTATTGAACCTAAAACTCCTTGCTTGTTTTCCGACCATGCATCTCGGAGGTTTCATCAACGCCGCACCCTCCTATCGTTTTTTGGATTATTTTTCGACCAGCAGTTCCATGCTTAAAATTTCACAAAAATTAATAAAAAAAAATGTTTTAATATATTAGGTCCGCAACTAAGTTCTCGCTGTTTTTTTTTATGAATATAAAACTTTATTATGAAAAAATGGTTACAAATGAGTTATTCAAAGTACTGCCCATCGCTAGCGACAACCTTTTCCCATCTTTCTGGCAGAGCTCGAATACCGTCACGGTAGAAGTGTTCGTCTTTTGAGGTTATCCATGAATCAAGTCAATTTACGATGTCGTCATATGAACGGAACTCCTGATTAGTCAGAGCATGTGCCATCGAACGGAATAAGTGATAATCGGACGGCGCAATATCTGGGGAATATAGCGGGTGGGGTAGGACTTCCCATTTGAGTGTTTCTAAGTAGGTTTTGACGGGTTTGGCAACGTGAGGCCGATCGTTGTCGTGCTGTAAAATCACTTTTTCGTGCCCTGATCGTATTGTGGCCGCTTTTCGCGCAGTGCTCGGCTCAATCGCATCAATTGAGTTCGATACCGTTCCCCAGTGATCGTTTCGTTCGGTTTCAACGTCTTTTCAGCGTTTTCGAAGATTTTCGGCCTTCCTTCACGCGAACGGTCGTCAACATCAAAATCACCGTCTCTGAAGCGACGGAACCAATCACGGCACGTTGTTTCACTTAGAGCAGCATCTCCGTAAACTTTTTGGAGTTCTCGATGCGCTTGAGCCGCCGTTTTCTTCGAATGAAAAACGAAAAGCAACACTTCCCCGCAAATGACGATTATTTGGCACATAATCAGACATTTTCACACAACCAAAAGTATATGTTCCAAAAACAAAATCACAAATGTATCAAAGCGGCTTGCTTGCCATATGTCTAAGCTTGGTTCATGACGTTTTAGTAATGCTATAATCGACCAACTCTTACTACTGGAGCCATCTATTGAAAAACAGCGGGAACTTAGTTGCGGACCTAATATAATAGTTCGAGAGTGTATTTATTGAGGGTAATACTTTTTTTTATAAATTTTCATAATTTAAACCTATCGAAAAATTTATTGCAATTAACCTTTTTTTTCCCTTCGAAAAGAGGGTAGATCCCTTAAATAATAATTATAATGATTTAATGGCAAACTCGAATCCAGTTATCAAACACAGCTAAGTTCATGAATTAACAATCAAAATTGTTAATAACCAATTAATTCAATTATATTAGATTTAAGGCAACCGCGGTACTTCAAAACAGAAGAGCGCGATTAACTTAATACCTCACTCTTAACAATTACTCTGCTTTGCTTTACAGATTCACTTCTCGTCGGCGCGGGTATGAACTTTTACTAATCCCAACTCATAAGCGAGCACTCTGGTAATCAATAACAGTGACCGTGGTTGCAGGGCCTGGAGATGAGTAGATTACCAAATGTAGCGCATAGCGGTGACCTTGTTCTAGATTAAAACGGACCTGCTATTGTTTACTGCTCCTCCCACATAAATTTGTATACTCTTCCGCTATAACATGAAATTTCGAAAATTCGAAATTGTTTTTTTAATTTCGCTAGTGACTGTACCTACCTGCAGTGGTAGAGGTAGATCACCATTGGTGGCGTGATAGTAGTTGTTTGACGTGAGTTTGATGTCGTTGCGTTCCTTAGATCAAAAACATAGAGGTAAAATGTTAATGTGCATCCCGAAGTTATGAATCACTCTGTAACTCAAAAACTTTTGAGATCCCCCCAACTATACGATTTCTTTGTTTGGCTAAGTGAGATCTATCACCCCTATCACTTTGGCATGCGTTAACTGATTCACCCTGAATATGTTACTTTAATACATTGCATATTTTTGTGTTGTTTACCTCGTTTGGATGTTTAGGTAGTTGTAGAAATAGTCGTTAGTCTGTTGATGTCCAGATACGAAGAAACGCGTCGCGCTTTCAAAGAGAAGAATAAAGTTGTTAAATAAAGAATCCGTGGAAAAAAACAAGCGCGATCTAATCATGTGTAAGTAGCATAACTTCCACCAAGCGCCAACTCCGAAGTCAATATCATTTATAAACAAATCCACAATTGTGAGTAAGACTCGCGCACCACAGTTTCGGCACAATATAAAAATCATTTTATTAATGCAATATACATATACATATATATGGGGCATTTCATGCCAAATCACCGAGTTTTTGACCCGACCCTCTTCGATTTCGCTCATCTTTTGGTACGTTTTAAAAGCAACTAGCACACTAATTTTCAGACTTTTATTCCAAACCGTTATTGAGTAATAGATTTTTTAAATTTATAATCAATCAATTTTCAATTAATGATAGACTAGTAATAAATATAAATATCAATAAATAGTATGGTATCATTTTTTTCGTCTTTGATTATAGTTTCAGAAAAAAGAAATAAAAAAAATTTTCGAAATAATTATCACTTAGTTAACGTTTAAATATGAAAATTGACATTTCCAAAATGTTTTTCCCGAAATTCTAGTCTATATTATCCAACTTTTAAGCCGCAGTTCGAGATGTGATCATAATTTTTTAAGTTTTTTTCGAATATTGAAAATTTTATTTTTTTTTATGATTTAATTATCTATAATTTCACTTTCTTCACTAAAAATCGTCCAAAAAAATTGAAAACAATTTTATTATAAGGGACTAAAGGATTTTAATCAACTTATTTAATCATATTATTTTGCATTTCCATAATCTTATTATTATTATTTTCACTTAATTGCTTTTAGAGTTTTTAATTGTATTGTGATGTGCAAACTTGTCTGAAAGAGAAAGCGGCCTTACTTCCACAATAGAATTTAACGACCACTCGAGCAACTGTATCGGTGTTAAAATGTATGAGGTGACAACTGCAAAATTACGCCTTTATTAAATTCTATTGTGAAGTAAAGTCGTACACATAATATGTTGTTTTATGAACAGTTGTCTACGGCGCCAATGTGGAGGCAAATATTAATAAAAAAATTTCAAAACTGTATTTAAAAAATATGCAAATGCATTATTCCTACAAGTATGAAAGTTTTTAGAGTGGTCAATGATTCCTAAAAATCAGTATAATGATAGTATACCGCGTCAGAAAGGAGGCCAACAATGGTCTGCACTCACGCAAGGTGTTCAAAAATTAAATCCACGAAATCCGAAATCCGATCCACGAAAGTCGCTCTGAATTATTGCATGCCCCCACATTAGCGCCGTAGACTGCCATTCCGTTTACGCGCCATATAAATACAACAAAGTAAGAAAAAATAAACTTGTAGGAATGAGTGCAAAATGTCGGTCGGTGCCTCCAGTACTAAAAGATTTATCTCCGCACGAAGTTCAAGCATTACTAGGCTAGACGGCGAGGAGGTAAAAACATTAAAAAGTGTATTTTTCGGGCACAGGCGAGATTATTGTTGGAATCGCTTCGTTTTAGGGTGTAGTTCAACCCCCTAAGTTTGCTTACAAATTGTTGGTGTGCTTGATTTTATAATTAACTATTAGTGACGAAAATAGTGCTTTTTTCTCTATTTCCTTTAATATCTCCGTTCCTCTGGACTTTTAGTATAGCATATGCATTGAGTAAGTTGTTCCTTATGAAATTTCCTAAAAAATAAGCCCTGACAGAGGTCGCTAGGTGCAATTGTTAACTTGCAAATAGCCCCGAAAGCTAAAAAAACACGTTTTTTTCACTATTTTTTTACTAAAAAATGACCGCACATAGATGGCTGAAAATTGTCAAAAATGATGTCTATGTCAACCCAAACATGCGTGAATAATTTTAGCGTCATCGGTCAATTACTTCTCGAGTAATTAACGATCACTTCTTTTTTTTTCATTAATTGCAGATTGCGCCATTTTTTTCACAAACGGGTTTCGCCGGTCGGACCATGTCAGAAAAATCACAAATCCATTTAACTTTAGTATCCCGTTGGAATTTTTGGAAAAAATTAATTCTAACCGATTTTATAACGATTCTGTATATATAGATATACATGCAATGTATTTGGGAGGACTTGGAGTGCTCCGAGCTTTCCTTAAAAAAAAAAATCGGGGCTATTGCAAGTTAACAATTGCACCTAGCGACCTCTGTCATGGCTTATTTTTTAGGAAATTTCATAAGGAACAACTTACTCAATGCATATGCTATACTAAAAGTCCAGAGGAACGGAGATATTAAAGGAAATAGAGAAAAAAGCACTATTTTCGTCACTAATAGTTAATTATAAAATCAAGCACACCAACAATTTGTAAGCAAACTTAGGGGGTTGAACTATACCCTAAAACGAAGCGATTCCAACAATAATCTCGCCTGTGCCCGAAAAATACACCCAAAACTCCTCGCCGTCTAGCCTATACGTAGAAGGGAATAAGTCACTAGGGACTGCTTTCGTTGACAAATATTTTCGACTGCGCAGTGAATCCATTCAGCTCACATGCTCTAAAATTTCGTTTATTTCACATTTTGTATGAAAATCTTGTAATAAATGCACCTCTTGTTTATTTTTATTGAATTACTGATCCTGTTGCCTTTCGATAGAAGTACGACACATCCAGGTGGACAAAGGATACTAGAAAAGCTTCTGCATTTCACAACAAAATTAATGCTTTTTCTCTCATTTAAGACTTATTGACAATTATTGTTACAAACGTTTAATTTGAAAAAAAATCTGAATTTCCAGAAATGGTTTTCTGCGCATAATTTTGTATATTCTTTCTCTATCTAGAAGTGTAGTAACCTCCTTGGAGAAGAAATAAGATGGTTAATTCAATAACAATAGAAAAGAGTTAAATTTATTACATGAAATTCAGAGAATATTGGGAAAAACCTGAAATGTAGGAAATTTAATCGCTTTCTTCCATTTTCGAAAGTGACTGTACCAGGAGAGGCAGAGTTCGACCAACGTTGGAGGCATTTCTGGAAATTACATTAAGATGGTATTTATTTGTTGTGTTAATTAGATGAAGTGTGTGTTGTGTTAATTAGATGAAGAGATAAAAATAAAATAATAATGTATATTCCGAATTTATGAATCACCCTGTAACTCGAAAACATTTGAGGTTTGTTATTAGTAATTAGCTTAATGGAAATTACGACAGTTTTATAAGAGGGGGAGGGGAGAGGGTCATTAGATTATGATGGTAGGATGATTGTAGGGGGTCGAAAATCTAACAGTTTTTTTATAACTAAGAAATAAGTTTAAATCATATAAACTCGTAACGACTAAATGGAATCGACCGAACGAGAAAATCTGGCGTCAAAATCTAAAGGAAAAATATATTCCAGCGGTACATTAGCGCTGCTTCGATGTGCTCGGAAATAGTCTTTTGTTTTATGTTTAATAAACAAAATACAATTCCACAAACTAATTAAATAGAAATTGAACGCCAAAATGTATTCCAACGCCTGATACACCGCTGCTTTGCTGCTTTTGTTGAAAGTCGTTGGTCTTTTTTTTCAAGCTTAGCTTAATAAACAAAATTTACTCAACTCAAATAGTCGTAAAAACAATCATTGCTTAAAATAAAATAATACTGTGGGAGAAGCTTTGTAATTTTGTTGTTAATAAATATGTCATCATTCATATACACTCTGTTCGAGATTATCCAACCTAAACTTAAATCTTAAGCATTTTGCATATTCTTACTTTTCATTTAATTGTTATTCTGTACTAATTTGCTCATTTGTCTATTTGGAACCACTTTATCATTGGTTTTCTAAATATTGTGTGCCAGAATAAAGCTTTTCAGCTTTCCTAACTGTACCATGCCCACTTGTTCTTCATCTGTCTCGACCATCAAGGAATAAAGTTGTGATGACGAGAGGTCGAGTCTTTTTACTTTACAAGTCTCGAAAACTAGATCTAAATCTAAAACTTAACCTGTTGTTTCTTTCAAACATTTTTGGTCCCTCGAGCCGGATCCTCGGACAAGCGGCTTTGGTGGAATTGTGTTCATTGCGTATCGTGCGGACTTAACGGAACTACCTACATTCTTGTGCGTCTTCGGTTTGTTTTTCGCATGAACAAAGCAACCTACTCTGGTTCATATTTTGACTCGCCGCTTCTGTAAGTGCGAGTATGTGCAATTGTAAAACTAATCACAATGCGTGAAATATTAGAAAGCATCGCATCGCATCGCATATCAATCGCTGCATTCCTACAAGGACGCAACATACCCAGATGCCTCAATAAATCATAAATACATAACAGTACAAAACGCTAAAAGTGTTAATTGTCTCAAAAAAATTCTCTCAGGCTAAGAGGAATAAAAGCTTCAAAATTTTGATCGCTTAATTGCTTGTATATGTTTAGGCACTCGCATGACATAAGGTAAGTTGTTTTTTGACACTTCGTGGCGCGAGTTTTTTCGATACTTTTCGGATCAAACTGGCGTTTAATAAACACTATCGGCAATCTTGGAACTATTAGCGCTGTGTACTCAAATGATTTTATTTACATTTAAATTAAAATCAACTTAAGCAAATTAAAGCCAAACTCCTTACCTATGGAGATCGTGTTGCAAGCAAACATGATGAAAATTGGCCAGGAAAAGCAAACCGAAGCTTTTCTCAATGCGCGTCTTCACTTGCTCCAGAGTTATTGGTCTCAATATAATAAATATACTTTTCGACGGGTTGACCGAGTGAGTTTCTGCTCAAAAAAATAAAGAGAATGAATATTTTTTGGCAAATCGACTGCTGTTATGTCGACACTTCTACTTGGAATAGTGAACAACCATAACTTCTACAGGTTATCCAATTCCAGCCGAAGAAATTTTACTGAACTCATCTATGCGAAGCACCTCCGGGGTGCAGGCAGTCAAGTTACTTAATATCAATTTCCCGTCTTTTATTTGCAATGGCCTCGTTTTAGGGATACTTACCAATCACTTATTGGCGAAAACCGTTCGCTATCTCCGGTACAAATGATGCACTACCTAAGATCCTCACTAACAGGGGAAGCTTACAGGCTCCTACAGCATCTAGCATTAACAGATGTTAACTATACATCAGCGTGGAAGCTTTTGACCGAGCGATATAATAACACTACAATTCTGGTTAATAATAAACTTTCGGCTTTAATTAATCTACCTCCAATGTCTTCGGAAACTCCCGCCTAACTTCGACGTATACTAGACAATTTATCAAACATATTAGAGGACTCGAAAATCGAAAATGACCGGTAGATACATGGAATGATTGGCTATTATATTTCTTGTCTTTGAAATTAGACATCAGTACGCGCAATGATTAGGAGACTTCATTGACGTCCGCGACAGAGCATCCATCCCTTGAGTTTCTGCAAACTTTCTTGGAAAGAAGAATCCACACACTTAATGCTATTAAGGGATCTACATCCAGCCGTCCTTATAATAAACCCACGACAGAAACGCCTACTTCTAAATCAACCTCTAAGAGTTTCTACACTTCGTCGACTAGCCAGTGTGCTATACCATATGCAGGCAAAAGTATTTCATGATATTCTGTCCCCAATTCAAATCCAAAACGATGGATGAATGCATCACTATTATGCATGAGAGAAAACTTTGCTCTAACTGTTTAAGAGCACATCTTACTGTGTCAAATTGTAGCTCAGAAAAACAACGTCAACTATGCCATCATAATCACCATACCATGTTACACTAGACAACTCCTATGAGTGTTCAAGGAAACATCTCGCATTCCCACTTTACAATTTCTTCTGCTAATAAGATCAACTCTTCTCTTTTAACAATGTCTCCGTCACCATCAAAAGTGGATTCAGAACTACTTAGCTTCACTCGAGCCAGTCGTAGTCAATAATTATTGATTATAATCAACCAACGATTGCAACAATATTGTTAGCTACAGCTGTAGTTCTTGTTCAGTCATCTTCGGCCGTGTTATTACAGCCCGTGCTGTCCTCGACCCGGGATCTGAATTGAATTTTATAACTGCCTCTTTAGCAGATTTTATTAGATCTTAACCAACCTAGACAAACGGTTAATATCTGAGTCACTGGCATTGGTGCTAGTGAAACTGGTCTCGTAAGATCTAGTGCTGTTCATGATGTCATCTCGCCAGTGGACCCTTCTTTTAGATATAACATGCAGTCACTGGTACTACCTAACCTTACACAATTTATGCCGGCAAGACATATCTCTCCAACTCATTCGCCGCATATACATGATCCTGAGTAAAACAAACCCTCATTTGTTGATTTGATACCGGCAGCTGTAATTTATGCTCAAATCTCACAAGGTGATATTAAACGTGGGGAACCGGATGCTCCTGTAGCACAATTAACATCGTTTGTATGGGTTCCACGATTGGGAATCTCAACCAAGTAACCAGTCTACTTGTTGGTGTCATTGATCAGGACGTCTATCTGAAGAAATTTTGGAAAGTGGAAGAACCACCTAAAGCAAACTTTCTTACACCCGAGGAACACGAATGTGAGAAGTTCTTCGCAAACCCACATTATCGAAATATCGATGGACGATATGTTGTACGACTTCCTCCAACACAACCTGCCTCAGCTTTGGGTCAATAGAAAGAAGTTTCCTTCTCCACTCTAAAGATAGTCGACCAACGACTATCAACTAATCAAACACTTCGCGAGTCGTGTTCAGCCTTCTTGAAGGAATATTTGGATATGGGGCGTATGTCTATATCAGAAGTTTGTACCGACAGTGAGGGAGCTTAACTACTACTTGCCGCATCATGCCGTAGTGAGAACTACAAGCTCTACCACTATGCAATGCATTACAGAAAGCCTCTTCAGGCTTGTCACTAAAAGATATGCCGCATATCGGACCTAGACTTCAGAGTGATGTGACTTCCATTCTTACGAAATTGCGTTTTTTTTCCTACATTTATACGCCCGACATCGAAAAAAAGTTTAGTAGTACAGTCAATCTGTCGAATTCTTTTTAAAAATCAACCCTGTAAATGAAACTTGGTGAGTCGTTAGAGAATGATGAAAGAAAGCTTCCCTAGCAATGGCCACGTGATGCCCCTGTGCGTTTTTGAAAAAACTCAAAAATATTTTGAAAAAACTCAAAAATATTTTGAAATGCATTTTTCTCGAAAACTATGCATTTTACAGAAAAATTTATTGAACAAAAAATGTAGAGGGCATCGCTATCTACAATTAATGCCATTGGTGCTATGTTGTACAACAAAAAATGTGCGTAGTAGGTGGCGCTAAAGTGCCAAAAAAAGTGTTTTTCCACTCTTTTGTCCGGAAATTTTCATTTTTCAACTACGATCCAAATGGAAAAATTGAGGCCGTCAGAGCAAAAGCGGCCTAACCCGCAATTTTACATATTCTGTCTTAACTACCTAAAATTATCCAAAACGTGATAATATTTCATGCAAAATCGGCCTATCTTTAGTTATTATAGAGGTTAACAGTATATACTAATATAATATAGTTTTTGCATCTTACATTTTGCATTTAATACAAGTTTCTTATTAATACAAACTCCATTATTTGCATACTGATTGTCTCAAGCTTAGGCCACTTTTGCACTGTAGCGGAGAAGATTGCAGTAACGTGCGATTAATTGAGGTAGAGGATGATGATTTTCTTGACGACGATGAGTTAGACTTTCCCTCCCAAGTAGTACACTTTCCTTCAAGGTCATCTTCGAATAAAAACAACAATCAACAAAATGATAGACAATCGAGCGGAAGTTCATCTATGGAAAGTACCAGAAGTGAATCTCCACAACAACCACCGGCGAAGAGACTACGCAGTGCACATAAAAAATGAATTAACTCTCGTTCCTGCAACAGAACTAATTAGCAAAACTGTTAAAATAAAAGTTGTTTATAAAATTAAAAGGAACAATTTTTCCATTTGGATCGTAGCTGAAAAATGAAAATTTCTGGACAAAAGAGTGGAAAAACACTTTTTTTGGCACTTTAGCGCCACCTATTACGCACATTTTTTGTTGTACAACATAGCACCAATGGCATTAATTGTAGATAGCGATGCCCTCTACATTTTTTGTTCAATAAATTTTTCTGTAAAATGCATAGTTTTCGAGAAAAATGCATTTCAAAATATTTTTGAGTTTTTTCAAAATATTTTTGAGTTTTTTCAAAAACGCACAGAGGCATCACGTGGCCATTGCTAGGGAAGCTTTCTTTCATCATTCTCTAACGACTCACCAAGTTTCATTTACAGGGTTGATTTTTAAAAAGAATCATGCTTTTTTCGACAGATTGATTGTACTATAGGCAAATACTCGTTGATGAACGAGATAGAGATCTTTAAATAATTCTCTGGCGCGAATCTTCTTCAGAACCAGTGGAAGATTTTCGTTTCTTACGGCACAGCTTGTAAAACTCTACAATAATTAGCTGAAGATGATTGAACGGAATATCCCACTGCTACAGACGTCCACCTTGGAACCGATGGGAACATCCGTGTCCTAAAGTAAATTTCAGCTGCTCCTAATAAGTCAAGTCATCAGAACCCTTGATTTATACCATAAATGCTCAATGCGGATAGCACCACTCATCATTCCTGCTATCACACGAGGCGGGCAGAATGTTCGAAATTATTCAGCCTAAACTTAAATCTAAAGCATTTTGTATATTCTTACCTTTCATTTAATTGTCATTCCGTACTAATTTGTTCATTTTTCTATTTGGCAACACTTTATCATTGGTTTTCTAAATATTGTTACTTAACAGTGTAACTAAAGTTATGCAGCTTTCCTAGACTGTACTTTGCCCACTTGTACTTATTCCCCTTTCAAGCACACTTCATTTTGCATGCCTTTTTCCAAGTTACATGTCTTTTTGTAATTCCATGCATTTTCATAATTCCATCAAATCCTTCCGGACCATCAAGGCGGATTTTTTTTTCATCGCTAAAGACCACTTACATATATTAGTAAGTCTAAGACGATGACTATAAGTACATATGAAGTTAATAAAGCCGCCCGTATTTTTAAAATAATATCGACTAAAGTAATTTTTGTACAACAAATTTCTGAGATAGTTTTTGCTTTAATATAGTTTTTTATTTCTTGGTTGCTTGGCTAAGCTCATATGGACTGTATTTTTTTTAAATAAGAGCGATAACATTTATTTTGGAACAACTAATTAGAGGCAAATTCTAAAATAGTTTTTGCTTTGATACAGTTTTCAGGAATTGAAAACTTTGCTAAGTTTAAATGAAGTTAGCAAAGCTGCCTGTACTTTTTTTTTAATTAAGAGTGACAAAATTTATTTTTGTACAACTAATTAGTAGCAAATAACACTAATCCGGGTTCTATTCACGCAAGCTGCTTCGCTAAATACATACACATAAATACTTAAAAAACGATTATCAGCTCGAGTCGCCAACGCGTTGATGCAGAATAAATGTTCTTTGTAGCAAATACATACATAAGTCAAGGAGCATTCATTGGTCTAATTAAGGCTATATAGTGTTTGAAACATCTTTCAAAGTCTTTATTTGCTCCGCATTACGATGCATCCAGAAACGAGTACCAGCACACTTCCTCCTGCTTTTGATACTGTGTCATAGGAGGTCATTTTCACTGCTGACGTCCGTTAGGAAAATTACGGTATTTGCCAGCAATTCAAGCATTCCTTGATTATGTTTCATTAAAAAGCACCAGATCGTCATTCACGGATGTCGAGTAGAAACTTTTCGAATTAATTACATCCCAAATCCACTCTTTGTGTGACTCCTCCATATGCTGATTACAGTTTCATTTTAATTACGCTCTCATGAAAATTGAAATCTTTTCGTATTAGTTTCTCAAGTGAAGGAGTCCCTTGTCAGCAGGATTTGCGGATTAGCAACAAAAGGACTCAACGACGACACTGGCTTGTGCACTTCAATATTCTAGACTTGGTGACTGTATATTGATGCGGATGCTTCTTTTTTCCGGGCCCCTATTTGCGACTCTGTGCTTCCACACAATGTCCCTTTTCTCTTCCGATAAGCTCCTCACAAGTAATCATAGTGATGCCTCCACAGATCCAAAAAAAGGAAAGCAACTCTTTGGCGTCCCGTTCGTTCAGCGCTCCATGGAAAGAATACGGGAGCTGTGGAACGTCTGCTTAAGGGCCGGATACACTACTAGGGCTGAATTTATGATAACTGCGGGGTAAGGCTCGAGAGGCAGAGACATATCATTGTGGTCGGATGCAAGGATCCCAGGCTGTGCTCTGCAACATCTGCCGAGAAGATGGCATCATGATGATACTAATGACGAGTGCTACACACGAATGTACTTGAAGTTTTTATTATTTCCATCCCGGTCCTCATCCTCGTCCACCATCATCCGGTGCGGATGTCATAGCTGGCTGCATGGCGAGTAGATAACCTCTGCGCTTTCTTCTCACTCAGTCAGCTTTTTGCTTTGTACTTATGGAACCTCTTGTGAGTGTGCAGGATCAAGAAATGCTTGCTTTTTCAGCATGCCCGTTCCCATTGCGAATGCAAATTTCCGATGAAAGCATCCTCGAGGACTCGAGAGCGACTAAGAGGAGAGCTTTGCAAAATACTTTTCACCCTTTAATTTGTCCCCTTTCGATCTCCTCCGCTGCCGCTTCCGAGAACGATTCTTTCTGTAATTTGCATATCCTGTCCCATTCAATTTTCGATGAATGTGTCCCTTCTATGGCTCTTTGCAGTTTAATGGCAAACCTGAACAAATTTACCTCCATGTTAAAGGAGGAGTTTGTCGTGACCCCTGGCGTGTGTTGATTCCGATCCTTCGCTTAAAAGGGGATAAACATGAAGGATTGGAGCGTTTTCAGGAAAGTCAAGGATCTCAAAAGAAAGGAACTCTTCACTTTATGCCTATAGACGACGATTTTTCGAGATGAGGTTAATTAGGGAAAATGTTCTTTAAATGAATCGGCCCTGGTAAGTGCATTATTTTTGTTGTGAAAAACGGAAAAAGCGAGTTCAAGTCAAAGGGTGCTGCGGGAGCTACAGTACAGCCCTTACGAAGTAACTATTTCATTAGCTTCTTTTCCGGGCTTAATTTTTGCCTTTTGTTATGTATGTTCAATAGAATTTACTGCGCTGCACAAGTAGTAAAGCTAAACTAAGCCGACAGCTTTATGATAGACTAGCTGAGTTATCCGGTTTCGCACGGCGGCGGCGCGTAATTGTACTGAATTTGACTTACAATGACCCTATTTACACATTTAATTTCTTCTAAACCATTATTTGTACAGAACTTTTGTGATCTGCGTACGTTACATATTCACCGGAAAATATTGCTTTATTCTTTTCAAATCTCCTCAATATTTTTTAATTATATAAGTCAAGAAATTCTAGATGCCTTATGGAAAGCGAAAAGTTTCGTTCGCTCTTCAATGTTTTTCACACCATATTCAGAAATTATGACAAGCCCCATTTTTAAAATAACAGAAATCTATTAAATTAAGAATAGCAGATGTGCTAACGGAGAACTCTTGAAATGAAAAATGCTCTATTGCCATTTTGGATCCGCCATTTTCAATTAGCTATTTCTGCTATAAGAATCCAATATCTGCACCCTAAGAAGCCATAAGTATTATTTTTCGTGGTATTCCTTTGAAGTTTAAAATTTTGGGTTCCCATTATGGCTCCTGGAATTTGAATTACCAAGAACCTCTAGCTTTGAATTTCATGGTAATCCGTTGAAGTTTAAGAACTTAAGTAGTCATTATTGTTCCACTATCTTGAATTTTAGTAAGTTTAAAATTCATATCCTCTTAGTCTTTTTTATATTCATTTTCATTAACATTGCTTAAAGTGGAGTAGGATTGGATGTGCCATTTCGAATTTGGCAATTTTGATGGCAGTTTTAAAACCCACAACTCAGAGAATACCCTAGTGCGCATTTTCGGGGCAATCCCTTGAAGTTTAACTTTCTCGGTAGCCATTTTGGGTCCGCCATTTTGAATTTTGTAGATTTGAACTCTGTAACTCCAAAGACGTCTTCATACTAAATTTCATTAAAATTGCTTCAAATTGAGGAATTCCAGTCTCCATATGGATTGGATCCACCATTTTAAACATAGAAATTTTGATGGCAGAATCGAAATCAGCGCCGCTAAAAACCTCCTAGTGCCAATCGTCAGGGCTATCCCTTAAAATTTAAAATTTTTGGTGGCCATATTGGAACCGCCATTTTGAATTTAGAAATTTTGATGGCAGATTCGAATTCAACGACCCCGAAAACCTCCTGGTGAGGATTTTCAGAGTAACTTCTTAAAGTTTAACTTTTTCAGTCGCCATATTGGATCCGCTATTTTTACTTTGTGACCCCGAAGACCTATTAGTGTGGATTTCCTTGGCAATCTCTTGCAGTTTAACTTTTCCGGTATCCATTTTGGGTCCGCCATCTTGAATTTTGGAAAATGTTAGTTCTGTAACAGAAAAGATGTCCACATATTAAATTTCATCAAAATTGCTCCAAGTGGAGAATTCCGGTCTCCATATTGGATGCGCTATTTTGAATTTGGAAATTTTGATAACAGATTGGAAATCAGCAACGCTGAAAATCCCCTAGTACGGATACACTTTATCAAAATAACAAATAACCTATGTATATATCAAAAAATTAAGTAACAAACAAGCAAACACACAAACACACCTTCATTTCTATATATACATATACCATAGAACCTAGGAACTTACTAAATATCCGAAATGATTGCAAAATTAATTACAGCACTTAGTTCAAGAAACGAGAGGTCACAATATGTGTGCAATTATTTATTGATTTTCCTGGTTTAGATTACATTTAAAAAAAACTATTTTTAATTCTATATAATAGTTGCTACTCTTTATCAAATCACCCTTCTTATATTAAATTTCATTATGCAGGTTTAGTTACGCAAAGGTACCGCCATCTATGTTAAACGCTTCATAATATAATAAGATAATAACTGTACGATTGCGAAGCTCCAACAAAACAAAATTTTCTACAAAATGTGCCTTATTTTCTTGTAATATTTGCACATATACATACATATAAGTTGTTTCTGTTGCTGCATTTTAAAATCATATTTGAGGTTTCCTTTACATTCCGTTTACGGCTCTAGTAAACAGCCGAATTTTCCTATCAACACTTGTTCTTATAAAAGTTTTAATTTTTTTGGGATATCAGTTTTTTTTGTCGATTACTATTAGTTTTGCCGATTTATAGAGCATTAGTTTTTTAGCAGGAGTCACATTTTTTTCTTACAAACGTAAATCCCGGGCGCGTACGCAGGGGTGGTTTTGCAGTTTGAACCCTTCGAAATGTCTACAAAGTTGTTATGCGTCAATATTCGGCGTTTTAAATGGCGATTATATTAAGAGACAAAACCTAAATAATGACCTGTAATCTTAAGTTTATAGTTTTAATGGAATACATATTTAGCAATTTTTGAAATAACACCATTCACTTTACACAGTTTAGGCTGTATCGCGAAAATTGATGTCAATCGATGATAGTCTGTCTATTGACATCCCATCATCGGGGTCCGGTAGATTCCTTCCTCCTTGTCCTGGTCCCGTCATCTCAGCAGTCAATCAAGTTGGGGCCTGCACATTCCGTGCCCCAGCCGTTTCTTCACTATTAAACACATACAATTCACAGTAGTATTATAAATGCAAATGATATATACGAAAATACTGACGAAGTAATTGTAAGGAAAAGTCTTAAATACCCAAGTAATAATTGCATAATGAATGAATTAAAAGAAAATAATATATGTCAGTGTAAAATAAACAAACTAGAAACCATATACCTAATAAATGAAAATATCATTGTAACCACAAATTTATTGGCGACAAAAATTAATTAAAATTTTATTGATCTGGACATAACAATAAGAGGAAGTAACATTATAAAAATCAGTAACTGTGAAATTATGATAAATAATAACAAATTCGCCAATAAAGATGAGGAATATAGAGAGTATGTAGTATTACCATCATCTAATCTCAATATAACAAAAATTGTCAGAAATATCAAAATCGATAAATTACACTTAGATGCAATTAAAAACAGAGAACTCATAAAATACATAAAATTTGAAACAAAGGCTATAACATACACCTCATTTTCTGTAACAGCAACAGTCTGGTACAGGTACTAGTTTATTTACACAAGTAAATCGCGCGACAAGCTTTTATGATCATATGAATTGTGTATAATGAGGTTATACGTTGATAGTTAAAATTTTAAAGGAACATTTTATTTTCTTCTTTTTAGAGCATTTAAATAAAAGCTTTTTTTAAAAAAGGTTTTTTTGCTTTTAATTTATTTTTTACTTTTTAGTTATCGCTGGCTAGGTTTCTGAGTCTGTTCTTCTCATTCAACGCATCCCCTCATCCGTATCGAAAGATGCGTGACCTTCCACCCAAATTACCATGTGAACATGGGGACTGCCACGATTCTGGAATTCTATTCTCTACCAGTAGTCTTTTATACGACCATTTAAAACTTGATTGTTGTTTAACATAAATTTCATAAGAGCATTGAAACGATACATGAAATGTCTACTTACTATGACAGGATACTGTTCTATTAACCGCTGCGTAGCTATCATGTCCAAATCTTGCGGATTATCCATTGGTCGTCCATCGGCAATAAGAAGAGCTTTACGCATATCCAACCAGTTTATGTCATTACAACTGAAGGTTAATGAAAGCTTTTTTTAAAAAAGGTTTTTTTGATTTTAATTTATTTTTTTTTTACTTTTTAGTTATCGCTGGCTAGGTTTCTGAGTCTGTTCATCTCTTTCAACGCATCATTATTGCAAGGTCGTTTGCCGGTTAATTTCGAACATTATAGCTCTTCAATAAGGAGACCTTCTAATGATTTTACCCTACTTAAGGCCACGTATGCTTGACCAGCAGCAAAGAGCTTTGATCTTAAGTAAAGAACGGCGTGGTCGACAGTACTCTCCTGTAGATAGTTTAGGAAATATTCGAGCTGTTACAACCGTACCCTGTTACAACTGTACCCAGTCTCCCCTATTAACAAACTGTTCTTCTGCGGTTTTGCACGCGCAGCGACGATATACAACAGGGTTCGCCCAGGTGCCATGAGGTGGTACGTTCACGACATCATATTACATTCCGACGCCACTCAGTCCTCGGCACGGCCTCACCTTGACTTGGGTGTTTGGAAGAATGCGCCACTTATTTCAGCTTGGAGCTTAATTGTGCCTGACGAAACGCAGTTCCGGGTTAGATTTTGGAGTTGTCCTTCTCCTAGACAGGTTGCAGACCAATGCTGATGACGCCCATCTCGAAAACTCCAAAAGTCCGCCATATTGGATTTAGAATGACGTCACATTATTTTCGAGTTACTCTCAACTAGCCCTTTCATTTGATACCCATATTGTAGAAGTGCAAAAAAATAACTATTCCGCCATCTTGGATGTTCCGCCATATTGGATTTAGAATGACGTCACATTATTTTTCGAGTAACTCTCAACAAGCCCTTTCATTTGATACCCATATTGTAGAAGTGCATTAAAAATAACTATTCCGCCATCTGGATGGTCCGCCATATTGGATTTAGAATGACGTCGCACAGCTTATCGTGTATTGTCATCCAAACTAAACGTGTGTACAAAATTTCAGCTCAATCGGTTGAAGAGATCTGCTTCAAAATTGAGTAGCAAGATTCCACCCGTACAAACATACATTGCAAGTTAAATAATAGTATATATATATATATATATATATGTATATATATATATAATATATATATATTACGATACAAGGGCGGTAAGTAGCCGATTGCCCACGATGGCGGAGTTAGACGCACGAGCGAAGCGAGTGCGTTAAGAGCCATCATGGGCACTCGGCTACTTACCGTCCGAGTTACGTATGCTACTTTTCACCACGAGTGCGGGGTAAGTAGTAGGTACCTTACCGCACATGTTTCCATTCGGTAACTCATAAATTAACCACGGTGCGCTAAGTAGCCGATTGCCCACGATGGCGGTGTTAGACGCACGAGCGAAGCGAGTGCGTTAATAGCCATCGTGGGTAATCGGCTACTTACCGCACCGTGGTTAATTGATGATTTACCGCATGGAAACCCGTGCGGTAAGGTACCACTTACCCCGCACGTGTGCTGAAAAAGCTTTTAAAATGCGTAATTATAAACCATTGTCGCAATCTAAATAACACATGATGTGAATATTAAGTCAATCAGTCATGTGGTATAGAAGTTACATAGGTTGTGGCGGCACCTATCGGGCAAGAAATATGAAACGTGTCATAGCACGTGAGACATGATGATGTTGTACAGCGTTTTTAAAGAGGGTTTATCGAACATGCTCAACAACATGGTTCAAAAAAAAATTGTGACACGACACGTCATGACACCTATTTTTTAATTACACCATATTGTAGAACATATAAGAAAACCCTCCTTAAAAATCCGGTAAGGGTGAACAGAGCCCCAGAAAGTCTGGAAATGGGTGGAAATATCAATTTTGAACGTTGATAGCCCCGTTTTCGAATGTGAAAATATATTATATAATAAGGAAGGATAATTATAACAATTACACGTAGTTATACAATTAAATCAAGCCCAAGAATACTATTATAATTTGAGGAAAGTATGGTAAGGTGTTTTCCCCAAATAATATAATTTATTATAAGCTACATATAAATTAATTTAATTAGAAAGTAAGCTTTCTACTTTCTTTTCTTTTTTCAAACGAAACATAGTTTTACCATAATATAAAAAATTTGGGTGAATTCGATGAATATATTATACGTAAGTATTACTAATTGAATTATTTTCAAACTTATCGTCTACTAAATAGCTTGGAAATGTTCATTAAAGTATGGCACATTCCACAGTCTATGAATCACGTAAAGAGTCTTTCAATAAGGACGCTCGACTATTAAATGTAAATAAAACAAGTTCTGTGAGTTCATTCCATTTTTATTATATTTGAAAGAATATTTAATGGCATTAAGTATGGAATATACCGTCGTTCAAATGCCCGCCGCAGATTTGCTTGGTGACACGTATTCGGGAGGACCAATTTTCAATTACTTTATCTCATAAATCTGGCTGAATTTGCTAGATGGCATTCGTTATGTTGACTTTGAGGGCACCAATTGTTTAAGGTTCATTCGCATAAATCTGCGATTTAAGATAACCCCCAAAGGAATGTCAACGGTATCCATATTGTCAAGTTGCTTAACATCGATTTGTAGCGCTCGACGTTTCTAACACGGAACGTTTCTCGAACGGTGCACTGATTTGATGATTTGCACACATTTTGCAACCTTCTATGGAGTAACTACTGAACAATTACTGAACAATATACAGCAAATTTGACAGATGTTGCGTCCATATTGAAAGACCCTTTATAATGTATTAACTTAACATTCACAAATACTTTTTTAATTTTGTGTTATAGTTGTGATACATTACAGTTTCAGTTGATTTTAGGCAACATTTTCCTTTATACACCGAACTTTTTTTTTAACAATCTGGGCAAATATCAGATCGATATTATGAAAACATTCAGAAATATTTGGATGTTTTTCTTTTAAGCTTTGAGATGACAAGTTATCAGAATTCTTTTAAAAAAGTCATGTGGTACATATTGGAAAGCTCTCGAAGTTTTAAATACACGATATGATTCATCACATGTAGTGGTGTTTCACATAAATTCTTACAAATTGAATTTAATGCCTCTAGTCGAAACTTATTTTAAAACTAAAAAACAAGCCATGATTTTGGGGACCCCTGAGAATATGGTTTGTTTTTTAGATTATGAAAAAAACCGTTTCGAGTAGGAGCTTAAATTGGCTCAAATTAATGCTGAAATACTCTACTTTCCGAAAAATTAGGTTCGGTATTCATGTAAGTAGAAAAAAATCCAATATCTCGTAACAGATTGTAGCACGTTGATTTCCATCGATTTCCAAAGGAAAAAATTCGTAAGTGGACATTTTTTAAAAGACATTTGTGAAAAGCAAATATTCAGTTATGGGGAAAAAAATCAGTGGAAAGAATGTCCCTGGAAAAATATCTGATGGAAAGAATAGCATGGAAAAATGACCATGGAAAATGTCCTGTGTAAAAAATGTCCATAGAAAAATATATTAGTGGAAAAAAGCGACAGTTTTTCTGTTATGACTCAATACCTAGCCTTGATAATATCGAAATTTTGGTTTTAGAATCCTTAAGGTATGTTTCCAACAAATATTTTCTCGCACGCAGAGTCGTTCATTGCTCATGGGAACCGTTTCCAGCAATTTGATTTCTTCCAAAAGATTCTTTAGTTGCAAAAGATTCTAAAGTAATTTAATCAGCCGTCCATTTTGTCACTTTTTAACTACCAATTTTAGCGGTTCAGAAAATTATCATAAATGAATCTTAACAATGAGTAAATGAATGCTATACTCTTACGTCAAAAATGATTAGTTTCCTAAAATCCCCATGGGGACGTCTTTTCCATTCTGAAATTATCATTCCATTTTTTCCATTGGACGTTTTTTCCATTCCATTTTTACAATGGACATTTGTTCCCTTCCTTTTTTTCCATGTTAATTTTTCCATTTATTCATTAATTATTTTTTCCTTCAGACATTTTGTAAAAAGCAAATATTCAGTCAGTAGAGATTTTGCAAAAGGTAAATATTCAGACAGCAGACATTTTGTGAAAGGCAAATATTCAGTAATAGAAACAAGAATTAATGGGAAATATGTTCATGCAAAAACTAGAATGGAAAAAAGACCATGCATAAAATATCCATGGAAAAAAGAATTGTTGGAAAAAACTTACCAGTGGAAAATTTATAATGGAAAAATAACCCCCTACCAAAATTTGAATTTGAAAACGCTTATATAAAACCCAATATATTTAATCGTATCAAGTAAGTCGCTTACGCCCAGTTGCATTTCAATGACTCAACTTCACTTGCTTAGTTACTTGTGCAGAGAATGCACGTACAACCGATACATAAAAGAATTGCAGATTCATTGATGAATGATTTGTAAATTAGTTATAATAACGGAAGAAGAGCTAAATAATATGTATTTGCTCCACTTTTTTCACAATATTCACCGGTGTTGCTCATACTCGCATTTCGCTTTTTTTTAGAATGAATGTTTACCGATTTGTTTGAAATTTATCCATTTTGAATATTTTGGATTGATGGTTTAGAAAATAAAGACAAGGACGTAGCGAACGTAAATAACGACTTTGAATGTAAATATCTCGTAATTACAGCGCCGCAATTAGCGGGGTGAAGCGGGGCATACGTACCAGGGCTCAAGCCCTCAAAGGGGGCCCGTCAGCCCAGGCGCCTATCTAAATAGGAATCAAATGCAAGTTTTAAATTTGCACATGTAATTTTTAACAAAGGGCCTGAGTTTTGGGGGTGCTCACTGAAACTGCGGATTAGCTATGTATGTATACAGGGTTACAGGGAAAGTTGTACGTTATTATTCAGGTTATTTTTGATGGATTTGATTGGGTAATATGGTGTCCGAAATTTAACCGTTATGGAGATATTGAATTTTAAAGATTTTTTAAAAAATCCTTTATCCTTTGGCTTTTTATCGGTTTTTTTCGGATTAGAGTTCCTGGGGTCCGTTTTTTGATGTATCTAGTTAGAGTGCTTGTCAATTAATAAAAAATAATGAATTATGATTCAACAAATAATTTTAAAAACTTTTACGTCTCTTTAGCTATTCAAAAAGGTAAAACACTTGCTATTAAATAGGCAAAACATTGACCAAATAACAGTTAAGGTAGTAGAGTGTACATTTTTAGTTTGAGGTAACAGTAGCTAAAATACGTAAGTAAAACAAGAAAAAAACAGAGCAATATTTTTATAATTCATGTTTGACATGGCCGCCGCTATTTCTTACATAAATTCTCGTTCTTTTTCTTAAATTACTTTTCACGACAGAAGTTCACAGTTTCCGCCTCATTTTCTCAGCCGCATCAATAATTAGGGAAATCCCTCTTTTTCCACATGTATAAATAGATACGAAACACTTAAAATTAGGACATATTTTTGCAAAATATCAAACAAATTTTGCGCTCGCAACGCTCGCGTATATATTCCATACTAAATTGCAGTTTGCGTTTCTTATAAGCAACTATTCTATAATAAAATTAACAAAAATAATTAGCTATCGCGCTAATTTCTTAATAAATAGGCGTAAAAAACTGTCTAAAACTTGAATATTGTTATGGCCCGCATGATACAGCCAACAAGTTTATGCGGCCCGAGAAATAAAACTATGAGTAGCTTGGTTTGTATTGAAAATTATGGATATTCGTCTGTTTTTATGCACATGCATTCCCTGCTCGGAGCAAAATAAAATATTCCACATTTCTCATCGCAAATTCATTTCTCATTGCGATCTCAGTGAACCTTTCTTTTCTTCAGTAACAGAAACTTGCTTTTAGACAGGTTTGGTTATTAATTCATGGGAGACCAAAACAAATCCGAAAATCCATGCCCCCCAAAATTTAGTCTTGACCCGCCATTACTTAGCCATGTATTGGACTACTGTGTTTAAATCTGCGAGCATTACAAAATTTTCCCAACAAAAAAGGCGTTAAAATTGTCTGACTATTTCCCAAAAAACCAAATTTTAATTTTAGTAAAAAAATTAGGGCGGGGGGTGGCAGGAGCCTGAAAGCGCTTACCTGCAGCACGAAAATGCTAGCACCGCCCCTACGTAGACTGAAGGGTTAAAAGCAAACGGTCCCACAACATTTTTTGTTGCATTGTAAGAGACCTATCTAAGCATCTATCTTTATAAACAATCCATCAAAAATTTTGGAAAAAATATTTTTGGAGTCATTAAAAGAAGCCCTTCCAAGCGGTATCTCATAGCACAACGCTACCCTCTCCTTTCAAACGATATCGCACCCGTCGTTTTCGAGAAAAACGTTTGTGATAGACAGATGAACGCAAGAGTTTTTATAAGGTCGCTGTTTTTTCCGCGTGATATGGAATCGTAAAAATCACGATTTTTAATTCTAGTATCTCCTTGAATTTATGAATTTATAACTCTATGTCGGCAAGAGAATATCTGATTACATTTCATTTTATTACTCCAAACGAGTTAGTTTTTTCTGCCAGTAATGCATGGCATTGTATACTATAGTTTAATAATTGGACTTTTATATTATACCTATACTTCTCAGCAAAGTTCTGTCGACGACAATCATATTGTAGTACGACGTGCTCGAAGTGACGTACGCCATTGCGGATAACTTGTTAAATCTTCCTAATAAAGTACATATGTATGTGCCAGGGAAATAAGAGTCTGCCATCGAAGGAGGCTATCAACATCAAAATGTTTCCACGTCAGTTCTGACATCCTCCATTTTGTTGACATTCCCTTGGGGAGAATTTCAGCAATAGGTTGTCACCCTTGCGTTATTTACACCCATATAGCCGGATGTCGAAAATTAATTTTTTTGGTAATCCCCGAGCCGACATCTAGGCACAACACTCAAACTGACGAGCCACCCTTCTTGCTCTTAAGAATTTTCAATTACAACGCGCAAAATGTCAAAATGGAATTCATTTGGGGTGAAGTTGATTGAAAACAAAGCGGCGATACACCCCAAAGTTGCTGGATATGCTGAAATGCCTGTAATACATACGTGCGGAACGCTCCCAACACACGAAGAAGATGCTATCAACGGCAATTTCGCTTTCGTTCGAGAGCCCTTAATGCCGACTGGCTAACGAAGGGTGAGAAATCGGTTATTCAAATGGTGAGTGGAGCTTAGCCCTGCTCGGCTCTTGTTCTGCAGCGGAGATATGCCGGGCCACTTAAGCCCCTCAGGAGTTCTTCGTTGCGGCTATCGGTGGCTTGGTCTTATTTTCCCGCCCTTGGATGCCTACAAAGCACACAACGAAGCAAGTTTATTCGAACAGAAAAACTCTCAATCCTCTTGGGTGCTGCCTTTGTATCATCACTGGAGGGAGTTTCGTGCACGGCGTGGACCCGTACTCCGGGTAAATTAGAAAATATACCACCCTAAAATAGCTGTAAACAGTGAATACTTGGATTTTCTACCCTCAAAATATA
Organism: Neoitamus cyanurus; assembly: GCA_947538895.1. Classification (NCBI taxonomy): domain Eukaryota; kingdom Metazoa; phylum Arthropoda; class Insecta; order Diptera; family Asilidae; genus Neoitamus; species Neoitamus cyanurus. The sequence goes on from OX384547.1 coordinate 5,200,205, forward strand.
ACGCCGAGGGGTGAATTTATTGAAATCGAGCGGATGCCAAAAGGGTGCAATTTCGCAGCGCCTACGTTGCGCCCGTTTCTATTTACTGGAGGGTATATGGCGTCAATATGCTTTCAGAGGTCTCTATGCACTGCGAAGATGGAAGATTCCAGGTACTGAGTAGTGACACGTTAATGGATTTCAATACCTTCCCTTTGATGCAGCCGAGATTTTTGCAGCTCTTATTTATTCCGCGCTGCTTTAATAATTAATGGCTCTTGACTCTTTAGAAATCATACATATATGGTAATCACTGCTTTGTGATGTGAACTGTTTACTACTAGTGTGAGTGTGGTGCACTACCAGCCTTTGTTGAAGGTGTAGTTTCACCGGAATGAAAATTAATTTACGCCAAATTTCATACATTATATATGTATGTATGTATGTCGAATATTTTGATGGAAGGAATGATATTCTTCATTGATTTTATAATATGAGATCCTTGAATGTATTATGGTAGGTTATCTAACTGCCCTTGAATACACTTCTCAATTTACCGAATTTGAAAATCAGAAATATACGGCAAAATGTATGCAAGTTCTAATGAAAGAATCTCGTTAATAGAAAAAAATATGAGCCGTTTATATGACTATACGCTAGTTATGCTCGCAAGAGATTGATTTATTCATATACCAAGCTCACAAAAAATCACATGAGCGCTGCATCTTACTCTTTTATGTTTAAATACATATGTATATATGTTACATATGAGAATCATAATAATTGACTTAGATTAATTACTATTATAGTTACTTATTTATATTATAACGTTCGATAGGTTTTTTGTTTCTTTCTGATCTCCTGAAATTATTAGCTTGAAGATTTTTGTTTTCAGTATAATAATTTTCATCTTTGTAATTGCCAATAACATTTGATTCGCGCCAATGTACAATGTGATCGCAATGTTTTTTATGCTCACCTCACTCATCAAATTGAATAATACAACTTCGTGGTGATACCTCACGTACAATACGAGCTTTTAACATTTTTGGATGGTACTTACGAAAACCTTTAGCCATTACTACGTCTCCAATATTAAATTTGTCGTTTCGAATGCCTTCAAAATTTTTTATTTGGCTTTATTGTTTACTTGTAATTATTTCTTTACTATCTGGACGTAATAATTGTAAAGGTGTTCGTAATTCTCGATAATACAGTAATTTGGCAGGCGTTTCGGTCGTGGCTACATGATTTAATATTCTGTATGAGAATAAAAATATTTGGATTGCACCTTGACTTTTTGTGATTGCTTTTATTTTCTTTTTCATCACACGTGCGGGGAAACCAATACTATACCGCACGGGCTTACGTGTGGAAACTCGCCGATTGCCCACTGTAAAGCTTGTTGGGAATAAACCACTGGTAATTTTAAAGAACGCACGCCAGACTTAGAACAACGCACGGGTACCTGAAATGGAAATGCAGTCAGAATATTTCTTCAAGAAATCCTTCATGGGAGCAGTATACCTGAGTGCATTTGGGTCGACCCATTAACGCAATGAGAAGCAGTTAGTACATGTCCCATCACTGATCACTGGACAGGAGTATGCATTTCTCGCTTGCACTAGCAATAGCAATGAGGAGCTCTAGAAATCTACCTGAGGAGCACTCGAGAGTCAAAAGAGCCGAGTTTGCCCGTTGCCCCCCCCCCCCCCCCTTACGGATCAAATGTAGCTAGCCGCAAAGCGACCAAAGTGCGAGCAATTGACTTCCTTACCTATTAATAAATTCCGCATCGCATGACAAAACGTAAAAAAATTCACAAGGTTTAATGTATTTTGTAGAAAGTATTGAAATATTCAGAATAATATTAAGATTTTGACATCCGTTTTTAAAATCGCCGCCATTTTCATCACGACTATATCAAATTTGCCAAAACGCAAGGCCATTAAACAGTGTAAAAATATGTAGGTAGGTATGGTGTGTGTGTGCATTGCATTTCTTTCTACGACAGCCGTTCACCAGCATTCACGTTAGTTTTATATGATTTGTATGCGGCATACCTAAATAAAGTATAAGTTATTGTTACGAACATACAATTTTAATTGGTTTTGTGGACAATGCCATCTGTAAGTGTTCATAAGAAACACCTACAGTTGAATAAATCGACTACAATCCTTTTTTTACTATTTATAAACTTTTTTCGGGAATCAGTTTTGAGGAGGAAGTTGATACCTAATATTTCCAGACTTTGCGAGACAAGATGGAGTGAGAAACACAAAACCATCAGAGTTTTTAAAGAAAATCTTCCAGTAATTCTGGAAGCCTTACAAACATTATCTCAGGAAGGAAATAGTGCAACTCGGAAAAGTGCCTTCCAACTGCATGCGGCTACTTCCAGAATTTCTTTCATTCTCGGGATTATGTTGGTAGCCAAATACTCGGCTTTGATGGAACCCGTTGTCAACGTACTCCAATGTGTAGCTTTGGACGTGGTGAAAGCCTCGGAACACGTTAAAAGGGTTTTACTTTTAATTAAAAACCACCGTGAAAATCCGGAAAAAGTGACAGACGAAATTATAAAGGAAGCTACTGCTGTTGCGGAGAAAGTCGGACTGGAGGAGGACATTATATCAATGCCGCGTATTACGGGGAAACAACGTCATAGAAGCAATCATCCAGCAGAAAGCCCTTCAGAATACTGGAAGAGGTCTTTAGTAATACCATACTTGAATTCAATTATCACCTCCCTTGAAGTACGTTTTGCTGAAGAAAACACGCCATCATTCGCATTATCTAAGTTACACCCGGCGCAGATGCAAAAGATGACAACTGAAAATCTGAAACAAACTTGTGAATCTATTGCCCAGTTTTATGATTTACCGAACATAAAGAATGAAATCGAACTTTGGCAGCAATTGTGGCACGATAGGCTTAATTTAACAAATCTAACAGTTGTTGATGTCCTAAAAGAAACAAATTCCTTCTTTCCCGAAACGGAAAAAGCATTGAAAATGTTGATCGCTTTACCATGCACGACCTGTACAGTAGAGCGATCCTTTAGCAGCCTCAGAAGACTAAAAACATGGCTAAGAAGCACCATGGCAGAAGATCGCCTTCATGGTCTGGCCATGATGAGGGTATACAGAGCTATAATAAATAAAAACCTAAATAATTTTAATGATAAAGTGGTTGATAGTTTTGCAAAAAATCCCCGCAGGTTATGTTTTAATTAAATATTATTTTTGTTAAAATATATATTTATTACTGTGTTTAAAAGTTTGATTTAGTTATTGTGCTGTCGAGGGCTTGTGAAATTTTATACATTGTTTTTAGAACCGTTCTTATTACAATCGTCATCGAGGCAAGGCAAAGACTTCCAAAGTGTAACGCTTCATGCTCTCGGCGTTCATATTTTTTATCCTCCATAATATTGCGCCATTGCCCCCCCTTAGTCATAAGCTGGCGACGCCCTTGCATGATCACCAGAGTAGTTAAGACTATGAAATGTAATAGTATATTGCTTTGAACATCTGTACCTTAGATATCATAAAAACCTTTCCTTACTACTTTTCTTGATAAGTACATATGTATATCTTTTTGAGGGATAATTACAGCAAAAATTGGTTTTTTTTATTTGCAGGGCGCTCCGCCCCCGCACCCCTCGTTCCGCCCACAAGGACTCCTTCTTCCCCCACCTCCTTAACGAACCCGCCGTCGCACTTGTGATGAATAATACAGTGTGCAACTCGGGTGGAAACTAGCCGATTGCCCACGATGGCAGGGTTAGACGCACGAGCGAAGCGAGGACGTTCTGATTTTGTAATATAAACGCCTGTTTTAATTTCTACATTGTTTACTTTTAGTCCAGGGAAATAAGCATTTGTTCGGGACACTGAATCATCCAGCAAACTAATACGATTTTCGCGAAGTATCAACCTATAGCAATAATACCTATACTTTTGCCACTCCTGGTTAGCCGGCGTTTTCGAGTAATAAACAATTAAAAGTGAAAAAAGTGAAATTTTAGCACGTTTTTACTTACCAGATTTAAATAAATAGTTTTAACAGCAATTTATTGCAATCATCTTGTAGGTAATGCAAAAACCGACAACTTGGCCGAAATCGATTTTGAAAATGTCAATTTGTTGTTTAGATAATTGCTAATTTACAATGAAAATAGCTAAATATTCAATTAACAATAACTATTGTAAAAATGTATTTGAAAACTTAATTCCTCGTAAATAGGTAGCTCTTGTGGTACCGAAAAAGTGTTAAAAATTTGAAACCGATTCTTTGGATAGTTTTTGCAAAATCCAATTTGTTTATCCGGAACACTGTTTTTTTGCAACACCACTCTACGCACATTTCAAAAAAATTTTCGGTTTTGTCAGTGTGATATTAAAGGGAAAGACTTATGTTTTCAAAATATTTCATTAGATATACAAAAAAATAATTTTTTTGTTGCAAATTGATTTTACAAAAATGCAGTCATTTTTACCATATAAACAAATGGAATAGCTTTTTTCCAAACATCAAAAATATATATATGTTCAAGGAAAAAAGCTATTCTATTTGTTTATATGGTAAAAATGACTGCATTTTTGTAAAATCAATTTGCAACGAAAAAATTATTTTTTTGTACATCTAATGAAATATTTTGAAAACATAAGTCTTTCCCTTTAATATCACACTGACAAAACCGAAAATTTTTTTGAAATGTGCGTAGAGTGGTGTTGCAAAAAAACAGTCTTCCGGATAAACAAATTGGATTTTGCAAAAACTATCCAAAGAATCGGTTTCAAATTTTTAACACTTAGTCGGTACCACAAGAGCTACCTATTTACGAGGAATTAAGTTTTCAAATACATTTTTACAATAGTTATTGTTAATTGAATATTTAGCTATTTTCATTGTAAATTAGCAATTATCTAAGCAACAAATTGACATTTTCAAAATCGATTTCGGCCAAGTTGTCGGTTTTTGCATTACCTACAAGATTATTTCAATAAATTGCTGTTAAAACTATTTATTTAAATCTGGTAAGTAAAAATGTGCTAAAATTTCACTTTTTCACTTTTAATTGTTTATTACTCGAAAACGCCGGCTAACCAGGAGTGGCAAAAGTATATGTATTTAATTAAGTACATTCATTTTGCGCTTCCATAAAATTTACACTGGTCGACTTATTATTTCTACAAACTACTTTTATATGACCGCGTTTATTGCACGCATTGCAAATCCCATATAAGGGCATCCTTTCTCCATATGGTTTGACCTACCACAGCGATAACATATATATGTAGTATATATAAACGACGTCTGTTCAAAAAGTATCACGAATTTTGTGTTTTTTCCAAAATTATTTATTTATTCATGAATATCTATTTTGTCCCCTTCAAAGTAATCCCCACCAGATGTTATACACTTGCGCCAACGTTTTTTGCAATCCTCGAAGCACTTCAAAAAATCATTTTTTGTGATGTTGTTCACCTCCATATTCGATGCCGTCTTTATCTCCTCAATCGTTGCGTAGCGTCGTTCTTTCATGGGCCTCTTCAGTCACAACCATAAACCCATGATTCGTCACCAGTTAAGAACCTCTGGAGCAAATTTGGCTCGTCGCGGAATGTTAATGCGATGCTGTTTTTGGTCGAACTTGAGCAATTTTGGTACGGATTTCGCGGCGACCCGTCTCATGTCCAAATCATTGGTAAAAATCGAATGGCAGGAGCCAATCGATATGTTTATGTCCTCAGCAACTTGTCTAACGGTAATTCGACGATTGGCCAATATTATTTTCTTCTCTTCATCAATGTTTTCGTCGGTTGTTAACGTGCTCGGGCGTCTAGCACGCTCTTCGTCGTTTACATGTTCTCGGCCCTCTGAGAACATATTGTACCACCGATAAACGTTGCTTCCGTCCAAGGTAGCTTCACCATATGCCACAGTCAGCATTCGGAATGGAATGCGTGCGCGCAAGTTTTATATTAATTTTATTTTCCAAATAAAAAATTGTGCAAAGGTTTTAAACACTTTTAGTTAATAATTGCGAACACTTTTGTTTGTTACCGAAACCAAGTTATCTCTCTGTGGCATCCTACCGACTGACTCTTTATCATCCAAAAACTATTCTCTGCCAAATCTAAATCAAAACTAGACACTGCCCTGAACGACGGAAAAGTCACGTTCCCCGATTCTCAGAAGAGTCGTATTTCATGAGGATCCACTATCTGTTGTCTGTCTGGAAATTTTGCAGACTCAGTGGGAAAATCAGTTAGACTGATTTCACTTGAATATATTGGTTTCTTAGAATGAAATACTTGAGGTTAATATAAAATTAAATAAAAAATAAAATAAATAAGGTTAAAATAAGGATTCTCCTGAATCCTGTTTACAACTTTTACTTTCAATTTTCTTTGTTTACAATAGTAATAAAAAAAGGCAGTTAGTATCATTATAAAAATTATAGTGGTAAAAGTAATTCCAGAATAGCTTATTATTTTATAGTATTTTAATTCTTGAATTTCTTTGATATTTTCTTCGGCTCTTAATACAATTTCTTTAAATTTAAAAGTACTATTATCTTCAGGTTTATATTCCAAATTTGGTATAACATATTTATTTTTTATCTCTCTTATGTTGTTATAATAAGTTTTGTTATTTAAATTGATAATACAGTTGTAGAACTTAATAAAGTAATTACCTTTTAGATTGAATTTCCTTTCATCACAGTTTGAAGTCAGGATTACATTATTGGCTAATTGAATTAACATGGAGGAATCATCGATATTATAAACATCGGTATTACAGTCTATAATATTTTTACAGTTTTTATTGATAAAACAATGTTTCAGATTATTTAACTGATGAAGTGCTTTATTTTCATTGTATTCATAATATTTGTTTTGATGTTCAATTGCTATTGTTACTTTGGAATCTATTTGACCACAATTGCCTTCATTTGATAAGGGTATAATCAATTTTTTTATTAACTGAGGTCATTTGAAAAGGTATTTTTATTAGAAATATCATTTTGTTTGCCGTTGTTCTGGAAAATCCAACTTTTAAATTCTTTATTTTATATGAATCGATGTTATATTCACGAATTTCTTCATGAGTTAGTAAGGATGGATGGATAACATTTAGGTTGGAGAGAATTTTTTTTTTTTTTTTTTTTTTTTAAAGGGAGCGGGGAAATGCTTTGGGCACCATAAGTGGGCGAGGCCACCCGTGTGCCGGACTCTCCCGTGTGTCCAGGCCTACCGGCTAAAACCCCGCTGCCTGCCACCAGGAACTCCACCTTGGAACTGCCTTAAAAGACATTACTTCAGGGTGGAGTCCTATTTATTTGCCCCCATTGGGGGACCTCCTTCCTGCGGCTACGCCACTATCTCTGCTGCGCCCTATTGGCGTCAGCTTCTTTCTGGCGGAGGATCCCCTTCACAAAAAGGGTGATCCTTCGCCAGTTGTCCTCTGTCTGTAGCATGACCCCGATTATGTTTTCCGGAGTCATGCTGAGGTTGGAGAGAATAATGTTGTCTTGTAGTTCGTTAATAATTTTGTCTGTTTCTTGTATAGCTAATCTAAGGTCAAATGTCGCAATTTTAAGTTTGTTTTTGTCGGTTTCATTTTTCAAAAAGTTCTGTATCAGTTCTCTGTCAGTTAAGATTGCTTTATACAATATGTTGATTGATTCATTAAAATTGTTATTGATCCGTACCTGTTTATTTGAAGTAGTTATTAAGTTATTATTATTGGTGTCGATGACTTCTAAGTGTTGGTTTATCATTCGTCTGTCTTCGTCATCCATTGTTCCTGTAATCCATTTGTTGATTGTACCTATGAAATTAAGTAATCCTCGTTTTTGTATAGTATGGTGTCCGTTTTGTAGCGTTGTTAATTTGTCTTGTAGTTTTTCAACATCTGTCATTAAGGAATCACTAATATATTGAGGAAAATACTAAAATACTTTTTGTTAATTCTTCTATTGTGTTTTCAATATTTTTTAAGTCGACAATGTGTAAGGAGTAGTTGTATGTTTCAGGTATTAAAATTTCTTGTTCTTGTATAATGGTATAGCCTGAATTTGATTCAATTTTTTCCACTTGTAACTGGGCTGATATCGATGGGAACATCAATAGTATGAAGAATATTGTTGTCATTTTCTGAAAATTTGAGGGGACGTTTAATATTACAAGGATGTACATTCGACAAAGAGTATTTTCTAAATTTAGGTTCATCTTTGTGTCTAAGGGAATTGTGGTTTTTAATATAACCTTCTTTTCTTGTTTCTTCATATTCTTCGCGGTTTTTGTTGTATTTCTCTAGTCTTTTCGTTTGAGATTTTATTAAGTTACTGTATATTTGTTCTACTGGAATTATTCCTTCTTCAGCTTTATGTGGGGAAGTTTTAATCGAACTGTGATATTGGTTATTATAAGCATTTATGGCATTTAACATTTGGGTTCTTATTGGGTTTGGTTGTTCTAAATTGAGGATACGAAGTTTTTCTGTAAGGGTACCGTTTAATCTTTCTATGTCTGAATTACCAGTATGACTGTTAGGTTTTACTAAATGTAACTCTACGTTTTGTTCTTTTAAGAACTCTTTTATGCTGATGTATTTAAATTCGTTATCAGATACAATTTTTTGGGGTTTTTTGTGATTAAAATACATTCTTAGTTTTTCTATAATTTCCGTATGATTTCTGTGTTCCATTGGGTAAGCTGTTGCGAATTTTGAGAATTTATCGATGAAGACCATAAACGTTTGTTTTTTATTCGTGTAAGTGTCTATGTGTATTATCTGGTTTTTATTCGTTGGGATTTCTGTTCTTTTGAATTTGGGTTTTATCGGTTGTCTGTCGTATTTTGAACGTTGACATATGTCGCAATTATTGGTGACCTTATTGATAATTATTTTCAAGTCTTTATGATATACTTTAGTCTTTAGATCTTCGTATAGTGCAATAATACCTGGATGCTTTTGTTCTTTGTGTTGAATCGATACGACTTTAACTAGCTCTTCTTCAGTTTTTATATCTTGGGCGAAATAGGAACATTTTATAAATTTAGTGTTAGGGAATTCTCTGATTAATGCTTGTTGGATAATATTAAACTCATGATCTGTTATCTGTGAATAAATGGCTACCTTATTGCCAGTCATATAAGTCTTTAGTTTGTGGGTTAGTTCTTCTGGTGCTAAAATTGGGCTTATGTTTATTCTTTGGTTTCCTAGAATATTTTCGTATTCTTGGGTAAAATTTGAGGTAATTATAATTTGTGTTTTGAATCTATTTACTACGGTATCTAATATCGGAATATGATCGTTTTGTTCATCTCCCTGTGAATGAATTGTAGGTTGAAGTGAAATATTGTCATCATCTCTGGTATTGTTATCGTAAGAGTTTAAAGGTAGGTTATTAATTTGCGAAGATATTTGGCGTTCTCTTCCTTCGTTAGGATTGAACGTCTCGGTCAATGCGTTAATTTCGTTTTCGTCGGTATTAATTCGACTGAGAAAATCTGCTATTTTGTTTTCCTTGCCTTTTAAGTATTCAATTTTAATGTTGTGTTCGCCTAAAGATAAAATCCATCTTTGTAACCTTGGGTTCAAATCTTTCCCTAAATATTTGGTGTACAACCATTTTAAAGCTTGATGGTCCGTTCTAAGCTCGAATTCTTTGCCATAAAGGTACGGCCGAAAGTATTTCACGGCCCATACAATGACGAGCAATTCTTTCTCTGTCGTATTGTATCTGATTTCGTGGTTATTCAAAGTCCTACTTGCATAAGCAATTGGGTGGTTATCTTGGAGTAATACAGCACCAATAGCGAACTGGCTGGCGTCTGTATTTAGCTTAAATGGTCTATTGAAGTCGGGGTATTTGAGAATGGGATGAGAAGTTATTAGAGCTTTCAACTGTTCAAAGGCATTGATGTAGGAAGGGTCAAATTTATTTATATGGGTATCCTTTTTTAAATATTTCGTTAATGGTTGGGCTATTCGGGCATAATTCTTTAAAAATTTTCTGTAATATCCTGTAATTCCTAAAAAAGATTTAATCTGCTTTTGTGTTGAGGGAAGTTTAAGTTCGGTTATATCTTTTGTTTTCTTTGGGTTTGGCTTTATGCCATTAGTTGTAAGTACATGACCTAAGAATTCTGTTTCTTTTATAAAAAAATTGCACTTGTCAATCTGTATCTTTAAGTTAGCTTGCCGGAGTTTATTGAATACTTTGTTTAAATTTTCTGCATGTTCTTGAATGGATGTGCTGAAAATTAGTGTGTCGTCAAGGTACACGACACAGATTTTATTAATGTATTCTCTAAGCACTGAGTTTATTAATCTTTGAAAAGTTGCCGGTGCGTTTTTTAAGCCGAAGGGCATTCTGATATATTCGTAATGCCCAAAAGGAGTGGAGAATGCAGTTTTTTTCTGATCCTCTTCCTTTACTAGAATTTGGTGAAAGCCCTTTGCCAAATATATTGTAGTAAAGTACTGTGCTAAGTTTATCTAAGATATTGTCAATGTTGGGTATAGGAAATTTATCGTCGATTGTGATCTCGTTTAATTTCCTATAATCAATCACTATTCGCCATTTTTTTATGTTAGAATTGTCCATTTTCTTGGGCACAATCCAAAGTGGCGAGTTATATGGGGAATTTGATTCTCTAATGATCCTCTGTTTTAGCATATCTCTAATTTGGGTTTCAATTTCTTTTTCATGAACTTGTGGGTAGCGATAAAGTTTACAATAAATTGGATTGTCTTGTTTCAGTCGGATTTCGTGCTTAATTTCATGGGTAAAGGTCAAATTGTCACCTTCACGGAAAAATAAGTCTTTATTTTTTGTTAATACACCTTTTAGATAAGATTTTTCTCCGTTATTTAAATGATCTTGATTTATTCTATTTGATATTTCTTTTTGTTCATCATTTATAGGTTCTAAATGGTTTGCTTGAGCAATTTCAATGGGATAGTCTATATTTTCAAAAGGAATTTTATGCTTAAAAAAAATTTGAAGATATTGATTACTAAGATCAATTTTTGACTGAAATGGGATTAGGAAGTTATTGCCTATTATAGCATCATATTTTCTACTCTTCAGAGGGAAAATTTTCCATTCTAATGTTCCCTTCCTAATAAATTCCTTGGGAATCGGTGTTATTATTTTATGTGTCACGAAATTAGGACCTCCTAAAGAATTATATTTAAGCGGTTTTTCTAACTTCATAACGTTATAAGGTAATATATTGGGCTTTATTAGGCTAGTGTCTGATCCAGTATCAAGTAGGCAATTCATTACAATGTTGTTAAAAGTTACTTTTATAATGGGGAGTTTGTTTTCCGAGGCTAGTCTGTAAAATTTACCTCTTCGTTGATTTCAGAAACTGTTTCTCTATTAAAACTATCTACTTCCATTGGTTCCGATCGATTATTCTCGTTTCTATGTTGTCCTGATCTATTTATACTAGTTTCAAATCTTCCGTTTTGTCCGAAATTTCTATTGTTAGGATTTCTGTTGTTATTATTAAAATTTCCGTTACCGTTATTGTTAACATTTCCGTTACCGTTATTATTAAAATTTCTATTACCGTTATTGTTAAAATTTCTATTACCGTTGCTACCGTTATTGTTTGTGTATCTGTTATTGTTATTATTGTAGTGTCTGTAGTTGTTATTGTTTGGATTGTTATTACTTCTGGGATTTCTGTTAGAGTTGTTATGGGAAATAGGTGAGTTATGTTGATTGTTATTTTGCAAATAATTACAATCGCTATTATAATTTCTTTTATCGTTTTGTGAAATTTTATCTGTTTTACTATTTTTATGAATTCTAAATATGGGTTTGATCACACTTTCACTATAATATATTTCTGTTTGGCATAGCAAATTATCTAATTCAAATAAAGTTTTGTTTTGATCTATTTGTATCTGAAGGATAGGATCTAGTTTTGTTTTTAAAATTTGAACAATTTCTTTATCAATTGATTCATAAGTAAAAGTATCCTCGTCATCAAAGTCACATATTTCGTTTGCTTCTGCCTTAATGCTAGTTAATTTATTGAAAAGATCTTTTAAGTTGTGTACCTTTAAATCCCACAAAAAAAAAAATTGAAATTTTTCTAAGAAGAAGTGTTGATAGGAAAAAACGGCTCTGGCAAACATTTCTCGTACAAAAGACCTTAAATATAATCTTGAAACCCAGCAACAAAAAGAACTGATATGTGCGAATATTACAAGAATATAAGATTTTCGCTGATAAGTGGGTTGGAGGAGGAGGATGCATTACACGTCAACACGAGAGAGACAGCAAAAGAAACCAACGATTCTCTTCAAGACTATCAACAGCCCGCTTTTGCGTACGGATACATACTTGTTACAAAATAAATTCTGAAATTAAAAGTGTTTAATTTGATTACTTTTGTCACATCCCTTAAAACTAACACTTTGAACTCTGACATCATATAAGCCCTGCCTACTTACCTACTGGCGGGCGGTAGGTACTGGCAGACCTACGGAGTTAAATGTTTTTTTATCTAATTTTCCTTTTTCATTGCTATTATTTTATCAATTATTCTTTCTTTCATTTTATCGCGTCAAAATATAAAGTCTACGACAAATAAAATGTTGTTCTCTTATTTGCAACTTTTATTGTTATTTAATCAATTAATTTAATAAAATTCTTTATTTTATTGTGTCAATTAAAAGTTTTTTGGAAGTACTGTCAGTGCTGTTGCAGTTTATCTGTTAAATGGTCACGCTTGAAATACTTTAAAATATATGCTGGCCTCTCTCGGTATTATTTTATACCTTTGTGGGCTCTTTCCTGGGCGTACTTATTCTACGTACCTACGATCTAAATTTTTAGGTTTCGCTAAAAGCGGGCTGTTGATAGTCTTGAAGAGAATCGTTGGTTTCTTTTGCTGTCTCTCTCGTGTTGACGTGTAATGCATCCTCCTCCTCCAACCCACTTATCAGCGAAAATCTTATATTCTTGTAATATTCGCACATATCAGTTCTTTTTGTTGCTGGGTTTCAAGATTATATTTAAGGTCTTTTGTACAAGAAATGTTTGCCAGAGCCGTTTTTTCCTATCAACACTTCTTCTTGGAAAAATTTCAATTTTTTTTTTTGTGGGATATCAGTTTTTTTTTGTTGTCGATTTATAGACTATACCTTGAATTAATTAGTAACGTTTTTTAGCAGGAGTCACTTTTTTCTTATTAACGTATATGGCGGGCGCGTACACAGGAGCGGTTTTGAGGTTTGAACTTCCCCCTACCCCCTTCCTTCCCAAATGTCAACAAAGTTGTTGTGCGTCAATTTGCGGCGATTTAAATGGCGACTATACCATATAAAGAAACAAAACTTAAAATTGTCTTAAAATTGCCTTTAAGTAAGGTCATGTGTTTTGAAAAAACCCAAAAAAATCGCGCTCGCTACGCTCGCCTTTGCATCATATAATACTGCAATGTCTATAATCAAGCCGGCTCTGATAAGGTCAGCTTAAGGACATGAATATTCGTCTGTTGTTATGTAAATCGCCCCCGAACATTTTTTTCCACTCATTTTTTTATTGAGTGACTCACTGTTGCTGAAGATGCAGAATATAAACCCCTTTAGCTTTGTAAGGCCAGGATTTTCTCGTAACGTGTAAGTCGTCAATTTCGACCCAGTTATTTTTATCTCGCAGCATACTTGTATAGTGCCCACTCTCAAGAAGTCCGTGATGAAATATTGCACTCATGACTTTGTAATAATGACCTAAAGAAAGCGTGGAGCTTTTATGTAATCTTTATTCTTTTTGGGAAAAACGCTCCACGCTTTCTTTCATAATAAATCATAGTAAATATTTAATAAAGATGATTACCTACTTATAACCATTTCGCATAGGTAATTATTTATCGTTCATCCGAACTGAAATTGTTTATGTTTACCTGCGATCTAATGAAGATTTGGCATTTGAGTCATCAAACTAAATGTCCGAATTATTTTGTAATTTTTAGTGCGTGCTAAAAGCGTGTTTTCGAGTTTTTTAAACTATTATTTTTATTTTATACTTTTTAGTCTTCTTATTTCGTATCCCTTTCAGCAAACCCTTTCATTTGATACCCATATCATGTGGGTGCATTTCAAATAGCCAATCCGTCATCTTGGATGTCCGCCATGTTGGATTTAAGTCACGTGACTATATTTTTCGTATTCCTGACAGCAAACCCTTTCATTTGATACCCATATCATGGGGGAGAATTTCAAATAGCCTGTCCGCCATCTTGGACGTCCGCCATATTGGATTTAAGTCACGTGACTATTTTTTTCGTATTCCTGACAGCAAACCCTTTCATTTGATACCCATATCATGGGGATGCATTTCAAATAGCCTGTCCGCCATCTTGGACGTCCGCCATATTGGATTTAAGTTACGTGACTATTTTTTTCGTATTCCTGACAGCAAACCCTTTCATTTGATACCCATATCATGGGGGTTCATTTCAAATAGCCTGTCCGCCATCTTGGACGTCCGCCATATTGGATTTAGGTCACGTGACTATTTTTTTCGTATTCCTGACAGCAAACCCTTTCATTTGATACCCATATCATGGGGGTGCATTTCAAACAGCCAGTCCGCCATCTTGGGGAGGCCGCCATGTTGGATTTAAGTCACGTGACTATTTTTTTCGTATTCCTGACAGCAAACCCTTTCATTTGATACCCATATCATGGGGGTGCATTTCAAATAGCCAATCCGTCATCTTGGATGTCCGCCATGTTGGATTTAAGTCACGTGACTATTTTTTTCGTATTCCTGACAGCAAACCCTTTCATTTGATACCCATATCATGGATGTGAATTTCAAATAGCCTGTCCGCCATCTTGGACGTCCGCCATATTGGATTTAAGTCACTTGACTATTTTTTCGTATTCCTGACAGCAAACCCTTTCATTTGATACCCATATGATGGGGATGCATTTCAAATAGCCAATCCGCCATCTTGCACGTCCGCCATATTGGATTTAAGTTACATGACTATTTTTTTCGTGTTCCTGACAGCAAACCCTTTCATTTGATACCCATATCATGGGGATGCATTTCAAACAGCCAGTCCGCCATCTTGGGGAGGCCGCCATATTGGATTTAAGTCACGTGACTATTTTTTTCGTATTCCTGACGGCAAACCCTTTCATTTGATACCCATATCATGGGGGTGCATTTCAAATAGCCAATCCGCCATCTTGGAGGTCCGCCATGTTGGATTTAAGTCACGTGACTATTTTTTTCGTATTCCTAACAGCAAACCCTTTCATTTGATACCCATATCATGGGGGTGCATTTCAAACAGCCAGTCCGCCATCTTGGGGAGGCCGCCATGTTGGATTTAAGTCACGTGACTATTTTTTTCGTATTCCTGACAGCATACCCTTACATTTGATACCCATATCATAGGGGTGCATTTCAAATAGCCTGTCCGCCATCTTGGACGTCCGCCATATTGGATTTAAGTCACGTGACTATTTTTTTCGTATTCCTGACAGCAAACCCTTTCATTTGATACCCATATCATGGGGATGCATTTCAAATAGCCTGTCCGCCATCTTGGACGTCCGCCATATTGGATTTAAGTCACGTGACTAATTTTTTCGTATTCCTGACAGCAAACCCTTTCATTTGATACCCATATCATGGGGATGCATTTCAAATAGCCTGTCCGCCATCTTGGACGTCCGCCATCTTGGACGTCCGCCATATTGGATTTAAGTCACTTGACTATTTTTTTCGTATTCCTGAGAGCAAACCCTTTCATTTGATACCCATATCATGGGGGTGCATTTCAAACAGCCAGTCCGCTATCTTGGGGAGGCCGCCATATTGGATTTGTAGTGACGTTTCTTAGCTAGTCATGTATTGTCATCAGAACTCAGAGCGTGTGCAAAATTTCATCCTAATCGAAGACCGGGAAGTGGGTCAAATTAAGATTCCAAGATTTTCTTACATAACATACATATAATAGTTAGTTAGTTGTGAAGCTAATAAAAGCGTGTTAAAAATCGCCTACGAGCAACGGTTTCCGAGATATTAGCATTTTTGTTTTTAACGGTTCCTGAATAATTAAAGTTAGTAATATTACATTTTTTTAAATGCCAATGGGTTCTATATGCTCTCTGCGGATAGGGTGACGGTACCGGTGGGGGATAAAATTTTCATTAAAAATCGTCTACGAGCAACGGTTTCCGAGATATTAGCATTTTTGTTTTTAACGGTTCCTGAATAATTAAAGTTAGTAATATTACATTTTTTGAAATGCCAATGGGTTCCATATGTTCTCTCCGGATGGGGTGATAGTACCGTTGGGGGATAAAATTTTCATTAAAAATCGTCTACGAGCAACGGTTTCCGAGATATTAGCATTTTTGTTTTTAACGGCTCCTGAATATTCAAAAATTCGGTGTGATGACTTCGCCTATTATATGCGATAGAGTAAAGGCGTGCAGCATCGCAACTGGAAGCAGCGGATGGCTGAAAAATATATCGCACACTGAATTCGATAGAGTAAATGCGTGCAGACATCGCAAGACATCGCAACCGGAAGTAGCGGAAGCCTGAAAAATCGTCGCACACTGAATAATTATTTAAAGTTTTTTATTTAAAGAAACACGAATAACTTCTGAACCCCGCGACGTAATTGATTGACATTTTTTTTGCTAAGATAACTTTTGGATTTCTGTCGAATACGTTATCGACATTTTCCAAAATGTCTTGGATATCATCAATGAGAACTAAAACACCGAAAATAACGACATTTTCTCTCACTTTCGCGTAATAAGTCTTTGTTCGGGCGCACGAAAAATTTTTTTTTTTTTTTTTTTTCTATCAACACGGCGCCCGACCGGGCGCCTTGATCCTTGGCTTGGAATAGCAGTTGATGAATAGTCCGTTTCGGTCGGAATCGCTGCTTGAGGGTGGTCACAATCGTTGTCCAATTTCTTCGGTCCTCGGGTATTCCTAGAATAGCGTTTCTAGCTTTTCCTATGATTTTTCCATTGATGACCTTCTTTAGGCAATACTGCTTCAGTTGAGCGTTGTTGTCGCCACACAAAGATTCCACATCTTCCACGGTTTTTAGGAACGATTTTAATTTGTACGAATCCTCACCGGAAATGGTGTTATTTCACTAAAGTTTCGTATAATTTGGTCCGTTGTTAATTGAAATCTGGTTAGATTTGCTTGGTTTATTCTAGCTTCTTGTTCAGTGAGTTTTTCTGTCAGAAATGCTATCTGAGCTGTGAACTGTTCGATCGTTGCCATGGTTACACTTTTTAACTTTGGTTAAAAAAGAAAATTATACACACAAAAAAAATGTGCCACACTTAATTTCAACTTATGTTGAAAATGTCACTTGGTTCGATTCTGGTTCTTTTGGACAGAATATCACAAAAATGCTTCACACTTGATTTCAACTTATGTTGAAATGTCACTTGGTTCGATTCTGGTTCTTTAGAACAGAATATCCTACCGACTGCGCCAGTTTTATATTAATTTTATTTTCCAAATAAAAAATTGTGCAAAGGTTTTAAACACTTTTATTTAATAATTGCGAACACTTTTGTTTGTTACCGAAACCAAGTTATCTCTCGGTGCCATCCTACCGACTGACTCTTTATCATCCAAAAACTATTCTCTGCCAAATCTAAATCAAAACTAGACACTGCCCTGAACGACGGAAAAGTCACGTTCCCCGATTCTCAGAAGAGTCGTATTTCATGAGGATCCACTATCTGTTGTCTGTCTGGAAATTTTGCAGACTCAGTGGGAAAATCAGTTAGACTGATTTCACTTGAATATATTGGTTTCTTAGAATGAAATACTTGAGGTATCATATCAGGGAATGTAACTCGCACTTAATTTTGTTTTTCGCATTTTTGCGGCATAATTCCATAGTTTTATTTGGAGCCTCACAATTAATTTGGTTGCTTAAAAATCAAAAAATACAATAAACACTAAATACGCAATACTTTCACATTATTAATAACACGTTCTTGGAGGAGTGTATAGCGTTTACGTTGTTACACTGCTCATAGGCGCTCGCAGTGATAATGGACAATTTATGCGTTCTGGCATCTCCTAAAAACCTTTTACACTGTTATGTAGCTCGTAATTTTACGCACTGAAATGAGTACCCTAAATAAGTGAGAAGATGAAAAGTTAATGAGTTCATATACAAAATTTATATCTAACCACAATTAAATTAAAATGCCTCCTTTAAAACCACAAGCCATTACAATAAGCTTAGCTTATATCAGCATGTCAAAAACTTTCACCTCCGGATTATATATCTTTACCAATTGGTGGTTGTTCTAAAATTAAACGGAAAGCTCTTAATTTCTGCGGTTCCTTTTCTGAGGAACTTTCCCAATGTTTAGATCTTAGTACAATCCGTCTCCTAAACTTTGATAACAAATATTTGCTGCTAAAAGTTGTCATTAAGTCCAATTATGGACAGCCATATAATTTTCACTTAATAGCTTAGAGCAAACATAATAATGTATGACATTATTATTGCATAGACGATCAGGTCTCTATAGAGGAAAAAAACTTAATTAAATATTTGTAAATAACGATAACTATGGCTATGTATTACCACTGAAAAGCGCTACGAAAAACTTGAGAAAAGATAAAAATGGATTTGTATGTAAAATTCCGGAATATGAAAATCCCACAAAATAAAAAAATTGAAATTTTTCTAAGAAGAAGTGTTGATAGGAAAAAACGGCTCTGGTAAACATTTCTTGTACATACAAAAGACCTTAAATATAATATGAAGACCTTCTAAATAATAAAAATCCAGCAACAAAAAGAACTGATATGTGCGAATATTACAAGAATATAAGATTTTCGCTGATAAGTGGGTTGGAGGAGGAGGATGCATTACACGTCAACACGAGAGAGACAGCAAAAGAAACCAACGATTCTCTTCAAGACTATCAACAGCCCGCTTTTGTGTACGGATACATATTTGTTACAAAATAAATTCTGAAATTAAAAGTGTCTAATTTGATTACTTTTGTCACATCCCTTAAAACTAACACTTTGAACTCTGACATCATATAAGCCCTGCCTACTTACCTACTCGCGGGCGGTAGGTACTCGCAGACATACGGAGTTAAATGTTTTTTTATCTAATTTTCCTTTTTCATTGCTTTTATTTTATCAATTATTCTTTCTTTCATTTTATCGCGTCAAAATATAAAGTCTACGACAAATAAAATGTTGTTCTCTTATTTGCAACTTTTATTGTTATTTAATCAATTAATTTAAATTCTTTATTTTATTGTGTCAATTAAAAGTTTTTTGGAAGTACTGTCAGTGCTGTTGCAGTTTATCTGTTAAATGGTCACGCTTGAAATACTTTAAAATATATGCTTGCCTCTCTCGGTATCATTTTATACTTTTGTGGGCTCCTTCTTGAGCGTATTTATTCTACGTACGATCTAAATTTTTAAGTTTCGCTAAAAGCGGGCTGCTGATAGTCTTGTAGAGAATCATTGGTTTCTTTTGCTGTCTCTCTCGTGTTGACGTGTAATGCATCCTCCTCCACCAACCCACTTATCAGCGAAAATCTTATGTGCTCGTGTATAAACACGCGACATTCAAACATGTCGTAGTATAACGTACTTTGCATTCAACAATATTTCTAAGGATATATTCACGGTTCAAGAGATCGGTTAGAAATAATGCAGCGTCTTGTCATGTCAACATTATTGTCTGATGTCATGTACCTCCGCAGGCATTGCCGTAAAACATGATCAGATGGCAAACTTTCAATTTTCGATCTCACAGAAGGGCAACTGAATATGCATTGCATGGTTGCATTAACATAACATGAAACACCATCATCATTTGGAAGACCTCGAACGTTCAATAGTTTTTCTGATTCGGTGTTCTTCTTGCTACTTTTTACTGGGTCTTGGACTTTGAGGACTTTGGCAGGTACAGCCCATACATTGTCATCAACTATTTTTCCCATTGAGTGAGCGATAATTTCTATATTTGGTAGATCGGGTCTGTATTTACGTTACAATCTGCTGTATTCAGCAATCGCACTTGGATTGGCTTTTACTCTTGCAGGGTCAAAATTAATCAAATGTAAGCCTTCAAGAGATGTGATCCTTGATAGCGCGACGTAGACCTGTCCTTGGGCAAACATACTATTTCCCGCATCGATAATCGCTCTCTGGAGACTCAAACCTTGGGATTTATGAATTGTTATGGCATAGCTTAGGCAAAGCGGAAATTGCTTTCTAATTACGTAAGCCCTTTCCATGATCTCGAATTTAATACTCATTCTTCGTATATTCTGTTCTTCACCCGAACACAGTGTTATTCTAACTTGTTCAATTTCATTGTGATTCTGGACGTTACGTGATACTGATTTGACCACGCCAATTGCACCGTTTACTAGACCTAGAGTAACATCGATATTTCTTGTGATCATAATTTTTGCACCGACCTTAATGCGTATAGTTTGCGGTAAACCACCCGTACGACTGCAGTCGTCATCATCAGTTTTTAATGCGTTTTCGACTTTTTTCCTTATGTACCGTCGGCAATCAATAGAATCGTGTGCATTAAGTTGAATTTCATTTAACTGCAGCATCTTCAACATTTCCTTATTTGACGCATCACACATATCGCGACGTGCAAATATAGCAATCGTTTCAGTAGGCATTGACGGTTCCGAAATATTAGCATTTTTGTTTTTTAACGTCGTCTGAATAATTAAAGTTAGTAATATTACATTTTTTGAAATGCCAATGGATTCTATATGCTCTCCCCGGTTAGGGGGTTCCCGAAAGGGGGATAAAATCTTCATTAAAAATCGTCTACGAGCAACGGTTTCCGAGATATTAGCATTTTTGTTTTTAACGGTTCCTGAATAATTAAAGTTAGTAATATTACATTTTTTGAAATGCCAATGGATTCTATATGCTCTCTCCGGTTAGGGGGCTTACAAAAGGGGGATAAAATTTTCATTAAAAATCGTCTACGAGCAACGGTTTCCGAGATATTAGCATTTTTGTTTTTAACGGTTCCTGAATAATTAAAGTTAGTAATATTACATTTTTTGAAATGCCAATGGATTCTATATGCTCTCTCCTGTTAAGGTGATGGTACCGGTGGGGGATAAAATTTTCATTAAAAATCGTCTACGTGCAACGGTTCCTGAATAATTAAAGTTAGTAATATTACATTTTTTGAAATGCCAATGGATTCTATATGCTCTCCCCGGTTAGGGGGTTACCGAAAGGGGGATAAAATCTTCATTAAAAATCGTCTACGAGCAACGGTTTCCGAGATATTAGCATTTTTGTTTTTAACGGTTCCTGAATAATTAAAGTTAGTAATATTACATTTTTTGAAATGCCAATGGATTCTATATGCTCTCTCCGGTTAGGGGGTTCACAAAAGGGGGATAAAATTTTCATTAAAAATCGTCTACGAGCAACGGTTTCCGAGATATTAGCATTTTTGTTTTTAACGGTTCCTGAATAATTAAAGTTAGTAATATTACATTTTTTGAAATGGCAATGGGTTCTATATGCTCTCTCCGGTTAGGGTATTTCCGAAAGGGGGATAACATTTTCATTAAAAATCGTCTACGAGCAACGGTTCCCGAGATATTATAATAGCATTTTTGTTTTTAACGGTTCCTGAATAATTAAACTTAGTATTATAATATTACATTTTTTGAAATGCCAATGGATTCTATATGCTCTCTCCGGTTAGGGTGATGGTGCCGGTGGGGGATAAAATTTTCATTAAAAATCGTCTACGTGCAACGGTTCCTGAATAATTAAAGTTAGTAATATTACATTTTTTGAAATGCCAATGGGTTCTATATGCTCTCTCCGGATAGGGTGATGGTACCGGTGGGGGATACAATTTTCATTAAAAATCGTCTACGAGCAACGGTTTCCGAGATATTAGCATTTTTGTTTTTAACGGTTCCTGAATAATTAAAGTTAGTAATATTACATTTTTTGAAATGCCAATGGATTCTACATGCTCTCTCCGGATAGAGTGATGGTACCGGTGGGGGATACAATTTTCATTAAAAATCGCCTACGAGCCACGGTTTCCGAGATATTAGCATTTTTGTTTTTAACGGCTCCTGAATAATTAAAGTTAGTAATATTAAATTTTTTGAAATGCCAACGGGTTCTACATGCTCTCTCCGGATAGGGTGATGGTGCCGGTGGGGGATAACATTTTCATTAAAAATCGCCTACGAGCAACGGTTTCCGAGATATTAGCAATTTTGTGTTTAACGGTTCCTGAATAATTAAAGTTAGTAATATTACATTTTTTGAAATGCCAATGGATTCTATATGCTCTCTCCGGATAGGGTGATGGTGCCGGTGGGGGATAAAATTTTCATTAAAAATCGCCTACGAGCAACGGTTTCCGAGATATTAGCATTTTTGTTTTTAACGGTTCCTAAATAATTAAAGTTAGTAATATTACATTTTTTGAAATGCCAATGGATTCTACATGCTCTCTCCGGATAGGGTGATGGTACCAGTGGGGGATAAAATTTTCATTAAAAATCGCCTACGAGCAACGGTTTCCGAGATATTAGCATTTTTGTTTTTAACGGTTCCTGAATAATTAAAGTTAGTAATATTACATTTTTTGAAATGCCAATGGATTCTATATGCTCTCTCCGGTTACACTAGTGTACAAGAAAAAAGCACCTCAAGGAAAATATTTTTTTTAGACTAATTTGGGGTCGCTAAACACGAAAATGACATCCATTTATTTTTCCAAAGAAGCGTTTTTGAGATATTAGCAAAATACTGGTTTTTGGTTTTTTCTCCAAAAAACGGCCAAAAAATCCTACAACAACACACTGCTCCAACCTAAAATGTGTACTAATAGTAAGGTACTCGTTTCCCCTTCACGCCAATATCTTGGTTGTGTCCACTGGAACTGTATTTTTTGAGTTACAAGCGTTCAAATTGTAAAAAAAAGTGAATTTTCAAGCTTTCTTCTGTAAATTAAATTAATTTGAATGCAATGAAAAATGTTTCAACATATTTCAATGACTGCATGTGAAAGATACTTTTGTTACGGAAATATTATTATAATTCCAATTGGGCTCAAATCGGATGATAAATAAATGTTCAATATTTCATCCGTAAGGTGAGAGAGAAAACTGCTGGTTGTCATTCGTTCTATCAGCTGTCGATGTGGCAAGTAAAGGTTTGTGTTTGCTTGATGAATTGGTACTTACAACTTTATGTACTCGGGAGACAAGTAGGTGCGGCGCTTCAAGCGTATTATCCTATCAATTTGTAATGCATCTTGTTTCGCAGGTGAACGTTTCAATGTTTTCAAATTTGGAGGAAGAAGTCTCCTGCAACCTGTACCCCTTGAAGGATCGGCCCGAACTAACTATGGAATATAATACTCAGGCATACCCCAATGAGTATAGCATTCAATGCCAAACTGCTGACACCCACGCTACGCCACTGTATAACATGCCCCGTTAACGATAACTTTCTTCGATCTTTCAAAAGTAGTACAGAGATGGTTTTCTCGAAGGGAAATATTCTTTCGAATCGATATACATACATATTCATTGAGCCATTTTTCGATACTTTCATGAGAAATAAATCGCTCTTAAGAGATTGCTTAATAATATTTCCTATTTCACTCCAGTTAGAGACAGGGTTCTACAAAGTCTCTCCACTTCCAAGCTCTGCTTCAGTTTCTGTTATCGTTCATGTTCGCTATGCTGGGTGATTAGCCCGCAGTAGCTATCCTGACTGATAAGACTACCATGTAGCGCTATCAGGAGAAGCGCACCTCAATTCTGATCCGATCCAGGCTCGCAAAGGGGCGGGGACCCCCAGGTTATAGGCCAGCATACTTACGTTATTAGAGATTGCATAGACCGGGCTAAATAGAAATCAGAAAAATCTCTGTCTAGTAAATAACGCGGGAGGGAAAGAATTCCTAAATTTATCTTTCTAAGTATTTCGTTCCTGTTTTAAAACGGGGAGTCTAACGTTGTCGTGTAGCAGAATTAATTTGTTCTTCGTGTTGTCCAATTTCGGCCATTTTTCTTTATATTCTTTTCTTAAACAACACCCTTTTCAGGGTTCCGTAGCTAACATTGTAGGTACATAGTTTCAGTCTGTCCTAATGTCTTTTTTATACCACAGCCCTCACATCATCCTCTCATTAACATATATACCTATGTATGTATTAAGATCAAATTTAGTATAGGAACGTAGATTGATGGCCTAAAAACAAAAATAATGTGTTTTTGGAATACTAATTTTTTTGGACCATTCTCCCACCCCATTGATTGGGATGTTTTTAGATAAGTCTCCTAACAAGAAACAACAACAATATGTTTTAGGTCTTTTTGATTTTAAGCCTTCAGTGCCGAGATATTTGCTTTCAAAATCGTTATCAAAGTATTCCCCCACTCTAATTCCAAACTATTGATGCCAAATATCCGAACAAATGGCTAAATATAGCCTTCAATTAATAATTGCATATTTTATTTTTAGGGCGCATTTAGTTAGTAATTTCAATGAAAACGTTTACGAAATATTTACCAAATTAAATTATCGCATTAAATGTGGAGTCAGCCTTAGAAAGAAATTGCGGAATTCATATCCAATAATATTTGTCAATTCTTTTTTTTCCGGTATAGTTCAAGGCTTATTTTGATGTTAAGTACTAACAATTATCATACCTATCAAAAAAACACGAAGGGTGTTTATTACAATTTGCGCATACAGCGTAAACTACATAATGTATTATGTCATAGTGGTAAGCTTACGAGACGCTAAATATAGTTAATTGCTTTGTTATGAAAATACGCCTTGCTTACGGTGCCAATAACTCGCGAATTTACAAGGCGGCGGTATAGATATTTTCGCGTACACTAGTTCTCAAATTGAATATTGGCATACTAGTATATCAATTTTATTGTGAACTGTGTGAGGTCGGTATTACAACAAATTGCGAGAAACAAATCCAATATATTTTGTTTTTAGATCTTAGTACAATCCGTTTCCTAAACTTTGATAACAAATATTTGCTGCTAAAAGTTGTCATTAAGTCCAATTATGGACAGCCATATAATTTTCACTTAATAGCTTAGAGCAAACATAATAATGTATGACATTATTATTGCAAAGACGATCAGGTCTCTATAGAGGAAAAAAACTTAATTAAATATTTGTAAATAACGATAATTATGGCTATGTATTACCACTGAAAGGCGCTACGAAAAACTTGAGAAAAGATAAAAATGGATTTGTATGTAAAATTCCGGAATATGAAAATATGTAACATTACATTTTTGTTGCGTAAGTGTGTATACTTGGAGTCAATGTGGCAACTACATGTTAAAAATGTTAATTTTAAGCGAAAACAACTATTTTTTAATTTTTATTAGATTTATTATATTATATCATCCTCTCATTAACATATATACCTATGTATGTATTAAGATCAAATTTAGTATAGGAACGTAGATTGATGGCCTAAAAACAAAAATAATGTGTTTTTGGAATACTAATTTTTTTGGACCATTGGACCCCATTGATTGGGATGTTTTTAGATAAGTCTCCTAACAAGAAACAACAACAATATGTTTTAGGTCTTTTTGATTTTAAGCCTTCAGTGCCGAGATATTTGCTTTCAAAATCGTTATCAAAGAATTCCCCCACTCTAATTCCAAACTATTGATGCCAAATATCCGAACAAATGGCTAAATATAGCCTTCAATTAATAATTGCATATTTTATATTTAGGGCGCATTTAGTTAGTACTTTCAATAAAAACGTTTACGAAATATTTACCAAATTAAATTATCGCATTAAATGTGGAGTCAGCCTTAGAAAGAAATTGCGGAATTCATATCCAATAATATTTGTCAATTCTTTTTTTTCCGGTATAGTTCAAGGCTTATTTTGATGTTAAGTACTAACAATTATCATACCTATCAAAAAAACACGAAGGGTGTTTATTACAATTTGCGCATACAGCGTAAACTACATAATGTATTATGTCATAGTGGTAAGCTTACGAGACGCTAAATATAGTTAATTGCTTTGTTATGAAAATACGCCTTGCTTACGGTGCCAATAACTCGCGAATTTACAAGGCGGCGGTATAGATATTTTCGCGTACACTAGTTCTCAAATTGAATATTGGCATACTAGTATATCAATTCTATTGTGAACTGTGTGAGGTCGGTATTACAACAAATTGCGAGAAACAAATCCAATATATTTTGTTTTTAGATCTTAGTACAATCCGTTTCCTAAACTTTGATAACAAATATTTGCTGCTAAAAGTTGTCATTAAGTCCAATTATGGACAGCCATATAATTTTCACTTAATAGCTTAGAGCAAACATAATAATGTATGACATTATTATTGCATAGACGATCAGGTCTCTATAGAGGAAAAAAACTTAATTAAATATTTGTAAATAACGATAACTATGGCTATGTATTACCACTGAAAGGCGCTACGAAAAACTTGAGAAAAGATAAAAATGGATATGTATGTAAAATTCCGGAATATGAAAATATGTAACATTACATTTTTGTTGCGTAAGTGTGTATACTTGGAGTCAATGTGGCAACTACATGTTAAAAATGTTAATTTTAAGCGAAAACAAATATTTTTTAATTTTTATCTTATTAAAACTGAGGAAAGTTGTCACCGTATAACTTGAAAAACAACATCCAAATGTTGTAAATGTTGCCTTCGTTATGTTTCTGCTAAGCTCCTCAAAATTTAGCTTTTTTGAAACAAAAGGTATATTTAACCTGTTATTTCTAGCCGATATTCTAATTGTTATAATTTTTGCAGCAACAGAATTAAATTCGTGGACAGAGGAATCTCTATTGTATCCGCCAGCCCTTCTCGTTTTATTTTTGAATTATTTAAATTATTCTCGAATAATTCTTGAGCCAAAATAAAATTGTGTTCAGTGTTTGAATCATACCCTCTAAGATCTGAAAATTTTACGTCCCCAAAGCCTTCGGTAAATTACATAAGCTGAATGTTTTAAATAATTATGACAAAAAGTGTTCGAAAAGCGGTCCATAGTTAGTATAGTTGTAAATTCTATGTATTTTTCCGTGTTTTCGTATTTTTTCCCGCGCTCTTTCGTAGAATCCATTCCGTAGGCCCCGCAGCCAAGACCGCGTATTTCGGGTCCACGCCCATAGAATCCGCCACGCGTAGACGTGGACGTGGACCTGAGCGTTCACGCGCAGCTATTGAATTGCATGCATTCATATGGGACTGCTCCCATAGTATACGGACTGCGGAGGTTTTACGGAGAGAAATATTGAAAAATGTTCAATATTTCATCCGTAAGGTGAGAGAGCTTTTACTGAGAGACTTTTGACAACTGCTGGTTGTCACTCGTTCTATCAGCTGTCGATGTGGCAAGTAAAGGTTTGTGTTTGCTTGATGAATTGGTACTTACAACTTTATGTACTCGGGACACAAGTAGGTGCGGCGCTTCAAGCGTATTATCCTATCAATTTGTAATGCATCTTGTTTCGCAGTTGAACGTTTCAATGTTTTCAAATTTGGAGGAAGAAGTCTCGTTCAACCTGTACCCCTTGAAAGATCGGCCCGAACTAACTATGGAATATAATACTCAGGCAGACCCCAATGAGTATAGCATTCAATGCCAAAAAAAGTGCTCGTACTTGTGAGTATGACCAAGCCCCACAAAGTCTTTTTAAATTCAAAGAAACCTGTTCTACAGCCTTCTTTCAAGCAACATTTGCAGAGTATCTCAGCAGCCGGGGACTGCCTGGGCCTGACGGACAATCGCATACACACGACAGAGATCACCAACAGTTTCTCCGGACTTTTTGTGTTTACTTCTACCGTGAATATTGTTTTTTTAAAGTGAACAGAACGTTTTATATTTGTAAAATGTACACGCACGGCACATGTCAATTGCAACTTTATTAACCTGGCGTTAGGCAGACTGATTTCAATGCTAATATTTCTGTTACTATACTTCTGTTATATTTCGTTACCATACTCCTCAGTAGCTGAAATTGACACCGTAGGAGACATTGTCAACCCCAGCTACTGAGAAGTATGGTACCGTCACATGGTTACTAGCGTAAAATCTAAGTATCATTAAATTATATAGAAGATATGCGATTTGTTTGCGAACATTTGCTGTTTTCATTTTTGGCCCACTCCCCTCATTGATATGGTTCAGTGATGAGACATCCAGAGCTCTACTCTTCTCTGCCTTCTTTTTTAGAAGAATTATAAACCTTATCTATTTCAAAACTAACGAGAACCTCGAGGAATAATTTCATCAAGTGCTAGTTGAGATACACGTAATGGTTTCATAAAGAAGCATGAGGTGCAGCATACTATTATTGAGGATAAGCTAATTTCGATTTTATTGTTGTACAGGAATTCTTATAAAATCGGCACGAATCTCCATGTTCAACAGTAAAATAATTGCAAACTTTTATTTCCACACCTAGCCCAGTACAATTAATCAAAGGAAGGTCAATGTCAGGAGAAAAGTCGGAACAGGCTGGAGTTATGTGGAGACCTTTATTTCGATGGGAATCGAATTCGATCGTGGATTTTTGTTTTTTGGGGGTTAACGGGGTTTAGTTTATATCTTTAAACTTAATAATTTGTCGAGAAAATTAATATTGTGAAAATTGTAACCTATGAAGTCTTGTACAAAAAAGGTCTTTACAATTTTTCCCATAGAATCTATTGCTTTTTTTCAAATTATCCGTTACATATACATATACCGTTATCTTCGCTAATTTCTATTTCCTGACTCTCGGCGTTTAAACATGAATTCCCATGGCAATGCCCACATACTGGAACAGCGGAGACCTATTTTTCTGCAAGTGCAACTAAAATTACAGCCTTAGTGCAGTTTAAACCAACAGTTCAAATAAACCAGTAAAATTATCAAATCTCTCATCTATCAGTGTCTCACAACGCGGTAACGATCTCTGACACCAATCCTATTCCTGATCTTTCCAGCACCATAGCAAGTCTGGGTAATTCAAAATTCTTCACGACCCTCGATCTTACATCCGGATTTCACCAGATTAAGATGAAAGAAAAAGACAGCGTTCTCCATTATTATATATTTATTATAAATAATAAATCCAAACGTCATTTAATGTGCAAAAGTGAACCATGAAAACCCTAGAGGAATAATGCTGCGTAAGTAGCCATCATGACTTTTTGTAATTAGGCATCATATTTTAAAGCAGTGATCCCTAAAGTTCACGTGCACGAACTATCGTGAAAATGCAAGAAACTTGCCTACCTACAAGTTCAATAATTCACACATAGTGTGAATTTCATAATTGTAAATGGTGATATTCGTGTAACGGCGCGTTATCATTCAATTCAGATTATTGCTCAAAAATAATCTACACACAATCAAAAACAATACTTGTACGGGCGCTTACGTACTTAACGTATTCACAATCACAAACAATCAATACAATAAACAAAAGAACAGACCATCAATCCACACACAAATTCCTATAATTATTCCAGTAATCCTGTAAATCAATGGGTGCTGGCCCAACTTAACGCATACTTAACAATCACAATCACAACCAACTAAACAATGAATACAATAAATAAAAGAACAAACAATCAAGTCACACACGATTCGCGTCCTTTGATTGAAATTTTGGCGTATCCGCTTCCTTTGATTTAAAAAATAAGTAAGTTGGCCTCCTTCGATTGAAAATTGGGAGAGTCGTTTTTTCGATTTGAGAATTCGGCGAGTAGCCTCCTTTGACTTCTGTCATCGATGCAGTTCTTTTAGTTGCGTGGTTTTAAAGTTTTTGCTGCATCTATAGAGAGGATAAACGCTTTGAACTCGGAATATAATTGGATTAATAATTAGGTGAGTACCGTTGGTATATTTATACCACGTCTTTGCGCGAAAACCGGGGGTGTGAATCTCAGATATAAATGTTTCTTTCTGTGCATTACCCGGTTTGTTTACGTCCTGTTACCAGCGAAAATTTTCCTGATTTTGGACTCATGGATTCATATTGATTTTCTAATAAAAAGAGCGCCATACTTAGAGCCAGCGTACCTAAAACGCCCAACAATCATTCAAATCGAATAAGATTATTTATTTCCAATCCGCCATATTGAATCCGTATCTTAATTAATTATAAAATTATATACAAATTTATATTGGCTTACTTCCACCATCTTAAATTTTCAAATTGGACACCGAAAACCAAT
Organism: Neoitamus cyanurus; assembly: GCA_947538895.1. NCBI lineage: Eukaryota > Metazoa > Arthropoda > Insecta > Diptera > Asilidae > Neoitamus > Neoitamus cyanurus. Next base: position 5,230,515 of record OX384547.1, read on the forward strand.
TTTTATACAAATCGTATTATAGAAATATATTAACATCTCTTAAAACTTTATTACTCTACTGTAATGCCTCTGCTACAACAGGCTTTTAATATGTATCGCTATGTTCTCGCATAACATAAAAACAATAATACATTACGTGTCATATTGATAACCTTTTCTTTTGTTTGTTGTTGTTTGAAGTCGGTTAAAAATGCAATGTAATCTAAATCGGTCGCAATAATATATGAAACCTCAACGGATTGAATTAAGTTAAAGACGAAAACAGGATCTTAATTGCACATCTAATTGTTAGAATCAAGTATGTCTGCCCAGTTAATGTACTACACAGAATTTGTAAGAAAAAATTCGTTAATAAGGTTGCTCGTTTCTTGACGTCTAGCCTTCTGGAAGGAGAAATACATCATAATAAGTGTATGTTTAAATCGTCTTTCTTTGTCTTTAAGTTTTTTTCAGTCCTCAGTAAAACGGCACCTTTGCAATATCTTTATTGTATAAAATCATATTTAAAATTAAGCATCAAATCACTCAACACAGTCGTTGTAAGTGCCCGAGTACCGTAATTTAATGTTTGCAACTAATACAGACTGAGACTATTGGGATGATGTGTATACCCTTCGGGTTATCGACTACTGGCGTCATGAATCGGTGAGCTTAATAATTTAATAATGCCGTAATTTAATTTTAATTTATGTATACCGTAAAATAGCCAATCCAAACTTAAGATTTATGTGAAAAGATATCTCCACCTCATTGTCAGACAGGCTCTTTATTTGCCTGCCCTTGTTCAGCCTAGGCCGAAAATTTAGTGGACAGCTACTTATGAATGCCTCAAATGGTTTTAAAAAACAATCGCAACGTATAGCACAAACAGTGTGCATCAAGGAACGAACGTATGTCCTGATGGTAAACAGTTTGTCTTCTATCCCATCCCTACAACCATCGAAATTACAACAGCGCTCATTGTGCCTGGTAGGCAAACATACGAAACGAAATTAGAAAGGAAAGAAATTGTTGTAACCCTCTGAAAAGCCAAAGAAGTAATCCTTGACGAGAGTAGAACAATGGCGTGCTACAAGTAAGAAACTTGTGCTCCTGCTTGTCGCTCTCATCACTACCCTGACATCCCCTTCTCTGCCTTCACGAATCCTTTTGAGATGACGGATGCATTTCTTTTGTCTGCTGTTGTTGCCAACTCACAAATCCGTGCATTCGCTTAATTCCTCTTTATCCTCATTCTTCCGTGAGATATTACGCATTCACTATCCTGACATAATGCTAGGATGAAGAGTGTGCACAAGAACACTTGAAGGCTGCAATCAGCCCACGACAAAAACAGCGAAGTGAATGATAGCAGCCTTCCAAAATCTGAGGTACACATGAATTGAGAACAGCAAATTGTCCTTAAAAAGTCGCTTGGATTAGGAGCAAATTCCAAGGATCCTTTCTACAGGAACAACAACATTGTAATTTCTCTCAATTCCGTTTGTCTCGCCTTAAGCGATTAGGATGAATTGTATCAAATTACCGTTGCTTTTTTTGACAGGAAATCAGGATTCTTCTCTAACCCTTTTCAAGAAAATAATGCTGTACACATACACATACTATTACCATGGCGATCTAAAGTTATTTGGGCACTTATTAGTTCAAGCGCATTAAAAGCAAAATCACTAAAGTGAAGAAAGAGTTAAAGGATCTATGATAAGGAATTCTCAAAAAATTCTCTCCTGACCGCGACATCCCCTTTTGGCACAAAAACTATATGTGTATATGTATGTAAGTGTTCCTAGAACAGATTATTTTGCAGCCTTCCTTCTCCTGTATATTCTAAAAAGTTTCGCGGGCGAAAAATATGAAATGACAATATATTTCCCATGAAATTCTGCCTGCATAAACATGATTTACGTATCTGTGACGATACACGAGACAAAAAAAGATACTAGAAAACAGTAAACTTGCAAACGTCATTCAGTTTAAAATCTCGATATGTTCGGATATCCTGTGAACTAAGTCTTATATTAAAATATTTGAAATATAAGGTGTAGTTCCCACTTTTGATGATATTTCTCAGTTCCTTTTAGTCGTTTGTTACGTCCTCGTATGGTCAGCAACAAATTGCGGCCTACTCGCCGGAGTTGGGTCGCAGTATAAACGTATTTTGCGAAAGAGTTTCTCGAAAATCTCCAATAATTCCAATAAATTCTATTCAAAACTACGAAAACCCAAAAGCTAAAAAAAACATAGCAGAGAAATTCGCACCTGGGCAGTAATAACAAATGGCAATTTTGTTCCACTTGACCAAGTTATTCCTTAAGACTAAAAATCCGGTTAATGAAAAACGTCATAAAAAGAAACTAAATAATAGATAAAAAAAGGTAAGAAAAAAAGAGAAATAATATTATATAATAAAAAAAAAATTGGTGAAAAAAAATAAATGATGTCAAAAAATTATATAAAAAAATTATAAGGTGATAAAAAAAATACGGGGAACATCAAAATCCAAAAAAAAAAATTTATGATGAAAACGTAAACAATTATAAATGTACAAAGTAATTGTTCTTAAAAAAAATTAACTATATGTTCTTATAATTTAACCAAAGGAAAGGAAAATTCTGAAACCAAAATGGAAACAAAACTCGAAATGGAATAATAAAGTCTTACGGCCCTTTTCAAAACCAGCCATCAACGCTAGTATGTGCCCCGCCGCGACAACAGTGCCGGTAGCTCAGACGGGGATGGGTCGGGGTTTGGCCAAAAATCCAATAAAAGTACAATTAATCACAATAAAATTAACTGGGCGCCACGTGGTTTTTCCTTATGTCCGGCTCTTACCACGAAACCGAAATCTTAATTCTTAAACGATAAAACAGCGGAACGACGATAACGAGAGGGTGTCGAAGGGTGAATACAAAAAGAGTATGGCCATCCACTTCAACAATTTATTACCAGCCTAATTACACTGTGATGAATAGAAGAATATAAATTATTAATTCTATAAAATTTCCAACTAGCAAAATTATATGCAAATGTATCGCGCTAAAGATTGTGGCGTAAATTAAATTTGTAGCCAATGAAAATAATGAAATTATAAAATAACCTAAATATATTTTTTTAGAATGATCTAAAATCCGTAATATAATAACAAAATTTAGCGAACTCTAACAAATATGTTATTCCAAAGGAATAATTCACCCGACAGGATCACCAATAAATATTTCCCAGAAAACTTTCTCCTCTCAAAATAACATAACTACGTGGCCCGAAAATAATCGCAATCCGCTGTCGGAATTACGTGCCGATCAATCAACAATACCGTCTGGATAATACACCGATCAACTTCACAGAAAGTGTTACAATTTAAAAATTAAATTGAACAAAGAGGAACCGATCGTTCTGGAAATAAAATAATATATTAATGGGACTCTGATCAATTATTCGAATTAATACTTCCATTGTGTTGTCCCTTTATGTGAATCTGAACGTCGACTCTGCAAGAAATTATACTCAATTACAGAACTTAAAAGGAGGGCACTTACCGCTGGGATCCGTGCTTGCGAGTTGTCCTGGGCCTTAGGAGAGAAGAGAGGGGTGAACCTGTAATGGGCAGGTTGAAGGCTGGCGCTGCCCAAATTAACTCAAATGTGGGGCAATCTAACATCCAACCAAGAAACCTATCTTGGGTCGAGCCAACTTAATACATTCTTGGCGAACTTATGATATTATCGAACTCTTCGATGAACTGCGTAAATTCGAATCGTCATATCCACTATCTACGCCTGGGATATTAAAACTTACTTCGAAAACCAATGCGACCAGAGAAGAAGAAGAAAACGAGAGCTACAAAAATAACACTAACATAACAACGAGACGATAAGAATAATTGTACTAATAAGAAAATAAGGATAAATGTACTAAACAGTTGATTGAAGGAGAACAAACCTTGATTAATTGATACTTAATTTTAATTACAAAAAAAAGGCGGAATAAGTAAGGTAGGTGTAATTCACAACGAAAGATGAAATAATAAAACATGGAATTGTAGTACAAGAAATTAAACAGTAGGTGAGAAAGAATACTGTACATAGGAGTAGATGATAGGGAAATTAGAGAAAATTGTAGGATATAATTACATAATTGGATTCATGTACACCGGTCAGGAGGAAGCTTGAGTCTCGGTCGAATTCGTTCTTAGAGGTACCTGCCGATGAGAGAAAAAAAATAATATAGAGGGGGTATTTAGCTTGACGCGTTCTAAATTTTGGTTGGTAAATACTTACTTGGTCCCAGTCTTCTCCAAACATCACATATTATACAATACCACACCAATAACATCGTATGTCTCATTACGAAGTGGGAACTCTGTCCGACGTTATGAAAGCCGCAACAAATTAAATTAAATTGCGATCGACAACCTCACCAAAAATATATAACATTTCCGAAATGGAAAGTATCTTTAATCTACCATTTACTCCAATAACCGATTTTCGGAACATCTCCGCGGAAGTTAAAAACTGGCAACCCATGTCGGTAACTCCGGTAGGCGAAGCGGGTGGCTCTATCTCAGTTGGTTGGTAGCGAGCAAGGAAAAGCAACAGAAGGAAGTGGAAAAGTGGAAATAAGTAAAAGGTGGTAAAGAAAACGTGGAGAGGATAGTGGAACTGAAGCAGAGAAGATAGCAAGAACAAAAAAGAAAGAATACGAGAAGGAGGTCCGTGAGGGAAGGTCTCGAAAAGAAGAACGAGGGTTGGTGAGAAGACTCTGGGTTAGATTCCGACCGGAGAGTGGCAGCAAGTTTCGTGGAGATGACTGGCCCAAGTCTTAGTCTCGAGTCCCCGTACATCACGGAAAATAAAAGCTAAGTATCCATTTTCTATTCCTTTCCAACAAATTTTCGGCATTCAATATATATATATATATGTAATATAAAATATTAGTGTTACTGCGACAACGCGGCTCGAGGTGCCTTGCCGGCATAACGGTGCTTCAAGGACGGAGCTTTTGTTACGATTACGTTACCATTCAATTTAATATATAGGATATTATTATAAATTTTGTGTTCTTTCCTATTTCCCCCTTTTGCTCAAGACGGTTCTCAGTTCTCCTTAAACTGAGTGGCGCCCGGCGATTGATTCCTGCCTATGCCAGCGCATGGGTCGCACTTGCAAACCTGTAAGTCTTCGCATAAAACCTTTAGTGTACCCCGGCCCTTCTCCAATGCTAGCGGGGCAACGACACGCAAAAATTTGCGCGTGACATATTTGGCGCCCAACGTGGGGCCGGAAGAACGAAGCCCGGGTGTAGGGTACAAAGTGCAACTTTAATTGGGCAGTCGATCGATGCGTTTAACAGATCAGCTGGTGAAGTGCATCAGCTCGAGAATTACCCAGTACTTGGTAGTCCACCGTGCAGTGACATTTCGACTGGGAATATTAATATTTATATATTATAATATAATTGTGAATATTTTTTTGAGAAGCTGATGAGGATCAATATCATAAGTGTATTTTGTGTAATGCTGAGCAAGGTACCGAGATGCGAAAAGTTGTCAAAAGGAAGCATTCGTGTAATGTGCAGTGCGATCGTTCTATATGAGCTTAATTTTCGCGCGTTCTGAAAAATTTGTTGTCGCCCTCGTGTTATACCTGTGATTTATCAGATTTATCGGAGTAATAGAATTCTTAACTCGCTATACGGAGGTGTAGCGTAAAGATCGGTGTTATATCACAGTCAATCTGTCAATAGAGTGATGAAAAAATTACAATAGTCGGAAATGTTGTTTTATTCGTTGAAGAATAATGTACTTAAGCTACCTTCGCGATGGGCACGTGCTACTTTGGTGCGTTTTTTTGAAAACTCAAAAAAGCTTCAAAAAAAATTTTGGAATGCATTTTTCTCGGAACGTGTGCATTTGACGGGAAAATTTTTCAGACAAAAAAAAATAGAGGACATTGCGATCTACAATTAATGTCATTGAAGCAATGCTGTACAGCAAGAAATGCGCACGGTAGGTGGCGCTGAAGTTTCCAAAAAAGGGTTTTTCCACTTTTTCTCCATGAAAATATTATTTTATCGCAAAAATGTAAATGCAAAACTTGTTCCTTACATTATTATCAACAACTTTTATTTAAACATTTTTTTCATACAACTTACCGTTTTCAAGTTACTGTGCAATATAGCGTTGCGTATACAGCACCGTGCTGTTAACGGTAATTTCGTCGGTCCTACTGTGACTTTCTCGGGCGTCCATTTTTTCCAAATTTTCAAAGTACCAATTAAACAATAACAATTAAAAGTTGGTATCTTGTTTGTATAAAACTATTACTACTAAATTTACTAAATTTTTTGGGAAACTTCAGCACCACCTACCGTACGCATATCTTGCTGTACAGCATTGCTTCAATGACATTAATTGTAGATCGTAACGTCCTCTACTTAATTTGTTTGAAAAATTTTCCCGTAAAATGCACACGTTCCGAGGAAAATGCATTCCAAAATTTTTTTTTAAGTTTTTTTGAGTTTTTAAAAAAACGCACTAAAGTAGCACGTGCCCATCGCGAAGGTAGCTTAAGTACATTATTCTTCAACGAATAAAACAACATTTCCGACTATTGTAATTTTTTCTCTCAAACTATTCATTTTTCGACAGATTGACTGTACTCGATTTTGAAAATGTCAATTTGTTGCTTAGATAATTGCTAATTTACAATGAAAACAGCTAAATATTCAATTAACGATAACTATTTTAAAAATGTATTTGAAAACTTGAGTCCTCGGAAATAGGTAGCTCTTGTGGTACCGAATAAGTGTTAAAAATTTGAAATCGATTCTTTTGATAGGTTTTGCAAAATTGAATTTGTTTATCCTGGTGTTAGACGCACGAGCGCAGCGACTACCGCACCGTGGTTAATTGATGATTTACCGCATGGAAACCCGTGCGGTAAGGTACCACTTACCCCGCACGTGTGCTGAAAAAGCAAATTGATTACCCAACCTATGCTTGCGATATATAACCCGAAGGCTGTTACAGAAGTTCACACAGATGCCAGTTCGATTGGATTGGCCGCGATATTGTTGCAATATCAAGAAAATGGACGATTGCAACCTGTTATCTATTACAGTCGTCAAACCAGAGGAGCGGAATCTAAATATCATTCTTTTGAATTAGAGACGTTGGCAGTTGTGGAATCCTTGAAAAAGTTTCGATCGTATTTGCTGGGTACCAAATTTACTGTGATCACCGATTGTAATACATTAAGAGCTGCAAGTCAAAAAAAACAATTAATTCCACGGATTGCGAGATGGTGGTTACAGCTGCAAGAATTTACTTTTGAAATGAAATATAGACCAGGAAATCGTGTGAAACATGTTGATGCCTTGAGTCGTAACCCGTCACAGGAAGTAGACGGTGAAGACATTTTACACATAACACAAGCAGACTGGGTGCTCTCAGGACAGCTGACAGACGATAAAATTATCGAAATTCCTAAAGTCTTGTATAAACCCCCTCAAACAAAATATGAAAAAGATATTTATAAAAACTATACTTTACGTGATGGTCGAGTATACAGAATTACGGCGCGTGGAATCCAATGGGTGGTGCCGTGAGGAATGAGAAATCAAATGGTCTGGCTTGCCATGATGACCTCGGACATTTTTCGGTGGAAAAAACCTTGAGACGGTTGTGCGAAAATTATTGGTTTCCCCGCATGCGACACTACGTGGAAAGATACATTTCTTGCTGCATTCGTTGTTTGTTCAATAAGAAGAATGCGGGTAAACGAGAGGGTTTTCTTCATCCAATCCCGAAAGACAAAGATCCAATGAAAACTGTCCACGGTGATCATTTGCGACCTTTTCCAAAAAGCAAACGTGGTAATGTACACATAATAGTCATTGTAGATGCATTCACCAAATTCACTTTCTTAAGAGCAGTAAAGTCTACGAAATCTAAGTATGTAATCGAGTTATTCAAAGACTTATTCAGCAGTTATGGAATACCACAAAATGTAATCTCGGACCAAGGTAGTGCGTTTACGGCCAAGGAGTTTAAACGTTTCTGCGAACAGAACAACATCAAACACATTTTAAATGCAGTTGCCACCCCTAGAGCTAATGGGCAAGTCGAGCGATTAAATAGGTCCATACTTTCGGCACTATTGACATCTACATTGGAGAAAGACCTATGGGACCAGAATATAAGAGCAGTTCAATTTGCGGTAAATAACGTCGAGAATAAAAGTACCGGAAAGACCCCAAGTCAATTGTTGTTTGGCACAACACCAAGATCTGGAAGCGATATGCTTCTATTAGACGAGATTAAGCAAACTACTGATATTATTACGGATCTTCAAGAGGAAAGAAGTAGGGCACTAGAGAAAAACCAAAAGGCACAAGAGCAACAAAAGAAATATTTTGACAAGAAAAGAAAAAGCCCAAGAGTATATAAAGTAGGCGACCTAGTACTAGTTCAGAAAGCAGAATTGGCACAGAGTACTAGTCGGAAATTGGTCCCACCGTACAGTGGATCGTTCGTAATTAAAAAGGTGTTACCAAATGAGCGCTATGTGGTAGCGGATATGGAATGTACCCATCGAACTTCACGGAAAGGGACGTATGAGCGCGTAGTTGCAGTAGATCGGATGCGACCTTGGAGTAAACCAGGTGGAGTTTCGGATGAAACAAAAAAAAAAAAGCGGAGAAGATGACGTCGTTCTGGAGCGGACGATTAACTCGGGACGAGTTAGCTCCAGGATGGCCGAATGTAAGGAAAAAGGTTAGTAGGCTAGTTTTTCGGAAATATGCATGCGTAAATTTAAAGGAAAAATGTGAAAGACGCAATAATTCCTGAGGTTCGCTCCGCTAAGCAGGTTTATTGCAGGCTATCACTAAACGGGCATCGTTTAGAGAAAGGATCGCGCATGTATAATTATACAAAGGAGTGCACGCGCCCGTCCGACTGACGACGGGACCACGCATATATGTAGTTTCGGGCAACATTGCATTTATTTCTTTTTCCCTTATTGAGAAAAGAGGGTCGTTTATGACGCCGTCACAAAATCCCGAGTAATTTTCCTTGAATTTTAAAAACGAAAGCGAAGGAAGGGATCAGGCTGAAAACGAAGAATAGGTCAGTCGGTTTAAAGACGGTGCGAAGTGTAAATCAGCAGAAAATTGTGGTGAAAGAATAATTAATCAGTATTAGTTTTGTTGAGGCTAAAAGTACAGTGTGAGTATTTCACTAAGTGTATGAATGTGTATGTAGTTTAATTAATTAATTAATTGATCGTTTGTGTCGACGTCGAGACGAGTGCTTTAAACGTATTTTCTAATAGATAATATTCGTATAGTTAAATGTGCATGGTGTCGGGTGGTGATTGTTTACCAGAAAGTTGATTCCTTTTGAACCTGAGGAAGACAGAGGCTTTGGGGATGGCGATCCTCCTCATTGGCCTTGAGGATGGCGATCCTCCTCACCGTCCAGGGTAGTTTGCATCGTGTGACGGCGATCCTCCACGAGTGCAAGGAGATGGCGATCCTCTCCGCCCCTTTTTGTGTTTGTGTGTGACGGTTTGTCGCATCGTCTCGCGCGTGTATCCCTTGATGATGACCAGGTTCATGAGAGAGGACTTTATTTATATTCGGGGGAATAATTAGTTTGCCCGGCATCCATGTTATCTGCTTTTGCTAAAGTTCATGCACTCATTAGTTGTTTTTGATTTAATTGCAGAAACACGGTTCATCCACGAAAAAATTCGGCTCTGGACATCCTCGCCCGTTTTACACATTAATGAGACGAACAGATTTAGAATTATATATGTATATTTGGTATTAAAGCCGTCTGTTTTGTTTTCTTTATATTTATTCTGGCGTTTTCTTTTTGATTCCTTACATATTAAAGTTTTTATTTTTTTTACATTTCATTTCAGGTCATCAGGGTGCAGTGAGAGGCCTGCAAAAAATAATAGCGAAGGAGCCGTGTAGATTTTTGTGGGAAAGTTCTAGCCACAGCATAAATCGGTAAGTACATGTTTTATTATGTTTTTTTTCGTTAGTTTGATAATTTTTTTATTTCAGGGTCGGCGTTGTTTAGGATCAGTGTTAGGTTTAGGTATTAGGCTAGTGTTTTAGACTAAGTTTGTAGGTTGAGGTGGTACTTAGGAGTAAGTAGGTTAAGGAAATTTTCAATATAGTGATTATTTCTATAGCGTTTTCCAATAAGGACTTGACAACTTTTTTTCAAAATAAAATGCAAACCATTTGAGATATTTCAAAAACTTTATTATCGGGTTGAAGTACAATCAAAACATTTATGAATGGAACTCGACTTCGTTCATATGGCTACCGCGGGCACGTTTGCAGCGGTCGATTCGTTGGACCCAATTTTCGATGACTCGGCCACACATTTCGGCCGAAACGGCTGTTATTTCGCGTTCAATGTTGGCTCTGAGCTCTTCCAACGTCGTCGGCTAATTGGCATAGACCAATGACTTGACGTAGCCCCAAAGAAAAAAGTCTAGAGGCGTTAAATCGTACGAACGAGGCGGCCAATCGACTGGTCCATTTCTTGAGATAACAGGCTCATCAAACTTACTCTTCAATAAATCGATTGTAACGTGTGCTGTGTGGCTTGTGGCACCGTCCTGTTGAAACCACATGTTGTCCAAGTCCATATCTTCCAATATAATTAACGATAATGATTACCATTCACAGTAACGTGACGGTCATTATCGTCGACGAAAAAATATGGCCCTATGACGCCGCCGGCATGCAAACCGCACCAAACAGTTATTTTTTGTGGATGAAGTGGTGTTTCATGGAGCACATGTGGATTTTCACCCGACCAATAACGCATATTTTGCTTATTGACGAACCCATTGAGCCAAAAATGAGCTTCGTCACTGAAGATGATTTTGCGATGAAATTGATCATCTTGGCGCATCTTTTCCAGAGCCCAATCGGAGAACGTACGTCGCTTCAAATGGTCCATCGGCTTCAATTCTTGAGTCAGCCTGATCTTGTATGGGTGTAAACCAAGATCCTTACGCACACTTCGCCATAAAGTGGTCTGGGCGATGCCCAACTCTTGAGAACGTTACGTTTCAGCGATATTTTCGACACTTCGACCAACCCGTTGTCTCACTGGCACGGCAACCTCACACAACGAATATGTAGACTCAAATTTTTGCACTAAACTTGTTACTGCCTGTCTACTAGGGCGAGAATTACGACTGAAAATCGGAGTTAACGCTCTTAAAGTAGCGGTCACCGACTCCGAATTTCTGTAGTAAATTTTTATAATTTGCAGACGTTGTTCGTTCGTGTACTTTACCATGATGAAAATGTTTAGTTTACTGAATAAATTGACAGTGACAATTCGATGATTAGTGAAAGGGTGCGTTCACAAATTGAATTCAAAGTTGTCAAGTCCCTATTGGAAAACCCTTTATTTAAACCTTGATTCCTCTTTTTTTTATCTTCTCCCATGTTTTCCTCTTATTTTTCAGCCTTTGGGTCCTTCATTGTTTTGGAACCCAATGAGTTCTAATACACAGTACCACATTAAAGTTGGGTACCGTTAATCAACAACGCCCTGCCCATACTGGTAATCCCAACAGCCCAAAAGCACGAACTACAACACGGAGCTACAGATGTCTACACCACTACCAACAATTGGAAGATAACTGCCCAGCTAGAAATGGAATTATTCTAGAATTCAATTGTGAATGTTTGTTTCGATGTAATGTACCTATGCATGAACTCTTCTTTCTAACTTAGCTTTTTTCAACATTGGGAGGATGCATTGATGTGAGCAAAAAAAAGGGTTCAGAAAGCCTGGAAGCGTACCGCAAGCGTATATGTATGAACACTGAAACTAAAATGAAACGCAGTGAAGCCTTTTGTGTTTATTTTTACGCGCGTAACCTAGGATAGCTACTTCTCTGAACTCACAAATTCTTGGGACAAATTCTCGGACCTATATACTTCCATGTCCCATATCGTGGAAGTGATAGGTAATGCTTTTTCATGGAGCACTTTTAAATTTCTCGCTGGGTGGTGACCAGCTACTCCAGGCAACACCAACACCAGATGGATCACCCCAGTCCGTTTGCGGTCGCCATCCATCCGGATTTGTCCGGACATGTCCGTATTTTCGGCTTTCCATCAGGACTTTGTCCGGATTTTTTACTTAGATGGACAAATGTGAAATAAATGTTTATTTCTTTCATTAAGGGCGGGGTAAGGTTTTAGAGGCCAAAAAAGGCATATTTTAATGCATTTTTTTTGGAGATACGAATTTGGTTCATTTATTGAATTCATATACATGTTATAATACAACATCTCATGTACATCTGGTAAAATTTTCAAATAAAAATATTAATAATTAAGCCAGTGACAGGAAATCTTCCGAGGCACCTCGGAAAAAAGTTGAACAGCGTAACACGTCACCGGATCATCCAAAACAAACAAATGGAAAGGCGTTTTAAAGCCGATGTTTCGCCAGGTAATCACGAAGAGTTTTTTTTGTCAATTTGTTGATTTTTGGCAGCATTTTTAAATGAAAAACGTGATTTTCGCTTAAAAAATGTGGGTTAATTTGTTATTAAAAAATGAAAAAAAATTAATAAAAAAAACTCTTCCTGGTTACCTCTTGATTTCTATGTAGAAATAGTGTACAAAATTTCAAGATGATCGGTCAAGTAGGTTTTGAGTTATGATGTTCACGGACTTCACTAATGTTGTTTTTGAAAAAATCGATTTAAAGCTTTTTTTATACAACATAGAAGCATAGAAGACAGCATGAGAAGCGGTCACTTGAAGCGCTGTATCTTCGTTAATCGACGTCCGATTTACTTGAAATTTTGACACGATACTTTCGAGATGTTGTACATTCAGGAAAAAAATTAAATAGAAAATGCTAAAAAAAAAAGTTTTAAAACCTTACCCCCCCTTAAGTTACGTAAAAAAAAGTATTGGTACAGGTTATTTAAACAGACAACTGAGCAAGATTAATTTAATTTCTTATTTCAATTATGAATACACAGCACTTCAGAAGGTACGTACAAAACTGGAAAGAAGAAATGCCACTATACGGCGAGAAATAAAATCAAAGTAATGAGTTTGCAGCGACACCTTTTAAAATTTACTAATATCTAATACTCCCATTTAATTTTATAAGGTGCGATCATCTGTATAGCACAGTTAAAGGTATTCACATACCCCTTAAGAATAAATATTTCGCATTATTTGATCTCTCATGCCATTAAATTTACAAACAGGTAAAGCCTTTGTGATAAAATCAGCTAATTGACTGCAACTTTCTACATATTTGATATTTATTATTTTTGCTTCAACTTTTTCGCTTATAAAATTATACTTGATATCTATATGTTTACTTTTCTTATGAAAGAGTGGGTTGTGAATCAAGTAAATTGCACTCTGATAATTTATATTCAAAGTTGCAGATTTTTGTAAGTCATTTATGTCAAACAAAAATTGTCTCAATGACAGTATCTCTTTGGCTGCATTACTAGCAGCCAGCCATATATTCAGACTCTGTCGTTGACAAAGCTACTATATTTTGCTTTTTAATAGCCCAGGCACACCGGTCATTAAAAATATATGTTATGTCCAGCTTCTGACCAATTGTATGTATGTAGATTTCTTTGGCACGCTCTGTAGCCTAAACAGCTTGATGGATTTTAACTTGAGAGGTGTCGTTAAATTCGTATTAATTGAGAGAATGACAGTGACACTGGATATATCAATAAATAAATAAAAATTAAAATGGCTGATTTTTGGCGCCATATTATGTCAGCAAAAATTGTTTTCCCCTCAAAACCTATCGAGTGGGTTATCAACATAACGGGTTTTTAAATGGCTTCCAAAAATATATACAAATCATATTTTTAAAAGTTTTTTTGAATGAGAAATGAAAAAAAAAATATTGAGAAAAAAAACCCGACTGTGTGAAAAATTGTAAACTAAAATTTTCTAACTTACTTACTTACTAACTGAAAAGATAGAAATAAAAAGTTGATTTAAAAAACCATAAAACCCGACTGCCTGTATAAAAAAGATGTAAACAAGACACATTCATAATTAAATCTATAACTAAATCAATACTATTAAAATTGATCCAACTGGTCAATATTTGTAATAAACTGCAAAATATAACTTATTGGCAGTCGGAGGCTACCTACACAGCCTAACAAAAATATGCGTAGCGTACATGCGACCGCCGGTGATGTAGCGTCGTTCACACTGTATCTTGCAGTGCGATAATTCACGATACTCCACGCGCTACAAAATCGCAACGCGTATATTGTATCTCCGCCTTTAATCAGCCTCATCTCAATTTAAAACAATTAACTTCTAGCTCAATCAAAATATTAATCTTATTAATCTTCTTTTCACAATGAACTTTACTTCAAACATAAAATAATAATCTTTTTTTAGGAATAAAATAGCTTTACGTAAAACAATCGTCTTTAGCTTTAACGCGAGTTTTTTTAACATATTACTTCTTATAGTTTTCAACCCCAGATACCTCCACCAGTAGGCAGGGTTGCCAGACCACGTCCTAAACCACTATATTTTCATAATAAACCAAATTCATTATATTTCATAGCATTTCGATCCCACAAAAAATACAATGGTAGAGCATAAACCGGAACGTACCTTTGATCAAAGCTTTACGTATTTCTGATCGATTGTAAATCAAGTTGACAATTTTAGATTGAGAATTATGACAAAATAAAATGATGCACGGCTCACATAAAATTGTAAAAAACGTTGGCCGAGATCCTTGGACAATAATAAATTTCCTCAAAGATCCCGAAAATTACCAAAAATAAATAAAAAAGCTGCATTGCAACAGAGATAACTGGACGAGGGAGTAGGTCCATCTTACGCGAAGCGTAATGCGGATGTCAATTTTCCTTCGTTTTACTGACAAATGGAGTGGAGGGCTGCAAGAATTACTTAGGTAAGAGTTTTTTATAAATTTCTTATTATTTTCCATTGCAAAAAAAATTTAAAATTTACAGAAAAATCACACAGAAATGAAAGGAAGTATTTTAAAGGGGAAATACCGAGCTTTCAAATTGCATTTGCATCCTATAGATGTTTTCAAAGTTCATATTATTTTTCTAACGTTTAGTATCAAGTAACAAGGATGACAATGTTTGAGTTCCATTTTTTATTGATATATATACTAATGATCCAATAAAATCCGTTTTATTTCCATCATTTATCAATTGAAACTTCATGTGTTAAAAAAATGTCAAAAAATTAACCTAAACCATTGCAAGAATATTTATAACAATTATTTTGGAAATGAACTAAACGACAAAGAATTCTTATACAATGAAAAGAAATGATTACTGGGTGTTTGTCAAATTAGAAGTGTGATTATCGGTTAAATATAAAAATAATTCATATTGAAAATAGGTATACGAGTATATCTACGCGTACAAAAAAATAAAATAGAGCATCTTATATTTTGCTCTTTAGGAGGGGGACAGGGAGTGTTTAGACAATATTCTTATTTTGTTTTATAGAAGCGGAGGGTGTCAAAGCTCCACAAAAATATGCTTACGTAATACTTCAATGGCCCCATTAGGTAGCATGTAAATAAGAGGAAAGAAATTCTGTGATTATTGTTGCCAAGAAATAGTTCCACAACAGTACAACTTACGTTAAAATTTCAAGTCTCCCACAGTGAACTGTATGTTTATTATTTTTCCCATTCTACTATATTTTTATAACCACTGGAATCGAAAATACTATATTTTGTCGCCAAAAAGTTGGCAACCCTACCAGCAGCATGCGTTCTTTATAATTGTTTTGTAGAAATCTTATTTCATTTTGTGACTAAAATGTCCAGACTTTTCTTGAAATGTCCGATTTTTTGTCAGGACTTTTCAAATTTCAACATGGTAGCCCTAGCTACAAGAGCCTATAATATATATTGCTAACTCTTTTCCAAGGACATATGTACATACATACTTGCGATGCACTGAAAGGGCCTATTATAATTTTCGCCAACTCTAGTCCAAAGACATACATATATGGACAATACCATACTACCGTAGATATGTAGTAAATCTCTTTTTCAATTGCCAGCACCTTACTTGGCTAGGAGTACCAGAAATTCCACCGCAAAGTCATAGCCATCAGACACTTTACCACCAAAAGCATATCTACCAAGGCTGACTAGGTGCGCAGCGAGCTACACCATAGCCGCAGGGGTCAGGGTGGACCCCGCGGTATCAAGTACAGTCCGAAGGGTGATTCACATTTCATTCTATCCAACATCAGCAACAAAACAGATGGTACGGCCACGCACGGAGGAATCCTTCAAATTCCAATGACAACCAAAAGAAGAAAATATAAAGGTGTATAAAGCAAAATGGTCGCATTTCTTTTGTTACATTTCGTGTACCACTGTTGTTGCCGCTGGCGAGGCAAATAAAAATAACTCGTAGGCGGTGGAAGAAAAATTAAACAAAACAAAAAACATGCAAGCCGTCAAGAAATTTTAAAATCTCGATATGTTCGGACATCCCGTGGACTAAATCTTATATAATAATAAAATATTTAAAAAGAAAAAAAGTGAGGTTCCCATTCATGATGATATTTCTTAGTTCCTTTTAGTAGTTCCAATACAGAGTACCACATTAACGTTGGATACCGTTGATCAGCAACGCCCTGCCCACAAATCTATGAAGCTAATCACAAAAAATGTTCATGATTGGACTTAAAGCAGTCCCCATCGTGAAGTCTATTGATTTTAATGTACTACATGCGTAACATAAATACAATAAACGGTTTAGTAAAATACCGAAGTTTAATTCTGAAAGATAACTGTGATTCTTGACGCCTAATTTATAATACAACTTGATTTATTTGATTTGACTTGACTTTTTATTCGGTGTTTCTTAACAAAATTGAAATAAGTTGAAAGCTGTTAGATAATATTAAGAGAAACTACAGCTACGTCCTTTTGTAGTTTGTGCAGAACTAATCTCTTGTTCTGGACAATGTAGTTATTCTGCTGTAAACTAGGGACGATACGTGTTCATTTTTGCAAGAGTTTATGTCCCACATGTTGATAAAAGACAGCTAAAAGCTGTCAGACGGCTTCTGAATGTTTTAAACGAACGAAATAGAACGAATTACATATTTTGTTTATTTTATCCATTGATCTCTAAAATAACTGGGCAGAGGAGTGTGACATGGCGCCAAAGTGAACGTAATATAAAGTTAGGAAGCAGAAGAGATATTTCGACTGTTTTCCATTAACCTTCCCTTGTGGAAAAGGAAAGAGATAACATTAAAAAAAATCAGAAACATTATTTCTCTCAAGAAGTTCATATTGTAAAACCGATGTATGTTGCTTTTGAAATACAGATGTCAGCATGGTTTGTTCCTGTGTGGCAACCCCAATTTACATTACAGCCACTTGCTAAGGTTCAGTGGTTCTGAGTAGCTTTTTCGATGATCTCATTCATTACTTTGTTTACCTAGAGCCGGGCAAGACGCCATGGATTTTGTTTAAGGAGTCAGAATAAAAATATTAATTCTATTGGAACAATAGTGGTATTTCAATTAACTTAATCCCATTGACATCCTATATTGGTGACCCCGCGTTTTTCCTTAGTCAAGGAGGTGCGCAAGTTCTCTTCATTAAGAGATTTACACACACGAGAAAGGACACAGCGAGGCTTAGGAACGCACGCATCCATTTTCCTGGCGCAACAATCGGTGCCGTGGACAATTTGTGTGGGAGTTTAAGCGCTGGTAATTGTTGTGCGTTTCGAAAAATAATAACAATCATATTATGAGTGAGCCCAAAATGAACGAAGTCCCTACGGGGGGACAGAACTCTCGAGCGGAGGATGCCCCGGGGGGATCAGATACATTGTCGGTGTCGGCGGCTCGTATTAATAAATTGCCGAAATTTTGGCCCAACGATCCGGACATTTGGTTCGCACGAATTGAGGCTCTCTTTTCCATTCACGGTTTTACACGGGATGATACAAAATATGATTATGTGCTCGCGCATAGTTCGGACGAACTTTTGCCGTACGTTACGAGCATCGAGAAGGAAAAGTTTCCTCCGGGCGAATCAAAATTTAACAAATTAAAAGAACGTGTTATTCAAGCATTTTCCACTTCAGAAGAAGCTAAGCTCAGAAGGCTGTTTAAGGGTCAAATGCTCGGTGATCAAAAGCCTACCCAGTTTCTAACGGTTCTTCGTAATTCAGCGTCGGGGCAGTGTAATAACACGGTGCTGAAATCACTATTCATTGAACATCTTCCCGAAAGTGTACGAGCGATTCTCTCGGTGTGCGATTCGGACGATCTCGATAGAATGGCCGTCATCGCGGATAAAATAATGGAAAATCAGTCCTCGTCAGCATTAATAAGTGTGATTGGTGCGACGGGTGAGTCTGAACAGATCGCGGAGCTGCGGAGTGCGGTGGTCCAATTGACCGCAAAGGTAGAAAAATTGACAATGGCAGTGCATCGGGGTAAGCGCAGCAGGTCCAGGAGTCGAGGTAATCCCAATTTTAGCTCATTTTCAAGCCAGACTGGTCAGTCTAATCCTATTAAGACTGCAAATTCTTCATTTTGTCATATACATAGCAAGTATGGAGAACAGGCGAGATATTGCAAGCAGCCGTGTGCTTGGAACCGAAAGAATTCAGTTGGCTCGGAAAACTAGCAGGTCCATCCAGCATTCAGGCGTTGCTGGATGCCGACAGTAAATTTAAAAATCGCTTACTTGTCGTCGATAGCATTTCCAACACGAGATTTTTAATTGATACGGGCGCTCAGGTCTCGATTCTGCCAGCTTCATTTCGGGATCGCTCAAGTCCTGGTGATCTTAAATTATATGCCGCTAACAACTCAACTATTCTCACGTATGGGACCAAAAAACTCAGACTAGATCTGGGGCTTGGTCGACCCATAGTCTGGAATTTTTACGTTGCTGCAGTTCCATACCCTATAATTGGTGCGGATCTTCTATCAGCCTGTAAACTGGTGGTCGATGTTGACGGTCAGTGCCTTATCGACAAGAACACTCGTCAATCTTCCCAGGGTTTCACCAGTTCTGTGCCTGCGGTAGAAGTATCTACGGTTGCTAACACATCTGCCTTTGTCAAGCTGCTGGGTAATTATCCGGAGTTGACGGGTATCGCAAAGCCTAAAGACTCAGTTCTCAAAAAGGTCAAACATTATATTCCGGTCATGTGTCCTCCGGTAGCAGAAAGACCTCGAAGGCTTTCCACTGAAAAGTATGCCGCGGTCAAAAAGGAGATTGAATTTCTCCTCAAACTTGGTTGGATTCGTCGTTCTAATAGTCCTTGGGCGAGTCCAATCCATCTTGTTAAAAAAAAGGACGGGAATTGGCGTATGTGTGGCGATTATCGGCGTCTCAATGCTCTCACCGTTCCGGACAGATACTCGATTCCACACTGTCAAGATTTCACTAACATTTTACATGGAAAAACTATTTTTTCAACGCTCGATTTGGAAAGAGCCTATCAGCAAATTCCGGTCGCTGAAGAGGACGTCACAAAGACTGCGTTCATCACACCGCTAGGTTCGTTTGAGTGCCTAGTAATGCAGTTTGGTCTACGTGGTGCTGCCCAGACCTTTCAAAGATTCGTCGATGAGGTACTTAAGGGACTGCCCTTTGTAGTGGTATACATCGACGACATCCTCGTCGCATCAACCACTCCGGAGGAACATATGAGGCATCTTCAACAGGTGTTCGAGCGCCTTCGAGAGCACGGTCTTCTCATTAACACTGCTAAATGTGTATTCGGCGTTTCCCAGGTGAAGTTTCTTGGACATCTTGTGTGTCATTCGGGAATATCCCCATTGCCGGAAAAAGTCCAGGCAATTAGGGATTTTCCTAAACATGATACTGTTGCTCAACTTCGTCGTTTCCTCGGAATGATAGGTTTCTACCGGCGAAGTTTGCCCGAGGCGGCAAAGGTACAGGCGCCTCTTAACAAATATTTAACTAGCTCCAAAAGAAATGACAAAACTCCAATTGTGTGGACTCCTGAAGCCGAAGTTGCTTTTCAAAGATGCAAGGATGATCTCTCCAAGGTTGCACTCTTGGCTCATCCCGCGCCTGACGCTGAACTACGCCTTATTACGGATGCCTCGGACCTGGCAATGGGAGCGGCAGTGGAGCAGAAGATCAGCAAAGATCCTTGGGAACCATTAGCTTTTTTCTCAAGAAAGTTTTCCAAATCTCAACTTAGGTACAGTACTTACGACCGGGAATTGACGGCTATTTTCGAAAGCATCAAACACTTCAGATACCTTCTGGAGTCCTGTGATTTCGAGATACATACAGACCATAAACCATTGGTGTTTGCGTACCAACAGCGGTCAGATAAAGCTTCTCCAAGGCAGATTCGTCAGCTTGATTTTATTTCACAATATTCTACTCGCATTGTTCATGTATCAGGTGCCGACAACGTCGTTGCGGATGCCCTATCCAGAGTGGACGCTCTGCAAATGCCTTCCGAAATTGATGTTGGGGAGCTTGGTCGGGCCCAACAGGAGGATGCTGAGTTGAAGGATCTTCTCGAGTCCATTTCAACATCCGTCAAACTGTCTAGAGTGATTTGGGGTCCGGATCAGACACTAATAACATTAGAAACATCCACGGGAATTTTTCGTCCTTATATTCCGGCTCAATTGCGACGTAGAGTTTTCGATTTATTTCACCGTTTGTCACACCCTGGCGGCAAGGCTACTCTCAAAATCATCAGTAAACGCTACTTCTGGCCCAACATGAGAAGAAACGTTTTGGAGTGGGCGCGCCAGTGTATTCCGTGCCAGCAGTCTAAGGTCAGCCGTTGCGTCGTGAAGGAACCAAACATCATTAAACCTCCGGATGGTCGTTTCCATCACGTTCATTTGGATATTATCGGTCCATTGCCGATTTCGAGAGGTTATAGTTATTGCGTCACGGCGGTGGATCGTTTCTCAAGATGGCCCGAAGCGTTTCCGGTTAAGGAGATTTCAGCTCAGACTGTGGCTAAGGCTTTTTACTCCGGTTGGATTTGTCGTTACGGCGCACCAAAAATTATCACTACCGACCAGGGCTCTCAGTTTGAGTCAGCAATGTTTAAAGCTATGCTTACTTTTGCAGGAGCTGATAGGATCCGCACGACAGCTTATCATCCGGCGTCCAATGGGTTGGTGGAGCGATGGCACCGGTCCCTCAAAGCCTCCATAATGTGCCATGGTTCGAGACATTGCTGGTTGGACACACTTCCCACAGTGCTATTGGGACTACGAACTTGTATCCGTGAAAACTTGCATTCATCACCAGCTGAATATATGTTCGGTACTACGCTGCGTGTTCCGGGCGAGTTTTTTAACATGGATGACTTCACTCCGGATACTCAACCATTCTTGGAGCACTACAGAGAGTACATGCGGGAACTCAAACCCGTTCCTACAGCGCATCATCATAAACTCAAACCTTTTTGCTACAAGGCTCTGGCAGAATGCAGTCACGTTTTTCTCCGCTGCGAAAATACTAGGTCTCTTGAGAAACCATACGAGGGTCCGTTCAAGATTTTGGAACGTTTATCGGACCGGGTTTTTCAAATTCAACGCAAGGGTAAAGCAACTAATGTTTCAGTGGAGAGGCTCAAGCCAGCACATCTTGAGCGGATCCTTCCTGAAAATCCTATCGAACTAATGCAACGACAGATGCCCACTTCAGCTAAATTCTGTCTGCGAAACCAATCGTCATTCACTTCAGGGGCAACGTGTCCGCCAAGAACACTAACAGAAACCAGTACTTTATCAAAGGGTTCAACTTCCGTAAAGTCCGAGTGCCAGGATGTTGTTGTTTCAACCCCGATGACATCTCAGGATACCAAACCTAACTTCGACAGTGCTTTCAAACCATTGAGGACTTACCCAGCTAAAAAGAAGACTGTAAGATTTAATCTAAATATTTAAGATGTTTCATAGTTTCATATAGTATCGCTGTCACTTAGGGGGGAGTCCTGTGGCAACCCCAATTTACATTACAGCCACTTGCTAAGGTTCAGTGGTTGTGAGTAGCTTTTTCGATGATCTCATTCATTACTTTGTTTACCTAGAGCCGGGCAAGACGCCATGGATTTTGTTTAAGGAGTCAGAATAAAAATATTAATTCTATTGGAACAATGGTGGTATTTCAATTAACTTAATCCCATTGACATCCTATACCTGGGTTTCCGAACTTTATATTATGTTAACTTTGGTGGCGCTTAGAAAGTATCTGCGGCTATTTTGTGTTTGGGGAATTGCACGATTATGTGAGTTATTATGAGTTAATGGCTTATCAACATTACCGACATTCAACAATTTTCATTATTTATATTTGGTACCTTACCTTGCTTAAAGTTAATAATAACATTGTACAGTAGATTGGAGAAAACGACTCCAGTTAATTTGATATATTTCACCGGTGAAATTTGTACCTTAGATACTGCTTGTCGAGACTTCCGACAAATATACATGAAGTTACCGATCATTGCCAGCAAGAACCACAGGTCGCTCCACACCTTTGCGGGAAGTCCACGGCCAGGGCGCAACGACCTAAAATAAAACAAAAAAAACACAAAGTACCGTGCTCAATAAGAATGATAAGGGAACTTATCTTAACTTAACTTTTTTATTTCTCTTAGCATTTGAATTTCTGTATTTTCCTTCTAATTAACGATTTATAACGAATTAGTCAAACCTTTACTTTCTAGTTTCAGAAATTAATTTAAAATTTAATTTATTTAAAAATTAATTCCTTTTCTTTTTTTATGTTTCTTTGTTTTCTATTTTTTATGATTTTGATAATTTTTTTTTGGATAAGCACAAAAAATTCAATGTGTTTCAAATCATAGATTTGACCCTAAATTCCTCTACTTCCACTCCCCTACAAATTCACTAAGCTTCAAGCTATTAGAGGCTGTAGTGTTGTGAATTTTTCCTTTCTTACTGCTATGGTCACAAGAGGCCGTAACACCGCTCCACCATGCCGGCGAGTCGAATTTTTTAATTTCCTTTTCTGTCTATGTATGCATATTTAATGTTGACAGTAAAATTGCTCTATCAACAATCTAGTTACTATAGAAATCAGTGATTTTATCACAAATAAAACTTTTTAAATTTTTAACCTTTGAAAATATGAATTTCTGTGAACAAGGGCACAAACATTGCAAAAAAATAACTGTTGCACTGTAATTTAAAAGCGCAAATATTGCAAATATATAACACATTTTTTTAACAAATATATTTTAAAAAGTACCATGCCTGGGGCAGTTTTGCAAATTAAGATCGAATAAAGGAATGTATATTTATTTTTTGTATTCATACATATATTTATTTGGCATATTATATAATATTATGACAATACTTTATAAAAATATTAACAAAAATATTTTTTCTGCTTAATATTTGACCGAATATTCTTAGATCTTCGTAAAAACTATAAATGAGCAAGTTCAAATATTAAACATGTAAATTTTGGCAATAGAGAAACTTGCACTTAATATTTCAATAATAGGTACTACCTTATAAAGTTAAATACCAAAAATATCGGTTTACGTATCCTATAATATATGCTCAAAACTACCGTCTTCATTTTGTTCAAAGCTACCCCATGGGTATACCCAACACTAATATAAATTACATATTTTGTATTAAAACATTTGAAATAAGCAAAAGTAATATGCTTATTACTTAAATAAATTAAAATTTTGTTACATGTCAGAAAGAAAATTTCGGCAGAGCGCATCTAAATCAAAGAATGTTCAGAGGTTAGGATGCCTGTGACACAATGATCAACTAACATTTTATAGTTAACGCTCGTAGTGTCATAATGGAAAACACAAATCCTGCCGAAATTAAATCGATAGTTTGTTTTATTTTTCCAATGTGCTACCTCTGGTCAAAATTATCCTGCTCTGCACTACAAACACACATTTTTGAATTTCCATTTATTATCTCCAATTTTCCTATACCTTAACGTCTATATTTTTTTAATCTGTAAGAAATTATTTCAAAATATAAAATAAAATTATTTTTTTGTCTACGGAAACTATTACTTCACACAGAATTTGTGATGTCGATACGCCACTTAGCGGAGGGTAGGAGTCGGGGTTTTATACGGTCTAATTTCTAAAGTATAAAACAAACTTCCTCCTGTTTTCGAAGGTGCTGAACCCGAATATACAAGTGAAGTTTCGCCCCCTCAAACGGGCGACACCCCTTTTTTTTGCTTTTTTCGTTTAGCCTTATCTTACAATCAAAAGTTCGACTAGTTCTAATTAAGCCAGAGCTTTAAAATAATGCACACGTGTATACGTCCAGTGACAATGCAATATAGTATATCTAATTTCATTCTAAATTCTCCTACCCTGTGTGCAACCAAAGCACATGGGGTGGACAACGTTATACTACTTTGGATTCACTCCATGCTATCACAGAGACTACTAATCGCGGATGGCGTAACGGATACCAGGGCTGAGGTAGGCAAAGGCTGCCCCCAAGGAAGCACACTGTCGCCTCTGCTGTGGTGATTTCTAGCACACTCGCTGTTAGATGAGTTACAGGCTCTAAACGTACACGCACAGGCTTATGCCGATGACGTGTCTGCACTAGTTTGTGGGTATTGACTAAAGACAATTTCCCATAAAGCGCAAAGGACTATAGATAGAACCCAGAACTGATGCGAGATGCACAGGGCACAGGTTATCACTTAACCCTAGCAAAACAACGCTAATATTGTTTACTAGGGAAAGAAAACTGAATAATTTCAATCTTTCAATATTAAAGGGTGTATTAATCCAAATCTCCACCGAAGTTAAGTATATGTGAGTAATCCTAGACAGCAAGCTTACGTAGAGATCACATGTTGAACAAAAATCCACCCGAGCATTAAATGCCTTTTAGCAATGCAGGCGGGCCTTTGGAAAGGCAAAGGATCTGATACCAGCGATGGTCTACTGGCTATCCACCGCCGTTATCAGACCCATTATAACTTATGGGTCTGTGGACTGGTGGATCAGAACAGAAAAAACATCTACGTGTACGATCCTAAACAGCCCTGCAGCACTCCGAAATCCTACACGTATCACCTACTCGGAAATTGCCTTGGAATCTAAGAAATGATTGCAGTTGGTAGCTCGCTACAATGCAGTCTCTCTTATATGGATCTCTAATCATCAAGGCATCGAAGTTAACGAGAATTTCGATACCGAAGATTCTATGGAATATTCTAAGAAGGCTCGCTCACTTGATGTAAACGGCACTAGAGTGAAGGCCTAAACCCATAGAGTCCGTCGGCATCAGGTGTCGCTTTGTGCGGCGCCGCACAACTATTGAATACATGCATGCATATGGGAGCTAACCCATAGCCGAAGCGCGCGGCAGCGCGTCGCGAGAGAGAATTTTAGAGGAATCTTCTATATTTCGCGCGGCAGCGCGTCGTAAGAGAGCTACTTAAGAGAAAAGCGACGCGAGACGGATTCTATGGGTTTAGGCCTTAAAGCCTGGCCGCCATAGAATCCGTCGGCATCAGGCGTCGCTTTCGGCATCGCCGCACAACCGCCGCGCAACTATTGAATACATGCATTCATATCATTCACATGGGAGCTAACCCATAGCCGACTCGGCGGCAGCGCGTTGCGAGAGAGAATTTTAGAGGAATCTTCAATATTTCGAGCGGCAGTGCGGTTTAAGAGAGCTTTAAGAGAGAAGCGACGCACGATGCTTTCTATGGGGGCCTGCCTTGAGCGAACAATGGCTTAGAGCGATCTTTCGTGATCGGACGCGCTCGCTCCTCATTCCGCATTCTTGTGTTCTAACGATATGACCATTCGTTCGGCTGATCTAGACACATCTAGAGCAAAAGTGCAAGAATTCTAGTTCTTGTTTTTCATTCTTGCTTGTTGATATTCTTCTTGTGTAAACGCTGAAATCGAGTTTTTGTTTACACTAAAAGCTCAAGAAAGAACGCTCTTGCCCCAGCTCTAGCTCTTCGTTCATTTGGTCTAAACCCACCTTAACAGGGCATAATGCGCGTCGTGCTGGGAGGATGAAGACTGCGCAGAACAGTCTCCGCAATGGTCCCGAGTTCTCCCAAGCGCGGCGCACTGCATTCAGCGCTCACGTAATGCTGATGGAATATATTTGTCCTCGAGTCCTATCCTATCCGAGCCTCTTCAGCTCATCAGAACAACGAACAAGTTCGTTAGGGCGGGGTAGAGCACATTGGACTGCCTAACTGATGTCTAAGTGCTCGAAGCCTTTTTGCCAAATATATATAAAATATATAATCGCAAGTCGAACAGTTGAACTGACAGTTCATTATTCCCGCGGTAGTGTGAGTTTTGTTTTTGTACGAATAGTCAATATTTTACTAAAATGAATATTTCTCTTGGGGAAACCATTCTAAAAATATATAAACAAATCCTCAATTGCAATAATTCATATATTTATGTGCCACTTCAACTCCGTTTCGACTCGATTTCGACTCAACGATACATATACTCAGGTCGAAATCTCAACCCAATTTCTACTCGATGTTTCAACTCTGATCGTAAACGTGGTAAGAGAGCAGTTGTCCAAGTCTAAATTCGGCTCTGCAAAAGAGCTGCTCCTACTCCGGATAATATGTTCTTTCTGCTCCCAAGTATTCGACGGTGCAGCCAGATAATTTACATTGTAAATTTATGTTGTTGTGTACCAATCAGTGGAATTAAGCCGAAGAATGGCAGCTGCAAAAATTCAATAACTGTTAAACAAATTTGCGAACTATGTAAACAAATGGATGTACATGTACAGACCCTCAGCTCAATTGCAATATACTACTTTGAATTGGCTTCACTTGTTTTGACAGCGCAGCTTACAGTGCTAGAAAAAATTGTGTTATTGTATTCATGTGTAATCTTTTAGAGAATGACTCGCAGGGATCTCCGATCCAGAGCAGCTCTTTCAGATATTTCTCTGCTCAAGGAGAAAATCTCTGTGGGTACAGCTGAAAACGCCATTATCTCTCTTGTGGATTGTCGCTACCTTTGCCAATATAACTGGCCCCACGGAATTTATTATTAAAACCTATGCCCAGAGTTCTGACGGAGTTAGCAAAGCCTATTATATTTCACTTACGGAAACCAGATTTGAATATATCTATATGTAGATAATAATCTCTTCTTGTTAATGTAATGTAATTCATCATTTGAGTATATAGCATAACAATTTTTAAGTATTTTACGAAGGAAGCACAAAATACCCTTATACTAATAGGTCCAAAGTCACTAAGGCCTATAGGAAAGGTTGTTTTTAGTAACGGTATTACAGTTGCTCGCTTCCATAGAGCAAGGAATTGGGAAGTAATAAGACAGTGTTCATCACGTGTGATGGTATAACTTATGAACGGGTAAAAACATTGCAAAAACCGTACTTAAATAGATGGAAATAGGAGTATTATTAAAAGAAACTGATTTTTTTCCCCGCCGAGGTAACGAATGCTGCTAGTTTCACTCCCCCAACCATGTAGGTACTTCATGTACGATTGAAAGGTCTTTCAGTACATTAAAAAGATGAAATCCTTGTTGCGGTCAACCATAGTCAAAACTCGCCAAGATGTCTCATAAACAAATGTTTCACTATTAGTCCAGTAAAATTAGCATGAAAATGAGGTGACGTTGACAAAATATGTTTCTAGGTATAAGCCGAATCCAGGTTGTTCAGAATGATGTAGAATTTCTTAGGCTTCATTGTTTTGCGTTGGAAAATTTTTGATTGAACAATTTAGAGAGTTTTAGAAAAAATTATTGATTTTAGACATCATCTGTGCTTTTCGGTTGCACCATTCTGAGTTACTTGAATTTTTGTAATTTTATTAAGTGTTTCAGGTCTTCCTACGGGAGTGCATACCTTCATCGGTAGTTCGTTGTGGTCAATCTTGTATATCGACTGGGAGGAGCACCGATGACGAGAGTGGTATTCCTGCAAGATAAACTCTTTGGTACATTCCTTCTAGGCGTTCTATATTACTGCCCTAATTTTGTTCATCTTTTTGGTGCATAATACATTGGAGTTCTCCCTGAACCTTTCGAGGATTTTTCGTTTGGAGGTTAGATCTTTCCCGCCTTCATCATAGTACCACCTGCTATATTAATTATTCATCCACAACAACTTATAACTAAGCTCAATAGCAGTGACACAAACCTATTTCCATCGACGTGCGGATACACTTAGGTTCGAAAGTTTCAGCTTCCACCTATTTGTTGTTAAATATTGCTTATGATGGCCGTATTCGAGGTGTGCTCCTCAAGGAAATCAAGCTAGTGGAATGTGATGGACTTTGTGGGAAGTCATTCTCTATGTCGTATTTGGGGCGCGGCTCTGGAGTCCAGATCTCTGGATCAACTTTTTTTTTAATGTGCTTATCCTAAACCTTGCCATACTATCAGAGCCTTTCAACGTATTGCTGAACGGTTCGATTCGGTTGATTCTCTACAGTCATTGATTACTAACAAAGTTACCAGCTTCTCGACTATTGGACATGTCCGGAAATAGTTTCTGAAGACCTTGCTATTCTGAATAGCAAAATTGGAAAAATTTCTGACATCATCGAGACACTTCGAAAGGACCAACAGTTTATCATCCAAAGTTCAGAATATATCCTACTCTTTGGAAGATACGTATGCTATTCTGGCGAATGATGGATTTTCTTCTGCCGCAGTTAATGCTGGAAATGACAATGGCAACGCCTTGCTAAAGCCAATTATTGAAGAAATGCGACGTGGTGTTAAACGTGTTGAAGGTGAAATCGGATTTTGTTCAAAGGCGGTTTCTGAACACTCCATACTTATGACCACTATTGCATCGGATAATAGGAACGTGCCTTGGTCACTCATTGTCATTTCCCCTGCACAAATGGAGGAAGGATATGAAAACGGGACGTTAAGAAAACGACTACACAGTACACAGCCAGCATCCGGTACGCCTATTTCCAATGCTGGGAATAATACGATTACATTGATCGTTCCTATTGGATCTCCCATCTTCAGGATACACTTCGACCAGCAAAGAAGCCTAAGGTGCTCTTTATTTCCCGCTTGGATGCCTCTATGACATGTGACGACATTCTCCATTACATCAGAGATGTGAAAAATGAGGGTAATGGCATTATCAATTGGTAGGTAAACCTGACCGTTTGGTCGCCTCATTCAAGGTGGTCATGGCGGATTACCTACTCAATCTTTTGACTGCATCTGGATTTTGGGATGAAAACTTAATTGTGCATGAGTTTATCCCACGACACTCATTCCTTAAAAAAACTTGACGAAGCGTCCCTCACATATTGCCACCAAAATTTAAGGCGCCCAAGGACCAAAACTCTTGGCTTTTTCGCAGCATCTTATGACAACTCGTTCGATGTCATCGCTCTTACGTAGACTTGGCTCTGTGCAAATATCAAGAGATAAGTGTTCTGTTCGGACTACCCTGTGATAAGAATGGATCGTCATTAGGACCAACCATCTGCAACTGCCGGTGGCGGAGTTCTTCTAACCGATAAGAGCGATATAGATTTCACGGCAATAAATCTGGCCACAAGAGAGAGAGATAGATGATTTGTGTCTGCCTAAATATCAACAACAGGAAGATTTATGTGGTCAACATCTAAATTCCTCCATATGGCACTATAGAAGTGTATTCTCAATACATCAAGCTTATGTCAGCATGTTGCTGGCCTGACAAGGGCGAAACACGAACTTTTAATTTTTAGAGATTGTAATCTTCTGCACTTCCGCAGGATGTTCCGAGATATAGACGATTCTTATTTATTACTGTGGGTTCTGTCACAAATGGTTATTTGTTCTGAATCTCCCTTAAGTGAAACAAAACGCTTGATTTGGTCGAGCCCTCCAATACAGACATCTCTCGGATCGATCATCCCTTCATCCCGGAAGATTCGCATCATTGAGCTATGTATATTGACAATTTTTATGCTTAAACCTGACAATTCATTAGTTCACTCTTCTGACTATCTATAGCTTTAATTTCCGTAAAGAAAATTTTTAGATATTAGTTACAATTGATTGGTCTTCTGTGCTCAATAAGAATAACATTGATGCCTCGTCAATCGAATTTTACCAGATACTTTTCGATAGCTTTATTCTCTCGATGCCGTATATATCTAGTAGGAATCGGTCCTCAAGTGTAGGACGTTGATTTGATGATGGTTTATGTAATATTAAGAATTTGCACAAAAAGGCTTTGAAAACTTATAATCGGACTCGCTCTAGTAAGGCTAACGTAAAGTTTGTGGATCTTTGCAGAGATTTCTTGGCAGCATCTAAGACTGCATTTATTGATTATTTGGACCCTATACAGCAGGATATCGAGCTTGAACTCAAGAAATTTTACTCTATTATAAATATGAAACGTAAATATTATGGTTATCCTGCAGTTTTGAACTATCAAGATTGTACCAGCTATGACCCTTTGACGATAGCAAATTTATTCGCCAAATTTTTTAAGACTGTTCACTAACAGCACATTTTCAATCCCTCCTGTTTCCTCAATGTAATCTGAAGCTCCGCATACACTGTTTAATCTACGGAATCTGGGACCTTAAGTTGAGCTATCAGCCACACTCTGTTGGAGTTCCTACTGCTGTTCTTAATAAATATTTAGGGGAACAGTATTTGTGAGCTCCTCACCCATATTTTTAATTTGTCTTTAAGTTCACGATTTTTTCCGGAATTTTGGAAAATTTCTTTTATTATTCCTTTTCATAATAATGGTAGTAGAGACAAAGTAACCAATATTAACGCAATATTTCTCAATACAGCTCTCAGATAACATATTGCTAAGCTTTTTAAAAAAATTTTCTTTCATAGAATTTACTACATATCACGCCCAAAACTACATTTCTTGCAAACAACACGGTTTTGTAAGGATAAAGTCGACTGTCACTAATCTTGTCAGTTTTGTGTCCTTTTTCTTCGATGGCATGGAAAACGCTGAGCAAGTTGAATGTGTCTTTATTGACTTCAGTAAAGCCTTCGACAGGATCCTGCATGATTTACTGTTGTATAAACTTTTGGGATTGGATTTTCCCGTAGGCCTCGTGAATTGATTGAGGTCGTACCACAATCGCAAACAAAAAGTATTGTTCAGATCTGCTCTATCTGACAACGTTATGGCTTCCTCTGGTGTACCTCAGAGTAGCGATCTGTAACCACTTTTGTTTATTTTATTTTTAAATAACTTACCAAAAGTAATACCTTGCTTACCGTGGGGCGTTTTTCAGACCAAGGAACCTTGGACAAGAAATCCTTCAAGAAAAACAAAAATAAATTGTGAAAGTCTCAGTCTTCTTTCATAATCTTGTTCTTTCTTCTTTCACAATATTTTTCAGCAATAACGGTTAAGAATTACTGTGAACAGCGACCGGGATCTCACCAGCTGCCTTCTCACCGTATACACGGGAAGCAACTGATTTATTAGAGAGCCACGATAGCTGTTAACCACACACATATAGTATAAATGAACTAACGAACGTGCCAAAGAATTTGTCTTTCCGTTTGGACTGAAATCCCAGTACGTCCCTGTTTGGTGCCCCATTTATGACACTCATCCTAAGAGGATTGAATGTAAACATTTTTTTTTTGCATTACGTAGACTGGGCACGTCCTTTTCGCCTTATTAACATCGTACTATTACGCTTCTCAACCTCTACACACCCAACAAGCGTCGTAAGGTGGGAAAAATAATATTCGTATTTAAGCAAATAAATTGGATATTGAAGCACCGGAAATATTAGCTCGAGTGGGTTTTAATGTACGGTCCCGTTGAGTGGCGTAACTAGGTGGTCAAAGGCTCTGGTGCGAAGAAGAAATTGGGCCCCGTCACCCATTTCCTCTACGGAGTTTTTTAATTCAAACTCAAAGTACTTAAACGAAATTACTTTGTTCGAACAATATTTATATACTTTTGTGTTTTATTTCTATAATAGAAATGGTTGATGGAAACAATCATTATTAGTTGGGCCAATAAAATCAAATAAAAAACAAGACATTAATTTCCACCCAAGCGTCCTACATTGTCCGTGTGCCGGAAGGAAACTCTACAAAGCTAAGAAGCCAATACTATCTTCCTGGCCCATACCTGACCCAGACTTGACTCGAATATTTCGTATAAGGACGGAATTACATGTATACCCGAATCTCATAACCAGGCTGTGTGAGGTGCCAAAGCTCGCTAACAGTACAACGCGATCTGACAGAGTGTTCTAGGTCGAGAAGCCATTCTAAACCCTTTGGATTGAATAATAATAAAATTAATAGTTATGTGTGTAAAATTATCCATTCGCATCAGAAAACATTTACGGTTCATACGGTTTATGTTTACACCGAAAGTGTTACACTATACTACACCTAGACCAAAAAATTTTACAGTGTAATGTCTATGAAAAAACAAGCAAACTAAAAAAAAATTTCACCACATTATTTTACGAATAAAAGGTAAAGAAGGTTTTAAAAGCCTCTTGCACTGTATGTAAAACATCGAAAAGTTGGTATTTTTAAAGTATTTTTCTCAATCTCTTTTTTTTCTCGACGGATTGATGAAAAAAATTAGTGAATTTCGAAAGTGTTAACAAAATTTACACTGCACTACACCGAGAGCAACAAAGTTGTACAGTGTGATTTCTATGACAAAACGAACAAATTATACACGTGTGTCCATGCATGTGTGTGTGTGTGTGTGCGTGTGTGTGCGTGTGTGTGTGTGTGTGTGTGTGTGTTTGTATACTGTACACGAAGCACAAGGCAGTGCGTAGCAGTCCGTAGTCATTTATTCAGTCAAAAGGCGATGCATTACGCAGATTTCGGTCGTACCAGTGCCTAGTTTCCTTGGAAGGTGTTGAAGGCCTTTTTCATTTTGGTGTAAAAAATCGAAAACTTAGTATTTTAAAACTATTTTTCTCAATCCCTTTATTTTCTCGACGGATAGAAGAAAAAAATTAAAGAGTGATAATATAAATGAAACTTACGATAGAAAACATGATAAATAACTATTTTCGATATATAAATCAATAAATCTAAAAAAAAATTTTGATCGCTGTTATAATTTTTTTTTCATTAATCCGCCAGGTAGACAAATTTAAAAAAAAAAATTATTATAATGTATATTTTAATTTTAGTAATTTTTACGTAA
Source organism: Neoitamus cyanurus (assembly GCA_947538895.1). Lineage (NCBI taxonomy): Eukaryota > Metazoa > Arthropoda > Insecta > Diptera > Asilidae > Neoitamus > Neoitamus cyanurus. The sequence continues at coordinate 5,263,776 of OX384547.1, forward strand.
ATATGTGGCGTTTTACTCTGACAAATTACTCAAAGATGTATAAATAGTTCTCGTTCTCGCGATACCATAATGAATTATTTTTTAAATATATTCTCTTCTCGTGAACTTTGAAGAAAACATTTTATCATAGAAATTATTACCGAAAACGTAAAATTACTATCTTTCCATATATAATCCAATAAAACTAATAGAAATAGTGATTTCTATCAGTTTTAATTTATTTTTGTCATCAATCCACCGAGGAGTGGATTTATTTTAAAATTGACGATATCTCAATTAGAACATTTTGTACACTCAGTTATAGGTGGCACCGTACTTATGCTTACACTGTTTAATGAAATTGAATTCTCAAGTGAAAAATGCATAAAATTTAAAACAAAAATTAGTTGAACTGCAAAAATAATTTAAAGCTACAAAAAGCTAAAAATCGTTTGAAATTTCGTATAAAATTCGCTTTTATCCAAATTGCGGTAAAAAAAATCTAATAACCTTAAGACACATAATGAAGTTATTTTAAATAGTTTCATAAAAAAATTACTAATTCACTGCTTGAATTTCAAAGCAAAACATTTTTAATGTGTAATTACCGATAATAATCGTTGACATACAATTTCAGAAATGTCAGAAATATAATATATATATATGTATAATCTTCTAAAAAATAAAATAAGATAATTTTGTATGTTTTTATATTATAATATATTATATCATGTACAAATTACAATATTTTTCTTTACGTGTTGGTGGTGTTTTTCAGCAAATTGAGATTTATTTTAATTATTCGACCCATCAACCTCGACTCCGCCAAGGCGAAGGTCTTTCACATGCCCCCCCAGCACCACTTTGGATCTAAGTAGTTACGCCACTGGTCCCGTTCATTGGGAGTGGGTGGTTAGTCCTTATTGTCCGCGACTCATCATCGAACTGAGTACAGCTGGATGGACCATTATCTTCGATACCGAGAGTTTTCATTGAAAATTATAGACTTCTGGATTTTTCTCAGAACATATCGACATTGAAAAGTTTGCTCTACTATTGTCGTATGGCAATGTACCAACATACTGTTAACTAGATATGTAAGATGTAGAGACTTGCTTCTCTCATGAAATCTAGTGTCCCATGTACTTTGTAATGACAGGTTAATTAAAAATAAAATAAACGTTTTGTTTTGGCTCTGTAAAATATCCGCATTTATTATTCATCAGTTCAGGTTATGGGCCCAGAGCACATAAATCTCTATTAATTGAAAGTGAATGCTGAGAAGGTGAATGACTGCTACAAACTGGTTGACCGGCGATTTTAGATTGGGTTGAAACCACGTCGCCGCTTTACTTGTGCAGGAGGAAGGCAGGATAGCAAACATCTTGGGTGCCTTAATCAAGATGGAAAGCAATCAAAACGTATTGAAACTGGATGGTTCGAAAAACTGGAATATCTGGGAATTTCAGACCACAGTGCTGTTACGTGGACAAGGCTGGCTGGATATAGTAGAAGGGCGAGTTCAAAACCTGAGAAAACTGCACAGAAAGTTGCCTGGGAAGCCAAGGACGCCAAGGCACAAACCTTAATTGTCACAAGAATGACAAAAACTACAGAACCAGCTGAAACAAATGGGGGAAGCTATCTCCGACAAATTTGTAATAACTAAAATACTTATGTCACTACCGAATGAATACAAACATTTTGTTTCTGCTTGGGAATCCACTCCTAATGACAGGCAAACCTTGGACAACTTAGTGGCCAGGTTACTCATGGAGGAAGAAAGGATTATAGAGAAAAATCAAGAGCCGGAACCAAATTCATCTTCATCTGCATTTGTAATGAAAAACAGAAAGACCTGATAGAAATGATAAAAATAATAGTGAAGAAACCGTAACAAATAATTGTTATTACTGTGGCAAGTCTGGACATTATAAAACACAGTGTTGGTTCAAGAAAAATAAGGACAAAAATAAACATAACAAGAAAAGTAATGCCTTTGTAGTGTTAAATACGGGTATGGACAATTATCAAGAATCTAAATTGCTCGTAGACTCTGGTGCGGACGAACATATGTGTTGTAACCGAGAATTGTTTACAAACTTTACAAACACAATACAAAAATCAGTGATAATTTGTAATGGTGTAGCAATTAATGTGCCAGGTTACGGACAGATGGCGTTGCAGGTGAAGAACGAGAATAAATGGGTTAATACTACCATAGACAACGTGTTGTTTGTCCCTGAGTTAAAAATTAATCTGTTCTCGGTCAATCGCGAGATCCAAAGGGGTTATGTCATGTTGACAGATAATAACGTCTGTATATTCTACAAAGGCGGCGATGTTTGTGTAGTGGCAAATTGACTCGGAAACGGTTATTATTTTGACTTGCGGTACTGAACGATTTAAATATGTGGCATGAAAAATCAGCTCATCAAAACTACGAATATGTCAAGAAAATATTGCAGAAAATAACATTGTGTGTAAGCAAACATCTGTCCCGAAGTGAGAAAGTTGTTTACAAAGGAAAATTCATCGATTACCGTTCGCAAAGAGTAATTACGTTAGAACGAAGACATGTGAGTTGATATACGCTAATACGTGTGGCCCGATGGAAGAAATGGCAAAATGGAAAAGCAGAGAAAACAGAACTCTGTTTGAAGCTGCAAAGACAATGTTATACGCAAAGAGCTTACCAAAGACACGTGGTGGCGATGGGCCCTCGCTTGCTTTCCGCAGCGCAAACTTCGTCGGAAGGGGTTGCGACAACCGAGGCTACCTGGCGATCGTATGCTTGGACGCGGAAACCAAGCGTTGGCTCATCGATTTCGCCACAAGCTTGAAAGCGCCCTGGAACGGAGCCGAAATGGTTGCCTGTGAATTCTCCAAAATTCCCAGGCACACCAAGGTCTCGCTCTGGATTCCGGAGTGCTGCAACGTTTCTGCAATACAGCTTCATGCTAGGCTGCAGAAACAGAATAAAGCTCTCGGGGTTGACAGATGGCGATTGTTCCACATGAAGGATGAGCCCCCAAAGGGAACTCTTCTCTTGTTGGGACTCGACCAGTCGTCCCTCGAAACTCTGATGGCGCGCGGTGGCAAAGTGTACTATGGGTTCCTGAGGCTCAACGCGCGCATCAGGAGCAAAGCTGTTGACCACTCGGCGGACTCGGAGTCGGGGGAGGGGACGTCGCCGCCTCTGAGTCTGAAGCGGCCGCGGAGTGCGCCCGCTCTTCAGAGATATCCGCGGGGTTACCCCCTGTCAATGATGTTGAAATGAGCGCACTTTAACATGGGTGCTGACTCTTTCAATATCCTGCAGATCAATTTGCAACATGGCAAAACGGCCTCTGAAGAACTAAGCAGAGTCCTGGCGATGGGGTACACAAAATTAGCGTTAGTTCAGGAACCCTGGTTGCATAAAAATCAGGTTCGCGGACTGGATCTGGGCAATGGCCGCGTGTTTACGGCAGACGCCGCCTCTAAACCAAGGGCATGCATCTGGATCGCTAACGGTTTAAAGGCTACGCTAAACCATGAGCACAGCTCCAGAGATCAGGTTACTATTCGTGTAACTCTGGACCTGGCAGATGGCGCTCTGGATGTTGTTGTTGTTTCTTCATACCTGCCATATGATTCTGCTGAACCTTCTGCCCCAGGAAACAACTCCCGATGGTAATCGGTTGCGACGCAAGCTCGCATGATACCTGCTGGGGAAGCTCCGATGGTAATAGTAGAGGTCAGTCGCTCCTCGAATACATTATTTCTACGAAGCTGACGGTCCTCAACAACGGCACCGGACCAACGTTCGTTAACTCCATCAGGCGCGAGACGATTGACATCACTTTGTGCTCGATCAGTCTCTTCGACCTAATATCGAGTAACGGATGACATTCTAACCTCCGATCACCGAGCCATCTCGCTGAAGATCGAGGCGGACTGTCCAGCTCCTGCCAGCTTTAGGAACCCCAGGAAAACCAACTGGGACCTTTACAGATCCACTCTGGGTCTGAGACCGGAGGGCTGGCTGCCACTGATCAGTAACGTCAGAGACCTGGACCTGTCGATTAGGGTAATAGAGAGGGCCATTACCTCTAGCTTCGAAGAGGCATGCCCACTCACCACCCCCAGTTCTAAGGGCAAATGCCCCTGGTGGAATCGCAGGCTTATGTTGCTAAGAAAAGGAGTAAGAAAGCAACATAACCGTAAAAAAATCCTCAACTCTGAACCCGAATGGGAACTCTTTCGAGAGAAACAGAGGGCTTACAAGAAAGAGGTGAAATCTGCCAAGCTACATTCTTGGAAAAAATTCTGCTCAGACCTTGAAGGGTTGAGAGACTCAACGAGAATCCACAAAATTCTCAAAAAAGACAAGGCAATCCTGGCTGGGTTCACTCCAACTACCCTGTGGTGCTTTCATCGATGATGACCCCTCGGTCGCGTCTCATCTGTTAGAAACCCACTTTCCTGGTTGTGAACCGGTCCAAGGGGATCACCTAGCGGCTGAACAGCACAATCCGGATAATTCGGACTGGGCTGTCGCCAGGTCTGTTATAGACAGGGATCTTCTTAAATGGACGGTCTTTTCTTTCTCACCTTTTAAGAGCCCGGGTAGAGATAGTATCTCCCCGGCCATGCTGCAAGAGGCATTCTCCGTGATTCAGGATCATCTTACCACAATTTTCAGAGCGGTCCTGGCTTTCGGGTATATACCTTGCAGCTGGCGCCTTCCAGGGTAATATTCATACCAAAACCTGAGAAGTGTAACTATAAGGTAGCTAAATCTTTCCGGCAGATTTCACTTACGAGTTTCATGTTGAAATCGCTGGAGAAGTGCTAGACACTTTCATTAGATCGAACAACCTGAAGGCCTTCCCATTGCATGTAGCGCAACACGCTTATCAGAGAGGGAAATCTACTGAATCGGCCCTCCATCATCTTTCATAGAAAGGGTTTTTCATGAAAAAGAAGCGGCCCTCGGTGTCTTTTTGGACATCGAGGGACCGTTTGACAACACCAGCTTCTCTGCAATGGCCTGCGCCTTGCAGGAGCATGGTGTAAACCAAACCGTAACCAGGTGGATTATTAACATGCTGCAGAGCCGAATTGTTTCCACTGAGGTAGGTTCCCACACAGCGGTCAGGAGGGTAGGCAGGGGCTGTCCGCAAGGTGGTATTCTGTCTCCTCTCCTGTGGTGTATGGTGGTTGATGGCCTCATAAGGTTACTGGACAGAAAGGGCCACTTCACAGTAGCCTATGCGGATGACATAGTGATACTGTGCAGAGGCAAATTCCTCAGTACTCTCTGCGATCTCCAGCAGCAGGCTTTGCGGGTGGTGGAGAGGTGGTGCAGAGACAAGAACTTGTCAGTTAACGCTGACAAGACCTCTGCTCTACTCTTCTCTAACAGAAGGAAGCTGGAGGGTCTCAGGCAATTGAGTATATTCGAAAGAGAGATTATCTACGCCAAAAGCGTAAAATACCTAGGAGTGATCGTGGACATAAAGCTGGACTGGAAGCTACATCTGGGCTGCAAAACACAAAGGGCTATTTCGACCTTTTGGCAGTGCAGAAGAGCTTTCGACCGTACTTGGGGCATTAGTCCCAATCCAATCCAATCATCCACTGGATGTATACTGCAGTTGTTCAGGCGCCGCTGAACTTATGAAATTTGCTGGATAATCGCGGGAATTACCACTCGAAATTGCACCACCCAAACCAACGAATAAATCAATTATTTCATTTAATTTAATAACCTTTTTAATAAATAACTAAATTCACTAAATCATAAAGAAAATCACAAATAAAATAAAATAATAAAAAATCAATCAATTAAATTAACAAAATAAAAAATGTATGATTGTAGGTAAAGAAATAAATTCACGGAAAAAATTCAAATAATCAAATGAAATCACTAATGGGAAAAATTATATATATATATCTATTTAAATTACCAAAAATTTTACTCTACTTTACTTTATTAATGTTTAGATTACTAACAAGAAGAAATTGAAATAATAAAAAACTCAAAAACTGAAATTCCACGTTATGGAAATGAAAATCTTTAAAAAATCTCTAAAATACTCCTTCACTCTACCACTTTGCACTTGCCAATAATCTTTCCTTCCGATCTCCAACTTCGATTTAGCCGGGACAACGGTAGCATAATGGTACCGTGATATGGTCCTCAGTGTACGTGCTCAAAGGGACCAATCGCGGGCACTCTGGCAGTGTGTTCGCATAATCGCACTTCCCCTTCATAACAGCCCGATTTAAATTTCCCTCCATGCATCCTCATAAGTTTCACTCAGTGTTCCTTATTCGGAGCAGTCCATTTCCCTCCATTCCTGAGCGAATGGATTAAAAATGGCTGCTCCCATCGTAATGTCAAATGGTGAAGTGCAATGGACGGGAGCCGGCGCTGTTTGAGGTAAGTTGCCACATTTTATATATTTTTGCTATCCTGTAGCGGTTGAGTTATGAAAATCAGAAAGAGTTTGGTCATGCATGCTTTAGTGTTCTTTGTTTGCTGTAATAAGTGTAGTATTAACGCGTATTTTTTGTGTATCGGCGGAATTCAGTGTTTGTTTACATTTTGTGTACATTGTTTTTGTCTCTAGTTAGTCTTGTTTTGCTTGTTTATTTATTTAATTCAGCTTAATACAAGCTATACATACAAATCCATGCATACATAAATATAAATATAAGAACTTAAGGACTAGAACTAAACTAAGCCTTATTAACTAACAGGGACAGAAAAGGGGACTAAAAAAAGAGGGGACTTTAAGAGGGACCATTAAGGGCTTTCTTAAGGGAGGACTTGGTCAGGTGAAAGTCGAACGAGGGTGTGGAATTGGCTTTACGGATCATCCTAGAAATCGGTTCGGAAAAGCCATAATTGGTGCGGTGAGAGGAAGGGCGGAAGAGAGGTACTGATCTCAGGCGACGGGGATTGGTGTGGAGGGATATCTGCTGCAACAAAGAGGGGCAGTCAATTACACCGGTGAGGAGCTGGTGAATAAAAGTAATGTCGGCAGAGTCACGCCGTTTACTTAGCGGTTCTAAGTCGATCAATTTAAGTCGATCCTCATAAGGAGGCAAGTTTTGGTGGTCGGACCAAGGTAAATCACGTAGAGCAAAACGAAGGAACCTGCGCTGGACAGATTCGATTCTATTAATGTACGTTGACTGAGTAGGAGACCATACCTGACTGGCATATTCAAGGATGGGTCGGACAAAAGAGACGTAAAGGGATTTGGCAACGTAAGGGTTTTTGAATTCGGTGGACCAGCGTTTCACAAACCCGAGGGCGGAGTTAGCTTTGGCTAATGTACTGTCGATGTGAGAGCGAAAGTTGAGCTCGCCATCACAAATGACGCCGAGATCACGAAGAGAGGCAACTGTAGGGATGTGTTCATCAGATAAAAGATAGACTCTAGGGTGGGAGGGGAGGCGTTTACGGGAGTAGGTGATAGATTGGCATTTGGAGACGTTTAATTCCAAAAGGTTTTTACTGCACCAAATGCAAAAAGAATCTAGGTCTGCTTGAAGAAGGGGGGGGTCTAGCGCGGAGGAAATTTGTTTGGAGATTTTCATATCATCGGCATAAATTGAAAGGTCCGAGTGTTTGATGATGCATTCAACATCGTTTACGGACAGAATGAAAATCAGAGGACCTAGATGGCTGCCTTGAGGGACCCCTGACCGGGCTATAAAAGGGTTAGAGGTCACCGAGTCAAAAAGAACACTGTATTGACGTAGGTTTAGGTAGGACTCAATCCAAGAAAGGAAACGCGGCTGGAAACCAAGGGAACGTAGCTTAAAAAGGATAATTTTGTGAGAAATTTTGTCAAAGGCTTTACTGAAATCAGTGGCAACAACATCGACTTCGTCACCATTTTCCAGTACACATAATGTTCTGGAGACGAAGTCAGTGAGGTTAGTTGTAGTCGACCTACCTTTGAGAAAGCCATGTTGGGACGGGGAGAAAATGGACTTGCAATGAAAGAACATGGAGTCGTAAACAATTTTTTCAAAGAGTTTGGGTATGCAAGATAATTTCGCTATGGGACGGTAGTTGGACACATCACTTTTGCAGCCTTTCTTGTGAATAGGTATAATAAATGAATCTTTCCACCGGGAAGGAAAAACTCTTGAGAGATTGATAGTTGGAAGAGAATGGTTAGAGGTTTGGTTAAGTATTGTGCGCATTTTTTTAGTACAATGGCTGGAATCCCGTCAGGGCCGGGGCTGAAATTATCATCAAGTGTGCTTATGGCAGAAGAGACCTGCAAGGGGTCGATATTGATCGAAGCCAAAGATGTCTGGGGTCGGGATTGCATAAAGTGGAAGTAGTTAAAATCGACTGTAGAAGAGTGTTCGCTGAAAGATTGGCTAAAAAAGTTGGCAAAGAGATTAGCGATTATTTTGGGGTCGGCTGAAGAAACATCGGCAAGACTGAGGGTCGAGGGATAACCGCTGGATTTTCTTTTTATGTTAATAAATTTATAAAAGCATTTGGCGTCAGAAATTAGGTCAAATTGCATCCGATTGAGGTAGTCACGGTAAAGGGATTTACTACGTTCAGAGAAAAGGGTGTAGGCTGAGAGATAAGAGGAATAATCTGTATCAGATCTGGAAGAGAGGTAGGCATGCCGCAATTTGTTACGTTTGTTTCTGAGAGATCGTAGTTCCTTGTCATACCAGGGGGGGGATGAAGAGTTATTTTTCCGCGATTGAAAGGGAATGGATTGGATAAGGCAAGTAAATAGTTCGGTATAGAAGACTTCAAGGGCATCGGTGACAGGGAGCTGGGGACCGAAGGAGATGGAGTTAAGGCACGAATTTCTGAGTAGTTGATTCAGTTTCACGAAGTCGCCCTTACGAAAATTGAAACAATATTGAGGCGCTACGACGGTAGAGGGAAAGGAGACTTCAAAGAAAAATGAAAGAAAAAGAGGAGGGTGGAACTGGTCGAGAGAGGAGAGAAGGTGGTTGCTTTTAGTGACAGTCGAATTTCCAGGATCGGTTGAAAAGATGAGATCGAGTTGTCTATCAAGATTGTTGGTTACGCCACTGATCTGGAATAGGCCGGAGTCCGAGAGCCGGTCAGCGAATAGTGCCTCTTTACCAGATGTTGCATTCTGAGGGACAAAATGGGTAAGATCTTCGGATTGGGTCCATTGTAGGCGAGGAAGGTTAAAATCCCCGAGAACAATGACCTCATCATTGGGCTCAAGAACATTAAATATGGAGTCGACAACGTCAATGGCAAGTTTGTAGACTTCAAGCGGTTGGGAGGGATGAATATAGAAGCAGATGATGTACAAGGAGCGCCGGCTTAGAGTTGTTTTGATGCAAACATATTCACAGACTGAGGAGTTGGAGGTTTTGAAAAGCGTAGCACTGAAACGGTTATGCAAAGCTATAAGGACACCACGACCGGAGGGTAGTGAATCGTCCGCGCAGCCGTCAGTCCGGAAGGTAACGAAGTAGGGGGGAAAGAGTTCATTATTGCTTATGCCAGGGGTTAGGTTGGTTTCGGTAAGGGCAAAGATGTCGTAGGGGAAGGTGTGGGAGTTCTGATAAACTTCACTGGTTTTTGTGCGAAGGCCTCTCACGTTTTGGTAGTAGAGTGAAAGACAATTACGGGTATGGTTCGGGCAATGAGGGGGAAGGGTAATACCGTGAGAGGCTGATGGGGCGGGGGATAGCGGGGGAATTGGTTGGTTAGGGACGATAATAGTTGCGGGAGTCATTGCGGCTTTTTTGAAGGTAAGAGATTCGTCGGGAACTGACATAGGAGGCAAAAGCTTTAAGATCGTCAGATACTTTACTAGGTGAGATGTTGAATGCTTCATGGAACTTGAAGAAAAGCTGCCGTAGGGTAGAGAGGTCGGTGGGAAGACCTTCTTGATGAATTGAGACTAGAACATTAGTTTTAGTCTTACCGTCAATGCAGATTGAGTCTGATTTATCGTGGAGGTAAGCTAAGAGTAAACGTACATTGTCATAAATTCTGTGGTCACGTAGGCGCGATAAAAGATAACGTCCATCGCTGGAGTCGGCAGATCGCATTGTAAGTTTCACTATAGGGGGAAGAAGGGGGTCAATAAATGATGGCTTGGGTACCTGTGCGGTATAAGGGGGTGTAGTTTTGGGAGGGTTGACAGATGTTGAAGGGGGAGCACTGTGAGCTAGTGTAGAGAAATTGGTGAATGATTGAATAGAGGTGTCGTTAGCAGGTGAAACGGATGGAGAGAGAGTAGGATCGGGGACGGTGGAAACAGGTAGGTCTGGGCTTTTGGTGATTGCTGGTATTTCGGAACATGGTTGAGGGGGGCTGGTGGCCACGGCGGGTGGAACAGAAGAGGATGGGGTAGAGCGAGAAATATTAGGAGGATAGAGGGTGTGCGATTTAACGAAGTTAGGATATTTAATCGCGGTACTGAAATTAAAATTGGGGAAAAGACTAGCTTTTAGCTGCCAATTAGAACTCACTTGAGGGTTTGATGGAGGACAGTTGGACGGAGTGCGGTGAGTAACACTGGGTTGGGATTTTGAGTGATGAGGAGTTACGGATGGAAGTCTTGATTTAGGTTTGGTAGGATTAGAACTTTGCGAGACAGATTTGGACGGGCGTGATGAAAGGCGGGAGGTGCTAGGAGGTTTTTGTGCATTCTTATTTTGTGAATTCTTAGACCTAAAGTTAGACTTAGAAGTAGAAGCGTTCTTAGTACTAAGATTAGGCATTGAATTAGAATTAGAAAACCTTACTGATTTGGGGACCCACTTCGATATCCTGATGTTTCCGTGGGGAGATGAGCATCATCATCGTTGGAACCGGACAGTAGTTGGCAGTCGACAGCAGATGACGTGAAACAAGGTGAAGCACAGAAGACGGCAGGTTGAGCGGCACTTGAACAGCGAACTTCGAACACAGCTGGGCTAAGTAGGTGAAGCCAAATCAGCACAAATATCGCGAGCACAGCCGGCAGTTATAAGCACAACAGGTAATAGATGGTAAACAAACCGAGTTGCGCAATGATACCAGCACGTAAAATGACGGGCACCAAGATAGGGGTTGAAACGGTAAGGGGTGGTAACGGCTCGGGTAGAGCCAGTAGCGAGGGCAACGAAGAAAGAATAAGAAAGCGGGAGGTTTAAGAAAACACGACTGCACTGTACGACAGTTGAAACTGTAATGAATGTTCTAGCTAATCTACTACAGGTGTGTGTTCTAAATTCATCTAATTTAAATCTATTTTTGCAGGTGTTCACTGTACAGTGTCGTCGATGAGGGGCGAGGAAGGTGCTGCGCTGGACATCAAGACCGCTGGTGCATGGGAGGAAAGGAAAGTCGTTTGTGCAATTTCGTTCCCTTGCTAGTGACTTACGCTTTCCTTTTTAGGTGCAGTGGAGGGAGGAGTGAACCCAACATTCCTCCGCCTCCTTGAAATGCCTCAGGATTAGGCATTTCAACATATAAATAACTGACGATCTTCAGCGAGGTCCTCTTTATGGAGACAAGTGTTTACGCCTCCCTGTATTCAGGTTCGTGGCATCCTTCGTTCGATGCCTGGAAATTCAAGGTACGTGCTTTATATATTTTGTAGGATGTATACATAGAATATAGTGTTCGTGCATGCTTGAGCTGCGTGCATTGCTCTATTTGTTGACTCTACGGATGGGTCCTGTGATGCGAGTGTTAATCGAATTACTTATCTGCTTCGGGAAGCAGGCAGATTTTCGTGATTGGCCGTTTAACAGTTGAGGTGGCCGTCTTGACGGTAACCACTCGCACGAGACCATCATCGCCCGGCTGGACCTCGATGATTCGGCCCAGAGGCCATTTGGATGGAGGGAACCTTTCGTCCTTGATGAGAACAAGGTCATTTTGTTTGAGACCGACGTGTTCTTTGGTCCATTTAGGTCTCTGTTGAAGCCGGCTTAGATATTCTTCGCTCCATCTTTTCCAAAAGTGCTGATGCATTTGCTGCAGTAGTTGCCACCGGGTCAGTGAATGTTGTTTGCGATCCAGAATTTGAGGTTCCGGTGGCGTTAATGGAGCTGTCCCTAATGTAAAGTGTCCTGGTGTTAAAGCACTCAAGTCTGCAGGATCCGTTGTGAGTGAACATAGGGGCCTTGAATTTAATGAGGCCTCTATTTGGCATAGCACTGTCGACATCTCCTCGTAGGTGAGCGTGGCGTTTTCTACGACTCTTCGGAGGTGGTGCTTCATAGATTTAACCCCGGCTTCCCACAATCCGCCGAAGTGTGGAGAAGCTGGCGGTATGAAGTGCCATTCTATTCCATCGTTGGCGAATAGAGTTGCGATTCTCTCCTCTGTTTTGGCTTGCTTGAGTTCCTACCTCAATCTTCTTTCAGCTCCCACGAAGTTTGTGCCACAGTCGCTATACAGGCTCTTCGGAAGACCACGGCGTGCAAGAAAGCGACGAAAGGCAGCAAGAAATGCCTCGGTAGTGAGGTCGCTGACTGCCTCGAGATGTATGGCCTTTGTGCAGAGGCATACGAATACGGCGATGTACTCCTTGTACGCTTTATTGCCTCGCCCTTGTTATGGTCAGCATAATGCAACAATGCCCTGGTGCCGCTGACATCGATTGCCACGGTATATCACCGAAGCAATGGATGCCACCAGCATGGAACTTGCAATTAATTAATTTTCCTCTACCGTACCCGCTAAAATAGTACATGCAAAGGTATATCACATACGGCATTAAATCTTTTAGCACAATGCTCACTAAAGATTAATCTCTAATACCCGCCATGCCCCCGTAGAATTTGTACCTGAAAAGGAAAAGCGCTGATATGTTGCATTAAATTGCCCATGTGCCAGCGAGCACATAGCTTAACATTAACTGGCTGCATAAATTGCCCATGCACAAGCGAGCCATCGACGCAACATTTGCCGTGCGTTCTAAAGGAGAAAAAAGAAAACAAAACTCCCAAACGAATGGCTCACTACAACATGCCCTTATATGGTAGCGAACGAATTCAAGCAAAGGAATTCACGCCATCCCTAAATTGCTCTGAGTAAAGTATTTTTCCAAATTCATATTTTGGAAGAATCTGTACCACCGGCAAGTTGTTAAAATAACAGTGTCAATCATATCACGTGAGTCCATTAGCCAATAGGCAAAGATCACGCTATACATCGTAGCAGTGCTGCACACATACATTTGTGCGCAAACCAAAAGCTCTTCGCGTCGGTGAGTGGCACGATGAGACAAGGCGTGGTTTTGGCATTAGATTTCACAGCGGTCGGTCACGAAAAAGGAAGATCGCAGCGGGCGAGGTCGACTCCAAGTTTTCTTTTGAGGAGGAGTGGTGCCCTAAATGTTATAAATAAAATTTCGCAAATAAAAAAAAAGAGAAACCGCCGCGAATCCGTTGTTCAGAACGTAAGAGTGCAGCCCACCAAAAGAGTGGTTACTGATCGGTTCGCGATAGCCAGCCGGGGCCCAGTTGTTCTCCGCTTGATTTTGGCAGTATTTTCGCGACGAGCGTGTTGTTGCTGTGCCGGGACCGGGATGAAAACCTCGTGACGGTGACTGTGAAAATTGTTGGGGAACCCCAAGACGGCCGAATTCCTGTGGGTGAAGTGATTTCTTGCTTAAGACGAAGCTAAGTAGCCTTATGGAACATACCTCAAGCTGACTTAGGCCGCCGTAGAACGTATTAGGTCGCCTCAATCCGTCGTAAGCTTGCTTAAGCGGCTTTAAGCCTTTCTTAAGCCGCCTCTGGCTGCTTTAAGCCACCTCTGGAATCCTTAAGCCACTAAGACAGGAGGCATCGGCCCAAAAGGCACCCTCAGTGGCATAACAATGCGATCGACTCAAGAGTCTGCACCCCCCCGGGAAAGAAGCAAGTGTTAATACTCGAACAATTACGCCCGCGATTCCTTGCATTATTATTCGCTTCTAACATAATAAAATTCCTAAAAAGCAAGCGTGCGAATCTTCCGCTATTCTTCCCAGAGTGACTTGTGTGCTTTGTTTCCTCCGAGTGTTACTCTGCACACAAATTCGATCAAAATCTAAGTCCCGCCAAATGTGAAAACCCCCCCCTCTTAATTGTTGTCGAACCGAACGATGCTGCAGCCCCACCTATCTATGTGATAATTTACGGAAGGAAGAGTTCATGCAGCAAAACAATAAGAACCAAATTTTGAACAGTTTTGGTGGCCGGACAAACGATTTTTTTTAGTGCATAGGGGCTATATCGTGCTGATGAACCTTTTAATTGTACCATTAACCTTAGAGCAAACTCGAGTTATAAAGTTATATGGATTGTTCAGTGATAAAATCGTTATGAGCGTAGATATTACACAAATTGTTATGAATGCTGAGTAAATTAATTTACGGATAATGGAAATTGAATAAATTTGGTGGCCTCGCGAAAAACTAAATCGGGATAAAACCTGAAATAAACTAAATTATAATGACGTAGACAAATAAATAAGCAAGAACTGTGAACATTTAAATTAAAAGAGATAAAATCAAAAATAAATAAAATAAAAATAATCTAAGGAAATTAACAAAATAAGAACTAAAATTGTAAACAAGAAAAGTTAAGTAGATAAAATAAAAAAAAAAAAAAAGAAAAAAAAGAAAAAGAAGAAATAAACCAAAATAAATAAATAAACAATAAATTAAATAAAGAACAAATAGATAAATAAATAAATTAATTAAAGAAAGATTAAAATAAATAAAACAAACAAAAGCCAGGGGAAAAGTGGACAAAGAAAAAAAAAAAAAAATAAATAAAAAAAAGGCAACCCCGAAGAAATCCGAGACATCAAGGGGGACCCGAGGAGGGATTTAACGTGGACCTCCACCCCCCAACGCTGGAGCAATCCTTCCCTGCAACAACAGGCGGCCGCCTTCTTCAGCAGCAGCATCACCTTCCGCCATCACCATCTACAACCACGCAGCAGTTCCAGCACCAACAAGCAGCCAGGTTTTTATGTATCAGTTAATTTAATTTAAATTTTTTTTTTTTTTTTGGTATTCCTTTATCTTAGTTTTTTTGATGTATTTAGGCATAACTAAAATTTTTTTTTATTGAAACGAAAGAAGTACAATTAATATTTTACGTGAAGTTAAAGTAATGTAGATGAAGTTAATGTGTTTAAGAATCCTGCAGTTCGGAAAATATCATATGGGAACAGGCCCCTTTGAATTGAAAACACGGCTTTATTGAATAAGTTTTTTTTTTGTTCTTTTTTTTTTGGGTATAAATTTTTTTTTTATAATCCAAATATCTTATAGTTTAAAAGGAGATACCCTACAGGTATATACATGCCTGTATATATATTCGTATATATATATATATATATGTGATAAGTAAGACGTCCTGTACAAAACTTATAGGATAGTAGGGATTTCTTTTATCCTTAAGCTAGCAACTGTAAAGCAACCAAAATTGTTCGGATGTAATGCAAGAAGAGGAAGGGAAGTGCGATAAAATTAAAATCATGTATTAACTGAAAAGAAAATTTTATTGCTCCCTAAATCCCCTCGCTCTCTTTTAGCCTTCTGTTCGGGTCGCGTTTTTTCTTCTGAATTTTAATAGGGACCTCCCAAATATTTTGGGCCAATGGGAGGTCATTGGGCGGTTGGGGCTAGGCCAGGGGGGATCTATTCCATCAGGATCCCCCTTTCGGAGAGTCATCCACGGCAGGAACAGGGGTTCCTCCTGCCGTAATCCTATTCCCCCCTATACCCGCTGTTCCGTCTGCGCGAGAATTCGTTGCGGGCAGCTCGCCCTCGTGGCTTAATGCGGCATGAAGCAACCCCCCCACATACCGCAAAGCTAGCCTTCCAGCTCACGCGGCCGCACACCACGAGGATACGGTTTTAGCCGGGCCGTATAGAGCTCGCACCCACAACAAAATGGCGCCCAACGTGGCGGGCCTTCCCTATCCCCTCCCATTTGAGCTTAGGGCTCCCAAATTCTCTACTTACCTTTCCCTAAATCCTTCGAGGCCCTATTGGTCCCTCCTGAGGTTGAGGTGGGCTTGAGATCCTTAGAGAAGTACGAAGAACTGGCAGTGGTGCCAGTTGCTCGTCTCAGGATCTCAAGACCGCTTCTTCCTTGGGAGAGACTGGTAGTGGGGATCTTGGCCAGCGTGCACTGCTGGGCCTGTGTGGCAGGAACTGCCGAAGTGTCCTCCTGGAATTACAGGAGTTGGCTGTTTTGGTGAGCCAGCTCCTGTCCGGAGGATCACTTCGGACATTTCCGGTCACGCAGTCCTTGCAGTTGCGCCTGGTCGGGATCCCTTACCTGTAGGAGGAATGCTCGGTGGCCAGTGTTTGGCTCTCCGAACTTCGCGAATTAGTCCGAAAAAATTTAAAATTCTTTTATGAGGTTGGCTGAAAGAGAAGAGTGGGACGGCGGGAGCAATAATCTTCTTAATTAAATTTTCTGATTGTCTGTTGGAAAGAACAGATACATAATTTGTTCCTTCTCCTTGCTTTTCATCTGGTGTGTTTCTTTTTTTATAAGAGTCGGCTTACTTAAGATTTATGAATGATTGCATGTTTTTATGAGATTATTATAAAACAAAAATAACATTTGTGGGGAAAAACTTTAGATATACATTGTGAAGACGTATTGTAAAAGGACCACCAAACTTTCGCGGTATACGCTGATTTTTTTTGCGGTATCAGAAAATTTCTGAAGTTATAGGTCCGGTCGCGGTTATTGACCCACGTTGTTTGTGTTGCTTTTTTTTATTCCTCGCCAGTTGGAAAAGAGGAACCGGAAAGGAAGGAAAATTTTTCTTTAGGAAAAAAATAGCAAGACAGAAAGAAGTTTTGATTAACACACTTCTTTCTCTCTTCCTTTTTACAGCTAAAAATTTGCTTTGAGGAAGATACGGTCGTTTGGTCCAACACATTCATAGACTTTGGGTTTATTATTTTTTTCTCTTTTTTTTTGAGAGCTTATAAAATATATAGGCCTAACATTGATTTGGTTTCTCTTGAGTTTTTTTTTGAGAAATTCCCTAAAATTCTAACATGGCTGTTTCACGATCGCCCGTTGAGTTCGTTAAAACTCCGGCACAGGTCGAAAAATGCTCGATTTGTCGAGTCGAAGATTGGTCCTCAACCACAGATCCGATCGTCACGGTCTGTTATCATGTGTTCCATAGGAGGTGCCTGCGGGAATGGCTGCAAACGGACAGCAGCTGTCCGAACTGTCGGCGCGTAGTGAACATGGCTGACTGTATATCCTATACAGGAGCAGTTCCAAAAAAATATAATACGCGGTCCAGCAGTAAGAATTATACAGCTGCTACCTTGATGCTGCCCCCTTCGCAGCCATCCTCGCAACCACCTCCACAGCAAGCGCCAACAGTTGTCGACGATTCTCCGCCGCGTCCGGAAGCTGCCAATCGGAGCAGTAGTCGCGAACCCAGTACGGTCGATCATGACTCGCCGCGAGTCGAGTCTGCCGCGACGGAAGCGTTGATGACAGGTTTAAAGTTTCAAATGTCCGAATTAATTCGTACGGAAGTGGCTCGAGCGTTCGAGACCAATACGCGCGGAAATATACCACCTGAACGCCAGCAAAGGCCACATTCAAGACCGACGCCTTCTGCCTTTATGCCTCCGCCACAAACAGAGCGGTTCAGTCTGCCTCCGACGTTCATGTCACAGCCACAGCTTCCTGATCGTCCGATGCCAAGATACCAAGCATCGCAACATCAGCGTTTTCCGGCTTCTAGCCGTTCGAGTAGTCCAATCCGACACTGGAAAATCCAGTATGACGGAGATAATGCCAAGCTTCACTTGGAAGAATTTATCTTCAGGATTGAGACTCTCACCTATGGTACCCTTCGGGGAAATTTCGATCTTTTGATCGACAACTTCCACTCGTTGCTTGGTGGCGCAGCCACAAATTGGTATTGGACAATTAGGAGAGCTTATTTAACACCTCCGACTTGGAACGAGCTGAAAGGAGCATTAAGAGCGGACTGGGGAGAACGTCCGAATGATATAGAGATTAAACGACAGATGCTGAACCGACGGCAGCGGCCCGATGAACGTTTCGCATCATACCATCTAGCGCTAGTCAGCCTGGGGAATCGGTTGGCTATTCCTATTTCCGAAGCGGAGTTTGTGGGAATGCTGAGAGCAAATCTGCTCCCGTCAATTCGAGAGCGAATTTGCTTCCGGCATACCCACACAGTGTCTCAGCTGAGGGAATTAGTGACAGAAATAGAGGAAATGCGCCGAGAAACCAGAGCCGTGCGGTTGCCGTTCGTTCACCGTCCAGCTCGAATTGAAGAGACCTACGGTTTTGACGACATGGCCGAGACCCTACCGGAGGAAGAGTATACTGAGCCTGTGGACGCAGTAGTGCGTTGTCCGCCCACAAACACTAGATGTTGGAGTTGTGACGAGCCCGGGCATTACTATCAGGATTGTCCAAAGGAACCCACTGGGTTTTTTTGTTATGGCTGTGGTCGAAAAGGAGTGGTTAAGCCCCGCTGCCCCATATGTTCCGAAAAATACCGACGTCGGGTCGGGAGCAACTACACCAGCCCCCGACCTCTTCGGACACCAGCAATAACAGCGGGAGAGCCAACGAACACTCCTCCTCGCCCTCAGACATAGCTAGTGATGACACTAAAAATTTACCTTTTACTTCTTCAAATTCTACTACCTTGACGGAAATCCAGCCTCTGAATTCAGTACCCCATGAATCTCCCTCTCGAGCGGTTACGATTCTACCGCGTAAGGCTGGCTCGCGAATTGAAAAACGGTCTGAACCATTTCTTTTCCCGATCAAGCCTTACCATATTCGGTTACAAGAGTATCGAGCCGCTCGGAAGAGAATTTTCATGGAGGACAGTGAACACCCGCTGGACAGGATATCTGAATTAGTAAAGTTATCCAAGCCCAAAAGATCGACATTGCGTATGAGAGCATTTTGGAAGCTTGTTTTATCTAACCGCCGGAAATTGTCTACCGCTTTCGTGTCGGTCCCAAAAGACTGGGTTTTGGGTACTACAATTGTTGGCTTACTGGACAGCGGAGCCAGTATTAGTATTTTGGGCAGACAGGCTGAAAGCCTACTGGAGAACTCGAAAATTAAGTGGAGTCGGTACCGATCTGTGATCGAGGTGGCCAACGGAGCCCGACCCGAAGTTCAGGGACATGCTGACGTAGATATTTCATTTCGAGGCGAAACTAAAACCATTCGCCTCTATATAGTTCCGAGTTTAACCCAAAATCTTTACCTTGGTATTGATTTTTGGAAAGCTTTTAACTTGGCTCCAGATGTCCTGGGCCCGGTGTCTGCGTTGGACACCCCAATCGCAGTGACGACCAATACGGCCGCTCACGTTTTACCACCTGATCTCCAGAAGCGTTTAGATGAAACAAAAGCAAAATTTCCCTCATATACATCCTTGGGGTTGGGAAAAACTCACCTTTTGGAACATTCAATCGATGTTGGAGATTCCAAACCGATAAAACAGCGATTCTATCCTGTCTCACCGGCTGTTCAAAAATTAATGGACGCAGAACTAGACCGAATGCTCTCGCTTGGGGTGATAGAGGCGAGCCAAAGTCCATGGAGCTCTCCAGTCGTATTAGTCAGAAAGCCAGGTAAAGTCAGACTGTGTTTCGATGCCCGGAAGGTCAATGCGGTAACTAAAAAGGATGCGTATCCTTTACCGCATATTGACGGCATTCTGAGTCGCCTTCCACCTGCGAAATACATCACCAGTCTGGACCTGAAAGATGCTTTCTGGCAAATCCCTTTAGAAAAGAGCTCCCGGGAGAAAACGGCTTTTACGGTCCCTGGTCATCCCCTCTATCACTACACAGTGATGCCATTCGGTCTCTGCAATGCCCCGCAGACGATGTGTCGACTGATGGACAAAGCCATCCCTTACGACCTGAGAGAAAATGTGTTGGTGTATCTCGACGATCTTTTAATCCTGTCTCAGGATTTCGATACACACTTAACACTTCTCTCACGAGTGGCTGAATGTCTGCAGAAGGCGGAGCTCACAATTAACGTCGAGAAAAGCAAATTTTGCTTGAAAGAGACGAAATACTTGGGCTTTATCATCGGCGAAACAGGCATGCGCATGGACCCTGAGAAAATTTCTGCAATCGTGGATTACCCCGCCCCCAAAAGTGTACGACAAGTACGTCGTTTTATGGGCATGGCTGGCTGGTATCGACGATTTATTTCCAACTTCGCAGATCTCTCAGGTCCAATCACCGACACTCTGAAAAAATCGAGTAAATTCTGTTGGTCCGCAGAAGCGCAAATAGCCTTTGATAAATTAAAACAACAGCTGACTACAGCCCCTGTATTAGTGAGCCCCGACTTCTCCAGACCATTCATCATTCAGTGCGATGCAAGTAGCCACGGAGTTGGTGGAGTTCTTGCTCAAGCTGATGATGAAGGAAATGAACGCCCCCTGGCTTTTGTCTCTCAGAAGCTAAATTCGGCTCAGCGGAACTATTCGGTGACCGAATTGGAGTGTTTGGCTGCAATAGTCAGCGTGGAGAAATTCCGACCATATGTGGAATTAATGCCTTTTAAAATCGTCACGGATCATGCCAGTCTGAAATGGTTGATGTCTCAGAAGGAATTGAGTGGTAGACTAGCGAGGTGGAGTCTGAAGCTTCAACGCTTCGACTTCACTATTGAGCATCGAAAGGGTAGCCTGAATGTCGTGCCGGACGCTTTGTCCAGAGCCGAAGCCGACGCGCTGTCAGTTCCGGAAGAAGTAGTGCCTGAGGTCGATCTCAGCTCTCCACACTTCACTTCGGTGGAGTATGTAGAGCTGGGTCGACAACTGGAAAATCACCAGGCAAAATTTCCGGATCTGACAGTGCGAGACGGCTTCATCTACGTCAGGACAAAGCCGCGTTCAGGTGACCCTGTTCAAGAGGACGAAGCGTGGAAGCTTTGGATTCCACCCGCTCTCACTAGCGATTTAATTAAACATGCTCATGATCCGCCACTGGCATCCCATGGAGGAGTTGGAAAAACTCTCGAAAGAATCCGACGGCATTTTTATTGGCCACGCATGGCAGCTGATGTCCGCAATTATGTTCTCTCCTGCGATATCTGCAAAGAGACGAAAGCTCCGAACACTCCACTTCGTCCACATATAGTAACTCCACCTACCGCTGAAAGACCTTGGCAGCGAATTTATCTAGACTTGTTGGGCCCTTATCCGCGAACTAAAAATGGTAATGTCTACATTTTTATAGCGCTGGACCACCTTTCGAAATTTCCCTTGTTCAAGCCCATGCGTAAGGCGTCCACTTCCAATATTTGTGCATTTGTCGAGAAGGAAATCTTTCACATGTTCGGAGTTCCCGAAACGATTGTGACCGACAATGGCACTCAATTTCGCTCGGCTCAGTTCGCCAAACTACTGGAAAAGTATGGTGTGCAACACATGCGCACGGCACTTTACTCTCCCCAGGCTAATGCCTCTGAGAGAGTAAATCGATCAATCCTAGCAGGAATTCGTGCGTATATTCAGAACGAGCATCAAAGGTGGGATGAACATCTCAGTAGTATTGCCGGTTCTCTTCGGAGTTCAATACATCAGGCAACTGGTTATCCCCCTTTCAAAATGCTGTTCGGTCTGAATATGATTACCCATGCTTCCAGCTACGAACTGTTACGCCGTTTGCAAAGTTTAAATGAGCCTTTGGATGTGGAACTGCCGGATAAACTCCAATTTATTCGAGCCAATGCGCAAGAAAATCTGAAAAAGTCGTTTGAACAAGGTGCTAAATCATACAATTTACGGGCTAAACCGACAGGTTTCCAAGTGGGCCAGGAAGTCTATCGACGAAATTTTCAATTGAGCAACGCTGCTCAGCAGATAAGCGCCAAGCTGGGGAAGAAATTTTTAAAATGTCGAATTAGAGCGAAAAAGGGGAATTCCCTCTATGAATTAGAGGATCTGAAGGGAAAACTAATAGGAGTCTTTCATGCGAAAGACATAAAGCGCTGAGATCTGGATTTTCAAGGACACGGTTAGGTCTAATAATTTCTTTCTCGTCGCTTATTTACTTATTGCTGACATACACTGGTATTGTATATTTTTTACTGCTGGTAGGATGCCTTATATATATGATATATGGTTCTGACGTGTTTTCGTTCAGAAAAACTTTTAACTCGGTCGCCCTAATAAGGCATCCGCCCAGCTTCACTGGCATCGGGAGTGTCGTAGGACCGCCTCTACTGGGTATTGCGTGGACACGTCCCTGTTAAACCCCCTACCCCTATCCTAGTTAGAGTTCCCCAATACCTTAACCCTATCCTATCCCTTTTTGGTAAACTTTTTATCAATTTTATCACCACCACACCTTTAGCCTGAGAGGCCCTGCCTTCGACCCTCGGAGCTGGGTTAGTCTCGAGACCTCTCGAGAATTACGGTTTGGTTGGTCCTTGGCCAGCCACCGTCTCGAGGTCTTGGGACTGTCCTGTCTCTGAGGCAAGGAGTCAGGAAGGGTCTCCGCTGGTCTGCGCTGCGGGAATCTGTGCGTCGGAGACGACAGGAGAACTCCCTGGAAATACAGGGACTGGCGATTTGGTGAGCCAATCCCTGTCCGGGAGACCTCTTCTGTCGCTCTTCGTCGCTGGATTTCCGCGGAGTAGCTTGGCGGGGTACCCTTTCCTCAAAGGCTTTATTTTCTTCCCACACGGTCACCGGACCTTCAGTCTGGTTATTCCGCTTCACAGATTTTTTTTCTCCCCAACTTTTATCAACCCCTTGACATGGTGGCTTAGCCCCATTACTTATTATATTTCCATATCATAAATTTTTTTTTTTGTCGCTCGTACAAAATTCAAATTTTTTTTTCTGTCTGAAAAGCGCATCAAGTCTTGCTAGTGTTAATTTAAAACTAGGAAATAAATAGTTCATAATAATTTTTGTTTGTGGGTGTCAGAAAGATCCAGATGTCGGTGCTGATGACAGCGACGCAGGTATGCGGCGATCCGCCCTGCTAGTCGCCATCAAAGAAATTTTTTTTTTCTCCCTCTTTTGCTCTCCTCGACTCGACACATCGTCTATGAACGGTCTCGGTCATGTCTCTCTGTATATATATCCATATTCGACGAATAACACCTCTTCGTACCGATGATTTGGAGGCAGACTGAACCTACGCTAGGCTAAACAGGAGCCGAAAAATACTACGAACCATCTTAACCTCCCCTCCCAATTTTTACCTTGTCCCATTTTTCTCCCCAATCTTTTCTTCACTACTTGGGAGCCTGCACCCCAATCTCACCTCTTCGAGCTTAAAGACTGCCAGACAGGGATCCTGCAGGGGAACCCTTTTTCTTGGTTCTTTTATTTTAAAGACCAATGCCAAACCCTAGAAATTTCACTACCAATCCCACACTCATGCCCCGGAGTCGCAGCAGCCCACAAGTAGGGGACAGAGTGACACGGACCCTGGGTAGGTGGACCCGCAGCAGGCCGTGGGATGGTTTTTACTACCACAATTTTTTTGGGGATAAGCTTCCTCTTCCTGACAGCTATCACACTCCGAACTGGAAAGCTGATCCGCTGTCAGGAGGAGGGACCTTATCCTTACACCCCTGAACCAGACGTTCTGGGGTTGATTTCTTACCTAGACGACAGGTAGTCCCTTTGCCTCGTTTCCGTGGCCCCGGATTCGGCCCATCGACGGAAACAGGCTCTGGACGAGTTGGCAACCCTTTTCTTTGTCAGAGGGGCCTACCTCTCATAAGGGTAAGCGCTCCTCTGCCAATGAAAAGGGGAGGACTAAATCAGCCCTGGACTCTTCGACCCCTCATTAAGGCTCGAGAGGGTCCAGTGCTGATAATGACCGGCTAGCTCAGTCTAGAGCGTGGGTCCAGATGTGGGTCGAGCCACACAATGGGCGCCTGCAAAATGACCATTTTTCAGCCCCATTGTCCACGGAAGCGAGGCCAATGGACCTGCCCTGTTATGGTCAGCATAATGCAACAATGCCCTGGTGCCGCTGACATCGATTGCCACGGTATATCACCGAAGCAATGGATGCCACCAGCATGGAACTTGCAATTAATTAATTTTCCTCTACCGTACCCGCTAAAATAGTACATGCAAAGGTATATCACATACGGCATTAAATCTTTTAGCACAATGCTCGCTAAAGATTAATCTCTAATACCCGCCATGCCCCCGTAGAATTTGTACCTGAAAAGGAAAAGCGCTGATATGTTGCATTAAATTGCCCATGTGCCAGCGAGCACATAGCTTAACATTAACTGGCTGCATAAATTGCCCATGCACAAGCGAGCCATCGACGCAACATTTGCCGTGCGTTCTAAAGGAGAAAAAAGAAAACAAAACTCCCAAACGAATGGCTCACTACAACATGCCCTTATATGGTAGCGAACGAATTCAAGCAAAGGAATTCACGCCATCCCTAAATTGCTCTGAGTAAAGTATTTTTCCAAATTCATATTTTGGAAGAATCTGTACCACCGGCAAGTTGTTAAAATAACAGTGTCAATCATATCACGTGAGTCCATTAGCCAATAGGCAAAGATCACGCTATACATCGTAGCAGTGCTGCACACATACATTTGTGCGCAAACCAAAAGCTTTTCGCGTCGGTGAGTGGCACGATGAGACAAGGCGTGGTTTTGGCATTAGATTTCACAGCGGTCGGTCACGAAAAAGGAAGATCGCAGCGGGCGAGGTCGACTCCAAGTTTTCTTTTGAGGAGGAGTGGTGCCCTAAATGTTATAAATAAAATTTCGCAAATAAAAAAAAAGAGAAACCGCCGCGAATCCGTTGTTCAGAACGTAAGAGTGCAGCCCACCAAAAGAGTGGTTACTGATCGGTTCGCGATAGCCAGCCGGGGCCCAGTTGTTCTCCGCTTGATTTTGGCAGTATTTTCGCGACGAGCGTGTTGTTGCTGTGCCGGGACCGGGATGAAAACCTCGTGACGGTGACTGTGAAAATTGTTGGGGAACCCCAAGACGGCCGAATTCCTGTGGGTGAAGTGATTTCTTGCTTAAGACGAAGCTAAGTAGCCTTATGGAACATACCTCAAGCTGACTTAGGCCGCCGTAGAACGTATTAGGTCGCCTCAATCCGTCGTAAGCTTGCTTAAGCGGCTTTAAGCCTTTCTTAAGCCGCCTCTGGCTGCTTTAAGCCACCTCTGGAATCCTTAAGCCACTAAGACAGGAGGCATCGGCCCAAAAGGCACCCTCAGTGGCATAACAATGCGATCGACTCAAGAGTCTGCACCCCCCCGGGAAAGAAGCAAGTGTTAATACTCGAACAATTACGCCCGCGATTCCTTGCATTATTATTCGCTTCTAACATAATAAAATTCCTAAAAAGCAAGCGTGCGAATCTTCCGCTATTCTTCCCAGAGTGACTTGTGTGCTTTGTTTCCTCCGAGTGTTACTCTGCACACAAATTCGATCAAAATCTAAGTCCCGCCAAATGTGAAAACCCCCCCTCTTAATTGTTGTCGAACCGAACGATGCTGCAGCCCCACCTATCTATGTGATAATTTACGGAAGGAAGAGTTAATGCAGCAAAACAATAAGAACCAAATTTTGAACAGTTTTGGTGGCCGGACAAACGATTTTTTTTAGTGCATAGGGGCTATATCGTGCTGATGAACCTTTTAATTGTACCATTAACCTTAGAGCAAACTCGAGTTATAAAGTTATATGGATTGTTCAGTGATAAAATCGTTATGAGCGTAGATATTACACAAATTGTTATGAATGCTGAGTAAATTAATTTACGGATAATGGAAATTGAATAAATTTGGTGGCCTCGCGAAAAACTAAATCGGGATAAAACCTGAAATAAACTAAATTATAATGACGTAGACAAATAAATAAGCAAGAACTGTGAACATTTAAATTAAAAGAGATAAAATCAAAAATAAATAAAATAAAAATAATCTAAGGAAATTAACAAAATAAGAACTAAAATTGTAAACAAGAAAAGTTAAGTAGATAAAATAAAAAAAAAAAAGAAAAAAAATAAAAAGAAGAAATAAACCAAAATAAATAAATAAACAATAAATTAAATAAAGAACAAATAGATAAATAAATAAATTAATTAAAGAAAGATTAAAATAAATAAAACAAACAAAAGCCAGGGGAAAAGTGGACAAAGAAAAAAAAAAAAAGAAAATAAATAAAAAAAAGGCAACCCCGAAGAAATCCGAGACATCAAGGGGGACCCGAGGAGGGATTTAACGTGGACCTCCACCCCCCAACGCTGGAGCCATCCTTCCCTGCAACAACAGGCAGCCGCCTTCTTCAGCAGCAGCATCACCTTCCGCCATCACCATCTACAACCACGCAGCAGTTCCAGCACCAACAAGCAGCCAGGTTTTTATGTATCAGTTAATTTAATTTAAATTTTTTTTTTTTTTTTGGTATTCCTTTATCTTAGTTTTTTTGATGTATTTAGGCATAACTAAAATTTTTTTTTATTGAAACGAAAGAAGTACAATTAATATTTTACGTGAAGTTAAAGTAATGTAGATGAAGTTAATGTGTTTAAGAATCCTGCAGTTCGGAAAATATCATATGGGAACAGGCCCCTTTGAATTGAAAACACGGCTTTATTGAATAAGTTTTTTTTTGTTCTTTTTTTTTTGGGTATAAATTTTTTTTTTATAATCCAAATATCTTATAGTTTAAAAGGAGATACCCTACAGGTATATATATGCCTGTATATATATTCGTATATATATATATATATATGTGATAAGTAAGACGTCCTGTACAAAACTTATAGGATAGTAGGGATTTCTTTTATCCTTAAGCTAGCAACTGTAAAGCAACCAAAATTGTTCGGATGTAATGCAAGAAGAGGAAGGGAAGTGCGATAAAATTAAAATCATGTATTAACTGAAAAGAAAATTTTATTGCTCCCTAAATCCCCTCGCTCTCTTTTAGCCTTCTGTTCGGGTCGCGTTTTTTCTTCTGAATTTTAATAGGGACCTCCCAAATATTTTGGGCCAATGGGAGGTCATTGGGCGGTTGGGGCTAGGCCAGGGGGGATCTATTCCATCAGGATCCCCCTTTCGGAGAGTCATCCACGGCAGGAACAGGGGTTCCTCCTGCCGTAATCCTATTCCCCCCTATACCTGCTGTTCCGTCTGCGCGAGAATTCGTTGCGGGCAGCTCGCCCTCGTGGCTTAATGCGGCATGAAGCAACCCCCCCACATACCGCAAAGCTAGCCTTCCAGCTCGCGCGGCCGCACACCACGAGGATACGGTTTTAGCCGGGCCGTATAGAGCTCGCACCCACAACACCCTTTTGATACGCGCATGGCTATAGGGCCGGCATAATCGATCCCTGTATGCGTAAAGGGTCTTGCCGGAGAAATTCTGGGGGATGGCAATTGGCCCATCAATTGCTTGCTCACTTCCGCTGAGTGTCGAAAGCACTTCACACATCGATGGCAGTGTTTTCGAAGAACGTTCCTGGCATCGATTATCCAAAAGCGACGTCGAAGATGTGCTAACATCAATTGTGGGCCTCCGTGCAATGTAGCCTGGTGTGCCTGCGCGATGATGAGAGCGGTCAGATGATGTCTTGGTGCTAGAATGATGGGATGTCTTTCGTCCTCAGATAAGTTCGCATGATGTAGGCGACCTCCGACCCTCATTAGGCCTTGAGCATCGAGATACGGATGTAATGAGCCCAATCGGCTCTTGTCCGGAACTGGCAGTCCTTTTAAAAAGCAACGTATTTCACCGTCAAACATCTCTCTTTGGGAAATTTTTATTAGCCTTTGCATGGCTTCGCTTATTTCGAACGCAGTTAAAGCCTTAGGGCCTCTTTCACCAACTACAAGTAAAGTGTTGATTAGTTACTTTTTGGTTAACGCTAATTGGCAAGTAAAAGTTCCGAGTATTTTATGTCAGTTTCACAAACGAAATCAAAGCTTCGAGTAACTACTTATCCGTTAAGTGAATGTCGTAGCAAATCAAACGTTCATCCGTTGAGTTTTGTGTCAAATGTCACGATTCAAATTTAAAAGTATCGTATTAACTACTTATTTACGTGGTGTGGTGATTTAAAGTATATATTATAATAAAATATAAACAAGTGGCAATCTGAATTACAATGGATAAAGTTAAAAGAGAAAGAAGTGCGAACTTTTCCTTGCAGGAGAGAGATATTTTAATACCACTGGTACAAAAACACCAAACTGTCCTGGAGAATAAGCAAAGCGATGGTTCTACATGGAAGAAGAAAGTAGCCGCTTGGGAAAGCATTCAAAACGAGTTTAACGCTCGATCTGGAGGAATATTCAGATCAGTAAAAACATTGAAGATTAAGTATGAGGGACTGAAACGTACGGTCAGAAAAAAGTCGGCTGCAATACGCTCGGAACTATATCGTACCGGTGGTGGTAGAAATATTGCAACTCCACTGGATAGCGTGGAGGGACAAATTAAGGCCATGATCTCCTTAAGCACCGACGGCTCAAAAAGTATCTTCGACTCAGATATATTACCCCAAACCAAAGAAACTCAAGGTAACTCATGTTTAATAGTTTGTTGAAAACGATATTTTTACTAAAATATAACGAACTGCTTTATCTGAAATACACAATATTTTACAGACGACATTAATTTCACTGTAGTGGAGGAGGAATATATCAGTAACTCATCATTGCCTATGGATGTAGAATCTGAGGTGATAGAAAATGAGGCTACTCAAAACAGCAGTAAGTACCCATGTACCCGACGCGACGTATAATGTTAAAATGTGGTAATCAGCAATAAACGTTGTCTAGCATGGGCTGTTAATTACTAATTACAATTCATTATAAAATATCATGCTTATTCCTTATCTTGTTTGTAAATGGATTCTCTACTCTTTAACAGAAAATCTACTACTTGATGAAGAAGAAAACTCGGTAACAATTTTTACAAATGAGTGTAATATATTGCCGAGCACTAGTGCAAACTTACGTCCAGATCCAGAAGCAAAGACTATTGTGAATGGTATGTTTTAATAAAATTTTGATTACTTTTAATTTTCAGATTAATGTATAATTTTTTTTTTGTTTCAGACAAAGCATTGCATGATACTTCGAAAGTAAAATGTCTCATTACTCCAACTACTTCAACAAGTAAAAAGTGGGATGCTACTAGTAGGAAGAATTTAAAATCGAGGAAACATCCTGCATTAACTGGTAAGACAATATAACAGTATTAAGTTGGATTATAAAAATGTACAGTTCTTTTTAAACATAACTTCATTATTAATTTTCCTTTACAGTTACAGAAAAAAAGTCAAGTTTTGATGAGCTAACTCAAGCTAAATTGGAACTAGTTCAACTCCAAAAAGAGCTTCTAGAAGCAGAAATACTGGAAAAAAAGAAGGAATGGGAATTCAAAGAAAAGGAACGAAAATGGAAGGAAGAAGAGTACAAATTAAAATTAGAAATATTAAGAAAGGAATTAAATTCATAGATTTAATAACATTTGTTTTATTTAAGTATTATTAAGTAACTGTGAAAAATATTCTTGTACCAGTCTATTTCTTGCATCATTATTCAATTCAGAGCTTTGGTTTACAATTTCTCCAAGTGTTTGTGAATCATAGTTGTCCCCAAAGGTTCTTTCCTTAGTGTCAATTGCAATATTATGCAGTACAAAGCAAGCAACTATTATAGGTTGTACACGATTTAATTTTAATGTTATCTGTCGCCTAAGGACAGGAAATCTATTTTTGCACACTCCAAAACATCTTTCAATAGTATTCCTTGTTCGTATATGTGATTCATTATATAAATTTTCTGCGGGGGATGATGGGTTTAAAAAGGGTGTTAAAAGATATTGCTGTAACTCATATCCACTATCACCAAGAAGAAAGCTATCTCTAAAATGTCCACTTTGAAATCTTTGTTTCAAAGATGAATTATTAAAAATTGTCTGATCATGAACAGATCCTGGCCATCTCGCTACAATGTCCAAGCACTTCAATTGGCTATCACAAGCCACCTGAACATTAATAGAGAAATTTGACTTCCTGTCTCTGTAATTTTCAGCGGAGTCACCTCCTGAAATGAAAGGTATTAAATATTATATTATATAATATTTTCTGCTTCAGATATACTACCTACATATAGTTCTATAATTATGTACATATATTTAAAAATAAAACCTACCTGGTGACTTTATTGTTACATGGGTGCAATCAATGGCTGCTATTACCCTAGGGAATCTTGCAATTTTATAAAAACCATCTTGTAGTGTACTTAAGTCATCAGGGAACTTAATTATAATTGGGCGTAGTTGTGCAATAGCCTCAGTAACTTTCTTAACGATACGGCTTGCCGTTGGTGGACTGACACCACAAAAATCAGCCGCACATCTTAAGAAGGATCCAGTGGCTAGATATCTTAATGTCAACAATAGGCTTGTTTTTGATGAAACAGCTTGATTTCTGGAATAAAAGAAGGTTTTTAAACACTGGAAAAACAACGATTTTAACTTACTTATTATGATTTGATTGGTTATTTAGTTTTGAAATCACTTGAATAATAACAACATACCTTTGCGTTTTTGAACTTATTTTATGTTTTAAATAATTATGCACTTGGTTCACTGCATCCTTCGATAGGCGAAATCTTGAAAAAAAATCAGTTTCATCTAGGTCTGCAAAATAATTAACACGGAATTTAAACACACGAATTCGTGGAACTCTTTGCAACGAAGAATTTTCTATTTCATCTAGTTGATGATCAAACAAATCAAACAAATCCATTTTTTATTCATTTTTTTGAAAAGAACTTGTTAAAAATGCACAAATTACAACTACGATGAAGTTTTCGTTAACTTACTCATCAATTAAATCCGCTAATTGGCAGATCGAGTGGCAAGTAAGTTACGGGCTACTTTATCCACTGATTAACGCTACTCGAAGATTGTGAAATTCGTACGTTTAGTTACCGGCGACTTTAACTGGCGGTTAGCCAACTTGACACTTTACTTGTAGTTTGTGAAATAGGCCCTTAGTGTCATAATTTTCTCCCGAAATTCTCGATTTCAGAATTTTTATAAAGCGGAAGATCTGAGCTGTGACTCGGACAAGCTTGGTGAGAGACGAGAACCTTTGAAATATGTGGAATTCGTTGTCTTCCTTTATTGTGAGGAAGCCTTTAATTTCCGTCTCTGCCATTTGAGTTCGTTGAGAGACCTTTGTGCGTTCCTCTTCATCAGTGGCATAGTTGAGGTTTGTTATTGGCCATTTTCCGGAGGGTTGTTGTAACCATTCAGGGCCATGCCACCAAAGGTTATGCCTTGCGAGCTGCTGAGGGGTCATTCCCCTTGAAGCGCAATCAGCAGGGTTGTCCTCCGACCTAACATGATGCCACATTTCTGGAGTGAGGGTGGAAATGATTTCTGTGACTCTGTTGGGCACGAAGCATTTCCAGCGATTTGGTGAGCTTCGAATCCATGCCAGTGCGATCGTCGAATCAGTCCAAGCATGGATTGCCGAAATATCCAGGTGAAGAGTGTTTCGTATTTTCTGCACCAGTCTCGCTAAGAGGACTGCTCCACACAGTTCCAGTCTTGGTGGGGATATTCTTTTCAGCGGAGACACTTTCGTTTTTGCTGTAATTAATTCAACATGCACCGGACCGTCACCATTACTCACCCTCACGTACAATGCTGTAGCGTAGGCATCGTCTGAAGCATCGCTGAATCCGTGCAGCTCACATTTTTGGCGTCGTGTTGTCTTTAGCCAGCGGGGTATTCGAATGCCCTCTAGTTGTGGCAGTGTGTTGTGGTAAGTTATCCAATCGCTGCGAAGTCTCGCTGGCACTTCTTCATCCCAGTTGAGTCCTTCGTACCACAATGATTGCATCATTATTTTTGCAGTGACGACCACCGGTGCTAGCCAGTCAAGTGGGTCAAAAAGGCGAGCGACTTCTGATAGTATTTTGCGCTTGCTTAGAGTACCCTGCAAAGGCGCAAAATTAATTTTGAATTGAAATATATCATTCCATATATATAGCCATAGAACTCCAAGGGCCTTCACGTTGTCGTCTAAATTTAGCTCTATCGAAGACTCTCCGTGCCGGTCTTCGCTTGCTAAACTCCTGAGAGCTCTGGTATAGTTGGAGACCCATTTCCGGATGTGAAGGCCTCCGACCTTAGTCAGTTCGATGAGCTGATCACGAAGTTCTACGGTGTCGGCTCCAGTCATTAGGTTGTCGACGTAAAAATCTCGCACTGCTATTGATGATGCCATGGGGAAGGTTTTTTCTTCATCGCTCGCTAATTGATGCAGCGTTCGAACTGCTAAGAACGGTGCAGCGGATGTGCCAAATGTGACCGTACGGACCGCCACAAAATTCGCTGATAAGGCGTGTGTTCCGCATCAATCCATATCTGCCGATACATCTTTTCTACGTCGGCCGTGAGAGCAACTTTATACGTGCGCCATCTCGATAAAATCTGGATAAGTTCTTCTTGGATAGTGGGCCCCACGAGAAGTTCTTCGTTACGACTGACTCCAGACGACGTTTCAGCCGATGCGTCGAATACCACACGCAATTTTGTGGTGGAGCTGCTCTCTTTTACCACTGCGTGATGTGGCAGGTATGTGCTTCTGTAACATTTTATACCTTCAGTAGACTCAACAAATTTTTCACTAGGCGATTGTATTTCGGTCATATGCCCTAGTTCCAGATATTCGCGCATGCAGGCGTCATAATCGGCACGAAGTTCTGGATTGCGTGCGAGTTTCTTCTCCAAATGATGCAGTCTCTTCACGGCCAATTCTCTGTATCGTCCTAAGGAAGCCGCTTCGCCAGATGCATCTTTGAATGGTAGCCTGACTGTATACCGCCCAGTGTACCCGTCTCTTTTAACCGTGGTTTGGTAGATATTTTCGCATCTCTCTTCTTCGTTTGTCAATGTCCGTGTAGTTGTAAGCTCTTCAAGTTCCCAGAACTTTCTCAGCAGTGTGTCGAGCTCACTGGTAACGTGAAGGCTTGTAATGCTTTCTTCAGGGTTTCGTGCATTGACTGGACCAGATATGATCCATCCAAAGATTGTCTTTTGTGCAAGAAGAGAACCATCCGACTCCCTAGTCATTCCGTCGAGAATTATTTGTGGGTATACATCAGCACCCAACAGCAAATCTATCTTGCCCGGTTCTCGATATGTTGGGTCCGCTAGCTCCAACTCGGAAACCAGGCTCGGTGCGTGCAAGAGATTAGAAGCTGGCAAATGAGTTGTGATGGACGGAATGACTAATAGCTCCGTTCGAATTGTGTCCGTTTCGGACATGTAGGAGCTGATGGTTACTAAAACGGAACCCTTCGCTCTGATTGATCGGGTTTGGCTGAGTCCATTTATCGTGGCTGAGGCATACTTACGCTTTAGATTAAGTGTGTGTGCCGCAGCTTCGGAAATGAATGAAGCCTGAGAACCTTGGTCAATCAGAGCTCTGAAGAGACCGGTTTCTCCACTAGGTGCGTATGCTTTCACCAGAGCGCTTGGAAGTAAGGTGCACACAGAGAGCGACTCTGTTGTGCAATGTGCATAAATTTGCCTTACTTCTTCGGACGACGTTCTGTCCTGTACGGAAATCGCCGAATTTCTGGCCTTAGAATCAGATTGATTCCCTTGATTGTTATCAAAGGCTGAATGGAGGAGAGTGTGATGAGCTAAGCTACAAATGTAGCACTTACTGGAGCTTTGGCACTCTTTAGTGGTGTGTCTTCGTGATAGACAATTGAGGCATAGACCCTTTGCCTGGGCCAGTTCGTGCCTCTTTTTTCCATTAATTTTCAGAAAATTCTGGCATTGGCGCACAGTGTGTTGTTGTTGACACACTGCGCACTCGATTGAAACAGAGCGGTGAAAAGATTTCACAGCCTTGTTATTCGAATTGGTTCGCGCAGCTGATGAGGTTGGAGTGTTTGCAGATGATTGTATAGTTGCTGAGATCCTCTGAAGCGTTTGATACCGACCTTCTAGAAATTCTTTAAGTTGATTGTATTTCAGAACCTCCTTGCAACTTTCGTGCTTCGATTCCCATAATCGATACGTTTCGGAAGGAAGCTTACGCACCGTAATGAACACAATCAGAGGATCCCAGTCATCTATTTTCATGCCGAGATTTTTTAAACTTGCTAGGCATTCGTTAGTGGTATCCAAAAGATGCTGCAAATTCTGCGTATTTTCCCTAGTGACCTTTGGTACTTCCATTAGACGAGATAACTGATCATCTACGAGCATACGCGTGTTCTCGTAACGATCAGCTAAGGCCTTCCATGCTGTGTCGTAATTTTTGTCTGCCATTTGCAAATGCTGCAACATTTTCTCAGCATCGCCTGAAACGTTAGATTTCAGGTAATGCAGTTTCTGGACTGACGACAAATTCTCATTCGTATGAATGAGGGATACAAATAAGTCCTTAAAAGAGCACCAGCTACCATATTTTCCATCAAAATGAGGAATATTAATAGGCGGTAGCTTGAACTCATTCGTGATGGAATTAGCCTTTGCAGCGTTCTGGCTGCTGCTTCGTTCAGAATGATCTATACCTCTATACGAAGTTGGCGTGAGGTTACGCACTAACTCTGCCAATTCGCCCTTGAGATCAGAGACTTGATCTTCCAGCAACATGTATGCTGTTTCTACTGGTTCGAGACTTTCAGACTCAAATTCTTCGATTCCGTTCAGGAAGTTTTTCCGGTAAGATTGCCAAACTTGATCTATCATGTCAAGCCGATTGTTAAGATAGCCAAGCGTGTGGCGGGTTTTGGAAGTCTTGCGATAATTTCGTACAATTATCTCGAACTCTTTTTTCAAAGCCGTCTGCTTTTTAATGAGCGCTTCCATGGTGGCACTTATAACGGTTCCGTTAAAGAACTAGTTGCACACTATGCACAAATCAAAGGTCACTAGCGAATTAACCGTTAGCAATAGCTGGATCTTAAAATATCCGGCTCGAAGGAGCATATGTTCAGGCGCCGCTGAACTTATGAAATTTGCTGGATAATCGCGGGAAAAACTACTCGAAATTGCACCACCCAAACCAACGAATAAATCAATTATTTCATTTAATTTAATAACCTTTTTAATAAATAACTAAATTCACTAAATCATAAAGAAAATCACAAATAAAATAAAATAATAAAAAATCAATCAATTAAATTAACAAAATAAAAAATGTATGATTTTAGATAAAGAAATAAATTCACGGGAAAAATTCAAATAATCAAATGAAATCACTAATGGGAAAAATTATATATATATATCTATTTAAATTACCAAAAATTTTACTCTACTTTACTTTATTAATGTTTAGATTACTTACAAGAAGAAATTGAAATAATAAAAAACTCAAAAACTGAAATTCCACGTTATGGAAATGAAAATCTTTAAAAAATCTCTAAAATACTCCTTCACTCTACCACTTTGCACTTGCCAATAATCTTTCCTTCCGATCTCCAACTTCGATTTAGCCGGGACAACGGTAGCATAATGGTACCGTGATATGGTCCTCAGTGTACGTGCTCAAAGGGACCAATCGCGGGCACTCTGGCAGTGTGTTCGCATAATCGCACTTCCCCTTCATAACAGCCCGATTGAAATTTCCCTCCATGCATCCTCATAAGTTTCACTCAGTGTTCCTTATTCGGAGCAGTCCATTTCCCTCCATTCCTGAGCGAATGGATTAAAAATGGCTGCTCCCATCGTAATGTCAAATGGTGAAGTGCAATGGACGGGAGCCGGCGCTGTTTGAGGTAAGTTGCCACATTTTATATATTTTTGCTATCCTGTAGCGGTTGAGTTATGAAAATCAGAAAGAGTTTGGTCATGCATGCTTTAGTGTTCTTTGTTTGCTGTAATAAGTGTAGTATTAACGCGTATTTTTTGTGTATCGGCGGAATTCAGTGTTTGTTTACATTTTGTGTACATTGTTTTTGTCTCTAGTTAGTCTTGTTTTGCTTTTCTAGCTAATCTACTACAGGTGTGTGTTTTAAATTCATCTAATTTAAATCTATTTTTGCAGGTGTTCACTGTACAGTGTCGTCGATGAGGGGCGAGGAAGGTGCTGCGCTGGACATCAAGACCGCTGGTGCATGGGAGGAAAGGTAAGTCGTTTGTGCAATTTCGTTCCCTTGCTAGTGACTTACGCTTTCCTTTTTAGGTGCAGTGGAGGGAGGAGTGAACCCAACAGCAGTCATCAGACCGAGTCTCTGTTACGGAGCTTTGGTCTGGTGGGAAAAGACCATCAAAGGTACACTATCCAAGTTACAAAGATTGGCCTGCTTAGCCATCACAGGGGCAATGAGATCTTCTCCAACTGCAGCGATTGAGTTGGCTCTCTCCCTGGCTCCGCTCGATATCATTGTGCAGAAAGAAGCGATGAAATCGGCCCTGCGCCTTGTTCAAAACAATCTGTGGCGACCCAATCATAGGCTGATAGGGCACTCCAAGGTCTGGGATAGATTGTTACATACCAACAGATGCGTCTAAATGATCTCGGATTATGTAACGCCCCGTCTTAGCCTATGTAAAAGGCGTCTGTGTTGTGTCTATTCCCTCCAAAACGGAGTGGGATGTGCGATGAGAATTATCTCGGTAACACAGTGTCGGACGCCAGCTCTGCGTGGTTCACGGACGGATCCCTCGCAGAGGGTCTGGCTGGAGTCGGAGTGTACGGTCTGAGTGAAAATGTGTGCATCTCCCGTTCGCTAGGCAGATTCGTCTCCGTTTTCCAGGCGGAAATTCTTGGTATCTTGATCTGTGCACAAGAGATTGTGACGAGGAAACTGAGAGATAAAAACATTTTCATTTTCTCTGACAGTCAAGCTGCCCTTAAAGCACTTGACTCGTTCATAGTTTCGTCTAAGCTTCTCAGTGAGTGTCGTCACTCGCTTGATCTAATTGCGACTTCTAATCAAGTCTCAATAATCTGGGTCCCTGGCCACTGTAACATAGCAGGCAATGAGACTGCGGACAGGTTGGCGAAAGAAGGGGCCTACTCTTCCTTTATAGGACCAGAACCCTGCATGGGTTTTGCACCATCTCTCATCAGTCGCTCGGTGGAGGACTGGGTTCGCTCTGAGCACAATGAGAGGTGGTCTGAAAGACTGGATTGTCGACAGTCTAAGATGTTCTGGAATCAGGTCGACCTAGGGCTCGGCAGACATCTACTCAATCTTAGTAGAAGCTAGTTGAGCCAAGAAATGGCCATTATTACTGGCCATTTCAGGCTGAACAAGCATCTTCATATAATACGAATAGCGGATTCGCCGCTTTGCGGATGCGAGTTGGAGGACGAGACTATTGCTCACCTTTTGTGTGTATGTCCGTTCTACAATAATGCCAGAACCGCCTTATTCGGGAAACCTCATGTAGATCCTAATGATCTACATAAACTCACGCTGCCCACCATCTTGAGCTTTGTTAGAAGAACTGGTCGTCTAACGGCTCAATCTGGGCACCGAGATTAACTCAGATGTCAGTCTCTCTTCTCGAGGTTTGTACAATGGACCTTCAGTCTAAGTGCAGGGTTTATCTACCCGCCTCATGATAATCTACATCTACATCTACCAAAGACACTATGGGCAGAAGCCGTAAATACGGCGGTTTTTGTGCTTAATAGGACTGGAAACAGTAAAGAAGAGGGGAAATCTTCCCTTGAGGTGTGGGCAAACAGGAACTTCGACATTCAACAGTTGAAGGTGTTTGGTATACCAGCATTTGTTACCTTTTTCCCCGGGTCCACTGGGAAAAAGCGAAAGCCGAGTCCCGAGAGGGTTTTTTTTTTTATTAGCGACTGCCTTGTGCCAATGTGTCGGAAGCGACAAAGTTTACGGGCAAAAGACTGGCAACGAAAGGTTGAGCACCACTGGCTCATGGCTGCACGGAGGGGAAACGTCCACACTGCAGTGTGTGTGGCTCACCGTCGAAAGCTCTTTGCAAAATTGTAATGGCCGCCGTCTGCACTGAGCCAATTGCGCTTTTCCTCACGTGCGCTGTGTATCCCTCACTGTGTATGTGTGCCGGCTACCAGCCGTCAGTAGTAAACGAGCGTACAAGTACTTCGGCCGACTGTACTTGTTGGAGCAAATTGTTTGTGTCGCGGGGTGATTACTGCGTGCAATAGTGCGACGGGAGAACAATGCCGTGAAACGCAGGCAAGTACAGTGTTTAATTCGACGGAAAGTGAAAGTGACCGTGTTTCTTGTTTTTCTTTCCCAGGTGGGCAGATGGGCCAGCGAAAGTCGCCGATGGGTTCCCACTGGAGCACCACAGTGTCGCCACTGGATCACCGGGGGACGGGCTCAAATAAAGGGGCCGCAAAGGAAGACGTGCCACAAGGATTGGCATGTAAGTAATCCTGCAATTTCCTTCC
Source organism: Neoitamus cyanurus (assembly GCA_947538895.1). Classification (NCBI taxonomy): domain Eukaryota; kingdom Metazoa; phylum Arthropoda; class Insecta; order Diptera; family Asilidae; genus Neoitamus; species Neoitamus cyanurus. The sequence goes on from OX384547.1 coordinate 5,302,183, forward strand.
CTCGGAAACCCGGGCTCAGATAAATTTGTTATAATTCGCCCAATCGACTTAATTCTCGACGACAGTGAGAAGTGCTTCGCGGTATGTGTACAATGATGACGCCGCGCTCTCGTGGGTGTTGTGTCTGTGGGTAGTGGGCGAAACAAAGTGATCAGCCGGCGGCTTTGCTGGAGAGATGAAAGGCTCTTTTTCCCAGCTCTGTTTTTGTTGACCGGACCGGCTGATTTTGTTTATCTTTTCCCTTTCAAGGGTTAATGGCCTTCACGGCTGGAATGATTGGGCAAGGGCGGCTCGAACAGAAATTTACAAGCCCCACCGCGACTAATTCGGCGAAAGAAATGGCGTGCGAATTTTCTTTCCAGGGCAAAGAAAAACAGAAGGAACGAAAAATAAGTTGTGGAGGGTACTCACCTCGGGTGGATTGGCCTGCAGATTGCTGATCGCTTGATGGAGGCGGATGAGGTCCTCGTAGTCCTGGGCTATAGTCCAACGTCCTGGGGTTCCCACGTTGTCTACACTCACGGCACTCTTTCCTTGTTCACACAACAAAAATCCAAGTCAAAATAATTCGCACTAAAATAATTCGTGTCACTAAATAAATAGTCCGGGTTTATTCCACTATTCGGTTGTAAATTTTGCACTTATTTATTTCGCTACCACCATCTAATTTCACGTTTCCACTTCACGATCCGCTTATATCGGTGGTTCGTTCGCAAGAGAGCGAGCCAGAGCTCTCGAGCTGCGACAGCGCGCTGAGGTCCCGCTACGGTCCTTCCGGTACCCTGCGGACCAAATTTCTTCGGCCTTGCGGGTGAGTTCGTTGACCCTGGGCTTTGATTAATGCCTAAATTTAATGCTCTCTTTTTTTCTCTCAGCAAGAAAATTTATGCGGCACCCCAGGGCCAACGGAAGGAAGACGGAACCCTGCTCTTCGATGGAACACAGGTATTCCGGTAGCCAGATTTTCTTCAATTAATTTTTCCCTTTCTCTTCCAGGAAATTTTGTAACACTGCCCCCCACGAAAACAGGGAGTCGTGCTCGACTCCGATAGTCTGGCGGACCTCGGAAAGGCCGTAATGTAGACGGAGGGGGGGCAGGTCGAGATGTTTCTTCTGCTCGGCTGCAAATGGCAAAAGCCCAGCATCTTCTTGGGTTGGTGGCATGTTCGGCCCCTTCGCCTTCTGAGGATCATCTGGCCGGGACTTCGCTGGATCCTGATAGGTGATCACCTGAGCCGGTGGCATTTCCGCCCGCGACGCGCCGAGGGAGTGGAGATCGGGTTCGGCCGGCTCAAGGTGATCCTGGAACACAGGGGGTTAGATACCAGGCGCCTCCCACTCGCCTGACGCGGATAATTCGACGCGGAACCGAACGCGACGAACAGGTGAGTACCCATTCCATTCTTTCTTTTGTTTTTCTTTAGTTTTAAGTTAGCCCAGTTGCAATCATTTGCGAAGGAACGTTGTTTGGCCCTTTCACTTGTGATTCGCAACTACTATTTCTTTCCCCTTTTCTTTCGTTTCAGCCCTTTTTTTTTTCTTAGCCCTTTAAGTAATTCATCATCAGTATTCAGCCCTTTTACGTTTTTTTTTTGTTTCGGCCTCATTTATTTTTAGTCCCTGTGGTGGCGGTGAATTCCAAATAATTTTTAAGCAACCTTCGGGTTGGTTGGTAGGTGCTTCCACCTCTGCTAGGGTCCCGGTCCTGGTCCTGATGGTCCCACGTCGAGCTGGCTTCCTGTCGGCCGATGGTGGATCCGGATGGCCTGGCTGAGGAGGCTTTAGTAGACGGCAGTTTCCTACGGCGCGTCAGGTAGTGGGTCTTCCTGGACTTCACGCCTAAGCGTGATCCCAACACCGAAAGAGACCAGAGAGTCCGGTTTAGTCAAGCTGACGGTCTATTCCGGTGCACTACCTGGGTTTTTGCCTTTGCTTCGTGCTTAATCCGGTAGGTCACGTCGCTCAGCATCTCCAGGATCTGGTACGGTCGGCCGATGGTGGATCCGGATAGCCTGGCTGAGGAGGCTTTAGTAGACGGCAGTTTCCTACGGCGCGTCAGGTAGTGCGGTCTGGGTCTTCCTGGACTTCACGCCTAAGCGTGATCCCAACACCGAAAGAGACCAGAGAGTCCGGTTTAGTCAAGCTGACGGTCTATTCCGGTGCACTACCTGGGTTTTTGCCTTTGCTTCGTGCTTAATCCGGTAGGTCACGTCGCTCAGCATCTCCAGGATCTGGTACGGTCCATCCCAGTCCCTTTGTAATTTTGGGCACCTTCCCTTCTGCCGTTTCGGGTTATAAAGTAGGACCCGGTCTCCTGCTTTAAACGGGTTCGCCCTCGCCGATAAGTCGTACCGGTCTTTCATCTGGCGGCTGGCCTGCTGCAGACGCTGTCGGTTGAAGCTGTAGACAGCCTCCAGTCGATTGTTGAGTGCCTCCAGGTACTCTGTGGCCGGGTACTGGCTAGGGGGCGGGACCAAGTACAAATCGACTGGCAGCCGGAGCTCTCTCCCGAAATTGAGCATCGCCGGCGTATTCTGTGTGGTGTTATGCACCGCTGACCGGTAGGCGAGCAGAAGGAAGGGCAGATGTTGGTCCCAATCTCGCTGATTCTCGGCCACATATTTGGCAAGGTAATCCAAGATGGTTCGATTGAACCTTTCCACCATTCCGTCGGACTGCGGATGTAATGGAGTCGTCCTCGTCTTCTCGATTCCGAACCTTTTCAGGACCTCCCTGAAGATAGTCGATTCGAAATTTCGGCCTTGATCCGAATGGATCTGTTGGGGAAGGCCGAACCAGGAGAAGACGTGCTCAATCAGCGCCTCAACGACAGTTTCCGCTGTCTGATCCGGGAGGGCGAGAGCTTCAGGCCACTTGGTGAAGTAGTCCATCACCACAAGGACGTACTTCTTACCTCTCGTAGTAACCGGTAATGGGCCGAGAATATCAAGAGCGACGCGTTCAAACGGAGCTCCCACGTTGTACACCCGCATCTGGGCTCGCGTCCGTGGCATAGGGCCTTTCCTCTGCTGGCAGAGCGTGCAGCGCTGACAGCACTTGATCACGTCCTCAGCGCATCCTGGCCAGTAGTATCGAGCTTTTACCTTCGCGGTGGTCTTGTCGATACCCAAATGTCCTCCGCCCCGGTTGTCATGCAGCTGCCTTAGGATTTCCTCTCGTTTACACTGAGGAACGAGGACCTGGTAGTGTGTTCCGCTGCAATTGGAGAACATTCGGCACGCTGTATCGTCTTGAAGACATAAAGAATGCCACATGGACCAGTAGCTCTTTAACGCTGGATGAAGGGCTGTGATCTCTTCCCGTGGTGGACGCTCTCCAGCCTTGAGCCACTTTTTGACCAGCTGCAAATGGTCGTCGCGATCCTGCTGTTCCCCCAAGTTTTCTTGAATTACAGCCACGCGCAAGACGACGAGTTGTTGTTGATCCAACCTATCGCAGTACTGGCAGTCCTGTGCCGGGAAAGGGCGTCGGCATTGCCGTGTTTCTTGCCAGGACGATGTTGGATCTCAAAATTGAAACTCTGCAGTCTCTCCAGCCACCTGGCTATTTGTCCCTCAGGTTCTTTGAAGTTCATCAGCCAACGGAGGGAAGCGTGGTCGGTCCGCAGTAAGAACTGGCGGCCTAGGAGGTAAGGCTGGAAATGCGCAATCGCCTTTACCACCGCCAGCAGCTCCTTACGAGTGACACAATAGTTGCGCTCCGGTCGGCTCAGTGTCTTGCTGTAGTATTCTACAACCTTTTCCTCTCCGTTTTGAACCTGGGAGAGAACTGCGACCCAGGCATATTGACTCGCATCAGTGTCCAGGATAAACAGGTCACTGTCACTGGGTTGGGCGAGTATCGGGGCTGTCGTCAAGCGCTCCTTGAGGGTGTTAAATGCGAGCTCCTGTCCTTCCGTCCAAACGAACTTGACCTTTTTCTCAGTTAAGCTGGTGAGCAGCCGAGCTATAGCTGAGAAATCCTTGATGAATCGCCGGTAGTAGGCGCATAGTCCCAAAAAGGATTGGACTTCGGTCTTGTTCTTCGGCTGTGGCCAATGTCGCACGGCAGAGATTTTTTCCGGGTCTGTTGATAGGCCTCTTCCGGTGATGACGTGCCCCAGAAACTTGACTTCCTTCTGGCATACTTGGCATTTTGCCGGTGACAACTTCAGGCCTGCTCCTCGAAGCCGTTGCAAGACAAGCTGCAGGTGGTGAAGCAGCTCCTCGAATGTCTTGCCGTGTACTATCACGTCATCCAAGTATACCAGACAGACCGTGTAGGGAAGTCCTCGGAGCACCAGCTCCATCAAGCGCTGGAATGTGGCTGGGGCATTTGTCAGGCCAAACGGCATCACCGTGAACTCGAACAGACCACTTCCAGTGGAAAAAGCCGTCTTGTCTCGGTCAAGCTCGTCCATTTCTACCTGCCAATAGCCAGATTGCAGGTCCAGTGTCGCGAACCATGTCGACTCTCCTAATGCGTCGAGGGTGAGGTCAATACTCGGCAAAGGGTACGAGTCTTTTCGTGTGAGCTCATTTAGCCTCCGGTAATCCACACAAAACCGGAGGGATCCGTCCTTTTTCTTTACCAAGACTACGGGGCTACTCCAGGCACTCTCTGACGGTCTGACGATCCCCTGCTGGACCATATCCGTCAGCAAAGCCTCGGCTTCTGTGCGGCGAGATAGGGGAATTCTCCTCGGGAGCTGCTTAACGGGGCTGGCATTTCCAACGTCGATTTTGTGCCGGAGTAGGGCCGTGCGTCCCAGATCTGTCTTGGTATGCGAGAACACATCGCTAAAGCCGACTAGCGTGTTCCAAAGTTGTTCTCGCTGTGCGCTAGCCAAGGTGGACACGCTGCGCTGAAAAAGGTCGCCGAAGTGGTGGGGGCCGGTGTCGCGCTCTTTAGCTGGACTCTGCTTGGCTCTTTTTCCAGGACTCCAATCGGTGCATTCGCCGGCAGTACAATTTCTCATTCTGCGAGATTTGCCAACCGAACAGTGACAGTCCCATGCTGCGACGTAGTAAGCATCGGCAGCAGATGGATGTCGTCCGTTAATAAGAGGGACGGCATGATCAGGACTTCCTCTTCGTTCTCGGCGTTTGTCTGCAGCCGCACAGACACTTCTGCTCCTGGGCTCCAGGTATATGCACCGTCTGGCATAGTTTTGCGGCCAGATTAATGGGGTCCTTTTGCCCAAACGGAATAATCTCTTCCTCGATCACCAAAACTCCTCTTTTGAGATCGAGGGTGCAACCGTAGCGGATGAGGAAATCCACGCCAATATTGCAGTCATCCGAGATTTCCGCTACGTAGACGACGTGGGCGGTGGTGAAATTGCCCATCGAGAGCTCCACTTCGATTGTTCCGCTTACTGGAAATGTGTCGCCACTCACACTCTGGATCTGTGCTTTGGATGGTGTCAAAGCAGTCCTCAGATCCGTGTTTTTCAACACCCGAGGGTGGATAATTGTCTGACTGGCTCCAGTGTCGACGATAAGCGGACAATCGACGTCATTGATGCTGCCTGCGACGTAGAGATTATTCACGCTGCCCGCCGATCCGATAAGGATTTTTATAGTGTTGGAGGCCGTGCTCTCCGCCAACTCTTGCCTCAACGAGTCAGCGGGCAGAGGTTTAAATCCTTAAGATCAGCTGTTCTCGGTAGAGGGGTAGGTGGTGCGAAGAGCGGGTTTTCTTGCCAGGGGATCTCAGCCGCACTCGCTGCGGGGGCCTGGATCCTTTCCGCCTGGCTGGTGGAGCTATCTTGCCGCTGTCGCTTCCTTTCCGCAAAACTACTCCCTTCTACAGCACCTCCGGCGATACCCGTGACGTTGATCGCATACGGCCGCTGGTTGCTCGACACAACGTCACAGAGAACGATTGTCTTTTAATGAGGGGGTCCGATGTTGGGGATTAGGCCGCTGGATCCTAGTGGCGTGTACAAACACGTCCTGGCCGTTATCCTCCCGGGTAATGAACCCGTACCTCATCCTCACATTAAACCACTTTACGCGGCCGCGAACCTGCTGCTGGTTCGCTTGTGAGGCGGTACCTGATTTACGATCACCGGCTGGAAGAGATCTCGGCGCCGGAGTGGGCGGGCAGTTCCTGGACTGAGATGGAACGGAAGGACGATTTCCGGGGGTTCCTGTAGATGTCTTGGATCTCCTTTTTCCGTTGGTTACCTTGGAAGCAGCTTCTCCACTCCTTGCCGCATCTTTCGAATCGGTGGGTGGTGTCGGTCGGCTGGTACGAGTAGTTGCAGGCGCCGTTTTCCTCTTTTGTGGCCGATTCCCACGATGTTGGGCGGCTCCTACTACCGATGAGGTCTTCTCCTGCTCTGTTGGCGGCCTACGTTTAGTCTCACGGGCTTTCTTCGGTTCCTTTCGTGCCGGGGGCTGCTTCTTTTCGCTTGTGGGTCGAGATTTCGGCGCTGGCGGTGGTGCTCGGCGTCCAGAATCCCGTCTGGGGCTTCCCCCTGAAGGGATTTCGAGCAGTCGCTTCAGCCTTTTTTCGCTCCGCTGGTGTTCCTCCTTCCTTGACTATGTCAGCGAAACTAACGTTCCTCGAGATGGGAGCATTCGAGGATGATGGGCCCAGTCTGCGCTCCGTTAGACTGGGCGACGTTAGTTTCCCGACTGCTCCTGGGTTTCCTCCTCATTGCCGATGGCCCGCCGATGAGGAATAACGGAGTCCGCCCCTCTCCCCATTCGCCGACTGATTCTAGTCGCGTCACGGCTAGCCTCCACCCTCGTGGCCATCGCCAAAGCCGCTTCCAGCGTCGGAAGAATCGAGTCCCTCACCCTACGCTGAGTGTCGGCGTCCGCAATCCCGTCCACAAATTGCCCTAAGGCAATTCGATTGCGCGCCGTTTCGGGACAATCATAAAAGCTCAGGTAGGTGAGCCTCTGGACATCGGTGGCGAACTCCGTCAGGCTCTCGTTAGCCCGCTGCAACCTCCCACGAAGCTGGATGTGGGCGACCGACACCTGGTACTCTTCGCTGAACCGCTCCTCCATGGCCCGACTGAGGACCCCATAATGGTCCCTGGTTGTCTCCGGTAGCGTATCGTAAAAGTTTAGCGCTGTACCTCGAAGATAAGGGACCAGGTACAACGACTTGTACGTAGCGTCCCAGCCATTAGCCCGTGCAACGGCCTCAAAATGCCTCCGGTAGACATTCCAAGGCTCCTTGCCATCATAATCCCGCGGTGTCAGGGGTATGCGGGCCGGCTGGATCACCGGGAGAAACTCTCTCCTCAGTACCGGAGGCTGATGGTGGGCGAATGTCTCGTTCACCGTTCGGGAAGGTGGTGATGGAACCCTTGACCGTTGGGGCGCACGAGACACGAATGGAGCACGGTGAGAGCAGAGAGGTGGCTCACACACCTCCGCTGGCGGGTCCTGAATCCGTACCCTCGTAGACGAGATGGGACCGGGAGTGAAGGGCATCGGATTACTACTCTCGTCCGTCTCCGGGTCTCTTCGCGTCTCTTGCGGTCGAGACGGACCGGGCTCGGATAATACCGGCAACGAGCTGGACCCGGAGGACGGGTGAGATGGTCCTCCTGTCTGTTCCTGTCTCTTCGGGGAGGTCTGTGGCGTGGAGCTGGCGGTCATCTCCTCCAAAATCTGGTTCACAGCCCCGGCGTGACTCACCTCAACTCGCTCAACCCGTTCCATGAGCTTGGCCATCATGGTGGTGAGACTGGTCATTTGTTTCCGCTGCTCGGACATCTGATGAGTTAGTCCTACCAGCACGTTTTCACTTGCAGTCAGACTCAGGCTGGTATCTGCTAGGTCTGCCGAGTCCCCCGTGGGCTCTTCCCGTCGTCGGTTGCTTTTTTGTTTGCCTTCCGACATCTTTGCGGATAAATTGGGTATTTCCTTCGAAATATGGAAAATACCCCACACCTGACACCAGTGTTACCTTTTTTTTTTTTTTATTAGCGACTGCCTTGTGTCGGAAGCGACAAAGTTTACGGGCAAAAGACAGGCAACGAAAGGTTGAACACCACTGGCTGCACGGAGGGGAAACGTCCTCACTGCAGTGTGTGTGGCTCACCGTCGAAAGCTCTTTGCAAAATTGTAATGGCCGCCGTCTGCGCTGAGCCAATTGCGCTTTTCCTCACGTGCGCTGTGTATCCCTCACTGTGTATGTGTGCCGGTTACCAGCCGTCAGTAGTAAACGAGCGTACAAGTACTTCGGCCGACTGTACTTGTTGGAGCAAATTGTTTGTGTCGCGGGGTGATTACTGCGTGCAATAGTGCGACGGGAGAACAATGCCGTGAAACGCAGGCAAGTGCAGTGTTTAATTCGACGGAAAGTGAAAGTGACCGTGTTTCTTGTTTTTCTTTCCCAGGTGGGCAGATGGGCCAGCGAAAGTCGCCGATGGGTTCCCACTGGAGCACCACAGTGTCGCCGCTGGATCACCGGGGGCGGGCTCAAATAAAGGGGCCGCAAAGGAAGACGTGCCACAAGGATTGGCAGGTAAGTAATCCTGCAATTTCCTTCCCTCGGAAACCCGGGCTCAGATAAATTTGTTATAATTCGCCCAATCGACTTAATTCTCGACGACAGTGAGAAGTGCTTCGCGGTATGTGTACAATGATGACGCCGCGCTCTCGTGGGTGTTGTGTCTGTGGGTAGTGGGCGAAACAAAGTGATCAGCCGGCGGCTTTGCTGGAGAGATGAAAGTCTCTTTTTCCCAGCTCTGTTTTTGTTGACCGGACCGGCTGATTTTGTTTATCTTTTCCCTTTCAAGGGTCAATGGCCTTCACGGCTGGAATGATTGGGCAAGGGCGGCTCGAACAGAAATTTACAAGGCCCACCGCGACTAATTCGGCGAAAGAAATGGCGTGCGAATTTTCTTTCCAGGGCAAAGAAAAACAGAAAGGAACGAAAAATAAGTTGTGGAGGGTACTCACCTCGGGTGGATTGGCCTGCAGATTGCTGATCGCTTGATGGAGGCGGATGAGGTCCTCGTAGTCCTGGGCTATAGTCCAACGTCCTGGGGTTCCCACGTTGTCTACACTCACGGCACTCTTTCCTTGTTCACACAACAAAAATCCAAGTCAAAATAATTCGCACTAAAATAATTCGTGTCACTAAATAAATAGTCCGGGTTTATTCCACTATTCGGTTGTAAATTTTGCACTTATTTATTTCGCTACCACCATCTAATTTCACGTTTCCACTTCACGATCCGCTTATATCGGTGGTTCGTTCGCAAGAGACCGAGCCAGAGCTCTCGAGCTGCGACAGCGCGCTGAGGTCCCGCTACGGTCCTTCCGGTACCCTGCGGACCAAATTTCTTCGGCCTTGCGGGTGAGTTCGTTGACCCTGGGCTTTGATTAATGCCTAAATTTAATGCTCTCTTTTTTTCTTTCAGCAAGAAAATTTATGCGGCACCCCAGAGCCAACGGAAGGAAGACGGAACCCTGCTCTTCGATGGAACACAGGTATTCCGGTAGCCAGATTTTCTTCAATTAATTTTTCCCTTTCTCTTCCAAGAAATTTTGTAACAATATGTACACATTCCTAAGGAACGGCGAAAGAAATGGGACAGGAAAGGTGAGAAGGGTCTAATGGTTGATTACAGTGAAGATGTAAAAGGATACAGGATATACTTTTCACAAAAGAATACTGTTGAAACTAAGAGAGACATTGTTTTCTTAGATCAAGTAAATAAAGTGCAGGACTCAGCCGAGATAATAACTTTATAAGACCAACCATCACAGGACACTGAAATAGCGGTAAATGAAGAAAATAGAGCATTGGAAGATGCTGATGGTGTGAATAGCTCTATTGAAGAAGATGTACTCTATGATTCAAGATCTGTAAGTGATTATGAACCATGTATAGATGAGTTAAGTTCAGATGAGTCATTCAGTGTGGATGCACCACCAATCCGTAAGAGGTCTGAAAGAAGAAGGAAACAGACTTCTTTCTATAATTGCAACAATGTGCTGACTAATGCAGATCCTGATCCTTGGACATACAAGGATGCCATGAATAGGAGAGATGCTCCTGAGTGAAGGAAGGCCATTGAGAGCGAGCTGCAAACACTGAGTGAAAACAATACATGGGTAGTGCACAACGAGCCTGTGGATCCAAGTAAGGTCATTAGTAGTAAATAGGTGTTCAAATTTAAAGGTCTAAATCAGTATAAAGCCAGATTGGTTGCTAGGGGGTTTGAACAGGATAGTGCACTAAGTTATCAAGACATCTATGCTCCAGTAGCAAAGTTATCTACTTTTACGTTATTTGTAACTATTGCCACTAAATCAAATTTGCAAATCTATCAAATGAATGTTACCGGAGCATTTTTGTATGGGGAAATTCAAGATGAGGTCTATGTTCAGTTATCTGAAGGTGCTTATTCCAATAATGAAAATATTGTTAAATTTAACAAATCATTATATGGCTTAAAAATTTCCCCTAAGTGTTGGAATAATAAGTTCAATAATGTAATGACTAGAGAGAGTTATCTTATATCAAGCTGTGATTCATGTTTGTACAAAAGATATAATGGAAAAGAAAAAATTTTTGTACTGTTATATGTTGACGACCTATTAATATTTGGAACAACTAATTCAGAAATTACTCAGTTTAAAACAGCATTAAATAGTGAATTTAAAATGAAAGATCTAGGAGGTGTATCTGATTTTCTAGGTATTAACGTAAATCAAAATTTAAAATCTGGTATTACTGAACTTAGTCAGGAAAGTTAGTTGGAGAATGTTCTTACAAAATTTGAAATTGAAAATTGTAAACCGATGCCCTCAACCATGGACAGTAATTTCAACTCCAATATACATATTTGAAAATCAACAAGTCGATAAAAACATTGAAAAAAAAATGTAGACAAATAATAGTGAGTTTAATGTATGCTGCGCAGGGTATAAGGCCAGACTTGTGTTTTGCTGTTTCAATGCTAAGTAGATATCAGTATTGTGCTAATAATGTACTGTTAGATGCTTTAAAAAGAGTATTACGTTATGTAAAATATACATTAAATTACAAGTTGATTTATAGGTGCACAGATGAAATTTTAGAAGGGTTTTGTGATGCTGATTGGGGTGGGGACTTAAATGAGAAAAGATTAAAGCATGTAGACATTCGGTTCCATTTTGTCAAAGATTTAATAAAGAATAATAAAATATGTGTTAAATATATTACTACCAGTGAACAACCTGCCGATATGTTTACAAAAGCTTTAAATAAAGAATTGTTCCTAAGATGTATTAAGAAATGTAATCTTGAGTAGAAAGATATGCATATAACATATAGTATTTTTTTTCTGAATATTGAAATATTTGTAATAGTAAGTTAATTTAATCTTTGGAATGTTGAATGTTTTGGCTCTGTAAAATATCCGCATTTATTATTCATCAGTAACATGTTTTTTTTTCTTTTTCTAAAGGGTCTTTCAGAATGAACGCTCACAATTTTTTAGGTTATAGCGTTGTAACGTACCCCATGTACGCAACGAAATGAGGCTAGCTAGAGAGAAAGTGCCGGGTTCCAACTAAGCAATATGCTTCGCCACAAGAAGAAAATCTGGCGCCGCGTGTTTTTCTGACCGGCTAAACCACGGCTCTACTTGGACGTTTTGTATCTTTTTGGTAAGGCAACAAGATGGGTAATTAAATGGAAATAAAAAGAGGTGCAATAATTAAATGAATTTTGGAGAAAAAGTGGGAAAAACATTAAATTTAGGAAATTTCAGAGTTTTTTTCCAATTTCGAAAGTTACTGTTGTTGTTACTACAGTTGTAGAGGTAGATCAACATTGTTGGAATTTTTGAAAAGCACATTAAAATAGTAGTTCTTAGGCGTGAATTTAATGTCACTACTTGAGTATATCACAAGATAAAAGTAACTCTAAAACTACGCAAAATTTAAGAACATAACATATGTAACATATATGAGGGTGATTCGGTTACCCCTCAATGCACCTAAATTTTACCTTTGGACGTCACTTCTCCGGCTAGCCTGTATATTGAAAAAATTACTTAATAAGATAAATAGGTACTCAACTCATGTGTAATCCTTTGGCTACATCCGCTGCAACGCGGATCGTTTTGTTTTGTTCCTCTTCTTCATAACTTCAGGTTTCCTTAATTTTTTCTTTAACTAATTTTCCTTGGTTTCAATTCGCTCTAATCTGAACTCCTTCTTTTTATTATCCTTAATTTTTTTTTTAATTTTCGCCTCTCATGGGCCACAACTCACAAGTGCCGGACTGAATTTTAATGCCACATGTAGGAGAGAGAGTTTGACGCGTTTTTGCCGGCACTTTTAAAGCCTCGCTTCTGCAACTCCCCTACCGGAACTACTAAAGTAAGATGGATCCCATGGATCAATTCGCTCAAAGCACAAATAAACGTAACGTGTGAATACACTTGCCGATTCCTGGAACTGGTTGCATCAATTCTACCAGTCAAGATCCAACCAAAAATCGTATTTTGCCCTGCGGGGGAACCTCGGGGTCCCTTGCGTACTCCATCACAGATGATGTAGGGATAAATATCAGCACCAATAATCAGATCGACTTTGTTGGGAGTAGCGAAATGTGGGTCTGCTAAATCTAAATCATTTATATGACTCCACTGCAAATGCGGAACTTTGATGCTTGGAAGAAATTCTGTCAACCTTTCGAGAACAAGCGCCTTCACCGGCACGTTTATTTGTGCTTTGAGCGAAGTGATCAGTAATTGCACCGACTGATATGCTACTGCAGTTCCATTAGAACCTATTCCTGTGATCTCTGTTGAGGTAGGTTCAGTGGCAATGTTTAGTTGTTTTGTCAGCGCCGACGTTATGAAGGTCGCTTGGGAACCGGGGTCAATCAACGCGCGAGCTGTGATGACTCCAGTTGGGCTGTGAATTCCTGCTTTTGCTGTGGCAAGCAGAACAGCTTGTTTTTCACAGGCGAAGTGGGCAGCAACCTGAGAATTCACATTTGCATCAGGTGCGGCGATATGGAGCAAGCTATGATGTTTCTTTTTACATTCAATGCAGCGTGATTTACTACGGCATTTTTCGATAGAATGAAAACTTCCTAAACAATTTAGGCAGTACCCCTTATCTTTCGCGATTCGTACTCGTTCCGTTGGATTGCATTTTACAAATGCCTTGCAAACTCGAATAGAATGGTTTTCCTCGCATAGCTTACAGGTGATTTGATTGGTGTGAAAGCTCTGAATTGGAGTGTCGTTTTTCGTTGAAGGTTTTGAATGCTTGTCAGTGCACTGTGTGCCGTTTAGAGTTTCGAGCATTCGAAATCTTATCTCAAGGAAGTGCTTGAAAGCGGTCCATGATGGGTAATCAGTATTATCTGATAGTTTTTCCTCCCAACATCTGTGAGTTTCAGCTGGGAGTTTTTGAATTAAGAGGTGTACAAGAAGAGGGCCCCACTCTTCTATGGACACATTCAAGTTGCTGAGGGAGGCCAAACACTCAGTGGTTGTGTCTATCATGACCTTGATGGCGTTAGCTGACTCATGCGAGGATTTCGGCTGAGAGGTCAGCATGCGGAGCTGTGCTGCTATTAGAATACGCTTGTTTTCATACCGTGCAACTAATGCATCCCATGCTGCCTTGTAGTATTCGTTCGTAATAGGAAACTGTTTAATTACTTTGCTCGCGTCACCCACCACATTGGCCTTGAGGTAGTGTGACTTCTGTACACTGGCAATAGACTCGTTTGAATCTATGAGAGATTTGAACAAATCCCGGAAATTCACCCAGTCGGTGTAGTTTCCTGAGAATTTGGGGAGCGATATGGTCGGTAATGTGATTGGTGAAGCAGTTGCTGGGGGGAGACTCTTTGGTCTGTAAGAGCTAGATTGTTCGTTAGAGTCCCCAGGGGATCTGGCAAGGGCCTCTAGTTTGTCCACTAATTCACCCTTGAAATCATAGAACAGTTCTTCGCAAGAAGAATACTGTTCTTTGCTAAAATAATCGTGCTCTTTTTGAGCTGGGGTGACTTGCGCGGAGATCTGTCTGTCATTCGCTGCAAATTTATTCCACAATTCGTGCCATCCGTTGACACGGCCGAGATAGTAGCCGTGTGTTCGCTTAGACAGCGCGGTTTTTCGTGTATTTGACACGAATCGATTCATCTATTCGATGATCGATGTCTGCTGGGCCAAAAGGGTGTTCAGCACGAGACCTTGTTCGCCGACATTCTCCATGTTTTAGTTTTAAGTTTTGTTTTTTCTCTTGTAACGCACTGAACGACGAACACGATATAAAGGAGGGGAGTCAATTACCGGTCAGAAGGGGTGATTAGAGGTGAATTGGGAGTTGATTTGGTTTCCAGTGAAAGTTGTCTGGTCGACACAAGCTTCCTTCTAGTTGTTCGGTTTCCAGTGAAAGTTGTCTGGTCGACACAAGCTTCCTTCTAGGGACATCTTCCTTTTTGTTCCTTCCTGTTTTGCACTCACTTGGCTTCACTGGGTGTTATGTTCACAATTCACTCGATCACTGATTCGCAAACGATCCGGTTCGAGATAAACGACCGTTTAAAAATTAATATAAATCTTTAATAATTAATAATAATGTGGTGTGGGTCGTCTTCAGCTAAGGCCAGTAAGATGGGCGGAGGAGACTATCTCCTCAGGGAATGCTTCGGGGTATTGCCGCATAGAACCCAGTGAAGACCGCATATGCTTCGCATTAAGCGGAGTGAGTAATCACCGACCGCAATTAGGGCAGGTCATGGTGATAACGATAAACAAATCACTCCGCTAGCGGCCGGCCGGTGTGTTTTGGTGGCATCAAGTTCAAGTGCGAGTGCATGCAAGTACAAATGCAGCGCATGGCTTGCAGTGTATGGTTACGACACCTTCCCCCTTTGGGAAAAAAAAAAATTTTGACTAGAAAATTTTTTTTTGTTGTGCTTTTTAATCGAAGTGCTTATTAATCGAAGTGCTTTTAGTAATGAGTTTTCTGTGCTCATTGCTAGGAATATGGCCTTACATGTACTTATTTAATATTATTATTCTATTACATATATATTGTTTTGTGTACATGCTAGGTATTCGTATTTCTTATCTAATTTACATTGGTAATTAAGTATTTTAAAAGTTTTCTTATACGTATGCTATAATAATGTGGTGTTTCTTAATTGTTTATTTTAACATACTGTTTACATCGTAATTGTTTATTCCTATAATTTCCTTAGCTTATTTTTGTGTATTACCATGTATTTATTTTCCTTATCTACTACTGTACAGTTCACAGAATCTATTTCTGTTACAACATATGGTCCTTTATATAGCGGATCCAATTTTTTCCTGTTTTGTACTTCTATGAGTACCTTGTCACCTATTTCCAAAACTAGAGGGTTACAATTGCTTTTACTAGCTTGGTTTCTGACTTCCTTTGATTTCTTCAAATATTGTTTTGCCTTATTTAAGGACTTTTGTAGTCTAAATTTTAATTCTTTACTGTACAAATCGTAATTGTATACCGGCTCTGGTTGACTAATTTCTAGTTCTGATGGAATGCTGACGTTTTTTGAGTATATCAGTTCAAATGGGGTATATCCATGTGCGATGCTCGGTGTGGTGTTATAACAAAATGCGTAGTACGGAATCCATGTGTCCCAATCATCCCTGTTATCGTTCAGGAAGCATCTTAAGTATTCGTTAAGGCACTTGTGATTTCTCTCTAACGCTCCTATTGTCTCTGGGTGTGCTACTGTTGCAAACAGTTGCTTGATTTTCAGAATATTACACATTTCTGTGAAAACTTGGTTTTTATATTCTGTTCCCAGGTCCGATTTGATCTTATTCATCGGCCCGTAAATCAGTATGAACCCATGAACTAGCGCGTGAGCAATGGTGTTTGCTTCTTTATCTTTTGTCGGGATAATTATGACGTACTTACTTAAATCAC
Source organism: Neoitamus cyanurus (assembly GCA_947538895.1). Classification (NCBI taxonomy): domain Eukaryota; kingdom Metazoa; phylum Arthropoda; class Insecta; order Diptera; family Asilidae; genus Neoitamus; species Neoitamus cyanurus. The sequence continues at coordinate 5,318,097 of OX384547.1, forward strand.
ATTGTATAGTAACTGCGTAGCGGTTGCCGTTGACTGTTTTTGTGAACGGTCCTACCGTGTCTATGGATACGATATCAAAGGTGTTTACAGGTGTTGTTGTGACCTGTATCGCTTCCTTGTTGCGCTTTTGGTGCTTGTTCTTCGCGCACAGCTCGCATTTGCGTATATAATTCGCTATGGATCTTCTCATCCTACTCCATTTGTATAGATCTTTCAGCTTCCTGAACATTCTGGACTGTCCAATGTGTCCTCCAGTCGGCGTTGAATGGAAGTTGTACAGTATTTCTTGTATTTCATTATCGCTTTTGATATATCTTTGCGGTTTGTATATTAATATATTCACGAACTTTAATCTTTCGTTACCTAGGCTTTTAAATGCGGTTATATTCATTATTTTAAATAAATCACTTTCTGCAGAAAGCTTCAGAGTCGAAGTCTGAAGTAGTTTATTAATATCTTTTTCCAGTACTTCAAATACCTGCACTAATGCTGGTTCTACTAGCTGGTTATATATTTTTATGTACCGCTTATCTATTATCTCATTTTTGCGCATTATTTTTATTTCTATTTCATCTTTCTTGTAGCTACTTATTTGTATTTCCGGTATATGTTGTATCTTCGATGGAGATAGTGCTTCCATGACGCGCAGTTGATCAGACTGCGGTTCTATTGGGTTTAACTCCTTTTCCTCAGGACTTGTTGTACTTTTACTTCCTTTTGTCATTGCACGAGTTCGTACTCGTATACATTAATTTCTTTCAAATCGTTTACATCAATTTTGATTCTCGATAACGCATCTGGTCCCACATTTTCTTTTCCCTTGAGGTATTGAATCTCAAAGTCAAATTCCTCGAGGTCCAATCTCATACGTGTCAACTTTGATGAGGGATTTTTCATCCCGAACAGGTAGGCTAGTGGACGATGGTCCGTTTTAACTAGAAATCTCCTACCGTAAACATATGGTTTAAAATATGTTATAGCCCAATGGATCGCTGTGAGTTCTTTTTCGATCGTGGATTTGTTCTTTTCTCCGGGCGTGAAAGTTTTGCTTGCGTATGCGATTGGTAGTTCTTTACCTTCGATATTTTGGGAGAGAATTGCTCCACAAGCTTCATTCGATGCATCCGTTGATATGATAAACGTTTTGTCAAAGTCAGGGTGCTGTAGTATTGTTGGAGACATTAAAATATTTATCAGCGTTTTAAATGCTTGCTGATGTTCATCTGTCCATTCGAATTTTACATTTTTGTGGAGTAGTTTGTTTAACGGTATTGCGATGTTTGCAAAATTCGGTACGAAGCGTCTGTAATAATTACAGAATGCAACGAAACGTCGCACTTCGTCCGCGTTTTTCGGAACTGGGTAGTTTTTTATAGCTTCATATTTAGAACTATCTGGTCTGATGCCTTGTGCCGTTATCTGATGGCCTAAATAAGTCACTTCCGTTTGGAAAAACTTACATTTTTCTGGGTTTAATTTTAAGTTTCTCTCACGTAGCCTTTCAAATACTTTTATCAGATTCTTAAGATGATGTGACTGGGAACATCCTATCACAATTATATCATCTATGTACAGGAATGCTATTTCAGGAGTCAATCCTGCCATCGCGATAGCCATCATTCCCTGAAAGCTATTTGGGCTTATATTAAGTCCGAAAGGAAGTCTCGTGTACTGATAATGACCTTGATTCGTGGAAAAAGCGGTAAACTTCCTCGAATTTTGTTCTAGAGGGATTTGGTGAAATCCTGACATGAGATCTAATGTCGAGAAATACTTAGCTCGACCCATTTGATCGAGAATATCCTCCAATCTTGGGAGTGGAAACTTGTCAGCTAGAACTTTCTTATTCAGATTACGGAAATCGACTACGAGTCGCCATTTCTTTTCTTCATTCGTGGACTTCTTTGGTACCAGAAGTATTGGTGAATTATATTGCGAAATTGAATTTTCTATTATACCATCGTTTAGCATTTGCCCTACCTGTCGATTAATTTCGTATTTGTGAACTTCCGGGATCCGGTAATTCTTAGTGTATACCGGGACTTTGTCGGCTAGTTCTATATTTTGCTGGTAGAAATTATTCGTCGACAGTGATTCTTCTTCTAGTGCAAATACATCATGGAATTGTCGGCACGCATCCTCAAACTGTGTTTTTGCATAGTCTGGAATGTTGTTGAAATTTAATTTTGAGATTACTTTATGTGCTCTATTTGCACTGCTTGATGTTGTATCTAAGATATGGAAATTTGATAAAGGTTCTGTTTTTATAACAGATTCCTTTATAATTGTTGTTTTGCTAGTGGTATTTAAAATTCTGACTACTGGGTTATTTTTAGAAATTATGGTGCCTGATATAAAAATTCCGGGTTGCACTTCTGTGTTTTGGATAACTAAATCACAGGCTTTGGCTATTTCAGGAATATTAATTTTCCTAACTATTTCGCATCGTGGTGGTATAACTATTGAATCTGGCGTTGGTCCACTAGAGATGGGTAGTACTAAAATTTCGCCATCAATGGTGATTGAAAGAGTCCACGTATCGTAATCTATGTTAGCTTTAAACTTCGTGAGGAAATCTAACCCTAAAATCGCATCCGCTTCGATTGCGAAGTCCTCATTCACGATTTGAAACGTGTGTTTGACCGATACTTGTTCGTTAAATATGATTTGTGTTGTAGTTGTTCCGATTGATTGTTTCTTTGTGTTGGTTACTCCTTGAATTATGCATGTACCCTTTGGATTATACAGCTGGTCGTCGCTGATTTTCTCTCTCTTGAAAATGGAGATATCCGCTCCAGTATCTATGATGAATGTGCAATTTGCATTACACATCTCAACATATGCTCGGATAAAATTTGTTAACGAGAGATTTAATTTGTATATCCGGGGTTCGACTGCGGTGTGCCCCCCAACCGGGCTACTTCTGCTGCAGGCTGGGGGACTTGTACTTCCCCCGCCTCGTAGTGGTTCACTCTCCTGTTTTGCGCATTTCCTTGGTTGTAATTATTCTGATTTCCATTTGTTTGCTGCGCTTGCCCGTTCCTGCTTCCCCTGTTGTGACTATTATACGACTGTCCGTTATTTTGACCATTATTCGGTCTGTTGTTACCGTAGCCATTATTGCCATTATTATTATAACCGTTGTTATTGTTGTACCCATTATTGTTGTACCTATTATTATTGTATCCGTTGTTATTTGGTCTGTTATTGTTATAACCATTATTGTTGTACCCATTGTTATTGTATCTGTTATTATTGTTAAACCTGTTATTTCTACCTCTATTAGGGTAGCTCGAGGATCTCCCTGGTTGGTTGCTTCTATATTGCAATACCATGTTGGACTGGGGATTGTCTACTGCGATAGCCTTTGTCGCTATTTCTGATAACGTTGTCAAGTTGCTAGCTTTTAGTATTATATTACTGCCGTTTCTGCGTTTGCAAGATTGTTTACAAATGCTTGCACCGAGAACTTTTCTGCTATTTTCTCAGCAGCGTCTCCTGTTGCTACTTCCTCAGATATGAAGGCTCTCGATAATTGTCTCGATAAGCCATCTATCTGGCTGTAGAAGTCTGTTAGCTTTCTGTTCCCTTGCTGGCAGTTCCTTAGTTGTGCTAGTATCGCGTCCGACGATAACTTCGGCTTAAACTTCTGCCTTAGTTTTTCCTTTATTAGTTCGACTGAGTTGATCTCCACGCCGATCATGCCCTTAGCTCTTCCTATGATACGCGTTCTGATGAATTTTATCATAGTGGCTTTATGTTCAGCCGGCGTTAACTCGTCTAGTAGTTCTAGTAGTCTGAACGATTCAGTTTCTTCCTCCTTTCCTTCATACGTTTGTAACCATGCCGAGGCTGTCCTTATATCGAACGCCATTTTAGGTCTTTTCTGAGACTCTATAAGGGGTAATATTTTACTCGCTAACTCTTTAATCTGCACAAAGATTTCCTTTATCTCTAGGATAGTTTCAGCCGTTGCTACTACCCTAGTATGTGCTTTAGCTTGCTCGTATAACTCATATACGAGTTGTTGCTTTTCTTTCAGAGTTTTCTCCGTATAAGGACGGTTTTTGGACTTGTTGAAATTAGCTAGAATATTCTGAAGTTCTTCCTTTACTTCTCGTAGCTTGTCCATCCGTTAAGCCATTGGCTGTTGTCGCGTGCCGGGTTATTTTTGATAAAATCTCCTATTGCTTTGAAGCTGATGTTCGTCAAGCAGACTACTAGCAGAACTAGCATTAGGAATGCTACCAGAATAATTAAAGGTTCACGCATTGCGTGTATATACGAAAAGCAAAAAAAATTTTTTTTTGAATCAAAATTTAGCTATTATTTATTAAAACTTCCTGACTCCTTAGACATGTAAGACCGCTGGGGATTGCAAGTACTTTTTCTTTAATCTCCTTTTATGGTCCTTATATAACACATAAAGAAATTGCACCGCTTTGATTACAATGATTAATACTAGCAAAAATAAAATCTGCTTACTCTCTACGCTAACTGTATCCTCTATGTTTACATTATTTACTATTTCGCCGTTATTGTCGGCCTGCTTAGATTGGGTTTTTCCCATTATATTCGTTTCAAAGACAATTCTATTTAATATTTAAGATATATAATTCCTTTAATAATAATTGATCATATATATTCCTATCCTATTGGTTATTACAAATATTTCCCTATATTAGCTGATTATTACGACTATTTCTCATAATGATAATTTGCTATGTTCCTATTTTATCTAACTCCCGCTTATTTGTTGCTGATTTTTTTTCCCTTTTTTAGACGGTTTAGGTCTCTTTTAGATTTTGCCAGCAATAACTGGTATTTTACTCGCTCCGCCTGGGTTACTGCTATCCTTACAAGCTCCTCGTATCCTGTAATAGTTTTTGCTAAACGGGTTCGCTTGCCTCCTCGCGTCGGCTTGGCGGGTTTTATTGTTGTCTCCTGAGCCTGCGTCTTCCTTCTTCGCTGGTACTCCTCGATGGTGAGTTTCCTTGGCCCTGGGATGTATCTTGGTGGGTCTTCTGATTCTTGATGAGGGTCTTCTGATTTCCGCACTGGCTTGGGGATGTATGGCTCAGGTTGTCGGCCTCCCGGGTACAGTGTCAGGTGCTCGATGCTCTTCTCCGGTATGTGTCTTTTCGCCAGGTTGAAAAGGCCGTCGAATCTTCGGTCAAGTTCGCTGCTCATCCTCTGTCTTCTTCAGATTTTCAGCTTGTCAATGGTCGTCGTCCAGGTAACAATTTCTTCCTAATGATGTTCTTCAGATCCGAAGATTGCAGCTTGAGATCACGGTCGCCATGTGGTGTGGGTCGTCTTCAGCTAAGGCCAGTAAGATGGGCGGAGGAGACTATCTCCTCAGGGAATGCTTCGGGGTATTGCCGCAAATGGTGCAAGGCACTACTTGAAGTATTCAAAAGGTGCAAGCTCTAGAGCTACACCAAGTGAAACCACCGAATGTCCAGTTAATAATCCCTGTTTATTGAAATTTGCTTAGCCTATTTATACAAAAATGTTCAACTGTGTTAAACACTGAACGATGGCCACACTCCTAGCACTTTAGCACTTTCTTCGATGTTCTTTCTCTTACGTACACCGTGTATTCACCCGAATGCAAAAGGGGTGTCGTATTGCACGCATTGCACTAATTTATTGACCCAATGGTCTTACGCAACTTGAGTCGCCCAAAGTATTTCACACGGCGCTTGCGCTTGGGTTTCTTCACATGCTTAGTTGTTTATTTAGCATTTGGGCCGAGTTAATGAGTACGTTTACTCAATCGGCCCGTGGTGGGTGCATAGAACCCAGTGAAGACCGCATATGCTTCGCATTAAGCGGAGTGAGTAATCACCGACCGCAATTAGGGCAGGTCATGTTGATAACGATAAACAAATCACTCCGCTAGCGGCCGGCCGGTGTGTTTTGGTGGCGTCAAGTTCAAGTGCGAGTGCATGCAAGTACAAATGCAGCGCATGACTTGCAGTGTATGGTTACGACAATAAACAACAATACACCTTAACTACTTTACGGTTAGGAATACAAATTAATTTAACGTTATTGAAATTTACAAGATAAAAATTTACGACCGTTCGTGGGTCGTCTTCAGCTAAGGCCAGTAAGATGGGCGGAGGAGACTATCTCCTCAGGGAATGCTTCGGGGTATTGCCGCAAATGGTGCAAGGCACTACTTGAAGTATTCAAAAGGTGCAAGCTCTAGAGCTACACCAAGTGAAACCACCGAATGTCCAGTTAATAATCCCTGTTTATTGAAATTTGCTTAGCCTATTTATACAAAAATGTTCAGCTGTGTTAAACACTGAACGATGGCCACACTCCTAGCACTTTAGCACTTTCTTCGATGTTCTTTCTCTTACGTACACCGTGTATTCACCCGAATGCAAAAGGGGTGTCGTATTGCACGCATTGCACTAATTTATTGACCCAATGGTCTTACGCAACTTGAGTCGCCCAAAGTATTTCACACGGCGCTTGCGCTTGGGTTTCTTCACATGCTTAGTTGTTTATTTAGCATTTGGGCCGAGTTAATGAGTAAGTTTACTCAATCGGCCCGTGGTGGGTGCATAGAACCCAGTGAAGACCGCATATGCTTCGCATTAAGCGGAGTGAGTAATCACCGACCGACATGACCGGGCAGGTCATGTTGATAACGATAAACAAATCACTCCGCTAGCGGCCGGCCGGTGTGTTTTGGTGGCGTCAAGTTCAAGTGCTAGTGCATGCAAGTACAAATGCAGCGCATGACTTGCAGTGTATGGTTACGACAATAAACAACAATACACCTTAACTACTTTACGGTTAGGAATACAAATTAATTTAACGTTATTGAAATTTACAAGATAAAAATTTACGACCGTTCGCGGTAAGTGAGGTAAGTAGACTGAGGCAGGCTTTTCGACCCTCGATTCAGTGCAAAATCGATGAGTTGCGTACACTGCAGTTTTGATGGATCAATTGCACGCGCATGTCGCCACTCATCAATTTCGTACTTTCCGCTACTCAACTTTCGGCGCGGTGGTTTCCAGTGGTCGCCTTAAGTTGACCGGGTAACCGCTCCAAGGTTGTCTTAACAACAATATACAATAATTCAAATTTAATGAATGCCCAAATAAAAAAATTTTATCTTATAAGAACCTCCCATGTGTGTATGTGTATGTACTTAATTTTTTCATGCATACCTGCTGCTGTATCCAAATAATAAAATTATATCTTATAATAACCTTGGGTCCCATGTGTGTATGTGTATGTATTTAATGTTTGTATGCATTACTGCTGCTGTGTTTGAATCACTTACTGTAGGTGTTGATGTATCTGAATCCACGTGAGTTTGAAAGTATGAATGAGTGCATCCGGACGAATGCCTAGGTATACATGATTTACAGAGTCTGGAAAATTTATACACTATGGCCTAAAGCGCGGACAGTGAAATATCACGTGTTCCACGTCCTCTTTTTGGCTGTGACACCTCAGACAGATAGCGGAACTATCATGTCCGTGTAGATATTTCCTGTAGTTTCCGACGTGACCTGATAAGAATTGTGCCAGGTAGTAGATCACATCTCCATGTTCCCGGTTCGTCCATTTGTCGATGTCTACAATAATTTGGTGTGTCCATCTTCCTTTTGTTTCAGTGCTCCACCTGGCTTACCATCATCCTACAGCCCAATCTGCTTGCTGATACTATGGGAAAAATCTTAGAAAGGATTAGCCACAACTGGCTACTTCCGATAGCCGAGAAAAACGAAGCATTATCAGAGCGACAGTATGAATTCACGTAGGCGCGTTCAGCGGCATGTGTCATAGCCGGCAAAATACTAGATGCGTACTGTGTCATCAACAATTAAAGGACGATCATCAAGAAAGAGGAAAGGCTGAAGTCGATTAACGCATGACAAAGCCGATGGAGCACCGAGGTATACATTAGTATATCCAGGTTAATGTGTGCATGTGTGTCAGATTCAGGTGAATGTGTGCATTCATCTGAGTGAGCGTTTATGCAGCAAATAAGTCGTGAATATGATGAGTTCAATGTTGAGTACGGGTAGGTGTGTGTGTATGGATGTGTAAAGACGGGAGTGTGTCTGTCGGTTCCCCAAAAAGGTAACTCCGATAATGCGCATCTGAAAAATAATTTGCTAAGCAGTATCGGCCACTAAATTTTATGATTCCTTTGGGAATATAACACACCTCCTCTTACCCGGGGAGATTTCTCTGAAATCTCGTCAAACATCGAGAATAAAATAAAACAACAAAGAATAAAATAATGACAAATCTCGCATAAAGTGATAGAATACTCTAGATTAGACAATAATATCCTCAAAATCTAGTTAATAATTAGAAACTATATCATCCATTTGAGTGGGCCAATAAAATATAAGACACTAGCGAATACCTGTAGCATAACTTATATAACGGAAACAGTATCACCTTAGTCACTTACTTCTCCTGACATAAGAGATTTCTTTAATATACCCAACACATTGGCTTGGCAAACCTGCAGAGGTAGACCTCCTACCACGGTTGCTCAGCGATTTTTCTAATGGCCGTGTGCCCTGCGGGTTGTTTACGAACTGATTAAGTGACTTGACAGACCGAACATCTTCTTACATACGAAGCTGCATCTTGTTTCCTCTTCGACCAATAAAAATTCTGAGCAAGATGGTCATAAGTTTTATAAACTCTGCAATGACCCGCTACAATCTCGTCGTGTGCTTTATACATTAAAGCTTTCCTATTATGTTGATTTTTGGACTACTTTTCCATAATACCGATCCGTCTGCGAGTGCCGGATAACGAGGCCGTATATGTTTGAAAAGTTGTTCGTCCTTAATTCGCCAATCTGAATATTTTGCCGGTTCTTCCTTGACTCTTCCTAACATTATACTCTACCATTTATCGGGCACTGAATTGGATTATACAATAGTACTAACTGTTGGAACTGATCGGGATAACCAGTCAGGCAACAAATGCTCTTTCTATTTATGATGAATAATCTCGAAATCGTATTGCTGCATTTTCATAGCTAATCTTCCGGTAGGGTCTTTTAAATTGTGGAGCCATACCAAAAACGTAGGGTCCGTAACTACAATAAATATCATGCCTTCTATTTAAGAGCGCAGCTTGTGAATCAGAGGCACTCTGGCTCTGTTGTAGAGTAATTGCGCTCGCAGCGGTTTAGCAAACGATTGAGGTTTTCGCCATTAATCTCCTGCATTAAGGCCTAAATCCATAGAGTCCGTCGGCATCAGGCGTCGCTTTGTGCGGCGCCGCACAACTATGGAATACATGCATGCATATGGGAGTTAACCCATAGCCGAAGCGCGCGGTAGCGCGTCGCGAGAGAGAATTTTAGAGGAATCTTCTATATTTCGCGCGGCAGCGCGTCGTAAGAGAGCTACTTAAGAGAAAAGCGACGCGAGACGGATTCTATGGGTTTAGGCCTTTAGGACTGCTCCTAAGCCAAAGCAAAGAATATCTCTCAACAAGAAGGGACACTTTAATACACATGAAAATGCCTAATTGCACACTAGTGTCTAGAAAAAACATCCAGAAAAATTTCCTATTAGCTAAAACAGAATTGAACGCGTACCATCCTTTTCCTGTAAGCAATTAAGAGAGAGAACCATAGCCGCAAAAATTTCTCACGTACTGCATGTACAGAGTCAGATACAAAATGCAGCTTTTTTTTACTATCGAGTTTTCAGGCGATTTCTAATTTTCTCTATTACCATGCCATAGTAGTGCTACCTCTCCTCGTGATCACAAAGCATAGGAACAATGCGATTCAAGAAGGGGGGAAAGAAGGTAGCGCACACGTAGATGATATATACGCACGCGGATGCTCTCATTTTTCAATGTGCACTTTCAGGCGATTTCTACCGATTCTCAGCAACTGTGTGCGGCGCTCACGCGGCTAGAGAGCCAATGTAGGGTGGTGTTATTTTGTGCGAAATTTGCCTTGACTTGAAAAGCTCCAAACATTTTAAAATGCAATTAAGTAAATGGCTGCTCTTTCTTTTTAAAAATTATGGGTACACATCATATACGGCGATTTGCGAGAGGCAGTTATCAGGAAATAAGTTTTGTACCCTGCTGGAAAATAGAAATTGTTTACAATAAAATCATGCACCCCGTAGAAGTGTTTCATTTTCTTAGCACCTCCCCTCAAATTTTTGTTTTGCTCTCACGTATTACTTGTTTATAACTATCTATTTCCCACAAAATGAAACGTCTGGTCTGGTTAACGGTACCCAAGGTCACTAAAATATAAGGGAAAACATCCAGAGGGGCCCTTCTTGTTGTTAGATATTTTTGGCCAAAGCCAGAAGCATCAGTGTAGAAGGAAAATCAAAATCAGGGCAGCGTAAAATTGGTGCCCTAACCAATTGCTCTTTTACATTACGAAAAGCTTCGTCGCAAACTGTTGCCACTTTTTCAGCAATTCCCCTGATAGAAGTGGTCAGACAAATTAGGAATAAATCTCCGGTACCACGTTACGACTCCGATAAAACGGCGTACCTCGGATACTTTCGGACTCGGAATATCTAGGATGCATTTTATTTTATCAAGGTCAACTTGCAATCCGCGTGCGCCAACAACATACCCCAAATAGCGCAATTCGGACCTTCAAAAATCGTAATTCATTACGAATCCTGCCTGAATCAATTATCCAAAGACTTTCCGTAACACTTTTGCGTGCTCCTTAAATGGTTGTGTAACGATTATGATGTCATCCAAATACAAGAATACATACTATTCTAAGACTCGGTCCACCAATCGCCGCCAAGTAGCTGGCGAGTTGGTGAGTTCAAAAGGCATTCGCCGGAATTGACACAATTCTCGCCCAAGAAGAGTAAACTGATTAGAACTCTCTGCCATAGGAAAATGCCGACTTAATGTCGAGCGAAAACATGTATCTGGAATTTCGCAACTAATGTTTTTTTTAGCTCTTTCAATTACTACGTTCAGCTCTTGCTGTTGATGTAATTTTGAACGGCTCTCTAAGCTACCAACTTGACACTCTATTTCTCGTTCTAAGAAATCCCAAGCATCATCTTTGAGGTTGACAGATCAGCCCCGAAATTAAAGCATGCGGAAGATTAGGTAGTACTTGAACTTGGCAAATTTTGACATGATCCTTTAACTTCACCAAAAACATCAACTCTGTGTCCATTCGCAAGTAAAACAGTTCCAACATGTGTTTTCAACAACTTAAAATTTTCCGCGCTTAATAATTCCCAACCGGGCTGGCCCAAGATTCTGCTAGACGCACCAGAGTCGTGCAGTCCAACTATTTCTAAACCCAAAATAGAAACCTTGGGGTACGGATGGGTATAATTCACGACTTCCTCAAATGTATAATCCCCAATAGTGCTACGCCCCTTCCCCTCATTTATACAAACTTCCTGCGACTCATGGACATTAACATTTAATTTTAGGCCTCTATATACTGCGGCATTAGGTATTTTTACAGAGTTCATCTTACCGTGCGTTAATGAACTCTATTTAAGCCACTTGAACTACTAGAAGTCCGTCTAGTTTGATTAGGGGCGGAAGATTGATTGCCGTGTATACGATTCGGGTTAACATTTGTACATTTCTCACACTTTGGACGAGTTATCCCAGGTGTGCCACAACCCTAGCATTTGGTATCTCGCCGACAAAACCTAGCAATATGACCAATTTGGCCGACTTGATGCATTTTGCTGCTGGGTTTTGTTTTACCGTATAGTCGATGAATTCGTAGAACGACGAATTAAGGTTGTGAGGATACATAGGGTAGGTATGCTTCAAGTAAACTTGAATTAGACGGTGGGCAAAAAAGATTCGACAAAGTTTCGAATAGCTTCTAACTTTATACCTGCTTCTACTAAGCCGGCAATATTTTTAACTTCCGTCAGGCCCAACTGAGTTTGATAAAATGGGCTGACATAGCTTTTTAAAATCTTGAGCTTTTGTTCCTCTGTCATTGGTGTCGTAAACCGAGTCCAAGCTGGCCCCCATATATTCCGGCAACGGCAAACAAACCTTCACCGTCGCCGCACAACTATTGAAATGCATGCATTCATATGGGAGCTGACCCATAGCCGACGGAACTGCAGCGCCGTGCTGGAGAGAAATTTAGAGGAACCTTCTATATTTCGTTGCGGCAATCCGGCGTGAGAGAGCTTTTACTGAGAGACCTTTGACAACTGCCAGTTGCGTTTTGTTGTATCAGCTGTTGATTCGATAAGTAAAGGGTTGAATTAGCTATCCTCTGAATTGTTTTGCTGATTTTGTGATTATTCGATTTGCTGTTTCTTCCTTTGGGCTTCCTGGAGGGTGGCGAGTCTTTCCCAAATTCATTAGTAAAGTTGCTTGATGAATTGGTACTGGATTTACCTGCCTAATTTTCCTTCGGAGTATACTGCGTCAAGTGGAAACGGTCAGGCACGAAGGAATACGAATGATTGAGGAAAAGATGTTTGTTAAAATCCTCATGACGTTGAAGATAGTCCTTCAGAATCCCACTCTGGTTGTTCTGCACTTGATAAGTAGTTACACTTAGCGACACCGACAACTTTATGTACTCGGGGCACGAGCACGTATAGCGCTTCAAGCGTATGATCCTATCAATTTCTAATGCATCTTGTTTCGCAGTAGAACGTTTCAATGTTTTCTAATTCGGAGAAAGAAGTCTGCTTCATCCTGTACCCGCTGAAGGTCGGCTGTTAGAATCTGCCCGAACTAACTATGGAATATAATACTCAGGCAGATCCCACAAAGGATGAACTCCAAAGAGCAATCTTGTGCCAATGAGTATAGCGTTCAATGCCTAATAAATTACTCGTACTTGTGAATGTTATAAGCCCCAGAAAGTATATTTTAATCCAACGAAATTTTTCCTACAGCCTCCTTCCAAGCAGCTTTTGACGAGCCTCTAATAGATTAATTTGCAGAGTATCTCAGCAGCTGGGGACTGCCTGGGCCTGACGGATAATCGCATACACACAGATCACAAGATAATATTATAAAAAGTTGTAAAGTTGTTTTTTTAATGTGACCATTAACGTTTTATATTTGTAAAATGTGCACGCACGGCACGTGTGAATAGGAATTTTATTAACCTAGCGACAGGCAGGCTGGTTTCAATGCTAAAATTTCTTTTACCATATTATTTCATCACCATCATATTTCGTTACCATACTCCTCAGTAGCTGAAGTTGACACCGTAGCAGACAGTGTCAACCCCAGCTACTAAGGAGTATGGTAACGACGCATGCGTTCTTATAGAAATACTAGCTTTTAAAAACTGCCCTGGGTCAATATGACCCAACTCTCCGGATTAAAGGAGTAGAGATGTGTAATGAAACATTGTTACTAGCGTTAATTCTAAGTCTCATTTAGTTATATAAAATATATGCGATTTGTTTGCGAACATTTGGTGTTTTCATTTTTGGCCCACTCCCCTGATTGATGCGGTTCCGTGATGAGACACACAAATATCTACTATTCTCCACCTTCTTTTTTAAAAGAATTATAAACCTTATCTATTGCAAAACTAACGAAAACTATGAGGAATAATTGCAACAAGTGCTATTTGAGGTACACGTAATGGTTTCATAAACAAGCATGAGGTGCAGCATTCTTTTCTTGAGCTAATATCGATCTTATTGTTATACAGGAATTCTTATAAGATCGGCACGAAACGTCATGCTCAACAGTAACATAATTGGAAACTATTACCATATTTCCACTTCTTGCCCAGTAAAATTAATCAAAAAAAAGTCGGAACAAGCTGGATTTTCTTGTAGAGACCTTTACTTCGAAGGGAATCGAATTCGATCGTGGGATTTTCGTTTTTTTAGTTTTTCGCAAATATCTTTTACATTATGAATTTGTCGAAAAAACTTGTTATGAAAAAATATAAAGACTAAAGTCTTGCAAAAAACAGGATCTTACAACTTTTCCCGTAGAATCAATCATTTTTTTGTGAAACGGTTCTTTGTGTCTCATCACTGAACCGCATCAATGAGGGGAGTGGGCCAAAAATGAAAACAACAAATGTTCGCAAACAAATTGCATATTTTCTATATCATTTAATAATACTTAGATTTAACGCTAATAACAATGTTTCATTACACATCTCTACGACCTTAACCCGGAAGGCTGGGTCATTTTGGCCCAGGGCAGTTTGTAAATACTAATTTTTCTATAATAACGCATGTGGCGTTACCATACTTCTACACTTGTAGCAGACAGTGTCAATCCCAGCTACAGAGGAGAATGATAACGAAATATGACGGAAGTATGGTGACAGAAATATCAGGATTGAAACCAGCCTGCCTGACGTCTGGTTAATACAATTCCTATTGACACATACCGTGCATGTACATTTCACAAACATAAAACGTTCTGTTCACTTTAAAAAATAATATTCACGGTAAAAGTAAATACAAAAAGTACTGGCGAAACTATGAGGCTACATTAAAACTTTTACTGTTTTGTGATCTCTTTCATATGTATGCGGTTGTCCGTCAGGCTGCCTAAATTAACCTATTTGAGGCTCGTTAAATGCTGCTTGGAAGGAGGCTGTAAGAACAGATTTTGTTGAATTAAAATAGACATTGTGGGACTTCTTATACTCACAAGTACAAGTAATTTTAGACATTGAACACAGTACTCATTGGTACAAGATTGCTCTTGGGAGTTCACCCTTCGTGGGATCTGTCTGAGTATTATATTCCAAAGTTAGTTTGGACAGATTCTAGCAGCCGACCTTCAGCGGATGAAAAAGACTTCTTTCTCCGAATTAGAAAACATTGAAACGTTCTACAGCGAAACAAGATACAATTGAAATTAATAGGATCATACGCTTGAACCGCGGTACCTGCTTGTGCCCCGAGTAAATGAAGTTGTCGCTGTCGGTAAGTGTAACTGCTTATCTAGTGCAGAACAACGAGAGTGGGATTTTTAAGGACTATCTTCAACGTCATGAGGACTTTAACAAACATATTTACCTCTGTTGAGGATTTGATTACACTTAATGCGCGGAATACTCAACTTATTCGCTTATTTGCAATTCAAGAAAATTAGAATACACGGACGTACCTTTGGAAACCCTCTAGCACGGCAGTTGCTTCAAGAATGGCGTCATCGGGGACGCCGTTAAGGACTCCGAAGTTGGCTCCCTTTGCTAAGGCCGACGCTGAAGCGCGGTCGGCTTGTAAGGCTGCTGATGTACGAGCAGTCACCGGCTCCGTGCTGTTGCAGGAAGAAGAAGGGGACAGAATATTGGTTTCCTAATTCCGAACATCCTGCCCGGTTGAACCCTTCGGTTCGATATCTCCAGCGCTGTCCTCGTGGTGCAGTAATCTGCACAATTTCTGCACTGCCCGGGTGCGGGAACCGCTTGCGGTGCAGAGAGTAACATTACGGGTCAACCCATCGCTGCCCGGGTGAAGCTCGGTAACACGACCCAGAAGCCACTGTGCTGGTGGAAGATTCTCCTGTTTTACGACGACGATGGCGCCGACCTCAATATTAGGCGAGCGCCGCTGCCACTTGCTGCGAGTTTGAAGGGTCTGCAGGTAGTCTTCGCTCCAACGTCGCCAGAAATCCTGGTGCATTTACGCAGCCAATTCCAGTGTTTACTGCGATGAAGGGCTCTCCGATAAGCAAGTCACCAGGGGTAATCGTGAGCTTGTCATCGGGATCATCTAGAACTGCAAGGAGTGGACGGGAATTGAGGCATGCTTCAATCCTCGCGGCGAGTGTTACCATGTGCTCTCTCGTTATAATCTGTGCACCGATGAGTCGCACTAAATGATGTTTCGCAGACTTGACAGCGGCCTCCCAGAGACCTCCCTGATGCGGTGCGCTAGGGCTGATGAAATGCCAGTCTGTGCCCTGATTCGCGAGAGTCTGTTGAGTATGCTCGCTTTCCCAAGCGACTAAGTCCTTGCGGAGCAGACGGCTAGCGCTGCGGAAAGCTGTCCCATTGTCGCTGTAGAGGTCTTGGCAATGTCCG
Organism: Neoitamus cyanurus; assembly: GCA_947538895.1. Lineage (NCBI taxonomy): Eukaryota > Metazoa > Arthropoda > Insecta > Diptera > Asilidae > Neoitamus > Neoitamus cyanurus. The sequence goes on from OX384547.1 coordinate 5,334,124, forward strand.
CGCCGATTGACAAAGCGGGAAAAAGCGTCGAGGAAAGCTTGCGCTGAAAGGTCTTCGACTACCTCAATGTGCACAGCCTTGGTTGCCATGCACACGAAAATCGCGAGGTATGTCTTCACCGTTGTCCGGGATCTCTTCGTGCCGATACGAAGTTGGAACGGGCCGCAATAGTCGACTCCTGCTGCGAGGAATGCTCGGCGATACTGGGTGCGCTGTGGTGGAAGCGGTGCCTTTTGCTGCTTAATAACTGCACCGCGCTGACGTCGACAAATAGTGCATTCATGCAGGCAGGTACGAACAGCCTGACGTGCATGTATGATCCAGTAGCGTTGTTGAAGTGAGCGGAGCATAAGCTGAACGCCTCCATGCAACGTCATTTGATGTGCTTCGTAGATCAACAGTCGTGTAAGCGGGTTGTTCTTCGGTAGAATGATTGGGAACCGACGATCCTCGGGCAAGTCAGCGCTGCCGAGGCGCCCTCACCCATGCCATCAATGTACGGGTTCAGTGCTAATAAAGGGCTTGAGGCTGGCAATCTCCGAAGCGCTCGAAGCTCGTGGAGTTCCGCTGAGAAGGCCTCTTCCTGGACCAGCAGGATAAGCGCGTCTAGTGCAGCGCTCTGTTCCGAAGCGGTCACAATTGGTTCGCGCGGGATATGCCGTCGTGCTGGGGAAAGGCGCAGTACACGGGCAATGACACGTAGCAGCGTGCCGAGTGAGCTCCAGCGCTCAAGAATCGGAATAACAGCTCCACTGGTGGTCCGTATCGTCAGAGAACGACGCGGGATTATCGCAGACACCAGCGTCGTGATGCGCTGTTCGCACTGCACTTCTTCCTGGTCACAGTCAGTGAGTGTAGGCTCCCTCGAATGCACGAGAGCAGACTGTAGAATGGTGTCTTCTGGGCCATTCCACCATAAAGTGTGCTCAAGAAGCTCTGTGGGAAGGAGCCCTCGACTTGCACAGTCCGCTGGGTTGTGCTCCATAATGTGCTCCATAATGTAATTCCAGCGCTCAGGGGATGTCATCTCTTGGATCTGATGAACCCTGTTGGCGACAAATGGCTTCAGCGCCGAGGGTGGTTTTTGGATCCACCAAAGGACCACCTGTGAATCAGACCAGAGCCAGTATGGTGCTGATTCTAAATCAAGCGCGGTGCGTACGTTGTGCAGGGTTAATGACAGCAGATGCGCAGCGCAGAGTTCAAGACGAGGAATTGTGGCCCCTTTCAAAGGAGCGACCTTCGTGCGTGCTGTAAGCAAGCGAATTCGGTTTTCTCCGTGGCAGTCCGTCGTCTCAATATAAATCACAGCAGCATAGGCTCGGGAGCTCGCGTCGCAGAAGCCGTGTAGTGTTGAGGTGCCTTCTCCGGACATACCGAGCCAGCGTGGTATGCTGAGATTGTTCAGGTGCATTAGGTTGCAGTGGAATGCTAACCAGCGCTCGCTGAGGTCAGAGGGCAGAGGTGTGTCCCAGTCAAGACCTGCCGCCCAGAGTGCCTGGATGAAAATCTTCCCCATGACGATGACAGGTGCGAGAAGCCCAGTAGGATCATACAGCTGAGCAACCTCGCTCAGAACGCGCCGCTTAGTGGGCGGGCCGTATGCTTGCTCGGGGAGCTTCACTCGGAAGAAGAATTCGTCAGCTGCTGGATCCCAACGCAGGCCGAGAACTGTTGTGGTAACCGAGTCGCCGATGACAAGCTCTGCCGATGGCGCTGAATCTCCTGCTACTTGGTCAAGCACCGTTGTGTCGTTGGAGTTCCACTTGCGTAGGGGGAAGTGTCCTGCTGCGAGGACCGACTGGACGCTTTGCGCAAGCTCGACCGTGTCCCGCGCAGTGTCGCAGCTTGTCAGAAAATCGTCGACATAAAACGAGGTCAATATGCTGTGCCGAGCCTTTTCGCCAAGTTCCTGAATGGAGCACTGAGTATAGTTATCTTCGGCACATTGTCGAAGAGCTCGCACTGCCAAGAATGGGCTGGCACTCATACCGTAGGTCACCGTCGTGAGGCGGTATACGCCGAGATGCTCTGCTGGATTCCGACGCCAAAGAATGCGCTGCCAATCTTGATGTGCAGGAGCAATCTGCACCTGACGGTACATTTTCTCTACGTCGGCGGTCAAGGCGACGCTAAAGCGCCGGAAGCGCAAGAGAATATTTATTAGCCCATCCTGGATTGTTGGACCGATCAGCTGGGCGTCGTTGAGTGAAGCTCCGGTCGTCGTCTTGGCAGAGGCGTTGTAAACAACCCGAAACTTGCCCATGACAGCGTGATGGGGGATGTAGTAGCACCCCTGATGAGTTTCAGGCTCAGCTATGCGCTGCATGTGCCCCATGGACTCATACTCATCCATGAATGCGATGTATTTCTGGCGCAGAACATTGTTGCTGAGAAAGCGCCGCTCGAGTTGACGAAATTGTCCAAGAGCTGATCTGGATGAGTCGCTAAGGGGCGCCGCATCGGGCTTGAAGGGAAGATAAACCACGTATCGACCGTCTTTAGTCCGACAGTGGGTATCTCGAAAGATATGCTCGCATTCGTCGTCGCTGGACACGGACTCAGGAACCTCCTCGAGAAGCCAGAATCGCTGCACGAGCTCTTCGAGGGATGACGTTGCACTGTCGAGAGTCGCACTGAATGTGCCCACTGTGGGCGAGAATGGAGTTGCCGAAGTAGGGCCGAACACGACCCATCCGAGCTTCGTGCGCTGCGCGATAGGTTCGTGCTCTTCACCACGGATAACGCCTTCCTCGAGAAGTGACCCCCAGATGTCCGCTCCGAGGACCATATCGATGCTGCTTGGACTGCCGAAGTGAGGGTCAGCAAGTGTGAGTCCCTGCAAATGAGGCCAGCGCCGAATGTCGATTGGACGGCATGGCTGATGCTATTGTGGGGAGGACGTATACATTGAGTTCAATGCGTTGCTCCGGCTCCTGGCTAGGGGAGAGGGAAAGAGAAACAATACCTTTGCACGTGGTGTGTGCGACAGCGCCGACACCCTGGACCGGGATTGTTGTCTTCTTACGGCGCAGCTGAAGTTGTGCAGCTAGTCGCTCGGTAACGAAGCTAGCTTGAGAGCCTGGAACACATAGAAGTCGCAGGGTCGTTTGCTCCGTGCTGCCATGTGCAATAGCGCGAGCAGTGGCGAGCAGGACTAGATGGTGGTCTTGGACCAAAAAGCTGACTGGATGAGCCCCGAGTCAGTTTGAGGAAGACTTCGGTGTCTTCGGCACTGTTGGCGTGGATGGTGGGGCACTTATCGTCGCCGGCACACATTGCGACATATCCCCATTGCGCGAGCTGGTCCCTTGTTGCTCCGCTGAGGGAGGAGCAGCTGAAGCGGATGGCAGTGGCTCACGGCACAGCAGAGTGTGATGCTTAGCGCCGCAGTATCGGCAACCGCCGGCTGGACAGGTACGCTTCGTGTGACTCGGCGAAAGGCAATTAATGCACAAGCCCTTGTCTACCGCCCGTGTGTACCTATCATCGACCGCCATGGCCGCCAACAATTCACAACAGCTAACGCGGTGTGGTCCAGCACAGATGGGGCATCGCGCCGTTCTGCCCGACGATGCAGCTAAAGGGCCCGCCGTAGGCCTGAGCGCCACAGCAACGTGGCTTCGTAAAGATGGCCTCGCTGGCGCGGGGGCCGTCTTCGACGCCGTAAAGCCTCTCACCGGTGAGCCAGCGGAGGGTCGGATTGTCAACCCAGATGACTTGGGCGGCAGGCTGTGTGCACGCTGCTCGACGAAATTTAACAGTTCCTCCAGCCTCGGAACCTCGGTGTTGCGGAGGCCCATCACCCAGGCCTCATACACCGTCTCTGGAAGACACCGTAAAACAATCGGCACGGCGAAGGCGTCCCACGAATCGACCGGCTGATTCATTACTCGCAAAGCGCGGAGTGCCTGGCGAACGGTGTCAACTACACGGAGGAGTTCCGGCGCCGTCTCCTTCAAAGCTCGCGGCATGTCCAAAATGCGCGTGACATGCGCATGAGCGAACTGACGCGGATTATTGTAGCGCTGCTTAAGGGCCTCCCATGTCGCATTGTACCCGCCGCTGTACAGGCCACCAATGAGAGGCACAACAGCTGGGTCCACTGCCTGGCGCAGTTTTGCCAGCTTATAGGCCTCCGGAAGCCCAACCTGGTCGTGCACCAGCGTTTCGAACGCGTCCTTAAACGCCAGCCAATCCTCAAGCGCACCGTTAAAGGTAGGGATGGCTAGCGACTCCAGCTTGAGGTCGACATGGCACGCGGGCAAGCCGTGCGACCCCGAAGAAGCTGTCTCAGCGCGTTGTGGCTTGATAGCCGTCTCATGCAGAGCAATGCGCCGCTGCAGGATGAGACACGTTTGCCGATACGTGTCATCGACCTGTGCGGCCAACTCGTCGTGAGCGAGGAGCTCGGCCTCACTAGGCGCGATCGCTACAAGGGCGTCTTGCGCGGCGGTAAACTTGTCATATTGCTGTTGCGCCTGCAGCAATTCAAAATTCGCCTCCGTGATGTCTGGCGCATAATCGTCCGCGGCAACTCGCTGATGCACCCGAGCGAGTGCAATTTTCGCCACCGAACGACGATTTAAATCGGCCATTGTCCGACACACGAAATTCGGCGAATCAGCAGGAACACTTTTACTGGGTCACCAGAGCACTAGGGCACCGTTTCACGGAATCACAAATGCAACACGTGAGTTGCCGCTTTGAAGAAATTTCCCGCTTCTCGGAAGCACCCGACCAAGTGCGCGTCGCGCGGCACCGTTCCACGAAATTCCTGCTTCCTGGAAACGCACTGCGGGTCACTGATGTTCCCGGAACCTCACTGCGCGTCGCGCGGCACTGTTTTCAAGAACAACCTCGTTTCCAGGAAACTCACTGCGCGTCACGCGGCACTGTTTGCAAAAATAAAATTTCTCGAAGGAACACGGATGACCGGCGTCCTTTATTTGTCCGAGGAAAAACACTAAATCAAATACCTCACAGGGGGCACCAAATGTTGAGGATTTGATTACACTTAATGCGCGGAATACTCAACTTATTCGCTTATTTGCAATTCAAGAAAATTAGAATACACGGACGTACCTTTGGAAACCCTCTAGCACGGCGGTTGCTTCAAGAATGGCGTCATCGGGGACGCCGTTAAGGACTCCGAAGTTGGCTCCCTTTGCTAAGGCCGACGCTGAAGCGCGGTCGGCTTGTAAGGCTGCTGATGCACGAGCAGTCAGCGGCTCCGTGCTGTTGCAGGAAGAAGAAGGGGACAGAATATTGGGATCCTAATCCCGAACAACCTCAATCACTCGTATTCCTTCGTTGCTGATCATTCCCACTTGACGCAGTATACTCCACAGGTAAATTAAGCAGATAAATCCAGTACCAATTCCTCAATCAACTTGACTAATCAATTCGGAAAAGACCCTCCAGGAAATCCAAAGGAAGAAACATTAAATCAAGTAATCACAAAATCAGCAAAACAATTCACAGGATAGCAAACTAAACACGTCCGCCCGCAACAAACCTTTGCAGATTCAGATTCCTTTATTGTGTCTAAGACAATGAGGCTACCATTTTTTGTTTGACGTTTATAATATGGCAGATAGTACAAAATCCAGCCTTTAGATGTGGGCCATAGGCGGCTTTACCAAAGACATAAAGAGCTAATGAAGTAAGTAGCGCTTGCACCCGGCGCTATATATACAAAACCTTAAAACTAGATCCTACTACTACATGAGAATTCAATATTCCACTTACCCTTATGTCAATACCCGGGTACCGGTCTTTTCTTTCTCACCTTTTAAGAGCTCGGGTAGAGATGGCATCTCCCCGGTCATGCTGCAAGAGGCATTCTCCGTGATTCAGGATCATCTGTCCTCAATTTTCAGAGCGGTCCTGGCTTTCGGGTATATACCTTGTAGCTGGCGCCTTTCCAGGGTAATATTTATACCAAAACCAGGGAAGTGTAACTACAAGGGTGCTAAATCCTTCCGGCCGATTTCACTCACGAGTTTTCTGTTGAAATCGCTGGAGAAGATGTTGGACACTTTCATTAGATCAAACAATCTGAAGGCATTCCCGCTGCATGTAGCGCAGCACGCCTATCAGAGAAGGAAATCTACTGAATCGGCCCTCCATCATGCTATCTCTTTCATTGAAAGGGTTTTTCATGATAAAGAAGCAGCCCCTGGTGTCTTTTTGGACATCGAGGGAGCGTTTGACAACACCAGCTTCTCTGCAATGGCCTGTGCCTTGCAGGAGCATGGTGTAAACCAAACCGTAACCAGGTGGATTATTAACATGCTGCAAAGCCGTATTGTATCCACTGAGGTATGTTCCCACACAGCGGTCAGGAGGGTAGGTAGGGGCTGTCCGCAAGGTAGTATTCTGTCTCCTCTCCTGTGGAGCATGGTGGTTGATGGCCTCATCAGGTTACTGGACTGGAGGGGCCACTTCACAGTAGCCTATGCGGATGACATAGTGATACTGTGCAGAGGCAAATTCCTCAGTACTCTCTGCGATCTCCAGCAGCAAGCTTAGCGGGTGGTGGAGAGGTGGTGCAGGGACAGGAACTTGTCAGTTAACGCTGACAAGACCTCTGCTCTACTCTTCTCTAACAGAATGAAGCTGGAGGGTCTCAGGCAATTGAGAATATTCGACAGAGAGATTATCTACGCAAAATCGTAAAATACCTAGGAGTGATCCTGGACATCAAGCTGGACTGGAAGCTACATCTGGGCTGCAAAACACAAAGGGCTATCTCGACCTTTTGGCAGTGCAGAAGAGCGTTGGGCCGTACTTGGGGCAATAGTCCAAAAATCATCCACTGGATGTATACTGCAGTCATCAGATCGAGTCTCTGTTACGGGGCGTTGGTCTGGTGGGAAAAGACAAATCTAAGCACCATCAAAGGTACATTATCTAAGGTACAAAGATTGGCCTGCTTAGCCATCACAGGGGCAATGAGATCTTCTCCAACTGCAGCGATTGAGTTGGCTCTCTCCCTGGCTCCGCTCGATATCATCGTGCACAAAGAAGCGATGAATTCGGCCCTGCGCCTTGTTCAATGCAATCTCTGGCGACCCAATCATCAGCTGATAGGACACTCTAATATCTGGGACAGATTGTTACATACCAACAGTTGCGTCCAAATGATCTCGGATTATGTAACGCCCCGTCTCAGCCTATGTAAAAGTTATGTTGTGTCCATTCCCTCCAGAACGGAGTGGGATGAGGACTATCTCGGTAACACAGTGTCGGACGCCAGCTCTGCGTGGTTCACGGACGGATCCCTCGCAGAGGGTCTGGCTAGAGTCGGATTGTACGGTCTGAGTGAAGATGTGTGCATCTCCCGTTCGCTATGCAGATTCGTCTCCGTTTTCCAGGCGGAAGTTCTTGGCATCTTGATCTGTGCACAAGAGATTCTGAAGAGGAAACTGAGTGGGAAAAACATTTCTATTTTCTCTGACAGTCAAGCTGCTCTTAAAGCACTTGACTCATATATAGTTTCGTCTAAACTTCTCAGTGAGTGTCGTTACTCGCTTGATCTTATTGCGACTTCTAATCAAGTCTCAATAATCTGGATCCCTGGCCACTGTAACATAGCAGGTAATGAGACTGCGGACAGGTTGGCGAAAGAAGGGGCCTGCTCTTCCTTTATAGGAAACCAGAACCCTACGTTGGTGTTGCAGTGGGTCTCATTAGTCGCTCGGTGGAGGATTGGGTCCGCTCTGAGCACAATGAGAGGTGGGCCGCAAGATTGGATTGTAGACAGTCTAAGATGTTCTTGCATCGGGTCGACCTAGACCTCGGCAGACGTCTGCTCAACCTCAATAGATGCCAGTTGAGCCAAGCGATGGCCATTATTACTGGCCATTGCAGGCTGAACAAGCATCTTCATACTTCACGAGTAGCGGATGCGAGTTGGAGGACGAGACTATTGCTCACCTTTTGTGTGCATGTGCGTTCTACAACAGCGCCAGAACCGCTTTATTCGGGAACTACCATGTAGATCCCAATGATCTACATAAACTCACGTTGCCCACCATCTTGAGCTTTGTTAGAAGAACTGGTCGTCTAACGGCTCAATCTGGGCACCGAGATTAACTCAGATGTCAGTCTCTCTTCTCGAGGTTTGTACAATGGACCTTTAGTCTAAGTGCAGGGTTTATCTACCCGCCTCATGATAATCTACATCTACATCTACCTCCCATCTCTCCCAAGGTTAACATTTCTATAGAAACAGGGTTTCTCAGGTAGTCGGCTACCCTCTTAGTAATATCTAGTCATAATATATAGAGGCTTTGTCTTCATGGGAGCCGGGAGTGGGTACACGGGTACCCCGGGTATTGAACAACGTCATAAAGACTGGGCATTGACATAAGGGTTTATCAAGAAATTTCAGGTGTGCCTGCTTAGATGTGGTGCTGGCTGGTTTTTAGATGTTCTGAAGTGTTGCTAGTTCCGGCGTCTTTCCTAGGTGGGTGATAGCCACTGTCTGGTCTCGTTCATTAAGGGGGAGATGATGTCTCGCTTGGGGCACTGGGTAATGTCAATGTGGCGCTGGTCAATGAATAAATTAAAGATAAGCTAAGTAGCTACGATTGTGGCTTGGCGTGAGTGCTTGAGGCTCAGTCTGGTTATTGCTGGTGTCTTTGCTGTCTGTTGTGGTTCTCCAGGTATGGAAGAATTTTCCTTGGGCTTCCTTTGTGCGTTGGCAATATACATAATTAGGTTTGTGTTGTTGAATGTCGATTTGGGATCGCATCGAGCGTTCAACCTTGATTGAACATGGGTTCGAGGGGTTAAGGGAGGTGTTTGGGGGTCGGAGTTTGCTTATGTAAAGGATGTTGTGGGGTTGAGCGTTGGTGATAAATACCGGTGTTGATTGAGTTGTAATGCCCGGATTAGGTCAGGTGGGCCTCCTGTAGAATAATGTAGCTGGTTTTCGTATACTTGATGCCTTGGGGTCGAGGGCCTTGAGAGATATGGTGGGGGTCAGGGTTTGCTTATGTGAGGATGTTGTAGAGTTGAACGTTGATGATAGGTCCTGATGTTGATTGAGTTATAGTACTCAGCTTAGGTCGAGTGGGCCTCCTATAGAATAATGTTGCTGGTTCTCTTATAATTGATGCTTTCCTCCTGCTTTGGTCTGAGTCTGGGTGAGAGCTGCTGGGCGCTGCTGACTGGGGGTGTACATTACCCTGTGCTGTATCTGCTGGGATCCACTTTTGTGTGTTTTACGCCTGAGACATGGCCTAGCGAGGGGGGAGTTGACGAAGAGATTTTAGCCGGTTGAGGGATATACAGATGTTGTGGGGTGGTTTTATAGGGTGAGATGTATTATCTTATTATTTTGTCGTGTGGGGGGGAGGGGGTATGTAAGCGTCTTTCTGCAGCTTTGCTCATCACCCGGGCTATGCTGACTGTAGAGAAGTGGCTACCTGAAGTTGTTTTCTGGTCAGCGAGGGTGGGACTTATGGGGTGTATATGAGGAGTGGACTCTTCTTCGTTGAAACGGTTCAACAGATGAAGTAAGAGACGAGGTCATCGGCCTGTGTTTCCCTTGGTGTATTGGTGTGCCATCCTTCGCGAATGCTGGAATCTTCGTGGGTGCTGTTATGTGGTGTCGGTTTGGCCCTTTCTAGGAGTTTCTCCCTATGCGGGAGTGGTAGTTTGATTCGGCGGTTTAGGAAGGGATATATTGGGAGTTCCAGGACAAACGGCTGAGTAGGCTATCTGGGGGTTCATACGAACGAGAATAGCTCCAAGGTTGCCTTGGGTGTGATGGCTTAGGATGAGTGGGAGGAGGTTTTTTTTTGTTTCCCTTGATTTACTGGAACTCCTGTGAGTCCTGGCTGTCGTTGGGCTGATCTAGAGATGTCGTGTCGCGATGTCAGGTCTGTGTTGTGTGCTCTTCCTTTGCTAAATTACTCGCAGAAAGATCTCATTGACAAGGGTGTGTTGACTTCCTTTTTGGGATTCGAGGATAATCGGATAGATAGGTACTTCGAGTTTAAGCGTTAGGGAGTTTGAGGAGTGAATTTCAGCATGAGGAGGGAGGGTACCGCATTTGGCGATTTGATGGCGGACAGGTCTGAGGAGTGTGTGACTTTCTGGGCTAGAGTATGGAGGGGTGCAGAAGGAGTAAGGATATTGATTTTTTATTAATTTTATATTTGTTTTTTTTTTCAATTATTATCCACTTTACTCGTACTCCACATCGGGTCTTAAGGGGTCAATCTCAACTTCTGAAGTCCTGCAGGTTGTCTTTTTCGTAGAATGGTGGGCCCCTTCTGTATGAGGTGAGGAAGAATTGGTCCGAGTCAGGGTGAAGTGTGTTGAATGGTGAGAAGTAGTAGTGGTCTAGGATTTAGGTTGCTGCGTTCTGATTATACATACTTGTCACTAGCTTGTTGAGATGAGAGTACATTCTATTTAATTCGTTTTTGGCTAGTCTTTTTAGCAGCGACTCGATTGGTTCCGCGTCTGCTGCGGCGTTGATCATTTCGTTCGTATAATACTTTTTCACTTCTGGTCTCCATGTCTTATTGGTGCAGCTTCTTAGGATTTTCCTTTCGAATATCAGGAATTTCTTCGTGGTAGATGGTGAAATGTTCATCCAGCACGAGAATGCGTATGTTAGTATTGGGCGGAAGAGTTGCTTGTATAGAAGCATCTTCGTCGACTTGGGGAATTCAGATTTAGGGCTGAGGAACGTAGAGAGTATATTCCTGGCTTTGGTTGCTTTACCGCTCTCCTCTAGATCCCGGGCATAAGCGTTCCTGAAGCATATTATGTTGGGTTTGCGACTGCTGATATTCAACCACCATTTTTTGTAAAATTTTGTTGTTGTTTCTAGCAGAGTAGCTACTTTCCTGAGTGCTTCGAATGGCTTTTTACTTGAGGCATAGAGTATTGTGTCATCTGCATAAAGAATTGTTTGGGCTGTACCCAGGGGGATGGTAATACTGTGAGTCATATCTGCCAAGTAGATGTTGTAGAGGGTTGGTCCAAGGAGTGATCCCTGGGGCACTCCCCGTTGGACAGGGATGTGAGATGAAGACTGTTTGTCAATTTCCACTTGGACTGTTCTGTTATACAGAAAAGAATGGATTGTGTTCGTGATATGGCTGGGAAACGCTAGTTTAGTTAGCTTGAAGATAGTCCGTCATGCCAGACCGAGTCGACAGCTTTCTCTAGGTCAAAGGCGCATGCCACAGTGCATTGCTTATTTCTAAGGCCAAGTATGATGTCGTTGTTCAGCTTCAGGATAGCTTGGACTGTTGAGTGTTTCTGCCTGAAGCAGCAAATTGGTTGTCTGATATTATGACATTGTTACGGATAAAAGTCTTTATTCTAGTTTCTATTATCCGCTCAAAAACCTTACCCATGTTTGGGAGGAGAATGATTGGTCTGAAATTCGCTGGTTCAAAGTTGCTTGGGTTCTTTGTGATCGGGATTAAGGATCCACATTTTCAGGTTGTTAAGAAATATGAGAGATTCAGGCAGTTGTTTAGCATAATCGTGAGAGGTACTGCTATTGCAGTTGCTGGCCTTTTCAGTATAAATTTGGAGATTTTGTCATAGCTAGCTTATTTTTTACCGTTTAGATTTACCAGTATCTCGAACGTTTCTTGCACGGATGCTTTGTTTAGAAGATTGGGGTTGTTGAGTGCGTCCTCAGAACTATTAAATCGTAGTATGGGAGTGTTGATATAGTAGTGGTAGTCGTCTCTCTGGCCATCAGTTTATTTATGTGGTCAGTGACTTTGTTAGGGAAGGTAGAGTGTGGGGTATTGGTCATGTATAATGTTTTATAATAGCTTACCAGGGTGTCCAGCTTTATCCTTTATTAGGAAGGCACATTACTTACTGTGAGGGTAATGTGGGCGGTGAGGAGCTTATCTTGTTGCCTAAGAGTTTTTTTATCTCAGTAAAAGTATTTGACCCGGGGATTATTTTCTTCAGTTTTGCTTGGAATTCTTTATTCCTGTGTAGGGATAGTTTTTATTTATTTTTATTTATTTATTTATATAAACTTAACTACAGGGCTTAACCTAGGTAGTAAGCTATGAAGAACGGCGCACTCGGGAACTATGCCCATATGGCGTCTTGACACTTGTTATTTTTACAATAATTTGTTCCATTAGATTTATAAGTTCTAGCTGTTTTTTTTTTGGCCTGCTAGGCTATTACAGGAATGCTTAATACATTGCTATTATTATTTTGCCTGACTTAAAAGATAATGTGCAAGATAGCTAAAAGTTATAGTCTATGAAAAATGAATAGTAAATATTGAGGAAAAAAATAAAGAACGGAACTTTAACAAAATTTCCCTAATAACTGTTTTTTTTTTTTTTAGATTTTTATGCCTTCTCGTTGGAACAACATGGACTAAAAGTGATGCTTGTTGGCCGTATTTGCTCAGAAAAAGTACATTTAAACTTAAGTGTAACAATAGAGGATATTGGATAAGATTGCTTTTGACATTTTTTTTTTTCAACAGCTCGAAACAATAAAATATAAGGTAATTTACAATATGTGTTTTCTTTTGTTTTTATGAGTTTGATTGCTAACTTGATTTTCTAGTTTATTTAAATAAAATTCCTATATATAGGTGTACAGTTCTAGTTTTTTTAAGAGGTCGACAAGCTCTGTGGGGTTTTCAGGGTTTAGGAGGTCTGTCAAGGATGGTATAATTGTTTGGTTTTTCCGCACTCACCTAAAATATGCTTGATTGTGAGGCGGCACTGACAATTTGTACATCCGGGTGAAGGCGCTCTTTGATAATAGTGTGCGTGCGTGAGTAGCGTGAGTAGCGTGTGACCTACGCGTACTCTGAAAATCTTTTCCCCTTCTTTACGAGTGATGGTGGTCGCATAATTTGGTCTGTTGGGGGTAGGCCAATGCGAGTCCAGGAAGGTGCTACAGTGTCTCCATTCTTGCTCTCTTCTAAGTTTGAAGACTTCCAATCCGGCTCTTATCATTTTGGCGTTCATAGGTGGCACAATAATCGGTTGGTTTTGGGCTGCGATGGATTTTGCGGCCCTATCGGCTTCCTCGTTCCCTTCGATACCTATGTGTCCAGGTACCCAAGCCAGTTTGATTCTTCCTTTGGACTGTCCGACGTATTCTTGCAGAAGCTTTAGTAGTGGCTCTTTGGGTGTTCGGTTTGCTGGCGCTTTTAAAGCCGCTCGGCAGTCAGAGAAGATGATGTTTTCTTTGACACAGTAGCTTACTGCCCTCCATATGGCGTACACTTCTGCTTCATATATCGATGTGGTCAGTGTAAAGCGATAAGTTTTGTGTACCCATTCGCTTCCCCTCCCGAATGTGAAAGCAGCTGTGGTGTATGTTGCTGTTTTCGAACCGTCGGTGTAGATGCGCAGCATGCCAGTGTTGTCGGATAGAATTTCTGCATGCCTCACCCGGAGTTCGTTTGCCGAGGAGTTTGCTTTAACGTGTTGGTTTAGTACTATGGATTTCTGGAGGTCTTGGATTCGGTATGGTGATTGGAGGGGATTTTGGGGGAGCCCATTTGGCCATATAATTCCTAAACTTACCACTAAATTTAGTGCCGCTCGTAGTGCTGATGTAGATGTTGGTCCAGGGTTCATCTCTTTTAGGCGGTGAAGCGTACAGTAGTGTAGCCCCCTCCTGTCCAGCCAGTTTTTTCCGATGACTTTTAGATGGGTCTTCTCCACTCTGTCTTCCAGATTCTGAATTAACGCCCCTATCCAGAGCGATTTTCTTGGTATTGACTTGAGTGCTCCAAAAGCGGCTCGGAGGGCCTTGTTTATCGAAGTTTGGATTTTGCAAAGGTTGGCTTTTGACGTGTGTCCGTATATTGCCAGGGCGTAGTTGGTGATGCCCCTTATTAAGACCGAAGCTATTTGTATCGAGGCGTGCACTGGCGTGCCTTTTTTGCGAGCAGCCATTGCCCTTAGCAGGTTGTGTCAGTGCTCCGTCCAATTAAGCCTGGTGTTTAGGGTAAGCCCTAGGATTTTGATTGTCTCCCTGGGTGTGATCTCCATGTCCTCTAGGTCTAGTGGCCTGGTGTTCCTTCTCCTTTTCCTTGTGAATGTTATTAGTTCGCCTTTTCTTTCTGGGGCTATTGCGCCCGACTGATAACACCACATCCGGATGGCCCTTGCTGCCCTTTGCAGGTCACTGTAGGGGCTGTCGGTGCTCGTTGTTAGGAGTATGTTGTCGGCGTATATGTAATTGTTCAGTCCGTGGATGTCGTCAAGTTTAGGCAGTAGTGTGGAAGCATATGTGTTGAAAAGGACAGAGGAGAGTGGGAAGCCTTGTGTTGTCGAAAGTTACCATTTTGGAGAGGAGGCCGTTTACTCGTACCTGGAAGTATCGGTCTGACAGAAAGCTGTGAGTCAGCATAATAAAGTTTTTGTTCCTGCTTACCCTGTCGTAAGCCTTCTCTATATCTAGGGATAAGAGATGCAGCTCCTTTTTATTGTGAAAGGTGTTTTTAATGTTGTTTTCCAGTTCCAGGAGGAGCGAGGTGGTACCTCTGTTTCTCCTGAAACCGTGCATTGTTTTCGGCAGTATATTCCCCAATGCTTTACTCAGCCTTTTGCTGAGGATTTTTTCTAAAAGCCTGGAAAGTCCCAGATCTTTGGGTGTTAGGGCACCTCCAGTGAGGGGCTTTCTCTTACCGATGGGTACTAAGATGTCTTTTTTCCAGGCTGGGGGAAAAAGGCCTCTTTTGAGAATGTTGTTATAGAGGTCCCGTAGCCTCTCTTTGAAGGTGTTTGGGGAATTTTTTAACATTTGGTAGGAGATTTTGTCAAAGCCCGGGGCGGAACCTTCGCATGAGCTAAGCGTGCTACTTAGCTCATGAAAAGTAATGGGGTGGCAAAGAGATCTTTGCGGATCCGGGGAATACGGTCTGTCCGTGAAGGACCAGCTGTTTTTGGCCTACACTTGGGCGGGGCTGAAGCTTTCATCGCTGGAATATTTCGACCATTCCACTGCCAGATTTTGTGCGATGCTCGTGGAGTCGGAGTAGATTGTTTGTCCAACTAGAAGATTGTTGATATGGCTAGGCTGTTTGTTGCCGAAGATTTTCTTTACTCTTCTCCATGCATCGGTAAGGTTCGAGTTCGGGTCGATTGAGTTGGCATAGTCCACCCAGCTCGCTCTTTTTGCCTCCCTTAGTTCTCTTTTTAGTATGGCCGACCTTCTCCGGTATTCGATGAAATTTAGGTCCGTGGGTCTTCTCTGGAAGCGCTTCCAAGCCCTGTTTTTTTCTCTGATTTTTTCCAATATGTCCCTGTTCATTCATGGCGGCTGGGATTTTTGCCGGGTTTGGGTTATGGGGATGGACGCAGAGGCTGAGGTTCTTAATATTTTTGATGTTTGCGCTACCTCTAAGTTGATGTTCTTGGCCTGGGGTCGGCGTAAGGATTCATCTTTTACTTTTTCCCGGAATTTTTCCCAGTTGGCTTTGCCCTCCATGAAACGGCTGATTGGGCGGGATTTTGCTATTTGCATGTTCATGCACAGTATCAGGGGAAGTGGTCACTTCCAGCAGGTTCCCAGTGGGGGATCCAATCCAGGAGTGGTGCCAGCTGTGGGGGAGCGAGGGTCAGATCTATCGCGGAGTGGGTGCCGTCTGTTGATATTAAGGTGGGCAGATTTGTGTTTAGGATTCACAGTGGATGATTCTCGGCCCATGCGGCAACCTGCCTCCCCCTGAGGTTCCAGCCCTCAGAGCCCCAAATAGGGCTGTGAGCGTTGAAATCCCCTCCATAAATGGTGTTTTGCGGGAGCTGGCCAGCCAGAGACTCTAAATCCTCCACTGTGATATCCTGCGCATTTCCTAATTAGATCGAGGCAAAGGAAAGTTTTTGTAATGCCGTGATTGTTACTGCGCACGTCATGATTTCCGAATCGATCACTATTTCTTGTGCGGGGATGGAGTTGTGCACAAGTATGGCTACTCCGCCTCTCCTGTTAGTTCTGGTAAAATTCGACCCAAAGAATTGGTATGAGAGTAGCCTATCCGGCTGTTCCTCCAAGAGGATGAATGTTTCCTGTAATAGTATGATTTGGGGCTCGTAGCGCGCAATAAGTAGTTCTTGGTTGGCCAGATTGTTATAAAGGCCTCTAATGTTCCATTGGATGGCCGTGAGGTTTTTAACTGGGAGGTGGGTGGTTAGGTTTTGCGACGTTACAACGCGTTGTGATGGAATTTACAGCGTTTAAACCTCGTTGCTGTGTATTGTGATGTGTTGTGGGGTTATTTAATGGTGGGGGGAAATTATATGGCGAACTCATTTAAGTGGAAAAAGGGGTATTACTCGTCCTCGTCTGTTAGCGAGGAGAAAGTGCTTACTGTGTGAGCACTTCCATTGTCCGAGGTTTCTTCAATTTCCATAGGGGAGATTTCAGTTTTCTTTATTTTTCTTTTAGTTTCCTTTCTTTTGGATTTTGCGTTTAAGGGGGTTTCTTACAAGTTAAGTAAGGGTCCTGATAATGCCACAATGCTTTTACCCATTGTGTGAGAGATCCCTAAAATTTCTGATGCTACCGAGCTGATAGCCTTTTTGCTGTTAGGTGTCAGCTGAAGGCTGATCTGCTGTTCGCTATTTTTGTCTGCGTTGTTTGTATTGACATTTGCGTGTTCTTCTTGTAAGTGAGCAGGGGTTGTGGTGATTGATTCAATGATTGGATTTATGTGGGTGTTTGTGCTTGTAGGTTTGGTTTTGTTTTTAATATTTTGTTCGGAGAGGTTTGGCTGTTGTGCAATGGTGGGGGTGATTGTTGTTAATGGTTGAGCTGTAGCTTGTGCATTTACTTTTGGGTTGGTAGCCGTATGTGCTTTTGGCAAGCTTGTGTCCCTTGCTGTGGTTTTTATGTTTACCTGGCTCCCTTCTGGTTGCATCGAGAAACCAGGGGGCGCGGGTCTTGCTGCCGAGGCGATGCGCTCAGCAAGAGAGATTTTTGCTGTTTCTGCGTAGGAGGCTTGTGGGTTTGGTTTGTGGAGGGAGTAGTACTCCTTCCGGGCCTCGTACATGCTGCACTTCCTAATCGTTTTTATTTTTAGGATCTCCCTTTGCTTGCAAATCTCTGGGCAGTCCCGACTTGAGGATGAGTGCGATGCATTGTTGCAGTTCACACAGTAGTTTTTGGTGCAGACCCCTTCGTGAGGGTTGTGTTCGCCGCAGGTGGGACAGATCAATTTTTTGACAGTTTTTGCACCTCATTGGGTTAGGGAAGTATTCCTTGGTAGGGATCTTGTATCAAGGGCCTTCGATTTCCGCCGGCAGCCTGTAACGGTCGATGGTAAAGATGACTAGTCCCGTGGGGACTGCCCTTCCCTCCTCTCCGGACCGTGTGAGCTGGACGACGTCCGTGACCTCTTGGTCTTTGAGCCCATCCAGGATTTCCTCTTTTGTGAGCTTTCGGAAGTCCGGTGAGAACACCGTACCTTTGACGCAGTTCAAAGTTGGATGGTAACTGGCCGTAATGGGGATACCTAGTATTTCGGTAGCCTTAAAAAATGGTTGCGCTACTTTGGCATTTTCCACTAGAAGCAGGAGTGCTCCGCCGTGTATGAAGCTAGCCTGGGAATGCTTTGTAGAAATGGAGTCAACGCCCTTGCGTACAACGAATTGATTGTACTCCTTGAGCGGGATAACCTCTGGGTTTCTGGTTTGTATAACGATGAATTTAGGCTGTAGCAGCTCATTTATCGCCGGCTGAATTGCTGGTAGGCTGGGGAAAATTTGGTCCGTAATGGACGTCGCTTTAAGTCGTTTTTTGGCTTTTTTGGCCGGGATCGTATCCAGAGCCGCAAAGTAGTTGGCCTAGCCTGGCCAGACGCCATAGTGTGGCTTTTTGCCCTTCTTTTGTGTTTTAAATTTTCCCTGTAGTCAGAGGGTGTTGGGGTAGATAGAAATGTGAAGGAAGAACGGTGGTAGATTGGTTAGTGGGTCAGTCTGTCCGTCTGTTCGTTAATATCTCCTCTTATGATTAATTTTTGGTGTGGGTTACCTGCCGCCTGCTGCTGCTGTCAGTTGACAGTTTGTTCTTATTGTCCGCTTTCGACGGCTGACGGCTGTAGCAGCCAGCCCGGAGCACGTGTGTGCACTGGCACCGATGCTTCCTGTTGATATCCTGATATAGGTTTTTTAGCTTCTGCGTTGTCACGGGAAAACAGCCAACAATGGCTCCTTACGCTGGAACTTCTTCTCCAGCAAAAACTCCTCGAATGTCTCGATAAACAATGGTTGGGAACTGCCAAATGATCGCTGGGCTCTCCGGTGTCGTCCGTCTTGATTGAGATCTCAACGATGACTGAGGGATAGTTTTTCGTTGATTATTATGGTGAGGAGCCTAATTTGAGTGTTGAGGTTGACATAGGTCGGGTGTCGGATACTGAGGTGCTGCTGATAGTTTCTGTTTAGGGCACGAGCCAGTCTGCGTCTTCCATAATTAGTGGGGCTACATCGTTCGGGATTAGCCGGATTCTGTCTTTGTAGTTACGTGTCGGCTTGGCATGTTTAAGCATCGTGTTCCGGATGATTGTGGTTATTGTCCTAATGGCTTCGTCAATTTCGGTACGGGCAAGGTTTCTTGCTCTCGGAGGGGAGTTTTTGGCAATTTCAGTCTCGAGATCGGCTGTGTAGAATTCCCAGTGCACTTTCTTGAAAGAGAAGTTGCCGACTAGTCGTGGTTGCTGGCGGATCGTCAAAGGAGATTGAAAGTTTGCTATTAATGCGCGATGGATCGAGAAACTTGTGTACATATGTGGATCAGCTAGGTTGTTCGTTTGGTGTCGAGTAAAGACTGTCCGAGAGAATGTAGATTACAACGTTGCTTCTGGGGTAGGTGTCTCAGGGCCCAGAATTGAGATATTTTGGTGTATGTCGGCGCCGCACCAGTCTCTAAAGCACCTGCCATTCGCGTTGGTTTTCAAGACTCCTCGGGCGTTAAAGTCGCCTGTTGCTATGACATAATCATATGTATCAGAGAGGGAGTTTAGATAGTCTAGTAGGTGGTGTATCTCCGTCTGTCTCGCCCTAGTGGGGATGTAGATGGAGAGCAGGGCCACTTTTTTGTTGAGCAAGTTCGGAGTTACTAGTATCAGTGCTGCGCTGCAATGTGAGAGTGAGGAGATTTTGGTTGGGTCGATTTCTTGTGTTACGCTGCAGACTCTCAATCCACTTTTTATTAGTAATGCTGTACCCTGATAAACATCTCTTCTGATGACTCTTAATCCGGGAGTGAAGAACTTGTCAGTCTGCCTTAGATGAGTTTCATTGATGAATACAATGAGGGGCTTTGTTTCGTCTAGAAATTCTACTAGGGAATCTTTTCGTTTTTCTGCTTTAATGCTGTTGATATTGAGAGTGATCATTTTAAAGACTAGCATTGGCGAATAGGTTAAACAGGAAACTGATGCTGGCTTCATCGTTTTCGGCCGTTGATGAGATTTGTGAGAATTTTTTGCGAAAGGTGATATTTTATCGATTAAGGCTACGACGCTAATTCTTAATCTAGTCTGAGCATAGTTTAGAAAGTCGATTTCTGTAAACCGCTTGTTGCCGGTCCTGTCGTGCTGGTGCTGGATTGATGTGAGTTATCCAGACCTGTGATTTGGTTAGATGATCTAAATTTGGTGACTTGGGCGTATGAAGCTGGTTCCAGATTGTAGATTATGATTTGTGTGGGAAGGGCTGACGTCGTTTCTTGGGTGTGTGCTTTAATTGGATTCCTAGTCATTAAGGTACTATGGTTCTTTGAAGACGTGTGAGTCCTGGTCCTGTATTTGGCTAGAGCTTGTTGTTTGATGTGGCATCCCCCGAAGCTGGCTGGGCGTCCTCAGTTGACACAGTAGGGGTCTTCCGGGTCCGCAGGGGTTCTTCGGCACTTCACCGGGCCGTGATTTATGCAGCATTTGACGCATCTATACTGATAAAAGCAATTCGACTAAATGTAACTAAACCTTTGGCAATTTTACCATTGCGACGGCCCTCTGTTTTTGATTTTTCATATCTATTTCTTTGATTTAGCAGTAAATTGTTTTTTGTTACGACTGCGATAAGCTTCTCATTGTGAATTTACACCACAAACATGCCCACTGGCTGGAGCTTGTATTTCGAGCGAGGTAGGTGAAGTCTTTTTCTTTTTTCTAACTTGTAGTCTTCTTCTGTGAAGGAAGGATGAAGACCCCATTGGTATCATGTTTCTTGTGATAATTTGTGTACCAAAATATGTACAATAAGATCGTCCCAATGTTTGACTGGCAAATGTAGTGCCTGTTGACGCCTTGTGATTCCGCAGCACATGCAGGTCAACGCCTTGTGATTCCGCAGCACATGCAGGTCATCGATTTGCATCGTCAGGACCATCGGCCAATCACCCTATGACCGGCTGCTTAAAGCACGTTCCCTATTGGGAAACTCCGCTGGATCAGCGACACGTGAGGTGCCCAATTGGGTCACCTAACTGACATCGCGAGGGCAAGCAGAATCGATGGGGGCGGTATTGGCAGTCGTTCCAGAACATCCGCGGAGTACAACCGTACTTCTTTTGTATCTTCTTCTATATCTTATATCTTATATATCTTTATCTTTGTATAACTAAGTAGTAGTTAAAGTGTATATCGCTAATTGTTAGTTAATGTAATATAATATCAGTGGTTTGGTGAAGAAAGAAAGTGCTTTGTGTTTTTATACTTCATCGTCCTCAGAAAACGCCAGAAAGTGCTTTGTGTTTTGCCCTCCAACATCCGCAGCAGAAAAAACATTGGTCCTTCGAACCGGATTCCTGTCCAGCAATATCTATTTGTAAGTACCTTTTCTTCCTATCTAATTGAAGTGCGGTGTAAGGTGTCTAGTATTATCGTGTATTAACGAGTGAGCTCGATCACAATGTCGCTTGGGCTTGATACCATGGAGAAACTTATTTGCGCGCAAGACGCTCTAATGGACCAAATGAATAAATTTGTGTCCAATACCAAGAAAACTCCACTGGCCAAGCGAACTCACGGCTATTATCTGAGCCGGGTTAATGGCTGGCATGACCTCTGGCAACGGTTCACAAGTAACCACAGCCAAATCGTCCAGCGAAAGACTGCAGAACACGGGAATCTCGAGTATTTCACTCAAGACCAACTCTCCTTATATGAAGACTTGTTCTATGAGTTCAAAGGTGAATTACTCGAAACAATAAAAAAGTTGGAAAAGGCTGAAAAGGAAAGCGATCCAACTCTTTCTCGCCAGACCTCCAGAGACGATCCGAAAACTCCCAATCATTCAAGTTTACCTCGGATTACGCTTCCGAAATTTTCCGGAGATTACAACGACTGGGTTAGCTTTCGTGATCTGTTCGTGTCTGTGATCCATCAAAATCAAGCGCTAGAGGATGTCCAAAAATTTCATTATTTAAAAACGACTCTCACTGGCGACGCCGCTAATGTCGTTAAGCAATTTAGCATAACGCAAGCTAATTATGCATCAGCGTGGAGTGCACTCAAATGTCGCTACGAGAATAAAAGAATTCTCGTATCATCCCTTTTGAAAGCATTTACGGGGCAACAAAAAATTGTTGTGGAATCGGCTAGCAACATAAAAGCTCTGCTAGATGTAACGAGCGAATGTCTCGCATCGCTTCACAATATTGGTGTCAATACGCTACATTGGGATCCCCTTACAGTGCATCTGTTAGTTCAGAAATTACCACTAGAAACCCACAAGGCTTGGGAAGAATCTGTCAGTGATAACACCGACGTGCCAACGTGGGAAGACTTTAAAAGATTTCTCGAACAAAGATTCCGCACATTAGAAGCTATCAGTGGTTCAAAACCAAAACCTACAAGCGAAAAGAAATGTGACACCAACAATAAACCAAATACGAAAGTGCAGAACTTTCATATATCGAAGTCAGAATGCCAATTATGCCGCGGTAATCATGCGCTCCGTCAATGCCCTCAGTTCATTAAACTTGACCCCAAAAATCGTTTAAAGACGGCAAAGTCCACTAGTAGCTGCCTTAATTGTTTGGGGAAATATCACACCGTAAACAAATGCCTCAGCAAAGCTAAATGTGCCAACTGCGGAGCGAAGCATCACACATTGCTGCATTTCCCTAATCAAGCGCGTGCGACAGAACTACCTACGGAAGCAACGTTGGCCCTGACCACGGGCAACATACCGAATAATGGGGTATCTACGTCCCATGTATCAACTTACTTTGTGGCTGAAAATAAACAAGTGTTACTCGCAACGGCAATTGTGCAAGTCGATACTCCTCAAGGTCTCTATGCTATTCGCGCATTGATAGACCCGGGCTCTCAAGCGACTTTTATCACAGCTGGTGCTATAAAACGAATGGGACTCCGCGCCAATTCAACCCAGGTAATGGTAACGGGATTAGGTAGTACTGAAGCAGCTTTGTCCCGAAAAATGGCAACAATTGTGCTACATGCCCGCAATGTTAACAAGCATATAGAAACAAATGCCATTATATTGGATCGTTTAACCGATCTTCTTCCATCCAAGGCGATCATCGATACGAATTGGCCACACTTACAGGGATTGGAACTAGCTGACCCCTGTTTCGATAAACCACAGCCAGTTGACATGCTGGTAGGAGCAGATATCTATCCATTTATAATACTGAATGGAGTCAAGTTCGGACCAGCAGGTACTCCGCTTGCGCAGAACAGTATCTTTGGCTGGCTTCTATCTGGAAAGCTTGAAGAATCATCACAGAATTCTCCAATTAAAATTCAATCGTATGTAAATGTTTTGGAAAGCACTTTCGACTTGAAAAAGTTTTGGGAAATCGAAGAAGTCCGTGAAGATCAGACCCAGACCATTGAGGAGACATTATGTGAAAAGCATTTCCAAGAAACTCATAGCCGATGCGCTGACGGCAAATACGTAGTAAGACTCCCTTTTAAGTCGAAGGCAAGATCAGCAGTAGGTGCGTCGAGACACGACGCATTGAAATGTTTCTTATCTGTAGAAAAAACTGCAGAAAAGAAGGGATATCTGAACGACTACAATACCGTTCTCAAAGAATACCTCTCATTACAGCACATGGAAGAAATATCTCTCGACCACGCAAGCTTGATAGGAAATTACTTGCCGCACCACGGTGTTATAAAGGATTGTAGTTCCACCACCAAACTGCGTGTGGTATTTAACGCATCGTATAAAGGTACTACGAATAAATCGCTGAATGATGAACTGTTTACTGGTCCTGCCTTACAGCAAGATTTGATGACGATATTACTGAGATGGCGTTTACACAAATATGTATTCTCAGCAGATATCGAAAAAATGTACCGACAAATTTGGGTACATCCCGATGACGCCAATTACCAGCAAATAGTATGGCGCCCCGATCCACATGGACCAGTAAAAGACTACCGTCTCGCAACCGTTACCTTCGGAGTGGCTTGTGCTCCATATCTCGCTATTCGCACGCTTCATCAACTAGCAGCTGACGAAAGGCGAGACTTTCCAAAAGCATCTCAATGTCTACTGCATGATTTTTATGTGGATGACGTTCTAACTGGCAGAGGAACTATCACTGAAATTAACAGCCTTAAGAAAGATCTGATAGCCCTACTCAAACGGGGAGGTTTCCATCTACGGAAGTTTACAGCGAATCATGAGGATATTCTTAAAGATTTACCACCCGAAGATTTAGCTGACAATCCTCATGTACTCCTGAATGGGGAAGAAACGATCAAAGCACTTGGCATTACATGGAATCCGAAAGAGGATACTTTTTACTATAAACTTAACCTAGATTTTGGGGGTCCCCCCACAAAAAGACACATTTTATCAAAGATATCTAAACTCTTTGATCCCTTGGGGTGGATCAGCCCTATTATCATTTGCGGCAAGATACTAATACAAAGTCTCTGGCTCGCTGGAATTGATTGGGATTCTACTATTCCTACATTACTTCTAACACGTTGGAACGAAATCGTAAACGATTTACAAGCCATAGAACAAATTAAAATGCCTCGGTGGATAACTTTTCTACCTACATCATCCATCGAATTTCACGGGTTTTGTGATAGCTCAGAGCGAGCATACGCTGCAGTCATTTATGCTCGAGTACTGCAAGATGACGGCAATTGTTCAACTTATATACTCATATCTAAGACACGAGTCGCTCCTGTAAAAACGGTGTCGCTACCTCGATTAGAGCTTTGTGGAGCTCACCTACTCTCGAAACTGGTACGATATTTAAAGAAACACCTGGGTGAAACCATACAATTTCATCTATGGTCGGACTCAACTGTAGTTTTGGCATGGCTTAAAGGGCATCCCAGTCGATGGAAGTCATTTGTCGCAAATCGAGTAACAGACATTATCAGTAATACCGCCGAAGCACCGTGGAGACATGTTCCCTCGGAAGATAATCCAGCTGATTTGGCATCACGAGGAGTGCTCGCATCAGAGCTAAGCCAACAATCTGCATGGTGGCACGGCCCCTCATGGTTAAAACTGAGCCCTGAATACTGGCCAATGCTGCAACAGGAACAAGACTCAGAGCAAGTGATCGAAGAAATAAGGAAAGTTAAGTCATTTCAAGTTCAAGTACGGGTAGAACCCATCGTTAACCGATTTTCTAGCTACACAAAAGCTTGTCGCACCCTAGCATGGTGTTATCGTTTTGTTTATAATTGCAAATTAAAAAATTCTACATCGAAATCAACCGCGGGTAAACCCCTTTCTCCAAATGAACTTGAAAGATCTAAACTACATCTGATTCGGGAATGCCAAAGAACGGCCTTTCTTCCGGAAATAACCAGTCTTGGTAATCAACTTCCTCTTCCCAATAAAAGTTCATTGAAATCTTTGACGCCATTCCTAGATGGTGATAATATTCTTCGTGTAGGAGGACGATTGGAAGAAGCCAATTTACCGTTCTCCGAGAAACACCCGATCATATTGCCATATTCTTCAAAATTAACAGAGTTATTGATTGAGCATACGCATACCATTTCCATGCATGGCGGACCTAGTCTCACTTGCGCCGTATTACGCAAAACTTATTGGATAATAGGTCTCCAAAGAGCGGTCAAAAAAGTCTTGCGGCGATGCATGACTTGTGTGCGATGGAAACAGCAAACCGCTAGCCAAATTATGGGAAACCTCCCTGTAAACCGAATTACGCTACAACGTCCATTCTATGCCGTCGGAATCGACTTCGCGGGACCAATCACGATTAAACTGAATAGAACTAGAAACGCGAAGACCTCTAAGGCTTATATCGCCATTTTTGTATGTTTTGCGACCAAAGCAATACACATTGAGGTTGTGAGCGACTTAAGTTCTGAAGCGTTCTTAGCAGCTCTTAGAAGATTTTTCTCCAGACGTGGCATATGCAAGGACATTTATAGTGATAACGGCACTAACTTCGTTGGAGCCTCAAAAATTCTTAAAAATGAATTGAATGATGCAATCAGCCGGAATATGGAAATAGCAGCCGAACAGTTCGCCATTCAAAACGTTAGCTGGCATTTCATTCCCCCCGGAGCACCACACTTCGGTGGGCTTTGGGAGGCGGGAGTGAAATCAATCAAACACCACCTTCGACGTATAGTTGGCCAAACGCTTCTTACATTTGAAGAGCTTACCACGGTGGTAACTCAGATAGAGGCGATCTTAAATTCACGACCGCTGTATCCCTTATCCTCAGACCCAGCGGATCTGACACCTCTCACTCCAGGACATTTTCTGGTTGGAGATGCTCCTCTTACATTACCAGATGTAAATCGAAACGACTCGAAGTTATCAGTTGTATCGCGTTGGCAACTTCTACAAAAGCTCAAATACGACTTTTGGAAACGCTGGTCTGCCGAATACCTGTCTCGATTACAACAACGAACAAAATGGCAAACCATTCAGCCTTCAATTAACATCGGAGAGCTAGTACTTTTGAAGGAGGACAATCTACCCCCATCTGCGTGGAAACTCGCCCGTATAGTGGAGACTCATATAGGCAAAGATGACCACACCCGTGTAGTCACGGTGAAAACTGCCTCCACTCAGCTAACGAGACCAATTACTAAAATTTGTCCGTTACCATTTGTGAACAATGAGCAAGCCGAAACGCTTGAAAATATGTCTACAGAATGTGCTGATTAGATTAATGGTTACCAAGAGATAGTAAATTTAGCTTCAGTTCAATAAGAATTTAATAGCCATAAGCATTAATTTGTAACGCTAATCTATAATCATTCCCCTTAATTCTACAGAAAATTTCCTCATGGGGATTAAAATCGTTATTTTTGTAACCGTAATCTCAACGGCTAACGCTCTTATTGCCTACGACTGTGGACACGATAAGATGAATCATACCAGGGTATCGGTATTAAGTGTTGGAAACTGTGAAATGCAGCATTCTAAAGCGTTTCTTGAAACCGAAGATATCCAGCTACTAGAAATAAATACCGTAGCGCCTATTCACATTTCACAATGCAAGATAAATATATTGCAAACCGTCTACCATTGTGGCATGTTCAGCCATCTTTCGGTGGTCCCGGGAGGACTAAGTTCCTTTATCGCTGATATAACACAGGAGGAATGCATGAATCTCCAACTTAAAGGACAATATAAACTTCAAAATGGTAAAATCATCATGGATATTAAAGCGAACTCATCAACACGATTTACCGAGACTATTGCTGGTTCTTTAGACTACAAGGGTAACTGCGAAGGAACATCATATACATTCGGAGCACATTCCTGGCATGGCGTCATTGTAATCCAGGCCATAGAAATTACCCTCCATAACTACATGGGCACCTTACGACTGGATGATAACCATGTGGTTCTGCGAAACAGTGTTGTTTGCCCATATACGTCAGGAAATTGCATGGATATCGAGTATGGAATGAGTTTTTGGAACCTGATCTCCGATAAGTCATGTGAGACTATATCCCATACCGTTCTGTTCGAAGGCAACGCTACAAAAACTCAGACGTTGGACCTTACGAACAATCAAACCCATATCATTTACGCGGTACACACTGGAGATATCATCTTTGCACTCGAGATCATTAAGGAGATTGCCATCTGTCGACATCCTGGATACCAAACAGAACATCCTCGACTGCTTATAGTAAAGAAAACCTCTGTGGAATACGTATTCAAAGCAGAATCTATAAATCCGAAGAACATCGATCTTTTCGCATATATCAATGCAAAATTCGTCTACGTAGAAAGACATTTAAAACATCAAATCGAAAACCTACACAGACATTTAATCCACAAGAAATGTGAAGTAGAGCGTCAAGTACTTGAAACGCAATTAGCCGTAGCTCATCAACATCCTGCGGAATTTGCCTTCATGCAGATGAAAGAACCCGGATTCACGGCTATTGCAAGAGGGGAGGCGATTTACTTAATCAGATGCCAAGCAGTCGAGGTAATTGTACGAAAGACCGAGAGATGTTACCATGAACTTCCTGTGACATACACCAACAGAAGCTACTTCATGACTCCTACTACGCACCTTCTCCATGAATATGGCACCGAGATTCCGTGCTCATCAACTCTGATGCCAGCTTATTTGATCCATGGCTCGTGGTATGGATTCAGTCCTGCAAGTCATAAGCTAGAAGCTCCATCCATGTTACATCCCACCAAGGATGTTCCATGGAAGTATGAAGATGTACATGATCTGATCAAGTCTGGTCTCTATTCCTATGATACAACGGAAGAACTACGCCGGCAAATCATGTATCCTACGGAACGAAAGGCAATTGAAAATCTAATTACCAAAACCCTAATAGGACATGACACCGATCAGCAAGATCTCAACCTTTTACACCTATTCTCATCAAAACATTTGAATACATTCGTGTCTAAATACATGCATCCAACCTGGTCCGTCTTTACGAAGTTTGGTAGTCTCAGTGCTGGTGTCATAGCAATCTGGACGAGTTTTAATCTATTAAAATTCGTTTTCTCGGTCCTTATCAACATATCATTGATCAAACGGATTCGCGGCTGCAGTTGGTGGCTTTTAGGAGCCCTTTGTGATACGTGCACGAACTACATCATCCATCAAGGAAGCAAAGCTGCAACGGATAACGAACTGACGTCTGTAGTCTGCCAGGAAGAGAAAGAAGCCGAAGAGAGTTCCACAGTCCTAGCTTCTTCATCAGAAACCATAACAACCGACTTACAGACCGCACATCGCCACACGATGATTTATCCGCCATTAAACAACTGCACTTCAATTAATCCCTAATGCGATCCTATATTTATCATCCTACCTCTCACCTCATCCTTCTTTGGTTATATCTGTCGTCAACCATGATACCTACAGCATGGGCGAGTCGGAGCGCTCCTTAAATAACTCCTTTCATCATCAAGAGCCAGTCGTGCAACGGGAGGAAATGCCCCTGCATGATCCTCTTTCTACTGATATATTTTTTTTTTTTATTTCTTGTTTAGTTTTGAAATTGATACATTTCAACGCCGCCCGGAATGTTGACGCCTTGTGATTCCGCAGCACATGCAGGTCAACGCCTTGTGATTCCGCAGCACATGCAGGTCATCGATTTGCATCGTCAGGACCATCGGCCAATCACCCTATGACCGGCTGCTTAAAGCACGTTCCCTATTGGGAAACTCCGCTGGATCAGCGACACGTGAGGTGCCCAATTGGGTCACCTAACTGACATCGCGAGGGCAAGCAGAATCGATGGGGGCGGTATTGGCAGTCGTTCCAGAACATCCGCGGAGTACAACCGTACTTCTTTTGTATCTTCTTCTATATCTTATATCTTATATATCTTTATCTTTGTATAACTAAGTAGTAGTTAAAGTGTATATCGCTAATTGTTAGTTAATGTAATATAATATCAGTGGTTTGGTGAAGAAAGAAAGTGCTTTGTGTTTTTATACTTCATCGTCCTCAGAAAACGCCAGAAAGTGCTTTGTGTTTTGCCCTCCAACATCCGCAGCAGAAAAAACAGTGCCTTTAGTTCGTGCAGGTATTTGTCCGTTTTATCCATTAATGTTCGAATGTCATATGGTGGTTCTTGTTTCATAGCTGGTTGCTTAAGCAGTCCTTTTAGATGAGTGCTAACTAGTAATCGCTTATTGTTATATTCTTTCTCTAATGTTAACCATGCCTTTTGATAATTAACATCTATAATTTCAAATTGTCTTAGCTGTCTCTCTGCTTCTCCTGTTCGAGCTGTTTTTAGGTAATGCAATTTTTGCACGTTGGGCATTGATATTTCATCGTGGACCAGTGACTTCAACAAGTCGTGAAAAGACCTCCGTGCTTGATAGTTTAAATGAAACTTGGGAAAGCTTATCCGTGGGAGGATGATGTTCGTTTTATTTCTTGTTCTGGTGGCTTTTAGTATCCGTTTTGTTTTCGGAAATCTGATGAGATTGGTGGTAAGATATCTGATTAGGTAATCGGATTCAAAGCGAAACAGATGAAATCTCTGCTTTAAAAGCAGATTACATCTCTGCGTAGGTTTCAGATTAGAACTCTGAGTGTGATTATATCTCCGCGTGCATATTAAATCTCTGCATGCCAATTATATCTTGCATAGGTTTCAGAACTCTGAGTGCGGATCATATCTCTGCTTGCAAATTATATCTCTTTATTGTTTTCAGATTAGAAATCTGAGTGCGGATCATATCTCCGCATGCAGATTAAATCTCTCCATGCAAATTAAATTTTTGCTTGTTTTCAGATAAGAACTCTGAAGATATCCGTTAAGACTGAGACTCTGAGACCATAAAATGTTCTGACTTCTCATAGCATTTGCATGGTTTTATATACGATTTTATCTCACTCATTAATTGTTCGTATGGCAATCCTAGTTTGCTTACTTGAATTATTTCCACCTATGGTGAATAGGTGAATTATTCAATGCATTCCTTTCAGTTGGCCTTGCCAACGATTTATGACAGTTTTCTGTACATTTCTTACCCATGGAACCGCTGCTCTTGACACTTGCAATTGGAAGAGTGGAAGCACTTGAAGACTCAACCAATGAACGAGTTCCATTTGAACAGCCAACGTGAGCGGATGTATGTGAGCTTGGGAGAAGCTTACATGTAAACGCGCCACAAACTCAGCCAGTTAGCCAGTACAGTTACACCAGTGCTATTGAGTAAACTGTTACACAGTTAACCATAAGAGTTAAAATGATGAAGTATTTTATTATAAAAGTTACAATATAACTCGTCAAAGAACAGATAAAGGAATCTATTTCCATCACCAGAATCAGCGGTCTGATTCTCAACTAGCAGCTCTCAAGAATATTCTACTTACAAACACATGTCTCATAACCTTTAACAACGCGGTTTTCGTACATGGACATAAGGAATAACGATCCACCAATCATATACAGTAGCCCATCAAGTAGACCCCTTCCCGGGAGCAATCAGAGACCTTCAAGAATTTAATTTTTCACCATTCCTAAAGTTGTGTTCTCAGGATAACGGTTTTCGACGCAAGATCTTTCCACAAGCAGACACGTGCTCCCACAGTTCATGTGCAGTAAGATCATCAACTACACGCAGTCAGAGGCACACCAGACAGCCCTTCTTATAGGTACATCCCGAGAAAAAGCGCTAAAGTACATCAGCCACACGCAACAAGTGAAACCCCAGTGTCATAACAACCATAAGTGTAAAAGTGATAAAGTATTCTACTGAGGCGGCCGTATTGCCTTATCACTCATGATGCTCGAATGACAAGCATACGCAATCGCTGCGGCAGCTGCACGATGCAACGATAACCGAAAACTGGAGAGGAAGATGACTTCTAGTTTGAATGTAGAACGATAAAGTACGATTATGAATCAGCTCCATTTTATGTGTACAGCTTAGCCCGCGAGAATAAATATTATCTCTTTGTGTAGAAAGGTGTTTAATTGCTATCGCGATCGCGATACCCAACGACCCTTTATTGGTGACCCCGACGACCAATAGTTTATTGGTTTTGTACATTTCGTAATATTTCTCGTCACGAGCGTACGTGTCTTGCACATTTAAGGAACAATGGCTAACGCCGACACAAGCGATGGAGGCGAGTGCGCATCCCCAGCGACCATGGGGGCTCAAGTACACCGCGTCGGAGTACGTGTACCACCCTTTTGGCCGGAAGAACCCGCTTTATGGTTTGCCCAGCTGGAGGGCCAATTTGTCCTCAGCGGAGTTACGCAGGATGCAACAAAGTTCTACTACGTCATCTCTAATCTTGACACGAAGTACGCGGCAGAGGTGAAGGACGTCATCACCAAGCCGCCGGAACAGGGGAAGTATGATTACCTTAAAACGGAACTAATAGCGCGGTTATCTGTTTCACAGGAAATTCAAATGCGCCGTTTATTAGAAGGAGAAGAAATGGGCGACAGGAGACCATCCCAGTTTCTGAGGCACCTGCGAAATCTGGCCGGTGACTCAATGGGCGATAAGGTTCTCCGTTCCCTTTGGCAAGGACGCTTGCCTGTTAACGTACAGGCTATTCTAACCTCACAAACCGACATTTTATTAGATTCAGCTGCACAATTGGCTGATAAGGTTTGTGAGGTCGTTTTGCGCCCTCCTTTCGCTGGCGCCGTGTCGGCATCGAGTGAGGGTGGGCTTCATCAGGAAATAAACGATTTAAAAAAACAGTTAGCGATACTCCGACGCCCAAATTTCCGAGGTTCATCGCCGGCAGTTAGAGTGAATTCTCGTGCACGTTCCAATTCTCGCTCGAGAGGGGACACGACAGGATTCTGTTGGTATCACAAAGTGTTCGGTGCACAAGCCCGTAAGTGCCGTGATCCTTGCAAATTCGTTTCGGGAAACGCGCAAGAGAGTCGGTAAGCGCGGCCGACTACGACAATTATAAACAGCGCCGATTATTCGTAACAGACAAAAACAGCAAAATAGGTTTTTTGGTCGATACGGGTGCTGACGTTTGTGTTTTTCCGAGAGCAAAAATTAAGAAAAGATCCACAGCTACAGGCTATTTTTTATCGGCTGCGAACGGATCGCGTATAGCCACATACGGGACTATTACCATTTCGCTCAATCTCGGTTTGCGCCATGAGTTCGTGTGGCGTTTCATCATTGCGGACGTTACGAAGCCAATTATTGGGGCCGACTTGTTGTCCCACTACGGTCTCTTGGTAGATTTGAAGCGATGCAGACTTGTTGACGATATCACTCAAGTATCCGTGATTTGTGGACGGGCTCAATATTCTGCACAACAGTGCGTTAAGGTCATCGTACGACCCGATAGATTCCAAACCTTTTTAAACGAATTCCCGGAAGTCATGCGCCCCGGTGGACCAGTTGGGGAAGTCAAACATTCAACCGTCCATTTTATTAAAACAACCGCGGGACCACCAGTTGTTTGCAGACCGCGTAGACTGGCGCCAGACAGGTTGAAAATAGCGAAGAACGAGTTCGAGGGAATGGTGACGCAGCGCGTCGCTCGCGCATCAAGTGGCTGTTGGTCATCCGCACTTCATCTTGTACCCAAGAAATCTGGAGGATGGCGTCCGTGTGGAGACTACCGAGCGTTAAATGCACGCACAATTCCGGACCGTTATCCTGTGCCGCATATAGAAGACTTTGGTCAGCAGCTTAAAGGTAGGACCGTTTTTCCTACCATAGATTTAGTGCGGGCGTACAATCAAATACCGGTCAATCCCGAAGATGTCGAAAAGACAGCAATCACTACGCCGTTCGGTCTTTACGAATTTCCATTTATGTCATTCGGCCTGCGAAATGCGGCCCAAACATTTCAACGTTTTATGGATGAGGTTATGCGAGGTCTCGATTTCGCATACGTGTACATTGACGACATTCTCGTGGCTTCCACGTCGGAGGAGGAGCACGAAAAACATTTACGACTACTTTTCACGCGTCTTAACGAATATGGTGTAAAACTAAACACTGAAAAATCGCATTTCGGAAAATCAGAGGTACATTTTCTCGGATATGCGGTTTCGATAAACGGGGTGAAGCCCTTGCCTGACAAGGTCGACGCAATTTTGAACTTTCCGCGCCCGGTTACGATAAAACAATTGCGCCAGTTCCTTGGCATGACGAATTTTTACAGACGATTTATGCCAAATACGGCATCCATTCAAGGCCCTTTGAATGAGTGTTTGTGCGGTACGAAATTAAACGGAAAGGACACGGTGCAGTGGACGTCAGAGCGTGAAAAGGCTTTTAACGAAAGTAAAGCTGCATTAGCTCGCGCGACCCTTTTAGCTCATCCTGACCCATTGTCTCCGCTGGCAATTTTTACTGACGCCTCAGACTCAGCTCTTGGTGCTGCTCTGCAGCAGAGAACTGAAAAAGGTTGGGAACCATTATCGTTCTTCTCAAAGAAATTAAGCGCCGCTCAACGCAATTATAGTGCTTTCGATCGGGAACTGCTCGCGATATACAGATCAGTTCGACATTTTCGGCATTCACTTGAGGGACGGCAATTTATTGTGTTCACGGACCATAAACCATTGACATTTGCGTTCAATCAGAGAGCGGAAAAGTGTTCTCCTAGACAGTTCCGTTACCTAGATTATATCGCGCAGTTTACGACGGACATACAACATGTTTCCGGAAAAGAAAACGTTGTTGCCGATACTTTGTCGCGCGTGGAAGCTATTGGCGATAGCATCGATTTCACAGCTCTGGCCCATTCTCAGGCCAACGACGAGGAGCTTAAGCAAATTCTACGCGGCAGCACTTCATTGCGACTCAAGCGTGTTCAGATTCCCAACAATCAAGCGATGCTGTATTGTGATACTGCTACGGATACGATTCGTCCGTTCGTAACGAAGCCCTTTCGTAGGGCGGTCTTCGAGTCATTACACAACCTTTCTCATCCTGGTCGACGAGCAACGCTTCGACTGGTCACTGAACGTTTTGTTTGGTCCGAGATGCGTCGAGATTGTGTACGATGGGCTCGCGAGTGCCTACAGTGTCAGCGCAGCAAAGTACATCGCTATGCGCGTCCACCAGTGGGAAGTTTCCTCGCTCCTACTGCAAGATTCGAACACATACACGTGGACATCATCGGTCCACTTCCGTATTCACGTCGATGCAAGTACTGCGTAACATGCATCGACCGTTTCACACGATGGCCCGAGGCGTTTCCAGTGGAGGACATCTCCGCGGAAACTGTGGCGAGAACCATCTACGCTGGCTGGATTGCCAGATTTGGAACTCCCTTACGTATAACTTCGGACCAGGGTCGTCAGTTTGAGGCTGATTTGTTTCGCGAATTGACTAATTTGGTAGGCACGAAGCATCTAAGAACTACGGCATACCACCCTGCAGCCAACGGTCTCGTCGAAAATTCGCACAGACAATTGAAGGCAGCTATTAAATGTCACACTTCCGACGACTGGACGATGGCGCTACCAACAGTCCTCATCGGCATGCGATCTGCTTGGAAGGACGATGTCAACTCAACTTCGGCAGAGCTAGTTTACAGCGAGCCCTTGCGTCTTCCCGGCAATTTTTGGCTCCCCAAGAAGCTACTAGCGACAACAGCGACCCTAGCAGTTTGGTCGCTCGTTTGAAACGACATTTCGTACAATTACAACCCGTTCCAACTTCAAGGCATGGGACAAGACGAACATTTATTTTCAAGGACCTACAGACGACTTCACATGTTTTCGTGCGTGTTGGTGCAGTTCAACGACCGTTGGACCAACCTTACGAAGGCCCATATCCGGTAGTTTCACGTTACGAAAAATACTACGTGGTTCGCGTCAGAGACAAAGACAGAACCATATCAATCGAACGACTGAAGCCTGCTTACATTGCAACAGATGACGCCGAAGATGGTCCACCCATACCAACATCATCAGAATCAATAGACATGGAGCAACCG
The DNA here is from genome assembly GCA_947538895.1 of Neoitamus cyanurus. Taxonomy (NCBI): domain Eukaryota; kingdom Metazoa; phylum Arthropoda; class Insecta; order Diptera; family Asilidae; genus Neoitamus; species Neoitamus cyanurus. The sequence goes on from OX384547.1 coordinate 5,368,996, forward strand.
AAGAAACAGCGCAACGGAAACTCAAACCGCCGTGTCCGGTTTGAGGACGAACTATAACGACAAAATTTTCTTTTCTCCTTTTTCTATTTCGACAGACTTATCCACTGCCAGGGGGGTGATGAGGCGGCCGTATTGCCTTATCACTCATGATGCTCGAATGACAAGCATACGCAATCGCTGCGGCAGCTGCACGATGCAACGATAACCGAAAACTGGAGAGGAAGATGACTTCTAGTTTGAATGTAGAACGATAAAGTACGATTAAGAATCAGCTCCATTTTATGTGTACAGCTTAGCCCGCGAGAATAAATATTATCTCTTTGTGTAGAAAGGTGTTTAATTGCTATCGCGCTCGCGATACCCAACGACCCTTTACTACTATAAAAATTATATAATAATATAACCCGTCAAAGAACAACCAAGGGAATTTATTTCCACCACAAGAATCAGTGGTCCGATTTTTGATTTTCAATTAGCAGCTATCTGCGCAGAACATTCTACTTGCAGACACGTGCTTCATAACCTACAGCAACGCGGTTCTCGTACATGGACACACGGAATAACGATTTAGCCACCATATTCAGTTGCCCATCAAGTAAACCCCCTTCCCGGGAGCAATCAGAGACTTTCAGGAATTTATAGAACTAATTTCCCGTCAAACCCAACGATTTGTTTCCCGTTCAACGGTTATTGGTGCAAGGACCTCCCACAGGTAGACACGTGCTCTTATAACATATGTGTAGCAGGAATTTCAAAGCTATCATACGCAATCAGTGGCTCACCGGATAGCCCCCTCCTCAGGAGCAACCAGAGTAACGCTAAAGTTACCAGGAATTTCTCTCTGTCAGAACCAGCGAGGACCGTCACCAAAGACGCATCGAGCTACCCTCCAAAGACAAACTACAGTCTGGTCCTACCCAGTAACCAATAATTGTCCACGCTAATTCACAATATCTCCTAATAAGAAAAAAAAACATCACAAAAATAAGAAACAGAAAATAACAAACGGAGCCTCTTGCACCAAAAACATCATCAGCCAGACAACAGCCCCCTCAGAAGTAAGCCCACATCGACACTATAGCGATGAGAGTGAAACCTCTCTGAGCTCCGAGCGCACAACATCCATTCCCCCTCAAAACACAACAGAAGTATTTAGTGACCAGCCGATCGCTCACAGCGTCATTGGAAATATCCCGTTAGAATCTACCCTGAGCGAACCAACCCTGGATCAAAATCTCTTCACAGTTTCCAGTATAGATGCTGTCCACCAGCCCGAAGAAGAAATCCAAAAAGGACATAAATTAAATGAAACCTCCATCATCAACAATAACAACAAACATCAACTCACAACGACTGCCTCTACAGAAACAGGCACCTCTCAGCAGGATAATAATGACGACGACATACCAACTCAAATTTCCGAGTCATCATCATCCATCTCCTCCATGAACACCACAGTATTGGAGTTAGACCAATTGGTAACACATAACCCTACAGAAGAAAATAAGCACCAACCAAAAACAGTTGCCTCCTTAGATGCGAACACTTACCAACAAGACATTGACAATAATGAACCATTCCTCAGATATGACTCCACAACGTTACACGGCGTAACTACCGCCCTCCAGAGTACCATACCATTTATATTAGCTCAGCTAACTACACTCAACCTTACAGTAAGGCACCATTCAGAACCTCCTCTACAACAAGTTATACCTACTGAACTGGACAACCCAACGGCCCCTGCCGAAACACCAAATTATCAGGCAAATGAAACTAATCATGACAACAACATGGTCAACACCTCAGTGACCATACATAGGCACCCCATCTTCAAAAGGACAGGGTGCCCTACAATGGAACTCAAACATCAGCAGCGAACTATGAATCAAAAATATCAATCGGATCGTAGTCACACAAAATTAATCGCGGAAATCGAATCAGACGCCAGGTGAGCTAGAATCCTACAAGGACATCGATTGGAACCTCAGAAAGAATCAATGTCACACACCATGAGTTCTATGTCTCCACACACCCAGAACGACAAATTAAATAAACACACTATAAATCAACAGCCAAAAGTGGAAATACCTTGCCCCCCAATATTTGTGGAATATTCCACATTTCCATATTTCCATTCTAAAAAGATCACAGAGGCAATTAACTACCTCTCTAAGAACACCGCAGAATACAGTTTAACGAACCTCAGAAACAGAACTAAAGTCTCAATAAAAGATCCAAAAATACATGACGATTTCCTAAAACTAATGAAAGAGGCCAGATTAGAAGGCTACACTTTCACAAAGGCGGACAATAAACCCACCTCACTTGTCCTCAAAGGGTTACACCACTCATATCCGGAAAAGGAAGTCAACCAGGCTCTCATCAATACCGGAATACTACCTGATACAGAATTTAGAGTACTTAGACTGAAAACCCGCCAATCCCCAGACAATCATCACCCATGTTACAACTTCTTAATTCATTTTTACAACAAGGAAGTTATCCCGATAGTACTTCAGACAAAAACACTACTATATCATAAAATACGCTGGGAAGAATTTCACAACCAAGGACCTGCACAGTGCACCAACTGCCAACGGTTCGGCCACTTATCTTTAAATTGCTATTATAAATTCGTATGTGTTAAATGTGAATTTACACATGAACCAGGAAACTGTAAACGCAAGTCAAACGAAAAAGATCCACCCTACTGCGCCAATTGCAAAGACTTCGGACACCCGGCCAGCTACGGAGGATTCCCTCAAAGGAAATTATATATTAAATCAACAAATCAAAATACTAGACGAGCCCCACCATATACCAATTAGCCAAATACATACACACTCGGATCAGCACCAGCATTATAGAAATCATCTTCTACTTATCGTATCAAACAACATAATATATTGAACTATTCAATCAAACATCACAACTACATCAACAATACAACCAGTGTACCTAGCACCACCACAGTCAGGTGTTATAGCTGGTTAAAAAGTTATGTCAATTGAGCACCCCTATAGATAGTGCTCACTCACCTTAACCCAATCTTATTCAAGAAACCGTCAGGCACAATTGCACAACAATATCCTCCCTATAAAGTGACTCCATCTCGTCACATCCCCTAATTCCATCGCATATTTTCCTCATCTTACCCCCATAACAGAGTTTTAACTCCCACAGATCACACATCAAATCTAAATCTCATCGGCACCCATACCCTGCCATGAACATCAACTCGAAGAGCATCAGAATAGAAGGAAACTTTCTCTATTCAGCATTGCGACCATTACAATGAATTGGACCTTTCAATCCATGTAACGTCACTTTTCAAACGTACACAGAGGACCTTTAGTATCAATACTCGTTATGAGGACACCAAATCTCCAATCTACTCTACAACCAGCGTACCTAGCACTGTTTTCATTGGTCAGATGCCATAGCTGGGCCAAAAGCCATATCTGACCAACAATACAGCACCCCCATTGACTGAACGACATCACACATCTATCAACATACTACTATTTCCATTAAACTAGCTAATATATATAACATATGAAAGGGATGCGATATAACTCGCCCAAAAATTTCAAAATCAATAGTTCAACTTAATTATGAAATTAAATGCACTTTAAGAGTTCAAGATTTCAGTGTCTTTATTTTTATCTATAATTCAAACTTCACAATTAACTATTCACAGCTTTTATATTGAATAAAAATGACTTCCAACACTGATTAATATAGAAAATAATGATTTCGTGCTTTTACGACGGATTCCGAGATTGAAGTGACCAATGGTTAACGCTTTGAGGCCGATCGCTTTCCCCAGTAAGAACTTTCGCGAAGTATTACCAAAAATGGTCATAATTGAGGAAACATAACTGATTTTCCACACCATGAAATAGGTTTTTCCCCATGAACATAATTATTCGTCTCTTTTTAGTAACTGATTATTCACTTAGATTAGCTCTAGTACGTTTTCGCTTAAGTCGAGTCTCGGTCTTGCAATGACAAACTTAAACTGACAATTAGATGTAAACAATGCAATGTAGTGAAAGTGGTTCAGTAGGTAAGTACAATATTTCTAATTTATTTAAATTATATTCAATGTACTATGTTTTGTACTGTGTATTTTGTGAAGTGATTCATGTCATGTTTTAAAAATACCGAGTAAGTAAATGTTGGATGTTATTTACGTTGGTTTATCATGTCAGTACGTATATTTATCATGTTGGAAGTGTACACAGTGATATATACATATTTTTTCTTTTAGCGGGAATTGATGTCGGATGTTGACACGTACGCATCTGTATATACGAGTATATGTCTCATTCGCCAGAGGTTCCTCAACAATTTCAGATAAGTGACCAATACCTTTCATCACTGGTTGCGATTCTTTGTGTTGTCTTTTTCAGGTGTAGAGCTGACGGCGGAACATTCTCCCGGCCTTGACATCGTTGCGGTAGCGGGAGATGGCAAAACATAATTCATTCCACCTGTAAATATAGTGCAGAAACAATATGGGAAGGGTTATAGCGCCCTTGACTCGCTTTTGGGAAATAAGGATGTCGACATTGGGTTTGATTTCAATATTTAATAAGTGTTGACTCTTTAGATTTCTATGTAATGAGTGTTACTCTCTCGATACCTGCGCCATTCGCGTTCTAAGTCTGGAGTTACCTTGTCATCCCATTCGATTCCTGTCAACCAGAGTTTTTGAAGAAACACTTTTCCAATTACAAGGCAAGGAGATATCCATCCTAATGGATCAAAGACTTTGGATATATCCGAAAGTATACTTCTTTTCGTCCAGAGGGGAGGTTCTTGGTCAAGTGATACGAAAAATAGTCATGTGAGGGGTTCCAATATAATCTGAGAGTTCGAACTGTTTCTTCGTCCGTTATCTTCAGTTGACGATTATTTTCCAAATCTGTGCTAGGTACAGTTCTCAGTAACGTTTGATAATAATTCGACGACCATTTGCGTAAAGAGAATCCTCCGGCTTTCATCATTTCAATCAACTGTTGTTGAGCTTCCAAAGCAGATTCAATCGTGTCAGTTCCCGAAAGTAAATCGTCCACGTAGAAGTCGTTAAGAGCTCTAGTAGAGGTCATAGGAAATCGATCTCTTTCGTCATTCGCCAGCTGCTGCACAACCTTTGTAGCCAAGTATGGAGCAGTTCCCGAAAGTAAATCGTCCACGTAGAAGTCGTTAAGAGCTCTAGTAGAGGTCATAGGAAATCGATCTCTTTCGTCATTCGCCAGCTGCTGCACAACCTTTGTAGGAGCACTTTTAGTCCCAAAAGTTACAGTTCGTAACTTGAAGTCTTCGATTGGTAGTTGCGGACTCTCTCTCCATACAATGCGTTGGTAGTTGCAATGGTGATCCCGCATTTGAATTTGGCGATACATCTTTTCGATGTCAGCCGTGAAGACCACTTTATGTAGCTTCCATCGAAGAAATAATGCAGCCAATTCATCTTGCAACACAGGCCCCTTCATTAACCTATCATTTAAGGAAATTCCACTGCACGTAGTACGTGAGGCGTCAAATACGACACGTAACTTGGTAGTTGAACTACTTTCCTTCATAACTGCATGGTGAGGAAGGTAACTGCAGTGATAGGAACGGACATTTTCAACTACTTTAACGTGGTCCTCCTCGCCACTGAATACCTTTGTCATATGCCCTTAATGAATATACTCCTTTATACAATCAGTATAAGCCTCTTTCAACGAAATATCTCTTATAAATCTGGACTCGAGTTGGTATAATCGAGATATAGCGATATGACGTGATCGACCTAGATAACTATTTGAGGTTTAAAGGGAAGTTCTACCTCATAACGTCCATTTTCTAGTTTCCAAGTCGTATTAGCAAATAATTCCTTACACAAGTTTTCCTCTTCGATGTAGATTTTGGTGCCAGGAATTTCTTCTATCTCCCAAAATTTTTGTAACAGATTGTGGAGTTCCGTATATGTATGAAAATTGTTCACGCTAATCGTTTTATTTACAGGACGAGCTGTTTAACCAGTTAGAACCCAACCAAAGATTGTGTTTTACGCTGTTGGACTACCATTTATGTCTTTTACGAGACCGTTCAGAAGAATTTCTCCATAAATATCAGTCCCGAGTAAGAGATCTATTGGACCAGGCTTATTGAATTGAGGATGGCCTAAATTTAATCCTTTGAGATGATTCCAATCTTTTATGGAAATGGGTGTGGCTGGAAGAACATTTGTAATCTATTCTAAGACTAAACCTGTCAATCGATTGATGGAGCTTTTGCCTACTCCATTAATTTCTGCATAAATGCGTTCCTTTCTTGGTTGAAGTCTCTGTACCAAATTTTCCGTGACAAAGGAGCTCTTGGAATCTTGATCTATTAAAGCTCTTGCAGTGTGTTCTTCTCCGCAGGATGAAACTATTTTAGCACACGCCGTTGCTAATAAAACTTGATTTCTGCATGTTTCGTTAGCAAACAATGCAGTCGTGGGGTTCTCGGTGTAAGGAACAAAATCTGGGGACGTTGCAGACAGCGCTGTTCTGGTAGTAGCCGTAACATGCGTCGCGTTTGGTGGGTTTCCTTCATTGACTGGATTTCTTACCGTTTGTGGCTAAAATGCTTCTCCAAATTTACGATGAAAGAGAGAATGGTGGCGCTTTTCACAATGAAGGCAACTTTACTGACTTGGACAGGATACTAATATATGCCCAGAGCCAAGGCAATTTATGCAAAGTCCCTTTGCTTTCACGATCTCTAATCGTTCAAGAGCATTTGCAGCAGAAAACGTTGGGCCTTGGCGAATGCTATGATTGCTAAAGCGGATCACGCAATTCATCTTCGTTGCAACGTGAAACGTTTGCCGTGGAGCTTGATTCTTGGTTTGGTTAAATGAACCTCGCTCTTTAGCACTCCGTTTCGAAGACACCGCTTCTAAAGTACGGAACCGAGCTTCGAAAAATTTGCTAAGTTCTTCCCAAGATGGTAGATTTTTCACCTTGCTAACTTCTCGCTCCCATTGTGAATGACTTTCAGCCGGTAGCTTTTGGACAAGTAGGAATACAAGTATAGAATCCCAACCCGACACATCGATGCTTAAGTTTTTAAGCGCTTGTAAACTCTCCATGGTTGTATCCAATAGAGCTTTTATTCCTTGACTAGACTCCGCGGACACTGAGTTTTGTCCAAAAAAACCTTCAAATGCGTATTAACCAGCACGCGTTTGTTATCATAACGATCAGTTAACAGTGTCCATGCTGAGTTATAGTTGTTGTCGGTTACTTGCACGTGCCTCAGTAAATTCTCCGGCTCACCACTCAAATAAAGTTTCAGGTATTGAAGCTTCTGCACTGGCGATAAGGATTTGTTCTCATGGACTAAGCTTTTGAACAAATCATGGAAGGTGGGCCATTTTCGGTAATCTCCGCAAACTTTTCCAAAGCGATCTTCGGAAGTTTAATCGATGACGCAAAATTTCTGCTCCACGACATGTGGTGTTGTTGAACCCTGTTCCTCTGGTTGAGATTTCGAAATTTCCTTTGTAAAACGCTCTTCGATTGCGCAATAGTTAGTAGTAAAGAATTCTTCAACTACGGAAAAAATATCCTTCACGAGATATTCGAAAGGGTCGCTTGAAGTTGTGGAGTAGCTCATAACCAAAATTTTGGTATAACGAGCTTTAAAGTTGTCCCACATGTTCTGCCAATCTGACGATTTTTTTTATAATATGTCTCAGTACGCCGAGCTACTCCATCCTTCTTGTAATTGGAGATACATTTTTCCATCATCTCCTTCTCCGCCCTTTGCAACTTAATTAAATCCTCCATATCGTTGAATTTCTTTTATATTAAATCCACCACCTAGAACAAAGAAGGGCTTACCTTATGATCTCTGGATAGATGAGATTAGCTATGATTTCTGATGATGCTGATGATCCTGGGGCTTTCCAAGAAACGCGAAACCGTAACCGAAACCGAACCGTAGACCGTTTTATATAAATGTTCAAACAATATTTTCCTAAAGTTTTCAATTTGACCACTTCACTGGTTACCAAAGTTTTCTATTTATTAGTTCACTGATTTCAAATGTACACTAATTTCATACGATTAGTTGAGTATCCGGCTGGAAGGACCAATGAAAGGGATGCGATATAACTCGCCCAAAAATTCCAAAATCAATATCAACTTAATTATGAAATTAAATGCACTTTAAGAGTTCAAGATTTCACTGTCTTTATTTTTATCTATAATTCAAACTTCACAATTAACTATTCACAGCTTTTATATTGAACAAAAATGACTTCCAACACTGATTAATATAGAAAATAATGATTTCGTGCTTTTACGACGGATTCCGAGATTGAAGTGACCAATGGTTAACGCTTTGAGACCGATCGCTTTCCCCAGTAAGAACTTTCGCGAAGTATTACCAAAAATGGTCATAATTGAGGAAACATAACTGATTTTCCACACCATGATATAGGTTTTTCCCCATGAACATAATTATTCGTCTCTTTTTAGTAACTGATTATTCACTTAGAATAGCTCTAGTACGTTTTCGCTTAAGTCGAGTCTCGGTTTGCAAAGACAAACTTAAAATGACAATTAGATGTAAACAATGCAATGTAGTGAAAGTGGTTCAGTAGGTAAGTACAATATTTCTAATTTATTTAAATTATATTCAATGTACTATGTTTTGTACTGTGTATTTTGTGAAGTGATTCATGTAATGTTTTAAAAATACCGAGTAAGTAAATGTTGGATGTTGTTTACGTTGGTTTATCATGTCAGTGCGTATATTTATCATGTTGGAAGTGTACACAGTGATATATACATATTTTTTCTTTTAGCGGGAATTGATGTCGGATGTTGACCCGTGCCCATCTGTATGTACGAGTATATGTCTCATTCGCCAGAGGGTCCTCAAAAATTTCAGATAAGTGACCAATACCTTTCATCACTGGTTGCGATTCTTTGTGTTGTCTTTTTCAGGTGTAGAGCTGACGGCGGAACACATATATTTCCCTTAGTTGTGTTTAGTAGTATTAGTTGTAGTTTATCTTTTTTTTATTTTTGTTTTATTTTTACTTTGTCTTTATTTCCCTCTTCTTTTTATTATTCTTAAGTTTACTTTTTTAAGTACTTTGATTCGGAGCCATTGAACCATATGTGCGGGTGCAAGCACATACACTATCAAATATCCTCTGAGAATACGGTCAGGGCGCCTAAAGTCAGTCATTATCGGTTGGGTTATGAGTTACCTGCCACATTTATAAACGCCATTGTAACATAATTGTAATCTCTCAGTTGTAAGATCACAATAAATTGAATCTGAATCTGAATCAACCAATGAACACACAACACCAGTTCGTTAGCTTGAACATTTTCTGATGGTCGTGCGCAAGTTAAACATCTTCTCTAATCTGGATTCTTAGCATATATGCATAACATTGAGAATCGCCTGCGCTGTAATGATTCGAAACCCTCGTGTTACGTGTGAATATAGTCTTAACTCATCATTATTGGAAGAAGTTGATCAGTTTAATGACTTGAGCGTAACCTTTGATTCCAAATTGAGTTTTGATCCCCATAAAAATAACATATGTAGTAGATGGACTATCTGGCTTCATTCGTCGCACTTCGCCCTGTTTTCACAATAGCATATTGCTCACCTGTTTGGTCACCGTATCTTCAAACAAAAAATAGACAAAACAGAAGGAGTGCAAAGAAAATTCACACGAAGTATTTTTAGACAACCAAACAACCTGACGTTCCTTACCCTGACGGACTTTCCTTTCTAAACCTGACTATCCTCGGCAAAAGAAGACGGTGAATGGGTATTGTGTCATATGATTAATTATTGACTTCTACAGACTGCACTTACTGACGAATTAAGACTGCGCATACTGCGCTCTGTAGCAGAACCAATAACATTTTTATCCCACCAAGAGCTTTGCTTGAAGTTTTCTCCAAGTCCCCACTAATTCGACTGCAAAGCAACCATGACAGATTGCCCCTTGTTCTCTGAACTGACCTTATAAAAGATATAAGCAAAATGTCAGTAAAATGTCTTAAGTTTTTAAATTAGTTAAATTTGATATTTGTGTATTCATTTTTGCGTGTAGCTTACATTTCTTCTTCTGGAGATTGTTATTTCTGTTCAAAACTACTTTCAAATAAATAAATAGCCTAAATCTCGAATTCTATTCTCTCCTCCATGACCACCCTCGATGCTACATATCTGTCATGCCTAGTGTATTACAAGTGGAAATGTGGTTCGAACAAAATTTTGCAAAATTCCTGTCTGGAGTCCGTGTAGTTACAATTAGATTTTTGAAGGGAATGCAGTTTGGCTGCGGTATCCCTTTAAAATATCTTATGCGTCCGTGATGTCTCCTTCATCCCTTCTAGCCCTTCGCAGTATTTCCTATAAGATATAAGACTCCAGTTTAGAAGATCTAATCTCTTTCTTATAATCCTGCTCGAAGTGCGATAGGCTTGCCAGTCGTCTTCTTCGTGAGTCTTTAGGGCTATTAAGAAGCTTCCTGGTTACTTTCCTCAGCTTTTGTAATTGGACAAGCCGACTCAAAGGACTCCAAAGGACTCGATCGAGGTCTGACTGAGTTTCCTCGCATCATCCTCGAGTTCAGTTTAGGCACGGGCTATGTTAATCTCCAGTACGTCCTTGTACTCGTCCCAGTCGGTCTTCCTACGGTTCCGACCCGCCGGTAAGAAGTTTGAGTTGAAACTCTAGGTATCTGTGGTCGGAAAGATTTTCCTGTTTGAGTTTGTAACCAGACCTTCTGCTCTCCTATTGGATAGTGTCAGGTCTATTACTTCATGCCGCCTCCTCGTGATAAAGGTGGGTTATTGTCCATGTTTTTTACCACGAGATCGTGCGCCAGAAGCGAAAGCAGTTACTGAATGGAGCTTGCGACAACCTATGGAGTTAACGAACTCATTGCAATCAAACGTACGCAATTTAGTCTGGGCTTGAAGCTTTTTCCTAAATTGCTAGGGCCATATAAGGTTATCAAGGGCAATGACCGCTATAATGCCCAAAAGGTGGGAAATCACGAGGGACCAGACGTGACAAGGTCAGCCGCGGATTGTATGAAACGTTGATCACATAAAGAAAGCGAAAATGATTCATCTGGGTCTGATGAAGATACCAGAATAGACGATTGTAGGAATTGCAGTCAATTCGACTCCCAGAGCAGCGAGCAGTATTGCCGTTTAGTCGTTAGTCTTTTTTTTCAGTCAGACAGTCAGTTAATTAGTTCGTGCGAACCCGTCGCCGAGCCATCCGATAAGGCTAAACTAATATTTCATTATCTAGTTAATCAAAACTTGATCAATATTACTATTACTTTCCTACGACTACACTGATCTTATTATTATATCCCCGTGGAGTGAATTATGTAAAACTAATTTCTAAACACTTATCTTATTGTGAAAATCGGAGGACTGTGAATTCGCTGTGGAATAAATTTACACTAAACTTTAAATTCCCCTTTTTCTGAACAACCTAATCCCTAAATCCTACATTAACTTATTTAAATAATCTTACGCTTAGGCGAAGAGAAAGCTAGTTGTCCTGCTAGACGGCAGGGCAGGCATACGAAAAATCAAGTTTTACAAATTACTGCTGCGTAACAGACCAGACTTAGAAGGTGGATGTACATATATCATGGCGAGGACAGCGCCGGGTCTTGAATCTCAATGAATATAGCTTAAAATACAGCTTGAGCATGAGCGCGAGGGAAGCCGAAGCGCATGATCTTCAGTAGAAACAACTCATTAGTTGATCTGTTGAAAATCAACAAAGGAGTAGAAAAAGTTTATCACATCAGCTACTTGGGGTCAAGAATAAACTCAAATGCAATACACATAACGGCGTGGACGTTGTGACACGGACTGAACTGGCCAGGAAGGCCAGCCAAATTTGCGAAATGTAGTCTGTAAAAATTAACTCATCCTTAAATTGAAATTAAGACTGTTAAATTTGGTCGGTACTCCTCTATGAAATTTGAAGCGTGGACCCTGAAAAAAAAACGATTTTTGAAAAAATAGAAGCGTGCGAAATGTGGATGTAGTACAAGACGGTTTTTGAGGATGCATTGGAGATAAAAATAAGTAATGCAGAGGTATTAAATAAGATGGGCACTCAGGAGCAAGATATAAGAACAATCAAAATCAAGGAAATTTAAATATATGGGCCACATATTGACACAAGTATGCGATCTTTCAACTTGCCATACAGAGAATAATCGTAGAAAAGAAAAGCATAGAAAGAAAAACAACATGAATGGAATAGTTCAACTGCTCTGAGCTGAAAAATCGACAACTACATATGATGTTAACCAACCTAAAAGGCTGCCTGCAGAGGCACCATGAAGATGAGGTCCCTTAACTAAAATATAAAATTGCGAGCAGCTGCACTACTTTCGTGAAATTATTTATTCATAAATCTGATTCTAAAAAAGTCTTAATTTTTTTCACGGATCTTTCGGCTGGCCTGATTGCCAGGTGTTTACCAAAGAGCGTAAACAACAAGGTTCCTAACGAAATGGTGAAAATGCAATCTTGCTTGGGCAGGGTCCGCAGGCGATTGTCTTCCCCCACAATCTTTAATGTATTTTTGGTGTCCAACACAATTATCCCCGAGATGCCGACGAAGCTGAGGCATTTCGACTTAGCTACTCTCACTATGGCCCCATGCAGATCTGCCTTTACAAGAAGCTTGCTAAATGAGTCATAGCGGGAATCAGATACTTCCGGGGCTGGATCCTCTTCCCCCAAGGACAGGTGCTCTCTAATATATCCTTTCCACAAATCATGCAGTGGCAACATATCGCTGTACTTCAGGGCCTTGGTAGGTAGCGTAAACAGGCCCAACTGAGAAAACTCTTTCCTGGTAAGAATTGCAGATTTACTTGCTGACCTTTTCTTGTTTAATTGTTTTTTTGATTTTGTACCGTAGAGGACCGCTATATGGTCCGGTATGATGTTTACGTTCTGACGAGCTTGAGGGGTAACTAGTGCTGTTAAAAACTCTTTTACTGGCTCAATGGCCTTGTTGGGGTTCCCTACGTTTTCCAGGTGTTGACTCATAATTTTATGAATGCGTAGGCAGTACCTGAATATATATAATTGCTTGAAATTTTGTATAGCAGTCAAATGCAATAACTTACTTTAAAATCAGCGGGCAAGCATCAGGAAAATAAACACCCAAGGAAACGTCAGCGCTGCAAATTTCCTAAATTAGACTCAAACCATGATGCCAACTGGGGAATATTTGTAGAACTCATTTAAATCCACGTAGAAATAGCTTTGCGGTTGTGTCTAGGGTTACCGTATTGGTTGAATTGCAGTTATGTATTTGACTTTTAGAAAGAACCATAGTTTTTTACAATACTTAATTTATATGCATCATATGAAATTATAAAGACGGTAATATTTTAACCTTAAATATTTTTGGGAGAATGTGAACTACGGGGCTATAATATAAGCTATAGAACAGAACGCAATGGATTTTAGAATTACTTGGTATCTGCTATAGTGCATTTATAGACAGGATCTACAATCCGGCTTGAAGATCTCGAAGCAAAATCCGGTTACGTTTATAGGCACAATGAAATCTTGGATTGAAACTCCTCGCTTTAAAATGTATTTAAGAAAATAAAAATAATTATTATAATTATCATATTTACGCCTCTGCTGCGTGACTAATACGAACACAGTCTATTCTAACACATCAGGAAATGTGGTACGCTAAATCTGGCTTACAGCCGTTCCGTGCTTAGTTCATATTTCCATGACTTCATCACGGAACATTAGTGGTGTTCTTTTAATGTTCCCGATAGTTCTATATGGGAACTTGCCCCCCTATTCTAGGTAAAAGATTTTTAGCAGATCTGCTAACCTGCTAATTTTATAATAGCAGATGTCAAACAGAATCGGTATTCTGGATAGCAGATTTGTGGAGAATTGTTAGGGATAGCAGATCAAGCAAGCGGAGAGTTGTCAGATTCAAGAATTCGAATTCGTGTGACAGCAGCAACTGCCCAAATTGTGATAGACTTGTTGCTGCCTCCAGATTTGCTCCACATCTGGAAAAGTGTATGGGTGAGGCTATTCGTTTAGGGTTCAGATGTAATTCGGGAGTGCTTATTTTGTTTTTTTAAGGAATGGGGAGAAATTCGTCTAGAATCGCTAGTACACGAAGAGCAAATCCAACGGAAGGGAGCGGTAGCTATTTTGGATCAAACGTAAGCGACGACGAGGACGACGCCGACTGGTCTGGGGAAAAGCGCAAGAAGAAGCTGCAAACAGTCCGCACTAATGGTAGCAAAAAGAACGGCAAGTCCTCCTGAAAGTAGCTTAAATCTCTGCATTGCGTTCAACAAAAATGCAGTTCAACTTTAAAGCCAAAAAGCAAAATAGAATATCTAAGAGATACGTTTAGAAATACATAGAAGTGCTGCTGTTCCAGCACGCTAACGATGGCCTCTTGCTTGTAAGACATGTCCAGTGTGTTTATTTAATTCCTTCAATATAAGTTTTTCTAGAAATTAAATCCTTGTTTTATTCATGGCTTTTCATTAGGAATTGCCTTATTTGTAATCGTCAGCTTTCAGAAAAATTCATGATACAGGCACCTCTCCATTGTCACTGCTATCTAAGGTAATTAAACTCGTCTGAATCCGTACTTTTAGAAGCTGTTACAATAAAAGATCTCAAAATTCTCATAAAAATTTATTAGTTTCAACATTTCTCCTATAAAAAAAAAGGATCAAATCAACAGGGTCAGGGGCTCTCTTGTGTAGAAGGTCTTCGCTAGTCTAATTTTGAATGTAATGAACTTCCAGGCGATACGCTTCTTATCTGACGAGCTCATGAATCCTCAGCCGCGCAGGTAGAATAGAAAGAAAAAGAGAATTCAAAGTGATCTTCATTTTCATGACTGGCCAGGGTTTTGGCGGCAAGCTGGAATAAAAGACAAGAAATAAAATTTAGCTTACGAAGATTTCCTCTCACCTATATGACCAAAGCCCTAAACGTTCATTTGTGGTAAATGCCTCGGTTCTTATAAGCGATTTTAAGTACTGCTGAAGATTGTTTTTGGGCGGATTAACCATCTTGCCGAAACCAAGGCTAATTAAAGTTTTGGATAAATCCACACACTGTCTGCAGCCAAGAGTATCAATTCGCGTCCACCTTAATAAAGGCATGCGAGGGAATGCGAAAAGGGTCGCTGGCATCCATTTCATAAAAATCCGCGACTTCAAACGAATTTAAAATGTCAATACCACCGTACCGTATTACAGCTGACACAACACAAGTACCAATTAGCAGGTTAACAGCACCTCTGAGAGCAATTCTAGTTTTATTACGACAAATTAGGCTATATCGTGTAAATGGTGGCAGGTGGCATCGCATTTGTCGTCAGACTCCAATATTCACATTCTTAATGTACCAGAGCGTTGCATTGAGGTCTGAGGCCGTTAAGAACCGTCTCGATACCAATAATATCGTATGGTTTCATTTGCAAACCATCTCGCTGGTGTAATATATGATGTAAGTTGGGGAATCCAAGAGGGAGCTGAAAACCTAATGTAGCGAGTCACACCAGAGGTGGATACTCGCTGTAGAATGGCGTCACACCGGAGGTGCTAGCGCCGCTATTTCTAAGTTGGGTGAGACAATCAAATAAAAGAATACGCCGTAAGGCAGCGTTTAGTTTCGTTCAATGACTGTCTGTATTCTTCAATTTTACAACTGCTTAAATACTAAATCTTATTTCTATACATATGTAATACATCTACATCTACTTTGAAAATCTTAATATTACTCATAGCCCAAATTATGAATCGCAGTGAATTGACCCAATTGCCAATTGGGGGAGTTTGCCAAATACTAATTCGTATGGCGTGTAATTTGTGTCCACGTGAGGCGTGGTGTTGTAGGCAAAAGCGTAATAGGGTATCCATTTATCCCATTCCAAATCTTCCGCAAATGAAAGGATGTATTCATTGAGAACGCGATGGTTCCTTTCTACCACTCCCATCGTTTGGTGATGATACGGGGTGCTGAAAGTTTGTTTTATTTCAAGCAATTTACATATCTCTTGCATTACTTTATTAGTAAACTCTGTACCCTGGTCTGTTTTTAAAACCTTGAAGTGACCATATTTTAGAATGAATTCGTTTACTAGTGTTGAGGCAACTGTGTTAGCATCTTTAGTTTCTAGAGGTGCTGCTATTACGAATTTTGTGAGTTCACACTGCATGGTAAGTATATAACGATAGTTATTAGATATTCTCAGGGGTCCTACTGTGTCCACTGATATAGTTTCAAAGCTTGTTGTTGGTGTATCTGTTTTAGTCATTTTTTCTTTGGTGTGCCTCACTTGTTTATTAAGAGCACATTGCTTACAATTATTGACATAATTCTTTACCATATTGCTTAGTTTTTCCCAACAGAAACGTTGTTTTATTTTCAGTACTGTTTTTCTGATTCCTAAATGACCTCCGTATGGTGAACTGTGATATTCTTCTATTATCTTATTTTGCGTGTCGACATCGCTTAGGCTTTTAGGGGGTTCGTACAATATTATCTTAAGTTCCGCGCGGTTCTTGTTTTCTTTCTCTTGTTGCAACATGTTGAATAGCTTTTTAAATTTCTCTTTCTGAATGCATTCAAATATCTTATCTTTCTTTGATAGAGCTAGCTCAAAAATATTCATATCGCGTGTAGCATCCAGCAGCTCTTTCATGATAGAAACGTATTTCGTATCAGAATCCTTGTTGTTGGTGCGCGTACCGCTGTTTCGTAACTTCTCCGTGATAGAATCTAGTTTCATATCAGGATTATCGTTACAATATACTATTATCTCATTGTTCGTACGTACGATCTCTATCTGTTTTTTATTATTGTTGCGCAACATCATAAATTTTAATCTTCTCATATTCCGGACGTCGGATATTGAAGTGCAATCCCAAGTGTAAAGTTGATCAGGCTTTAACTGTGGTTGGGGAACATTTCCAACATCTTTGTCTTTCTTGCATGCTTTTTGTTTCTCTATCATACCCCTTGTTAATACTAGCATTTTGTTCACCGTTAGGTCTCTCTCTTTCGGGACCATATCTTTCAACATATCGGAGTCTATTGTTATCCTTGATAAGGCATCAGCGTTGGTGTTGATTTTTCCTTTCTTGAATACTATATCGAAGTCATAATCTGCTAAATCTAGCCTGATTCTTGTCAGCTTAGATGAAGGATTCTTGTGTGTAAATAGCGATACTAGTGGTCTATGGTCGGTTACTACAATAAACTTTCTCCCATACAGATAGGGTTTGAAGAAGTTTATTCCCCAGTGTATCGCGAGCAATTCCTTTTCAATAATTGGTTTGTTAATGTCATGTTTTGACAGTGATTTGCTTGCGTAGGATATCGGCAAGTCTGAACCAATTTCACCTTGTGATAGAACAGCTCCTAAGGCGTAGTTTGATGCGTCAGTAGTCAGAATGAATGGTTTGTCGAAATTTGGATATTGCAGTATAGGTGGTTGTATTAATTTATCCTTTAGTGTCTGAAATGCTGTGTTACAAGACTCATCCCATATGAATGGTGCATTTTTCTTTAGTAGTGAGTTTAGGTTCTTAGCTATCTCTGCAAATTTTGGTATAAAACGTCTGTAATAGTTACAGAAAGCTACGAATCTGCGAACTTCGTCTGAGTTTTTGGGTGTTGGATAGTTTTTGATAACTTCATACTTGGAAGGGTCTGTTTTTATGCCTTCGTTCGATATTAAATGCCCTAGATATACAACCTCTGTCTTGAGAAATTGGCATTTACTCGGATTGAGTTTGAGATTATATTTTCTTAATCTCTGAAGTACCTTGATCAGATTCATATTGTGGTGTTTAATACTGCATCCGAAAACTATTATATCGTCTACATAAAGAAATGCTTCAGAAGTGAGTCCAGTTAGAGCAATTGTCAGCATTCTCTGAAAGCTGTTTGAAGATACTTTTAATCCAAATGGTAGTCTTTTGAATTGAAAGTGTCCATTTCCTGTTGAAAATGCGGTAAGCGGTCTTGAACTCTTCTCAAGCTCGATCTGGTGGAACGAACTGGTCATATCGAGAGTTGAAAAATATTTCGCTCTTCCCAATCTATCTAGAACGTCTTCTAGTCTTGTCAATGGGAATTTGTCGCTTACTATTCTGTTGTTCAGCCTTCGAAAATCTACAACTAGACGCCATTGTTTCTTGTCATTAGTACTTTTCTTAGGGACTATCAGCAATGGGGCGTTGTATGGGCTAATGGATGGTTCGATAATATCATCCGACACTAATTTTTCGACTTGTTTGTTAATCTCTTCGTACTGCGCGTGTGGTAATCGGTAGTTTTTTATGTACACTGGATTATTATCCGTGACGTGTAGTTTTTGCTTATAAAAGTTATTAGTTGTTAGAATGTCATCTTGTAGATGAAATACGTCATTATAACTTTTAATTATATCCTGCAATTCTGTTTTAGCTTCCGTTCCCTTAAAGTTTACGTTTATTTCCTGTAGAAGCTTTGTTATTCTTTCCTTACTACCTTTGTTCTTTGTTTTATACAGTATTGAATAGTTTTTTAATGGTTCTGTCTCTACTTTAAATTTTGGTAATGTAATCTCTTCGTCATTAGTGTTCAGCACTTTGATGTGGCATGTTCCTTTGGCTGGTACTATTGTGTTCGCTAAAAATACACCTTTCCGTAGTTCTTTATTTAGCACTACGCTGTCTTCTTCCCTCTCTAGGTTGATTGGTATTATCGACTCCGTGCGTGGTGGTAATTTTATCTGTGTTATTTTAGATATTCTTGTTTCCATCGGTAAAATAGTTTCGTGTTCATTTATATTAAATGATACTGTAAAAGTTTCATAATCAATTTTACATAAGAACTTTTCTAATATATTTCGACCGATGATCCCGTCTGTGTTGATAGGGAAATTGTCGTCTACCAAATGGAAAGCATAATTCACGTCGTGGTTACCAATTTGTATTTTCAGATCTATTACTCCTAGCGAAATTATTGCTTCACTAGTAATTCCGATGAGTTTACATTTATTATTTGGATTAAAATCATAAGTTTGAATGTTTAATTTATTGCCTTTTACTATTGAGACGTCTGCTCCTGTGTCTACTAGGAATTTAAGGTATCGTTGTGCATTTTTACAATACAACGTAATATAATTTGTACAGCAGTTTGAAATTTTGAATATGTTATTATTACATTCTCCGGGAGGTTGGTTTATTCCTCTCCGGAGTCCTGCACGTTTCCCTGATCCTGAACGTGATTAATTTTTCTTGATGGTTGTTCCCTGTTATTATTTCTATAGTTTCCGTTATTTCTGCCTTGATTGCTATTTCTGTTGTTACTGTTATTATTCCTGTTATTGTTATCGTTGTTTCTATACCGGTTGTTGTGGTTATTATTTCTGTTAGAGTTGTTATTTTGGGATCTGTTATTGTTGCTTCGGTTATCGTTCCCTCTGTAGTTTTGGTTTCCATTTGACCTGTAGTTGTTGTTACTATTACGTCTATTATTGTTGAATCGATTTGTCTGTTGGTTATATCTTCCATTATTGTATCTGTTTTGTTGTTGAGAGGAGTTTTGACCTCTGACAAACATGATACTACTGTAGTTATTACTAGTCTGCAGTTGTTCACTTCTTTCTACTTCTAAGGCTACTTCTATGGCCTCTTGGAAGTTTTTCGGTCTTGCAGCGAATACAGTTCCTCTATATTGATCATTCAGACCATTTTTGAATGTTGTTAGGGCGTAAGTATCGTTAACTTTCTTTATAGCCGATTTTTCTGCTTCAGTAGCAGATGTGTCCAGTGACTCTATTTGCATCTGGTTCAGTTCGCCTATCATTGTCAATATTTTGTCCTTATACGTTGTGATTGTAGATCTTTTCTGGGACATGTGGCTTAGGGAGGTATGGATTTGTGATACCGTATTACTGCTTTTGTATCGTGAGACGAGTTCCTTTTTGAAAGTCTCAAATGTTGTAGGTGACTGCGCGCCTAATGCTGTTTGAACGTTAATTGAAAGCTTAACGTTGAATACAAAGTCTAATAGCTCTAATTTGGCTTCGCTATTTAGCACTTTGCTCATGTATTCAACTATTTTCAGGAATGCATTTAACTCACTGAACTTGCCTTCGAATAGTGGTATGGCCTTCATGGCCGAACTAAGATCAAAAGTAGCCATTTCGCTATCTTCTGTTGTTTGGTTTGTAATTAATGTTCTCAGCTCTTTTGAGATCCGCACGAATTTAATTTTCACCTCGAGAGAATCAGCCTCATTTACAGTTTTAATTATAGTTCTGAATTGTTCTTCTATTTCCGCGAGCTTATTCAACTTTGTCTTTAGCGTTTCAGTTTTGAAGCCACGATTTTGGCTTTTCTTGAAACTTGATAGAGCTTTTTCAACTTCGGCTGTTAAATTCAATAAGGTTTCCATCCAGTTTTTTTTTCTTTTTGATATCGCAAATACTTATAAATTGATTTATTTTAATTAGATTTATTTTATTTTCCCATACTTATTAATACCAATTGATTATTTTATTCTTATTTTACAATTACTTTAAACATTTATATTTCTATTAAGTTGTTTTCTTACATAATTCTGACTATACCTATTATATAAAGTAACGATTCCTATAACAATTATAAATACAGCTGCTGTTGTAATGGATTGTTGGTATGTTGTGAAGAATGTGGCCTGTACGTTGTTTGAGCTGCAATTTCCCATCTTACTTCAGCCTTTCGAGTTCCTTGAAGAGCTCAGTTCTGGTCCGTCCTTCGGCGATGGGGAGTAAACGGTAAATTTCCGCGCGCCTCTTCCTCAATGCTACCTTCTTGCCTCCACGGATCTTCCTACGTTTGGCTGGCTTCGACACGCCTGAAATTTCCGGCTTCTGACTTCTCTTCCTATATTCCTCGATGGTCAACGGCTTAGGGCCCTTTCTTCTCAGCTCGTCAATGGGGGTTGCCTTGTACGTTTGGTGCTGGCTGGTGCCTTCCACTCTGGCCTTTGGGGTGTACTCCAGCTCGTCCTCTATGAATTGAATCAAATTCGTAAACAGCGCCTGAAATTCCTCCTCTGTAGTTGGCTCGGTCATCTATGATTTTGTGTCCGGATCGGAGTTCAGTTCAAAGAAGATCTCAGGAACGTTGTAGTAGGGTCCAGCACAAAAGATTTCAGGAACGTTGTAGCAGGGTCGCCATGTAATATTGCATTAATTGCATGATCACTACACTGGGTCTCAAGCGAACAATGCGCTGTTGGAATAGGGAGGCGCCTTTTGAGTTTTAAATTTTATAGCTAGATACAGTAATAATAAAGATAAATACACCTGATAAAGATTCCTCTTTTTACTACAAATCTCTCTGCTGTACTTTCTTCTGGAACTATTTTTGGTTGGGAGCTCCACAAGCGGCATAGTATTGCGGATTGCAACTGGGAAAACCTTATCGGATTCGGTTGAACCTTCACAATTTTTTGGCATCAGAACAAAAATCGAACTAAAAACGTTAGCCATCTTGTTGCCTTTCCAGAGATTCAACACGTAGATAATGCATACAGAAATTTATACGTAGAAAACCTGAGTTTTATGTAAGCTGCGTTGAGTAGATTATAAGATAAACATAAAATAATATGCTACCAATCTTATAAATCACGCTGTAACTCCCAATTATTTGAATCGTTGGGTATGCGCACTCATGTATGCTTTCATGCTAATTAAGTAACCTATTCAAGTGTCGGCCAATCAAAAGTCTGTAGTCTACGGGGACCATTAGACATATTTTAAAACATTTTGGGGCTTGATTCAGCACTTCAGGGTCCTGGCTTCACCTCCACATCACTCTATTTTTTAAGATTGAAACCCCCTTATTAATGCAACAGAGCAACATAAATTGAGGCCGCCAGCGCAAAAGCGGCCTAACGCTCAGTTTTTCATATTCTGTCTTAACTACCTAAAATTATCCAAAACGTGATAATATTTCATGCAAAATCGGCCTATCTTTAGTTATTATAGAGGTTAACAGTATATACTAATATAATATAGTTTTTGCATCTTACATTTTGCATTTAATACAAGTTTCTTATTAATACAAACTCCATTATTTGCATACTGATTGTCTCAAGCTTAGACCACTTTTGCACTGACGGCCTCAATTATACAAGCATGCTTGTGTTTCTTCTAAAATCTTCCATAAACTACTCAGACTTGTGCATTAATAATGTCTCGATTCCTCATTGTAACAATTTCATAAAAGCGACATTTGGCAAAAGGTGAGCAAAAGTGATAGGCATTGAAATTTACTACAGTTTATTTACGATAATATTTATAGTTTTCTATCCTAGAACATGTGGCAGGATGTATTTTTCAATATATAAAAAGCCAGCCAGAATACAATGTTATACTCCGAATAAAGTACGATTACGCGTGAAAATAATTTCTAGTCGCTTAGTAGGTCATCGTCTATATTTACGTCCTGCAATTACGAATTTTCAAATAGGTTTTCAAAATACTAGAACGGCCTTACCGTTCGTATCGATGTTATCATCCAGTGTTATGCCTTCAATTTCAAGATCCAGATCATCATCCAAAGGTTTCCTTGTAATTTTGTTCTCATTTTGCGTCTTGCCTTTGTTTGGATTTGAGAAGTGTGAGTTGCCAGGCAGTTGGTAGGCATTGGCGGAATCTTCGTTATTCTTTTTATCAAAATCAACTAGAGATGCAATATAGTGCGACGTGCTTATTTCATTTTTGTGGTCATCCGCATTGTCCTCTTGATATACAAAATTTCCAGATTCTTCAACTACGAGCATTTCCGACAACGGATTCCTCTCGATATTCAATGAAATTTTCTGAGCATCTCTTGCTGGAAATACGCTCTGCCTTTCTTTCGTAAAAATTGCTCAACTTTTAAACTATCTTTTAAGCCAGGGAAGAGATTGTCATATTTTTCTGGATCTGCTAAAGATTGGCCAGCTTTTTCATTGACCTTAGCAAGTTCGGTCCGCCATAGCTGAACAACGTAAGCTATTTTACTAGGAATGTAAGTGCGAGCAAAGAATGCAGCTTCCGGCAGGCAATTTGTTTGAATTAGAATGTCAAGACATCCCTCAAGATCTCCAAGTAGGAATGTTGGCAAGAAGGAAATGTTATGCCGACCTTGTTTTGACAATTCTGTGACAGTTTATATTTGCAATTAGTGAAGTTAGCATCATTCCAAAAAGAGGGAAATTCTCAAATGTCCCAAGTTCCCAGATAAAAGTCTCCACTGTTCCCGATAAAAAGCAGGAACTTGAGTTTTGTATGGGGAGAGTAGTGGCAAGTTCCATCGGGAACATTAAAAGAACACGGCTATTGACAATTCCAAATGACGTTTGAAGTGAAGTTAGCATCATTCCAAAAAGAGGGAAATTTTCTCAAATCTTCTCGATAAAACTCTCCACTGTTCCTGATGAAGAGCAGGAACTTGAGTTTTGTATGGGGAAAGTAGTGGAAAGTTCTGTATGGAGCATTAAAAGAACATGCCTAAAGGAACGTTTCCACAAACTTTTAGTGCAATAGCCGTGTTTTTTAATGATCCATATGGAACTTGCCACTATTCTCCCCATACAAAACTCAAAATACTGCTTTTTTTCGGGATCGGTGGAGAGTTTTATCGGGACATTGGGACATTTTGAGAATTTCCCTCTTTTTGGAATGATGCTAACTTCACTGCAAATGTCATTTGGAGTTGTCAAAGCAAAGGAAGAACAGGCTGAAAACATAAATAAAGCAATTTAACATGGAAAATATATATATTGGACCTTCTGAAGAGTAAGTAAATTTTTATATTGGTTTTATATATAATATATGTTGATGATGATGTACTGCTGAAATTTTGGCTTAAGTTCGCAATGCTCCTTTATGGAAGTGCCCTAAAACCTTATGGAAATGTTCCGTTTATGGTCAAAACGAGTGAATTAGGTAAGTATTGTTCAGGGCAAACAATACATTCCCAAAAATTATCTTGTTTTAACACAAAAAATTGAAAAACAATTTTTGGTTAAAACACCACCTCGTTCTGACCATAAATGGAACATTTCCATAAGGTTTTAGGGCTAAATCACTTACCCACAATCCCCCGCAGGATTCTATGACTGCTGAATCTGCTTCTTCTCAGTCAGCAGATATTTTATAAAAGGACGCAAGTTTTAATTGAGCAGAATGCATGTTCTCTAGACGAACGCATGGCGACAAAAGCCGTGTTCTTTTAATGTTCCCGATGGAACTTGCCTCACAGTGGAGACATGCAGGCGGTAGGAATAACCAAAACACAGTAGCTGGCGATAGAGTTTTGGGTCCTTTTATTCTTGTTATAGATATAGTTTCAGATTCATTTTTCAATTGGCAGTTGAATTTCATGCAGCTGTGGTTTCAAACGACAATTACCGTGATCTGTTGAACGAGAATCCAGCATTTAAGAAAATTATCGAGAACCGTGTAATAGGTTAAACATGATGCAAAGATGTTTTTAGCCGTGTTCTTTTAATGTTCCCGATGGAACTTGCCACTACTCTCCCCATACAAAACTCAAGTTCCTGCTTTTTATCGGGCACAGTGGAGACTTTTATCTGGGAACTTGGGACATTTGAGAATTTCCCTCTTTTTGGAATGATGCTAACTTCACTGATTGCAAATATAAACTGTCACAGAATTGTCAAAACAAGGTCGGCATAACATTTCCTTCTTGTCAACATTCCTACTTGGAGATCTTGAGGGATGTCTTGACATTCTAATTCAAACACATCGCCTGCCGGAAGCTGCATTCTTTGCTCGCACTTACATTCCTAGTAAAATAGCTTACGTTGTTCAGCTATTGCGGACCAAACTTGCTAAGGTCAATGAAAAAGCTGGCCAATCTTTAGCAGATCCAGAAAAATATGACAATCTCTTCCCTGGCTTAAAAGATAGCTTAAAAGTTGAGCAATTTTTACGAAAGAAAGGCAGAGCGTATTTCCAGAAAGAGATGCTCAGAAAATTTCATTGAATATCGAGAGGAATCCGTTGTCGGAAATGCTCGTAGTTGAAGAATCTGGAAATTTTGTATATCAAGAGGACAATGCGGATGACCACAAAAATGAAATAAGCACGTCGCACTATATTGCATCTCTAGTTGATTTTGATAAAAAGAATAACGAAGATTCCGCCAATGCCTACCAACTGCCTGGCAACTCACACTTCTCAAATCCAAACAAAGGCAAGACGCAAAATGAGAACAAAATTACAAGGAAACCTTTGGATGATGATCTGGATCTTGAAATTGAAGGCATAACACTGGATGATAACATCGATACGAACGGTAAGGCCGTTCTAGTATTTTGAAAACCTATTTGAAAATTCGTAATTGCAGGACGTAAATATAGACGATGACCTACTAAGCGACTAGAAATTATTTTCACGCGTAATCGTACTTTATTCGGAGTATAACATTGTATTCTGGCTGGCTTTTTATATATTGAAAAATACATCCTGCCACATGTTCTAGGATAGAAAACTATAAATATTATCGTAAATAAACTGTAGTAAATTTCAATGCCTATCACTTTTGCTCACCTTTTGCCAAATGTCGCTTTTATGAAATTGTTACAATGAGGAATCGAGACATTATTAATGCACAAATCTGAGTAGTTTATGGAAGATTTTAGAAGAAACACAAGCATGCTTGTATAGTTGAGGCCGTCAGTGCAAAAGTGGCCTAAGCTTGAGACTATCAGTATGCAAATAATGGAGTTTGTATTAATAAGAAACTTGTATTAAATGCAAAATGTAAGATGCAAAAACTATATTATATTAGTATATACTGTTAACCTCTATAATAACTAAAGATAGGCCGATTTTGCATGAAATATTATCACGTTTTGGATAATTTTAGGTAGTTAAGACAGAATATGAAAAACTGAGGGTTAGGCCGCTTTTGCGCTGACGGGCCTCAATTTATGTTGCTCTGTTGCATTAATAACGGGGTTTCAATCTTAAAAAATAGAGTGATGTGGAGGTGAAGCCAGGACCCTGAAGTGCTGAATCAAGCCCCAAAATGTTTTAAAATATGTCTAATGGTCCCCGTAGACTACAGACTTTTGATTGGCCGACACTTGAATAGGTTACTTAATTAGCATGAAAGCATACATGAGTGCGCATACCCAACGATTCAAATATTTGGGAGTTACCGCGTGATTTATAAGATTGGTAGCATATTATTTTATGTTTATCTTATAATCTACTCAACGCAGCTTACATAAAACTCAGGTTTTCTACGTATAAATTTCTGTATGCATTATTTACGTGTTGAATCTCTGGAAAGGCAACAAGATGGCTAACGTTTTTAGTTCGATTTTTGTTCTGATGCCAAAAAATTGTGAAGGTTCAACCGAATCCGATAAGGTATTCCCAGTTGCAATCCGCAATACTATGCCGCTTGTGGAGCTCCCAACTAAAAATAGTTCCAGAAGAAAGTACAGCAGAGAGATTTGTAGTAAAAAGAGGAATCTTTATCAGGTGTATTTATCTTTATTATTACTGTATCTAGCTATAAAATTTAAAACTCAAAAGGCGCCTCCCTATTCCAACAGCGCATTGTTGGCTTGAGACCCAGCGAGATGGTTTGCAAATGAAACCATACGATATTATTGGTATCGAGACGGTTCTTAACGGCCTCAGACCTCAATACAACGCTCTGGTACATTAAGAATGTGAATATTGGAGTCTGACGACAAATGCGATGCCACCAGCCACCATTTACACGATATAGCCTAATTTGTCGTAAGAAAACTAGAATAAGAGAGGTATACAGAGCAAAGCGGAATCGAGGACTGGACCGAACAAAAGTTCTACGTGCAAATGGTCAAATGGTGGCAAAATCTTGGGTGGAATTATGTATCTTGTTTCGAGATTAATCGAAACGACTTGAAATGGCTGAATTTCATGTATGGAATCCTATATAATCCTAATATTTCCATAGAATTCACCTATTGAATGTTTCGACCAAATTCGAAACAAGATGCATAATTCCACTCCTGTTACAAGACCTAAAACTCTGTCACCAGCAACTGTGTTAGTGTGTTTCGGTTATTCTTATACATCGCCTCCTTATCCCGAAAGTAGGTACGAAGTCGAAAATGCAGTGATGCCGCAATAATGCACAATTCAGCGCAGTAGTCTCTGAAGCTGAATTGTGCAGTACTGCGGCAGCGATTTCGAATTGGTCCTTAATACACAGGAGCTAGCATTGCAGCAATATGCGGTTCCTTTGTTGATGCGGAGGCACAACATTGAATCTGTGAGAGATAATTCCTGCGTCTCTATGCAGTTGCTCCATGCTATGCTATCACTATGCTAGCGTATCTACGCTGAAGGTCATCCGGGAAGACATCTCCGTAGGACTTGTGCATCTCTGCCTGGGTGTTTGTCCCTCAACTTCTGTAGTTTGCACTGCTTTATCTTCATGGCTTTTGACACGAATAATGAGCGCAACTAGTTTGATTCGGATCCATTATCGAAGCTTTCACGGGTCATGCCAACATTCTTAAACTGGCTTTTATGCACATATAGCACATCTTAGACTAGCAAGATTCATTTGCTAGTCCGATTCAGTTTGCTTTGACAACCTTCGAACTTGACAATTTACAAGAGGTGAAGAAAGGTTCGGTTCACACTTCAAAAATTTCCCTCGTCGTTCTTTTATTCAAGTTCCCATATAGAACTATCGGGAACATTAAAAGAACACCACTAATAAAGAGCATACAAATTTCCTCAGGTTACCTTACGATAAATTTTGGTCTGAAAAGAAAGTTAATTTATTAAATTGAAATCGATGGCGGAGCTCTTGCAAGGACTTACCACTTCAAAATCACTTTTCGCCATTTTGATTTCACAAGCTGTCAAATTACTGCCTAGACAGTACTGTCGAGATTGCAATCTTGGCAGTACTAGCCGTGTTCTTTTAATGTTCCCGATGGAACTTGCCACTAGTCTCCCCATACAAAACTCAAGTTTCTGGTTTTTATCGGGCACAGTGGAGACTTTTATCTGGGAACTTGGGACATTTGAGAATTTCCCTCTTTTTGGAATGATGCTAACTTCACTGATTGCAAATATAAACTGTCACAGAATTGTCAAAACAAGGTCGGCATAACATTTCCTTCTTGTCAACATTCCTACTTGGAGATCTTGAGGGATGTCTTCACATTATAATTCAAACAAATCGCCTGCCGGAAGCTGCTTTCTTTGCTCGCACTTACATTCCTAGTAAAATAGCTTACGTTGTTCAGGTATGGCGGACCGAACTTACTAAGGTCAATGAAAAAGTTGACCAATCTTTAGCAGATCCAGAAAAATATGACAATCTCTTCCCTGGCTTAAAAGATAGCTTAAAAGTTGAGCAATTTTTACGAAAGAAAGGCAGAGCGTATTTCCAGCAAGAAATGCTCAGAAAATTTCATTGAATATCGAAAGGAATCCGTTGTCGGAAATGCTCGTTGTTGAAGAATCTGGAAATTTTGTATATCAAGAGGACAATACGGATGACCACAAAAATGAAATAAGCACGGCGCACTATATTGCATCTCTAGTTGATTTTGATAAAAAGAATAACGAAGATTCCGCCAATGCCTACCAACTGCCTGGCAACTCACACTTCTCAAATCCAAACAAAGGCGAGACGCAAAATGAGATCAAAATTACAAGGAAACCGTCTTTGGATGATGATCTGGATCTTGAAATTGAAGGCATAACACTGGATGATGACATCGATACTAACGGTAAGGCCGTTCTATTATTTTGAAAACCTATTTGAAAATTCGTAATTGCGACGTAAATATAGACGATGACCTACTAAGCGACTAGAAATTATCTTCACGCGTAATCGTACTTTATTCGGAGTCTAACATTGTGTTCTGGCTGGTTTTTTATATATTGAAAAATACATCCTGCCACATGTTCTAGGATACAAAACTATAAATATTATCTTAAATAAACTGTAGTAAATTTCAATGCCTATCACTTTTGCTCACCTTTTGCCAAATGTCGCTTTTATGTGCTGAAGTGCTGAATCAAGCCCCAAAATGTTTTAAAATATGTCTAATGGTCCCCGTAGACTACAGACTTTTGATTGGCCGACACTTGAATAGGTTACTTAATTACCATGAAAGCATACATGAGTGCGCATACCCAACGATTCAAATATTTGGGAGTTACAGCGTGATTTATAAGATTGGTAGCATATTATTTTATGTTTATCTTATAATCTACTCAACGCAGCTTACATAAAACTCAGGTTTTCTACGTATAAATTTCTGTATGCATTATCTACGTGTTGAATCTCTGGAAAGGCAACAAGATGGCTAACGTTTTTAGTTCGGTTTTCGTTCTGATGCCAAAAAATTGTTAAGGTTCACGCGAATCCGATAAGGTATTCCCAGTTGCAATCCGCAATACTATGCCGCTTGTGGAGCTCCCAACCAAAAAGAGTTCCAGAAGAAAGTACAGCAGAGAGATTTGTAGTAAAAAGAGGAATCTTTATCAGGTGTATTTATCTTTATTATTACTGTATCTAGCTATAAAATTTAAAACTCAAAAGGCGCCTCCCTATTCCAACAGCGCATTGTTAGCTTGAGACCCAGCGACTGGACCGAACAAAAGTTCTACGTCAAATGGTCAAATGGTGGCAAAATCTTGGGTGGAATTACGTATCTTGTTTCGAGATTAATCGAAACGACTTGAAATGAATATAATCCTAATATTTCCATAGAATTCACCTATTGAATGTTTCGACCAAACTCGAAACAAGATGCATAATTCCACTCCTGTTACAAGACCTAAAACTCTGTCGCCAGCAACTGTGTTAGTGTGTTTTGGTTATTCTTATACATTGCCTCCTTATCCCGAAAGTAGGTACGAAGTCGAAAATGCAGTGATGCCGCAATAATGCACAATTCAGCGCAGTAGTCTCTGAAGCTGAATTGTGCAGTACTGCGGCAGCGATTTCGAATTGGTCCTTAATGCACAGGAGCTAGCATTGCAGCAATATGCGGTTCCTTTGTTGATGCGGAGGCACAACATTGAATCTGTGAGAGATAATTCCTGCGTCTCTATGCAGTTGCTCCATGGATATCACTATGCTAGCGTATCTACGCTGCAGGTCATCCAGGAAGACATCTCCGTAGGACTTGTGCATCTCTGCCTGGGTGTTTAAGTCCCTCAACCTCTGTAGTTTGCACTGCTTTATCTTCATGGCTTTTGAGACGAATAATGAGCGCAACTTGTTTGATTCGGATCCATTATCGAAGCTTTCACGGGTCATGCCAACATTCTAAAACTGGCTTTTATGCACATATAGCACATCTTAGACTAGCAAGATTCATTTGCTAGTCCGATTCAGTTTGCTTTGACAACCTTCAAACTTGACAATTTACAAGAGGTGAAGAAAGGTTCGGTTCACACTTCAAAAATTTCCCTCGTCGTTCTTTTATTCAAGTTCCCACATAGAACTATCGGGAACATTAAAAGAACACCACTACTGTCGCGACAGTACAAAAGATGGGATTGTAGGCATTTACACGAGACAGTGACAGCGGCAGCGACAGTAACACTGTCTCGTGTAAAGGCCGGGTAAGGATCCTTTGGCAATAAAAGTGGTGTTCTTTTAATGTTCCCGATAGTTCTATATGGGAACTTGAATAAAAGAACGACGAGGGAAATTTTTGAAGTGTGAACCGAACCTTTCTTCACCTCTTGTAAATTGTCAAGTTCGAAGGTTGTCAAAGCAAACTGAATCGGACTAGCAAATGAATCTTGCTAGTCTAAGATGTGCTATATGTGCATAAAAGCCAGTTTAAGAATGTTGGCATGACCCGTGAAAGCTTCGATAATGGATCCGAATCAAACTAGTTGCGCTCATTATTCGTGTCAAAAGCCATGAAGATAAAGCAGTGCAAACTACAGAAGTTGAGGGACTTAAACACCCAGGCAGAGATGCACAAGTCCTACGGAGATGTCTTCCCGGATGACCTTCAGCGTAGATACGCTAGCATAGTGATAGCATAGCATGGAGCAACTGCATAGAGACGCAGGAATTATCTCTCACAGATTCAATGTTGTGCCTCCGCATCAACAAAGGAACCGCATATTGCTGCAATGCTAGCTCCTGTGTATTAAGGACCAATTCGAAATCGCTGCCGCAGTACTGCACAATTCAGCTTCAGAGACTACTGCGCTGAATTGTGCATTATTGCGGCATCACTGCATTTTCGACTTCGTACCTACTTTCGGGATAAGGAGGCGATGTATAAGAATAACCAAAACACACTAACACAGTTGCTGGTGACAGAGTTTTAGGTCTTGTAACAGGAGTGGAATTATGCATCTTGTTTCGAATTTGGTCGAAACATTCAATAGGTGAATTCTATGGAAATATTAGGATTATATAGGATTCCATACATGAAATTCAGCCATTTCAAGTCGTTTCGATTAATCTCGAAACAAGATACATAATTCCACCCAAGATTTTGCCACCATTTGACCATTTGCACGTAGAACTTTTGTTCGGTCCAGTCCTCGATTCCGCTTTGCTCTGTATACCTCTCTTATTCTAGTTTTCTTACGACAAATTAGGCTATATCGTGTAAATGGTGGCTGGTGGCATCGCATTTGTCGTCAGACTCCAATATTCACATTCTTAATGTACCAGAGCGTTGTATTGAGGTCTGAGGCCGTTAAGAACCGTCTCGATACCAATAATATCGTATGGTTTCATTTGCAAACCATCTCGCTGGGTCTCAAGCCAACAATGCGCTGTTGGAATAGGGAGGCGCCTTTTGAGTTTTAAATTTTATAGCTAGATACAGTAATAATAAAGATAAATACACCTGATAAAGATTCCTCTTTTTACTACAAATCTCTCTGCTGTACTTTCTTCTGGAACTATTTTTAGTTGGGAGCTCCACAAGCGGCATAGTATTGCGGATTGCAACTGGGAATACCTTATCGGATTCGGTTGAACCTTCACAATTTTTTGGCATCAGAACAAAAATCGAACTAAAAACGTTAGCCATCTTGTTGCCTTTCCAGAGATTCAACACGTAAATAATGCATACAGAAATTTATACGTAGAAAACCTGAGTTTTATGTAAGCTGCGTTGAGTAGATTATAAGATAAACATAAAATAATATGCTACCAATCTTATAAATCACGCGGTAACTCCCAAATATTTGAATCGTTGGGTATGCGCACTCATGTATGCTTTCATGCTAATTAAGTAACCTATTCAAGTGTCGGCCAATCAAAAGTCTGTAGTCTACGGGGACCATTAGACATATTTTAAAACATTTTGGGGCTTGATTCAGCACTTCAGGGTCCTGGCTTCACCTCCACATCACTCTATTTTTTAAGATTGAAACCCCGTTATTAATGCAACAGAGCAACATAAATTGAGGCCCGTCAGCGCAAAAGCGGCCTAACCCTCAGTTTTTCATATTCTGTCTTAACTACCTAAAATTATCCAAAACGTGATAATATTTCCTGCAAAATCGGCCTATCTTTAGTTATTATAGAGGTTAACAGTATATACTAATATAATATAGTTTTTGCATCTTACATTTTGCATTTAATACAAGTTTCTTATTAATACAAACTCCATTATTTGCATACTGATAGTCTCAAGCTTAGGCCACTTTTGCACTGACGGCCTCAACTATACAAGCATGCTTGTGTTTCTTCTAAAATCTTCCATAAACTACTCAGATTTGTGCATTAATAATGTCTCGATTCCTCATTGTAACAATTTCATAAAAGCGACATTTGGCAAAAGGTGAGCAAAAGTGATAGGCATTGAAATTTACTACAGTTTATTTACGATAATATTTATAGTTTTCTATCCTAGAACATGTGGCAGGATGTATTTTTCAATATATAAAAAGCCAGCCAGAATACAATGTTATACTCCGAATAAAGTACGATTACGCGTGAAAATAATTTCTAGTCGCTTAGTAGGTCATCGTCTATATTTACGTCCTGCAATTACGAATTTTCAAATAGGTTTTCAAAATACTAGAACGGCCTTACCGTTCGTATCGATGTTATCATCCAGTGTTATGCCTTCAATTTCAAGATCCAGATCATCATCCAAAGGTTTCCTTGTAATTTTGTTCTCATTTTGCGTCTTGCCTTTGTTTGGATTTGAGAAGTGTGAGTTGCCAGGCAGTTGGTAGGCATTGGCGGAATCTTCGTTATTCTTTTTATCAAAATCAACTAGAGATGCAATATAGTGCGACGTGCTTATTTCATTTTTGTGGTCATCCGCATTGTCCTCTTGATATACAAAATTTCCAGATTCTTCAACTACGAGCATTTCCGACAACGGATTCCTCTCGATATTCAATGAAATTTTCTGAGCATCTCTTTCTGGAAATACGCTCTGCCTTTCTTTCGTAAAAATTGCTCAACTTTTAAGCTATCTTTTAAGCCAGGGAAGAGATTGTCATATTTTTCTGGATCTGCTAAAGATTGGCCAGCTTTTTCATTGACCTTAGCAAGTTTGGTCCGCAATAGCTGAACAACGTAAGCTATTTTACTAGGAATGTAAGTGCGAGCAAAGAATGCAGCTTCCGGCAGGCGATGTGTTTGAATTAGAATGTCAAGACATCCCTCAAGATCTCCAAGTAGGAATGTTGACAAGAAGGAAATGTTATGCCGACCTTGTTTTGACAATTCTGTGACAGTTTATATTTGCAATCAGTGAAGTTAGCATCATTCCAAAAAGAGGGAAATTCTCAAATGTCCCAAGTTCCCAGATAAAAGTCTCCACTGTGCCCGATAAAAAGCAGGAACTTGAGTTTTGTATGGGGAGAGTAGTGGCAAGTTCCATCGGGAACATTAAAAGAACACGGCTTGTATCATCCTGAATTATTTTAGATTCAGTCAGCTGCTTTGGAAGGACAAATGAAAAACATGCCTTTTTCACTACACCCAAATCTTCAGATCTGGCCTTAGCCGTGTTCTTTTAATGTTCCCGATGGAACTTGCCACTAGTCTCCCCATACAAAACTCAAGTTCCTGGTTTTTATCGGGCACAGTGGAGACTTTTATCTGGGAACTTGGGACATTTGAGAATTTCCCTCTTTTTGGAATGATGCTAACTTCACTGATTGCAAATATGAACTGTCATAGAATTGTCAAAACAAGGTCGGCATAACATTTCCTTCTTGTCAACATTCCTACTTGGAGATCTTGAGGGATGTCTTGACATTCTAATGCAAACAAATCGCCTGCCGGAAGCTGCATTCTTTGCTCGCACTTACATTCCTAGTAAAATAGCTTACGTTGTTCAGCTATGGCGGACCGGACTTGCTAAGGTCAATGAAAAAGCTGGCCAATCTTTAGCAGATCCAGAAAAATATGACAATCTCTTCCCTGGCTTAAAAGATAGCTTAAAAGTTGAGCAATTTTTACGAAAGAAAGGCAGAGCGTATTTCCAGCAAGAGATGCTCAGAAAATTTCATTGAATATCGAAAGGAATCCGTTGTCGGAAATGCTCGTTGAAGAATCTGGAAATTTTGTATATCAAGAGGACAATGCGGATGACCACAATAATGAAATAAGCACGTCGCACTATATTGCATCTCTAGTTGATTTTGGTAAAAAGAATAACGAAGATTCCGCCAATGCCTACCAAGTGCCTCGCAACTCACACTTCTCAAATCCAAACAAAGGCGAGACGCAAAATGAGAACAAAATTACAAGAGAACCTTCTTTGGATGATGATCTGGATCTTGAAATTGAAGGCATAACACTGGATGATAACATCGATACGAACGGTAAGGCCGTTCTAGTATTTTGAAAACCTATTTGAAAATTCATAATTGCAGGACGTAAATATAGACGAGGATCTACTAAGCGACTAGAAATTATTTTCACGCGTAATCGTACTTTATTCGGAGTCTAACATTGTATTCTGGCTGGTTTTTTATATATTGAATAGAAAACTATAAATAATATCTTAAATAAACTGTAGTAAATTTCAATGCCTATCACTTTTGCTCACCTTTTGCCAAATGTCGCTTTTATGTGCTGAAGTGCTGAATCAAGCCCCAAAATGTTTTAAAATATGTCTAATGGTCCCCGTAGACTACAGACTTTTGATTGGCCGACACTTGAATAGGTTACTTAATTAGCATGAAAGCATACATGAGTGCGCATACCCAACGATTCAAATATTTGGGAGTTACAGCGTGATTTATAAGATTGGTAGCATATTATTTTATGTTTATCTTATTATCTACTCAACGCAGCTTACATAAAACTCAGGTTTTCTACGTATAAATTTGTGTATGCATTATCTACGTGTTGAATCTCTGGAAAGGCAACAAGATGGCTAATTCAATAAAAGTAAACAAGAGGTGTATTAATTACATGAATTTTGGAGTAAATGTCGGAGAATCGTGAATTTTGGGCAATTTTAGAGCATTTTTTTCACTTGCGCAAGCGACGGTACCTGCAGTGATAGAGGTAGATCAACACTGGTGGCATTTTTGGAAAGCACATTGAGATAGTAGTTGTTTTGCGGCGCTTGATAACACTGCTTTGGGGAGATTAAAAAATAAAAATAAAATAATAATTCCATAGTTGCAGTTCTGCAATAATAGCAGTTCTCTTTAACATTTATAAATATTAAGTTCAATTTCTGTCAATGACAGTGGCACAAAAGTTCCGTCCATGTGTGCCTTATCTTGTAGAAATCTGTGTAGTAAAGTATAATAAGGTAAGGTCACATATAGAAGCTCTTTTTCCGCCATTTTATCAACGTTTTTAGTTCGATTTTTGTTCTGATGCCAGAAAATTGTGAAGGTTCAACCGAATCCGATAAGATATTCCCAGTTGCAATCCGCCATACTATGCCGCTTGTGGAGCTCCCAACCAAAAATAGTTCCAGAAGAAAGTACAGCAGAGAGATTTGTAGTAAAAAGAGGAATCTTTATCAGGTGTATTTATCTTTATTATTACTGTATCTAGCTATAAAATTTAAAACTCAAAAGGCGCCTCCCTATTCCAACAGCGCATTGTTGGCTTGAGACCCAGCGAGATGGTTTGCAAATGAAACCATACGATATTATTCGTATCAAGACGGTTCTTAACGGCCTCAGACCTCAATACAACGCTCTGGTACATTAAGAATGTGAATATTGGAGTCTGACGACAAATGCGATGCCACCAGCCACCATTTACACGATATAGCCTAATTTGTCGTAAGAAAACTAGAATAAGAGAGGTATACAGAGCAAAGCGGAATCGAGGACTGGACCGAACAAAAGTTCTACGTGCAAATGGTCAAATGGTGGCAAAATCTTGGGTGGAATTATGTATCTTGTTTCGAGATTAATCGAAACGACTTGAAATGGGTGAATTTCATGTATGGAATCCTATATAATCCTAATATTTCCATAGAATTCACCTATTGATTGTTTCGACCAAACTCGAAACAAGATGCATAATTCCACTCCTGTTACAAGACCTAAAACTCTGTCGCCAGCAACTGTGTTAGTGTGGTTTGGTTATTCTTATACATCGCCTCCTTATCCCGAAAGTAGGTACGAAGTCGAAAATGCAGTGATGCCGCAATAATGCACAATTCAGCGCAGTAGTCTCTGAAGCTGAATTGTGCAGTACTGCGGCAGCGATTTCGAATTGGTCCTTAATGCACAGGAGCTAGCATTGCAGCAATATGCGGTTCCTTTGTTGATGCGGAGGCACAACATTGAATATGTGAGAGATAATTCCTGCGTCTCTATGCAGTTGCTCCATGGATATCACTATGCTAGCGTATCTACGCTGAAGGTCATCCGGGAAGACATCTCCGTAGGACTTGTGCATCTCTGCCTGGGTGTTTAAGTCCCTCAACCTCTGTAGTTTGCACTGCTTTATCTTCATGGCTTTTGAGACGAATAATGAGCGCAACTAGTTTGATTCGGATCCATTACCGAAGCTTTCACGGGTCATGCCAACATTCTTAAACTGGCTTTTATGCACATATAGCACATCTTAGACTAGCAAGATTCATTTGCTAGTCCGATTCAGTTTGCTTTGACAACCTTCAAACTTGACAATTTACAAGAGGTGAAGAAAGGTTCGGTTCACACTTCAAAAATTTCCCTCGTCGTTCTTTTATTCAAGTTCCCACATAGAACTATCGGGAACATTAAAAGAACACCACTCTTATCCACCCAAGCCCAAGTGGTTTTTTGTGTAAAAGGATTGTGGATGACTCCGTATATAGGGCTCCCCTTGACCGCAACAGAAACCATAGTTGTCACATATTTGGACAGCTGTTTTGTGAAAAATGGGATAATATTTAAATTCACAGATGTAAACCTAAAGGATGGTTCCTTTCCTAAGTACCTGTAAACTCTTGCGTAGCGTCCAATGGATCAATCTACACCGTGACGTCCTTTATCTGCAGCTTTGGGAAGATTCTATGGAGACCGGTTTCCATAACACAGTGGGACCGGGCATCCGCGTCCGTTACCGGATCATCTGCAGCCTCATTCGTCTTCCCTTTGCTCTTTTTATTGTACTTGCATTCTTCGACACAGCGATGATTTCCAGACCGCCCAAGCATCAAGCGTTGATGGAAACGGTGGTGCTAGCGACGACTCTATGCACGAAAAATATTTCAAGTCGGTTGAAACCGATAAAAAGCAGGAACTTGAGTTTTGTATGGGGAGAGTAGTGGAAAGTTCCATATGGAACATTAAAAGAACGCGGCTTAAGAAACGATTTCAGTAGGTCATCCTAGTCATCAAGGCATCGAGGGTGACAAAAACTCTGATAGCCTAGCAAAAGAAGGCGCGAATTGCAGCCCCTTTGGACCGGAACCACAGATTGGAGTGAATTCTGCAATAGTGAAAAACTGGATAACTCGGCACGTCCAGACAATTCCGATAAGTACACTACAGAAAATTTCCTGAAATTAAGCAGGAAAGAAAGAAGGAATCTTGTAGTGATTGTAACAGGGCATAACACATGTGGAAAACATCTACATACACTGCGAATCGTCAGTGATCCGGCATGCACGTCGTGCGTGAAAGGAGAGGACAACGCAGAACACTTTCTCTACGTTTGTCCCGTGTTCTCCCAAGCGCGGCGCACTGTATTCGGTGCTGACGTATTGAGAATGGAAGATATCTGTCTTCGACCCATATCCGTGGTTCTTCAGTTCACGCGAACAAACGAAGAAGTTCGGTTAGGGAGAGGGTAGAGTACAATGGACTGTTGGGCTGAGTGCTTGGGGCTTCGCTCCTCCCCTTTCTCCCAAATATAATATAATATAACGATGTTATTTGAACAGCACCTGGCTGCTTGCAATTATTCACAGTTTGATTGATGATTTTAGGGTTGCCTATTGTTTACTTAATATTTCATATTGATCAATCATCATTCTTGTGTAAGCATTCATTGAGAAATGAAGCAGAAATGATTGAAAATAAGTCAGCAGTCGTTTCTTGAAATATTTTGTGAAAAATTGAACGTCGGTGAGTCCGGGGGTAAAAGAGTTTAAATTTCCGAAATTTGTCAATAGGACTACGAAAGCATTAATCATCCTAATATAATAGTTTCTAAAACAAGAATATTCTTGTCTGGCAACCCTAATTTGTCTCTCAATATGGGCAGAACTTTTTATCTTTCTTAAAGGCCTACCCCCATAGAATCCGTAGGCATCGAGTCACGCGTCGCTTTTGCCGCGGAGCTTTCACTTTTTAGCGCGGCAAGAGAGACCCGAACCCATAGAATCCGTCGGCATCAGGCGTCGCTTTCGCTGCCGCTCAGCTGTTTATGACAATTCGAGACCAAC
The DNA here is from genome assembly GCA_947538895.1 of Neoitamus cyanurus. Lineage (NCBI taxonomy): Eukaryota > Metazoa > Arthropoda > Insecta > Diptera > Asilidae > Neoitamus > Neoitamus cyanurus. The sequence continues at coordinate 5,407,968 of OX384547.1, forward strand.
CGCCAACTGGCGCAGTATGCTCCGAAGGTGAATTAACAAGAAATCTAGTAGCAATTCGTCAAGAAACTAGACTAATGAATTCGGGAAAAACTCGGCACCCTGCAGGAAATCCAAACGAAGAAACAGGAGACCGTATAATTACAAAATCACCAAAACAGTTCACAGATATCAAATTCAAACCTTACTTGTCAAATAAACATCTGATTCAACGAATCCCAACTGGCCAATCTCAACTTGTCAGAGCTCTCTCAGCAAAGCTCTTATACGGTGCGTCGCTTTTGCCGAATTATTGCAGGTTCCTCAAAAATTCTCTCTCGCGACGCGCTGGCGCGGCGCCGGCTATGGGTTAGCTCCCATATGAATGCATGTATTCAATAGTTGTGTGACGACGCCTGATGCCGACGGACTCTATGGGGGTAGGCCTTTACTCATTCTGAATTTTACTGATGTGTGGTATACTGATACTTTTCTACTGCATATGAAAAAGATAAAATAATTTACCTACATTTCTTTGTCATACAAAACACAGATTTTAGCTACGAGGTTCAAACGGATATGGAGAGGAAATAAGCAATGAAAGGTGGTCGTGTTTCCAAAGTGGTGTGAGTTACAACTTACCAATGGGTATTTGCTCATTTTGCGCATTTTAAGGGGGGGGGGGGGGGGGGGGGTGAAACAAAATTCGAATTACTAAATTATGCGTATCGTTCTGATTTGTTTTTGATAAATGTACGAGTAAGAGCGCTATATTTTAAGAACACCAAATTTTTATTAATCAAAAAGGAATCATTAATTATATCAAAATTTTATATTCTTCAAATTCAAAGTTTAGCACTTTATTTATAAAGGGGCACAAAGTTTGACTGAATAACTTATAAACTAACATATATCAACCCTCCAAGTCGATAGCCTATTTTTGTAATTGTAGAGAAGGTCAATATGGAAATGAAAACTATCAGTGGAGCCCCTATAGTAGAAATCCACCGTTCGTATCATTTAAATAATGGCTGTAGTGAATAAAGCCTTATCTAAATCGGAAAGGTGAAGAATATCAATAAGGCAATTATCAGCTCAAACTAGAGTTTGTTCAATAAATAATGTTTTTTTTTAAAGCATTCTTATAACTTTGTTAACAAACTACAGCTTATTGCAAAATCATCGGAATTGTCAATAGCTATCGCCAATTGGATATAAACTTTCAATTTTCCATACCACCCAGGAGGTATTGCTCTTAGGCACATAAGTAGTTTATTTGAGATGGCCAGCTTCCCCAAAAGGCATATTCCACGATCTTGAAATTAAAAAAAATTATTCATAGGATACATAATGAATAATGAAAAATTGCAATTATAAATTTAAAAAATCTGATGTAATTATCCTCAATTCAATATTTTTAGGAATTTACGTATATGCCCCCTAATTACAACTATATTCAGCTGTCCCTGGTACCTACTTACTTGCATCCAAATGACAGCTTTGTGACCAGGTAAAAAGCCTCAGAAATCTTTTTATTCGAACATGTATTTTCATCATAAAATAATAACTATTTTGTCTAAAACTTTTCTAAAGTATAATATACATAATTTAAAAACTCTTTCTGATGGAAATATACTCCGGAACATTGCCTAGGTCTTTTATTTTGGCAGGATGACACAAAGTACTTCATTATGCAGTTTTTTTCTTTATACTGCTTATCACCTTGTTTTGTCTTTAACAAGAAATGTATGAAAATGTTTTAATCATATAAATTGGGTTAGAACCGAATAAAAACTCTTTTTTCTTTAAAAATGTCCGCTTTCGAATTCACTTGACAAGCAAAACATTCACTTGACAAGCAAAGTGACTGGAAAGTGAGGGAACATTACGCTTAATTTGGCTTCACTTACCGTACAGGTGTTTTACGTGTAAAGGCCTCTCCATATATTCGTTTGATCCTCGTAGGATTTTAGCATGTTTTGATCCAGTACTTCCTAACTTTATTTTGTGTTAACTTTTGTTCGGGATTAGGATCCGAATATTCTGTCCTCTTGTACTTCCTGCAACAGCACGGAGCCGCTGACTGCTCGTGCATCAGCAGCCTTACGAGCCGACCGCGCATTCAGCGTCGGCCTTAGCAAAAGGGATCAGGAGCCAACTTCGGAGTCCTTAACGGCGTCCCCGATGACGCCATTCTTGTAGTAACCGCCGTGTGAACCAGAGTTTTCCTAAGGTACGTGCCCTCTTGGTTATTTTCTCGTGTAAAAGCAACTCCTTAATAGAAAGCGAATAAGTTGAGTAATTCCGCGCGTTTGTGTAATCAAATCCTCAACATTTGGTGCCCCCTGTGAGGTATTTGATTTAGTGTTTTTCCTCGGACAAATAAAGGACGCTGGTCATCCGTGTTCCTTCGAGAAGTTATATTTTTGCAAACAGTGCCGCGTGACGCGCAGTGAGTTTCCTGGAAACGAGGTTGTTCTTGAAAGCAGTGCCGCGCGACGCGCAGTGAGGTTCCGGGAACATCAGTGACCCGCAGTGCGTTTCCAGGAAGCAGGAATTTCGTGGAACGGTGCCGCGCGACGCGCACTTGGTCGGGTGCTTCCGAGAAGCGGGAAATTTCTTCGAAGCGGCAACTCACGTGTTGCATTTGTGATTCCGTGAAACGGTGCCCTAGTGCTCTGGTGACCCAGTAAAAGTGTTCCTGCTGATTCGCCGAATTTCGTGTGTCGGACAATGGCGGATTTAAATCGTCGTTCGGTGGCGAAGAATGCACTCGCTCGGGTGCATCAGCGAGTTGCCGCGGACGATTATGCGCCGGACATCACGGAGGCGAATTTTGAATTGCTGCAGGCGCAACAGCAATATGACAAGTTTACCGCCGCGCAAGACGCCCTTGTTGCGATCGCGCCTAGTGAGGCCGAGCTCCTCGCTCACGACGAGTTGGCCGCACAGGTCGATGACACGTATCGGCAAACGTGTCTCATCCTGCAGCGGCGCATTGCTCTGCATGAGACGGCTATCAAGCCACAACGCGCTGAGACAGCTTCTTCGGGGTCGCACGGCTTGCCCGCGTGCCATGTCGACCTCAAGCTGGAGTCGCTAGCCATCCCTACCTTTAACGGTGCGCTTGAGGATTGGCTGGCGTTTAAGGACGCGTTCGAAACGCTGGTGCACGACCAGGTTGGGCTTCCGGAGGCCTATAAGCTGGCAAAACTGCGCCAGGCAGTGGACCCAGCTGTTGTGCCTCTCATTGGTGGCCTGTACAGCGGCGGGTACAATGCGACATGGGAGGCCCTTAAGCAGCGCTACAATAATCCGCGTCAGCTCGCTCATGCGCATGTCACGCGCATTTTGGACATGCCGCGAGCTTTGAAGGAGACGGCGCCGGAGCTCCTCCGTGTAGTTGACACCGTTCGCCAGGCACTCCGCGCTTTGCGAGTAATGAATCAGCCGGTTGATTCGTGGGACGCCTTAGCCGTGCCGATTGTTTTACGGTGTCTTCCAGAGACGGTGTATGAGGCCTGGGTGATGGGCCTCCGCAACACCGAGGTTCCGAGGCTGGAGGAACTGTTAAATTTCGTGGAGCAGCGTGCACACAGCCTGCCGCCCAAGTCATCTGGGTTGCCAACCCGACCCTCCGCTGGCTCACCGGTGAGAGGCTTTACGGCGTCGAAGACGGCCCCTGCGCCAGCGAGGCCATCTTTACGGAGTCACGTTGCTGTGGCGCTAAGGCCAACGGCGGGCCCTTTAGCTGCATCGTCGGGCAGAACGGCGCGATGCCCCGTCTGTGGTGGACCGCACCGCGTTAGCCGTTGCGAATTGTTGGCGGCCATGGCGGTCGATGACAGGTACACACGGGCGGTGGACAGGGGTTTGTGCATGAATTGCTTTTCGCCGAATCACACAAAGCGTATCTGTCCAGCCGGCGGTTGCCGACACTGCGGCGCTAAGCACCACACTCTGCTGTGCCGTGAGCCACTGCCATCCGCTTCAGCTGCTCCTCCCTCAGCGGAGCAACAAGGGACCAGCTCGCGCAATGGGGATATGTCGCAATGTGTGCCGGCGACGATAAGTGCCCCGCCATCCACGCCAACAGTGCCGAAGACACCGGAGTCTTCCTCAAACTGACTCGGAGCTCGTCCAGTCAGCTTTTTGGTCCAAGACCATCATCTAGTCCTGCTCGCCACTGCTCGCGCTATTGCACATGGCAGCACGGAGCAAACGACCCTGCGACTTCTATGTGATCCAGGCTCTCAAGCTAGCTTCGTTACCGAGCGACTAGCCGCACAACTTCAGCTGCGCCGTAAAAGACAACAATCCCGGTCCAGGGTGTCGGCACTGTCGCACACACCACGTGCAAAGGTATTGTTTCTCTTTTCCTCTCCCGTAGCCAGGAGCCGGAGCAACGCATTGAACTCAATGCATACGTCCTCCCCACAATAGCATCAGCCATGCCGTCCGCTCCAATCGACATTCGGCGCTGGCCTCATTTGCAGGGACTCACACTTGCTGACCCTCACTTCGGCAGTCCAAGCAGCATCGATATGCTCCTCGGAGCGGACATCTGGGGGTCACTTCTCGAGGAAGGCGTTATCCGTGGTGAAGAGCACGAACCCATCGCGCAGCGCACGAAGCTCGGATGGGTCGTGTTTGGCCCTACTTCGGCAACTACATTCTCGCCCACAGTGGGCACATTCAGTGCGACTCTCGACAGTGCAACGTCATCCCTCGAAGAGCTCGTGCAGCGATTCTGGCTTCTCGAGGAGGTTCCTGAGTCCGTGTCCAGCGACGACGAATGCGAGCATATCTTTCGAGATACCCACTGTCGGACTAAAGACGGTCGATACGTGGTTTATCTTCCCTTCAAGCCCGATGCGGCGCCCCTTGGCGACTCATCCAGATCAGCTCTTGGACAATTTCGTCAGCTCGAGCGGCGCTTTCTCAGCAACAATGTTCTGCGTCAGAAATACATCGCATTCATGGATGAGTATGAGTCCATGGGGCACATGCAGCGCATAGCTGAGCCTGAAACTCATCAGGGGTGCTACTACATTCCCCATCACGCTGTCATGGGCAAGTTTCGGGTTGTTTACAACGCCTCGGCCAAGACGACGACCGGAGCTTCACTCAACGACGCCCAGCTGATCGGTCCAACAATCCAGGATGGGCTAATAAATATTCTCTTGCGCTTTCGGCGCTTTAGCGTCGCCTTGACCGCCGACGTAGAGAAAATGTACCGTCAGGTGCAGATTGCTCCTGCACATCAGGATTGGCAGCGCATTCTGTGGCGTCGGAACCCAGCAGAGCAGCTCGGCGTATACCGCCTCACGACGGTGACATACGGTATGAGTGCCAGCCCATTCCTGGCAGTGCGAGCTCTTCGACAATGTGCCGAAGATAACTATACTCAGTGCTCCATTCAGGAACTTGGCGAAAAGGCTCGGCACAGCATATTGACCTCGTTTTATGTCGACGATTTTCTGACAAGCTGCGACACTGCGCGGGATACGGTCGAGCTTGCGCGAAGCGTCCAGTCGGTCCTCGCAGCAGGACACTTCCCCCTACGCAAGTGGAACTCCAACGACACAACGGTGCTTGACCAAGTAGCAGGAGATTCAGCGCCATCGGCGGAGCTTGTCATCGGCGACTCGGTTACCACAACAGTTCTCGGCCTGCGTTGGGATCCAGCAGCTGACGAATTCTTCTTCCGAGTGAAGCTCCCCGAGCAAGCATACGGCCCGCCCACTAAGCGGCGCGTTCTGAGCGAGGTTGCTCAGCTGTATGATCCTACTGGGCTTCTCGCACCTGTCATCGTCATGGGGAAGATTTTCATCCAGGCACTCTGGGCAGCAGGTCTTGACTGGGACACACCTCTGCCCTCTGACCTCAGCGAGCGCTGGTTAGCATTCCACTGCAACCTAATGCACCTGAACAATCTCCGCATACTACGCTGGCTCGGTATGTCCGGAGAAGGCACCTCAACACTACACGGCTTCTGCGACGCGAGCTCCCGAGCCTATGCTGCTGTGATTTATATTGAGACGACGGACTGCCACGGAGAAACCCGAATTCGCTTACTTACAGCGCGCACGAAGGTCGCTCCTTTGAAAGGGGCCACAATTCCTCGTCTTGAACTCTGCGCTGCGCATCTGCTGTCATTAACCCTGCACAACGTACGCACCGCGCTTGATTTAGAATCAGCACCATACTGGCTCTGGTCTGATTCACAGGTGGTCCTTTGGTGGATCCAAAAACCACCCTCGGCGCTGAAGCCATTTGTCGCCAACAGGGTTCATCAGATCCAAGAGATGACATCCCCTGAGCGCTGGAATTACATCCGCTCGGAGCACAACCCAGCGGACTGTGCAAGTCGAAGGCTTCTTCCCACAGAGCTTCTCGAGCACACTTTATGGTGGAATGGCCCAGAAGACACCATTCTACAGTCTGCTCTCGTGCATTCGAGGGAGCCTACATTCACTGACTGTGACCAGGAAGAAGTGCAGTGCGAACAGAGCATCACGACGCTGGTGTCTGCGATAATCCCGCGTCGTTCTCTGACGATACGCACCACCAGTGGAGCTGTTATTCCGATTCTTGAGCGCTAGAGCTCATTCGGCACGCTGCTACGTGTCATTGCCCGTGTACTGCGCCTTTCCCCAGCACGACGGCATATCCCGCGCGAATCAATTGTGACCGCTTCGGAACAGAGCCCTGCACTAGAGCGCTTATTCTGCTGGTCCAGGAAGAGGCCTTCTCAACGGAACTCCACGAGCTTCGAGCGCTTCGGAGATTGCCAGCCTCAAGCCCTTTATTAGCACTGAACCCGTACATTGATGGCATGGGTCTGCTGCGCCTTGGAGGGCGCCTCGGCAGCGCTGACTTGCCCGAGGATCGTCGGTTCCCAATCATTCTACCGAAGAACAACCCGCTTACACGACTGTTGATCTACGAAGCACATCAAATGACGTTGCATGGAGGCGTTCAGCTCATGCTCCGCTCACTTCAGCAACGCTACTGGATCATACATGCACGTCAGGCTGTTCGTACCTGCCTGCATGAATGCACTATTTGTCGACGTCAGCGCGGTGCAGTTACTCAGCAGCAAATGGCACCGCTTCCACCACAGCGCACCCAGTATCGCCGAGCATTCCTCGCAGCAGGAGTCGACTATTGCGGCCCGTTCCAACTTCGTATCGGCACGAAGAGATCCCGGACAACGGTGAAGACATACCTCGCGATTTTCGTGTGCATGGCAACCAAGGCTTTGCACATTGAGGTAGTCGAAGACCTTTCAGCGCAAGCTTTCCTCGACGCTTTTTCCCGCTTGGTCAGTCGGCGCGGACATTGCCAAGACCTCTACAGCGACAATGGGACAGCTTTCCGCAGCGCTAGCCGTCTGCTCCGCGAGGATTTAGTCGCTTGGGAAAGCGAGCATACTCAACAGACTCTCGCGAATCAGGGCACAGACTGGCACTTCATCAGCCCTAGCGCACCGCATCAGGGAGGTCTCTGGGAGGCCGCTGTCAAGTCTGCGAAACATCATTCAGTGCGACTCATCGGTGCACAGATTATAACGAGAGAGCACATGGTAACACTCGCCGCGAGGATTGAAGCATGCCTCAATTCCCGTCCACTCCTTGCAGTTCTAGATGATCCCGATGACAAGCTCACGATTACCCCTGGCGACTTGCTTATCGGAGAGCCCTTCATCGCAGTACCGGAGCCATCCGTGGGCGACATCCCTACCAACAGATTGAAACACTGTGAATAGCTGCATAAAATGCACCAGGATTTCTGGCGACGTTGGAGCGAAGACTACCTGCAGACCCTTCAAACTCGCAGCAAGTGGCAGCGGCGCTCGCCTAATATTGAGGTCGGCGACATCGTCGTCGTAAAACAGGAGAATCTCCCACCAGCACAGTGGCTTCTGGGTCGTGTTACCGAGCTTCACCCGGGCAGCGATGGGTTGACCCGTAACGTCACTCTCCGCACCGCAAGCGGTTCCCGCACCCGGGCAGTGCAGAAATTGTGCCGATTACTGCACCACGAGGACAGCGCTGGAGATATCGAACCGAAGGGTTCAACCGGGCAGGATGTTCGGGATTAGGATCCGAATATTCTGTCCTCTTGTTCTTCCTGCAACAGCACGGAGCCGCTGACTGCTCGTGCATCAGCAGCCTTACGAGCCGACCGCGCATTCAGCGTCGGCCTTAGCAAAAGGGATCAGGAGCCAACTTCGGAGTCCTTAACGGCGTCCCCGATGACGCCATTCTTGTAGTAACCGCCGTGTGAACCAGAGTTTTCCTAAGGTACGTGCCCTCTTGGTTATTTTCTCGTGTAAAAGCAACTCCTTAATAGAAAGCGAATAAGTTGAGTAATTCCGCGCGTTTGTGTAATCAAATCCTCAACAACTTTGTTCAAAAACATCTACGCAAACACAGAAATATAAACTAAGCATGGAACGGCTTTATCGTGTATAAACCCTGTACATGAGCGACTACCTAAAGATGCATACGCAGAGGAGTACAGCAACTGAATAAAACATCAAAAGCATTATAGCTATCAGTGAATGGCAGCGTGTAAAAAGATTTTAAGGGGGGCATAGACATTAAGGCAGGACCATCGGAAAATTTTGAATTGTGAGCCCACTTTTGATTATATCTTCATATTTACGCCTGGGAACAAGTGTACAAACCTGTTTTTTTTGGAATTGCCCTAAAACTTTATGGAAATGTTCCATTTATGGTCGGAACGAGTGAATTAGTGAAAGTATTGTTCCCGCAAACAATACTTTCCCAAAAATTAGCTTGTTTTAACACCAAAAATTGAAAATTTTGTAAAAGGAAAATATTCTGTCAGAAAATATTTTTTAAGGTAGGCAAATTTTTCTTACGAATTATTTCGTGCCGATGTACGAATTATTTTCAAATTTATTTACCATGTACATGAGCGCAAATTTCGTTTGTACAAAGCAAGGACGATGCGAATAGCCACTCTGAATTATTTTATATCTCGAAAACGAGACGAGATTGACTTGGATGTGTTCAATTTTTGGTGTTAAAACAAGCTAATTTTTGGGAAAGTGTTGTTTGCGGGAACAATACTTTCCCTAATTCACTCGTTCCGACCATAAATGGAACATTTCCATTAAGTTTTAGGGCAATTCTAAAAAAACCAGGGTTGTACACTTAAGCCTACGCCTGCACTGAGCGACCAACACGAACACAACCAATTCTAACCCATCAGGGAATCTGGTACGATAAATCTGGGTTACAGCCGTTCCGTGCTTACTTGATATTTCCATGTACGCGAACAATTTTTAACGCCGCCCCTGGCTAAGAAGAAGATTAATAGGTTCTCTCCGCAAATGCCTTTCTACACTGAGTATTAATTCAAGTTGTCAGTCAGTCTTGTCTTGCGGTTTGGTTTGTGGGGGATTAAGAATATTTAGCAAAAATGAAGGCCGTGTACAATCTCTTCTTCAAAAGGACATCTACCTATGCTCTGGCCATTTTCGGTGCGGTGTTCTTCTTCGAACGTGGTTTTGATGCAGCCTCTGAATCGCTATTCGAGTCATTAAACAAGGGGGTGAGTCGGGGTAACCTATGGTATTATGTAAGCCTAAAGCAATTGATTTTCTCGCAGAAACTCTGGAAGGACATCAAGCACAAGTACGAATAGGAGTGACTAGTTAAAATCCCTCATATCTGGTTCTAAATATAAATGTTTATTTAAATACAAGAATGGCTTTTTATTCAGTCTCCCAGGGTTTCTCTGGTCTTTCGACGTCCCATGGCCTGTGGGGTAGGAACCTTTCAGGCTCCTTTAAACTGACTCCATTTTCTTCCAGCACCTTTAGAAATTGCTCTGTTTTACTGTTGGGCACAGGTGTTATATAGCAACTCATCTGCAATAGACCAGTCTCACGACACCGATCAGCGAGAACCTTGAAGAAAAAAACGTTATAGTTTAGCACAGGCAATTTAATAACACCAGTACCCTTGCGAGATTGATGTAAGCACATGTGTCGTTCGTCTTGAATAGTTGTTTTTTGATTGCCCATTCAGATGTACTTGCAGTGATGACTGTTCCGTGTTGGTAGTGCTTCACTTCTGCCGTCAAGTACTTTGCAGACGACTTCAGCTCCAACTTGTACCAAAAGCTGCGGCCAGGTCGGTCTAGGTGGTAACCGTCCGGCTTGTAGGCTATGCGGAGTTGCTCTAAGTTCCTTGGATTTCGGTTTATCACATACTTCACTCCTTCTTGCGGCTTCGACAATTCCTTAATTTTCCTCGCCACTCTAGCCGAAGTCATACGTACTGCCATTTCTGAATCCTTTATTTACAGCTTAGTTTGGTAGGTTATGTATATTTAACTTATGTGTAAACCTAGGAAGAATAAACGAATAATGGACAGGCTCATAAATGTCGTTTTGACACTATTTAGATCTAAACGCGAAAGGGCTGTTGCCAGATTAAACGTACCACATTTTCTGATATGTTAGAATTGGCTGTGTTTGTTTAGTCAAATTCAATGCAGGCATAAATATGAGGAACAAGTTCCCCTTCTCACTTTTTTCGAAATGGGCTTAAGTTCCCTTTCTCACTTTTTTCGAAATGCCCTAAAACCTTATGGAAATGTTCCATTTATGGTCGGAACGACTGAATAAGGTAAAAATAGTTGTCGGAAAGTAATACTTTCCCGAAAATTATCTTGTTTTAACAACAAAAATTACAAAAATCAATTGACTTTGACGTCTGTTTTCGAGATATAAAATTATTCAGAGTGGCTATTCGCATCGTCCTTGCTTTGCACAATCGAAATTCGTGCGGTAAATAACTTTTTAAACATCGGTACGAAAGAATTCCTAATAAAAATTCACTTTTCCCAAAAAATTATTTTTGACAGATGATTTACCTTTTACAAATTGTATGGAAATTTTCAATTTTTGGTGTTAAAAGAAGCGAAAACAAGCTAATTTTTGGGAAAGTATTGCTTTCCGACAACTATTTTTACCTTATTCAGTCGTTCCGACCATAAATGGAACATTTCCATAAGGTTTTAGGGCATTTCGAGGAACAAGTTCCCTCTCTCACTTTTTTCGCAATGCCCTAAAATCTTATGGAAATGTTCCATTTATGGTCGGAACGACTGAATAAGGTAAAAATAGTTGTCGGAAAGCAATACTTTCCCGAAACTGAGCTTGTTTTCGCTTGTTTTAACACCAAAAATTGAAAATTTCCATACAATTTGTAAAAGGTAAATCATCTGTCAAAAATTATTTTTTGAGAAAAGTGAATTTTTATTAGGAATTCTTTCGTACCGATGTTTAAAAAGTTATTTACCGCACAAATTTCGGTTGTACAAAGCAAGGACGATGCGAATAGCCACTCTGAAAAATTTTATATCTCGAAAACAGACGTCAAAGTCAATTGATTTTTGCAATTTTTGGTGTTAAAACAAGATAATTTTCGGGAAAGTATTGCTTTCCGACAACTATTTTTACCTTATTCAGTCGTTCCGACCATAAATGGAACATTTCCATAAGGTTTTAGGGCATTTCGAAAAAAGTGAGAAAGAGAACTTAAGCCGGAGGTTTTAAAACAATTTTCAGAAGCTCCTGCCATAATGTCAATACGCTCCCCTATAATCTATGGACACGCTGCCATTAAATGCAAGCTTAACTACTTTTTTTGGGTTTTAAACAAACCAGCGAAATGAAAACAGGAACAAGTTCCCTTAGCTTTTTTGGAAATGCCCTAAAACCTTATGGAAATGTTCCATTTATGGTCGGAACGAGTGAATTAGGTAAGTATTGTTCACGGAAAATAATACTTTCCCAAAGATTAGCTTGTTTTAACTTGTTTTAAGACCAAAAATTGAAAATTTTGTTAAAGGAAAATCATCTGTCAGAAGATATTTTTTAAGAAAGGTAAATTTTTAATACGAATTCTTTCGTACCGATATTTAAAAAATTATTTACCATGTACATGAGCACAAATTTCGATTATACAAAGCAAGGACGATGCGAATAGCCACTCTGAATTATTTTTATCTCGAAAACAAGACGTCAAAGTCAACTTATTTTTTAAATTTTTGGTGTAAAAACAAGTTAATTTTTGGGAAAGTATTGTTTTCCGTAAACAATATTTACCTAATTCACTCGTTCCGACCATAAATGGAACATTTCCATAAGGTTTTAGGGCATTTCCAAAAAAGCAGCCAAGGTAAATTAAGCCTGAAAACAAAAGCCGTTTCACTTCATTTTCTAGATTTACCTAGTAATTCCATCAATCCACTTACTTAAAAAACGAATCAACCACACGGAAGTTATGTTGGGATGACCCACAACAGAACATTTCATATCTTAAATTGATGTACAGTTTAGTGTTTTCGCATAGTTCACTGCACTTAAACAATGCGTAAACTAGTCCTTTAAGCAATATCCGCGGACCTTTACAAAAACTATAATTATACACTCAAAAACTTGCACTTTTCCGCTTCAATCTATGAAAACTTCAAACGAGCATTGATTTCAATTGACAGTTCGCTCAGCTGTTTTATTTAGCTTTCCTCTTGCACACTGTTGCTGCACTACGTTGCGAAGCTAAATTTAGGTGGTCACTCATATACAGGGTTTTAAACGTTAAGCCGTTCCGCGTTTAGTTTTTGTTTCAGAGTGTATTGTAACTAACTTCGCAGTTATTAAAATTATTACAATTGTTTCCAATTTACCTAGTGGCAGAAAAGTATTGATGCCCTGGAGATGCTTAAGGTTCAATATCCAGATATTCGCAATACTCCGTTCATACCCCATGTATACCATTACATATCCTGGATGTATCCCGAAACCACTGACGTAAAATATAGTGATGTTTTTTTATTGTTTCCATATGAAACTAAATAAAAAACGATGAGGCAAATTTTTGAAATGTGAAACCGAACTCTTGTTCACCCCTAGCAAATCATCAAGTTTAAAGGTTGTCGAAGCAACGGGATAGGAAATCGGACTAGGAATTTAATCTTGCTAGGCCAGGATGAAAGTCAGTTTAAGAATGTTGGCATGACCCGAGAAACCATAGGCGCAATCCCAATTAAACACGTTTAACTCATTATTCGTCCCCAAAAGCCTCTAGATGCAATGCAAACTACAGAGGTTGACGGATTTAACATCGAAGCAGAGATGGAGAATTCCTACGCAGATGACTTTCAGCATAACTAGCACAGTGATATCCATGGAACAATTGCATAGAGACACAGAACTTATATCTCACAGATTCAAGATTGTGCCTCCGTATTAACAAAGAAATCGCATGTTGCTGCAATTATAGGACTTGCATATGTACCCACTTTCGGGAGAAGTGCAGAGTTGACTATCGAGACGGTGCATATGAATAACCAGAACACAGTTGGTGGCGACAGAGTTTTGTGTCTTGTGACAGGAGTGGAATGAGTTTAGTTGAAACCATAGAAATATAAACAAAGCGCGGAACGGCTGTATGGTGTATAAGCCCTGTACATGACCACCTAAAGATAGCTACGCAGAGGAGTACAACAGCGTGTATGAGGGAAGCTAAATAAGAATTATAGCTATTAGTGAATGGCAGATGTTTAGGGGGGCATAGATATTAAGGAAGGAACTTCGGAAAATTTCGAATTGTAAGCCCCCTTCTGATTTTGTCTTTATGTTTACGCCTACACTGAACGACCATACGAACACAACCAAATCTAACACACCAGGGAATGTGGTACGCTAAATCTGCCTTACAGCCGTTCCGTGCTTAGTTCATATTTCCATGGTCGAAACATTCAATATCTGAATTCTACACAAAATTCCTATAGGAATCCTATAATGAAATTCAGCCATTTCAAGTCATTTCGCCTAATCTCAAAAAAAGATGCATTATTCCACGCCAGATCTTTCCACCGTTATGACCATTTGCACGTACTTAAAACTTTTTTACAGCCCAGTCCTCGATTCCGCTTTTTTCTGTTTATCCCCCCAATCTCTGTCATCCTAGTTCTTAAACGACAAAAGTTGTGGAAATGGGATCTATGTTGGCTGGCAAATATTCACATTGTTAAAGTATTATTGTGTAAGTGTGTTGTATTGAGGTCTGAGGACGTTAAGAATCGCCTCGATACCAATAGCGAATGCTTCAGAAGAATGTGCACATCCATTTGTAAGGCTGGGCCTTGAGCATACAATGCACTGGTTGAAGAGGGAGCTGCTTTTGAGTTTCAAGTTTTATAGCTAGATACAGTCATATGTAATACTAATGAAAAAAGACTATTTCCAGTTGTCTTCCGTTTTTTGGCTGGGATGGAAAAAAATAAACAGTTTGCTTCGCTTTTGCTTGTTGAACATTTTTATACAATCCCTCTTTTTACTGCAGTCCTCTGTACTGTACTTTCTGACAAACTACAATGGAACAGTTCTCTATCGATTCATGTGTTGGGGGCTTAGCTTCTATCTATCTACCTAGAGCTATCGAACTCGGTTGGCCTTCACAATTTTAGCTAGGGGCCTTATTCATGAATGTGATTTAACTAGTGTCGTAAATACAGTATATTCCATGTTGGATGTCAGAAATTTCAATGACTTCTAAATTCGTGTTTTATTTGAGGTCGATTCGATTGAGAGTTTACTGTATTTACGGCAGCAGTCCAATCGAGAGTACTCGCGTCATTTATAATATACAGGTACACAAAGGTAGAAATGGATGGGCAAGAATCCAGACTAATACCAATCAGAAGAGAGGTCGCCAAGGGTTCCATACTAGGCCCGAGGCTCTACAGTCTTTTCCTTGCTGACCTCCAACATACAATACAATTGGATCTCAAATAACCTAGGCTCGACAGCAGTGTTATACGCCGATGATAGGTTCCTTTACGCAACTTTGAAGAGGCCAGTAACTGTGATCGCAAAGGTGGTAATAACACCTAGACAACATCAAAGCCCACTATAACCAATTGGGTCTTAATATCAACTCCACTCGACTCATCTGCTTCCGAAATGCGTATGCAAGGGTACAAATCAATTTCCCAAATAACACCATAAGACCTGTTAATAAAATCATATATCTTGGAATACTCTTGCACCATAGACTTAAATGCAACCATTACGCAGAAGCTGTCCAGGTTGATCCAGCTGAACAATGAGTTCACGATAAGAGTTTAAACATTAATGTATAAACAACTGAAAAGGCTAATTATTTTTTTATGGTTTTACCTGCTGGTACCAAATATCCCCTAAAGTTATGAAAAAATTAATCACTTTCGAAAGGAACATACCTACTCAGGACCTAAACCAACTAGATAATCAAGACTGGAACTAAGTATTTTAAAAATTAAACAATATATGTATTAGGAAGCTGGTATGGAACCTTTATCTCACTTCTTAATATAGTATTTAAGAACGAAAATAAACAAAATGAAGGATGACCCGAATGGGCTAATTCCACACCACAACATTCTGACCGCACCCATCCGGGATTACTACTATCTCTCACCAATCAACGCAATACACCCGAACTCTAATCCTTTAATTCAACCTCAGCCCCAATTTGAATTACCGGATTTCTACAAACAAAACAGTTGTAATAACTAGAGGGGATAATGGAAAGAAACCCAAAACCAGTAGCCTCGTACAAGTGTGCTTCCTATTCCTGCAAGGTATAGTTTAACTATACAACTATGCAAACGCACATTAACAATTTGGGGGCTTATATTTTTCCTGAACTTAATCTAGCTAAAGACTTCCCTAATGATTAAGGGGTTATTACCAGCTAAATTTTTTTCTTCCATTTTATTTTAATTGGCTTAAGTAATGCTAAAACATCCCTAGAATGCAAATATGCTTTGTAGAAAGGTGTATTTAAATGTCTCTAAACCAATTTTCCCGAAGCCACTTTTCAATTTTCTTTTTAAACCCGTTTTTCTCGTAACCACGTTTTCAAAATCGGCCGGCAGTAGAACTCGAACAGTTCTTATCCGATTGACTTCAAAGTTTAACTGGACCCTTATTATTAAATTATCTAACAAAGAACACAGGATTATAGCGATTGGAAATCAGTAAAAATAGTTATAAGCCATTTAGTTCGAGTTTTTTCGTCGAAAAAAACGTGTGCAATGTATTATTAGCAATAGTGCACACGTGTGCGAATTGCGGTAACCGCAAGGTTTCGAAAAATCATCGCAGATTTTCTGTACCCAAAAGTGATTGGAACAGCAGATTCCTTAAGCCATATACATGCTCCTCCAATTTTAAAACATGAGGCCTCAAAGTGGACAGAGCACAACCTAGATGATGCCGATGAAGGATGTAATTAAAATTACACTGCACTTGCTTCAATAATGAAAAACACCGACTCGCAAAAAACGTAAACAAACGCTGCTGATATGACGACTGTCATTCATTTCTGCTGGAATTCTGCCCTCTGAAACATGGCCGACTGTGCGCAGTCGCAATTCAGCAATTCAAGCCCATTCGCTATCCAGTTATAGTATATGTAGATCAGTGCTTACTCTGCATGGCCCAAAAGAACGCAAAATGACAATGTATGTAACGACTACTTATTGCATCATCATATGCTAGGTTTCTATGTATGGGATTAGCCATAACTATAATAGCCTTACGGGACTGTGACGTGGTCAATTCCGATAAACCAAGACTTGCATTTACTAGCATTTATTCATTGCACTAGGAATTACATTACATTTGACACACTGACTGACTGGCGGGAACAGACTGACTACTACAGTATGTGTGCAACACCATGGCTGCTGATACTGACTGATTGCTACACGGCGACTATGTCGCGCTCTAGTGGCTCTACTTTACATCTCCCTTTTTTTACAAAACAATCTAATTGAAATGCTTACAACTTAGACATAATATAAGAGTATTGAAAACCTGCTAGGAAACATTGATTATTTAATATTATGAAAATGCTTAACCTGAAAGATGAGATGATCTGCTGCTGCAATCAGAGATCCAGTCTTCTTGGTGGGTTGATGGGTCTTCCGATCCTTGAACGCTGGCAAGGACCGTTTGTAGTTTCTGAAGGTCTAGGAACACACGGCCTGGTAATATCAGGCGGGGGTTCGGACTGAGGGTTCCTTGTGGTGTTGACCGTAACCGGACCGGCCGGTGCGTTGGGCTCCTCCTGTAGGGCTTCTTCACATCCAGAGTCAGGCAGTACCACTCGCTTAGCGGCTGGAAAGCTGGCTTTCGTTGGATGCAGATGTCCCACGTTCCTCCTAAAGAGCTGGTCATCCACTGTTTTGATCACCACCGACCTTGGAGAGTGTTTCTCCACTATCTCAGCTCCCTTCCATTGGCGATGTCCAACTTGTAGGCGCACTTTGTCCTTCAGCTCAAAGTTGCACGGGTCCTTGGCGCTGCGGTTGCTGTAATTTGCCTGTAGATTCCTCAGGCGCTGGAGTTCGGCTGATACATTTTCCGTCACTTTAGGACGGAGCTTGGAATCTGCTGCCGGTACCGGTGACCGAGTTGATCTGCTGAATAGGCGTTGACTGGGAGATCCTAGGCTGTCATTCCGAGGCGTGTTACGCCAGTTCAGCAGCGCCAGTTGGACGTCTGAGTGATCCATGCTGCACTTTCTTAATATACCTTTAACCGTTTGGACTGCTCGTTCTGCTAACCCGTTTCCTTGGTGATGGTGTGGGCTGGAGGTGGTGTGGTTGAATTCCCAAGCTTTCTGGAATTCTTTGAATTCTGTTGACATGTATTGTACTCCATTGTCCGTCTCCAATCGTTCTGGAATGCCATGGGTAGCGAACCATTCCTTCAGATGTACTATGACCTGCTGAGAGGTCTGGTCCTTCAGATGCTTAAAGTCTATGTATCCCGAATAACTGTCGTAGATGACCAGATAGGGTTTGGCCTTGAATTCGAATAGGTGTGATGCCACCACCTGCCAGGGCAGCTTTGGGACCTCGTTGACAAGCACTGTGCTCCTGACATTGGCCTTCTGAGATTGCTCGCAAACTGTGCAGCTAGTTACCATATTCAGGACGTCTGTGTACTTGCCTTTCCAATAAAGGCATTCCCTGGCTCTTCTAACGCAGCTTTGGATGCCCAAGTGCCCTTCATGGATGTTTTTAAGCATTCTGGGAACCTGTGACTTCGGGACTACTATTTTATCAGCTTTAAATACTAATCCTTTGAAATAAGTTAGTTCTTCTTTGAAGTTGAAGTAGTGTTTGATCTCGTCTGGCATTCTTTCTTTCTTAGTAGGGAATCCGTTGACAATAAACTTGATCAGCTTCTGCAGTTCTTGGTCTGTATTAGTAGCTTCGGTTAGGCTTTTCTTAACATCCCAAGTCATCGGAAGTATGACCATTACTTGCAAATTTTCGGCCAGAGTCGGCGCATCTTTCATATCGCAATCTCGACTAAGGATGTCTGCAAGCGGAATTTGTTTGCCTTGTCTATATTGTACAGAGGGCGAGTACTGGAGAAGTTCCAGTAACATCCTTTTGAGTCTTGCTGGGGCCGACTGGATGTTTTTCTTGAATATAGTTTCCAGTGGCTTGTGGTCTGACTCAACGTTTAACTTTTTTCCATACACGTACTCATGGAATTTCTTACACCCGTAGAATATAGCAAGAGCTTCTTTTTCTATTTGCGGATAATTTTGTTCCGCTTTGGTTAGCGCTCTCGAGGCGTAGGCCACAGGTTGACCATCCTGTAGCAGAGCAGCTCCAAGACTTTGGCTGCTAGCATCAACTGATAGGGTAACTTGCTTATTCACGTCGTATAGCGCCAGCACGGGCGGAGTGGATAGTACCATTTTTATCTTATTAAAAGCCTCCGAATGCTCTTTATTCCAATTAAACGCTGTCTCTTTGTTCAAAAGGGGACGGATAGGTTCCGTCAGCTTTGACAAGTTTGGTATGAACTTACCTAGGTACGTGATCATACCCAACAGTCTTTGTAATTCTTCTTTATTTGAAGGTGCTTTTAAAGCTTGTATCGCCTCTGTTTTACTAGGGTCTGCCTCTAGGCCTTCTGCTGATATAATATGCCCAAGGAATTTTACCCTTGTTTGGTTGAATAAGCACTTTTCCTTATTCAATTTGAATCCAGCTGATTCCAGTTTCGTAATGACTTTGGTGGTAGTTTGCTTCAGCCCCTCTAGGGTTCCTGAATGAATGAAAATGTCATCCATCGCCACCTTTACATTCTTGAAACTATTCAGCATTGTGGACATTATTTCCTGAAATACCTCTGGTGCCGAGGATATTCCGAAGGGCAGACGTTTATACGCGAACCTTCCCCAGGGCGTTGCAAAAGTGAGATATTTCTGAGTTCTTTTGCTTACTCTTATTTGCCAGAACCCTTTCACACAGTCAAGCACCGTAAAGTATCGGGATCCGGCTACTTCTGCCGCAATCTCTTCTAATGTGCTTAGCGGGAAGTGTCGCCTCAAAATGTTTTTATTTAAATCTGATGGGTCCATGCAGATGCGGATTTTTCCATCCTTTCTGATCACGACCAGCGGGCTGACTACTGGTGTTGGTTCTGTGATAGGTCGAATGACGTCTATCTGGACCATTCTTGTAAGTTATTTTTTCACCTGATCCCTAATTGCGTATGGGATTTTTCTAGGCTGGTTTATCTTAAGCTTGGGATTATCCACCAAGTCTATATCATATTCATAGTCCTTTAGACAACCAATGTCATTGCATACCTTTTTTTGTTCCTCCGATCCTCGGATACTCTTTACTCTGGCAATCAAACCAAGTTTTTCGCAAGATTTACGACCCAGCAGTGGTGTAACTTTCTCTCTGATCACTTTAAACACGAGTTGAGATCTTTCACTTTTAATCTTGCATTGGAGGTTCACTTCTCCTAATACTTGCATTTTATTTTCCGAGTAGCATATCAGGCTTCTCGTGTTCGAGCTTTGTACTTTGGCTCCTGGTTTTTTCGGCTATACCAAGCGGAAGTACATTACATTGCGCTCCCGTATCTAGCTTTACTCGGAACTGCGCATTACCGGCTTTGATATTTTCATACCAGTCTTCCTCTTCCTCTTGCTGCACAGAATGCGCTCGAAGCGTCTTTTCTACCTGCCATACGGAGAATATTTCAAAACTTTCTCGCTCCTCACCTGAATCTTCGAGGAGCACGTTTACTTTTTTCCTATGCCCACTTTTTACTCTGCACTGTTTGGCAAAGTGTCCGCTCTTGTGGCAGTTCCTGCACTCTTTTTTGTATGCGGGACACTCGCGTTTGCCATGTCTGCTGCCGCACCTGTTGCAGTCGAACCCCTCATCTTTCTCATCTTGGGGCCTGCTTTTTTTCCTATCTCTAAATGCGAGCACTTGTTTGTCTGTCTTTTTCTCTAACTCGCCCAGCTGTTTCGTCGCTTGCTCACTCGCCTGGCAAATACTTACTGCTTTGTTGAGACTCAAGCCGGCCTCCGTTAGCAGCTTTTCCCTGACCTGGCTCGACCTAACCGCAAATATAATTTTGTCTTTCAACATTTCATCATTAAGTGTCCCGAATTCGCATTTACCCGCTTGCGTTTTTATCCGGGTGAGAAATTCGTCGAACGGTTCGTCTTCTTTTTGTGTTATCTTATAGAATAAGAATCTCTCAAACGATATATTCGCCTTCGGCGTGAAATATGCGTCGAACTTATTTTTAATTGTCGTGAGACTTTTTGCTTCCTCCTTAGTGAGGTTAAAATTATTGTAAATTTCTATGGCGTCCAGACCTATCGCTGACATGAAAGTCGCGACTTGTACCTCGTCTGGTTTCTTCTTTAATTGCGCTGCCGTGGCATACCACTCAAATTGCTGGAGCCATTGCTTCCATTTATTTTTGTCGGCCAACACTGTTAAGCTGTTTGGCGGCCTTACCCCCGGCACTGCGTCATTTTGCGCCGCTGCCTGTTGATTATTTTCATTTACGTTCGCCATACCTTATAATCCTTTTTCCCTGGGGCTCTTCCTGTATATTTCCTTTTACTTCTGACACCATGTGACGTGGTCAATTCCGATAAACCAAGACTTGCATTTACTAGCATTTATTCATTGCACTGGGAATTACATTACATTTGACACACTGACTGGCTGGCGGGAACAGACTGACTACTACAGTATGTGTGCAACACCATGGCTGCTGATACTGACTGATTGCTACACGGCGACTATGTCGCGGTCTAGTGGCTCTACTTTACAGGGACCTTAATTAAAATTATAATGCACTTTCTTCAAAACACCGACTCGTAAAAATATAAACAAATGCTGCTGATATGACGACTGTCGTTCCTGCTGGAATTCTGGTCCAAAAACATGGCGACTGTACGCACGAGCCGTACTCATGGAAACATGAACTAAGCACGGAACGGCTGCAATCCAGATTTAGCGTACCACATTTCCTGAGGTGTTAGAATTGACTGAGTCCGTATTAGTCACGCAGTACAGGCGTATGAAGACATAATCAGGAGGGGGCTTACAATTCAAAATTTTTCGAAGTTCCTTCCATAATGTCTATACCCCCTTAACATCTATTTACACGCTGCCATTCACCGCTTGCTGTAATCCTTTTGTGGGTGGTAAACAGAACCAGCGAAATTAAAAATAAGGCGATTTTCTTAATTTTCTGAAGTTAATGTAACTCCTTTTAATGCGGTTTGATGAAATAGAATGTTTCTCATGCATATTTATCCATCCACTTATCAAAAAAACGATTTCCCACGCGGAAATTGCGTGTTGTTGCGACAACCCACCACAGAGCACTTCATATCGTAAATTCTCGTACAGTTTAGTTTTTTCGCACTGCTAACTGTACTTAAACAACGCGTAAAATAGTTCTTTATATAATCCTCGCGGGCTGTTGCCACAATTATAAATATACACTCGAAAACTTGCACTTTTCCGGTTTAATCAACTCAAACTTCGAAATAGCACAGTTTAAATTTGACACTTCAATCAGGTGTTTTATTCAGCTTCCCTCATACACGCTGTTGCTGTTCTCCTCTAGAAAACTCTCAATAGGTGGTCGCTCATGTACAGGGTTCATACACGATGCAGCCGTTCCGTGCTTAGTTTGTATTTCTATGGCCGTACTACAGTGAATAAAGCGCGTTCACTATCCAGTGATTATATAGATCAGTGGTTTGACTCAAATGAACTCAAATAGTAGGTTTAAAACGTTAAGCTGTATACCAGATATCCAAAGTCGCGACTTTGGCCTAGCGTAGCCCAAAGTCGCGATTATCTTTGCTGTCCCAACTTTGGCCTAGCCTCGATTGAATTGGGCCTAGGCCTGATATATCTGAATGTGTGTGCTCGAACCCTCAAATGAAACAATAAATCTTATTCGCACACAGATAGCACACAAGGGCAAATTTCCTATCCCACTTTGTGTCGTTTACACGAGCAGCCGTGATTTTGGCCTACAACCGGTTTCTAGTCCTGATTTGGGACTGTCATGTAAACGTACTCAATGTGTAAACGCATCTTACCACGCACTCGCCATCTACAGGTTTAACAATAAACGTAAAACAAATTCAAAGCCGGGCTGGAGCGTTGAGTTGAGCAATTAAAATGTTTGAAAATTTAGAAAAAGACATTTTTAAAGTTGAATCGGGTATAAAGAATCTTCGCCAGTCATTGGGACATGTTCTGAATAACTATGACTATCATCACAAAAATGACGAGCTGACAATCCTACAAAAAAAGAAGCATGTTTTGAATGAGGTCGCGGCAACATGCTGTGAAATAAAAGGAAATTTCGATGAGTTTAAACAATTGATGCGGGAAACTTGGGATAAATCGAATATTATTGAAGACAAAATGGAAGAAACTATTCAAAACTTCCAGTTAGACCCATCAGTTATTGTGAGCAGCTCGTCATTAGCTCCCAGCAACCAAGAGAAGAAAGTGGGAAAAGCTAGAAATGTACATAGTGTCTAGAGTGGATGCGTTTCACGCGTTGCTTTGTGAAATAAAGAATAAGAAGTCAATAGTTGTTTTAATCAGTACTTCCGCGAACAGCTGACTGAGATGTCACAGTTGCTTAAGTTATCACACTACTTGTCCAGGAAAATAATGGACGCAACGATTCCAAAAATACCTGTAGTGACTCGCCTATCTCCAAATGTTATAAGGATTCTAGGCTGTAACCCGGGTCCAATGACGCTGCAGGGGACAAATACATATTTGGTCGGAGCTGGCGAGAAGTAATTAACGCGTTCCTTTCGAGCAAAACAATGATGCTTGCATTTTAGGCGGCTACTTATCGACACCGGCGATCTCGATATAACTAAGTATATAGAAAGTCTCAAGGGAGTTCTTGAAACTGAGAGAGCGTCGATTAGTACAATCATTTTAACTCACTGGCACCATGACCACGTTGGAGGAGTGAAGGATGTTTTAAAGCTCGCAACAGGTAGGTAAGAGGAGAAAGTTCTACAGCAATTGTATAAAACGGATATTTAGGCGACTGTGGTGTCTGGAAGTTTCCCCGAATCGACGCTCCTGATATATGTTCTGAGATACCATCGGAAATTGTAGTGCAGAAACTTGAGAATGAACAGCAATTTGTTGTGGAGGGAGCTTCTGTAAAAGTGGTCTACACTCCGGGGCACACAACTGACCATGTCATCTTAGTCATGGACGATGGAATCCTATTTAGTGGAGATTGTATTTTAGGTAGGTTTCTTTCAGAGGTAGAAATAACAAGTGCCCTCGATTAACGTTTCCATAGCTTCACTTATCAAGCTAAGTATATCCATTCCATATTGAAGACTTAATGAGTTGGAGGACTTGCGTAAGCGATTTACCATTTTGGTGATCGGATAACTACTTTGATGAAGATGCCACCGGTAATAAGTACAGTTGTCCAGTCGAATAGGCAAGAAAAATGCAAAGTTGCCGAATTGCCTCTTAGGCAAATGTATTTGTATTGGGTACAATTTGGTCGAGAGCGGCAGCTAAATATGTTTAAACAATAATGGCCGCTTGGTCGAGAGTCAGTCATGGAAATATGAACTAAGCACGGAACGGCCGTATGCCAGATTTAGCGTACCACATTCCCTGATGTGTTAGAATTGGCTGTGTTCGTATGGTCGCTCAGTGCAGGGGTAAATATGAAGACATAATCAGAAGGGAGCTTATAATTCAAAATTTTTCGAAGTTCCTTCCATAATGTCTATGCCCCCCTTAACATCTATTTATACGCTGCCATTCACCGCTTGCGCTGATTCTGATTTAGCTCTCCCTCATAAACGCTGTTGCTGTTCTCCTCTAGGTAGCGCTCATTAGGTGGTCGCTCATGTACAGGGTTCATACACGATACAACCGTTCCGTGCTTAGTTTGTATTTCTATGGAGTCAGTGCACGAGAGCAGCGAAGAGTATGCGGGTGCCGATCTAAATCAAGGTGAGGCGTGAGAGAATTTTAATGTATAAATCGGCACCAGCCATTGAGGGTTGGGGTTGCAAGATGCGCTGTTTAGGCCGAGGAGCCGAGAAATTCTAGGATTAAGTGCGGGTAAAAATACGAAAACTCGGAAGGAAATTCATAGAATTTTAGTTGACAACGGGTAGATTTTGTTGGTAATATTTAAGAATTTTGTTCGCTGTGATAATTAATTGATTTATCCGGGCATATTTTTCAATTTTGTGTTTTGCTGTTTAGTTTTTTTTTAGGTGATTTTCGGCATATATGTACTTATATGAATTGATATTTGTAAAACAAATACAAATATCTAACCGGAAAAATTTACGAGAATATGAACCCACATATTGCAACTAGCAGTATGATTGAAATTATACAATAAACGTGTGCATTATTAGGGTTATAGCCCAGTAAAAGTAGTCACCAAACGAGTCCAAATTACGGAAAAAAGATACCTTTATTTGGATGTCTTTTTGGTGTATCCTAAAAAGTACCCTTAATTATAATAATTAATTAATAGATCTACTGCCCTAATCCTCTTTGGAATACAATAACAAAAATCACTAAATTATTCGGTCTCATCATCTTCATTTGCTAACTCAATCATTTCTTGAGCCACTAGTTGTATTTCTTCATCGATATCTGCATTACTTTATATTTCTTTACTCTCTGGGTTTAAATATGATTGCAGTCTTCGGGATTCAAATCATTATCAAGTTACTTTTGGGCCTGAAGATAGACTAAATAAATATTGTTGTGATGCACTGAATGTAGGCGGTAGTTTGGATAATTTTACTGGTTTACTAAGTATGATTGCGTTTTGAAAATGAATATATTCTGTATTAATCAATATTAATTACAAAATATTCAAACATAAAGTAAATGTCCTCTCTCAAGTTTGTAAGGCAAATCCTCACTTGAAAGGCATTGGGAAACTTATTAATGAAAGATGTATTGATCATACACACTCATTTTACTCTACATGGTTTAATGAAAAAGGTCCTTGCTATAATCATAGAATGAATATACTTAATTTTATGATAACTATTCTTCTCATAAAAATTGTAAATCGAAAAAAACTGCAACACATAGAGAGTGAAAAATAGTTACAAATAAATGGTTTTCGTTGTACACTCCCTTTAATCTGAAATTAAAAAATCTCTAATTCTTTAAATTCTAGCAGTCGATGTACCGAACAAACGAAAAATCGCTTGATTAATACAGAATTTATTCTCTATATATAAAACAGTTCCATTACTGACTGAGAGACAACGCACAGCCTAACCACTGAAGATAGAAACATACAATTATACAAGATAAGTTAGTAAGGGGAGGGTTCATCTTTGCATGGGGAAAAATATTTTTTTCATCCGCGGGTTTGTCAAGGGGTTGGGGTTGCCTGTCTTGAATATGCCATGGATAATTGGAATTTAAGATGACGGATCCTATATTGAATGTATAGATCTCTGCTGCTATCGATATTTTGAACTTCAATATGGCAAAATTTCTTAATTTAAATTAATGTTTTGAAAATAACCGCCTTTTACTAACGATTTCGTCAGCGTACATTTTCTGATATAAACTTTGTTACATTTGAAACGGAGAAGGTTAAGTTGGTCTGTGACAATTTTTGACTTTTCTGATGTCGCCAAATAATATTGACACTGGACCCTTTTTTAATGAACTTTTTTTTTATAATAATATTTTCGAAAGCAAAATTTGCTTAAAGAAAAGCAGAATAGTCATAGATAACCAGACCAACTTAAGTAACCTTCTCCGTTTAAAATCAAACAGAATTTATGTCTGATATCGCATGTCTGATATCGCAAATACTTAATAAGCCAGTAAAATTATCCAAACTACCACATACATTCAGTGCGTCACAACAGTATTTTTTTAGAGTCTATCTCCAGGTCCAAAAGTAGCTTGATAATTTGAATCCCGAAGACTGAATAATTTAAATTCATTTTTATTATTGTATTTCAAAGAGGATTAGGCTTACTGCGGATACCACATAAAAAAAACGCGCCCAACACTCTACCTCTGCAGTGCTGTGGAAAAGAGTTTGTATTGATTCTACAGAAAAATGAAAAGGGATTCTTCGAATATTTTATAATTTACAAGATATTTGCAAAAACTTAGAATTAACCCCCTAAATCCAATGGCTCATAGCCAAAAGGACATCCAAGGTGTCCACAAAAATTCAGCTTGGTCAGACTTTTTTCGTGATTTTGACCTTTTTGGTGACTAATTTTACTGAGCTAAAAACCTAATCTTGCATACGTATTTATTGTATAATCTCATTCATACTACTATTTTCAATAATGTGGGCTGATATTCTCGTAATTTTTTTTCAATTTAATGCGATACCACGTGTATTTGCTTTAAAAAATATGAAACCCAATAAATTCATAAAAGTACGTAATTCAATGGAATTCAATTCAAATAGCAACAGAAAAGCTGAACAGCAAAGTACAAAATTGAAAAATCTGCCTAGATAAATTAATAATTTTTTTACAGCGAACCAAATTCTTAAATATTACTCACAAAATCAAACCGTCGTCGTCGTCATCAAATAAAATTTTATGAATAATGGTTGACGCCCATTGAAACATTAGAATTCCCTCACGCCTTACCTTCGTTTAGGTTGGTGCCAACAAACTTTTCGCTGCTCTCCTGGCCTGACGTTCGACCAAGTGACTAAGCGTAGAGACTTCAGCAAAGATTTGCAACATTCCTTTGCTGCGCTGCATCACTTGGTTAGAGAGCCGAAAAATTTGCTAGCGGAAATATTGCATTGGGTGGACAATGACTGGGCATCTGTATTGCTTTTCTGTCTAATTTTTAGAAGTAACATAAGTCAATTTATTGTTTTTATCACGCTGAGCTTAATTCAGATACAAATGTTAATGGACACAGTCGTCAGAATCAGAATTTAAATACCACATAGGCACCTGAAGGAATTTATTGTTTTTAAGCTGGTAGGCAGATGTTGCTTTACGTCTTCCTACTACATATAAGTGAGAAATGCCTTCGGTCTAAGGAAGTGGTTTAATGTGCCTTCCTGGACATAAAGAAATATCGTCAAATCAAATTTACGTTTTACCTTGCCGTTTATTCGACGTTTCCTCATGCTGTATAAATATAAAACAAATGCACATAGCGTTATGAACCGGTAACAGTTAAAACTTCGATATATCTCAAAAGTAAAGCTTTACAAACCCTCAATCAATGCACTTTAATTGTCACAGACCGACTACCCAATATCTGAAAATCTAACGATGACCACCTAAATTGAATATACAATATGTAAAAAAAGCAAGCAATCATTGAGAAAATCAATCAATCTCTCAAAAATAGCTTAATATCTTACTAAAAAATTTACAACAAAATCAAAGCTTCCTCGAAAATCACCTAATGATTTGCAGATATTTGATATTTGCAGATTTTCCTTTACTAATTAACCTCCGAATAGTAAAGCATGATGTTATGTAGCCTAAAGCCTTCCTCAGAAAAAACTCTAAATGCAGATGAAACCCCCATCGGAATCTGTTCCCGGGTTTTGAAGTTTATCGGACTTACACAAAGGTAGTTACACAGAAATCGTATTTTATATAAGTAGAGATAGCATGGCTTCGCGGGTCGACGATGCGCGCTGTACTATACAATAAAAACGTTTTTTTTGGAGTCAGGTGTTCATATGTATTTTTATTATAATGCTTTCCAAAGGATCAGATACGGTGTTTTTCTCAAAACTGCATTTTCAAAATTTTCTGCCATTGCTGATACAAATCTATAAGTCCTATCGG
The DNA here is from genome assembly GCA_947538895.1 of Neoitamus cyanurus. NCBI lineage: Eukaryota > Metazoa > Arthropoda > Insecta > Diptera > Asilidae > Neoitamus > Neoitamus cyanurus. Next base: position 5,436,194 of record OX384547.1, read on the forward strand.
TCTAAATCTTTCGGAATTTTGTTCCTAAATAAATTCCCTATGAACTGAACAAAAATTTGACCTTAGATTGCAAAAATTTACTTCTACAGAGAGCTCCAAAGTCGAAAAAAGGCCATTTTTACGCGACTGCGCCTGAAGGAGAGTTATGTTTTTCGAGTGTATGTATAATATGTATGTATGTTTGTCACGCTCTGGAGCCTAAACGGCTTGATGGATTTTAACTCGAGAAGTGTCGTTAGATTCGTCTTTATTGCGAGAGTGACACTGGATATATCAAAATCATAAAAATTAAAGTGACCGATTTTTGGCGCCATATTATATCTTCAAAAATTTTTTTTCCTTCCAAACTTATCGAGTGGGTTATCAACATAACGGATTTTTTTTTAATGGCTTACAAAAATATACACAAATTATATGTTTAAATATAATTTGGAATGAGATGCTAAACAAAAAAAATTATTGAAAAACACAACAAACCCAGCTGCGTGAAACATTGTAAACTTAAAATTTTCAAATTTGCTTAATAAATGAACTGAAAAGATAGAAATAAAAAAGTTAATTTAAAAAACCAAAAAAACCCGGTTGCCCGCACAGACTAACAAAAATATACGTAGCCTCCAACTGTCAATTAGTTGTACTTTGTCAGTATATTACAAATATTTTGATTTATTTATAGATTTAATTAAGAATGTGTCTTGTTCACATCTATTTAGTTCTTTGTTAGTCAGTCGGGCTTTTTGGTTTTTTAAATTAACTTTTTTCAAGTTCGTTTAAAAAACCGCGTCGTTTTTACAAATTTCCGGAAAATTGTTAAATGGCTATTCGCTCCCTAAGTTCAAGTGTCTACATTAATTTGAATTTTGTGTCTTGTCGATATTTTCAACGGAAGAAGAGCTACAGTGGTAGCAAAGGACCCCGCAGTCCGCACTAATTGTATGGAAAATTCTTTCTGCGAATTTGTCTGATACTTTCATGTTTTGTTCATCTCGTTATTGCGAACAAATGTGTCCATGGCCACAACACGATCCTATGAGTAGATTTTTCGCTGTAGGTCGTCCAATATCGGATTGACCCTTTAACGCTTAACGCTCCGGGCTATGCAAAGAGCGGTAATATTCGATTCTAATGAAGTCTTTGCATAATCTATGGCGTTGGGCGTTAATGAATGCTTTGGTATCATTCGTCAGTATCATCTTGATACTTGATTCGGTACATGAATCCGTTAACGATCGCGTCACGTGTACCTGTTCCAGCTTGCAAAATCGTTGGAAAATTACCCGATCCACCCTTGCCCATAGTACTCGAAAATAGTATTTCACATATCTAAATCCTAAGTAAATGTGCTATCGTTTTATATTACTTTTTATTAATATACTTTTTTGAAAAGTGTAGGAAATTGAGTATTTTCATGCTTAATGAATCATAATTCGGGAAAAAATCCCACAAAAATCATATACTACTTGATCGACCACAAAATCGTTGCTGACCTGTTATTTTTTATTAACAGATACTTAAAAAATTTTATTATAACATAGCATAAACTATCTGTGAGAAAACATCAGTACTCTGACACTTCCTCTTCACACCTATCTTCGAGGTGTATTCCGGATAATCTATCAAATTGCAAATATTAATTATGGAACCTACTTTTTATAACATATTTCAGGGGAAGGTACAGCTGTCTTTGAAGATCTTTTTGAATACATGACAAGTTTGAATAAAATATTAAACCTGCAGCCTAAGATTATTTACCCCGGTCATGGCAACATAATAAAAGTAAGCACATTTAATTTAAAATAATTGAAAATAAGTTTTGCTCTCCAAAGGATCCAATGACTAAAATTAATTACTATATCGACCATCGAAACGAAAGGGAAAGACAAATTCTGGAAGTATTCCAACAAAATCCAACGAAGTATTTTGTTGAACTAGACGTGGTGAAAATCATTTACAAAGACACTCCGGAGGCGTTGTGGCCTGCTGCTGCATATAATGTCGGACACCATTTCGCGAAATTGGTTAAAGAATGCAAACTAGTTGAGATTAAAAGGGGGGAAGAACGAAAATGGATGTGGGCAAACAAATCATCGCTGTAAAATATTCCAAGTTTAGTCATATGTAATATAAATATAATTATACTTTTACAGCAAATATTTATGCCGTCCGTTGTTTTAATCGGTTCTATTGTTCAGAATCCTAGGATCTTTAAAGTTGTGCACATCATCAGTAGGCAAAGCTTCTGAAAGCTCATCATCAAAACTAGTGGGAAATGGAGGAGTAGGTGTAGGTTTTCTCAGTGGGAGAATTGTGTCATATATAATACACGAGGTTATTTGTTTCGCCTGCAATCGCACTACCTTGTACCCACATTATATTAGATTGCCCGGACCCGGCGTTGCTCGGGGTATTATTAAATTTTTATTCCCTAGTTTTACACGCCTTTCCTTCTGCAAGGAAAGCGCTAAATCTTTCCCTAAGATGCAACTTGTTGTGGGAGCGAGCTCTGTACAGCCCGGCTAAAACTGTACCCTCGTGGTGTGCGGCCGAACGAGCTTTAAGGCTAGCTTTGCGGTATGTGGGGGGTTGCTTCAATGCCGCATTGAACCACGAGGACGAGCTGCCCGCAACGAATATCTCGCGCAGACAGGATCATCAGGCAAAAGGAAAAGGATTGTGGCAGGAGGAACCCCTGTTCCTGCCGTGAATGACTCTCCGAAAGGGGGATGCCGATGGATTCGATGCCCCTGGCCTAGCCCCAACCGCCCATGACCTCCCGTTGGCCCATAGTATTCTTGGGAGGTCCCTATTTAAAAAAAAAAACTAAACCGCGAAAGCCCGAAGAGGAGGCTGAAGAAAAGGTAGAGGGGACTTAGGGAGCAATTAAAGTCTTGCTGATTACTTCATGATTCTAATTTAATATACTTCCCTTCCTCGTTTTTGTACAACAAAACACCAAAAGGAAATCTTTACAATTGAAAGCTTAGGAATTATGGTATTTGAATTGTTTCCAAGTATTACGCAAATGAATACGAAACTTATTTAATAAAATAATAAATAATATATGTATATAAAGCACGGGTGAAGTGTCCTGTTCACATGTCTCATTTTTTGAACTGCAGGATTATTTACCATATATGAACGTGCAACCTTAACACATTTCGTTTCATTTACCTTCACATTAAATATTATTTGTTTTCCTTCCGTTTCAAAAAAAAAATTTTAGTTATGACTAAATACCTCAAACATTTAGGTAAATGAATACAAAAAAAAATTAATTAAATGATACATAAAAACCTGGCATTTTCGTGTGGATGATGATGATGCGTTGACGCTGGTGTGGCTGCTTTGATGTGATGGGCGGCCGCCTCTGCTGGTGCTGAAGAGGTGCTCTGACACTGGCAAGTGTCACCGGATTTCCCGTGATTCCTGCCCCGGTTGTGTGGCGGGGCATGAAGCTATTTCTGGGATCGCTCGGATTGTGCCTCCAGTCTGGCCAGGGGCTGTGATCCGCTGCACAAGTAACGGAGTACACTTTACGGGAGGCTGTGAAACCCCTACAATTTATTTACCTAAAAGGGAAAGAACACGTAACAAGCGCACGTGCGCCGAGTCTCTCCCAAGACTCCCCAAATCACACAAATCACCCAGTCAGCCCCCACTTATACTCTGGATCTGAATAGACAATTCACTAATCGTGGATCATCAGCCCCCCTGAAAGAAGTATACGTTCAGGCAGCCCTACCTATATTGGTGCTAGAGCGAACAAACACGAGATGTATTTCTGCCCGCCGATTCCCTACCTTACACAACCTACTAGTTAGTTAAAAGAAGACAACCATCCCCACCCGGATCCGATCCGGGCGCGGGCCCAGGTACAGATCAATTAAATTCAATCCAAGCCACGTCCAGCAACAGAATACCAGCAACCCCCGCCGACAAGGTAGAGGACAGATCCCTCAATAGTGACATCACGAGTTTCCACGAGGAGTACCCAGCCTCACTAGCGGAGCTAGGACTGATCCTCGGAGACAATATTTCAACGTCATGCGATGACATTCACGTTGTGAATAATGGCAACCTAGACCAGAGCTGCCGTCTCAGTTAGCACAAGCAGAAGTGATCAATCATCTTACGCAGAGCTAAACGTGAAAGAGGTAAATCTGCAACAAAGAGAGACTTTACCATTAGCACCTCCCAGAGACAAAAGTAAAGGCAGTCCTTTAATACAACCCCCACTTCAGAAAAGGAAACTGCCCCCCTTTCAAGCCCACTCAGCAATTAAGAAAATAATTCAACACTCATCGCGCAAGTGCCACAACTCAACCCGCTGTACGACGAAGGGGTAGCCAAATCTCCATCAACCCGTTTTCCCGGAAAACCAGAATACCCAGAAAATTTCTCAGCAATATTATCCAGCCAGAACCAATAGATCAGCTAACAACACAGAGAACACAACTAAGAAATCTGCCACAAGAAAGCGGTCCATTCTCCCCTATTTTCACCACTTACACAAATACAAAACGCATTATTGCAGCCATTAACCAACTCTCCCGCCCAATACAAGATTGAAAACTTAACTAACAGAACTAAAATTCCATTTGAAGACTCGGACACGCGAAATTCCTCCACTTAATGCAAGATACCAAACTTGAGGGACACACATTTACTCCTCCTAGCGAGATACCAATTTCAGTGGTTATTAAGAGTATTCATTCTTCCTTCACAGAGGAATAAGTCAGCCAAGCCCTAAAGGACCAGGGTTCTTTCGGAGAGGAAAATTCAGGCTACAAAGACTTCAGCCACCCCGCTCTAAGGATAGACCCCAACCAGTGGGCATGTTTGTGGTACACATCCGCAAACGAAATTTCATTCCTGCTTAACACGTAACAACCTGCTGCTAAATCAAAGAATCAGATGGGAAATACTAAGAAGCAGAGGGCTGACGCAATGCTCAAATTGTCAAAGATTTGGACACATCTGGTCGAACTGCTTTTATCAGTACAGATGCGTAAAATGTCCCCTAAAACACGGCCCGGGAGAGTGCCAAAGAACCACTGAAGATCCTGATGCTACTGTGTTAACTGTGGACAAGAAGGTCACCCAGCCAGCTTCGGTGGATGCTCAATCAAAAAATAAGCATTTGCCAAATACAAGACCAGGTCTCACGCGCCCCCAATGATTCAGAATGTCCTAAGGTCCAACATCCCAACCAAAGAGCACACTCTAGAAACAACGTCAGCCCCCCCTACACAAGCCACAACTCTCAACCAGGAACCGGCCACATATGCTCAAGTCGCTAATCCAAACCGAATGGCCGACTTAGATCACGCATATCAACCTCCAGCCCGATATGCTCGTCAACTACCTCGGCATCGACGGCATCCCGCTGAAATAGAATTTTTGAACTATGCTCAGACAAGATTCGGAACCAGTCTCGTAGCTCTAATTGAAAAAATAACAGTTTTTGCAAAAAAATTCTCACAGATTTCTTCCACGGCTGAAAAGAACGAAGCCTACATCAGTTTCTTGCTTAACCTATTCACCAAAAAACAATTACCCTCAATATCAACAGTATCAAAGCAGAAAAACGGAAAGACACATTAGTAGACTTTCTAGATGAAACAAAACTCGATATAGCATTCATAAATGAAACAGACTTAAGCCAGACAGACAAATGCTTCATTCCCGGATATAGAGTCGTGAGAAGTGATGTTAGTCAGGAGACTGCACTAATTACAAAATGCGGATTTTAACTTTTCAACGTAATACCAGAAATCGATTCAACCTCATTTCCATCACTCTTATATTGCAGCACCGCACTGAAACTTGTAACGCTGAACATGCCAGACATAAACGTGGCCCTGCTCTCCATATACATCCCCAGTAGAGCAAGACACACAGAGACACACTACCTATTAGACTATCTTAACTCCCTCTCAGATACTTACGATTATGTCTGCGCAGCAGGAGACTTTAACACCCGAGACCCCTCTTGGGGTCTGAAAACCAATTCGAATGGCAGATGCATCAGAGGTTGGTTTGGTGCTGATATAAACCAAAATATCTTAATTCTGGGCCCAGAGACACCTACGTACCCTAAAAGTAACGCTGTAATCGACTTCTATATTCTCTCAGACACTTTTCATTAGACACCAAACGTAAAACCCAGCTGCTCCACATTTTAGTTCAGATAGTGCTTGTTTGTCTGCCTGATCTATTCGACTGTGTAGTTCCTGCTCATAACATTGTTCCAAATATATAGTGCATGGCGTTCCCTATCCCGTCGAAGACGGACCTAAAATTTCTCTGCTTGGGAATAGCTTCCCGAATGGCAGAAGTTCAGCGGTTTAAATTTTCTATCAACGAATGTATATGGATTTGATATACATTGCATGCTTCATTTTCTACGATGCAGTTTTCGCATACCTGATATACCAAGTGTTCAGCTCTTTCCGCTATTTGCGTCTGATTATCGAGCTCCTCCAAGTCCAATTCCGTAAAAACGTTCCATGTTTTATGGTAAGATTTCAAGTCTCCTATGTCTTCAAACAGTATTCCAGGGTTTTCTAATGGTAGTAAATTAAAGGGCTCCTCCGCGGCGACCAGACTTCCCGTTCCAAGCACTATGCCCATGAATAGTGTCAACCACATTTTCTAGAAATTTTGTAGTAAGAGCGCGTCTCTACCTCTTGTTAAGGTTTGTGGTGTGTGTTCTTAGCTTAAGTGGTCCATTTATTCGGAAGATTGCGTAAGTTAGGTTCAGGCGTAGACATATTGTCGATAGTGTGTTTTACTCTTAGCAGAGTGGATTGTAATAAAATGACGACAGTTGTTGTCATTAATTGGGATGTATTGAACAAAATGCAAATGCAAATGGAAATTTTTATCTATACAAAAAATAATAAAAGAAAAAGGGGAAGATGGGTTCTTCCAATATTAGAAATTGTAAAAAAAAATATCTAAATAAAATTACATATTTATCTATACATATAATAATAAAAGAAAAGAGGAAGATGGGTACTTTCAATACTAGATATTGTAAAAAGAAAACAGCAGGCAATATATAATAACTTAATAACAAATTTTGATGTGAGGCTCGAATACTTATTGCAACAGGCGTGGCCTCTTTATGTATCATCAAAAAATCAACCAATATGGTGAGAGGTTCGGATACTGATCAAGCGATTTAACTTTAAGGGGAATACTTTGTCGAAGTATTCATGGATCCCGAGATCAGTACGATCGTGAACATTCTATAGGCGACTTTACCTCCGGAGAGTTTTGGATACTGATTGCAATAGGCGTGGCCTCTCAATGTCATCAAAAATTAAAGAATACAGTGAGAAGCTCGAATTGCAACAGGTGTGGCATTTCAATGTCCAGACAATGAGGATATAACTTACGTTGTAGATTACGATTGTTCGTGGATTATTAAAGGATTTATTTATTGTCACAACTTCATCAAATTACTGATTACTATAACAAAGTTTCAAGTCAGCACAGCTAAATTAAATAAAAATTGACGAAGACGACCTTTCAACTGGCTACGATTAATATGAAAATCTATAATATTGTAGCGGGAATTGAAGGAACGTGACATTGATGAAATAGGCTCATGAAGGAAGTCGTGGTGCCTCAAAGAGCGAGCCGGAACCGAGATATTGAAAAGGGCAAGCAATTCAGGAGAGTTAACCGTGCCTTGCAGGCAGTCAAATGTCAAAAGGAAAAAAGATATATGTTTAGTGTAGGCAAGTTGACCTAATGGGTGAGACTAAGGTGGGAATATCTCACAGTTTTATAAATTGGAGGTAAACAAAAATTCCAACGATATACATAGTTAAATCTCAACACAACATGTGTTATAACTACTATAAGGGTCACGGGAAACGCCGAATCGTTTCCAGGATATCAACTGTAGTAGGATTAATGATGTCCACTCCATACTCCGTTGAGTTGGGTGCTCGCATCAATCGAAATGTATTTTGAACTCGTTATGTGGGAGTCGTTATTTAAGTGGTTTGGCGCCACGATTTTGATTTGAATTAATTGTTGTGGGGAGACACGACACTAACCATTCTTTATTATTTAACAAAAGTAATGTTAGTTAAATCCTAAATGTTATGGACTTCGAGATCCCATAAATAATCGTCTAAGGAAAAAAACTCATCCATTGAGAATCTGTGCAGATTGTTCAATGAATTGTTTTATTTAGATTCTTTCAATGACTTGTATTGCGGTTACAAAGATTTAAGAGTGGTTTGGCCTGAGTTGATAGGAGAGAAAATCACAACCTGAAAGTTGCCATTTCGGCTTCTGCAACCTTCTTGGGTTATTTTAGAGGAATTGATAGCAAGTCCTAAGTTCATGATATTTATTCGGTGTAAAGTTATCCTTACTTTCAAGCAAATTGACCGTAGTTCGTTCAGTGTAGCAGCATTCATTAGGTCACAAATAGGGAAAAAAAGAAAAACTCAATTTTTTGTTTCTCAGGACGTTCCTGGTGGGAGTAGATAAATATTTATTAGTTACACACTATGTTTGGTCCTCAGTAAGACAAGTGGCCGTAAGACAAGTGGCGTAGAGAGTTAAATACAAAAAATCTATCAAAAGGTGTACTATCACAAATGTATACTAGTTAAATTATGTACTTTCTAAATAATTGAAATGAAATAATGTATACTGTCTAACTGAAGAGAGTAACGAAAATTATTACACGAACCTTACACTAACTTGCTCCTGGCCAAAAAGAGCCACTCCAATAACGTGTGTCAGGAATGGAAGGGTTGTAGGGAAATTTAACCTCGGGGTAATTAAGTAAAACAATATATTTCCGACAGATGTAAAAACAAACTTTATTCGTGCCAGCGTACAATTTTCTTCTTCGCTCGACTATTTGTGGCTGCGAACACTACGGCGACTTACTGACGACTGACTCTCTCCTCTGGTTCGTGCGGCGCGGAACGCTTGTCGTTGTTTGCGTGTGTGACAGCTCGGCCAATCCTGGCGCTGGAGTCGTACTCGCCTTCATCCTCGGCCAGCTCCTCTGAATCCGGGAAATCCAAGTCGGGAGATGCATAGCACCACGGTTTCAGCTTCGCTGAATTATGCACAAATGACGCTTTACGGCTCGTAATGGGGAGTCCCGGAATATCACCGATTAAATATCGGTCGTGTCCCAGCACTCGTTCTACCACGTATGGTCCCCTAAACCTCGGCTCCAACTTGCGACTTTCATCGGTGGCAGATGGTTCATTTTCAATGAGGACCAATTCCTTTTCCGAATAACTACGAGGAGTAGTATCTTTCGCATCGAAACGTTCCTTCCAATGTTGTCTTTCCCTGACGATATTGTCCAAAGCGACGGCCCGTTTGGTTTGAATTCCCACCAGGTTAACTTCGTCGCAACAGGTGTCGTCTTCTAATGCGACGATGAAATTGATTTGTACCAGGTCTCTAAGCGTAAAGTCGAAAACTAGTTCGTTCGGACTGTATCCAGTGGTTGCGTTCTTTTGGCTGTTGATGGTCCACTGGAGATTACGTAAATGTTCGTCCCACTCACGCTGATTATCCGGGCTAGTGCGTAGATAAAAAGGATTGACTGATTTACCCTTTCAGCTTACCCATTTGCCCTTGGTGTTCTGACAGCGGTTTTGATATGTCGAATCTTATTGTTGTCGCAGTATTTCTCGAAAACACGGGCGGTAAAAGACGTTCCACGATCGGTGGTAATGTTCTATGGTAAGCCAAAATAGCTGGTAAATTCATTTAATATGTTTACAACTGGCATAGTCTTGGTGTTGCGGACAGCTTTGACGATTAAATACTTACTATAGGCGTCTGATATGGTGACGATAAACGAATTTCCTTTCTTGCTTCGTATGAAAGGTTCAAGGTGATCGATGTGTAGCTGTTGGAAAGGTACCGGCTCCAGCTCGGCGAAATGTAGCTGACCCTCCGATTTTCCGGGTTTCACCTTATTGTGGCAGCACCCCACACAGGAATCTATGTACTGTTTCACGTATTTCCTCATCTTATGGAACCAATAATGTTGCTTGATTCGGTCTACAGTCTTCTGGATCCCAAAATGCCCATGCTGATCATGGCAATATTGAGTAACACGCCATCGTTCGCCTTGGGGAACGACGAATTTCGATTCATTGTCTTCCCAGCGGTATAATCGATGGTTTACCAGTACATAGTCTCGCCGAATTTGGGTCTCCTGTTCATCTTTACGTTCGTTGTTTAGTATTTCTATTATTCGTCTCAGATGTTCGTCCTGCAGTTGGATCGTAAGCAGCCAATCGTCGCTAACAGGATGTACTTGCAACACCGCTTCAACTATTTCAGCCTCCCTCACAGGCTCAACCGGTGCTCGACTCAAAGCGTCCACGTGAGCCAGCCAATTTACTTCCGGGGCGGTGAACAAACTCGATGTCATACTCCATCAATCGATACCACCACCGGGCGACTCTAGGTATAATTTCGGTTTTATCCTTAAGAGTGGTAATCGAGCTGCAGTCGGTCACAACTCTGATGCGTTTACCCAATAAATAGACTCGGAACCGGGCCAATGTTTCCACCACCGCGAGCACTTCCAATTCGAAGCTATGGAACTTTTGCTCAGCGTTGGTGCAATGGCGACTGTAATAATTCACCGGTTTCCATACCTTCCCCTCCACAGACTGCAGAAGCACCCCAGCCAATCCCAGGCTACTTGCGTCAGTGTGCACTTCATGCATCGCATTCACATTGTATATCTCTAATACGGGATGATTAATAAGTTTTTGTATAAGCATTTCATAAGCCCCCTGCTGCGACGAATTCCAACAAAAATTGTCCGCTTCTGTTTTCTTCAGTAGAACAGTCAAAGGCCTGGAAATGATTGAATAATTTTTCACGAATTTCCTGAAGAATCCCGTTAATCCCAGAAATCGACGCACCTCCGTCACATTCGTAGGAAGCTTGAAGTTCTGTACTGCCAACAGTTTCTCATTTCCGGGTTAGATACCCTTTCCGCTGATTCGCTGACCCAAGTAATAAATTTCCTTCGCCAGAAATTTACACTTTTCCGGTCGCAGCATCAATCCGCTTTCGATCAAAGCATTTAACAAGTTTTCCAACCGTTGTAATCCTGTCTCGATGTCCCGACTTGGTATAACTATATCGTCCAAGTATGTAATAACTTCGCCGGACGGCAACTTTCTCGCGAGATTATTCATAACGTTCTGGAAAACTCTGGGGGCGTATATTCATAATGTCCGCAATGAGTTACAAATGCTGTGTATTGTTTCACCGATTCTCCAAGTTCTATCTGATGATACCCCATTCGCAAATCAAGAGTGGTGAAAAATTTATTTCCCGAAAGTTTTGTTAATTGCTCCTCCAAATTTGGCATTGGGTATGGTTGTTTTATGGTGATTTTATTTAGACGTCGGTAATCGACACATAAGCGATGCTCTCCATTTTTCTTATCGATGAGAACAATCGGAGAAGCATAAGCTGATTCGGATGGACGTATGATTTGATTTGGTAGCATATCTGAGACTAGGCTTTCGATAAATCGGTCGTTTGGCGAATGCAGTTCGGTACGGTTTCATTTGAATTAATTCGTTGGTGCTTACTTTAATCTCCATTTTGGTAGTATTACATTTTCCCAAAGTGGCGATATTCGTCGAGAAGCATCCTTTGCAACGCTTAAGTAGGGCCTCTAGTTTCTTGTAGTCCTCCTTCCCCAGCTCGCTTTCAATACGGATTTTATTTTCCTTTTCCAACCAACAATCGTCTCCTTGCACTACTAGTCGTTGTTGGTTACGACAAAGCACATCTCTGCCCAAAAGAATTGGATATTTCAAAAGATGATCGTCAACGACCAGCACGGTAACTGGACAAACACAGTCGTCCGCCACGAGTTCGGTTTAGATTTTCCCTTGCAGAAATACGTTCCGCCCGCAAATCCTTTTAATTGTGTTATACAGTGTTATGTTGTACCCAATTGTTCTGCAAACCGTTTTTGTACCAGAGTTCTACTGCTACCAATATCGACAAAAGCCTTAAGGTAGTGACACAACCAACGCGTTCGTTGCGGCATTGCGTGCGTTGACATCTATGACGCGACGCACACGACGCTAGGTAAGTTACAACAGAATATTGAACGCGGCAACTGACAAGCAAGTTACACAGGCAATTTCAGTTATATTATGATATATATAATTAAATTCCCATATAACTTCATGCATTTGTAATAAATAAACTCGCGTTTGCGCACTTCTTCTATGAGTCGCTCATCGAATTCCATTTTGCCACACGAGTGATACTTAAAAGTAAGGTTAAGTTGAATGTGCCGCGTTAAAATTTAGAAATTTGCGCAAAGGATGCGACGCGTCGGATGCGAATTCGTTGTAACTCGAAGTACAGGACTGCCTAAGCGCTTTAAAACCTGTCAACGCACGCATCGCTCGCGACGCGTTCAAAATTTGGTTGTGTCACCAGCTTTAATCTGCTTTCCACTACCTTTGATGGTTTTAAAATTTCGTTAGGAATCCCAGGGACTCCCCCAATCGCGCAGATTTTATTATCAGCTGGTTTGGCTTGTCTAGTAGGACAGCGGTCGGCATTATGTCCCACCTTCGTGCAGGCTGTACAACGTTCTCGTTTTTGTGGAAGAGGACAATGAATTGAGATATGTCTCGCGTTGGAACAGTTGTAACACGTGGGCATTTTTTTATTTCCATCTCTAATCGTTGAAGGTGGATCGTTTGCCACCGGGGATCTCTTAGTAAATTGTACTCCACGAGAACTTGTTCCCAAGGTTGGTTTACGAGCGCGAAAATTCATAAAATTTTTAGTGGCGCCTAAAAGTTCATTACAGGTTGAGAAATTAGTTATTGCTATCGCATTGACAAATTCGTGATCGTTTATACCGTGCAAAATATATTTCACGATAACCGTTTCCTGTAACTTTCCCCTTCGGCCCATCGCCAGCATTTTATAATAAAAATCGTCCAAGCCTTCGTTTTGTTTTCGTCGAGTTTCGATCATTTGCAGATGTACATCAGCCAGACTATTTGAAACAGGAAAATCTAATAGGAACCTTTGTACGAAATAGTCCCAGGATGTAAAGATGTCACTATTTTCCATCCAAAGCTTCGCAGGGCCTCTCAATTTCGCCTGGATAGCAAACAATACGGTACGGTCGTCTCACCCATACGCGGTTTTTAATTGTGCAATTCGTTCAATAAACCATTCCGACGTGAGCGATTCATGTTCACATGGGTGGAATTCAGGCAAAACCGACATTATGTCGCGTACATTGTTATAACAATTTGCGTTAGTATTATTTTGAAGAAATTGTGTAGGAGTCCACGGAAGATCTCCCGGTTTACCGACGGGCTGACCTGAAATTTGATGGTATACTGGATATGTACTCTGGTCATTTACGGCTGTCGTTGGTATCGAAGGAATAAACGGAGCTGCATACGCGGAAAAGATTATGTTATTTCCCGCATTTACCGGCACTCCAGTAGTCACGTTCGGTACCCAGTGATACGGTGCAGACACACACGCCTGCGTTGTATATGTCGGCGCAACCGTCCGAACTTGTCCCGGCGGGAAATTTTGTCTGGCACTGGAAAAAGCTTGCAAATCATTTACCTGACCCTGAGCAGCGGGCATGTAATTCCCACTCATCGTTGGCGGTTGTTGTGCACTTTGTGTCTCGCCTGTGTAGAGTGTCGATACATTGGGCGCTAATTCGCCTTGGAGAGGAACCCTCGGTATGTGTGCACTGGTATTCGATGACGTCGTGCCCACCACCCCGGTAAGTGTCACCCTCGCTACGTCGCTTGTATGCGCGAACGACGCTTCGTTAATGTCAACAACACTCGAAGAGTCACTGCTTCCGCCCCGCGCGCTCTGAGAACGATAGTGCTTCTCCAGTCTATTCACTAAGTCTTTCTTCTTCCCGACGTGGACAGTCCGATCCCGCTACACAGCTTTCTCAATTTCGCCACTTGCTGTTTCTCGAAATTTTCCATTTTTAACCAACACGTTCACTGCCGATCGATATAGGTGTGTGTGTAGGCACGCTGTTCCCAGAATTCACCCGAAAATTCCGTTATTGGCACAATTGTTTTGTTGTTTGTTCTTTTCCCGATATCGCGTTTTTTCCTCGGTATTTTGCGATTTGTATATACCCGACACGATTAATCACTGCAGATTACGAGAATCACTCACTATGAACTCGTTCCGCAATCTACGTGATTTTTCTTGAGATAGTTTTTCACGCTTTCGCTAACACCACGAGCCAAATTATCCCACTTCTGAACTGTAAGGAATGGAAGGGTTGTAGGGAAACTCAACCTCGGGGTAATTAAGTAAAACAATATATTTCCGACAGATGTAAAAACAAACTTTATTCGTGCCAGCGTACAATTTTCTTCTTCGCTCGATTATTTGTGGCTGCGAACACTACGGCGACTTACTGACGACTGACTCTCTCCTCTGGTTCGTGCGGCGCGGAACGCTTGTCGTTGTTTGTGTGTGTGACAGACACGTGGATTTCAAAGACACGAAGTTTGATGCGCATGTAACTGTGGACAAGAAGTAGGGCACGCGTTCTTGAGGAGTTTAATGTAAATGTATGGGAGTTAAGTGTAAATGTATTGGAGTGGGGTGTATTACCCGTTTTAATAAAAATTTTACCGAGAATTACGTCAGATAAGGGGCGTTGTAGCCTGGTTCTGTTAGACAATATCGTTTCCGATACGGGTTCGCGTTTACTGAGGTAAAATTCCTAAAATTGCCTCTGGAAGGTATCTAGATCGTTTCATCTCAATGTCGCAAACCAACGGGCAGGAAAATTGCTAACGCAGCACTGTTATGGTGTTGCAAGGTTTTCTATTAAACTTGATAAGACCTGTAATATAGTGTTCCAATTCCCTTCTACGAAGCGTAGTGAGTGCTTGGTTTCGTGCATCATGATGCTCCGTTTGACCCAATTATTAATACATTGTGTTTCGCAGCGAAAATTCAAGCGGGGTTTACCATGGGACCATGTAACTTATGTGGGATAAAAAAAAAATTTGTATGTGGCTTGAAAATTCCCTGATCTTAAGTACTTTTATTGATTATTCAAAATATGGTTTTAGGTGATTATAATGTACCACCACTGTGCGTCCACCCATGCGTATCGTGGTATTCACGGATGACGGGATGGCAGTTACCAGATAAGGTTCTACCCATATCTGTGAGAGCTTGTGCTTCCGTGAGTATTATTATTATATACAAAGGCAGCAGTGCGCAGGTACTGATCCCAAGCCTTGGGGCTATCATCCACTATTGTCCGGAGATGTTCTATTAATGGGCGGTGAGCACGCTCCAGCGCTCCGTTAGACTGGGGGTGATAGGCTGAAGTTTGCAATTTCTTTATTCTTAACAATTTGCACACTTGTTTAAACAGCTGGCTTAAGAAGTTAGTGCCCTGGTCGGTAACTATCCGCTTAGGGATGCGCTAGCGTGTGACGGTTTCGTCGAAGAAAATTTTTGCCACCGTGTTTGCTTCCCCATTGGGCATATCATACCAGTCTACGAACTTGGTGAGTAACTATTCAGATATGGGGGCAGAAAAAAGCTATCCTCCCAAGGAAGACCACGAAGAGCGAACCGTAAAAATTTGCGTTGAACAGCCTCGATACGGTTAATGTGGCAGTCCTGGATTGGAGACCAGACAGGACTAGCATACTCAAGTATGGGTCTTACAAAAGTGCAATAAAGCAGTCGAGAGATATAGGGGTCATTAAACTCCTTGCTCCACCTCTTAACGAACCCTAGAGTCGTGTTAGCTTTGCAAACAATGGAATCAATATGATCTTCGAAAGAAAAATGCGAATTAAGAATGACGTTTTTTTTTTACGTATACGTAAAGTGCATTGGATTCCTTTTGCGTGAAAAAGACATACAGGTACACTTACTCACATTTAGCGGAAGACAATTGATGGAGCACCATTTTTGGAAGACATCCAAGTCAGTATTTAAAGCATCGCGGTCAAACTCATTAGATACTATGCGAAAAATTTTCGCATCGTCAGCATAACAAAGAATTTTCGAGTGAGATAGAGTTAACGACACATCGTTGATGTAAATGATAAACAATAATGGACCAAGGTGACTGCCCTGTGGTACACCCGACGTATTTTTAATACATTTAGAAAGGACCCTACGAAAACGGACACGCTGAGTGCGTCCAGTCAAATATGACGAAATCCAGTCAACAAAACAAGAGGGGAAACCAAGAGCGGACAGCTTATAGATAAGGATCCCGTGATTAATCCTATCAAACGCCTTGCTAAAGTCTGTGAAAATGCAGTCAACTTGCTTACCAGATTCAATGGCTGGAATGCAAAAATTGGATAATTCTAAAAGGTTAGTTGTAGTTGATTTACCCTTCATAAAGCCGTGTTGAAAGGGCATAAGAAAAGGTTTGCAGTGAAAGTAAAGTGTATCACAGATAAGCGCTTCAAAGAGTTTAGCTATGCAACTTAAATTCGCAACGGGTCTGTAGTTAGAAATATCGCATTTATTGCCCTTTTTATGCAAAGGGATAATTACGGAAACCTTCCATGGAGTTGGAAAGACACCACCACGAAGAGATAAATTAAATAAATAACACAAAACAGGAACGACGGAGGTACATCTTTTTAGAAAGCACGGTGGTAGGCCGTCAGGGCCACACGCAAAATTGTCAACCAATCCAGAGATTTTTCTGAGAATAGTTGATTCGTCAAGAATAAGGTCGTTAAATTTAAGTGAAGTCGGCGGAAGCCTCGTCAAGTGCATAAAATCCTTAGAACTAATATCACAGTTAGAATCACAGAATGCCGTGCTAAAAAGATCAGCGAATAGATTAGATATTACATCTGGGTTACTGCTATGTACCGAATCAAAGAAAAACGAAGATGGGTATCCGTCTTGTTTACGTTTAGCATTGACAAAACTCCAGAACTGTCTAGGATTTTCACGTAAGGATGACTTGACATTGGCGATATAGGCGTGATAGGACAAACTAACCGCTGCACTAAGTTGATCTCTCTGCTCACAATAAGCGAGGAAATCATCGTCACTCCGGGAAATGCAAAACCTCTTCCAAGCCTTATTTCTTAGGTTTTTGAAATGCCTCACAGAGCTATTTAGCCACGGCTGGCCACCATTTAAATTATTTGATCTTTTAATTGGAACATATTTCATAAAGCTAAGCGAGATGATATCGTAAAACGATTTCACAGCCTTCTCCATGTCACGCTCTTCAAGAACGCCACTCCAGTCACAAGCCAAGAGCCATTCGTTCAAATTAGAAAAGTCGGCTTTTTTAAAGTTATAACAATATTTATACGGTGAAGCAGAAAGATCACAAACAGGATCAAAAGAAAACGTCAACAACAGTGCTGGGTGATGACCCGATTCGGGCAACAGAGGCAAAGTGCTACGCTTAACCGTAGTTCCTGCCACATCGGAGGAAAAAACCAGATCCAGATAACGGCCAGATTCATTCGCTACTGAATTGCACTGGTACAATCCAGCAGAAGAGAGTCCATCCAGAAATGTTGATACGTATTGAGGAGAAGCCGGAACACTTGGAAGCAAAACATCATCCTCAGAATATCTCCAGTCCAGGGAGGGCAAGTTGAAATCCCCTATCAATAAAAGTTCGTCAGAAGGAGCAATCCGGCTCGAGAGTTCGTCCATATATGATGACAGCTGCACATACACACTCGAAGCCGAACTTGGAGGAACATAGACCGTCATAATATATATCCTTTTATGCGGCAAGAGCAATACAACACCCAATATCTCAATATCAGCAAGATGGGATGTGTCAACCAATACACTTGGTACATGGCTCCGAACCGCACACGCGCCGGAAGACCTGGAAATCAGAGCCAAACAGCTCACCATCAGCAATCCCTCCGCAGAGCCAGGTTTCAGTCAAGCAGACCACGTCGACATTAGAAACAGTCGCACTCAAAAAGAGTTGTGTCGTCTTAGAGCGGAGTCCAGTTACGTTTGCATAGTGCAAGGATATGTCGGTGATGAGTTTTTTGATGCCCTCGTAGAGTTATTGCGCTCCCTGGGCGTGAACTCTCTCACGATAGAGCCCGATGGCCAAATGTCCGAAGAAATAATGTCGTCGAAAAGGTGGTCGGGAGCAAAAAGCTTAAACGAAGATGTACAAGAACGTCCATCGCGGCCACGAGCAGTATTAAGCCTGCGGCAAGTGACGGAATTCGATACCGCTCCCAAGCGCGACGTGACCAATCGCTCAATATCGGACTCACAGGTATCCGGATGGATCCTCGATACAAAAATTGTGCGTGGACGCAAAGCAGGTCTTATAACGATTGCATCCGACGACAGTGCAACCTCCGGCACAATCGCAGGAGCCGTAGTCGATGGAACAGTGGTCCGTGTGGATGGGATAGTGCCATCGACTTTTTTAGAGGCATTTTGCGACCTCTGCCGGCGACGCGACTTTTTCCCACCATTTACAGGCCGGGACGCCACAGAATCAGCCCGCGGATTATCAGGCAGATCAACCGAGACAGGCTCCACAGTAGCCGACTCAACCGCAGACGATGGACACAAGCCACTGTAAATGGGGGAGGATCCAGATCCGAGTCCGATGGTCGGGGCAGATCGCTGCGACAGGGCCTTGATGTCAGAGGCAATATCACTAAGGAGTTTGGAATCGACAGAAGCTGATGAAGTCCAAGCACCTATGTCATTACGGACCGACTTCACACTTCTCCTAATGTCCTCGACAATCGGAAGAACACTAACGTCGACAGGTACGGATGACAAGAGGGAGTCTCGCAAATCCTCCACAGAACTCGCCAATAACATGACCTTGGAGGAAAAGCTATGCGATGTTTCCATAAATGAGTCCAATTTGGTATTTAGTTTCTCCTGTGAGCTCAGAAGTGAGTCTATCTTGCCATTCATGGTGTGCAAATCTTCATAAACATTTTGAAGGCTACTCCAATTTGTAGAGATATGGGAGACTCTATCGCCTATTAACGTCAGGTCGGAGGAGGAACGCGTCATCAAATCATTGACAAGCCGTAGAACATGACACGGTTTGGCTTCGATGCATTCCTGGCAAGTTTTAGCTGTAGCCGAAGACCTGGAAGCTCGTTTCAGGCACGTCATATGGAAGGAATTCCCGCAAATACCATCACAGATGACTTCATCATCAATTATAGCAGCCAAACACACCTTACAGGTAGACATAGTAGAACACATACGAAACCCCAAAGTACAGATGAATGTGGCAGCACTAACAAGTGTGGCAGTCCAGCTGATCAGGTTCCAAAAAGTGATGTGGTACTTGTCTTCGATGCGGAGAGGGTTGCGTCCTTGGTCGTCAAGTATGAAATTGGCGGGGGCAAACTTAACCTCTCTCTCAGCGGGGACGAATTCAAAAATTAAACCCAAAAACAAACAAATACATTAGGTTGGGTAGTAAACGATGCCTCGGCAGAGACATATACATTAGGAAATACCCTTAAAAGTAAATAAAGGGGCCTCCAGAAATATGCCGAGAGTACAGCCACAGGCAGGGTAACTCCCGTCGGAAACAGCCCAAACCAAGTCGTAGCGTCAGGAAACACCAAAAACTCCAATCGCAGAACCAAAACAACGATATTAGGCGCGTAAATAAACAACAAAACAACACAGCCAATAAATAAAAACAAGCAAAAACAGGAAAATTACGCGGGCGAACTAAGTAAACATTCACTATTGTTGACAGCTGTCATTGCCAGTAACTACCGCTCAATAGTGGAGTAGCTGATCTTTTCCCACTTCTCCTTGTGAGCTCCAATTGCTTCGCTGCTTGCGTCCGTAGTGAGGTTAAAAGTTTTGGTAAAATCGGGGTAAATCAAAAGTGGAGGGGTAACTAGGGAATTTTTGGCATTTCTCCGTCGAGGTAAACCTGACGTCCTTGCGTAGCAAATTTGTAATTGGACGAACTATCTTGGAAAATTCTGGAATAAATTTGCGGTAATAATTGGCTAATCCTAAGAAGGATTGGACTTGCCGTACAGTTTTTGGGACAGGGAAGGTTTGTATGCATGCAGTTTTGCAGGCATTCTTTTGAACTCATAGTGTCCGTAGTTGGTGCTGAAAGCCGTCTTATACCGATATCTTGGGTCAACTAAAACCTAATGGTACCCGCTAGCTTAAATCGAAGGTTGAAAAGTAACGTGAATGACCTAATTGGTCCAGAATATCCTCAATCCGGGGTAGGCATCGCCGATCGTTTTTCATTCAGTTTACGGAAATCGACCACTACGCGCCATCTCTTTTCACCGTCTAATCCCGGCTTCTTTGGGACGATCAATAAGGGTGAATTCCAAGGGCTTTTGCTTTGGTGAACGATATCGTTATCGAGCATGTCTTTTAGTTGCTCGTTTATGACATTGCGTTGCGTCTCTGGTAACCGGTACATTTTCTGATTCATTGGCGCTTGATCCTGCATCAGTGGTATTTTGTGTTTTATGGCCTTAGTGTGGGTGAGTTTATCTCTCTTTAAAGCGAAAATATCATTGTGCTCGTGACAGAGAGTTGATATTGCCGCCTTCTCTTCAGTGTTTAAATTAGGATCCAGGCTGAGTTCTTCTTCTAGCGTGGCAAGACGAGATTCATTGACTATAGTGGGATTAAATTTCTGTGAATGGGTTTGACGTAAGTGTCGTAAGTGAAAGTGTTTAGTGGCTGTGTGGCCTTTACCAGTGCGTCTGCGGGAATTATTGAAGTGAAAACTTCTTTAGCGGGGTTGTGCACTTTTTGGGATGGGTAAAAAATGTAATTTTTAATGTAATATAAATTGTCATGTTTGTGTACGATAGCGCAATAAATGAATATTGTATTTTACCACATAAATGATAGTACTTTTATACTGATAAATAAAGCAATTCGTGCGAAATTATTCCCTAACCATTCCAAAATATTCAAAAATGCACAACGTTAATGTTCAAGTTTTCACTTCTGCCGGCTCTCCCGGAGTGCAACCCGTTGTTTTTTTCGGGACGTTGGGGTGCCCTTGAGGGGCCCGTAATCATCCGGTGGTTTTTGGCTCTTTGGCCGAAATTTATGCTTAATACTAGGTTCCGTAGATGACGGAGTGGTTGTGATCGTTTTATTTTTAGGTTTTTTCATCAAGTTACAAGTTAGGCGTTTGCGGCTGCCTGGCCATATTTTATTTATAATATAGATAAAAACCATTAATATCAACATTATGATATTATTAATAATAGACGTTAGGGTGTCCTTGATGGACCCATTCTAGATTTGTAACCTTTCTTCCGTTTCTTCATTAGTTTGGATAGTGGTTACAATAGGAGTGTTACTTGACCCATTCTCAATATGATTTGATACTTCATTGGTGTCAGCACCTTGGGGCAACGGAATGGTACAGTAGTTTCTCACGGAAGCCAACTTCAACGACAAATTGGTGAGGGCTACTGGTGAATTGTTTGAGTTGAGTACACTGATAATTACTTTATTATTAGTGGCTGGTAATAAGGTGCTGGCCAAGAAGACTCCGTTACTCATTTCTTGCGAGAAGCAGAGCATTTCCTCTTGTAACCTTGAAGGAATTTTTATTATCTTCTGGACTCGAGGGGGTACACATATTGGGTCCTCTAGGGCAACCTGGTAGCAACGATATTACTCTGTCACAGATCCCTCAACGGATTCCTCAGTCTTTCTGTACTCCTCAGGGTTTTGACAACTTGCATTTTCCCTTAGGTATGCATTGGTAGCACTACAGGCTAACAGTTTCCCGTAACGGGTGTCTGTCCTGTGTTCTAGTGTATCCACTTTAGTTGCTCTGTCGGAGTGCGAGTCTTCCGAGGAGTAGAACAAAGGTAATGAAATCTCCTTCTGGTTGATTTCCGTGCGAGGAAATCTCAGTTCCTTATTCGGGCCTTCAACATCACAATTCTTTTACAGGAAATCATTTCCTAGGAGTCCGTCGCTGGTTAGACCGGGCAGGTTTTGAGTAACCTGAAACTTACAGGGGATCTTGTGGTCGTTAATCAAAAACTTTCCCTTGCATGCCCCTAATGTCTTTCCAGACCCAATTGGTGTCTCCAATATGAGTATTTCCTCGGAGTTAACTACGTCTAGGTTTTTTAAAGATTTGTTTATTATTAGACTTACCTCAGCGTCAGTGTCTACTATTAGTTCAGTTTGGCTGTGTAGGCCTATGTCGAGAGGAATTTTATGGTATGGATACAAGGCTCGGGCAACTGAGGGGACCCTTTGTTTTCGTTATTATTTAAAACCAGGCCTGGGTTTTTGGGGCCGACTGCTGGTCGTTTCCCCGGCTCCGATTTTCCCAATTTTGTTTATATTCGCACTCATATTCCGTGTGTGTAGTACGTCCGCAAAATACACATTTTATTCGGACCGTATTAACGCGGGGACGGTTCCCATTATTTGGTGAGTAATGTGGGTGAGGGCTGTTGGGTGGTCAGGTTGGTTGGCTCGGCGGTTCGTTGCGGAGAGGTGTACTATGTCGATAATCCGGAGCGTTATATCCCAGACGAAAATTGAGGGAGTTGAATCCCTATCGATAATTAGTTGGGTTTTGGGGAATATACCCCTGGCGGTTCGTGAAGTGTGGCGGGGAATTACCACTCGGCCGATAATGGAGCGAGCTGGGGTTATTTCCCAGACCTGAACCTGAATGTAGTATATTCGAATATGGGGGGGTTGTTCCCCTGAGTAAAATTCTGTCGTGTAAGTCCTTGACGACACTGTCGGGCCTCGTGGCCGTATACTTTTCATTTTTCACGAAGGGGGTTGTTTTTGCGTTTGAGGCAGTCGGTGTAGGTGTGGCCCCGATTACTGAAAAACCTGCAAATGATTTTGTTAGGGAGATCTTTCGCTCGATCCTGTCCTTGTAACCTATGCAATGTATTTGGGGGTTGGTGTGTCAATACCTCTATGTTCGCATTTGGTTGGG
This sequence comes from Neoitamus cyanurus, assembly GCA_947538895.1. Lineage (NCBI taxonomy): Eukaryota > Metazoa > Arthropoda > Insecta > Diptera > Asilidae > Neoitamus > Neoitamus cyanurus. The sequence continues at coordinate 5,459,217 of OX384547.1, forward strand.
GGTGATATAGGCGAGACTCCGAGCGAGAGTTAGGGCTCCTGATTCGGTCGTTCGCAGTCTGGTCTGGGGATGAAAAATTAGTGTTCGTGGGGTAGGATGATGGGGCAGGATAGGGAGACACTGATGTCCGAAAGCGGATTTTTGTAGCCTCTCCATGTCGAGGGCTTGTGTAGCGAGGTTTTCAAAAGTACCCTCTGTTTGCTGCAGCAGGTATTGACACCGATAGGGGTTGCTTACCCCTTTTCTTAGTGCTGTTTTGGCGAAGTCCCCGAGCTGAGTTTTCATGGATCGGGCTTCGATCTCGGTATATTACTGCTTCCTTGCATTGATCTAGGAGTTGTTTAAGCCGTTCAATAAAAGTGGCTAATGTCTCGCGAGAGTTCTGACGGGAGATGATCAATCGGTCTACCAACTCCTCGTACGTTTCTCGCGGTAAGTAAGCGCGATTTAGAGTGTTTTCCAGGACCTGGAAAGTGGTTGGTGGTTCATTCGAAACCAAATCATGTGCGTCTCCCCTAAAACGAGTAGGGATTAGCCGTAAAAAGATAGATTTTTCTTCCTCTGAAGTGAGGCAGAGTTGCACTTGTTTAAAACAACTTAGGAATGTTCTAAGTTCTTGGCTGAGCTTGGGGCCTGGGGCACCCGAGAAAATGAGTACCGTCCGTGTAACTAGGTCGGCGATTTTCACGAAATCAGCCCTCTTCACGTTGGGTTCTCCTGTCTTGCAATTGTTAGGTGATGAAAAATAATCCTGTGATTGATAAGAATTGGAGAGAAAAGACATACTCAACCAATTCAACACTGCCACCGCTGTAGATGGTTCACTTCTTCCATAGGACTCTACACTTTCCGTGCTTAATTCTAGTACCTGTGTTTCAGGAGCAGTATTATGGAAAGAGCGCGAGTATCCTTCGAATTCGAGAAATTGTTCTCGGAATTTTAGAGTATCCTCTCTGAATTTGGCGACTTTCGCTTCCCTTTCGGTTCGGGCTTTAGCGATTTGCGATTTGTTTCAATAAAATTCCCGCTATAAAGTATCGCACCAGACTTGCCGATTCCCCGGCTCATTAACGACTCAACGCTCTAGTGATCCAGCTTCCGCCAGTTAAATCCCAGGGGAGCTTTTTTCGCGAAAGCTCTTCACACGTGCCGACGCAAACGGCTTACTTTGTCGCCGCATAGCTGCGATGCTAAATGCTATCGCTGCATTTCGCATGCTCAGGTGGTAACCCGAGAGAATTATATTCCGATTACCTTCAGTGGGGCAACCCGAGTTTAGTTCTTTTTGTTTCAATAATCATTGAAAGTGAATTTTTCAAAGATTTTTGAAATTTATCTTCTTTACTTATGAATTATTAGTTTCGGCATTCATTTTTCAATGATTACCCAAACCAACAATTCGGGGAAGAATGTGCATATTTATTATGCAACACCACCTATGTCAATCTCAACACGCAAATCAGGCTTCTCACGATAATAAATCAATGAACAACTTTCCCTACACAGAGCTAAAAAATTTCAGGCAAAATTGAAGAAAATAATCCCAGGACCAAACACTTTTGCCGAAATTAAAAACTACTAGGCAACTTGAAAAGCCCCTCTCCACCCAAAATAACCGTGAGGAACATTTCTTTCACGGACACGAGAAGGAAACTGGAAGCCTTATCAAACTACTATAAAACCTTATAAAAGAGCATCACCCCGCAACCCCACCCGACTTTTACCACCAAAGTCACGGATCACATAAACGAACTGAGTACCAGTGATATCAACTCTCGACGCACTCAACAACCCCAATCCCCTAAACAAGGCGTCTGTGCAAGAAACGTTCGAGATTCTAGTGAATTTTAATTGCCAAAAATCAGCTAGCTATGACAAAATCTTCCACTTCATACTGAAAAAGTCAGCCACCGCTATAGCAGAACCTCTGACGATTATTCTAAATGCCTGAACCTCTCATACTTCCCGACAGACTGGAAACGTGGTTTCTTAATCCCAATTATAAAAAACTCAAACAATTTTGAACCAGCGAATTTTAAACCAATCATCCTGCTACCAAACATGGGTAAAGTTTTCGAGCCAATATTGGAGTCTTCGACTCGGTTTGACACGACGGTCTTATTTTCAAGCTAACGGAATTAGCATTTCCCTGGCATATTACCAACGAAGCTATTTACTCCGCAGTCGAGGTGGAGACAATCGACTCACTCTAATAAGACTAGCCAAAAACGAAATAAATAGAATGTCGGCCCACCCCAACAAGCTAGCGATAAGTATGTACAATCAGCACGTAACAACCTCAATCCTGAACTAATACTACTTCTCGGCATTAAATACACTCCACCCAGACTCGCACCAATTCTTCCTCTCAGATGGAAGGCGAAGGCGACCACTCTTCGCAGGATTTTAGAGGCTGACTTTCATCACCTGACCAGGAAGCTCAATACCACAATCAACCATTCGACGATGGAAGAACAGATCCAGCGGTGGACTGTTAGGTTTAACAAAAAAACAATTAAAATAAAAAGAAATCAAAATGAAAAAAATAAAAATAAAAAAAAATAAAAAAACCTTACCCTCCACTTCCTTGCATTGCAGATCACAAATATCTTCTCCCTTACCCCCCAACCACAACATCAAACATCCCCCTTCCCGATACCACCGCACCTATATCCACCCCCTGCGTATGGAGAGCTACCTATAGTAACACACCATCTCCCCATGCACTTGCCTCCAAGTAGACATCATTAAACCCTCAGAAGGGACTCCAAGTCGTCGCCAAAGGACTCATACAGCAAAGGCCTCGCACTATTCCAACGAAGAAGAGAAATCACTAATCCATTATCAATAACGCAAACCCCACGCCAAACAGTACCATTGCTCACAAGAAGATCCAGGAACCTCCCCACACTTGTAGGACCAAAACGGATTCCAACAATGACTGCAACGCCCAGATTGGACCCCCACTAGTCTCACCAAATAAATGCCAATTCGTTGGAAGGGGATCACCCTTATATGGAATAGCCGACTCGCAGGATTCCAGAGGCTGCCCATTCACACCCAAGTAGGAAACTCAAGACCACAATCAGCTACTCCACAATACAATGATTGATCCAGCTGTGGAATGTTAGGTTAAGAGAAAAAAAAATGAAAATTAAAACAAACAAAATTATTAATTCCTCAACGACAGACCCGGCTGCGGAGTGTTAGTTCCTGCGCAGTAAGACACCCATACCCCCTCCCTTGCCCCTAGACACTCCCCCACCGCATCAATACCCAACCCCGCCTACGGAAGAGTTGAAAAGGATTATACCATCACCCCACACATTAGCACCCAGGTAGACATCATCTCACCACTACGACGGATATTAAGTTGTAGCCAGGAGATCTAAAGGCAATGCTCAATGCACAGGCGCTGGCTATCAGCAGCAGGTTGCCGTAAAAGTATTATCAATACCTTTTTGTCAATTCCCTCCCCGAAGTCGAGTCGTAGTCTCGGACATCAACGGATACAACAATGGAAAATTCCACACACTTAACCAGCTCAACCAACTAACTCATTTTACAACCAATCAACAGACACTCCCGTACCTCATACAAGCAGCCACTCCTGCAATACCTGACAACCCAGACACAGCGGGAATTAGTTTTAAGAATTTCTGTATATGCATAGTTTTAACTGTGCTTTGGTACAACGCCATAGTAGATCTAGCGCCGGGTGCAAGCGCTACTCACTTCATTAGTTCTTTATATAACTAGTAACGCCGCCTATGGCCCACATTTGAAGGATGGATTTTAAACTATCCGCCATATTATAAACGTCAACTGATTTGAAACCTCACTGTCTTAGACACAATAAAGAATCTGAATTTGCTATTCTGTGAATTGTTTTGCTGATTTTGTGATTATTTGATTTGCTGTTTCTTCCTTTGGATTTCTTGGGTGGTGACGAGTCTCTCACGAATTGATTAGTCAAGTGGCTTGATGAATTGGTACTTGATTTACCTGCTTAATTTACGGAAACGGTCAAAACGGTTGTTAAAATCCCCATAACGTTGAAGATAGTCCTTAAAAATCCATCAAAATTGTATTCAGGGCACAAGCAGATACGGTGCTTCAAGCGTATGATCCTATCAAATTCTAATGCATCTCTTATTCGTTGTTGAACGTGTCAATACTTTCAAATTCGGAGAAAGAAGTCTTCTTCAACCTGTACCCCTTGAAGGACGGCTGTTAGAATCTGGCCGATTGGAATCATAACTAATGGAATATAATACTCAAGCAGATCCTACAAAGGATAAAGTCCAAAGAGCAATCTTGTGCCAATGCGTACAGCGTTCAATACCTAAAAAAGTACTCGTATTTGTGAGTAAAACAAGTCCCACAAAGTATGTTTTAATTCAACGAAATCTGTTCCTACAGCCTCCTTCCAGGCAGCATTTGACGAGCCTCAAATAGGTTAAATTGCAGAGTATCTCAGCAGCCGGGGACTGCCTGGGCCTGACGAACAATCGCATACACACAACAGAGATCACAAAACAATAAAAATTTTAATGTGGCCGCAACAGTTTTTCCAGTACTTTTTCTGTTTACTTCTTCTCTGAATATTGTGTTTTTAAAGTGAACAGAACGTTTTATATTTGTAAATGTTAGCTACTTAGAAGTATGGTAACGTCACATGGTTACTAGCGTTAAATCTAAGTATCATTAAATTACATAGAAAATATGCGATGTGTTTGCGAACATTTGGTGTTTTCATTTTTGTCCCACTCCCCTCATTGATGCGGTTCAGTGATAAGACACACAAAGCTCTACTCTTCCACTGCTACTCCAAAACTAACGAGAACTACGAGGAATAATTTCAGCAAGTGCTACTTGAGGTAGGTACATGTAATGGTTTCATAAACAAACATGAGGTGCAGCATACTTTTATTGAGCCTAAGGAAATTTCGATATTATTGTTGCACAGGAATTCTTATAAAATCGGTACGAATGCCCATGTTCAACAGTAAAATAATTGTAAACTTTTATTTCCACTTCTAGCCTTCTTCTAATCAAAGAAAGGTCAATATCACGAAAAAAGTAGGAAAAGGATGGATTTTTGTGGAGACCTTTATTTCGATGGGAATCGGGTTCGGTCGTGGGATTATTGTTTTTGGGGTTTTTTTTTCCTTACTACTCCCTTTTGGAGCATAGGGGCTTCCACAAAGCCGAGGCTCTGCTTCAGTATCTTTAAATCGTTTCTTTTTCGCCATGTCGAGTAATTAGCTCACAGTGGCTATCCCAGCTGATGGGACTGCCATCTAATCGCTTGCTGGGAACAGCGCCTCCCACAGCTTTTTACCAAGTTGGAGGTGACTTGGGTGGGAATCGAACCCACGGCCCGTGGATTGTTAGTCCAGCGGTCTACCGTCTGCGCTATCGGGGGTTAATTCTAGTTTTTTGAAAATATCTTTTAAATTATTAATTTGTCGAGGAAAGTAGTTATGAGTAAATTGTAACCTATTAAGTCCTGCACAAAAACGGTCCTTACAATTTTTCCCATAGAATCAATCATTTTTGTGTAAAAAGGATTGCAAAATCTGTTGTTCTTTTTTTCCAAATACATATTGATTTCCACACCACCTTGTACCAGGCGTGTTTTTTTGTGTGGTGTATTTGACAGGCCTAATCATTGGATCAATTTTTTCATCGTTATCTCTATTAATTTCTATTTCCTGATTCCTTCCTCTCCAGGTCCAAAAATGACTTAATGACTAGGGGTGGATAATTGACAATAATATATTAGAGCCCATTCAAAATCATTTTTCACAGTCACAAGCTCCTGATCAGTTAATTAGTAATATATTTTGCAACTGCACTAAAGGCTCTAATTCAAGTTGCAGCCGCAGAAAAATTTGCCTACTAGGTACTCTACACCCAAGGTGGTGTAGAAAGGAGTATGTATGTTATTTGAAAAAATAACAAATTTTGCAAACTGCACGTTTTACACAAAAACGATCGATTCTACGGGAAAAAGTGTGAGGACCTTTTTTGTCCAGAACTGCATAGGCTTCAATTTTCTCATAACTAGTGTTCAATCCCCCTTAGGTGACTGATGCTTAAGGGATTATGGAGTGACTTGCGCTTACCTCTGTTGGGGGCGCAAGCTGATTGTTTGATTAAGATCACTAAGCTTACCGCTGGTGGGGGCTTAGTGACAAGAAAACGATGTTATCTTTGGCATGACTTTATTACAATTCAACTTAACACTTAAAATCTACTCTCTTTTATACGATCAATTTCCTAATTAACCAATAATAAAATCAATATAAGTTCAATGTGCTTGCACCTGCAAATTTAAGCTGATCCAGCGATAGGTGCTTGCAGGTAAATTTATGTTGATGCAGCGCTAGGTGCTTTCAGGTGAATTTAAGCTGATGCAACGTTGCGTGCAGAGGTGATCGTACTTGCAATAAACTCTTATGTGCAATCTTGTACATTCTCCCCGACTCTGCCTGTACATGTCTCTAATTTGAAATCATTGATGCCTAATTTTCTTGGTGCAGGCTTTGGAATAGGAAAAACTGTGCCGGCGATATTTCTGCAAAATAAAATATATGGCAATTATTGCTAGTGTTAACAATATTCCATAGAGTAAGGTGTATTGATGCACATCGTGATGATTGATGCTCCTGGGTAATGTTAGATTATCCTTGACTTCCTTTAGTGACTTCTCCAATAATTCAATATCCTCTATGGTATCACTAAATCTGGTGGTGTATACGAGTATATTAGGTCTGGGACTTTTGGAAATGTTGGTAGTTGTTAACTTTTCGCTGATGTTAATATAGAGAGAGAAAGATGATTGCAACTTGCTTGAATACATGTTGTGTGAAGAAATGGTCATAGTTTTCTGCTTGATGTTGCAGTTAGCTGCTAGTTGGATAATGCCATCACCTTGCAGGGACCTTGTTAATACTTGACTGTCAAAGATGATATTGAATGTATATCCTTGATCTAGAACGAATATTCATGTGTTTGGGTTATGTAATTGTATCCATATCTGGCTTGGTGTTGTACGTCTCACTCGACATGCAGGTGATAGTTCCTCTTCATGACGTAGTAAGCTCATTTCTCATTTGCTTGTATTTGATAACAAGTTGTACAGCGGCTTATTTTGTGAGCAGTGTATCTTTTCTTCTGCTAAGATTGTGCGCCTATGAATTTTGTTTCAAGTAATTGGATAATATTGTTCTCTATCAATGCTTACTATGATATACTCTGTGCTATGATCAATAAATATAAATTCCTCTTTATGTGGGACTGGCACTGGAATTATCTTTAACAGTTGGAATTGTTCTCTAGTCAACAGTGGAATTTTGACATCGAAGATAACGTTGTGGCTTGTTACTCTGGCTTTAACTCTTAAAATTTTGTAGATGTCTAATATTTTTTCTACTGATGTAGAATCTGCCGGGACTCTTAAAGAAGTAGGCATATGAATTCGAATGAATTCCAACTGCTCGTGTAATTAATCCGGTGTCAGAAGCAATGGATCTATTTTTCCATTATGTCTATTGGTCGCGACATTTACCAAATCATTTTGAGTTCTGACATAATTGCTCATAAATATTAAAAGATACAACCCGAAATTAGCTAATGTGGTAGCTTGTTGTTGCCTTATTATTCTATCTTCATTTATATCGGTGCTGTTGCTTAATGATGAAATATAATACTAAAGTGTCTTGATTTGCGCTTCTATTTCGCTTCTTTCCTTTTTAATTATGTTTTTTGTTGCTTCTGCTATCGATGTTTGCCCCTTTATTAGAGTTAATATGTGGTCTTCATTTTGTTTCAGTTCTTGTATTTGTTCTTTGTGGTGCTTGGCGAACTCAGAATCAAGCACTCCAAATAGTGAATTTGCTATGTTTCCTATTATATTTACAGATCCTCTTGTTCCCGTTTCCGCAGTGTAATAATTTATTCTTAAATTCGATTTCAGTCATTTTATGTTGGAATTGGGTTTCAATCTTGTAACATATGTCCTTTTCGTTATCTTGCATTTTATTGCAAGTTTCTTTTATACTTTATATAGTGTTTCGAAACATTAAAAGATCTTGCCAATATATATATGTATATCCAAATTATAGTAAACAATAATATTCCATTCGTGGTTTGTTAATTCTGCTTGGCCCAAGTTCACAATATATATTCCTGGATGGTTTTGAAATATTGTCACCTTTATTTTGTCATCTAATTATTCAGCTTGTATAGGAAGTATTAAGCCTATTACTAAAAATTCTGAGAGCAATCTCGATATAACCGGTTGCTTAGATTCAGGTAATGCTCGTTTCCTTTTATTTTTATTTATTAAATGTTCAATTTTTCAATGTCTGATTGGTATTGATGTCGGTCTAATCTTTCTTTTTAATTCTGGTGTTGCATGCGTAATCCTTCTAAAATTTTCTACCAGTTTCTGGTTAACAGTAACAACATTTGATGTTATAGCTGCTTGGTTGTAATCTGGATTTAATGATGTACTCGCTGCTTGTGTGTCTAGAGAAGGGTTTCTTTCTTCTTCGTCGTTTTTCTTCCCTTTTCTTAATTATTCATTATCCCGTATTGGTAGTGGACTTAGCTTAATTATCAGGCGCGTACAAGTTTTTGTGGCAGTCTTTACGGTAACTGTTCGAATTAAACCATCTGTACCAGGATGTGTCCTTAATGCGACCCTAGGCCCATTGAGAGGGAGGAAGATTGTCTTCCTTGACTAGTACTATTTCTCCTACTTCAATGTTGTTCATTGTCTGAACCCACTTTAGGCGTTGCTGAAGGCGTGAAAGATATTCATTCGTCCATTTTTTCGAAAACTTTTGTTTTTTCCGCTCAAGAAGATGCCATCGATTCATCGTACTCAACTTGTCTTCCATTCTGTTACTTTCAGGGGTCGTCAATCGAGATTATCCTATTAAGAAGTGGCCAGGTGTTAGTATTTGAAGGTCATCTAGCTTATTTGATAATCCGCATAGTGGTCTGGAATTGAGACATGCATCAATCTGTGTAATACGAGTTGTCAATTCCTCGAAGGTTAGTATTGAGTTTCCGATTGATCTTCTCAGGTGGTATTTAATAGACTTACCACCTGGCTCTCATAATCCTCCAAAATGTGGGGCGTATGCAGGTATGAAATGCCACTGAATTCCTTCATTCGTTAAGAAGGCTGTAACTTCATGATTATATTGATGAATGTAAGATCTTGCACCTTTGGCTAGAATTTTGTTGGCCTTTATGAAGTTTGTACCATTATCGCTGTACATGTTCTTGATGTGTCCTCGTCTGGCCGTAAATCTTTAAAAAGCAGCTTTGACATGCGTATATCTATTGGGCCAGCGTAGTCAACACCTGTGTTTGTAAATGGCCGGCTAATTGTCACCCTTGAAGCAGGTAGATTTCCCATTAACTGAGTTCTTGTCTCAGCTTTAAATTTGTGACAAATAGTGCACCTGTGAATGACCATTTTCACTGCTCTCAATCCATTTATTATCCAATATTTGTTCCCGAGATGTGACAGTGTTAACGTGCCTCCCCCATGTAAGGTTGTTTTATGTGCATCTTCAATCAGTAATATTGTGAATGTGCTCTCATATGGTAAAATAATTGGATGCTTTTGTTCATAAGGTATATCAGCCTCGTGTATTCTGTATTATATTTCCGTTTAAAAAAATTTTGATTTCATCTGCAAATAACTCCTTTTGAGTGCTTCGAATAAGGTTAATGAGTGCGTAGTCTAATTCCTTAGCTGTAAGGGATCCTGTAAACTTTTCCGCAATTTTAAATTTGATATCGATAAATCGTAGACAATATGCCATTACAAGTGTGGCAGTCAGCATACTGGAATATCGCTCTAAGAAATTGTTGGTATCTCTAGCTTGATTAATTGTTATCGTGTGCGCTATGCGTTTTTGTTCTAGATCAGTTTTATATGTTTTTTCATCATAAGTAATGTTGTATGATGATAGCCACTTTGGGCCTTCCCACCACAAATTGTGAGATTTAAGTTGTGAAGGATAAATACCTCTGGAAGCACGGTCCTTCGAAACGGATCCCCCACCTTGCCGCGGTGAAGGAGATTGCGCGCGTTCGATGATGACGGTAACCAAGGTTGCCGGCAGGGTCACCCATGTCGAACAGGCCAGTCTTGAGGCGCCAGACTAAGAGGGGTGACCACACACTCACAATGGAGGTCAAGCCAACGGGTTTATTATCTGCACGAGGTAACCAGGAAACTGGGAATCCTCCCGCTGATGAAGCGGCTGGGGCATGGAATGTGCAGGCTCCAACTCCATTGACTGCCGAGGTAATAGGACCAGGCCAAGGAGGAAGTACTCTACTGGACCCCGATGATAGGATGTCTACAGACGAACTATCATCGATTGGCACATTGACAGGGTCAATGGAGAACCTACTTTTTAACCAGGAAAGGACCGGAAAGCAGTATTTCTCTGCGACTACGGTTAATCCTGTCTCGATGGACACTCCCACCCGCTTGCTTGAGGCTGCAGTGGTAAGGGATCCTCCCTTGAACGTGGCGGACAGCAAAGGGGATGTCCAAACGTCAGCTGCGACGCCTAAGGCAGAGAGCGAGGAAGGCCAAAGTTCCGGAGGCGAAAGCCGGAGGACCTGATGGTCTTACTCGCTCTGCGTCCACCCCGATAGCACCGGCGAACAAAAGAAGTAGATCCGAGGCGGATTCGTCCAACCCGGGCTCTTCGACTGTCGCCGGAAGCTCTGGGGTGAGCAAACCCGAGCAGCCAGCGAAGAGAAAAAGGAGGAAAGTCGCCAAGACCGGGCTCCCGATCTCTTCGTCACCGAGCGAGACAAGGGGAAACCCGATCCTCGTATCGTAGCGCATAAGGAGATCAGCCAGAAAGACTTCGAGTCGAAGCTGGCCGTTCTAATGCGAAGTCGGGCTCGAGGACTGCGGACAAGGTGGTTGGAAAAAGCTTTGCCAAAGCTGCCTCCGAACCCTTGGTCGTTGTGATTAAAGCCGACAACCCACAAAAAAGCATGACCCAGCATCATGCTACTTTTGTGGAAGGTCACATTTGGAAGCTTCTAGGTGCAACCAAGGAGTCACCAAAGTTTAAGGGAATGATCGTCTGCGAGTGAATAGGGGATTAGTTGACTTATATGCCAGCGGACTTGAAGTTCACTCAGATTAACCTACAGCACAGTAAATCGGCTACTGCATTACTAAGTGGAAGGTTGACCAAACTGCGGACATACCCCCAAATAACTCTCATACAAGAATCATGGGTGTGCAGAAAACGCATCTGTGGCATTGGGATGGTTACTTGGGGTAAACTCTTCTATCACGATAGAAGGACAGACCGAGGGCTTGTATGATTGTCCCCAACTCAATCGAAGCCATGATGTTAAGGCAATACTGTAGCCAAGACGTCGTCGCGGTCAAAGTATCATACAAAAAATCGGGGGTCAGGTGCGAAACAATTATTGTTTCTGCTTATCTGCCCTATGATTCAATCAGCCCACCTCCCGGTTGGGAGTTACGGGAAATTGTACGATACGCTGAATCCAATTACTTGGGGCTGATCATCGGCTGCGATGCCAATGCGCAGCACACCCTATGGGGAAGCAGCGAGTGCAACTCCCGTGGGGAGAAGCTATTGGATTTTATTCTGGCGCACGACCTCGTGGTGAAAAACGTGGGCAAAGACCCAACTTTCATCACGAGGAGGCGGCAGAAAGTAATAGACTTGACACTGTCCAATAGGAAGATGGAAGGTCTGATTAATAAGTGGTGCGTTCTAAGAGAGGAATCTCTTTCGGACCACAGATACCTAGAGTTCCAGCTAGCTGGTGAGTCAAATCTAACACCGGCGGGACGGAATCCTAGGAAGACTGACTGGGATAAATACAAGCAGGTACTGGGGAATAAGCTAACCCCAGTGCCCAAACTGCACTCGAGGACGGAAATTGAGGATGAGACGAGGAAACTTAGTCGGACCTTGATTCAGTCCTTCGAGGCAGCCTCTCCAGTCAGAAAGAGCAGATGTGGCAAAAATGTTCCGTGGTGGAACAATAAGCTACAAAGGCTCAGGAAAGAAACCAGGAAGCTTCTAAATAGAGCAAAAAAAACTCAAAAAGAAGAGGACTGGCCAGCCTATCGCACTTCGCAGCATAACTATAAGAAAGAGATTAGATCTTCTAAGCTCCAATCTTATAGGAAATACTGCGAGGAGCTAGAAGGGATGAAGGAGACATCACAGCTGCATAAAATATTCCGAAGGGATACCGCAGCCAAGCTGGACTCCATTCGAAAGTCTGACGGTAGCTACACGGACTCCAGACAGGAGGTATTCAAAATTTTATTTGAGACACATTTCCCCGGTAGCAGGGGAATACCCTATCAGACGTAGGCCCAGCTGATGATCACTCGTTGAACATCACTAGGCTGGACAGATATATAGCATCCAAGGTTGTCACGGAGGAGAGGATAGAGTTCGCTTTATCCTCCTTTGAAAATTACAAAGCTCCCGGCCTTGATGGTATATATCCTGCAATGCTGAAGGTCGGAGGAAGAGTCCTTATCTATATTTATTTATTTATTTATTACAATTTCATCAACAATCTGATAACTCAATTAAAACATTAACGAAGCCGACCTTTAATGTGGCTTTTCGATAAGTGGAAGTCAATATTGGGGTAATTTAAGTTGAACAAGCGCGACAGCGAAGCGAAGCGAAGCCTGTGACCTCAGGCTCATTAAAACCAAAATTAGTACGATGGTATGAAAGGTGAAGGAAGTCACCATTTCTCAAGGTGCGAGCCGGCACCGTTATATTAAAAAGAGCCAGCAGTTCAGCAGAGTTGATAGCACCCTGCAAACAATCGAAAGCCAAGACAGTTCTGGAGATGTTTCGTCTACTCCTCAGCGAGTCAAGAGAAATAAGCTTAAGTCTATCAAGATAGGGAGGTAGGGCAAGACTATTCTCCCAGGGAAGTCCACGAAGAGCAAACCGTAAGAATGTACGCTGAACGGTCTCAATACGGTTTATATGGCACTCATTAGCTTTCGTAGCAATTGATGCAATATGATCATCAAAAGAAAACGATGAGTTGAGCACAACACCCAAGTCTTTCACCTTAGTCAGTCTGCAAAGAAAATGTCCATTTATAGAGTACTCGAAAAGCTGCGTATTCCTCTTTCGGGAAAAAGACATACACGTACACTTACTAACATTAAGTGGAAGATAATTAATAGAACACCATTTATTAAAGGCGTCTAAGTCGGAGTTTAAAGCGTCACAGTCACGATCGTCAGATATTATGCGAAAGATTTTCTCATCGTCGGCATAGCAAAGAATTCTCGAGTGGGTAGGGATGAAAGATACGTCATTAATGTAAATAATAAATAGTAACGGTCCAAGATGACTACCTGTGGCACGCCAGACGTGTTGTCAATTGAGTACGATAGTGCACCGCGAAAACGAACACGTTGGGTACGGCCAGACAAGTAGGATGTAATCCAGTCAACAAAACTAACGGGAAATCCCAACCTAATCAACTTGTAAACAAGAATATGGTGATTAATCCTATCAAAAGCTTTACTGAAGTCTGTGAAAATGCAGTCAACCTGTTTGCCTGACTCAATAGCGGATAAACAGTAATTTGTAAATTCAAGGAGATTCGTTGTAGTCGATTTTCCCTTCATAAACCCATGTTGAAAGGGTGATAAAAAGGGTTAACAGTGAAAGTGGAAAACCTTACAGACAATAGCTTCAAACAACTTGGCAATACAACTCAATTTAGCAATAGGTCTATAATTGGAAATATCGGATTTGCTGCCCTTTTTATGCAAAGGAATAATTTCAGAAAGCTTCCATGACAATGGGAATACACCAGAACAAAGAGATAAATTAAATAAATAACGAAGAACAGAAACCAAAGTTGATCCACATCTTTTCAAAACACACGAAGGAATACCGTCAGGGCCACTCGAGAAATTGTCAATTAAAGTAGAGATATGTTCAAGAATAATACTATCGTCAAGTATAAGGTCTTTAGGTTGGAGAGATGTTGGCGAGAGCCTCGTCAAGTGGGTAAAATCCGTAAAATTAATATCACAGGAACTATCACAAAAAGCGGTCTTAAAGAAATCCGCAAAAAGGTTGGATATTATCCTAGGGTCACCACTCTGTAGAGGGTCATAAGAAAGAAGAGAGGGGTAGCCGTCAGAATTACGTTTGGAATTGACAAATCTCCAGAACCGTCTTGGATCATCATGCAATAAAAATTTCACATTAGCAATGTAAGTATCATACGAAGAATTAACAGCACTCAGGAACCGATCACGAGCCTCAGTGTACGATTGGAAAGCGGCATCGCACCTTGAGGATAAAAAAGCCCTCCAAGCTTTGCTTTTAAGGTTTTTTAGGTGTTTAACCGTACCGTTAAGCCACGGTTGATTATTAAACGAGTTATTGGACCTTTTAATAGGAAGACATTGAGCGAAACATAAAGACAAAGTGTCGTAAAATGACATCACCGCTTTATCAATGTCACACTCGTTCAAAACCCCACTCCAATCACAAGCCAGGAACCACTGGTTTAAAAGGGAAAAGTCGGCTTTTTTAAAGTCATAACAATAAGAGAAAGGAACCGAACATTCAGCCACAACGGAATCAAATGAGTAAATCAGTAGAAGAGCCGGATGATGTGTGGACTCAGGAAGCAGAGGTGTCGCGCAGCGCCGCACTCTAGTCCCGTCGGGATCCGTAGAAAAAAGAAGATCCAGAAACTTCCCCAGATCGTTTGCAACAGAATTGCATTGCGATAGTCCGGAAGCTGATAGACTGTCAAGAAAAGAGACAGTGTGCAGCGGAGCAGTCGCTGTGGATGGTGCCAAGCAGCATACGTCCGAGTGAGTCCAGTCGACAGAAGGGATGTTGAAATCGCCCGTTATAAAAAGCTCGTCCGATAAAGAAATATCACCCGAAAGCTTATCAGTAAACAAAGCGAGCTGCTCATACAATATAGAGGCTGAATTCGGCGGAATGTAGACGCCGATGATGTAAATGTTTTTCTTTGGTAGACGCAAGGCTACACACACGAGCTCCAGATTTGCTACTAAACTCCAGTTTTGGTAATGAGTACTTGTGACCGATTGGAGCTACCTTTGTTTTTGCTGTTAGCAATGTCGCCACTGTTCCAAATTCAGTTATAATTCTACTGGCATCCGAGAAACCATTAATTTCAAACTTAGTATAGTTTTTAGTATGTTTGATCCATCTAGGTATCTTTATTTGCTCTAATATAGATAGTTCTTCTGGGTATTTTTTAAACTTTGCTTTTAACCTTTCTGGTAATTGCTCGTCCCAGTCTATTCCGGTTAACCATATTTCCTTAAACATTATTTTAATTTATTTATTAATCATTACTGTAATTGGGGCAAACTATCCTAGTGGATAGAACATCCTAAAACTTTCTTTTTATATATACGTCATCTTCGTCTGTTAGATGCGTTTTGAAGTTGAATACATCTGCGCGGGAATTCCAAGGTAATCCCAGAGTTTTGACAGTGCTATCAGTAATTATGCTGTGGTTTCCGTGCTCAATGGCATCTTTAGGTAATTCTTTAATCATTTCTTTATTGTTACTAGTCCATTTTCGTAAGTTCAATTTGGCTGAGCTTAAGAGTTTTATCAATTGTTCCCGTATGTTGATGGCTTCTTTGATGTTGTCACTTCCTGACATTAGGTCATCCACATAGAAGTCAGTAGTTACTATCTGTGCTGCCTTTGGATAGTTTTCACCTTCATCAGATGCAAGCTGATGCAATGTTTTTATTGCTAAATATGGAGCTGATTTTGTTCCATATGTGACAGTATTAAACGAATATTCTGTTATTTTTTGATATGGCGAGTTTCTCATAGAATTCAATGACAACAACGGTCAGCTGTGTCTATTTTTATTTGGCGATACATTTTTTCAATGTCCGCTGTGAATGTAATTTTATGAATTCGCCATCGCAATAATATTGATGATAGATTTTCCTGAAGAATGGGTCCGTCCATCATTGTTTCGTTGAGGCTTAGTCCTGTACTTGTATTTGCGGCCGCATCAAATACTGCCCTGACTTTAGTAGTGCTACTGCCTTCTTTTACTACCGCATGATGAGGTAAATAATGGACTTTAGTTTCATTAATTGATTTTACTGGGGACATATGATTTAATGTTAAGTACTCGTTCATGAATCTCTTATATTCTTCTGCTTATACTACATTTTTCTGAAATTTTCTTTCTAGTTGCAATAGTCTTGCACTATAATATCGGACACCATTTCGTGAAATTGGTTAAAGAATGCAAACTACTTGAGATTAAAAGGGGGAAGAACGAAAATGGATGTGGGCAAACAAATCATGGCTGCAAAATATTCTAAGTTTAATCATACATAATTTAAATATAATTATACTTGGTACAACAAATATTTATCCCGTCTGTTCTTTTAATCGGTGTCAATAGCTATTGCTCAGAATCAAAGAGAATTGTAGGATCTTTAAAGTTGTGCACATCATCGTACCAAATATTTTCTGGCAAAGCTTCTGAAAGCTCATCATCAAAACTTGTGGGAAACGGAGGAGCAGATGTAGGTTTTCTCAGTGGGAGAATTGTGTCATATATATACACGAGGTTATTTGTTTCGCCTGCAATCGCACTACCTTGTACCCACATTACATTATATTTTGTGTTAATTCGCCATATTCGAAGGCCTTTCAATATTCTCCATCTATTCCCCATATGCCCAGGCATTTTTGTACCGGGCCACACTCTCGCTTTTTCTCCACCACCACCTATATTTCCTGGTCTGCGATGAGTTTTTGTAACACCATGGGACGCCGGCATTCCTTTAAAACCATGTCTTTTAACTACTCCTTGAAAGCCGTGATAAACACTAAAAATATAAAGTACTAATAAAGGAAGATGTAACTAAGTGCATTCCTAACGTTTTTCCTCTGACGTCTACATAATCTCCTACCCTAAAGTGAGTTGCATTTAATGGAGTACCGGGCAGTAAAGCTGCTGAGGGTGATACTATGAATCTAGCCAAATTCTTCTTAGGCATAACACCAGAGTCCTTGAATAGTCCGCAATATTCTTTAGTTAAAAGCGATGGATCTATGCTTTCAGCACCAACAAGTAAGCAACCGTACTTCTTAAGGTTGTGAACTTTCGGGTGCTGCGCTGGTTGATATTCCTCTGGAGGAATATATTTTATAACATGGTTGTCAATTATCTAAAAAAGAAAAAAAAAGAAATATTGTTAGAACAAAATTGAATTAAGAAACATTAAGTACTCTTAAGGAGTAGTGTTACTGTGTTAATTGATCAATTTGGTTCAAGTGATAACGCTAAGCTTACAACTAATTAGACTTAAAATGCGAATGCTCATTTTTCATGTCTCTGACATTTTTCAATCGTTCATAGATGAAATTCAATACATTTATTAAGTAACTCATGCCAATCAATAAGATTTGCGTTCTAAAGCTTCTGGGTTCATAGTTATGCCAGAGAATATTTTGTGAAGTTCCACAATCCAAGCGACCCAACCGATTTTAATAATTTAGATGACAGAACATTGCTTCTGTTCACGCAAACACCACAAAGTTTTATACCAATCAAAGGAGACAAAGCACACAACATCGTCAGAACTACAAGATCAAATTCTTAAAATGCATCGGGTCAGAGCTATGTATATTAAACCTAAGGGCTTGAAAAGACTTGCCTAAGATAATCTGTGGTTATGAACACTCATTTCAAAATATTTATCTCTTTCTTTTTACCCGACTGCGCCAGAAGGAAGGTTATGTTTTTCGAGTGTATGTATGTATGTATGTAGATTTCTTTGTTACGCTCTGTAGCTCAAATGGCTTGATCGATTTTAATTTGAAAGGTGTAGTTAGATTTGTCTTTATTTGAAAAGTGACACTGGATATATCAAAATCATAAAAATTAAAATGGCCGATTTTTGGCGCCATATTTATGTCTTCAACAATTTTGGTTCCCTCAAAACCTATCGAGTGAGATATCAACATAACGGGATTTTTAAATGGCTTACAAAAATATATACGAATTATATGTTTAAATGTAATTTGGAATGGGAAATGTTAAAAAATATAATATATTATTGAAAAAAACAAAAAATCCGACTGTGTGAAAAATTGTAAATTTAAAATTTTCAAACTTACTAAATAAATGAATCGAAAAGATAGAAATATAAAGTTAATTTATAAAAACAAAAATCCCGACTGACTGTAAAAAAAAGCCTTTTCACTTCCAGAGGCTGTCCTGCCTAAACTACAAATCGCACAAACTCCACAAATAGCTCTAAAATCTTGAAAAAAATCAATCTGTCACGGAAAACTCTCTACACCTATTACTTTCCTTTTTATGATTTGTTCTTTTTCCCCATACAAACGGTGTTCAACCATTTTTTTTCAGTTAAAAGAATTATTTTTAAATACTTCCCTTTCTCCTATTGCCCCCGCTCCACAACCATTCGACGCACTAAATTCTTCTCCAACTTTTCTTCACTCACTCTATACACTTTTTATTAATAATACTACATCTATTCAACTCTGTGTGCGTCGCCGATTTCCTCTTTTTTGACCCCTTTTTCAACTCTAACATTATTTACTCAAAAGCTATGGGGCCAGCCCCATACCGCTATATCTCTCCTAATACCCAACATAATACTCCACCAACTATCAAAAGCTGTATACGCTCATTCATGGAAATTTTGAGATTTAATTCTTTGAAAATCATCTTTTTTCACTACAAAATCAATTCTCAACCAAATTCCCATCGTTCGACGGCAAAACGCCACAACATGCGGTGCTTTTTTTCTTTTTGTAAACAAAAGCCATACAGGAGCCAATTAACGAAAACTTTCCGATCGCTTTTCCCATACAAATACTTTCTTTTTCCCCACTTTTTTTTGCATATTCGCTATCTGTCACCCTTTCCTAATCTTTCAATGCTAATCTCAACTCATTATTGTTACTAATACTATCAATTTTAGCAACTTTTAAAATATCATGCCTACACATCTCTTTAACCAAAACTTTCCTTCCTATTTTCCCATGCAAATACTTTCAAATTTTTTTTTTTCATATTCGTAATCTGTGACCCTTTCCTAATCTCCCAATTCTAATCTCAACTCATTATTGTTACTAATACTATATATTGTACTTACTTCCAAACTATCAACCCTACACACCTCACTAAGGTCTTCAAAATTCACATAAATTCTGCGCAATCCATTTATCTAATTTTTTTTTACTAATAGTACTTTTCTGAAAAAAAATCAAAAACCCACTTTTTACCATCTTTTCACAAAAATTAGTCACTTTTATCCAAATATGTGGAAATAGTATTTTATTTCAACATTCAACCTCACTTCCCCCGTCTTTTACATACCCACATCATATCACTTTTCGTACTAATAGTACTTTAAATTAATCAATAACCACTTTCCTATGAGATTCATACCCAAGTTTAAAGCAACCAAATCTAACAGCTTCGGTAGCCCAGTGGCAAGAGGATAGGATAGAAAACAAAAAAGGCAATGCAACAGGGAGGTTCAAATCTCGCCCGTGGACAATTTTACTTCTTTCATTTTTCAACATTATTTTCACATCTAAATATTCATTTTATTCTTTTTTTTTTAAATATTCAGTGTTCTTATTGTGAGGGCTATTTTACTGTGCTATTATTCAATTTTCATCCCCTCATTTCACCTCCCCTCACCATTGCACCCCCTCTCCCACACGTCCCACCGGGCTCCCGATCATCTCATTTAATCAACCATCTCTTCGACAAAAATTACCCATACATTACTTTGTTCTCTTTCGCATACTTTTCTCACTAAAAATATTTCAATTTTTTCGACCAACCTGCGGTAATTTTCGGAACCGCTGAACATTTTTTCACTTTGCACAGCCACAGTTTCTGCATTTATCAATATTTTCATTCCAAATTTCCTACAAACCAGGCCCTTTAACACCTTATTTAAGTACTCTCCAAGGCGCTTCTTCGAAGCCCACCCACATTACGCTACGTTCAACAATTACCGAGATATTTCACTTTTTCTCCTCAATCACGGCGATATCAAGGCTATCTATCGGCTATGAATTCGGATGAACAATGTTTTTTTCAATTTTCTAATTTTTTTTTTCATATTCGCATTCTGTGACCCTTTCCCAATCTTTCTATGCTAATCGCATCTCATTATTGTTTCTAATACTATGAAATTTACTAACTTCTAAACTATCATGCCTACACACCTAAGGTCTTCAAAATTCACAAAAAATTTCAGGAATCCATTTATCTAATTTTTTTTCTGTACTAATAGTACTTTTCTAAAAAAAAATCAAAACACCACCCCCAAAGAAAGCAGTCGAACGGAGGTTCTAATCTCGCCAGCGGACAATTTTACTTTTTTCATTTTTCGACATTATTTTCACACCTAAATATTCATTGTTTTCTTATTTTGTTTTTAATATTCAGCGTTGTTATTGTGAAGGGCTATTTTTCTTTGCTATTATTAAACTTTTATGCCCTCATTGCACTTGCTCTCCCACACGTACCACCGGCCACCCGATCATCTCATATAATCAACCATCTATTCGACAAAATTAACAATATGCACGAAATTTGTTGTAATGGAATAGCCTCCGCCAACTCTCTCATTTGTTTAAATCATCACGTTAAAATTTAGAACAAAATTACCTAATAATAACTAACCCATGCTATGACAGGTTAGCGGGCAAGTTCAATTAATTGTAACCACTTTCCTATGAGATTCATATCCAAATTTAAACCAATCAATATATACAAATCGAAATTTTTCAGCCTTCGCGAAATAATACTTTTCCTGTTAATTGCGCAAAATAGCTATTCTTCCTTGCCTGTTCAGTGGTTACCACCCACTCACCGCATGCGTGAAAAAGTAATCAAATCAAATTTTCGTTTTCTTCTTATCACTATACGGACCTCACTCCGCCATTTTTTTTGTGGTCATATTATTCCAATGACAGAATATTGCAGATTTAAAGATTTTATAAATTTAGCATAGATGGTGTTGGTGAGAATGTAACAATTCTTATTTGAAAGCTTAGCTCAATTGGAAATTTGTTTTAATGGAATAGGCTCCGTCTACTCTCTCATTTGTTTAAATCATCACGTTAAAATTTAGAACAAAAAAACTAACCCATGCTATGACAGGTTAGCGGGCAAGTTCAATTAATTGTAACCACTTTCCTATGAGATTCATATCCAAATTTAAACCAATCAATATATACAAATCGAAATTTTTCAGCCTTCGCGAAATAATACTTTTCCTGTTATTTGCGCAAAATAGCTATTCTTCCTTGCCTGTTCAGTGCTTACCACCCACTCGCCGCATGCGTGATAAACTAATCAAAGCAAATTTTCGTTTTCTTCTTATTACTATATGGACCCTACACCGCATACCGCATATAGCCCAGTCATATTAGGGTTTCACCTCGGAATTTTGAGATAACAAGCTGTAAATTTGTACACACCTTCATTTTGGTGTTCTAAAAGTTGGCTCAAAAGTCTCATAAAATCTCGTGTCTGCGTGGTGAGTTATTCAAGGTCAAAGGTCACAAAAATCAGTTTATCGCGATTATCTCGGTTTCTATAACTCCAATGATGTTAACATTTATTATAAAAAGTGTATAGCATAAAATTTGCAACAAATTTCGTTTGATAAAATTTTTCATACGCCCAACCGTTTTTGAGATAGAGGGCAGAGAGCCGACTCACAAATAAAACACAAATCAGCCATAACTTTTAAAATTAATATTAAATATAATGTATTAACTAATAAATAATACAAATTATTTATTTTTAATGATATTTCAATGATTTAATAACTTTATACAAGGTATTATTCACTGAGATTCACAGTTGACCTTGCATTACAGTGAGTATGGCTGAGCGGGCTCTCTGCCCTCCATCTCAAAAACGGTTGGGCGTATGAAAAATTTTATAAGACGAAATTTGTTGCAAATTTTATGCTCTACACTTTTTATAATAAATGTTAACATCATTGGAGTTATAGAAACCGAGATAATCGCGAAAAACTGATTTTTGTGACCTTTGACCTTGAATAACTCACGACGCAGACACGAGATTTTATGAGACTTTTGAGCCAACATTTAGAACACCAAAATGAAGGTGTGTACATATTTACAGCTTGTTATCTCAAAATTCCGAGGTTGACCCTTTTTTTTTGCTAAAATGACTGGGCTAATAGAATATTGCAGATTTTAAGTTTTTATAAATTTAGTATAGACGGCGCTGGTGAGAATGTAATTGGATTCATATCCAAAAGAGCCACTCTCCTATAAGATTTATATACAAAAGCTATTCTTCAAGTGGCGGTTCTTTTTCTAATTGGTCTTTTTAGTACTTTGGAAACTTGAGAAAATTTGCTCTACTACATAAATTTAGTATAGATGGCGCTGGTGAGAATGTAATTAGATTCATATTGAAAAGAACCACTCTCCTATAAGATTCATATACAAAAGCTATTCTTCAAGTAGTGGATCTTTTTGTACTTGGTCTTTTTAGTACTTTGGAAACTTGAGAATATTTTCCCTATTACAGTATCCCCAGTCCGGCTTTAGCCTACTAGTTAAATCTATAAATCAATCAGTACTATTAAAATTGACCTAACTGATCAATATTTATAATAAACTGACAAAGTATAACTAATTGGCAGTGCGAGGCTACCTACACAGCCTAACAAGAATATGCGTAGCCTCCGACCGTCAATTAGTTATACTTTGTCCGTTTATTACAAATATTGACCAGTCAGATCAATTTTAATAGTACTGATTTATTTATAGATTTAATTATGAATGTGTCTTGTTTACATCTTTTCAGTTATTTTTTAGTCAGCCGGGTTTTTGGGTTTTTTAAATCCACGTTTTTTCCCATTGCAGGTGAGATAAATCCATCCTGTAACGTCATTACAGTGCGCTCGGGTACTGGGACCATATGGAGCTTTAGCCAAAAACATTTTTTTATAGTACAATGGGTGCAATACTCAAAACAACTAACAAAGGATAATCGAAAACAATGTAACAATAATGTACAGAGCAAAAAATTGCAAGATTTTTCAGCAATTCACAATCGCGTCCTATCTATCTATATTAGGTGGGTGGCAAGAAAATATTAATATATATATAATATATATATATATTAATTAATATATAATTAATATTCGAACTAATCTTTTATTTTAGTCTAATCAATTTTTTTTTTATTCATCATTACTAAAGCATTCTTTAACTACTCAAATAAAACGAGCGAGTCAGCCAATTCGCGCCGTGAATAAAGTTTGTTGGCAAATGTTGGAATAGTTCGACCTAATGTGAGGTGCTTTCGGATCCCGTGATTGACGGTGCATACCCTGAGCAGTAAGGAGCTGGGCAACGGATAGAAAATTTGAGTAAAAGACGCCTGATTGGAAGAATTTTTCGGAAGGATATCCTGGCGGGGAACTAGTCAAGTTTATTCGGATTTGGATATTGTGCTAAAACTGTGTGGAAACATTAATAGTCGGAACAAGAGATAGGATAGAAACAAGCTAATTTTTCGGAAAATATTGTTTTCCGTAAACAATACTTTCCTAATTCACTCGTTCCGACTATTAAATGAATGCTTCCACAAAGTTTTAGTGCAATATCCAAAACCGAACGAACTACATTTGTTCCGGAATTATTTTCGTTTTGTTTTATCTGTTAATTCCCGGACGACGGCAAAAGAAAAGCTGGTCTGGTGGCCCCTTGAGGAAGTCTCGACTAAATTTATGCATAATAGAAAATAAGGCGAACAATTTTGACAATTACGACTTGCATAAAACGTGAACAAACAGTTTATTGAGTGAAATGAAATAAATAGAGAGACCAGTTTAGACTAGAATGAGTACGCTTGTATGACTAGAGGGCGTGAAATGTGCTTTGCGAACAATAACTTAAGTTAAATATTTATAAAAATGTGAACAGCCTTCGAATAACAAACTAAGATGCCTAAATTAAAAAAGTAGGAAAGCATTTTTTTGATATAACTAAATTTAAACAAATAAACTAAGTTAACAATGTGGCAACAACAATAAGATTCCTATAAACAAGCTAAAAAAATAAGTCCCAAATTGACAATAAAATTGAGGCATATATCAAAATGAATAAACTAAAGTGTGATAGACACGGGACGGTACACAAATTTATCAATATGACATTGCTAAACAAATCGGTTGGTGAAAAAAAAATTGTTTCAATAATGATTAACAAGAAAAAGCTGGCAACTAGAAGGGCTGAAATTCGTTATAGAAGAAAATTAAAACAACAGAAATTTAAATTTGAGTGCTAAAATAAACAAAGTGCTGAAAAGGTAAATAAAGACTAAAATAAGTTGCAATAGAAGTCAAAACAAAGGAAAATTTAATTTAAGTGGAAAAAATATTAAGGTAAAAAACGAAATTGGTTATAAATCCAAATAAAGCCACAGACATTTTAATTGAAGTGCTCAACAAGAAAGAAAAATAAACAGCACTGAATGGAAATAACGGGGGGACAATTGAAGGCCCGCCCGAAGAAGAAGAAGACCAGCAGCAATAACGCGTCCTCAGACATCCATCATGATCTTCAATCAACTCTCATCCCATCTTTAGCACCAACAGCTACGTCATCTTCAGAAAAAACGGCAGGTTTTTTTCCTTTTATTTTGTTCATTTTTATAATGTGACTACTTATTATATTCGAACCTTGTACCTTAGTTTAATCTCATTTGGGGATTTTTGGTGGGGTAACTCGCGCTGCCGCACATCTTCAAAAAACAGCATAACCGTGTTGTTCAGAGGTCGCTCCCACAACACACTTACAAAGTATTCTAAAAAGATTACCTCTCCATGCCAAGTAATTTGCTAATTAAGCTGGCAGGTCTACTGAAACTGACATTCACACACTAGTCAAAGACCTTGAGAAAATATTTCACCCGAAGGAAATCGCCCTATGTGCGTTTGCTGATATAGAAGGAGCCTTTGATAACAATTCCTTCGAGGCAATCAAAGAAGCTGCTATGGGAAAAGGTTTTAAACCGGCTACAGTGAAATGGATTGATTCCATGCTCAAGAACAGGAGGATAATGGCGATACTAGGGGAGAAGTCTGTTATAGTATCAGATAGAGGCTGTCCGCAGGGAGGAGTGCGATCCCCACTACTGTGGTCAATTGTTATCGACAATCTCCTAGCAGAGCTCACTCGCTCAAGCTTCAATGTTCAGGGCTACGCAGACGACACAGTTGTCACCGTTAGAGACAAACACGACCTGACTGTCTCGAAGCTAATGCAAGAAGCTTTGTCCACGATTCGCAGATGGTGCCTGAGGTACGCCTCAGTATTAATGCGAATAAAACAGTTCTAATTCCGGTCACCAAAATAAGGAAGCAAACCTCACAGCTTCAGATCTTGATGGTACGGAAATAAGCTTCTCAAGTAAAGTGAACCTGGGGGTAGACAGTAAACTTACTTGGAACCCACATTTTTCAAAAGTGACCTCTAAGAGCGATAACCCCGCTCTGCACCTGTCGCAGTTTTGCAAGCAAAACTTGGGGTCTGAAGCTGAAATAGTGTTCTGGCTTTACACATAGTAACTGTAATAAGACCTATGGTCACATATGGAGCCCTTGTCTGGTGGCCAAAGATTAAACTGAAAAAGATCTGGATAGAGCTACAAAAAGTACAAAGACTACCCTTTTTGGGAATCGCAGGGGCAATGAGTACCTGCCCCCTACAGCCGTTCTATTCCTTCTTAACCTTACACCACTACACCTTCAGGTTACGAATAAGGCTCTCCTAGGAGCACTCTGCACACTGAAAAGAACTAAAGTCTTTAAACCATGAGACCTGGTGGGACAACTCGCCATCCTTGAAGAAATTCGATTAGAGATGACCAAAATATCCGACGTAATCACAACCAAGCTGAATTTCGTGAGGCCATACAGCGTGATACTAAAAATCCGCCAACAATGGCAGTGAAGTGTTCCCACCGAAGGGATCGATGGTGTGACACACCGACGGATCAAAAACCGATAAAGGTGTACGAATCGGCGTGCATAGCCCAAAGTGCCGCATTTAAAAGGCACTAGACAAAACCCCTTCCATATGTCAAACTGAAATAATGGCCATACTAGAATGCGTCAATGCCTGCATTAACAGAACCATAAGTTCTATTATCTTCATATTATCAGCTAGTCAAGCTGTACTAACAGCAATCAAATCCTCTACTGTGGATTCAAAGCTAGTTTGGGAATGCCTGGCTGCTGGGCTATGAAGGCTACACAGGCAACGAAATAGCCAACCGTCTGGGAGAAAACTCCCTTTATGGATCCTGTTATGGTCAAGCATAGAGCTGACTTAAAAATTTTTAAGTTAACTCGTCGTGCATTCTATAAGCCGGCAAAATCAGCTTATTTAATTTCCAAATGCAACCCATAACGGGTTCGCAGTCTAAAAATAAATTAATTCAATCCATCGTGACTAAGGGCCCCTGTACAAACTGCTTCTAGTACCGTTGTCCCTGAAGAAATCCAAAAAGCAAAATGGTACAGCCGCACCAAAATCCTAACATGAGTAGCCGACAAATGCAATGTAAAACTTTGCTTGCAACGGAAAATTCCGAGTCGGGCCAAATAAATTTGAGTAAAATCCTCAAACATTTGGTTTAGGAAGAATTTCATATTATGTCCCCAACAAAATTTCGTGGTAGCAAAATGTATGCGCCCGAAAAATAGCAAAGAAAAGCTAACGGTAGTCGCGACCGAGCTAGGTGCGCTGGTTGCATCTGGGTCGAAAAATGTATGCGCCCGAGGAAGTAGAGCAAAATTTGCCGGTCGGGTCATTAGCTTAGCATTGGGCAATGGTATCGTGGAGGTAGTTTTGCTGACACGTGCGATGATACAGTCGACAAAAGTGAGAAAAAGTTCGTAGGGATTTTGGCGCGACAAGTCAGTTGAGAATTAGATTCGAAGGCGGTCGGACGAGAAAGTGGGTAATTAGAAATCAGCGCGATCGGTTGAGAGTACGAGACGGCACGGTACTGGAGTCTGGCGAACGGGATAAGCGCTATCTTCTGGAGATTTTTTTTTTGGCGGTTCACTAAAAGTGAAGGAATGCAACGCAAGTGGGAAAGACGCGCTTAGAGTTTCTCGCGTCGGTTTTTTTTTTACTCAAGTGAATCAACTTTAATTGTACGCACTGAGGTCAACTTCGGGGTAAATCCCAAAAGTGTTCTGCGCTATTCGTGCAACTTTCGAACCCGGCGTATTCCGACTTTCACCCATGTGCGCCGTGTAATATCAACTCGAACTCGAGGCCGCTGTCCCTGAAGAAATAAGTAATATGGGAAGTGTTTGTGGTGGCGGAAATCCTAGTTTTGATAATTTAATAGCCGTCGCGATAACAGAGAAGAACCTATTGAGTGCAAGTGGATGACCGAACACGGATAGAAACCCAAACTAAACGGTTTTTTTATGTTGCCTGAATGACCTTTCGAACGTTCTCTGGTCACCAGCTTAGCCCCTCATTCATCTTGCTGAAGGTTGATAGAGAAGCACCGCAGCCAGCCATTGTCCATCTCGCCCGTTGGCAACTAACACAGCGCAAAATTATCGATCTTTGTTTTGATGCAATTTTCCCGGGATAGAGAGTGCGGATTATTTGAATCGAGTGAAAACGTGCACTGTGATTCCGAAATCGTCTCAGACCTTTCGAAGGGATTGAATTGTGGTGACTGGCCTTTACTAGGCATTTTTTTTTTTGATTTTGCAGTGATGCTGGGTGTGGCGTATTTTTACGATATTCGCGAGTTTCTGACCGTTGCTAACTATTGTTGGGTGAAGTTTTGTTTAAATTAAAACCAATGAGATTTCATTTGCCCGCACCCAAAGACGCCGAACGCTCTTGCTCAGTTGTACGCCCGTCTGTCGCGCTATCTCCCCTCAATTCGTAGTTTTCCAAAAGTATAAGTGCTAAGCCTGCACGCAATATGCACAGCTTATGTAAAGTGATAATCCCAAGACAGAATCGATGAAAAGAACAGAAAATTTTTTTTGGGACTCTAGTGATTTCAAGAAAAGGAAGGGCGGACTTAATTAACGAATTTAGGAGCCTAAATCGCACAAAAATTATTTGGGTTTGATGACCTTCAAGGAAAAAAGAAAATAGTAGAATAAATAAGAAGGAACTGTAATTTAAATAATAAGTAAAGAAATGTGACAGTTAAAAGAACTTAAAAATTACTTAAATTAGGAAAAAAAACGAAAAGAAAAAAAAAGGGGATAGAAATAAAATAAAAATCCAACTAAATAATGAATAAAAGAATTAAAGAAAAAGAAGAACCAACAAAAAAATAAAAGAACAAAACAACTGAACGAGACATCAGTGGGGGACCCGAGGAGGATAAAACAGGGACCTCCGCCCCCCCAACGAGGGAGCAACCCTACAGCCACACCAATCAACAGGCGGCCGCCCAACACACCGATAACAGCATCACCATCGTCATCATAGCAGCCTCATCACCTCGCAGCAGACTCAGCAACTACCGTAGCTACAGCTGAAGCAGGTTTTAATACAATATGTATATTTTAATTAAATTGGTTTTTTTGTATGTCATTCGAAATTAAACATGAAAATATCGTAATTTATAAACGTAATGCACAAAAGAAAAAAAAAGAGAAGCCATAGTCTAATCAGACGGAAATCAATGAACGCCAAAGTGTAAATTGGATTAAAAGAAAGATATAAAGGTGTAATATTTTGGACAAAGTACAATTTTAGCGAGCTAGAGTAGATAAATGCCGAGTAAAAGAAATGAATCATGTCGTCTGGGCTATTATATAGTTGTTCCTTTTTTTTTTTTTTTCAATGTGAATTTGTGAGATTAGTCTTGGCTCTCGTAGGCTAAATTAAGTGAAGATTAAGAAATAGAAAATTAAGAATATTGTAGTTTCTCTGTTGATTTTTTTTTAAGACGGAATTCCATATTATTATACGCCACTAACATACCCTGTATAACATAGTTAAATTCAGTAATTCTTAGAAATGTACAGATAAATATTGCCAGGTGATAAATAGACAGAAAGAAAGGAAACGGAAAATTTTCTTTTAATGATGGATATTTAAACGGACCGATTGTTCCCTAAATCCCCTCGCCCTCTTTCAGCCTCCTCTAACGGTTTCGCGTTGATTTGAATTTCATAGGGACCTCCCAGAATATATGGGCCAACGGGAGGTCATGGGCGGTTGGGGCATAGGCCAGGGGGATCCATTCCAGCGGGATCCCCCTTTCGGAGAGTCATTCAGGGGTTCCTCCTGCCACTGTACTTTTCCCTTACCCCGATTTTTTCGTCCTGTCTGCGCGAGATAATTCGTTGCGGGCAGCTCGTCCCGGTGGCTAAGTGCGGCACTTCGGCAACCCCCCTACACTACCGCATGCTAGCCAGCCAGCTCGCGCGGCCGCAAACCACCGGGGTGCAGTTTTAGCCGGGCTGCAGTTTTAGCCGGGCTGCATAGAGCTCGCTCCCACAACAAAATGGCGCCCAACGTGGGGCCTCCCTATCCCCTCCCCCTTGAGCCTAGTGCTCCCTATTTCTGCTTACCTTTTCCCAAATCCCTTCGAGGCCCTATTGGTCCCTCCTGGAGTTGAGGTGGGCTTGAGATCCTTGGAGAAGTACGAGGAACTGGCAGTGGTGCCAGTTGCCCGTCTCAGGATCTCAAGACCGCTTCATCCTCGGGAGAGACTGGTAGTGGGGATCTTGGCCAGTGTGCACTGCTGGGCTTGTGTGGCAGGAACTGCCGAAGTGTCCTCCTGGAAGTACAGGAGTTGGCTGTTTGGTGTGCCAGCTCCTGTCCGGAGGAACACTTTGGACAGTCCCGGTCATGCACTCCCTGCAGTTGTGCCTGGTCGGGATCCCTCCCTCACCTATCCTTACCTGTAGGAGGAATGCTCGGTGGCCAGTGACTGGCTCTCCGAACATTCGCGACCTTTTTCCGAATTTATTATTGATTTTGAGAGGTAGGCTGAAAAGAAATAGAGGTGGATGGACTTTTTTTCGAAAAGTTATTTCAACAAACTACGACTAGTTTGTTTTCCTTCTTCTTCTATTCTGAAGTTATTGGTTGGTCACAAATAAAAGTGACCTAACGTTGAATTTGTACAACTGCTTTTGATATTTTTTTTTGGGAATATTTCTTGTATGGCTATGTGAAGCTGTCATCGTAAATTGTGAGGCAGCTAATTTAATTAAGAAAATTTTTTTTTTAGTGAAAATTTTGTAACGAAAAGTTTGAAAGGCCACCAAATTTGCGCGGTTATTTAACAAATTTTTTTTCTCATTCTTTTCCACTTCCTTTTATTGAAGGAAAAGAGCACGAATACACAGTGCTAGTGCCTCGCTCGAGTCAGGTCTCGGATACGACCTAAGGAATTACATAAAGAATTAAAAGCAAGAAAGAAAGAAGTATTTCTCACTCATCTTTTTTTCCTTCCTGTTTTAAAGTTTTGAATTCAGTACGTTGGTTCTGCACTCCAGTAGATTCTGTTCTTGTTTCTCTTTCTAGAGACTTTATAAGATTTACGTATAAAATACCCTCTTTATTGCATTAGTTCAGTAACGCGTTAACATTTGAAGATGGCTGTCGCTCGCTCGCCTGTAGATCTCGGGAAAACCGTAGCCCCGGTAGAAAAATGTTCTATCTGCCGGCAGGAAGATCGGTCAGTCGGGACTGATCCCGTAGTTACGGTGTGTTATCACCTGTTCCACAAGAGGTGCCTGCGGGACTGGCTGAGGATGGACAGCAGCTGTCCTAATTGTCAACGATCCATAAATATGGCTGATTGCGTTCCATATACTGGGGCTTTCCCGAAACGATATAATACGCGGTCCAGTGGAAAAGAGCCCACTGCGACGTCATTGGAGCTGCCCCGTTCGCAGCCACCCTCGCAGTCACTTCCGCGAAATGACCAACCCGAAATATCTCCACCGCGTTCGGAGCCCGCGAATCGAAAGCAGCGATCGTGAATATTCAGTCGAGCACAATTCACCACCTGTGCCTAGAGAAGACTCAGCCGCGACGCAAGCCTTGTTGGCTGGCCTCCGTTTACCAATATCGGATCTTATTAGAAACGAGATCACTCGAGCTCTCGGGGATGTTCGCGAAAGTGTGACTTCTCAGCGTCAGGAATGGGATCAGGCGAGATCACGACAATCCGCATTTGTGCCGCCACAACAACCAGAGCGATTTGGGCAGCAACCTAATTTTACGCCTCAACAACAACCAGGCCCGTTTCGTAATCAGTTCCCCGCCTCGCGACGTTCTACCAGTCCTATGAAAGGCTGGAATTTAACCTATGACGGTGATAACCGTAGGTTGAATATCGAAGAATTTATCTTTCGGGTGGAAACGTTAACGAGCAACACGATGCGTGGGGACTTTCCTATGGTGGTCAATGGCTTCCATCAACTCCTGAAGGACAAAGCGGCTAATTGGTATTGCTCATTCCTTCGCTCCAACCCTTCC
The DNA here is from genome assembly GCA_947538895.1 of Neoitamus cyanurus. Classification (NCBI taxonomy): domain Eukaryota; kingdom Metazoa; phylum Arthropoda; class Insecta; order Diptera; family Asilidae; genus Neoitamus; species Neoitamus cyanurus. The sequence goes on from OX384547.1 coordinate 5,490,890, forward strand.
CCTTCATGGGAAATATTAAAAAGGGCCATGAGAATGGAATGTGGAGACCAATTGCCAGACATCGACATCAAATATCAAATGCTGAACCGACGACAGCAGCCTCGTGAGAGCTTTAGCGATTTTTATCAAGATCTTCTAGCGCTAAAGAATCGTTTGAGGATGCATATGGCGGAGAGTGAATTCGTAGAAATTATTAAATGGAATTTGCTCCCATCATTTAAACGTCTTATTTTGCATCAGCATACCGATACAGTAGATCGCCTTCGACAAGTAATAGTCGAGTCACAGGTATTGTTGGCAGGACCGACGCTGCTGTCGCCGGTTCACCATAGACCGCGAGTAGAAGAGGCGTATCCTGCTGAAATATCCGAGCCTCTTTCGGAAGATGAATCGCCAGAGTTGCTGGAAGCCCTTGAGCGTTTCCGACCTAAGAAATTGACCTGTTGGAACTGTGACGAAGAAGGTCACATGTGTCAGGAATGTGAGAAAGAACCGACGGGGTTCTTTTGCTAAGGCTGCGGCCGAAAGGGAGTGGTAAAGCCTCGTTGCCCCGTGTGTAGCAGAAAAAACTTGCGTCGGACCGAGGGCAACAACATCCGTCCTCGGTCAACACCGACCCCTGCAATCACGGCAGCAGACCAGGTGACCCCTCCCTCTCGCCCTCACCCGTAGTAACCAACGAGTCCAAATTAAATCCTCCAGATATATCAGAAAATCGTGTAATATCGAACAAATCTGATGAACCTCTTTCCCAATCGGTACCCGAACTTCCAAGACAACCAACAGCTATTCTGCCTCGACCCATTGAACATCGAACCCTTAAAGAGTATCAGGCGGCTCGAGAAAGAATATTTGCGTCGGCAATAGAGTCTTCGGAAGTTCAGACCAGATTATTCCCAATTTGGGATAAACCCTTCAAAGTCAAGCGTTCTACCTTGCGTTTGCGTTCTTTCTGGAGACGCGTGCTTTTAAATCGTAAAAAGTTAAGCACAGCTTTCGTCTCAGTCCAAAATGATGTAAGGCCTTATGCTACAGTCAAAATATTGGGCCAAGACATCATAGGCCTGCTAGACAGTGGTGCTAGCATTAGCATGATAGACAAAGGAGCTGAGGAGCTGTTGAAAAAAGCCGGGACCCAATGGGTCAAGTATTGGTCCTCAATCGAGGTGGCCAACGGAGCCAGACCGGAGGTACACGGCCATGCCGACCTGGATGTCATTTTTAGAGGAGAGACTAAAACTTTACGACTTTATGTTGTACCTAGTCTCACTCAGAAATTATACTTAGGTATAGATTTTTGGAGAACGTTTTGTTTGGCTCCTGACATCCTCGGTCTGGTATCTTCGTTGGACACCCCGATTGCGGAGAAGCCCAACCCGCACGAGCACCAGTTGTCTCCAGATTTGCAACAACGGTTAGAGCAAACCAAGGCGCTGTTTCCATCCTACGCGACCAAAGGTTTGGGAAAGACTCACTTGCTGGAACATACTATAGATGTAGCCGAAGCCACACCTATAAAACAACGTTTTTATCCTGTTTCTCCGGCAGTTCAAAAATTAATGGATGCCGAGCTGAACCGAATGATCTCACTTGGAGTGATAGAGGAAAGTCAGAGCCCTTGGAGCTCTCCTGTGGTTCTAGTGAGGAAGCCTGGCAAAGTCCGACTATGTTTTGATGCGCGGAAGGTGAACGCGGTAACGAAAAAGGACGCTTACCCGTTACCGCAAATAGATGGAATTTGAGTCGCCTTCCGCCGGCCAAGTACATTACTAGTCTGGACTTAAAAGACGCCTTTTGGCAGATACCCCTAGAACAGAGCTCCAGGGAGAAGACCGCTTTTACAGTGCCTGGTCATCCCCTCTATCACTTCACAGTGATGCCATTCGGTTTATGCAACGCTCCACAAACTATGTGCCGTTTGATGGATAAAGCTATTCCGTATGATCTTCGCGAAAACGTTCTGGTATATCTGGATGATCTCCTCGTTATGTCACAAGATTTTGACACTCATCTAGCCTTGCTCGCACGAGTGGCGGACTGTCTGGGGAAGGCGGGCCTCACTATTAACGTAGAAAAGAGCAAATTTTGTTTGACTGAAACAAAATATCTCGGTTTCATTATCGGTAAAAATGGCATGCGTACAGACCCCGAAAAGATCTCCGCGATTGTTGATTACCCCGCACCCAAAACCGTACGCCAAGTACGTAGATTCATGGGAATGACTGGATGGTATCGGAGATTTATTCCAAATTTTTCTAGTCTTTCGGGTCCAATTACTGATACGCTGAAAAAGTCAGCCAAATTTTTATGGACCGATGAAGCACAACTTGCGTTTCAGCAACTTAAACAACACCTAACATCTGCTCCTGTTTTAGTGGGCCTCGACTTCTCCAGACCGTTCATCGTGCAATGTGACGCAAGCTCACAAGGAGTGGGAGGCGTCCTGTTACAAGCCGACGATGAGGGAAATGAGAGACCTATTGTTTACATCTCTCCGAAGCTAAATTCGGCTCAGAGAAATTATTCTGTGGCCGAACTGGAGTGTTTGGCTGCCATTATAAGTGTACACAAATTCCGTCCTTACATCGAATTAATGCCTTTCAAGATTATTACCGATCATGCGAGTTTAAAATGGCTTATGTCACAAAAAGACCTAAGTGGCAGACTGGCGAGGTGGAGCCTAAAGCTTCAACGCTTCACCTTCAGCATCGAGCACCGTAAAGAAAGAAAGAACGTGGTACCAGATGCTCTCTCCAGAGTCGAATGTGACGCACTGTCGACTCCGGAAAACTTCGGGCCTGAAGTCGATCTCAGCTCTCCACACTTCGCTTCGGCGGAGTATGTAGAGCTGGGACGACAAGCAAAAGAAAATCAGGCCAAATTTCCGGACTTCACAGTGCGTGACGGATTCCTCTACGTCCGAATCTATGTATATATATAAATGTCTAGTTAATGACGTAATCTCTCGTGCTCATGACCCTCCATTGTCATCTCACGGAGGTGTTGGCAAAACCCTTGAGCGTATACGTCGTAATTTTTATTGGCCTCGCATGGCATCCGATGTTCGGTCGTACGTTTTATCCTGTGACACTTGCAAAGAAATTAAAGCCCCAAACACTACCCTTCGGCCACCGATGATGACTCGACCGGTAGCTGAGAGACCTTGGCAACGGGTCTACATGGACCTTTTGGGCCCTTACCCTCGCACAAAATCTGGCCATGTTTCTATCTTGATAGCGTTAGACCACCTGTCTAAATTTCCTCTGTTGAAACCTCTACGTAAGGCTACAACCACTCAAATCTGCACTTTTTTGGAAGAAGATGTTTTCCATGTGTTCGGAGTTCCCGAGACACTAGTTACCGATAATGGTACTCAGTTCCGCTCGGCGCAACTCGCTAAACTACTGGAGCGCTATGGAGTTCAACATATGCGTACAGCCCTATATTCACCGCAAGCAAACGCTTCGGAAAGGGTGAATCGTTCGATCCTGGCGGGAATTCGCGCCTATATCAAGGACGAAGATCACAGGTGGGACGAAAACCTTAGCTCTATTGCCAGCTCTCTTCGGAGCTCCATCCACCAGGCAACAGGTTTTCCCCCGTATCGTATGTTGTTCGGACTCCAAATGATAACTCATGCCTCCAGCTACGAGTTGTTACGCCGCCTACAGGGACTAGATGAGCCATTAAATGTCGATACTTCCGACAAGCTCAACATCATCCGAGCTAAAGCGCAGGAGAACCTCAAAAAAGCCTTTGAGCAAGGTTCCAAGACTTACAATTTGAGAGCGAAACCAGTAGAATTCAAGGTTGGCGAGGAAGTATACCGCCGAAACTTCCAGCAGAGTAGTTTTGAAAAACAGACTAGCGCTAAATTGGGTCGGAAATTTTTAAAATGCAGGGTAAGAGCCAGAAAAGGTAACACGTTATATGAACTGGAGGACCTGCAGGGCAAGCTAATCGGTGTATTCCATGCGAAAGACATCAAAAGATGAAGAGACACGTGAATCGAAACGGTTAAATATTTTTTTTGTATTGCTTTCGATTAATGAAGTCGTTCGAAGCATATTTAAATTTTATAATATGATGATTCGATGATTGGTATTTTGCAAACTGCTATTGCTGATAGAGTTGTTCTGGACGGATGCCAAATGATTTTTTCTGTTAAAATCAATTCGGTAGCCCTAATAAGGCATCCGCCCAGCTTAACTGGTATCGGGAGTGTCGTAGAGCCGCCTCTACTTTGTATTGCGGTTGACACCTCCCTGTTAAAATCCCTACCCCTATCCTAGTTAGAGTTCCCAAATGCCCTAACCCTCTCCTATCCTCTTCGTAAAATTTTTACAGTTTTTCTTCAACCCCTATCTTTTACCTGAGAGGCCCTGGCTTCGATCCTCGGAGCTGGGATAGCCTCGAGACCTCTCGAGAAATACGGATTGGTTGGTCCTTGGCCAACAGCCGTCTCGAGGTCTCGGGACTGCCTTGTCTCTGGGGTAAGAAGTCAGGGAGGGTCTTCGCTGGCCTGCACTGCGGGAGTCTGAGCGTCGGAGACGATAGGAGAACTCCCTGGAAATACAGTAGATTGGCTATTTGGTGTGCCAATCCCTGTCCGGGAGACCTCTCCTGTCGCTCTTCGTCGCTGGATTTCCGTAGAGTAGGTCGGCGGGGTACCCTTTCCTCGAAGGCATTGTTTATTCCCATACGGTTCCCGGACCTCAGTCCGGTTATTCCGATTTTTTCTCTTTTGAATTTTCTTCCTAAAATTTTATTAAACCCCCTTGACATGGTGGCTTAGCCCCATCCCCCTGATAAAACATTATCCACCCAACATTTTTTTTTTCATATCGCTGGTGTGAATTTTGGCGATTTCATTACACATCTAAAGCAGAACTCTGTCAGTAATAGTGGCGCAAAATTTAAAATTTTTTCTTCTCGGTTCCAAAGCGTGTCGCTTCGGGACTTGATGCATCCTTTGTTACACATCCTAGTCCTATGGTGTTGGGATTATGCCTCGGCATAAAGTCCAGTAGGACTGCAACCTTAGTGCAATTCCGGGTCTTATGGTGTTTGGAATCCTGTTTCGGCAGGAAGTCCAGTAAGACCCTCTCCTATTCCCCGCTTTAAAACCCCCTCCTAATCCGTGTTTTAGGGTGTAGGGATTGTGCTGCGGCACAAAGTCCACTAAAACACACCTCTCCCTGAATTGCACACCCCAGTGGCTAACTAAGCATGCATCAAGCCCCAGACACATAGGTCTTCATCTCGCTCCCGATTGCTTCCTCTGCACGTGCTCGGTAATATTAATTGTCGGCGTAACAGGACGTTTCCTCCAGCGGTCAACCGCCAAAAAGGAAAGTCTCCAGCATCACCGAGGATCACATTTGGTATTTTTTTTCTTCCCCTCCACATTTTTACCTACCCCATTTTTCTCCCAACCCCTAATCTGAATATAGCAAGATTTGAAGTCCTGTACTTCAACGTCCCCCTTCCTTAAGCTAAAGACTGCACGTCAAGGGATCTGACAGGGGATTCCCTTCCATGAAGAATTAGTAGGAGAGAAAATTTTACGGCAACTCCACACTCTGAGACTCCAAGGGAACAGCAGCGCCCTGAGTCAGGGTCTGGAGTGATGCGGGCCTGCTAAGCAGGTGAACTCCATCTTGGAACTGGGATGGCCGCGGAGCTTGGTAGACAGTCAAAACCCCAAATCGTTTTGCTTCCTCTCCTTGATAGTGATCACACTCCGAGCTGGAAAGCTGATTCACTATCTGGGAGAGGGACCTAACGAAACAGCCCGAACGTGACGTTCGGAGTTGTAGCATTTTTGCATCGTACTTATGTACCTCCTCACCACAAATTTTCTCTGGATAAGCTTCCTCTTCCTGACAGCCATCACAATCCGAACTGGAAAGCTGATCCGCTGTCAGGAGGAGGGACCTTACCCTTACCTCCCCTGAACCAGACGTTCTGGGAGTTAATCCTTTTTACCTTAACGACAGGTAGTCTCTTTGCCTCGTTTCCGTGGTCCCAGGATTCGGCTCATCGACGGAAACAGGCTCTGGACGAGTTAGCAACCCTTTCCGTTGTCAGAGGGGCCTACCTCTCATAAGGGTAAGCGCTCCTCTGCCAATGAAAAAGGGAGGACTAAATCAGCCCTGGACTCTTCGACCTCTCATTAAGGTTCGAGAGGGTCCAGTGCTGATAATGACCGGCTGGCTCAGTCTAGAGCGTGGGTCCAGACGTGGGTCGAGCCACACAATGGGCGCCTGAAGAGTTGACCATTTTTCAACCCCATTGTCCACGGGAACGAGGCCAATGGACCTGCCCTGTTATGGTCAAGCATAGAGCTGACTTAAAAATTTTTAAGTTAACTCGTCGTGCATTCTATAAGCCGGCAAAATCAGCTTATTTAATTTCCAAATGCAACCCATAACGGGTTCGCAGTCTAAAAATAAATTAATTCAATCCATCGTGACTAAGGGCCCCTGTACAAACTGCTTCTAGTACCGCTGTCCCTGAAGAAATCCAAAAAGCAAAATGGTACAGCCGCACCAAAATCCTAACATGAGTAGCCGACAAATGCAATGTAAAACTTTGCTTGCAACGGAAAATTCCGAGTCGGGCCAAATAAATTTGAGTAAAATCCTCAAACATTTGGTTTAGGAAGAATTTCATATTCTGTCCCCAACAAAATTTCGTGGTAGCAAAATGTATGCGCCCGAAAAATAGCAAAGAAAAGCTAACGGTAGTCGCGACCGAGCTAGGTGCGCTGGTTGCATCTGGGTCGAAAAATGTATGCGCCCGAGGAAGTAGAGCAAAATTTGCCGGTCGGGTCATTAGCTTAGCATTGGGCAAGGGTATCGTGGAGGTAGTTTTGCTGACACGTGCGATGAAACAGTCGACAAAAGTGAGAAAAAGTTCGTAGGGATTTTGGCGCGACAAGTCAGTTGAGAATTAGATTCGAAGGCGGTCGGACGAGAAAGTGGGTAATTAGAAATCAGCGCGATCGGTTGAGAGTACGCGACGGCACGGTACTGGAGTCTGGCGATCGGGATAAGCGCTATCTTCTGGAGATTTTTTTTTTGGCGGTTCACTAAAATTGAAGGAATGCAACGCAAGTGGGAAAGACGCGCTTAGAGTTTCTCGCGTCGGTTTTTTTTTGACTCAAGTGAATCAACTTTAATTGTACGCACTGAGGTCAACTTCGGGGTAAATCCCAAAAGTGTTCTGCGCTATTCGTGCAACTTTCGAACCCGGCGTATTCCGACTTTCACCCATGTGCGCGGTGTAATATCAACTCGAACTCGAGGCCGCTGTCCCTGAAGAAATAAGTAATATGGGAAGTGTTTGTGGTGGCGGAAATCCTAGTTTTGATAATTTAATAGCCGTCGCGATAACAGAGAAGAACCTATTGAGTGCAAGTGGATGACCGAACACGGACAGAAACCCAAACTAAACGGTTTTTTTTTGTTGCCTGAGTGACCTTTCGAACGTTCTCTGGTCACCAGCTTAGCCCCTCATTCATCTTGCTGAAGGTTGATAGAGAAGCACCGCAGCCAGCCATTGTCCATCTCGCCCGTTGGCAACTAACACAGCGCAAAATTATCGATCTTTGTTTTGATGCAATTTTCCCGGGATAGAGAGTGCGGATTATTTGAATCGAGTGAAAACGTGCGCTGTGATTCCGAAATCGTCTCAGACCTTTCGAAGGGATTGAATTGTGGTGCCTTTACTAGGCATTTTTTTTTTTGATTTTGCAGTGATGCTGGGTGTGGCGTATTTTTACGATATTCGCGAGTTTCTGACCGTTGCTAACTATTGTTGGGTGAAGTTTTGTTTAAATTAAAACCAATGAGATTTCATTTGCCCGCACCCAAAGACGCCGAACGCTCTTGCTCAGTTGTACGCCCGTCTGTCGCGCTATCTCCCCTCAATTCGTAGTTTTCCAAAAGTATAAGTGCTAAGCCTGCACGCAATATGCACAGCTTGTGTAAAGTGATAATCCCAAGACAGAATCGATGAAAAGAACAGAAAATTTTTTTTGGGACTCTAGTGATTTCAAGAAAAGGAAGGACGGACTTAATTAACGAATTTAGGAGCCTAAATCGCACAAAAATTATTTGGGTTTGATGACCTTCAAGGAACAAAGAAAATAGTAGAATAAATAAGAAGGAACTGTAAGTTAATTAATAAGTAAAGAAATGTGACAGTTAAAAGAACTTAAAAATTACTTAAATTAGAAAAAAAAAACGAAAAGAAAAAAAAGGGGATAGAAATAAAATAAAAATCCAACTAAATAATGAATAAAAGAATTAAATAAAAAAAACCAACAAAAAAATAAAAGAAAAAAACAACTGAACGAGACATCAGTGGGGGACCCGAGGAGGATAAAACAGGGACCTCCGCCCCCCCCCAACGAGGGAGCAACCCTACAGCCACACCAATCAACAGGCGGCCGCCCAACACACCGATAACAGCATCACCATCGTCATCATAGCAGCCTCATCACCCCGCAGCAGACTCAGCAACTACCGTAGCTATTGCTGAAGCAGGTTTTTATACAATATGTATATTTTAATTAAATTGGTTTTTTTGTATGTCATTCGAAATTAAACATGAAAATATCGTAATTTATAAACATAATACACAAAAGAAAAAAAAAGAGAAGCCATAGTCTAATCAGACGGAAATCAATGAACGCCAAAGTGTAAATTGGATTAAAAGAAAGATATAAAGGCGTAATATTTTGGACAAAGTACAATTTTAGCGAGCTAGAGTAGATAAATGCCGAGTAAAAGAAATGAATCATGTCGTCTGGGCTATTATATAGTTGTTCCTTTTTTTTTTTTTTTTTTTTTTTTTCAATGTGAATTTGTGAGATTAGTCTTGGCTCTCGTAGGCTAAATTAAGTGAAGATTAAGAAATAGAAAATTAAGAATATTGTAGTTTCTCTGTTGATTTTTTTTTAAGACGGAATTCCATATTATTATACGCCACTAACATACCCTGTATAACATAGTTAAATTCAGTAATTCTTAGAAATGTACAGATAAATATTGCCAGGTGATAAATAGACAGAAAGAAAGGAAACGGAAAATTTTCTTTTAATGCTGGAAATTTAAACGGACCGATTGTTCCCTAAATCCCCTCGCCCTCTTTCAGCCTCCTCTAACGGTTTCGCGTTGATTTGAATTTCATAGGGACCTCCCAGAATATATGGGCCAACGGGAGGTCATGGGCGGTTGGGGCATAGGCCAGGGGGATCCATTCCAGCGGGATCCCCCTTTCGGAGAGTCATTCAGGGGTTCCTCCTGCCACTGTACTTTTCCCTTACCCCGATTTTTTCGTCCTGTCTGCGCGAGATAATTCGTTGCGGGCAGCTCGTCCCGGTGGCTAAGTGCGGCACTTCGGCAACCCCCCCACACTACCGCATGCTAGCCAGCCAGCTCGCGCGGCCGCAAACCACCGGGGTGCAGTTTTAGCCGGGCTGCATAGAGCTCGCTCCCACAACAATCCGGAACCCTTCTGTGGCATCTCTAAATACCACATAAAAGGGGGAGAAGAGTAACCGGCTCTGATATTGGAATAGCACCCAAGGATGCCTTCATGGTCGCACCGCATAATAAGACCGGGAAACTCCTCCGTCTAAACAAACAAGAACTCAGAACAATTACTGGACTCTTCACTGTACATTGCTCCTTAAAGTATCACTTTAAAAAGATTATGAAAGCTAACTCTGACACCTGTTGTTATTGTGCGGAAGCCTCAGAGACAGCGGTGCATATTATTTGTCAGTGTAGAGCCCTAGCAAGGCTCCAATAAACATAGTTAGAGGACGCCTTTCCAATACCGGAACAGGTTGGGAATACGACTCCCAGGAAAAATCCTGGTCTTCTTCAAGAAGCTAGACCTGGGATAAAATGTGGATGGAGATTCACAATAGATCCTAGCGATCGCGGTGATCGGAAGGCCTTAATGCCCCATTTCCAACTAAGGGACGTAAGTATTATCACCACATCATTCAAATAGGCAGCTCGTACACATTACTAGTCATTTTGCATAATACCACGATGATAGTATTATATTTACGTCCAGAAATTGCCTTTGTTATCCTATGGTAGTAACGTCACATAGCTTATGGCATTCTGCTAGTCAAACCCTTTGATTTGCTACTCATGTCATGAGCGATATTATGAAAAATGTAATCCACCATTTTATTTATTTAGAATGACGTCACAAAGTTCATCGTATTTTGCTCGTGAAAACCTTAGAATGACGTCACATAGTTTATCGGAGTTGACTCGTCAAAACCTTTCATTTGATACCCATATCAATGGGAGTTGTGAAGACAATATTTATTTTTCTCAAAAATTATATACCCTACAGCACTCTTATTTAATTTAATTTAAACAGACGAATCTAACGACACCTCAAAATCCATCAAGCCATTTAGCCTACAAGACGTGACAAAGAAATCGACATACTTACATACACATATACACACAAACCCGAAAATCATAACCATCGTTCTGAGGCAGTCGGGAAAAAACGGCCGTCAGTACTTAAAGAGGGTTTGCTATTCCTTATAATTGCCTATACAAACATGTCTGGTATAATTATCTAGCAGAACGCTTATTATATATCTATATATTGTTTTATGCAATGTTGATCTTGGCTTTTAAATTTATAAATACATACTACCTACATGCTTGTCAATGGAAAATATTGCCTTGACGATATTTAAAATTATTTTTAAATATGAATGTCAGTAGAAATGGAAATTAAGTATTATATATGCCAGTCAAATGAGACAATACAAAAGAAGATGCATTGATAAGATAAACAGGCAACAAGTTATGGTATATTTTTATCGGATAACCAACAACCATGCTTCCAGAGTTGCATACTGGCTTTCCGTGTTAAAACGTTTGCAATTTTGCTGAAATCATGATGTTTTGGATAGTTTGGCCAACATTCAAATTAATGAAAGATGAAGTGATTTCAATAATGATTTCGATTAGAATTATAAAAACGAAATCTCATAATTAAGTCCTAGTGCCAAAGTGCTGAAACGCTCATTCAGAACAAAACACTATTCAACTTTTTACTACATGAATGCAGAACATAACAGACCTATTTACAGGGTATTGCTTTATAGGTATCCATATCGTAATAGACCTGTATGTTAACTGATAATACTGTTCTCGAAGCCTTCGATGAGAAAGCAGGCATGTGGTTTGCTAGTGTAAAACATGATCGAGAACCGCTGATGCACGGCGGAACTTTGCACACAAATGATAAATGATTATCATCTATTAAGAGTAAACTCTAATATTGCAAAAATAATATAAATTAATAAGTAACTATTTAAAGCCAACATTGACTAAGAATTTCAACCTCAACCAAATAAAATACGATATATGTAATGAATGCGGGGGAGCATTCCTTTCGGGGTGCCCCTAAATTTGATAGCGGGTTTCGCGACACTTTGTGATCTCAATCAACGGCAAATTATTGAAAAAATTCCTACTCGCCCCGTTTTCGAGATATTTAATAAAATAGTTAGTACTTCTGCAGTATTAAAAATGTCAACTGACGGATTATTTAGTATTTACCTTTTGAAATTAATATACTCCCTGAAATTATTTTCCCTTTTACAAATTGACGCCTACAAAATGATTATTTAGCTTTTCGAAGCCCGCGCTTATATTCATAAAATTGGAAGTGGTGCATGAATTCGTAAAACGAAATGTTTATCCGAACTAATTAATAAATTATTATCTCTAATGGTAATACCTGAAGTAAAGTAGTTCGGATTTTCTTTCCATTCTTCAACCACAAGGGATATTGCCCAATTTTTCTTGCAAGCACACCAGTCCTTCGACATCCTGGCGTCCATTCCTGTTTTTCAAGTTTGTCTTCCTTTACTAATTCATGAACTGCATTTTTATAGGTTTGATATCCTTTTATAACTGCTGGAGTTCCATATTTATCGTGTAAGATCTCCTTCACAAAACTTTGATTTTCCTGAGATATTTGATCAGCATGTACCTGTGGAAATTTCATAAGTACACTTGATAGCATTTTCAAACAAAACCCACAGATCTTGTTTTTCTAATAAACCAATACGGATTCCGAAGTCTCGGTTCATTTTGATGGGTTTTCTCCCGAACTTGGGTAATTGTGGGGCAAATTCTGCAAGTGGAAGGTTATAATTTGCACGATGAGATTTAATAAATACCTTAATCTGCCGAAGTCGGCAGCCAGTTTCTTTAGACAGCACAACGTGATTAAAGCCATTTAAATTTGGGAATTTATTTAAGTTAGAAATTACTAGAAGTTTCAGAAAGTTTTTCGTGTAGCAGACCATTAGAACCAATTATCATCGCAACTCGCAACAACTCCCTGTCATTAGCTTCGTTCGTTAACTAAATTTGCAGGTTTCCCTGATCAAAATGCTGTCAAAAACGCGGTATGCTCTCTCGCTGATAACAATTCTCAATTCAACTGCTCCACTTTGAGATTTTGACTACAAATTGGTTTTCATAGAAATATAAACTAAACACGGAACGGCTGTATCGTGTATAAACCCTGTACATGAGCGACCACCTAAAGTAGCTACGCAGAGGAGTACAGCAAGAGCGTGTATGAGGGAAGCTTAATAAGAATTATAAGCCGTGTTCTTTTAATGATCCGGATTAGTCCATATCGGATCTTGAATAAAAGAACGACGAGGGAAATTTTTGAAGTGGCAACTGAACCTTTCTTCACTGCTTATAAATTGCAAAAGTCATTACTGGTTTGTCACTTGCCAGAAATTTGAAAGTATTTCTAAACTTGGGAGTTTGTCGTTTTATTAGAAATTGTTGCCCCAGAGTGACGTTAACAAGGAATACTACATCCAAAACATCGACAACGAGCTCGCGAAGACAGACGGTACACAGGCGGCGGGGACAGTGGGTAAGTCTTTGGCTGCCAGCGAGATGCTATCCAAATTGGCCAGAACAGCACCCTACTACAAGAGGAATCGGCCACATATCTGCTCCTTCTGGGTGAAGGGCGAGTGCAAGCGTGGAGAGGAGTTCCCATATCGCCACGATAAACCGAACGAACCAAACAAAGCAAAACACAGTGGCCAAGACAGACCGCCGCTACGAGCCCATTCCAGGACTGCCGCCACCCTCAGCAAGTGCATCGAACCCGAATGATTTCTTCAATCTCCAGCAGGAGGTGACTGTTTTACCGCCCGGTATGAAGCTCCACCAGATTCCGCCTGGATCCTACCCAATGTACTCGTCAGCAGCCTACGCAGCACCGTATGCCTCCATACCCATGCCATCATCGTCGATCCCCTCGACAAGCACCGGGATGGATGCCATCCCTCCCCCTCCCGGAGGAGCAGCTGCTGTCCACTACCCCAGCCAGGACCCATCACGCTTAGGCTCTGTTAAGAAGTAGACTAATTTCTCGAGGGTTTTTCAATAAATGTAAGGCTCCCGCCAGATTGTTGCTGTTTTTTGGGGGCCCACCGCAAATTAAACTGCTTTGGTCTTTTATGGAATTTCTTGTATTCTTACGCCTAACTCGATTACAAATAAAAGCACAAAGTTAAGAGTCCTGGGGCTCTTCATCTAGGAATTCTGCATGATCCGGAAACTGGCTCACCTGCGAATCAAAGATAGACACACCTCTCCGGGCTATAATTACGATAACCTACCATTCTCTTGGGCACACTCACTTCGTATTTGTTGGTAAACTGCGGATTCTTGTTGAGCAGAACTTCTTTGAGAATCCGAAGTGGAATTATGGTTTTTTTGCTGATCATTAGCCGCCGATTTGGCTCCTTCCCACTGCTGGTTGATTTCAGGTTTTTCGCCGATGCGAGTCTATGAAAATAAGGGCACAGTTAACTTAATAGGATGTTAAGTCTGCGGTCAACTCTACAAGGAGACGAATACTTCTGTTGTCTTGACTGTGTGTGAAATTTCGCACTCAATTTAGCCACAACACTATTCGTCCACTCTTCCAGGTTTGGCCCCTCCATCGGAAAAACTTACTGGTGCAAGGTTGCTCTCTCTTCCTTTGTAAATCCTGACTCGAAGTACAAGTCTCTGATATCGTCGGACTTTATGTAGTTTACCAGCATTTCTCGGAAGTAATTGGTGTTCACGTCGCGGCTGTCATTGCCCAGACCCTTGCGGTTGTTCTTAATCAAGTAGCTGAAAGGCAAAAGGAGATCATTGAAACTTTTGTAAATACTTAACAGGAACTTTTGAAGCTATTTTAAAAATGATCAAAACGACTTTGTTCCTTTCTCTCATCATGTGTACATCAGGCTAACGACTAAGCCCAGGCGCGCACTGGATGTTTGCAACGCGGCTAAAATTGTTACACTCGCAGTCCAGTGAGAGCACTTTGCTGCTGCGATTTTTTATCCCTTTCCCATAAGAAGACATTGTTCCGATTATTTCTCCGCGTATCTCGGTGCGCCCCTAGTCTTACTCCCCTATTTCTACAAATGCCTAAACACTCAAATGGGCTAAGCAATACATAAATAGTAACAAATGTATACACATGCGGGCCTCGATTGGTCTTTTAGATTTGCGTGGTCTACTTTTTTTAATTCCTAGTTTTGAGTTACAAATAAAAAAGTACATTCTTCAAACATATTTTTGAGATCAGGAGACGGTTCCCGTGTGACTTTGGGCTTTCTTGAGTTGATAGTATGGGCAGACGATTACTATCTTCGTTATGAACTTCTACGAATTCAGCGATTAAAATGTTAGAGCTGATACGGCAAATATTATTAATAATTTTAGTTTTTCTATAGTCAGATTAGAAATCTTTTGCAGAAAACTAACTGCATAGAGAATAGGAAAATATAAATTCATAGAAAATTAAAATATCAACTCACCTCTTCACCCTCTTTTACGAAATTGCTATAATTCTGTTTTTTTGAAGCTGGTGATGCCGCTTCTTCGTGTCCTTTATCAGCTTTTGCCTTTTTCACTGCAACAGGTTGGGGCTTCTCTTCGTCCTCTTCAGAGCTGTCGTCACTTGAAGAATTTGCAGGTTTTTGTGGTTGCTTTGCTACCGCAGCAATTTTCTTGGTTGGCGGTTCATCATCACTATAATCAGACGAATCTGAAGATTCCTGCTTCCTCTTTTGCCCAGCTACGTGTGGTTTTTTCACCACAGGGGCTACAGCCGGCATTTCCTCGTCTGAGCTATCCTCACTTGATGATTCTTGTTTTTTAGCGGGAGTGGGTTTCGCTACAGGTTTCTTAGCTGCTGGTTTGGATTCCTCTTCTTCAGAACTGTCCTCATCGCTTGAGGATTCTTTCTTACCAGCTGCACCTGCAAATAAACTCGAAAATGTGGTCGAAACCATTAAAATTTCAGCAGAATATCATCAACAACATTTATATAAAACCAATATAAAAATTTACTTACTCTTCAGATGGTCCAATATCGATATTTTCCATGTTGAAACGCTTTGTTTATTATTTTCAGCCTGTTCTTGGTTTGCTTTGACAATTCCAAATGACATTTGCAGTGAAGTTAGCATCATTCCAAAAAGAGGGAAATTCTCAAATGTCCCAAGTTCCCAGATAAAAGTCTCCACTGATCCAAATTAAAAGCAGGATCTTGAGTTTTGTATGGGGAGACTAGTGGCAAGTTCCAGCTGGATCATTAAAAGAACACGGCTATTAAAAGAACACGGCTAATGTCAGTTGACTCAGCTAATTAAAATTTGCCGTTTTACTTGATAACCATCAATCACTTTTCGCAAGATATAGTATATAGGGGTTTTTTGGGTCGCTGTTTACGAATCTGGTAACATTTTTTAGAAAAAACTAAATGGTGAAATTTAAATTCCAAAAAGATACCAAAAATCGACAATTTTCATTGGATTTTCGCTAAATGTCGTATATGGGGGTTTTTTGGGTCGCTGATTACGGATCTGACAACATTTTTTCGAAAAAACCAAATGGTGACCTTCAAATTCCAAAAAAAATACCAGAAATCGACAATTTTCATTGGATTTTCTCGAAATGGCGTAGAGGGTTTTTTGGGTCGCTGATTACGAATCTGGCGACATTTTTTGAAAAAACTAAATGGTGACCTTGATATTCTAAAAACAAAAATCTACAATTTTTATTATTTTATTTTTATTTTTTTTATTGCAAAAAGTGAGTTTATGTTAATAAAAAAACATTGTTTTTAAGTTATCAAACTCTATCATTGAGTGAAATTCATGTTCATGTTTCAAGGAAATACGTTAACTTTACAGTGCATTTATTCCCTAAGATTCTTACATTCGCGCCTATATTATATGATCAACGTCTAGGTAGCAAAAAATAGCAGCTAAATTTTTGTGTGTTTACTAAAATGGGTTCAGTAAACAACTTCTGGATGAGTTTGGCGCGGAGGAACGCCGAGGAAGTAACTTACTGCTTTTGAAACGCATAATTTATGTTACTGAAAAACAAAAATCTCTAATGTTTTATGGCTCGGACTCAATCTGCATATTGACTATGTTACTCAAATTTCTTCATTTTAATTACAGAGAAAGAGAGGAGAACGGCGGGAGCAAGAGTTCTTGAGTATTTTTGAACATTTTTTTTGCGAACCTAACACCTAGTTGTTTTCGGTTCTTCTTTTACTTCTCCAAATTTATTAGATGGTCACCAGGAAAAGTGACTTAACGTTGAAAAGGAGTTAGCTAGAAGTTAAAAATTATATCATTTTGGTTAATGGCAAATATTTAATGTTACACATAAAGCAGTGCTTACCATATACCTCAAGGATTTATATTATGGTATCCTTTTGTTTTTTTTTTTAATTTCCATGTATGATCTACGTAAATACTATCATAGTTGATTTTGAAGGATCGAATTTAATTAAGAAGATCGGAAATATTGAAAAGATTTTTAAGCGGAAATTGTAAAAATTAGTGTGAGAGGCCACCAAACTTGTGCGGTAACGACTCAAATTTCTTTTCTCTCCTTCCTTTCATTGAAGGAAAAGAGCACGATAAGTCAGTGCTAGTACGTCACTAAGTCAGATCCAAGATACGACCCAAGGATTTTTTTTCTCTCTTTCAAACTTGGCATTCGCAGAAGTAAGAGAGAGGAAGAAGAAAAAAATATAGATATCTTTTCTTTTTTTTTGTTCTTTCTCTCGGCCTTTTTGGTTCCGCCCAAACTAAGTTCTTGGTGTCTTAAGTAACGCCCCGCCTTTCGGTTGGTTCCGATTATTCGAGAAAAATTATTTACTTAATAAAACTTTTTATTTTGTTGTTGGCAAATTGTCGAAATCCAATATGGCTGTCGCTCGCTCGCCCGTAGATCTTGTAAAAGCCGTAGCCCCGGTGGAAAAAGGTTCTATCTGCCGGCAGGAAGATTGGTCAGACGTGACGGATCCGGTGGTTACGGTGTGCTATCACCTTTTTCATAAAAGGTACCTGCGGGAATGGATGCGAACGGACAGCAGTTGTCCGAATTGTCGACGGTCTATAAATATGGCCGATTGTATTCTTTACACTGGGGCTATTCCTAAACGATATAATACGCGGTCCAGTAGTAAAGATTCAACTGCAACGTCACTGGCGCCATCCTCGCAGTCACTTCCGTCGCGAAACGACCAACTCGAGGTGTCTCCACCGCGATCGGAGCCCGTGAATAGCAGTATCAGTCGTGAACCGTCCATTGAGCACAATTCACCATCTGTGCCTAGAGTAGACTCTGTCGCGACGCAAGCCTTGATGGCTCGCTTGCGTTTACAAATGTCGGACTTAATTTTAACCCAGATCAAACGGGCTCTCGAAAATACTCGTGAAAGTGTGCCTACTGAGCCCCAAGAATGGGATCAGGCGAGACAACGACAATCTGCTACAACATCCGGTTCAACCAGCGTCATATTTTTACGCCTCAACAACAGCACGGCTCTTTTCGTAACCCGTTCCCCGTCTCGCGCCGCTCTACCAGCCCCATGAAGAGCTGGAATTTAACCTAAGATGGGGATAACCGTAGGTTAAATATCGACGAATTTATCTTTTGAGTTAAGATTCTGACGAGCAACACGATACGTGGAGACTTTCCATTGGTCGTCAACGGTTTCCACCAACTCTTGAAGGACAAAGCGGCCAATTGGTATTGGTCATTTCTTCGCTCCAACCCTTCCCCTTCATGGGAGATTTTAAAAAGGGCTATGAGAGTGGAATGTGGAGACCAAATGCCAGATACCGACATTAAATACCAGATGCTGAACAGACGACAGCAGCCTCGAGAGAACTTTTCTGATTATTACCAGGACCTTCTGGCTCTGAAGAATCGGTTGAGAGCGAATTCGTAGAGATTATCATATGGAATTTGCTGAAGACTAGAAGAGGCGTATTCTTCAGTTATATCAGAGCCTCTATCTGAAGACGAATCGCCAGAGTTGGTGGAAGCCCTTGAGCGTTTTCGACCCAAAAAATTAACATGCTGGAACTGTGACGAAGAAGAGACATGTACCAAGAATTCGAAAAAGAACCGAAAGATCGAAAGAGAGTGGTGAAGCCTCGCTGCCCCGTGTGCAGTAGAAAAAACTCGCGTCGGACCGAGGGTAACAACATCCGTCCTCGGTCAACATCGACCCCTGCGATCACGGCAGCAGACCAGGTGATCCCTCACTCTCGTCCCTACCCGTAGAACCAAACGAGTCCGAGTTGAATCCTCCAGATGTATTAGAAAGTCGTGATGTATTAAATAAACCAGATGAATTTCTTTCCCAACCTTTACTTGAGCGTCCAAGTCAACCAAAAGCTATTCTGCCTCGACCTTGTAAACATCGAACACCTGTTCTTTACCCGATTCAGCCATACCATCTTCGGCTTAAAGAGTATCAGGCGGCTCAAGTTCGTTTTCAGCACAACAAAACTCTCACAGTCGTCGCCAAATTGCTCCTACAAATTCGCTGAACATTTTGCAATTCGCTTGCTCCTGATGAGTAAGCCACAGTTGAATTCAATTAATCCGAATAAAATCCGCACCGGAGTTATCACTCGCTAAGTAGTATAACTCGATTCTCGGTTTAATTGTCACGCACGGAGAAAAACACCACCAAAATTTCCTTTGTTATTACCCGACTGCGCCAGAAGGAGGGTTATGTTTTTCAAGTATATGTGTGTATGTATGTATGTATGGTATATTTTTTGGCACGCTCTGTAGCCTAAACGACTTGATGGATTTTAGCTTGAGACTTGTCGTTAGATTCGCCTTAATTATGAGAGTAACACTAAATATATCAAAATCATAACAATCAAAATGGCCGATTTTTAGCGCCATATTATGTCTTAACAAATTTTGCTTCTGTCAAAACCTATCGAGTGGGTTATCAATATGACGGGTTTTTTAAATGGCTTACAAAAATATATACTTTATGGTCATTTGGAAAAGCAAATAATACTCACCGTGGGAGTGTTAAAAGGAGATACTTTATTTATCTTCAGTACAGCAAAGAGCACATGCGTAGGATGATGCAATCGGAGTCAGAATGAAGTAATGCGCTCGGTGGCGTCGAGTCTACTTCTCATTTTATCGGAGCTGTATATAGGAGTGCGTTCGTTGCAGTGCAGTATGAAAACTCGTTTACATTTACGCCACATTACCGTCCCTTCATTGACTGTTTGTCACGTTATATGTCCAGACGATCCGGGAAGCGAACGACGCGACTAGATCTAGTCTTCACCGTAGTCTGAGTTCAGGCAGGCAGCTTGCGGCCCGGGAATATTGAAGCAGAAGCAGACGACAAGCCCGTCCGTGGCATAAGCGTAATGTCATCGTCAGACAACAAGTATGCGGGTTTACAGACTATCGATAGATACAACTCGGCCTTGGCCGCGAACACGAACGACGAAATGCTTCTCCGATCCCTTATTAACGGACCCTTAATGACTTGAAAGGCACGCTCGTAAGGCTGTTGAAGGGCCGGTCTAGCGGAGCGGAGCGCCTCTTCTGATGAAAACACTTGGAGAGGTGGCGAGATCTTCGTGAATGAATGTTGGCCTAGAACCATGTCGGGAAACAGGCCTCGGCTGAAGAGCACTGAAATGAGTTTTGAGTTTACTGACAAACTCGCCTGGGGTAGCCTGTGATGAAGATGGGACCAGACATTCTTCAGGGAGTCGCATAGGTTCACCCAATTCCAGCTCAGCCGCTGTAGCACCAATATCTGGCTTGAAGTTAACGAATCCGTATCATAACAACTGGTAGAGCGCTGCTACAATCGTCGGATTCGTGGCACTCGATAACTGCCTTGAGTTGGCGGTGTAGGAGCTCCACCACACATTTGTCCTGAGGATGGTATGCCGTTATACGAAGGTGTGTAATTTCGAAAAGTCATGCCAGCGATTGAA
The DNA here is from genome assembly GCA_947538895.1 of Neoitamus cyanurus. NCBI lineage: Eukaryota > Metazoa > Arthropoda > Insecta > Diptera > Asilidae > Neoitamus > Neoitamus cyanurus. Next base: position 5,511,291 of record OX384547.1, read on the forward strand.
ACAGCTCAGAAACAAACTGTCGTGCCTGATCCGAGGTGATTCGTAGAGGCACACCGAATCTGGATATCCAAACATTGAAAAGCTCTCGAGACTGTTTTAGCTTCCATGTCAGCAAGAGGATAAACCTCCGGCCATCTAGAAAAGCGATCCACGACGGTTAGACAGTACCTGAAGCCCTCGGAAACAGGAAGCGGACCGACAATATTAATATGGATATGGTCAAATCTAGTTGAAGGTGTTTCAAAATTGCTGAGTGGCGACTTCGTATGGCGATTCATTTTAAAACGTTGACAGGAGACGAAGGCTAGCGACCATTCTTTCAGCATTGATGGCCAGAAAAATCGTTCCGTACAAGTTTCGTCGAGGCCTTGGGTCCAAGATGATTAAGGCCGTGAAGAGTGTTAAATATTCGTTGGCGGAGCTCAAGCGCGATGTACGGGTGGTGGCTTAACCAACTCTAGGCCCGAGTCGGAATTCAGGAATTGATGAAGCTCTGGATCGCGCGCTTAAGAAGTGTCAGGTTCATCAGCCGCAACAGGATCGACAGCAGTTATCGTTTCAACCCTAGATAGCACATAGGCGTTGATGTTGTTCACTTTGGCGACATGACGAATATCGGTTGTGAACTGTGCAATGAAATCAAGATGATTAAATTGTCGTGGGGAGCACTTCTCCGGTTTCTGTTATGATCGGTGACGATCACAAACTGACGTCCTTCAACCATAAAGCGAAAATGCTTGATGGCAGAGTAGATGGCCAGAAGTTCGCGGTCATAGGCGCCGTATTTCGTTGCACCGCGCTGAGTCCTTTCGTAAAGAAAGCGAGCGGCTGCCATCCTCGTTGTAAAAGTTGCTGTAGGACCGCGCCTAACGTAGTATCAGACGCACCCGTAAAAACACCCCAAAGTAGTGCTGGATCGGGGTGTGAAAGAAGCGTTGCGTCTGCTAAGCACCCTTTCAAGACTCAAAAGCCGACACACCTACCTGAGTACACACCATTTGCTTGCTTTCGCTAGACTGCGGTTCCCTCAGACATTCACTGATTGGGACTTGGAGATCCGCAGCTTTAGGTATAAATCATCTGTAGAAGTTCAATGCTCCGAGAAATCTTCTAAGTTGTTTGATTGTTTTGGGTCGAGGAAAGTCTTTGATGGTCTTGACGCGTGACGAGGGTGGACGAATACCGTCTGCAGTGATGGTGTAGCCCAAGAAATCAACCTCAGACAGTCCAAAAGCACACTTTGGAATACTAATCATAACACCATGTTCTGCCAAACGTTGGAAAAAAATTCGAAGATGATCAGTATGCTCCTTTTTCATCGACAGAAGAAAGCAGTATATCATCGAGATAAGGAAACGTAATATCAAGACCTGCTGTAACTTCATCAATGAAGCGTTGCTCAGGCCGATAGTCATAAACGGAAACTCGAAATACCCGAAAGGAGTAAATACTGCTGTCTTTTGTATATCTCCCGGGGGTAAGGGAATTTAATAAAAAGCTCGAATGAGATCGATTCGGGAAAAAACCTTTTATTCTTTAACAAGGCACCGCAGTCCTGGATATTACGAGGTGGGTAATTGTCTGAGATGGTCCAGTCATACATCGCCATATAGTCCCCACAGCGACGCCACTCTCCATTCGTTTTAGGAACCAGGTGTAAAGACGCGGACCAAGGACTTTTTGAACGGCGCGTGTACCGGAAATCAATACCAGTTTGGATATATTATCTATAGCTTCTATTGTGAAAGGTTCTACATGCGGAAAATTATTTTTAGATAGCGCCGTCAAAAGTTATGGCTGTAACTTCTGCGCCCGTAGTCAATAAATTGTGCAGACGCAGCACTGTAATATTTTTTTCTGTTCGGCATTTATTGATGCAATTGGGAAAAATGCTAATGATATTTACCATGCTTTGTTTAGGAAAACCGCAAACACTAATATCTGACTAGCTAACGTGCTCTTATTACCTCCATCACCCACGTCAACGAAAACAATCTCTTTATAGAGTATTAAGCATTTACTTACTAACAATAGCAATTCCTCCATCAGTTTGTTGCAGAAATATGCATATGCCAATATGAGTATGGATGAAGACGAGCAATGTTGTGAGGTAATAACAAATAATTCTCAAAAGATAAATGATTGGTATAATAACTGCTTTATATAGTAAATAGAATGTAACTATATCGAGATGGTGGACGATTTTGACATAGTGGAAACCTCGGCCATCCCAATCAATATGTTGATGAATTTATATTTCGTAAAATATTACTATATAAGCACTACTCTGTTCTTTTCTATCTACTGCACCTTTTACCTGCTTCAAAAGATTCGGTTATGAATCCTGGCATACAATTTAGGTTTTGGTACCATTTTATTATGGTTCGATAATGCGGCAAGAAAATATTACAAGTGTCTCGTACGTACTCATACGCCTCCGGAGAAAGAAAATTTAATGTAAGGGCGAACGAGCGAGTTTCTGGGCTATATTGCTTACTTTTTTTCCCCTCTTTTACTTTAAATACTTAATTGCCTTTCAATTATTGCCTGATTTGTGCTAGTTATTTTGTCAAGGATCTCATCAAGCTGCTCGTTAGTAACATTTTTTTTCTTTAGCTGTTGTAACATATCCTTCAATTTATTATTTGTTAAATTCCTACGGCGGACTTTCTGTTGTAGTCTCTTGACTTTCAGATTGTTTACTTTTTAATTTCTTCTGCAAATCAGAAATTTTGTTTTAAGCATACTTACGTCTGCATCCTTTTTGATTAGTTTATTCGCGGAGTGCGCGCCCTAGCTATTGAGTAAATTAGAATCACCGATATCCAAAAGAAAATTGAAGATAAATTTTTAAATCGAATAAACTCTGGGAAAAACATTTCCGATAAACTGAATTCAAATCAAATTAGGAAATACCCAAAAGCAAAGAACAAAACAAATGTTTTAAAATATCAATTCTCTTATTTAATGCATTAGAATACAATATTGATTCTTAATTAAAAAGCATAGCTTAATTAAAAAGCTTACTTGTATATTAAAATTAGACTTAGTTACTTATTTATATAATACTAAACTTAAAAACTTTCGTAACTAACTAATTTTAAATGTAATAAATCTTTTATAGAGTTGTTAAAGTATTTATTATAAGTATGTAAATCAGAATTTCTTTCTAACAAGTCAGCCCCTCTGAGGACATGTTTTTCAAAACATATACATATATGTAAAGAAATGACATTTCTTCAGTTATAAAAAGTACCTGCCGGCAGAGAAAGCTACCTAGAGTGCCACGTGAAAATTGATAATTGACGTTGGCGTAGAGATTGGGCATTAAAATATTATTGAATTATAAAAGACTTGATATAATTGAGGAGGTGATATTAGTGAACTTTTAAATGTCGTTTCTTTGTATTTCCAGAGAAACTGTTTCTGGTTTATTTTGATCCGCATCCTCAATAATCAGAATAATTATCTTATATATATAATAATAATAATATAACAAATAAGGCGCTGATTTTAGCAGGGGCATAACCACATTTTAAAAAACCAGATTTACACAAAAACTCAAGCGTATTCGTACCATAGATTCCTTGTCTCAATATTTCTATAAATTATTTCAGATAAGATTTCAATGGACTATTTCAAGTTTAAGCCAAAATAATATAATTTCCTCATATGCCACTTCCAATAAAACCGGCTCAAGACTACAATTACCTTATGTGACGATTTTCTATTATACTTGCCTTGTTCATAGGGGCCGGATCATTTTCAATATCGGAGTTTTCCACTATGTCAAAAACGTCCACCATCTCGATATCGTTACATTCTATTTACTATATAAAGCAGTTATTATACCAATCAATTATCTTTTGAGAATTATTTGTTATTACCTCACAACATTGCTCGCCTTCATCCCTACTCATATTGGCTTCAGCATATTTCTGCAACAAACTGATGGAGGAATTGCTATTGTTAGTAAGTTGCTGCTTAATACTCTATAAAAATATTGGTTTATATTTACATGTGTACATCTACGAGCTTGGTATAGATTTTCATAATTATTTACAATTCGACATATTTACCTCGTTAGAGCAAACGTTACTTCCAAATGGCCCCATATTTTTTTGCAACTTTAGTTCCTTCCTTTTACTTAAGGGGGGCGATACATGTAAAAAAAATAAATAAAATCGATTTTTTTTTGCATAAATAGGTGAAATAACATCTTAAAAATATGCCTGTAAATTTGTAGAATGCAATTCGCATTATTTTTCGATTAAAAACTCATTTAAGTGCTCCGCCTCAACTACTTTTTTTTAAATTGGCGGGCAAGATAACTCTAAAAGTTCTCAACCGATTCTTATGAAATTTGGCACACGCCTTCTATATAGTATTAAGTTCTAGTTGAACCTCAAAAATGTAAAAAAAAATTTCAAAAATTACCATTTTTGACTGAAAAACCATCGAAAAAAAGGGTGAAAAAACGGACCCTTTTTCTGAGGCATGCCAATTTACGATTTTTTGGCTTTTTTTTTTGTTGGTTCAATTAGAAGATACATGTTTTATGAACACGCTAAAACCAAAATTTTTGATATTCGATCGCTGTAACAGAAACTAAAAATCCTGCCGATTGATGCCTTTCGCCGCGAGGGTCTCAGGAGATTAGTTACTACGGCGGCCATTTTGAAAAAAAAACAAAAAAATTTATTTCTTGTATTTTAATACATAATGAATAAACATACTGAATATAAAAATGATTCATTTATTCCTCCCCTTTTAAATAAACATCTGAAAAACGGTCAAAATTCAGGCGGTTACATGTGGCGCCCCCCTTAAATGAAAAATATCACTAAGCAAAAAATGTTTGCTACACACTCGGCTATGTTTAGTGGGCTTTGTGGATGAGCAAATCCTGTAGCCATTTTGTCCACATCTCTGAAAATAAAAAAAGTTTTTTCATAGAACACATAATGAATAATGAAAAATTGCAATTATAAATTTAAAAAATCTGATGTAATTATCCTCAATTCAATATTTTTAAGAATTTACGTATATACCCCCTAATTACAACTATATTCAGCGGTCCCTGGTTTGTATCCAAATGACAGCTTTGTGACGAGGTAAAACCCTCAGAAATCCTTTTTTGGACATGAATTTTTAACATAAAATAATAACTATTTTTCTTAAACTCTTCTAAAGTGTAATATATATTATTTAAATATATGGCTTATGTAGGGATCAGCTGTGTTGGTCCGTTCGCTTTGAAATTTTGCAGGTGGCTTCCTATAGGCCTCAAACTAAGGCATGTTAATTATTTAGGGCGGCTGGGCCCTAGTTTGCGAAATATTCAACTTTTAATTTTGACGAAACGTCAAAATCAAAAGTTGCATATTTCGGACAATTCTTCCACTTTCACTGGAATTACAGGTAGCCACCTGCAATTACACTCCCTATTACCCACTTTTTTTCAATTCACTGCACTCTAAACCCTGGAAAAAAAATAATATTAATGAAATATTAAATTGGAAACTCTTACCTGTCAAGTCTGTCCATTGTTTATATTTTATATGTTCTTTTCTTACATTGTCGGTGGCACCCCTGCAATTTGCAGATGGCTCCCTCTGGAATTTCACTAGTCCCTTTTAGATTTGTTAAGAAACATTTTTATTCAAGAATTTCATTATTATTGTTAAATATTTGCAAAATACATATTATATTAATAGAATTTGCCGGGCACCCAGTTCTTTAATAATCTGTCAGTTTTATCTGGTGAAACGGAGGATTTCCAATTGCTGAGATAAATGGCATTGATATATGTATAATCAAGTGAAGAGCCTAAAACTAACGTAAAACACTTGTAGACGCCGCAAAACCAATTTTTACATATGAATTTTTAGTGGAAAGAGATCTCACAAAGTGAAGCATTTGAATTGAGAATTGTCTGCGAGAAAGCATATCGCGTTTTTGACAGCATTTTCTGATTTCTCTGTTGTTACCCAGGTAAACCAGAAAATTTGGTCTCTCGAACTAAACTTTATTTAGGGTGGAATGAAAACTGATTACAATTCGCCATATACTGCCAAACGTTGATATTTTCCTTAACAATTTTCACGGTGAGTGCAATTGTAGTTTTTTTTTTAAATTAATTTAACGCTTCACGCGTTGCAAACAAATGGGGTGTTTATGTTATTAATATGAAACGTGCAATTTATGCAGTTCTACTGTTTTAAAAGCCAATTGTTGTAATTCGAATTTTGTGGGCGCGGTTTTTTTTTTAAATAATCTAGCAGTTTTATCGGGCAAAACGGCGGATTTTCAATTGCTGTGCCAATTGGCATTGATATGTAATATATAAACCTACAACGAACGTGAAATACTTACATACGTCGCAAAACCAATTTTTAGTGGAAATCTCACAAATTGAAGCAGTTGAATTGAGAATTGTCATCACCAAGAAAGCATACCCATGGAAATATGAACTAAGCACGGAACGGCTGTAAGCTATGATTTCACGTACCACATTCCCTGATGGGTTAGAATTGGCTGTGTTCGTATGGTCGCTCAATGCAGGCGTAAATATGAAGACATAATCAGAAGGCGGCAAACTAAGCACGGAAAGGCTGTATCGTGTATAAACCCTGTACATGAGCGACCACCTAAAGATAGCTGCCCCGAGGAATACAGCAATAGCGTGTATGAGGGAAACCTAAATAAGAATTATAGCTTTTCGTGAATGGCAGCGTGGGAACAAGTCCGCGAGCGCTCCCTTTTTGAGGTGCCCTAAAAACTTATGGAAATGTTCCGTTTATGGTCGGAACGAGTGAATTAGGTAATTATTGTTTAGGGCAAGCAATAATTTCCCCAAAATTATGTTGTTTTAACGCAAAAAATTGAAAAACAATTTTGCGTTAAAACACCACAAAGTTCCGACCATTAATGAAACATTTACATGTTTTTAGGGCAAAACACTTACCAACAATCCCCCGCAGGTTCTTGCGATCTCTGCTGATGCTACTGCTGCTGCTTCTGCTGCTTTGGCTTGCCTGAAAATATAAAAATTTTGAAAATATTCAAACCAGAATACCTTTTTTTACAAATAACTGAAACGTCCCACGAGAACTGTCATTTGAGATGTTATTGATAATTTGTAGAAGGTAAATACTACTAACAATTGTGTCTTTTCTTAAGAATAACATAAATAACACTTAAAATTTATAAAATATTTTCGGTGGATTTGTGATGAAAAGCAGAATGCATGTTCTCTTAACGAACGCATGGCGACAAATATCCCAAGATGGGAAATTTTGCATGGAGACGAAGAGAAAGATCTCAAATGACAGTTCTCTTGGGACGTTTCAGTTATTTGTAAAAAAAGGTATTCTGGTTTGAATATTTTCAAAATTTTTATATTTTCAGGCAAGCCAAAGCAGCAGAAGCAGCAGCAGTAGCATCAGCAGAGATCGCACGAACCTGCGGGGGATTGTTGGTAAGTGTTTTGCCTTAAAAACATGTAAATGTTTCATTAATGGTCGGAACTTTGTGGTGTTTTAACGCAAAATTGTTTTTCAATTTTTTGCGTTAAAACAACATAATTTTGGGGAAATTATTGCTTGCCCTAAACAATAATTACCTAATTCACTCGTTCCGACCATAAACGGAACATTTCCATAAGTTTTTAGGGCACCTCAAAAAGGGAGCGCTCGAGAACTTAAGCCGCAGCGTGTAAGTAGATGTTAATCGGGCATAGACATTATGGAAGGAACTTCGGAAAATTTTGAATTGTAAGCCCCTTTCTGATTATGTCTTCATATTTACGCCTGCACTGAGCGGCCATACGAACACAGCCAATTCTAAAGGTAGTGACACAACCAACGCGTGCGTCGCGGCATTGCGTGCGTTGAGATTTATGAAGCGACGCATACGACGCTAGGTAGGTTACAACAGAATATTAAACGTGGCAACTGACAAGCAAGCGACACAGGCAATTTCAGTTATATATTATGATATATCCTACCACTATCATATTCCTATATAACTTCATGCGTATGTATGAATATATATAAATAAAAATAAATGTATAAATACACTCGCGTTTGAGCACTTCTTCTATGAGTCGCTCATCGAATTCCATTTTGCCACACGAGTGACACTTAAAAGTAAGGTTAAGTTGAATGCGCCGCGTTAAAATTTAGAAATTTGCGCAAAGGATGCGACGCGTCGCGTTCGTTGTAACGCGAAGTACAGAACTGCATAAGCGCTTTAAAGCCTGTCATCGCACGCATCGCTCGCGACGCGTTCAAAATTTGGTTGTGTCACCAGCTTTACACATCAGGGAATGTGGTACGCTAAATCTGGCGTAGGTACAGCCGTTCCAGGCTTAGTTCATATTTCCATGATTGGCTTAAGTTCCCTTAGCTGTTTTTTTGGAAATGCCCTAAAACCTTATGGAAATGTTCCATTTATGGTCGGAACGAGTGAATTAGGAAAAAATAGTTGTCGGAAAACAATACTTTCCCAAAAATTATCTTGTTTCAACACCAAAAAATTGCAAAAATCAATTGACTTTGACGTATGTTTTCGAGATATAAAATTATTCAGAGTGGCTATTCGCATCGTCCTTGCTTTGTACAATCGATACAATTGATGATTTTCCTTTAAAAAAATTTTCAATTTGTGGTGTTAAAACAAGCTAAAACAAGATAATTTTTGGGAAAGTATTGTTTTCCGACAACTATTTTTTTCCTAATTCACTCGTTCCGACCATAAATGGAACATTTCCATAAGGTTTTAGGGCATTTACAAAAGAACAGCTAAGGGAACTTGTTCCTCATGATTTAACTTCCCTCATATACGCTGTGCTGTACTCTGCGAAGCTAGCTTTAGGTACTCGCTCATGTACAGGGTTTATACAGCATTCATCCGTTTCGTGCTTAGTGTATATTTCTATGATCTAATCCTGAAAATTTGGTGAACGAACGAAGCTTATATAAATGTCAGTCTTCTGACGTACCTCTTAAAGGAGAGATTTAACCAAATACCATTCAAATAAGAACTGTCAAAACTATAAAATCGAATATATTTATTTCCTGATATTCCTGAATTTGGAGAAATGGGACGACGTTCAATTAGTACCACAAAAAGTGGCAAATATATGAATCCGACAGACCAGGCCCGTAAGTTCTTGAAGTTTGTTTTAAGTGAATAAAAGTTATATATGTATGATTAACTTAGGGAAAGAGGCCAGGAAAAAGGAACTCAAAAAAAATAAAAAACAGCGCCAAATGGTTAGAGCTGCCGTGCTTAAAGGAAAAGACCCCGCACAGATTCTTGACGAAATGGAGAAAATAGACGAAATGGGTATGTTATAATATCACTTACCGGCTTGGTTCAAATTATCTTTTTCCAGAGTATAATGTTTACCAACCATCGCCTTTAAATGAAAAGGTTTTGCGGGAAAAGAGGAAGAAACTTAAAGAAACATTTGACAGAGTTATGCGTCTTTACGTACTGCTTGTATAAAATGGGAGATTCTGTTTTAATTGCTTATAATTATAGCACAACGATGACCCCGAATTGTGGGCAGACCTTAAAAGGAAAGAAGTGGAGTATGAAAAGCGAAGACTAAAAAAACAGCAATACTATGAGAGTGTTAAGCATGCCCAAACCGTTCAAATTGATGAAATCCCCCTTCCGCAGGTAATATTTTAAACTTATTTTAGCTCGAGTGAAATGAGAAATTGGAAACTCGATTGGAAATTTCTTAAACTACGAGTCGGACAACTTTATTACCAATGTACGCTTTGTTCCGTCTGTACAATAGGTAGTCTGTGACTCTAGTCTTCTTGGATATACCGTATGTATCTTCAAATTGAGGCTGGGGCCCAGACGGCGTTGTTGTGACTTTTGTACGAGACGAGTTCATACGGAAGTGAAATTTTACAAGTTCCATATGCCATTTAAAATTAAAATAAAACTAATTGGGAGTTAATTAAGCATGAAGTATTCTGACCATAGAAATATACGCTCAACGGAATGGTTATAAGCCAGATTTAGCGTACCACATTTCCTAATGGGTTAAAATTGCCTGTATTCGTATCGGTCTCGCAGTGCAGGCGTAAATATGAAGGCATAATCAGAAGGGGGACTCTAAAGTTAAATGTCCCGAAACTCCTGCCATAATGTCTATGCCCCCTTATAATCTATTTGTATGCTGCCATTTACTTACAAGCTACGGTTCTTTTGTGGGATGTAAACAAATTAGCGAAGTGAAAAAAAAAATCATTTTCTTAAATTTCTGAATTTGATGAACTCCTTTTAATACAGTTCGATGAAATAAAATATTTATCTTGCTTTTCCATCAATCCACTTACCTAAAAAACGAGTTCCCACGCTGAAATTGCGTGTTGTTGCGACAGCCCACCACAGAACGCTTCATTTCGTAAATTCACGTAAGGTTTTAAAGCCATGGTAGCTGCAATTAAACAATGGGTAAAATAGTATTAAATGCAATCCACAATTATAAATTCAAAAATTTGTACTTTTCTGGTTCAATCTATTCAAACTAGCACAGATTTCAATTGACAGTTCGGTAAAATGTTTTATTAAGTTTTTCTCCTGCACGCTGTTGCAGTACTCCTCTACAAAGCCATCTTTAGATGGTCGCTCATGTACGGGGTTTTCACACCAGACAGCCGTTTCGTTTAGCTTATATTTCTATTATTTGGATCCTCATACCAAATCGAATATTTGCAAATTTAGAGCTTGTGTTGTAACAAATTGAAACCGTACAAACTACTTTCGTGCAAAAATACGAACTTCAGAACAGGGCTACTTACTTTAACTCTTGTCGCTAATAATCCGGAAAACACAAGTTAAAGCGTTGCGTTTGGAACACAGTTACCGCTTAAGTTTTTTTTGTTTCATTGTGTATTATAGGTCAGTTTTTAGTTAGTTTTCGCTCTCCTAGTTTAGTTCCTATTTTAATTATGGGGTTATATCAATATGGTACCTATGTAGCCAAATATAAACCCCAAAATGATTTTTATTAAATCAAAAACTTTATGTAGTTAACTAGCTGAGTTACCCTTACTTCTTCTTCTAGGCTTCTTACGGCGACGCGTGATTGTACTGAGTTTGAAATTACAATAATGCTATTCACACATTTAATTTCTTGTAATATGTATATTATTTGCACTTATGTTACTTATTCACCGGAAAATATTGTTTTATTCTTATCAAATCTCCTCAATCTTTCTTATTAATATAACTTAAGAAATTCTAGATGCTTTATTGAAATCGAAAAGTTTCGTTCGCTCTTCTAGGTCTTTATTATTATTCATATTCAGAAATTGTGAACTGTGCTTCCATTTCTTTTATTTAATGGAAATCTATTCAATTACAAATAGCAGATACGAAAACGGAGAACTCTAGAAATAAAAAAAGCGCGATTTCCATTGTAGATCCGCCATTTTAATTTAGCTATTTCTGCTATATAAATTCAAGGTCTGTACCCTAAGAATCCATAAGTATTATTTTTTGTGATATTCTTTTGAAGTTTAAAATTTTGGATTACCATTATGGGTCCGCCATCTTGATTTTTGAAATTTTGGTGGACTTGAAATCGATGGCCCTAAAGTTTTCTTTGTATTAATTTTCATTCAAATTCCTCGAATTTGAACTACCAAGGCTTCTTAGCTATCAAGGTAATCCGTTCAAGTTTAAGAACTTTGGTAGTCATTATGTTATTAATTTTATTTTATACCGACCGCCTGGCGAAAGGTTAGAGTTGTTTTCATTCCCAGCCCAGGGAAGGACGACTACACTCTAGCCAAACGTTTCAGACGCATCAGTCTAACCTCTTTTCTTCTGAAATGTCTGGAACGCCTGGTTGAAAAGTACAGGGTGGGGTGTTGAGAAGATGTCCGCTCAGTGTTCGTCAGCACGCTTACCAGAGTGGCAAATCCTGCGAATCAGCACTACACGATTTAGTTCAAAGAATCGAGAGTGCGATGGAGCAGGGTGCTTTTGCTCTGGGCGTGTTCGTCGATATTAAGGGGGCCTTTGACAATGCCACTTTCTCCTCCCTGTGTAACGCAGTCAAAGCGCATGGGGTGGACAATGTACTACTACGTTGGATACACTCCATGCTGGCACAGACTACCAATCGCGGATGATACCAGGGCTGAGGTAGGCAGAGTATGCCCCAAAGGAGGCGTACTTTCGCCCCTGCTCTGGTGCGTTCTACTAGACTCGCTGTTGGATGAGTTACAGACTCACAACGTGCACGCATAGGCCTATGCCGCTGACGTGTGTGCACTAGTTTGTGGATACTCACTAAAGATAATTAGCCATAAAGTGCAAAGGACTGGACAGTATCCAGAACTGGTGCGAGAAGCACGGGTTATCAGTGAACCCTAGTAACACGACGCTAATATTGTTTACTCGGAAAAGAAAACTGAATAACCTTAAACTCCCAATATTAAAGGGTGTCACAATCCAACTCTCCACTGAGGTTAAGTATCTGGGGGTAATCCTTAACAGCATGCTCACTTGGAGATGACATGTCGAATAAAAATCCACCCGAGCATTAAATGCCTTTTGGCAATGCAGGCCGGCCTTTGGGAAGACATGGGGTCTGAGACCAGCGGTGGTCTACTGGCTATATACCGCTGTTATTAGACCTATCATAACTTATGCGTCTGTGGTTTGGTGGGTCAGAACAAGAAAAACATTTACCTGTACGATCCTAAATGGAGTACAGAGAGAGGTGTGCATAGGGATCACTGGGGCTTTCAGTTCCACGCCTGGTACAGCTTTCAACGTAATGCTGAACTTGCGACCACTTGACACAATCCAGGAAGAAGCAATGAAGACAGTCTGTCGTTTGAAGGGACAAAGACTCTGGCACGACAACCACAGAAACACAGGAAGATTGGTGTCTGCTGCGACAGATCCTATCACCCGCTCGAAAATTGTCCTGGAATGTAAGAAACGACTGCAGTCGGTTGCTCACTACAATGGAGTCTCTCTTATATGTGTTCCTAGTCACCAAGGTAACGAGGGTAACGAAAACTCTGATAGCCTAGCAAAGGAAGGCGCGAAATGCAGCCCCTGTGGACCGGAACCACAGATTGGCGTGAATTCTGCAATAATGAAAAAATGGATAACTCGGCACATGGAGAAAATCCATTCGCAGAGATGGTCCGTGTTACAAACTTGTAGACACACCAAACTTTTTATAGGTCGTCCCGATAAGTGCACTGCAGAAACTCCTGAAATTAAGCAAGAAACAATGCAGCAATCTTGTAGGGATTGTAACAGGGCATAATACATGCGGCAAACATCTACATACCCTGGGAATCGTCAGTGTCCCTACATGCGCGTCGTGCGGGGAGGACGAGGACAGCGCAGAAAACTTTCTCTGCGATTGTCCCGCGTTCTCCCAAGCGCGCCGCACTGTATTCGGTGCTGACGTATTGAGGATGGAAGAGATCTGTCCTCGACCCCTATCCGAGGTTCTTCAGTTCATCAGAACAACGAAGAAGTTCGGCTAGGGTGGGGGCAGAGTACAATGGACCGTTTGTCTGAGTGCTCGGGGCTTCTTACAAATTACAAATTACAGTCATTGTGAGTCCGGCTATATTAAATTTTAGTAAGATTGAAATACATATCTCCTTAGTCTTTCTTATATTTATGTTCATTAAAATTGCTTAAAGTGAAGGAATTTTGGTAGCCATATTGGATCTGCCATTTTGAGTTTTACAATTCCTATGGCAGATTTGAAATCAGTGACCCCGAAAACTCCGTGTTAAGGATTTTCATGGTAATTCCTTGAAGTTTAACTAATTTAATAACATAACTAACCGGTAGTCATCTTGGAGCCGCCATTTTGAAGCCTTGCACTTTATCAAAATAATAAATAGATTATATGTTTAGTTGGACTATGTACTACTTTGTCTCAAAAAATGAAGTCTATCCAATTAATTTGAGTTCAAATTATTAAAATTCAGATTTTTTGATATTTCGCTGATCTACGTTTAAATTTCTATATCGTCCCTCTACCTTTTTGGAAAGGTGATAAGATGTGTAATATAATAAAAATTAAAAATGAAGGGTGTATGAAATTGTATTTACAATTCCTTTAAAATTCCGCGGAAGCTTTTCTATGTATAAATTGGTATATTCTTTCTCTACTTGGACGTGTACCTTTATGGCAACAAGATAAGAAAATTCAATAAAAATTAAAAAAGAGGTGCATTAATCACATTTCGGCGAAAAATTATGAAAAACGTGTAATTTAGGAAGTTTTAGATCTTTTTTTCACTTTCGCAAGTGACTGTACCTACAGTGGGAAAGGTAGATCAACATTGGTGGCATATTAAGATAGTAGTTGTTTGGCGTGATTTTAATGTTACTGCGTGGGGTGGATCAAAAAATAAAAATAAAATAATTATGTGAATTCCGAATTTATGTATCACCCTGTTACTCGAAAACTATGCAAAATCGCGAAACATACATGGGGGAAATTCGGATACCCCTCAATATGAGGCACTTAAATTTTACCTTTGGACGTTGCTTCTCCAGCCACCCTGTATAAAACTTCGTTTGTCAATGAGCGTATGTACCTATATATATATATATATATATATATAAACTATTGAACCTGTTAGCAAAGTAACAAGTTGGAAGAAAAGAAACACATTTAATATAGCAAAATTATAATCGAACTGTTCACAGTCGGGATGCACGTCTGTCCTGTCCGAGAACCAGTGCAAGAAGGGGCGAGCATCCGTCATGATCTGTCATAGCAGGAACAAAAGAAGGTGGCGGCGCTGTTAGCGATAGATAGAGCACGAAGTTCGAAAATTGATCTGCTCCAACACTCCTCAATTTTTACGCGCTGAAGGAGGGTCAAAACCCAGCCCTCCGCAACACGTGTCGTGCTTTGCATATGAGAGGGCCTTGGGCCTTTGTAAGCACGTCCACGGCCATGTCCTCTGTCGGAACATACTTCAGGGTGATATCCCCATTTCCCAGGGCATCCCGAATAAAATGACGCCTGATGTCTATATGTTTGGACCTAGAGTGATGCACTGGGTTTAAAGCGAGATGAGCCGCGCCCTGATAGTCATTACACAAAATGACAGATGTCATATCGTCGACTCCAAGCTCTGGAAGGAATTGGATGAAGTGGATTACCTCCTTCGTCGCGTCGGTTAGGCCCAAGTACTCGGCCTCTGTTCTGGAACACCACGAAATCGCTGCTCCGGCCAGGATGAATGCCAGTGTATGACCTCCTGCCGTCAATACAGTTGCCCCAGTCGGCATCGACGTAGCCCGTCAGCTGGTCAAGTTTTGTTGTGTAAGCGAGAGAACGATCCATTGTGCCCTTTAAGAATCTGAGCACACGCTTAGCAGCTACCCAATGCATGCTGTCAAAGCAGTCGCCAAACTGACCAAGTACCTACACGGCTCACGGCATGGGAAATATACATAAGAGCACCTATGAGCTCCTTATAAGAAATATGACCGTCCTTCTCGTGCTTTACTCCCTTTGAGAGCTTCGTCTCCACCACCAAAGGAGTTTTTGAGGACTTACAGTCAGACATTCCGAATCTGTTTAAAACCTCCCGGATATCACCGCTCTGAGACAGATGAATCCCGTTGCACTCAAAACGCACCTCGATGCCCCAATAGTACTTACCGATTGATTTCAGCGTATCATTCAGCTTCATATACCATTGTCTTCCCGCCTGTTTAAGACCATATAGACTTGTTGAGCCGGCAGACATCACCACCACGCTCAAGGTCGGAAATCATGTTTGCAGCTTTCGATGACAAATCCGTACCGTTCTCCTCGATGCGCAGCCTCTGGAGCATTTCCTCGAGCATTTGAGGCTTTACCATGTAAATCTCTGTGTTAACTGAACTGTTGAGGTAAGCCGTAGTTTTAAGCAGCTGAGAAATCTCGAGACCGGATCTCGCCGAAAGGGCAATTAATAGTCTAAAAGCCTTGCGACAGGGGAGAAAGTATCAAAATAATCCACGCCAGGTCGCTGCGTAAACCCCTTGGCAACAAGCCTTGCCTTACGGCGCTCAATGCTGCCGTCTGCAGCGCGTTTGTCTCTCAAGACAAATCTTGAGCCAATTATATTTATAGCTTTTGGTCTCCTCACGATATCCCACGTGTCGCTTCCGATCAAGCATTTCATCTCCTCGTAGATGGCGTCTCTCCACCGTTCCCCGTCCTTACCCGCGAGAGCCTGAGCGAAAGGAGTCTCCGCGTTACACATGCCAACCTCCACGAAATCGTCCTCTCCCTCTTCGAAAGCGGAGTCAATCGGAAAGAACTCCTCTCCCTCAATGAAAGGCGAATCGACAGAATTGTCCGGCCTGCCTTTGGAACAATGAGCATCCCTCGTATCGGTCGGTTGAGAACTCACAAGGGTAGTGGATTCCTCATCGTTCCCAGAACTTGAGGTCGAAGGCACCTGACTGCCGTCGTCCGGAACCATGTTCAACATCTTACTAGGGCATCCTGGTTTGCCCGTACGGATGATTTAGGGCCTCGCCTCCGCTGCGAGTCCTCATCAAAAATAGTTTGCTTCGTGAAAACGACCCCATGGAACATCATTACCGGATGAGGAGCCAGTTCCCGCTGTGTCGTGGCAGTGGATATCATAGAAGTTGTCAATCCTCTCGTTCCCGCTGTCAGGCACACCGACACCCGCATTACTACTTTCGTTTACAAATTTGACGTCCCTAGTGACGACGATTTTTCTCAAATCAGGGACCCATATGCGGTAGGCCTTCGACTTGCCCGAGTATCCCACGAACTTGCTCCCGATTGCCCTAGGCTGGAATTTTCCCTTATTGGGTTGTGTGTCTGAAATGAAAGTCGGGCAGCCAAACACTCTTAGATTTTTAACATTAGGCCTCTCACCGGTCCATGCTTCGATGGGGTGCCTTTATTTATGCTTCCTGTGACGCTCCTGTTGCGAACATAGTTCGCCGTCGCAATTGCCTCCGCTCAAAATAATTGTGGCAGCCCAGACTGGATTAGGATGCACCTTGGTGACTCCGCTAGAGTCCTGTTTTTACGCTCAGCAACCCCATTTTGCTGAGGGGTGTGAGCGGTGGTGAGCCTGCGGCGAATGCCCTCCGCCTTAAGAAGCTTCTCCAGAGTTCTGTTGCAGTATTCCCTGCCGTTGTCAGACTGTATCGCCTTCACCTTCTGTCCCATCTGCTTCTCGGCAAACCTGATGAATTCCAATAACCTTTCGGGATCCTCATCCTTGCTTTTTAAGAAATAAACCACACACCAACGACACCATCAGTCACCGTCATAAAATAGCGTGCTCCTCGTTTTGATAGATCTCATTGCATCACAAAGGTCCGTGTATACAATTTGGAGCCTTTCGAGTGATCTCTTTGTCCTTTTTGGAAAAGGTAAGCGGGTCAACTTTCCGGGGGGACAAGAGCTACAATCCCGATAACGCTGGTCAACCTTGAAGCTCATTCCGCTCACATATCCGTTGGTCTGCATAACTTTGAGATCCCTAAAATTAATATGACCAAATCGACGGTGCCACAGTTCAATTTCGTTCGGTTTGTCATCGGTAACGCAATGTGCCTCTGGCCAACTCTCGTCAAGGTAGAAAACCATCTTAACATTTCCGTTAAAATCACGTACTACTGCCTCAGTTTTCCTGAATAGGACCTCGTGATTTTGATTAACGATTTTGGATACATACCGACACCAAATTTGACCGAAGATCGGAAACGTGTAAAACGTTTTTTAAGTCAATGCCTTTATCAATACCCGCACACCGAACTGTCAGGGGCACTGTTCCACGCGCCGCAACTTCTGCTGTTTGTGCATTGGCCAACCTAATAGTGCAGTTGGACCTTTGATATTCCGTAAAGGAATCCTTATTGTTACATAATTGCGACGTACAGCCACTGTCGAGGCACCATTCGCGGCTGTTTGATGCCTGTGTGTGTTGCCACGCAAAAAAACTTTCGTGAGCACAATTCACACTTTGTCCCTGTTCCTTCTTTTTCTTTGCAAAACACTCAAATTCTTTGTGTCTTGCAGAAGTGGAACTTGATTTTTGTCATTTTCGATGACTTTGACTTACGTGAGTCGTTTTTACCTTTTGCTTTTTTAACGAACATAGCGTCAGATGATACCGCCTGACACGACCTGCGGAACCTCGCATCACTTTTCTCAATGATTTTGATCTTTAGGGATTTTCGGAAATTCTCAAATCTGTCTGGCAAAGTGTATAGTAGCATAATTGTGAGTAGGTCTCCGTTTATATCGACATTCATAGCTTTAAGCTTATCAACTGTATCGAAATATTCTGTCAGATGCTGACGTATGTCACCGTCATCCGCGAGTCCTTGTTGCACGAGCATCTTGAGGAGAGCCGCTTTACGAACATCCCTGGATGTCCCACAGTCTCGATTCTGCGAAAGTTCGGATGGAGTTGAGGAGCTATAATAATGTCGGATCTTGCTTTCCGATCTAGTGTAGTCCATTTGTCAAGACCTGCCGTTCCTGCTCGGGCTCGGAGTTTGGCCGCACACATACTCCCACAGGTCATTTTTAACCAATATGGCCTCAGCTTGGATGCGCCATGTGCCGTAATTGTGTTTATGCAGCACCTCCACACGAAAAGAACTAATGCCTGACGTCATTTTCGCGAACCCAATTTATTCGCTCTATTTGTCCACACTTAACGAGCCTGGGCCCATAATCTGTTAGCAAAGTAATTGAATAGCAAGTTACAAGAAAAGAAACACATTTAATATAGCAAAGTTATAATCGAAATGTTCACAGTCGGGATGCACGTCTGTCCTGTCCGAGAGCCAGTGCAAGAAGGGGCGAGCATCCGCCATGATCTGTCATAGCAGGAACAAAAGAAGGTGGCGCTGTTAGCGATAGAAGTTCGAAAATTGATCTGTTCCAACAGAACCAATTTTAATGAAACCTTCACTATTACTTTCCTTAAAACCTCAGGTGTTATAACGCTACGGCCATAGACAGCTGAGACAGACAATGAGTTGAAAGGTCCGATCAAGCCACGAAAAATTCGTACGGAAACTGTTTCTCGAAAACTCTGCTGGAACAATAAGATATAAATGATTGGCATTGAGGAGAGAAATATTATAATAACATTCACACTATTTACCAGAATAATTAAATATGATATGACTTTAACGTCTAAATTAACTCATAATACGCATTTTTATATAATCTCGCAATAAATTTCCCTTAAATCATTCGCTCTGCATCGCACTCAGCGGCTGGGCCTGGGCTGCTTAATCACATATTGGGCTCAGTTGTTCATGCAGTTTAGTTGGGCAATTATACACTTCATCATTTCAAGGAAATTGTTTGTCTGAATGTATAGCACTTCCAGTGCGGGAGAACTTGCTTTCAGAATAAATCGAAAATTCCCTGAAGTTGTATTAGGAATGCATTAATATTTTTTACTTATAAGGAGTCAAACCATTTAGCGTCGCATTATGTTGAAAACTTTCATGGAGCTGTTATACAGCCTTGGCCAAACGTATTAAGCCACCTATTGAATGTTGGGTTTCTAAGGTAAACACAGAGTGGCAATGAAATTAAGTTACACACATTTATAAGAAAGTATTACACGTCAAATTTATTAATATTTTGTAGCCCCCCATCCCCCCCTGCCCTTATTACAGCATATTTGGTAAACCACAAACTAATCTTCTACAATCTTCTGTGGTAATTTTGTTCCATTCTTCACGTAGAGCGGTCTTCAAGCTGTCTTTGGTTGTTATTTGATGACTCCTGATCCTAGTCTTTAAAGTAGACCACAAATGCTCAATCGGATTTAGATCTGGTGACTGAGCGGGCCAATCCAAAAGCCGAATGTTATTTTCCTCCATCCATTGGGTTGTTGTCCGAGATGTGTGACAGAGAGCATTATCCTGTTGAAATATCACTTCGTTGTAATCCCCTTCTCCAAATATCCTCCGAAACGACGGCTGAAGACAAGACTCTAGAACATTTATATACTGTTGACTATTCATGCGACCCTCACACACGAACATTTCTCCCACGCCGTTAGCCACCATGCAGCCCCAGACCATGATGCTGCCTCCTCCGTGTTGCACAGTAGGTACAATACATTCTGGGTTGTATTCTTCGCCCACCCGTCTTCGTACAAACGCTGCACCAGGAGTTCCAAATATCTACCAAATCAAACAAAATTAAGTTGTGGATTAAATACCATAATGAGGCCTAATAAATTTCAAATGTGTCAAATTGATTTTTATCGTATTAAGCAACAACTTACTTGAAAATTGGACTCATCAGACCAGACCACCTTTGACCAATCTTCTTCTGTGAAGTCCATATAACGATGAGCCCATTCTAGTCGTTTTTTTATGTTCTTTTTGGAGAGCCATGGCTTTTTCCTCGCTTTGCACCCCCTTAGACCAGCATCCGAAAGTCTTCTTCTAACAGTCCTTGCCGATATTTGTCGTCCTGTATCCTCCGACACTGCAGCAGCCAACTCTGACGAGGTTTTTTTCCGATTTCTTAGAGAGGATGGAATTAAATTTCGATCCTCACGAGAAGAAGACGCCCTTTTTCTGCCCGATTTCGGCTTGTTCTCATGAGAACCAGTAATCGCAAAACGTTTGAGAGTATGGTCAACAGCACCACGTGAACACTTTACGATTTTCGCTATCTCCCTCTGCGATTTACCTTTCGCGTGCAAAAATTGGATCCTGATCCTCTAAGTCAATGTCAACTCACTTGTTTTCGGCATGTTGGTTCAACAACTATTGTCTTAAACACTTCACTAACAATTAACCACGTTTTGAACTTTACCTCAGAACTTAAGGCCTTATAAACTGCAACTGATTCATTTATTGAAAAATCCTTAATTACCCATCGTTAAGGAGAAATCCTTAACTACCCGTCCTTCATCCTTTTCTGAGTTATTTTTAATACCTAATTATGACTTTCTACCTGTGACTGAGGCAATAAAAGTGATAACGAGGTATTTTTGTACTTAGTTTTTACATAATGAGAATAAATGAGGGTGGCTTAATACTTTTGGCCAAGGGTGTATATTCTGAATAAAACCAAGGTTGTTGTCTGCGAATTTCGTTTTTTCTCCACGGCTGTAAGCGGCGTGCGGCAGTGTTTTTATTTTCACATCCCAACAGGAAACAGAGCGCTTCAAATGCCGTGTAAGAACTTATTTTTCTGATGCACTAAGCGCTTTTTCACTGTGCCCAAAAGTCTTTCTTTTAAACATTGCATGTCCGCGGAGGCAAGCATTCTTTTTCAACTTTTGCCAAGTGCTCATATTGCGCTGCTAATCAGCGCTCATATTGCGTCTCTAATCAGTGTTTTAATTCCAATACATATATCGAAGTGATTTTGTAGCATGCTACCTTTTTGCTTGAATAACGCGCGTATTTCATATCATCATATCATTTCGTATCAGTTGAATTACGTGGAAAAATTCTATAATAAATTTTTCACCACACGTGCAGGGTAAGTGGTACCTTACCGCACGGGTTTCCATGCGGTAAATCATCAATTAACCACGGTGCGGTAAGTAGCTGATTGCCCACGATGGCTATTAACGCACTCGCTTCGCTCGTGCGTCTAACACCGCCATCGTGGGCAATCGGCTACTTAGCGCACCGTGGTTAATTTATGAGTTACCGAATGGAAACCTGTGCGGTAAGGTACCTACTACTTACCCCGCACTCGTGGTGAAAAGTAGCATACGTAACTCGGGCGGTAAGTAGCCGAGTGCCCATGATGGCTGTTAACGCACTCGCTTCGCTCGTGCGTCAACACCGCCATCGTGGGCAATCGGCTACTTACCGCCCTTGTATCGTAATATACTATGACGTGACGGCCGTTTTCATAAATGCAAAGCTGCCCTGCAATTGCAGTATTAAGCTTAATGTTGTAAATTGCTAAATACTGCGATTGCAGGGCAGTTTTGCATTTTTTACAATAATGAATTCCAAATCGCACAAAGCATTAAAACAACTTCGCAAGGCAACACTTTACTCCTTCACAGCTGATAAACAAGTGGGACCGGAATTGACAAGTTCATACAAAAACAAGCATAATGTGATAGGACCTATACTAGGTAGATAAATAGATAGATAATTTATATTCGACTATATGTACATATCCATTCTTCAGTCAAGCGCTAATACATTATTAGTCACGTTTGGCCCAACATTTTCCTATGTATTTCTAGATGTTTCATACAAACGAGCCATTCTAAATGAGATATATATTTTTTCTCCATGCAAGCACCATAGTTAAAGAGTCAGCTTAGTTAAAGTTACTGCTGGTGATTTTCTGTATGTACATTGTACATATTTAATTATTGTAGTAATAAGCAATTTAATGAAGCGCTTATAATAAATAAATAAAAGGCCAGTTCATGGTTCACAATTGGACACGGTTTTCCATGCGCCCATCAGCAAAGAATGAAATAAAAGTTATTTCATATCCATTCCATTCTCGACATTTTCGCTCATTTCTCCTCAAAGTGTGTTTTCTTTTTATTACAATAATATTATTTGCCCGAATTCGACTTCGACTGTACATATTTACACTATCATGCCGTTGAACCAATTTGATGAGCGTGATGTCACAGATTGTACGAGAAGCGAATGAGAAGAAGGGATGATGGGTTGAATTAAAGTTAAGATTCCGCTTAGATTCTTATTGGAACTGCACCCTTGATTCAGCTATAAGAAGAGACAACGTTTTAATAGGGAATAATCGACCTGAGTGAAGACTTTATCCTTCGCTTTTAGCAAAGCTCTTATAGACTGGCGTATTTCTATTTTTAATAATTATATATCCTTTTTGTTAAATAAAATAAATTATATAATACTTAAAAGTGAAGTAAATTACATATGTATATTCATCCACCTATTATCTTAATATTCAGGTTCAGCGTCAATTTGCGAAACCAAGTCACAATCAGTTGAGGTAAAGCTACATATTCTGAATCTGTTGAAAAGTAGCATATGAGTTGGAAGAAATGGAGTTGTCCTTGGTTTAACGGTCTATACGGGTATTTGGTATTTCTTATTGCATGTATTCATTTTTCGTGAGGATTTAAATTTTCGTTAAAGGTTGTGCTTTCTTTTCACTAGCTAATAGGTGCCGGAATGAATAGTCCAAAATTCTCCTTTTTTTAACAATTCAATATATTCAGGTTACAAACAAGTTTACTAATCTAATTACAGGTATCGATTTGTCCAGGATACTAAATATAATTCATAAAAATTGATGTACTTCCCTGTAGTTCGCTTTGGTCTTTTGAGTTGACTTTTAAGGAGGTTTACTGAGGTGGATCCGTTGAACTAGAAAGATTATATGCTGGTGAATTAGAATATCTGTGGGAATAATCACATTACTACTCTGATAAGGAAGTCAGATTAGTTTTCTGATATAGGCAAATTAGTACTTTGCTAGGGAATCAGATTAGTTTTCTAATATAGGCAAATTAGTACTTTGCTAGGGAATCAGATAAGTTTTCTGATATGGCTATCAGATTAGTTCTCTGATATAGGCAAATTAGTACTTTGCTAAGCACTTTTAAGGATTAATTCTCCTTCCTCAGCCTTGACCGAGATCAAACATTATTCTAATTTCTTATTATATATATGAATACGAATTTGTTGACTTTTGATCCAATTTCACCTGTGGTAAATTATTGCAGAGCCTGCTAGACGGTTTGCCTTGGCAAGTAGTTGTGACAGGTTCTTGTCATAGTGTGCCATAGAAAGGATGACTTCGGTTTTCAGTAGTAAACTGTAAATAGTTTTATGTCTTTCCTTTTCTTTTGAGTGATAGGCCCAAGGAGCTCCGTTTGCTGTGCATCCTGCGAATCCCTGGTGAAAAAATTTTAGCGTTGAAGATCCGTGATATGCAGACACCCTCCGCCCCCCAAAAATGGTAAATTTTATTGTGTGAAGACTTACCCTTACTATGCGTAAGGATTTTGAACTTCCTATCTCCCTTCCTTATGAATTTTAGGGCTGTACCATCCTGTTGGAGGTGTAAATAGTACCGTCGCTTAAAATCTTGTCCCAGGGAAGTTCGTTATCGGAGGGCACGGCAGTGCCCCCGCCAAGTCGAGCGCGAAGCAAACACTGCCGTACCATCCTTTATTGGAACCATTTCGCCGCATTTTCAGGCCCCTATTTGAGAACCTCTGGATAAGACCAGAGCGCAGAAATTTTCGTCATCCAGTAAGCTATAATCACATACTTAAAATCCAAAATTTAGTTCCGTAGTTAAGCGAAAGCAAAGTTTCGCATTTATGACACTCACTCACTCACTCACTCACTCATGATCATCAGAATAGAACTAGTACTTCCCAAAAACTCAGAGAGCTGAAATTTGGTACAGAGTTAGGGTTTAATGGCCACATAAAGGGAAAACTATAAAAACTAGGATAATCGAAGATCTGGAGTACCTGGTGACCCTGATTAGAAAACACAAGAGCCCAACCAAACTATTAGAGATCGACATACCGCCTTTACAAAAAATATTCAACTTGGTGGGCCGCTTCATTTGATGTCAAAAATCGAAGGTCTGAAGTATCTGATGAAGAACCCTCAGCTGGTCTCAGCTGTATTAGAGATATGGTAATGCCCCCTTCTACTATTGGTAAATAAAAAAATCGACTGTCAGTGCAAAAATCCAGCGTAGTGGGACACATCTTCTAATCTAATTTAATCTAGCCTATAGCGTCCCACTGCTGGGCGAATGCCTCCCCTTCTGCTTATAGCGTCCCACTGCTGGGCGAATGCCTCCCCTTCTGCTTTTAATCTGACTGTATTATAAATCAATATGCCCACGTTTCTAGAAAAAGAAGTGAAATCCCACCAAAAAAATTCTGTAAAAAACTAGCCAAGTCCCGATGGAGCTGCTTGTTTATCTCTAAAAAGTAATGAAATCTAGACAAAGTCGTGCCAAGTCTAAGGTTCCTTACTGCGATTTCTTTATTATTATAGTTAATGTTGTGTGACTTGGCCGTTGAAGGGTACACAAGGTACAAAACCAGGTGCTCCATGACACCATTGCACCAATCTGTCGCCAGAACCGCTACCCATTGACAATATAACATTACGTGTAAACAAAATTGACTTGTACCCACTAACGTATAAAGAATGTTAAAACGCCTCACACATTTCATCTTGGGGACTATATCTTGTTGCGTTAGGGACTTCTTCTATTTCCCAGAATTTGGTTAAGCTGTCTTCTTCTGCGTGTATATTTGTACCAAGGTGAACACTGAACGTTGCTATGTTACTTCGTGTGTCTGGTATCGATCCCATTAGTATCCATCCCAAATGCGTATTTTGGATTTATTTATTCATTCGCTTAATACAAGCTACAAACAAACAAAAATATACAAATGGTAACTTAAATTAAACTACAAACTAAGTAAAGGGGAAGAAGCCAAAGAATTGGGACGCTATTTTATTAAAATTAATGTAAACGACAACAAGAAAAAGGGGCAACATTCGTGTAAAATTTAAGAGGTGTGGTGCAGGTGAGAAGGCAAGAGAGATTTGCTCAGGTGGAAGGCAAAGGAATGGAGGGAGTTGGCTTTCCGAAGCATACGGGGTGAGGGGTTGAGAAAGGCCATAGTTAGTGCGGGGGTGAAGTGCCGATCTAAGGTAACGGCGATTGGTGTGGAGATAAATCCGCTGAAGCAGTCAAGGGCAGTCAATGTCGCCAGAAAGTAGCTGGTGGATGAAGGTAATACCTGTAGAGTCGCGTCGCTTCCATAAGGGCTCCAAGTCGATCAGCATCAGGCGATTTTCATAAGGGGAAGATTAATACGATCAGACCAGGGAAGCGGTCGTCAAGCAAATTGAAGGAACCTTCGCTGGACTGCTTCAATCCTGTTGATAGATTGAGAGGGAGACCAGACTTGGCAAGCGTATTCAAGGAGAGGCCCGACGAACGAGATGTATAATAAAAATTTAGCTACGTAGGGATTACGGAACTCTTTAGACCAACGCTTCACAAAGCTGAGTGCAGAGTTGGCTCTAGCAACCACACTGTCAATGTGATCACGAAAGTTTAGTTTGGTGTCACAAATGACACCGAGATCGCGAAGGGAGGAGGCAGTCGTGATAGGTTCATTATATAACAGGTAAACCCTAAGGGTAGAAGAAGGGCGTTTGCGGGAGTAGGTAATGGATTGGCATTTGCAGACATTGAGTTTGAGGGAGTTTTTATGGCACCATAAACTAAAATTGTCAAGATCGTCTTGAAGCAGTCGGAAGTTCGTGGAGGAGGAAATTAGTTTGGAGATTTTCATATCATAAGCGTAGATGGAAATGCCAGAGTACTTAATAATATAATCGACATCATTAATGGCAAGAATGAAAAGCAACGGACCTATGTGGTTACCCTGAGGGACACCCGAATTAGCCACGAAAGAGTTGGAGGAAGTAGAGCAGAAGAGGACCTTATACTGGCCTTGATCAAGAAAAGACTTAATCAAAGAAAGGAAAAGCTGATTGAAGCCAAGGGAGCACAGTTTGAAGAGAATTAATTTATGTGTGATTTTATCGAACACTTTACTGAAGTCGGTAGCAAAAACGTCGACTTCGTCACCATTCTCCAAGGCGCATAGTGTTCTAAAGACGAAGTTGGTTAAGTTGGTTGTGGTTGATCTACCTTTGAGAAAAGCATGCTAGGAAGGGAAAAAAATTGATTTACAATGAAAGAGTATACAATCGTAAACAATGCGTCGAAAAGTTTGGGTACACAGGAGAGTTTGGCAATAGGACGATAGTTGGAACTGTCGCTCTTGCAGGCCTTTTTATGAATGGGGATGATGAATTGATGTCTTTCCACCTTGCAGGGAAGATTCCTTAGGTGATGGAAAGTTGAAAAATTGAGGAAAGGGATCCAATCAAGTGTTGAGTGCACTTTTTCAGGACATTAGCGGGAATGCCGTCGGGGCTTGGACTGAAGTCATCAGCAAGTGCAAAGATGGCGGAGGCGACTATTGCTGGGTTGATGAAGGCAAGGGAAGTCTGGGCACAGTAGCGTATGAAATTGAAATAGCTAGCATCGAGCACGGAAGATTCTCACTGTAAGATTGGCTGAAGTAGTGAGCGAAGAGGTTAGCTATTCGGGTCGGAGGAAGACGTATCACCCAGTTTGTGTTGAGGGGTAGCCACTCATTTTCTTTTGATTTGATGAATTGGTAGAAGCGTGTAGGATCAGATATGAGGACGGATTGCATGCGTTCGAGATATTCAAGATAAGTGGATTCGCTGAGATCAGAGAAGCCACAGAAAGGTAGTTAGAGATGCCAGGATCGGAGCGAGATAAGAGATAGGCCTGCCACAATTTGTTTCGCCTGTTGCGAAGGGACCGAAGTTCTTTAATATACCACGGAGGAGATCAGGAATAGATTGGGTCAGGCAGGCGAAGAGTTCAGTATAGAAAAAGTCTAGGGCATCGACTACAGAAGGTAGTGAGTCGGTTGTGGAGGAGAGGGAGGAGTGGTCAAGTAGGTAATTTAATTTCTCAAAGTCGCCTATTCGGAAATTGAAGTACGTAGATTGCTACTTAGGCCTTGAGATATGGCAACACCAGTGTGAATATGTCAAATCTGACATTGTCATCGTTAAGGTTGCCATTTTTAATGGTACGTACTCAGAACGTTGTGTCATACGAGTGATATCTGTGTTGTTTTTTGGTATATATCCCAAAGAGTAGCTGGCTCTTAATACTTTAAATATGGCGGGGAGTAGCTGTTACATACCGTGCTGTAGAAGAGCCGGGAAGATATCTCGCCCTGGAGATTTGTAAGGTTTGAAAGTATTGATGGCCCACTTCACCTTATTGGGAGTAAAAATTTTCCCTACAAGACTTTTGTTTCTGTTTAATGATCGGTAGTCGGGTATACCGCTCAAGTCAGGAGCTTAATTGTCATTGTTTATTATATGAGAGCTTAGAAAGGAGTTTGATTACTTCCTCTCCGCTCTCGGTATAGGTTCCATCTTGTTTTTCGAGGGAGCCTATACCATTTGAGTGATCTCTAGATAATACCTTATGGAGCCTGGTTGCCGCGAAAAACAGGTCGATTCCTTCGCAAAAAGTTCTGCAAGTCTTTCTCTTTGACGTTTTCAATTTACTATTATAGTTTGTGAGGGCCCGTTTACATTCGGCTCAATCCCCCGACCGTTTAGCTCCATTAAACAGCTTTTTGGCTTCGGCTCTTTTCTTGTCCAGTTCCTTGTTCCACCAGGGCACTGTTCGCGTGCCCATTTTGTTTTTCACAGGGCAACTGGTTTCGAAGGCCGTCATAATAGCTGTTTGAAATTGATACAGGTCTAGTTCCTCAGCAGTACTGATGTGATTGCTGAGGCTGCCTTTAGGAGTTCTCTATAGAGTTCCCAGTCAGTCATCTGAGGGACCCTGTGCGCCTCATTCTGAACTTGACAGTCTTAATGTCGAATCTTATATGCATATGGTCCGACATGGAGGATACATGTCATCTGTGTATCTTGGTGCCTATGAATGCGGTTGAGAGAGTTAGATCTAAAACCTCTTGCCTAATTGCATTCATGAAGGTGGGTTTGTGGCCTTTGTTGATTATTCCTAAATCATTTGTTAAAATAAAGTCGAAAAGGTACTCATCCCTTGTGTTGGTGTCGGCGCTCCCCGCGTTAGCGTCACATCCCACCAGTAGTTGCTTCCTCCTTCTTTTGCAGTATCTCGTCTGGTGTTGCAGCTCGCTCGGCCATAAAACTAGTACAAAATTTCCTCTCCGAACGATGTTATGTTAAGTTGTTAAGGTTGAGAACTTGCTATCGTCTCCAGCGTGTTTTAATTCTGGTGTTCCTCAGGGATCCATTTTGGGCCCGTTGCTGTTCAGTCTCTTAAATAATCTACCCATGTATGTATTCAGTTCACCTATATGCTGATGATGCTCAGTTTGTATCTCAGCCGACCAGTTTACTTACGAGCCGCCAGGGTTTACTTGGGGATTGTCTTGTACGATTTAATCAGGATACACAAATCATACATGAATGGTCAATAGCTAATTTCCTAATACTTAATCCGTCTAAGTCAAGCTGTCTTCCTGTAAACAGAGGCGATTTAAGTCAAATTGATCTACCCCCTGTTGTTCTTAACGGTACTGTAATTCAGTATGTGGAATCTATTAAGAATCGGCGTGGCTATGAACTCTAAAATGAACTGCTGTGGTTACCATACGCTCGATGATGAGCAAAATCTACGGGTCGCTTCGGCAACTGTGGATCACATCAGGCGATGAGCCTTCCATAGACTTCTAATAGAGAATTATTTGTAGTAGTAATTTGCGTGTGTCATTTTCTTTTCTTATTATTTATTTTATGTTTTTATTTTTATTTTCTATCCTGTCTATCTTCTCACTTTTTTGCAAATATTTTAGTGATTTGAATTCCTTGAATTAATAAGTCGTTTTTAATGACATTTTTAAAGATTTATTTTATTTTTTTTGATGAATTTATTCCATGAAATGTAGTACTTCATAAGATTTGGTAATCTTCTGTACTGTTGAAATATATGATTATTATTAAACTTTTCCCTGACTTTAAGATTAATTTTGGGCAAAGTCCTATAGAGATATTTGAGCATAATCAGTCCATAATTAAAATAATTGCAAAAACAGCTGAGATTCAAAGATTAAAGTATATAAATATTAAGTATCATTATGTAAGAGACAAGGTAGCAAAAGTAATTGTAAAAGTATGTTACATAGGGACTAAAGGGCACATAGCTGATATGTTCAATAGCTCATATGTGCAATATATAAAGTTTAAAACCGTGTATTGTGTGAAAACGCTGTAATTGTATTATTGTGAGAGGGTGTTAAAATAAGTTACAATAATAAATTTACGAATATCAATTGTTGGATCCCATACCGCCAACATAAAACAAACGCACAAGCGCAGCGGGTGCATCAGATTCTTCGAGCATGAAAATGTGCTGATTTGGCATTTCAGCTGTCATAGACGCTCAGCACGGCTGCCAGTGCAGCGAAACCGTGTGTGCATGACCTCCTGTACAGCTGATCGGATTACTCGTGTAAGTGGTATTCGTCCGATGCACTTGTGCATGAGCATACTTAGCAAAATTAATCAGGCATTTTTGTACCTCTGAATATTATGAGGAGGAATAAAGTGCCAGAGAACAACCAACCGATGAACATCTAAACTTTTACTTGATTCTGATTATCATCCACTTGAACACATTTCGTCACATCATTGGTACAAGCACCAGCTGTGACGTATCATTCCCGCGCGCATTAGGTGTTACGTTTAATGCAACAGGGCTCAATAAGTCAAAAGAGGCTTTAACATTTGGTGACACCGACGTGA
Source organism: Neoitamus cyanurus (assembly GCA_947538895.1). Classification (NCBI taxonomy): domain Eukaryota; kingdom Metazoa; phylum Arthropoda; class Insecta; order Diptera; family Asilidae; genus Neoitamus; species Neoitamus cyanurus. The sequence continues at coordinate 5,541,732 of OX384547.1, forward strand.
TCGCCGGCATATAAGCGATCATAAGTGCTAAGCGTTTAGTGAATCAGGGCAGTGTCCCAGAAGATTGTTGGACAGATTTGGGGAAGATGGAGGTCCTTGCCAATCAGCAAGACGCCACAGGACAGGCCATTCAACAATTGGTCAGCAATTTCAACAAAGACTCAGCTAATCGAAAATCATCAGCCGCTTATTACCAGAGACGGCTGACAGAGCTACAAAAACTCTGGAGCGAGTGTGACACTCGACACAAGAGTTGTGAAACCACAGATTCTGATGAAGAGAATCAATACTTCCTAAGGAATTATTACACAGCAATCTCTCACCTGGTTCTCAAATACGAGACACTGTTTAAGGCGAAGATTGAGGCGTTCATACGCGAGGAAGCAAGCACTTCCAAAACAGCACGTTCAGCTGAGCCAGTTTAGGTTGTAAATATTCCAGACAAGCCGACGTTCACTCTGCCTGATGCTGAGGAGTCGGTTATCTCGGACAATACCCCAGTATTCACATCAAGTGAATTAATCAAGGCCATTAGAAGGCAACAAGGGGGAATGGCTGCCTTGACACAGTTGTTGGAGAGGACTAGTCAGATTACACTCTCCACGCAATCAATCGATAGTGGGGTAAATTAGAAGAAGGCCACTCTCAAATTTACGAACTCTGTGAAGATCCCGACAACATAGAGGAATATGTCAATTTGGACAGTAAAGTACAAGACACAACAGTTCTTTTTTTTCAAAGATTGGATGAACTATCAGCCAAACCGCCTGGGCTGCCGCAATTGAACACTAATGCAGTTGTATCAAATGTGGGAGCATTCGCGACGTCTCAGATGAAGCTAACAAGGATAGCATTGCCCATTTTCAATGGTGATTACCTACAGTGGCGCCAATTCCATGACCTATTGATCTACCTAGGTGGTGCATAACTAGAACATGGGAAGGTGTCTAAAAATGTGGTATTTCAAAACTAGTTTAACAGGTGAACCGGAAAAACTCATCTGACACTATACTATTTCGGAGGAGAATTACAGCGCGGCATGGGAGACGTTAGTGAATCGTTACAACAACACAAGAATCATTGTAACGGCACTGTTGAATAAATTAAGTTTGCAGATAAGTATCGAACAGGAAGGTGTACCGGTAATAGAATTATCCATCCATAATAGTTTATTTATTAATGAAGAGGCCCGACAAGACAACACACGTCCTATTCGAGCAATCTCTCGAAAATCCAAGGGACGTCCAAACATTAGGAAGGTTACTGAACTTCCTCGAAAAAGATTCCATTTCCTGGAGGCCATGGGGACTAAGGGAAAACACAATGAAGAAGGGAACCGGAGAACTCCCATTGCAAGATCACTTGCAGCTACTACAGTAAGAACAAACAAGTGTCCTTCATGCAATGCAAATCACCAAATTGCACTTCAAGAACATGCACAAAATGTTCAAAGAAACACAACACGGTGCTACACCTGGATCCAGGGAACAAGGACACAATTGCATGCACACAATGCAGAGTCGCAACAGACTACTCTATCAGCACAGATTCCTGCCGCACAAAAGGGCTTGGTCTTACTCTGATTCAACTCACCAGGGACGGCGGAGCGAACATCCAATGCAGAGCAATAGTCGACTCAGGGTCACAGCTCAACTTCATTATACAAAAAATGGCAAAGGAATTGAACCTTGATAAAATTCCCGATTCTATAGGCATTCAATCCGTGGAGCCTCAGCGTACACAGCATAAAATAAATGTGAGGCTCAGCTCCAACACTACAGGTTTTTCAACAAGGTTGGAAGCATTTGTATTGCAAAAAATCATCCCACAACATCTAACAAAGGACTTAAGCATTGAAGACTGGTCAATTCCTCAGAACATCAAACAGGCGGATCCAGAATTCAACCGACTTTCTCATCGGGGCTGAGATATATCATCAGTTACTATCAGTCGGCCAAATTGGGCTAGGTGACGGTTTACCTATAATTCAAATCACCCTATTAGAATGGATCGTCTGTGACAAAGTAAACAACTTGCTACAACAAAACACATCCTTATGTGGTATATGCAGCGAAGATGAAGCGTTAAGCCAACAATTAGAGAGGTTCTGGAAGTTGGAACAGGACGATTCCCCACGTAAAGCGCTCACTTCAGCAGAAACGAACTGTGACGACCATTTTAATCAGACAACATGCCGAGATTACCAGGGCAGGTTTGTTGTAGGTCTCCCATTCAAGGAACATCAAGTCAGTTTGGGAGAGTCAAATTGCCCTACAGCGGTTCTGGTTATAGGAAAGGAAATTCATTCGAGACCCAGAGCTTAAGCAAAGATATTCCAAATTCATGAAGGAATGCCTTGATCTCAATGTTGGATATTCCTCCACGGAAATCCAAATGTTGTATATTTGCTCACTCAAATCACTCACGCTGAACGGGGTTTTTGTATTGAAACACCAAATTAGATAGAACAGGTGTTTTATTTTGACTTGAATCAACGACAACTCTTATGCGTTGCCTAGCTAACTCCTCCGAAGTGGCTCTATGACGTCTTGTATTCCGGGATTACTCTATGTTCGGCGGACTTTCCTCTTTCACGACTTAAGATTGACTCCCCGTGTACCTTTTAGGTTCAAAGCTTGCGATCAACTCCCTGTGTACCGCTCGCTGGGAACTTCGGTTTTCCTGCCAACAGTTCACAGGTTTTGCTGAGTCCGCGCTTCCCATGCGGCGTGCGACATTGGAATTCGTCGCCGCTTCGTCGTGGGAAACGCTTGCTCAGCACAAATGTTTGCATGCGCGTTTGGCCCAGACGAAATCTGAGCCGTTGCTCGCGTTATCATGTTTGTTCAGGAATTTAACTGCTGTTTCGTTATTGTTAACAGCGGTTAAATTCTCTAGTAATATTATAACAATAATTTAAATATTAAACCGCTACACAACAGTCCTTTCCCCCTTGAAAAAGAGGGTTATTCTTGAGAGACGAATAACTCTCGGGGATAGGACGGTAGTTGAGCTTAATGGAGGAGTGTCGCTTGGCTTACATGTTTTACAAATCTTTGCTTATACTAATATTTACAAATATTTTCCCTCCTAGGGGTATGTTACAAAAATTATACAATCATGTATGTATATACATTTTGCTTTTGTACAATCATTTTTTTTTTAAACAATAATTATTTTTATACTAATTATTATTATAATTACATATATGTATTACGAGAGAACTCTTGCGTTCTTACAAATAAAAATATTGCTAAAAATGTGCTTAGCTGGATATGGCTAATCATATATACAGTTTTCTCCAATTTCCCGGATTTCGGAAAGAATCAAAATTTATTGCTAATCGAAATTCCGTGGAATGATCAATTTACTTCGGTTGCTTATTAATTTTTGTTATTGCTCATTTTTTGGTCGAAGCACTTTTCCATTCAACCACAAATATTTTCGGCTTATCAAATATGTATGCTTGCATTGCATAAACGCAATTGCATTGTGATGTAAGGGGATGTCCGAAACATCAGAAGGCAATTGCAGGCGGTATCCCGGTCACCAAACGTTTAACTCATATTGAGCTTAGACAAGGGCCTTGTTCTATATAATTGTTATTGTTTCAACCTATTCGAAGTAAGACTTGAGGCGGTTGCTGTGTACCACCTTTAGTTTTCTACCCATACGTATAGTGGTGTTCACTGATGACGGGGTAGGGGTTACCAGATAAGGTCCTACCCAGAATTCTGAGAGCTTGTGTTTCCTGGTTTCGCTTTTCAAGAGAACCTTATCCCCCACATGGAAAGAAAGGGGTTTAGCAGCTTTATCATAGTACATAGCATTGGATTTATTTTCACTCGCGAGAATGTTTTTTCGTGCTGTGGCATATGATTTTTGTAGCCTGTACCTGAGCATGTGATAGTAGCTCTCGTGGGTATAAACAGGTTCAGGATCGCGTTTTAAATTTGATGGAACATCTGCTGTGAAGCCGTATAGGCAGTCCATTGGGGTGAGTTTAGTCCCTTTATGGATACTGTTATTGTATTCGAAAGCGGCAGTTCGCAAAACTCACGCTTTTGGGTTTTCATCCACAGTCGGCCGCAAATATTCTATTAGGGGTCTATGTGCCCTTTCTAGCGCACCATTTGATTGGGGGTGATACGTTGAGGTCTGTCATTTTATTAGGCTTAATAATTTATAGACCTGTTTAAACAAATCACTTAGAAAATTTGTTTCTTGCTCGGTGACTATTTTCTTGGGAATGCGGTAGCGCGTGCCGATTTCGCCAAAGAAAATTTGCGCTATTGTTATTGCTTCCGCATTTGGTATGGCATACCAGTCGACAAATTTTGTGAGGTTGTCCTGGAAAGTGAGAACATATTTATTTCCAGTATTTGACTCCTCGAGTGGACCTACTATGTCCTTATAAACCTTGTCGAAGGGTTGCTCGGCGATGTCTATTATCATCATCGGCATTCGAACTTGTGGAGACGCTTTCAATTTTTGGCACTTTGGGCATCGTTTGATATAATTTTTTATATCTCGCAACATATTTTTCAACGATACTTACGCTTTATTTTCTTGTAAGTCTTAATCACACCCTGATGACCTCCGAAAAGTGAATCATGATAATCATGTTAATAATAATAATCATAATCATGATACCTACTACTTACCCCGCACTCGTGGTGAAAAGTAGCATACGTAACTCGGACGGTAAGTAGCCGAGTGCCCATGATGGCATGATGTATCGTAATATACTATTAATTTCTTCGGGGTTCGTTGTTATCTCGGGGTCTTTGCGGTTTTCCTCGTCTTGGGTGGTTGGAGTTTTGTCGTCTTCAGGCTGCGTATGATTTAGGGGCTCTTTATCGTGACATTCTACTGTCTCTAGGGCCTCTCTCTTTGCCTTTATTTCCTCTTGTGCTTCTTTTGAGGCCTGCTCTTTATTTTTGGGGGTTCTTTGGGCTTGAGCCCTAGTAACTCCGCTAATTATTCGGGATTTTTCCAAAATGGGGCGTTCTTCCTCTGTATCGGAATTTACTCTGTGGTGTACTTGAGCCTTTACCGTGAAGGTTTGGCTTTCTTGGTTTTCGTTTTCTTCCCGCGGAATACGACTTAAAGCGTCTGCATTCGTGTTGTATTTTCCGGGCTTGTATTCGATGGTATAATCGAACTCGGATAGCTTATGGTGGAGCCTCAACAAGCGGGATGTGGGATCTTTCACATTGAAGACCCTCCTTAAGAGGTTTAAGGTCGGTGTAGACTGTAAATTTTCTACCCTGAAGGTAGCACCTGAAATTCCGCGTTGCCCAGACAATGGCCAACAACTCCTTTTCTATCGTGGAGTAATTTTTTTCGGTCTTGTTCAATGTACGGCTGGCGTAGGCTATGGGCTGGTCACTTCTCCCTGAGAGAGGACAGCTCCTATAGCTTCGTTGCTTGCGTCCGTCGTTAAATTAAATGGTTTACTAAAATCAGGATATATGAGGAGAGGAGAGGACAGTAGGGCATTTTTAATGGTTAAAAATGCGTCTTGACATTTATCGGTCCATGTAAATTTGACATCCTTGCGGAACAAGTTAGTTATTGGACGGGCTATTTTTGAAAATTAAGGGATGAATTTGCGATAATAATTGGCAAGTCCTAAAAAGGACTGCACTTGTCTGACTGTTCGGGGAATCGGAAAAGTTTGTACGCATGTCGTACAGTGGGCCAAAACGACTTGATCGCTATCAAAAATCTGTAACTTTGGTTGTGTTAAGGGGTCTTTCTACTGTTGAAACGGCAAAAATGAACCTTTTTTTTTAAATAGCTATAAAAACAAAGCGAAGAAAGGTATCGATTTCAAATTTTGTATGCTTATTTATAAAGGTATAAAATTGTCATTTCCATTATTATAATGCATTAAAAAACAAAACCGCGGCAGACACAGTCCGCCGTTCCAGCACTGTGCGTTGAAAAAAACGAAATGCGCGATGTAAAACTGTGAAAAAACTACTCAATCGATTTACTTTAAACTTTGCACACATACTTAATAACTATTTATCGACTGCATCGACCACAGTTTGGAACAAAAAAAGAATTTTTGGCCATTTGGGGCCACTTTTTTCTGATGAAGATGACCCAAAAATCGACTACCTCATGTTCAAACATCCACCATTATTTAAAAAGTTTTCACAACATTTTTAACTTAATCTTTAATTATTTTGTCATCTCCATAATCAATATTTAATAAAAAAAAGAGAAATTACAAATTTATGCAAAAAAATAAAAATTTTATATATGAACTTAATACTACTCACTCAGTTGGCTGGAACACTTTCAAATATATTATCTGTATTTTCATTTGTGTCTAGTAAATCAGCCATTTCCTGTGGATATTCCCTGCAGCTAAAATGTTTGTCTCGTATTCTTCGAAATGATGAGATGTATGGATCTGATGATGTAAGCAGCATATTCATGAGATCAACGTTTTGCTCTTTCCTCGAAATTTTCCTGGTGTTGTGGTATCTGTAGCGCTTGTAGTCTTTATTTTTGGCTTCCTGCGCTTTTTCCGAATATTCGCCAATTGGCAAAAGACAGTGAAGTATTATATTTTTTCCATGCCTTAAAACTTTGTGGACTGTTGCTATTTTTACTTCCGTTTGTTCTGCATATGTTCCAAATTTTTCGGCATTTATAGGAAGACCACAAGAAAGAACAATTAATATGGTCTTAAATCGCTTTATAATTTCCACGTTCACTTTGGTAATATCCGCTGTTATGTCCGGGTATTCAAAAAACCTCCTCGCTGTGTTGCCGTCATTTGTACTTCCGAATCCTTGCTTAGCTGTATCAATAATTAAACCAAGTTTTCGTCTGAACTCTTGTTATATTCTATGTTTCTCCTCCAGTCTCTTTTACTTATTATCAGGGTTATTTCGTACACCCTCATCAGTGAAACTCAAGTCGTAACTCAGGTGCAATATAAATTCCATAAACCGAATCCTTGCATGAAGAGGCGAAAGCCCGTATTGATAGTTTTCTTTAACATCGCATTCTTCTTCCGTATTTTGAAATTCTCTTGAATTTTTTTGGCATATAGTACAAGCTGCCGATGATTTGGTGTCTGTTACAAATTGAATTACTCTGCCATCACACATTGTTAAGTGAAGCCTATGAATTACTTACTTCTATTTCCTTGCCGTTAATTACGCATTTCGTCGGTAGTAAACCATTTATTTCTTGTTTCACGAGGTCTACTTCGTTTCGAACTAACACTTCGAACCTACCTGCAACTGATGTTTTTAAACACACACACAATTACAATTCTCTCTTATGTCAGGCAGTTATAATAAAACAAATTAGGTGTCATAAAAATCAAAGTCAATAATCATCGTACGTATTTACCTGGATGTTATAAAGTACTAAGCACATACTGAATAGGGCGCATATGAAGATTTAGTCAAAGTCAGTTAAAAATGTCATAAAACGTAATAATATAACTTCTTTAAATACAAATGATATCGTTAATCCTAAACGTTCATTAGGAAAACTGTAATTTATTTCCCAAACAAACATTATGCAGCCTTAAAAGTCATAAAATGCCTGCATAAATGGGAACATTGTGTGTAAATATGCACGTGAAAGCAAGGTAGACTTTACTTCAAATGCAATTTTCTCCCGGTCGCAGGTGGCCGCAGCCAATTTTTGTTTTAAATGATAAAGGAGGGTTTATACTTTCATTGGCATTAAGGAGAGCGTGGCCATTTGTGGCTATTTTTTTTAAAGTCAAAAAGAAATAAAAATTTGAACGAAAAATCGCCCTTGTCAACTTAAATGCTATTATTAAAAAAACTGTTTGACTTTTATCATAAGTTATTGGCCTAATAAGACCTCCTCCTATGTAGTAAGAGATTTCATTAACAACAGTTCAACCTCCCCATACAAACATTTTCACAATATAACTTTGAAATCATAGAAAACTCGAACATTTTATAAGGAAAATGAGCTGTTCAGATTTTTCTCTGACTTTAGCCATTCCAAACACATAGAGAGGAGTGAATATTGAAAACAAAATTTGCCATAAGGTGATACATTTAGTTTGCTATCGAATGTCATTAAAATTTTTAAAATCTATGACATGACGAAAATCGATTTTTGGCCACCTAAAATTCGTTTTGGCCCACTGTGCCATTTTGCTGGGGTCTGGGAGTGCTCCTTCATGGGAACATTTATGTCCCAAATAGACTACCTCTTTGCGGAGAAATTGGCATTTCTCCGGTTATAATTTAAGGTTGTTCTCTCTCAACCTATCGAAAACCTTTCGCAGTTTTGAGTTATGGTCCTCTAAGTTTTTCCCATAGATGACTTGCCATCCAGGTAAACAAAACATTCCAGACCTTGAAGACCGGTTAGCACATAGTTCATGAGGTGCTGAAATGTGGCTGGGGATCCTTTGAGCCCGAATGGCATACGCTCAAATTCGTAGTGCCCGTAGTTAGTGCTGAAAGCGGTTTTGGGGCGATCTTTAGGATCGACCAGCACTTGATGATAGTCACTGGCCAGATCAAGGGTGGTAAAATACCTTGAATGACCTAGTTGGTCAAGTATATCTTCGATCCGGGGAAGAGGGTATGCATCGCCGATCGATTTTTCGTTTAGTTTCCAAAAGTCGACTACAACTCTCCATCTTTTTTCGCCATCTGGTCCCGGCTTTTTGGGGACTACTAAAAGCGGCGAGTTCCAAGGGCTTTTGTAGCTCTTGTAGCTGCTCATTTATAATGTTGCGCTGTATTTCTGGTAACCTGTACCTTTTTTGGTTTATTGGTGCTTGATCTTGCACCACCGGAATTAAATGAGTGACGGCATTAGTATGCGTCAGATGGTCACCCTTTAAGTAGAATATGTCATTATAACCATTACATATTTTTAAAATTTCAGCTCTTTCTTGGCTGCACAGATTGGGGCTCAGGTGGAGTACTTCCTTCAACCTGGCTATACGTTGTTTTATGGCGGGATCAGTTGGATATTTGTAGTCCGCGTTTGGGTAGAGGATATAATTTAGAGTAGTTTTATTATTTTCAGTACCCTTTTTGGCTGTTTTCGGCCCTTTAGCTTGTACTTCATCGCTCTTGGCGCGTGTTTGGGGTATTTTTTTCCCTTACTTTGTAGTTTTCCTGAACTGATAATTCCGCATTTTTCATTGAGCCTTTTAAATGTGACTCTGCAATTTCACTTGGTGCTTCCGCTACGGGATACATCGGGACTATAGACTAGTCATTAACTGGAACCAATTATAATACTATGCTCCTGGGATAGAAAGAGCATTTCTCCCTGTAGTATCAACGGTATTCTAGCCACCATCTGTGATCGCGCAGGTACGCATATTGATTCTTTCGGATCTGATTTCGTCGATCAGATGTGTATTCGCTAGTAATTGTTGTTTGCTTCCCGTGATGTTTCTGGAGCCCGACAACTATCATCCGTTAATTCGGATGCCTCAAGAACATGGCAAGTGGACAGCTTAACCCCTACGGATTCCATCTCTTTTGCTAGATCCTTGGTTTTGGTTGCCTTTTGGGAACAGATTGTTTCTGTCTCGAATAGTATCGGAAACGAAAATTCCTCTGAATTAATTTCCGTGCGAGGAAATCGAAGTGTTTGATTAGGATCTTCAACGTTGCAATATTTTGATAGGAAATCATTTCCTAATTATCCGTCGTGGGACAATTCGGGAAAGTTTTCAACTACCTGAAAACCGCAGGGAATTTTAGCCTATCTTTTGTTCGGCAGTTTTGTTATAACATTTCCCTGGCAGCTTCCCAGAGTTCGTCCCGTACCAAATGGAGATTGCAGGGTATATTTCTTCTCGGAGTTAATTAACTCGAGTAACTTTAAAGCTTTCTTTATAATTAAACTTATCTCAGCGCCTGTATCTACCACTAGCTGTGTCTTCTTTTGGAGACCAATATCTAGCGGGAGCTCCACTATGGGAGTACTTGGCTTGGGCGGCTGAGAGTACGCTGCATTTGGACTTTTAGTATTTAGAGTCGAGGCGGGGATTTCGGACTCGACTGAGTCTCGTTTCCCTGGGTTCTATTTTCCCATTTAATTTTTTGCCTACAGTTTTCTAAATTATGCCCGCGTTGTCCGCAAAATTCGCACCTGACTCGGACGTGATTTATGCGGGTGTTCCCTTCATGTGGGGCTCGATTATTACGCCCTTTGCTTTGTTGACTGCTGGAGGGTCTGTCGGGGTGCGACTCGTTGTACGCATTGTATCCGCGCCTATAATTTTGCGTTTGCTGGGAATTACCTCCATGTCGATAATTTGACTTTACCGGATCGCGGCGGCACTCGTGGGCTTGGTGCCCATACTCTTTACATTTTTCACAGACCGAGGTATTTTTTCGTTTTATGCAATCGGAATATGTGTGGCCACAAAAACTGCAAATAATTTTAGCTATTAGTTCTTTTGATCTATCTAGCTCTGTTGATTTATATACCTGCTTAGAAGCATTTTTTGTCGGCCTGTTTAAAATTTTAGCGTCAGAATTAGACTCGTGCGGTCGAGACTCCGAGCGATTTTCAATGAAACTGAACCTTTCACTCGTCGCCTGTACCAGGGGTAAATAGGCTGCATTTGCATTTTCAGATGCATGCGGGGTAGTGTAGGGTGTAGGAGACATCGGCAATTTGGGGAGCGAAGCCGAATACGCTTTGCTGAAGCCTCTCCATATCGAGGGCTTTTCTTACGAGGTCCTCAAAGGTGCCCTCGTTTTGTTGTAATAGGTATTGGCAAAGATGGGGATTACTAACCCCTTTTTTAAGCGCGTTCTTCGCGAAATCACCTAATTGAATTTTCATTGACGGCGATTCAACCTCGCCAACAACTTAAGAATGTCTTGGCTCAAATTGGGGCCTGAGCCCGAAAAAATCGGCACCGCTCGTGAGACTAATTCGGTGATTTTTCTAAAATCCGTTATATTTTCGTACTTTTGTTTAAATTTGAGACTTGCGGGTGAATAAAACGCTTCTTGGGATTGATAGGAATTGGATAAGAGCGATTCTTTAGGGCTAGAATTTTCTTGGCTAATATGTTGGAGAGAGCGTGTATATCCCTGGAAATCTAGGAGGGCTTCTCTGAATTTGACAGTCTTCTTTTAATTTTTTAATTTGAGCTTCTCTTAGCTAGCGAGTTCGATCGATATTTTTATCGAGATCGTCACACTGTCTGACTGAGATTCCTCCGGATATTCGCGCTTTCTCTAATACGTTATTTAATTGATCTTCTAGACAGTTACTTCTCCTGCTGGCCTGGGGATGATATTTCCGCTCCTTAGGCGAAGTCTTGGCTGCTCTTGAAGACCTGATGTTGATGGGGCTGCTGCTGTTGTTGCTTCCCTCGATGGGGTTGGTGAAGAATCCTTCGGCGGTTGAGATGATCTGGGATTATTAAAGTTGTTTGTAGGTAGCTGCTGCGGTGATGTTTGCTGCTGTTGTTGTGGTTCCCTTGGCGGTTGAGGGGGAGTTGTCTGCTCATCGGAAGGTGTGGGATGGTCCAGCGCTAGAGATTTGGACGTCTTCTGGAGGTTATGCCGGTCCGGCATTCATCCGCTTCACTTAAAGTTTTGGGGTAAATTCCTCGTTTAAAGTTGTGGGCAGTGTTGAAGCCCGCGTAATTCCCACGGTGTGTACTTAGGCTGAAGCGCCTATAGTTGCATTACTCCGTGTGTTGGAGTTCCCATAGAGGCCTCCGAAACCGGACTCACTTCCGGATGAGAGGGTAAGGGTGTCTTGCCCGGTTCTCTATTTTCGTGGGAGAACTTGTTCGTAGTGGGATCAGGGCCTTTTCAAGCACCTATGATTCTGCAATGTATAGAGTCGGTCTTCCCTGATCCTACCGGCTGCGCCAAATGTTGGATATTCCTCCACGGAAATCCAAATGTTGTATATTTGCTCACTCAAATTCAAATCACTCACGCTGAACGGGGTTTTTGTATTGAAACACCAAATTAGATAGCACAGGTGTTTTATTTTGACTTGAAACAACACCAACTCTTATGCGTTGCCTAGCTAACTCCTCCGAAATGGCTGTATCACGTCTTGTATTCCGGGATTACTCTATGTTCGGCGGACTTTCCTCTTTCACGACTTAAGATTGACTCCCCGTGTACCTTTTCGGTTCAAAGCTTGTGATCAACTGCCTGTGTACCGCTCGCTGGGAACTTCGGATTCCCTGCCAGCCGTTCACAGGTTTTGTTGAGTCCGCGCTATCCATGCGGGGTGCGACATTGGAATTCGTCGCCACTTCGTCGTGGGAAACGCTTGCTCAGCGCAACCTTCTGCAATATGCAATTGTTCGTAATAGCTTCTTGAGTTTTGACAATCTTTCAATTACTTCCATCATGCAATTGCTGCCAACAGTAGTACCCAATAGTTGAACATTTTTTGATTCCTGGTCAATGATTTGAGGCTGGCTTAGGGGAGGCCACTTACTCTTCAGCTCCTTAAGCCAAGGTGCTCGTTCCCACCATAGTTTGCATCCAGCCAGTTTACCAGGGTCTATCCCTCTTGACGCTATTTCGGCCGGGTTGTCTCCAGATTTGACATGATTCCAGTTTTCTGAAGCGACTAGCGTCTGAATTTCTTTTACTCTATTTGAGACAAATATGTCCCACCTTTCAGGGTTACTCTTTATGCATGATAACGTAATCATTGCATCCGTCCACGCATATATTGTAGCATTCGTTTAGCGCTGTTCAGTCATTCATTCATTCCCATACTCCGTTGTTATTCGGCTGTACACCGCTGCACCATATTTTTTCTCGGATACGCCTTCAAATCCATGTAACTCAACTGTATTGGTGGATGGTGAGTACCAGTTCCATCGTGGTATGCTGATGTTCTTTATGGAGCTCAGGTCGCTCCTGGATTTGCCCCATTTTATGGCAATATCTTCTCGTAACTGCTGATCTCATGAATATCCATAGTTCTTGAGGCAATATTTTGGCTTTCAACATGACCGGTGTGATCCAGCCAAGAGGATCAAATTACTGTTACAAATACTGTTCTCTTAGAGAACCACTTTTGGTTAACGTTAATTTTACCTCTTTTTAGGGAATTTTTTTTTTATAAGACAATAAAGTTCAATCATTTTAATTTTTTTATGTTTTTATTTGTATCTTAAACTGTATAAAACAATTGTTTTTTTTTTGTTATTTTACATTTTTCATGTTTTTATTTAATTTAAATTTGACACCAAAAAAAAAAAGGTCACTGGTGGCGGCTGTTCATGTTGTCTAAAATGAAAAAATCGAATGGATTATTGTTCAGTAGGTCTGTCGCTATCGTCCCTACCAGAATTAATCAATTTCATTGAAAAGAAAAAAAATGGCGGACTGTAAAAAAAAAAGTTGCGAAAAACTTGTTTTTTTTGGTTAAAAATCGTTTAAAAAAAATAAGAAAATATTTTCGAAAATGAGCAATTCTGGTACGGACGATAACTATTAATGAGTAGAAGAACATATATAAATTTCGAAGCAATCGGTTGAATAGTTTTTTTTTAGGGTACCCACCGTTTTAGAAAATGATGTTTCGAGTAAAATGGGTTTAAAGTTTCAAGAGCAGAATTTTCGTTGGAAAATTTATACTTACACTAATCTGCTATACAATTCATAAAATTTCACAATTCACGACAAAACTGTATATACACTATTCCACATATACACAGGTAGGTAATATACTAAAGTTGACCGTCAGAAACTCCGTACGCAGATATAAAAGACCGGTGAAAACAATAGAAATGACCTGGCGCGGCGGCGACTATAAGTTGTAACTTATTTAATACTAGGAATTTCGGTCTAAATTTTTCACAGCATATTTTCGATAGGTTTTACTATCGAAATATGAAAAAAAAACGATTTTTCGAAGTGGTCACATGAGAATACCCCCTTAAGATGAACCTTGAATTTGAATTCATCATTAGTGGGGTTTCAGTATACTCCCAGAGTTTTCACCGTTTCGTTGTCACTTATCTCCATATACATACTATTTTTAATAGCTCTATTAGGTTCCGTTGTAATACTTCTGCCTTTTGTAGTGAATGTGTGCCAGACATTAAATCGTCCACGTAAAAGTCTTCCTGAATGACTCATGCTGGTTCTGCATACATAGGTGCTTCTTCTTTTATAAGGGATTGCAGGGTTTTTACCGCCAAATATGGAGCAGAGGTTGTGCCATATGTGACATTAGGTAATTTGCATTCTCTAATTCTCTCATCTGGAGTACTTCACCATAATGCTCGTTGATAGTCTTGATGGTCTTTTGTTACTCGTATCTGGCGGAACATTTGTTGTACATCATGTCGTTTAAACTCAATCCAGAGCTTGTCTTGAAGGACGCATCGAAGACCACTCTTAGTTTTGTTGTTGTGCTCTCTTCCTTTATCACAGCCTGATGAGGCATGTGACATTGGCTTTTGGATTTTTCCCGTCTTCTTCCACGGGTACCATATGTCTTAGTCGTAAGTATTCATCCAAGAAATTGTTGCATTTTCTATGAAGATTCTTATCTTTTGCAAACCTTCTCTCCATTTGGAACAGTCTTGCTAATGCTATAGACCGTGATTCTCCTAAACTTTCCGTAATGTCATCTTTAAATGGTACATGTACTGTGAATTTCCCACCCTTTCCTCTCTCGGCTGTTTTTCTTCGCACTTATTTACGCGCTCTTTTTTAGTCTCCAGACAGCACTTCCTCAACCACCCAGAATTCTTTCAATTGTGTATTGATCTCTGCAGTGCTTACCATTGATACGATCTTTTTTGATATTTTTCCCGCGATCACAATTCGCCAAGATAAAATCCACCCAAACTGAGTCCTTTAACATAGAACCCCGTTCTCTGTCTTCTTGATTCCATCCAGTACGATTTCCGTGAATACATCTGCTCCCAGAATGATGTCTATAGGACCAGGCGTGTCGTACGTTGGGTCAGCCAGCAAAAAATTCTTGTATTGTACTTTATCGGGGAATATGCCGTGCTCAGTTTGAGCCTTGGTTAATGCTGGTAACACAAGAATGAGCTCTAACTGTATTTTACTACACGCTACTCCAGAGTGTACTCCTCCCATTCCTGTTATTTCAGCATGATTTTTTTCTCGCCGTACTCCTAGCCTTTGGCCTCCATATTCAGTTATGAGTGTGGCTTGGGACACTGGATCTATCAATGCTCACAGATGCTCAAAGGACTGCTCTATCGTTCTAGCTTTAAGTAATGCTCTTGCAAGCAGAATGTTGCAGTCCCTCTTGTCTTTGTAGTAACGTGCGAATTGATGGCAACATTTGCTGTCTCTTTTTGATCGATATGAAGCAGTGAATGGTGGAACTGTTTGCATATCTGGCATCGATTAGTGCTATGGCATTTCCCAGTTGCTTCATATTTTAGACAATTTTTCAGATCTTATTCTGAGTCGTGAAGCTCAATCTTTCTGCCGGTTTAAGTTGCTGAAACTTCTGATGTGTTGTCCTTTATAGTACCTGCAAGAACCTGTAGATGCGTGGTGTTCTCTTAGAGGCTAATTCCTCCGAACGTTGTTGTCCGATTTTTGCCCCACACGTTTCTTCACCTCTCCATTGATCTCTAATGAAAGGAAACGAGTCTCTATAAATTTGAATACATCATCAGGATTTTGAATATCGCGTGGTTCCTTCATAGTTTGTTCATAGGATCGGAGTGTCTCCCTGGCAAGTTACTTCACAACTATGTGTGCTATCAGAGGGTTCCAACTTGATATGTCTACATTTAAATTTTTAAGAACATGCATGCATTCTTCGTGGTGTAATGCAGTCTTTTTAAGCCGGCAGATGATTCGAACGTTAAAGGTTGTAAATTCAATATCATATCTACCAAATATGCAAACAGCACCCTCTTGTTGTTAAACCGGCTTCTCAAAAGTTCCCAAACATCATCGTCATAATTAGCGCCGCAAGTGCTTAGATGCTGTATTACTTTAGCCGCTTACCTGTCTTAGCACTGACGTTTTCAAATAGTGCATTTTCTCGGTCTGGCTTATTTTACCGTTTTTCTATGACTTTCGAAAATGTCATAAAAGGACTGGCAAGTTTTTATATTCCCATCAAACACTGGAATATTTATGCGTGGCAATTGCAAATTCCTCCAGATGATTCTTGCTTTTTTTTGTTCGGCTTTTTCCTTTCTTGGTACAGCCTTATCAACGTTGTTTGATGCTTTTTTGCAACTCCTCGTATTCCATCTCACTAAAGATACTGTCTTCGTAACTTTCGTACAGTTCTTCTACCAACTGCTCAATGGTTTTCCACTGTTCGGAAATTTTCTTAATCTTGAGCTCATAAAACCCAATGTCATTTCGTTTAACGTTTTCTCTAAACGCCGAATTCTCAATGCCAATTTCGGTTTTTGAGAGTTTTGCGGTACCGTTGTATTTAATCTGATCACAAAATCCTCAGTTTTGCTACTACTAGCTTCTTTTCCTGTAGCAATTTCTCCCTCTTCATCTGCAACCTTCTGATGTTTGGAGATGTCTACTCTTCCTCTCTCGTAGTACATACAATACCCATGAACAATAAGCAGATGAAGTAAAAAGAAAAACTACTACAAAGAATTATATTTTCATGATTTTAACTTGATTTATAACAATAAACAAACGGGAAACTCTATTTTAATAATTCAGAACTTTACCTGACCTTTTCTTACAACGTTTTAACCTATTTAATTCTTGTTTTTTAAACTGAGATTTTTCTAAATATTTGTTCCGCTCTTCTACAGTTGCTGCTATCTTCATCCGTAGTTTGAAGTAGTCCGCTTCCTAGTGAATTTTCACTACTTTCCGCCGCGGTTTTTCTTCTTCTGTTGCTCGGGACTGGATTTGGAGTTTCGCTGCTTATGCTCCTATAGTGAGCTTCTTGGGTCCAGGAATGTAACTTGGAGGTTCCTCTGCTCATTGCAGTACCGGTATTGATAAATAGGGCTTCACTTGCCGTCCACCTGGGTATAGGGCTAGCTTCTCTGGTCGTTTTTCCGGCAGGTACTCCCTTGCTAGTTTGAATAACCTCTCAAACTTTATGTCCAGCTCCCTCATCTCAGGTTGAAGACTGCCGAAAAATTCCTTTCGTATTGTTTCAGTTCCGAAAATTGCTGGTTCTTTGCGTACGTTCCTCTACGCTGTCACGATAGTAGTAGACACAGATAAATGGGCCTAATTTCAGGGTGATTCTCAAGTCGCTTGTTCAAAGCCAAACTTTGGGAGAGTGCTGAGTCTCAGTAGTTCGTGAGAACCTAACTGAAACAGGATTGAGTAGCAGTAGCTCGAGCGAACCTAACTGCTAGGGACTACACCGAATGGTCTGTAATCAATCCTTAGTTTATTGAAATTTCATTTAGCATTTATATATTTTGTCTTACATCTACATTTGTTTGGCCCAGACGAAATCTGAGCCGTTGACGCGTTATTATGGTTGTTGAGGAATTTAACTGCTGTTTCGTTATTGTTAACAGCGGTTAAATTCTCTAGTAATATTATAACAATAATTTAAATATTATTGTTATAATTATCGTTAATGTATTATAAAACCGCTACACAACATCGGCCACATGGAGCTTATTCTTCTTGCCGCATCATGCGGTAATGAAACCCGATAGCACCACCACCAACTTGAGGGTAGTTTCGATGCATCGGCCAAAACATCAACAAATGTGTCTTTAAACAAGTTATTGCATGTGGGGCCGGTTATCCAGGAGGAACTCTTTACCACACTTCTTCGTTTTAGGCTACCAAGATACGGTGGAAGAACTTCTGGAACAACATCAGCCCCATATTTTGCTGTAAAATGCCTGCAGAGACTAGCGGAATCAAACATGGAATCATATCCATTGGGCTCTGAGGTTTTGAAAGGAGGTTTCTACGTGGACGATATCATAACAGGGTCAGACCGCATAATCACTGCAATCGAGATGCAGAAACAACTATAGGAACTTCTGCACACAGCAGGTTGTAATTTGAGGAAATGGTGTGCGAACCACCCGAAATTATTACAAAATATTTCAAACGAAGACATAGAGGTTCAAATAGACTTCCAGGACAAAGATCAGCCTCATGTGAAAACACTTGGTCTTACTTGGCTACCTACTTCGTCAATGCAGGGGTCGATTTCTGCGGCCCTGTTGATGAAGTCTTTGCATGAAGAGAACAAACATCCCGAGTCGCAAGCGCTGCTGGCAACCACATGGCAGAAATTCTGACCACTCAAGGGAAAAACCATCGCAAGATCGGTGGTACAATGAGGTGTTTTAAATCAAAGCCTAAGCTGCTGTCGCAACTGATGGGAAACCTTCCTGCGCAACGTGTTCAACCCGTAAGATCCTTCGTCAATGCAGGGGTCGATTTCTGCGGTCCAGTGTGGACACACTATAAAATTCGAGGAAAAAGACCTCACAAATCATACATAGCAGTATTTTGCTGCTTTTCTACAAAGGCGGTACAATTGGAGCTAGCCACAGACGCTTTAATTGGAGCACTGAAGAGGTTAATGGGGAGGCGTGGACACTGCAGGCATATTCATTGCGACAATGCCACAAATTTCTGAGCTGATGGATACAATACATTCAGAGGAAGCCCAGAAACAAATATCGGCGTTGTACGGCACGCGGGGCATAGGCTTCCATTTCATACCGCCTCGAGCATCGCATTTCGGTGGTCTTTGGGAGGCAGCAGTCAAGTCTGCAAAAAGATTTCTATTGAAATCAGTCGCTACAGCATCCCTGACATACGAAGAGTTGGAGACAGTGATCATCGAGATAGAGGCAGTGCTGAACTCAAGGCCGCTAGCACCTATGTCAGCGGATGAAAATGACCTGAGTGCAATCACTCCAGAGCATTTCATAATCGGAGAGCCGTTCTTGAGTACAATTCATCCTGAAGCAACCCCAACGAAACTTTCGCTTATTACAACGTGGAAGCTAGTTTCACACATCAAAAATGAATTTTGGAAGCGCTGGTCGACCGAATACCTGAACGAGCTCCAACAGCGTCATAAATGGCAGTGGTACGCACAGCTAGAAGTGTTTTTCGACGAGAATAACTCCCCTTCCCATCGACGATGCAATTGAACCAGTTGGTGCAGTGGAAAGTGATACAAGAACATCCGCCACAGATGCAGTTGAGCAATCAGGGGTACAGGGCGAGAGCCCTGCTCCAAAAAAAAGGGTTCGACCCTCACCAATGTCCACAATTGTAACAGTGCTGCTCACGTGCCTCTTGATGCCACTGGCACGAGGTGGTCCAGTTGAGGTAACGGCTCCGCCTAGCGTATATTTCGAGAATTTGGGTGCAGCAAGAATTATATCAAATTAGTGGAACATCATCGCTTACTATGAGATGTCTGATTTTTACACCCACAAGCATTCAGCTGACGACAATTTTTCTTATTATTAACAATAAAATTGCTCTATATTCCAATTTCATGAGGTATTCTATTAATTTAACATAGGTTATGCCACTTAATGCCATGAACAACGAGGAAAGGTTTTTATGATATCTAAGGTACAGATGTTCAAAGCAATATACTATTTACATTACATAGTCCTAATTACTCTGGTGACCATGTGATATTCACTCATGCACGGCTTAAATAATTTATTTAGGTACCTGAAAAGCATTAAAAGGATGTTTACACGTGCGAGTATATAAAACAAATGGGATTTCTTGAAGAAATATTCTGAGTGCACGAGTCTTAACCAGAGCCAGGCTAACTCGGCTCTTTTGACTCCCGAGTGCTCCTCAGGTAGATTTCTAGAGCTCCTCATTGCTATTGCAAGTGCAAGCGAGAAATATTTCTGGAGTTCCACATTGCTCCTGCAAGTGCAAGCGAGAAATGCATACTCCTGTCCAGTGATCAGTGATGGGACATGTACTCCTTCTCATTGCGTTAATGGAGCGACCATTACGAACGAAACAATGAAAAGCATTAAAAGGATGTTTAACACGTGCGAGCATATAAAAAAAAATGGTATTTCTTGAAGAAATATTCTCAGTGCATTTCCTTTTCAGGTACCCGACCGTTATTCTAATTCTCGCGTGCGTTTTTTAAAATTACCAATAGGTTATTCCCAACAGGCTTTACAGTGGGCAATCGGCGAGTTTCGCACGTGTGATGAAAATATTATTTATATTTCGACTAGCTGCTTTAGTTTATTTTGTTGTGCTCTACTGTTCAAGCATGTTGTGTTGAAAATGTCTGTGACAACAAAATCATTTTGTGTATTTTGTTTTAAGCGAAACGAACCGCTTCATTAATTTATTCCAAGTTATTTAGAAAAGTGTAAAAAAATTATAGAAATACGCAAAAATAATGATTTATCCATGAAAGACGCTAAAGTGCCAGTGGAAATAAATGATTTTCAAAAATATCATTCAAAGTGCTACAGACAATTTACGGCATCACCAAAAAAATATCGTCCAAGTCTTTTATCTGAGACATCGTCTCATGATTCAAGGTAAGTTCACATCATTTGTTAATGATATTTTTTGTTACTTATTAAATATTATAAATAACTCGTTAAACTGAATGTATCAATGAAATATAATTTTTTTCTGTACTAATACGTTGTTGAAGTACAGAGATTATTTTTGTTTTTCATCGTTAAAATGATACTTACAATATATAATAAAAATAATCATAATATATATATATTATATATATATACATATATATATAATTATATGAGTAATCTTATCTGCGCATATATGTATATTCTCAGTTTTTAAAAGATTTCTGCGTTGCAAGTAGAATAGCTACAGAAATAAAAACGGATTTCTACCTGGATTACACCGGGAAGAAGGGTCCGGTCGGGTTATTGAATTGATTTTCAAACAACAAATGACATTTAAGTTTCTTTCCAGCTTTTAAGCTACACATCGTTAAGGGATTTATATGAAAACTCGTTGTTCATGGCATTAAGTGGCATAACCTATGTTAAATTAATAGAATACCTCATGAAATTGGAATATAGAGCAATTTTATTGTTAATAATAAGAAAAATTGTCGTCAGCTGAATACTTGTGGGTGTAAAGATCGTCAGTTTATCTGTCAACGTAACTATGCACCGTTGAGATGCACTGAGCGCGAGGCATGTTTATGCCGCTGGCTGACGGTCTTACCACTGTTATAAATACAGCTGACTATTTTTTTTATTATTTATAAAGTATGACAATTCAGCTGTATAAAATTCATAAGGTATAAAATGACTTTATATTTTAGCATTTTTAATATGGTTCATATACGTGACTGACGTATAATCCCCTCTCTTCCATACAACTGATGGTTACTTTTTGGTTAAAAATAATCTCAGCAGTCACCCTATAAATTTTGGTATGGTATAAAATTACTTGTAGCATCATTTTTTTTTTCAATTTCAACTTGCTCTAACTTCCGGTTCCACCGCTACTGGAGTAGCTGACGGTGAAATCCCTAATATATTGGTGATAAACTATTATTGTTACGATTTTCGTCCGGTATGAAATGACTTTTAAAAATTAACGCTACCTCCCCGACTATTAGGGAGATAGAGGAAAACAATGAACTAATGTCAACTGATACGTCGGCAAGAGTTAGAGTACAGTCAAGAGCTACATTGAGAGCACTTAATTAAATGAGCTTTGGGCTGAGTTCTGCATGAAATAATCCAATACTGATGATGCTAGTTAATAGAGAAGTTCCAGGATATAGATATTTTTGTTGTAGACGAGTGATGAGGTATTTGGATAAGGAGTGATCCCTGGGGACTCAACTGCTAATTGCTATACAGTACAAGTCGCCAGAAAGGGGGCTGGATTGTTTTTAACCAAAAGTGTTGTAAATTCTGATTCGAACTTTCTCTCCAAAGAATCCTCTGAAAGTCGCGGTCTTGTTCGTCCACCAAAATTTGTCGAAACATTTTTTCGATTTCTGCTACAACAGCTAATTTGAATGTTCCAAACGATAATAAAATTATGAATAGGTCTGGTTGCACCTTGCGGTCTGCTAAAAGTTTCTGGCTGAGTGAGACTCCGCTTGATGATCGTCCTACCGTCGTATACTAATCTAATGTTTGTGATAGTGACTTAGTTATAGCCGTGTTATTTGGTAGATTTTCCATGTGACGCAATTCAGCGTAAGATTTGAGATGAGAAAAATCTGTGGTGAAGTGTCGCTCTTGAAAGGTAATCGTACGACGTACCGATTTGTATTTTTGTCTACTCTATGTGTTTGGTATCCCGTAATTCCCCAATTTCCCAGAATCTTCGTAATGACAAATCGATATCGTGAATATCGCAGTGAATATCGCAGTGAATATCGCAGTGAAGTGAGGCGAATTCACGTTCTGACAACATGGCTGGTCTGGAGATGATGTAGCCAAATATCAAAGATATCAAAATACGACCATCCGTCATCATTTGCATGAATTGATCAGCACCTAAAATCATCAATTTGTTGTGACTTATAGAACCAGGGGTCAGCTAAGTTGTAGCGCTCCAGAAGTTTTTGTTTGAAATTATTAAAATATTGTGGTGGTTGTGGGGCTGTTAATTTGTCTAGTTAATAAGGAGCCAGGCATGTGTCATGGAAATATTGAAATCGTTGGCTTTCCGGTGTAATTGTGTCGGTAGCGATTTATGCAGACTTGAGTTCTGCGTTTGCTTGCAGTAATGAGAATCCACTTTGGGCTTAGAATGCCATACGTTGAGGCAATTGAAACGGGGTGAGCTCCGCTCCATAACACTACGCCGGCCGTGCTGTTACATTTATTGATTTGTAGTCGGGACACTTGTAAAGAGGGTGGCCTTGGGAACATATTAGTGGTGTTCTTTTAATGTTTCCGATAGTTCCATATGTAACTTGTATAAAAGAACGACGAGGGAAATTTTTGAAGTGTGAAACCGAAGCATCCTTCACCCCTTGAAAATTGTCAAGTTGGAAGCTTGTAAGCAAACTGATTCGGCTTAGAAATTATATTGAAACTTCCTAGGCCAAGATGTGCAATATGTGCATGAAAATCAATCAAAAAAACTATAGGCGAAAACCCAATCAAGCTAGCTTAACTCATTATTCATCTCAAAAAACCCTCTAGTCTAGATAAAGCAGTAGAGCCAACACCAAAAAAGCGATGCACAAGTCTTACGGAGATGCCTTTCCGAATGACTTTCAGCGTAGATACGCTAGCATAGTGATATTCATAGAACAGCTGCATAGAGACGCAGGTCTTGTTCACAGATTCAACTAGTTCCTCCAAATTAACAAAGAGACCGCAGTTAGTTGCAACTGTGCAGAGTTGGCTATCGAGGCGGTGCATAGGAATAACCAGAACACAGTTGCTGGTGACAGAGCTTTAGGTCTTGTAACAGGAGAAGAATTTTGTATCTTGTTTTGAGGGCTGACTGCATCGACCGGAACAAATAGTAATCGGACGGTGCAATATTCGGGTGGTGTGACACTTCCATGTTTTGCCCTTTCTGTTCATTCCAAGTAACAATCCTGTGTAAAAAACCCTTTCTTGTTTGCCTTTGCAACAGTATTCCACAATCGGTTTTTCGGTTTTCTTTTTGTCTTTCGGCAAAAAAACTCTGTTGTAAACACTTACAGTACATACAGTTTCAAGTATCTTTAAACAACACAAATATCACTCGTATAACAAAACGTTCTGAGGACGTTTACCATGCCAAAACTTGCGAAATACATTTCTAATACTGCAATTTTCTTTGTCCGATTTTTATCTGTTAATGGATATGCTACTACGGATTTAGTTAATTTATCTATAATAGTCACAAATGTTTGTTTTAAATAATGAAATACATCTAAATGTATTACCTCTTTTTTATTGGTTGGAGTTTGTGTAATATGAAACTTAGGTTTGATTGGATTTCTATCGTATTTGATACCTTGACAATCTTCACAATTACCTATTATTAATGATATATGTTCCATCAATTTCGGATAGTAAATTTTATCTTTGAAGGTGTTATAAGTTTCGTTAATTCCACTATGTAGTGATTCCTTGTAGTGGTAAATTGAAATTTGTTTATGGCATTCTTCTTCTGTATCAATGTCTCTTGCTCGTATTGTATAGCTTTGATAAATTTTATCTTCTTGTTTCCGTCATACATGTCTATTAATATTTGTTGAATTTTGTTATATTCATGGTCTTGTACTTCCGAATATATACCTATTGTGCCTGATTTTATGTGTTTTCTTAGGACGTCTTGTAATTTACTTTCTTCGTCTAAAGGATTTAAATAAATTATTCTTCTATTGTGCAGAATGTCAAATTCTTTAGTTACATTATATGTTAAGATTATTTGTGTCTTGTATTTATTTACAATCTCATTTTTGATTCCTATATGATTTAACAATTGCTCTTCTACCGAATGTTGAGTATCAGAAAGGTCCATGTTGGATTCACTTCTGTTTCTCGCTAATTAGTGCGCTATGTTTAATTCGACTTAGGAAATCTGCAACTTTATTTTCCTTTCCTTTTAAATATTCAATTTCGTAATTATATTCCTGTAATTTTAGTATCCATCGTTGATTTCTCTGCGAAAATTCCTTTCCTTTGTATTTGACGTTTCAATACTTTATTGGGACATGATCAGTAACAATTTTGAATTTTTGCCCATATAAACATGGTCTAAAATAGTTTACTGAGTATACTATTGCTAGAAATTCTTTATCCGTTGTACTATAATTTTTCTCATGATTGTTCAAAGTTCTTGAAACGTAACAGATGGGGTGTCCCTCCTGTGATAAAACTGCTCCAATTGCATGGTCGCTTGCGTCCGTAGTTACTACAAATTCTTTATCATAATTTGGAAATCTAAGTATAGGATGTGATACTATCAATATTTTTAAAGTTTCAAGTGCATTAATATATTGTGGATCATTTGTGTTAATTTTCTGACCTTTTTTCAAATACATAATCATTGGATGTGCAACTTTAGCATAATTCTTTATAAATTTCCTATAATACCCTGTCATGCCTAAAAATCCTCTTAACTGTTTTTCAGTCTTCGCAAGTTCTAAATTTTTTATGTCTTCTATTTTATTAGGGTTTGGTTTTATTCCTTCATTGGTTAGAACATGTCCTAAAAATTCAGTTTCTTTCTTCATAAATGAGCACTTATCAGCTTGTAGTTTTAGCTGGTGATCTGCTAATCTCTTAAATATTTTTTCAAGTGAACTCAAATGTTCTTCCAGTGTTGTTGAAAATATAATATTATAATAATATATCATCCAAGTAAACTACACATATTTTGTTGATATATTCTCTAAGAATTTCATTCATCATCCTTTGAAAAGTTGCGGGGGCATTCTTGAGTCCGAATGGCATTCTCACAAATTCGTATAATCCAGCAGGTGTTACTGTAAAGCTGTCTTATCTTTATCTTCTTTTTTCATTAAAATTTGATGGTAACCTTTTGCTAGGTCGATTGTACTAAAATACTGTGCTTTTCCTAACTTGTCTAGTATGCTGTCAATATTAGGTAAAGGATATTTGTCATCTACTGTAATTTGATTGAGTCTCCTGTAGTCTACTACGATCCTAAATTTTTGCTTTCCTGAATTATTTGTTTTCTTTGATATCACAATAATTGGTGAACTGTACCTACTTCTACTTTTTCTGATAATTCCTTGGTCTTCCATTTCCTTCATTTGTCTCCTGACTTCTTCCTCATGCTGCGGTGGGTATCTATACAATTTAGCGTTGATTTGTTCGTTTATAACTGTTTTTATTTCATGTACAATGCAATTTGTATTAGTGAGTTGATCTCCTTCTCTGAACATCAACTTTTTATATTTATTCAATAGTCTTAGAATACCATCTTTTTCTTCTTCATTGAGATGCTCAGTTTTAATACTTCTTAGGTTACTTTCCTCTAACATGTTTACTTCTTCATAAAATTTTTTATTCAAGAACCATAGTACTTTAGAGTTGTTTAGTACTATTTGTCCTTTTTCTATATTGATCTCTTTCACATTTCTTTCAACCCAATCCATACCTATTAGAAGGTCATAGGGCGTATCAAGATCAATTTTTTATCCATTTCATACGTGCATTTTCATTTTCATAAAATTCTTTAAGACATTTTGTTTTTACATACTCTGTGCTTTGTTGTACTTGACCAGTTATTGTATTTATATTAACTTGTTCCTTTGATATTGTCTGATATAAATCTGGTTTCACATTTCTTGAGTTTAATAAACTAATTGTGGATCCTGTGTGGAGTAAAGCAATCAATTCTTGTTTTTCGATAGTTAATAATATATAAATTTTACGTTGATTCGAGGCTAGTTTATAAAAAACTCGTCGGACATCTGATTTACTTCATTTCTAATACTTGCAGCGTCTACTTCCATTGGTTGCACTTGCTCTCTTTGTTGATTGCGATTTATGGGTCTGTATTGTCCACTATTCTGATTAAAAGTTCGTCTATATTGTGCTGAATTATTTTGTCTATACTGTTCTGAATTATTATAATTATTTGGTCTGTATTGTTCTGTGTTGTTATTATTATTTTGTCTGTATTGTTCTGTATTATTATTTTGTCTGTATTGTGCTGTTTTGTTGTAATTATTTTGTCTGTACTGTCCTGATAAATTACTACGAAATGTTGTGTTTACGTAATTTCTTGCATAGTTTTGATTATTGATTTTTTCTTGGTAAACAGGTTTTATAATTTTAGTTCTACTTGCATTAAACATTTGATTTTTAAGGTTTCCGTAATCTCTGCCAATATATGTCTGTAAAACATTTCTTACTTCCGGTAAAGTAAATTTATCATACAGTTTATCTTCTAACGTTCCTGACACTAATTCTTTTATTTTTTCAATTAGAATACTACCCAGAGTATTATTGATTTCTTGACTATTTTATTGTATATTGAATATTCAGAAACATACTTAATTATTTCCTGAATTTTATTACATAATTCTCTAACAGAACTTACCCTTAAATTTCATATATATGTCCCGTAAAATGTGTTCCTTATCCTTTGTGGGTTGATACTGCGTGATGTCTGCTTCTACATTCTTCCCACGTAGCAGGTGCTGATACTCTTAGATAATTCTTTGTATCTCCGGTTATTTTTGTATTATAGATGATTTCATATGCTTCAGTTATTTCTTTTTGGGTCTTGTATCCAGTTAACTGCTTGTCTACCATTTCCAGGAATGACGGGAGATTCCCTGATCGTTCTTCGAATGGAGGCAAATATTTAATGTCCTTCTCCACATTTTCTTTAAATGATTGTTGATTCTGCTGTGCTATGATTTGCGTTAACATCTGTATGCACTCCTCCATGTTGCTTTGTTGTATTACCCTATGCTGGTCAACTACCTGATTTCTTCGGTTTTTTCGTTCCAGTTTTATGGGGGATTAATACACTCAACACTTTTTTACTTCACACCCTGAATGAACCTTCGTTTCTTCGTGTCTCGGTAAATTTTGCTTCGCGACACTTCGTCTCCGGTTTTTAATAGGTGAGTTTAGTTCGTTTCACTGGATTCTTACTTTTACTGAGAAGAATCCTACCGACTGCGCCATTTAAATAATTAACACTTCATTTAAATAATTAAAAGGATTTTATTTATATACATATTTAAACGTCTTAGCAATACAGAGTTCACTTCAGCTGATCAACGGAGAAGACCCCCTTGTTCTCATGCACCTCCTCTTTTATATTCATTGTTCTGCTGCATTATCGTTGGTACTTTGGTCCGGCTGCATTTATCATTATTGGTACTTTGGTCCGGCTGCATTTATCATTATTGGTACTTTGGTCTGGCTGCATTTATCATTATTGGTACTTTGGTCCGGCTGCATTTGTCATTATTTACCAAACCGATATCTTCTTGGGCTTTGTTGATTCACTGAGGGATGTTTCTCTAATCGGTACAGCTGTGTATATAACTCGCGTAATTCTTACGAATCGTTGAATATATGCTGTAATTCTTAGAAGATGAACATCCGAACTGAAGCTCTTCAAATCCAATACCGATGAATTACTATTATCAGGCTGTTCCTCTAGTACTAGTAGCTTAGATAAGCAGCAAAGGATAAGCTATTAAAAGTGCGCCTTCAATCTCGACCATAGGCCAATCTTTCATATCCTTCAATAACCAAGTGGGACACAAAGCCATGGGTACGAACTGGCAAACCGTTTTCCAAAGGCTCCTTTAGCACGAAAATTCGCAGGATTCATCTCGCCGGGGTAGTGTTAAGCCTGGCCCCCATAGAATCCGTCGGCATCAGGCGTCGCTTTCGGCATCGCCGCACAACTATTGAATACAAGCATTCATATGGGAGCTAACCCATAGCCGACTCGGCGGCAGCGCGTTGCGAGAGAGAATTTTAGAGGAATCTTCAATATTTCGAGCGGCAGTGCGGCTTAAGAGAGCTTTAAGAGAGAAGCGACGCGCGACGCTGCCTGCCTTAAAGGCCTAAACCCATAGAATCCGTCTCGCGTCGCTTTTCTCTTAAGTAGCTCTCTTACGACGCGCTGCCGCGCGAAATATAGAAGATTCCTCTAAAATTCTCTCTCGCGACGCGCTGCCGCGCGCTTCGGCTATGGGTTAGCTCTCATATGCATGCATGTATTCAATAGTTGTGCGGCGCCGCACAAAGCGACGCCTGATGCCGACGGACTCTATGGGTTTAGGCCTTAAGTCACCAATTAGTTTATATTGTCTAATTTCATTTACTCTCCTTGATACATAACCGTCCTAAGGCATTACATCTTCGCTTACCCAATGGAAGGTGATTCTAGAATCGGTTCATAAGAAAATTACCTCATAACTAAAGTCCAAAATACTTGTGAGATAGTTCCGTAATCGAGCTGCAATAAGCGCTGCAGTGAGTTTTAGCTTTGGAAGTGTTTATTGCTTGTATGTCTTCTCTTTTAAGAGAGGTATGAAGTTTTTGGTGCACTTTTCAAGTATACTGAATTGATAAGCTGCATTCTTAACTAAGCCACTACACCGTACGCATCCGCAAATAAATGAAGGTGATATTAGTGGGCTTCGGATACACTCGTGATACATCGTGAAACGAATAAAGGCAGGCCCCCATAGAATTCGTCGGCGCGTCGCTTCTCTCTTAAAGCTCTCTTAAGCCGCACTCCCGCGCGAAATATTGAAGATTCCTCTAAAATTCTCTCTCGCAACGCGCTGCCGCCGAGTCGGCTATGGGTTAGCTCCCATATAAATGCATGTATTCAATAGTTGTGCGGCGGTTGTGCGGCGATGCCGAAAGCGACGCCTGATGCCGACGGATTCTATGGGGGCCAGGCTTAAGTTTTGCAGCTGTTTAAATTCTTCACCGCACGAGGTGATCTTTCAAGGAAGTGCAACCTGTCGCGTTATCCAAATTAATTTAATTATTCTTTGAACAAAAGTGGCTATTTATTGAATCGTCCAGACGAATTTGAAAGTCCGGTAGAGTAATCCGGAGATAAATTTAGCACTCATTGTGAAATTGCTATTTGCGAGAACGTCGCTATAATTAGATATTCATGGTGCTCAAATAATTGTTTTATGACTATCACTACTGTACTACTTACAAGCCATGAGAACATTAAAATTAAAGCTAATATTAATCTGGAAAAAGTCACTCATTTCGGTAAGATATTGCGCATTATGTATGTTTACCCTTTACCCTATAGTGTGATTTTCTAAGAATTTTTAATTGCTGCAGCAGACTTTTAGGCTCCCAAAGTCAAAGATCTCGGTGTTCCTCTAGATATAAAGTGGACCAAAATATTTGCATTACAAGAACTTTCAAAATTAGTAGGAAAAATATTATCAATTCCTATAAGTAATGTCTATGCAGACAAGATTTGGGGAATGTATGAACAGATGTTCGTGATCGAATGAAAGTAGAGCTTGTTAAGCCTGAACTTGTAAGCCAACTCAATTCTGATATGAGCTGTGAAGAATTTGAAAAATTTATTCGGCAACCAGAGCAAGTTCCACTTATATAAACTGCATTATCGAATGAAATTTGGTCTTTGGTATTTTAGATTTTCTCCGGGTTTGATACCTATTGATGGCAAAAAGGATTTTCAAATTAGGTTAGGTTCACACGACGTTAGTGGCATTTGTAGTAGCATTGGACCAATCACGAAGTGAGCAGTCGGACAATTTCTGGCAACTCTCATGTAAACTCTTCTTTATAGTATTCTCTCATTCTTTTCTTCGATTGGTTAAGAATAGGAAACGTTAGTAGAATATCTCACGCGGAATCGTTTACGAACACGTTGTAACAAGACTACACTAGTATTTGAATGCTTGAAACCACCTTTTATTTCTGGAATAATGTGACTAAAAAACAAGATAATTTAAATAATATTGAACGAAATAGTACGACTGCTGACTTTTTTGTAAGATTGCAGGTCATTATTACAAAGTCGTGAGTGCAATATTTCATCACGGACATCTTGAGAGTGGGCACTATATAAGTATGCTGCGAGATAAAAATAACTGGGTCGAAATTGACGATGTACACGTTACGAGAAAATCCTGGCCTTACAAATTACAAAGCTAAAGGTTTATATTCTGCTTCTTCAGCAACAGTTTGTCACTCAATCAAAAAAGAGTGGAAAAAAATGTTTGGGGGCGATTTGCATAGCAACAGACGAATTTTCATGTCTTCAAGCTGACTTTATCAGGGCCGGCTCGATTCTAGACATTGCAGTATTATATGATGCTAAGGCGAGCGTAGCGAACGGGATTTTTTTGGGTTTTTCAAAAGACATAACCTTAATTAAAGGCAATTTTAAGACAATTTGAAGTTTTTTTTCTTTATATGGTATAATCGCCATTTAAATCGCCGCAAATTGGCGCACAACAACTTTGCAGACATTTGGGAAGGAGGGAGGTAGGGGGAAGTTCAAACCTAAAAACCAATCCTGTGTACGCGCCCGCCATATACGTTAATAAGAAAAAAGTGACTCCTGCTAAAAAACGTCCTGAACTAATTATAATTAATTCAAGGTATACTCTATAAATCGACAAAAAAAAAACTGTTATCCCACAAAAAAAAAAATTGAAATTTTTCGAAGAAGAAGTGTTGATAGAAAAAACGGCTCTGGCAAACATTTCTTGTACAAAAGACCTTAAATATAATCTTGAAACCCAGTAACAAAAAGAACTGATATATGCGAATATTACAAGATATAAGATTTTTTCTCAGCGGGCTGTTGATAGTCTTGAAGAGAATCGCTGGTTTCTTTTGCTGTCTCTCTCGTGTTGACGTGTAATGCATCCTCCTCCTCCAACCCAGTTATCAGAGAAAATCTTATATTCTTGTAATATTCGCATATATCAGTTCTTTTTGTTACTGGGTTTCAAGATTATATTTAAGGTCTTTTGTACAAGAAATGTTTGCCAGAGCCGTTTTTTCTATCAACACTTCTTCTTAGAAAAATTTCAATTTTTTTTTTTTTTGTGGTTTTTATTTACTGCAGTGAAAAAACGATAAGAGGCGAAATTCTCTTGTCTATTTGTTCAAGAACATATTTGTATCTACTTCAAAGTGTTTCGTTGAAGTAGTGAAAATATATAAGTGAATTTTTTTCAAAATTTTTAGCCAACAATGAAGACGAATTACGGCACTTGGAATAATTGGGGTGGTTTACACCCTGCAACTCACCCGATCGCCTCAAAAAAATTGCTATTATAGAACCACATGTCCTGCAGACTTGTTACAATCTATTTCCGTGGAAAAGATTGCATTTTTCCTGAAAATGAAAAACCCCCTACGGGGGTGACAACCGTAGGAATATTTCCGGGAAAACGCAAAGAGGGGTAACTTGTAGATCGAGCTTATATGTAATAAGCATTTTAGTTTTATTTTTAGGCGACATTCACCTAAAGTTATGGAACTTGGAAGAAATACGGGGGTGGTTCACTACCAACCCCCATCGGTCCGGATCAAAGAATTTACTGGTTTCGTTACTCGGAGTAATAAAACTTTTGAACCTCGTTTCGTTCGAATAGGTTGCTTTTTGAGATACTAGCAAACTATGAGGTTGCAACGCCAACTTTCGGGGCTATTTCACCCTTTCAAACCGTTTGTTGACCAATAAAAAACACGTGGACCTTATATTTGAGTCTAGTTTAACATATCTGAGTTTCATCAAAATCGGCGCTGGACACCACGAGGGGTTTCCTTGTTAGTGATATCCTTATCATGTCTATAAACAGTCCTATGGAGCATGTAGTAAACTGGGTTTGCAGTTTTATGTTTCACAGGTTCTGCAATATCCAAAGAAATCAGTTCCCGCATAACCCTGTCATACTCTATAAGATCATGCGGTTGTTGAGACAATTTCTTGACTAAATTTCGAAACCGTTGAAGGGCTCCGACGCGATAACTTAGCTACCACGTATCGTTTTACATACCGATTAAGGTCAACGCTAGTTATTTTAGAAAAAGAAGTTGAAATACCCATTGTTCCGAAATCCAACATCTTCTCAACATACGGAACAAAGCTGTCTTCTTGCTGTCATGAGATGAACATCGAAGCCGCATCAAGGTACGCACTTGAGTCCTCGCATTCTGGGCCTTATATAGTCCATCCAACTTAGTATGCACTGCTGTTAAATCCGACGTCTATTGTTGGATGTCTCCAGAAACTACTCATCAGTACCAATGAGATCCTATTAGTATAGAAATGCCGCTTTCCGGTTGTCTGAATTCTCGCGAGCCCACCAATGGAAATTTACTCATCGCATACATATTTTTCGCAAGTACACGATTTACAGATTAAACAATTGCAGATCTGAGCTGGAACCCGACCAGATGCAACGAAGGGTAGAATTCTGAGTTTTAGTGGATCAAGAGTTGTTAGCTTCAATTTCTGTGCAACGCTTTCTTTTATATATGACCGCTGATTGTCACTATCGATGACGACTCTCAATAAAAGCGAGGGCTCCTTATCATCCGAAGTGAGAGAAGCAAAAACACAAGCTGTTTGGAGGTAGACGTTTGAACAATGAACACTGGATTAGCAAAGATTAGTTGTAAGTGTTACGCTTCCTTCAACTGATTGTCTTCGCGATAAATCTGCATACGCATAAGCATAGCGTGTCGACCGTTACATGTGTGACGTGTCGACCGTTATACGTGTACATGTGTGGCCTTCCCTTGTGTACTTATAACAGCGCCGACCCCTCTTTAATATATCTTTTTTTTCTATCAAAGTTTGCTTGTAACTTTCTGTGGGTACTACCAGACCGGCCGCGGTTTTCGCTAATTTCGCGCTTGATGAATTGCTCTTCCTAAGGATTCAACTTCCCGGTTAATAAGTTTCAGCAAACCTTTAACACCGCTGTCAATGTCCAAAAATAGGATAGATGAAGAAGCGATAGATTCAGTTGAGTCATCACGATCATTCTTATCAGCGCTTACCGTTTTATTATCTAGGCTGCATATTTTTTGATGTTTTATGATACTCTATACGCAAGTCCGAGGGTAAATAGTGAAGCAGCAAAGTTATCAGTATGACGTAATAATATAATAACTAGACAAAACTCCGAGTCAGCATTCTCAAGTTTATTACAAAGGTATTATTTAACTTTCGCAAACCGACTGAATCATGATGTGAACTGGCGTTAAATACATAAGTTGCTGCATATGTTTGTCTATCAAACGTTTAGTATCACCAAGTTCTTCTTGTAGTATTCCTATTGTCGCAGGTTCCGGTTTACGTAAACGCCGATATCGCTACCGCTGCCTTTCTATGTATAGATCGCATTTTTTAAATAACTGGATTTATCACATGCGCTTAACTTTCGATTCTCATGTACGAGCCACTTATATTGGTACCAGAAAGGCAACCATTTCTTGTAATTACTCGAGAACTACCTTAGCTCTATGTTAGGCAATTTAACTCCAGATTTTTGCTATCTCGACTTACCGCCGATCCATAGAGTCGGCTTGCTGAACTCTTAGCCTTTTGAAGCATTCCAATCTACAGTTGATTCGCGAGACCTTTCATCACCTTTAGCAGCAGAAATATCACTCTGATTAGCCTTTTGCAAGTTATCTTTGGCTTCCGCTAATCGTTATAGCATAACTGTTAACTCCTCCAGATTTTCCTTGTTTTCTTTCTTCGCCTCAGCCTCCGGGTTGGCTAAATATCCAGAACACTTTTTGTTAGGTAAATCCCACGACTTGAAACCTCTATGCCTTTCGAAACAATTTACACGAGAGCACGTTTCGGCTGAATAATTTGTTATCCATTACTCGATTACTTTCTGCGAGTCCTTAAAATAAATCCCGGGTTACGATACCAATGTCGAAAAAAACTCGGCAAAGCAGGAAGAAGGAGGCAGAACAAAAACAATAGACAATTGCTTTTAGTTATAGTGTAGATAATAGTTTAGTTCAGTTAAAAAGGGAGCGTTTAGTCATAAGACCTTTCGATCACCACGACCGCTAGGATTCATTTGTGAATCCCCATCCACATTTTATCAGGTCTAGCTTCTTGAAGAAGCCCAGGATGTCCAGGGAATCGTATCGATTTCTCCCGTAGTTTCGCCGTTATCCTCCTGCTCTTGAGCATGGAATCAATCCATTTTACTATGGTTTACTGGTTCAAAACCTATTTACACAGCAGCCTCTTTGATTGCCTCGATAGAAGTGATATCAAAAGCTCCTTCTATATCGGCAAACGCAGATAATTGCCCTATCTTTTCTCAGTAGACTTGCCAGCTTGATAAGCAAATGGCTTCAAATGGAACGTGGTCTTTTTAGAGAACTTTCATTGTAAGTAAGTACAAGACCTTCTCCATAGTTTAAAGCAAAAAGGAGGTGACACTTATAGGCCGAAATGACTTCGCTAGTGTGCTAGGTCTTTTGCCTGCTTTAGGGATGAAGGTTACCCTAACGTATCTCCACTTTCGTGGCATATATCCCAAAGAGTAGCTAGCTCTAAATACTCTGAGTATGGAGGGGAGTAGCTCTTCTATACCGTAGAGTAGATGTCATCTCCCCATGGAGATTTATAAGGTTTATTTATTTATATTTAACCTCATTGGGAGTAAAGATTTTCCCATTCGTCATTCGGCCCACTCTTCTGTGCATTTAACTCTATTAAACAGCTTTCTTGTTTCTGATATTTTCTTGCCCAGCTCCTTGTTTCACCAGGGCACAGTTCGTGTGCCTATGTTTTGTTTTACAGGGCAGCTGGTTTCGAAGACTGTCATAATAGCTGTTTGAAGTTGGTCAGAGGCAAGGTCCAGTTCCTCCGCAGTACTAATTTGACTGTTGAGGCTGTTGTCCTGTGTTTTTAGGAGTTCTCGATACAGCTCCAATTCAGTCATCTTGGCAACCCTGTGCGCCTCCCTTTGAACTTGTACAGTCTCAATGTCGAATCTGATATGTACGTGGTCCGACTTGGACACTTCATTAGATAGATGCCATCTATCTATTTGTGTGGTTACGAATGCGCTTGAGAGAGTAACATCTAAAACCTCTTGGCGAATTGCATTCATATAAGTTGGTTTGTCGCCTTTTTTTTGTTAATTTCTAGTTCATTGGATAGAATGAAATCTAAAAGGTAGTCACTCCTTGTGTTGTTGCTGGTGCTCCCCCATATCAAGTGATGAGCATTTGCGTCGCATCCTACCAATAGTTGCTTACTACTCCTTTTGCAGTGTTTCACCAGGTGCTGCAGCTAGCTCGGAGGTACTTCGTCGGAGTCCCAAAAAAAATGGGCTGAGGTTATTACAGCCTCTACACTACCTCCCGCAGATGGGAAATCTACCAGTGCTGCTGCCCTGCCCTGGTAATTCATTCTGGAAGTGGAGCAAAATTTATATTAGCTTTGAGCATTAAAGCAGCTCTTGGGTTCTCGTGCTCAGTGTAATAAATCAACTTATACGAGTTTGTACTCCTCGGATCCTTTCTTGGTTCATCCACGGCTCTTGTAGGAGCACCGTGCTAAGGTTTTCCGCAGTGAACCTCGTGCTAAGCACGTCAGACGCCGCTTTCGCTTGATGCAGGTTCACTTGGATGCATCCTAGATGGGCGCTGCGCATTTTTAAGCTTTCCTATGGGTGGGGCAAGTGTAGTAGTAGTAGCCTTGGATCAGCCTTTCTTCTTCCGCTGTTGTTTCTCGGCGGCAATCCTTAAAATAATGGCAGTCTGAACATTCCTTATGTGGTCTGTCGTCACACTGTCATTACACTGTCATTCGGATATTTGGCGGGGATGAACCCCGATCTAACGCTCTCGGTAACTTCCTTAAACGAAGATTATTCGCGCGAAGAGACATGCCTTTTGGTCTTCTCTGTTCCCGCCTTGGGTCTTTTGGGGCCGGGATGACCTCCACCTGGTGAGGAGTCATCGGAGCGAATCCTTCTCAGGCTTTACTTCTTTTTCCTCTCCATTGGCTTCCAAGATAACTCCTTAGCCTATTACCCTTTGTAGCCCTGTTGTAGGACCCTGCTGCACCAGAATCATATCGCCCGATGCGGTTTCGTTCAGTTCTGGCGATCTCAGGAGCTTCTCGTCCTGGGAGGAGATCTCTATTGATTCGCCGGTACTTTTGGGACTTAAGTCTACCACTTTCCCCGGTGTAGGGATATTTTCCCTTGGCAATGTTTTTAATGCATTTAAAGGTGCGCCTCCCTCATTGGGATTTAAAAGAACTTCAATTTTGATCCCAAGAGAAGCGGTGACAGGTGACAGATCGGTCGTGTTAAATCCTTCCTTTCTAAATCGTCATCTCTCCACACTACATGCTCCTGTTGGTGGCGGCGTTCTGTATGCCGTCCGGAGGATTATCCTGTGCGCCGTCGTTAAACTTTTCGATTCCCGCGATCTGGAGGTGCTTTGCTTTGTTCTGAAACTTCCTCCGAAGAGCATTTGCATCATTGTGGCATAAATTCCTCCCGGAGAACCTGCTGGCATCTACGATCTTTTGGTTGCTAACATCGAGGATCTTTCTACTAATCTACTACCAACTGACGAAATTCTGCTTGCTTCGCGTGTCCACAACGATTATGGCAGATTGCTCGATCTGGTGTTTTACTCCGATCCCTATGGCACTTTGGTCAGACGGTGCATGGACCCCCTGACTGCGGAAACATCTCACCATACGGCTCTTGATCCGATTGTTCTTGTCTTCGACCCGGTACCAATATCATCCTGCGCACAATAACTGTAACTTTAATTGTAAAAAGGCTTATTTTGCTAGACTTAATTCATTATTGTTAAGTAGCAACTGGTCCAGCATTCTCCTTTGTCATTTTTCCAATTTTGTTTTCCTGTTTCAAGCCTTGTGTACCCCTATCTAGAACAATTAATGCACTTTCTAGTCCGCCTTGGATGGATAGCTCGTTGAAGCAGGCGAAGTATTGCAATTAAAGTTTGGAACGCTTTTGTTAATTAAGGAGCGAAACGGACTGCCAGAACTACTGTGTTCTACGTGACCAATTCTTTTCAGCGATTTCTTTAAGACTGCCTTCCTTAAACAAGAACTGTGATATTAATTTTATTAACCCACCTGA
Source organism: Neoitamus cyanurus (assembly GCA_947538895.1). Classification (NCBI taxonomy): domain Eukaryota; kingdom Metazoa; phylum Arthropoda; class Insecta; order Diptera; family Asilidae; genus Neoitamus; species Neoitamus cyanurus. The sequence goes on from OX384547.1 coordinate 5,579,289, forward strand.
CCGACTTCTTTGGAAATTTTACCTTTACCTTTTAATTGATGACGACACATACATAGCTTGGCAGATAGCTTCTCGTGTTGTCTCGATGGTGTTCCTATTTCCGTGTTATTTCTCTTGTCCCTGTTGTTCTTATTTATTTAACTTATCGAACTACAGGCCAGTCGCAAAGTTGAGCTCAATCGCTAAAATCTTTGAGGCCCTAATAAGCCAGACTCTCGCTTTCCACTGCAGACCATTTTTGGCGAGTTCCCAGCACGGCTTTATAAAGGGAAGGTCAACCACGACTAAACTCTTAGAATTCTCTAATTTTTGTATCTCCGCAGTGAAATCTGGTGAACAAGTCGACTGCATATTTTCTGATTTCAGTAAAACATTCAACCGCATAAATCACGACGTTTTACTTGTTAAGCTGACTATACTTGGCTTTCCAACTATATTTATCAATTGGTTGCGATCTTACTTGAAATTACGAACTCAGCGAATATCATTTCGGGGATCATTATCTTATGAGCTCCTTAATACTTCTGGTTTTGGATTTGGGTGTTTGGCTAAATAGGTGTTTTAGTTTTGATGACCATATTGATGCGACGTTAGGGTTTATAAAGAGATGGTCCAAGGAACTCCAGGATCCTTTTATCATGCGGATCCTCTACTGCACCTTTGTAGGACTAATTCTTGAGTACGCGTCATGTGTTTGGTCTCCTTTTGGTAGCACACAAATCAATCGTGTCGAGGCCGCCCAAAAGCGTTTTGTCCGCTTTGCCCTTCGTCGACTCCCTTGTATTGATCCCATAATTTTGCTCCTTATTTGGGCCGGCTCAAACTTATTAAACTTGAGTCCCCCGAGCTCCGACGTAAGAACTCCAAAGCTGCTTTTGTTTTTCACTGCCTGCAGGGAAGTATCGATTGTTCAGCTTTGTTAGCTTGTTTTAATCTATCTGCTCCCTCTCGCTCATTGAGGAATCGGAATTTTTTAAAAATCCCTCAACATCAACCTAACTATGGTTTGCATGAGCCCGTCACATCCACGTCTCGATGTTTTAATGAGAAATATGATTGTATGGATTTCAATATGCCTAGAAAATACTTAAAGTTTGATCTGATCTAATTTGTATTTAAGTTGATCTCCTTTTCCATAAAATTGTAAGTAATCAGCCTTTGATGAATGAATGAATAAATAAATAAATAAATACAAAAGTAAATAAATACAAAAGTAAATAAATACAAAATTAAATTAATACAAAAATAAATAGCAAGGGAAAGGGTGGTCGCCTGGGCAGTGCCCCGTATGTCACAGGAAGGCTAAGTTTAACTGAAGGTCGTCAGGTATTCAGAGTTCATCGTTAAAAGATGATTGACTCTCAGTACCGACATTAAAGACGTTTTCACGTCGAAAAAAAGAAACGAGAAATCACAGAAGTACTTTTATTTATAGTTAAACAAAGATTGGCTACATTTAATGCCATATAAAAGCAGAGAAAAGGTTTTTATACTACATTATGACAAGATATAGCTCCCTGTATTGGTATTTACAGTAATCAGAGTTTTTATGTTAGCTGGCGGTTTTTAACGAATCGTAAAAACTCTGGTTTCTAAGATGTGGTGCCGTCATATAGCGGCCGCCAAAAATCGGTAAAATAATGGCAGTAGTTTCCAAGCCAGCGGTAGTGGTCAACGTAACGTAATATAACGTTGCCGTCATATTCAAAGCGATGGACGTGGCGGTCAGAAACAGTTTAGCAAAGTTTCTTTGCCGCTATAGCGGCAACCAAATAAACACAATATTTTAAAAAAAACGCAGTCTTCGGGAAAAATGCAAAATATCTTGGACTGGGCAAGTGAACACCGACAAAATGATCATCTATGTTTTTACAATGCTCCTAAACTCGCAACCAAATCAACTTTCGACTTAACTTCCGTTAAGACTCTTTAAATTAACTTTCTTAACTATTTATGTATCTGTCGTTGTATTACTTCAACTTCTCTCTTCTTAAACTCACCGTCATGGCTCGCCGTATTTTTTCTAGGGTCACTATATGAGGGTACCATTTCCTAGGAAACCAGAGTTAAAGAGTCGTGCCGAGCGGTTGTCTGTTTCTTGATTGCTTTTACCTTAGATATCTGACTGACGTCATCTAGCATTCATTTTATTGCAAGGGTTAAAATGAATAGAAAATTCGTTAGAATACAGAATTGTGTCAAAACGTGAAAACTAAGAAATTCTAATATAATTTGCTAATTATTTTAAATAAGTTATGTGTTTTTCTATTTATTTGCAGATGACCTCTTCAGGGACTACTTTTACTGTACAGAGTCGTATTTCTGTTCCAAACACTCTACCAATAACACCTTTTGTGCAAGGCCCTCCTGTTGGAATTTTAAAAAAAACTACAGATAATGTATTTAGGTTCTTTTTTATAATTTATACAACAAAATTGGCTTTTAGTACTCCAAAACAGAAGACAAACCACTTGAAAATAAGAAGAAAGAACCACCTGGATGTCCTCCTGGTCCTCCACCAGATTTGCTTGATATGTGCGAATTAAACTCTGATGCAGAAGATGAAGATCCAAAATTCAAGAAGAGTAAATTAATTCGCTTCTCAGATGAGATTAAAGTAAAGGCACTAATACTCCTTGTTTCCTTTAATACCGATTTGATTTTGTTTATTTTGTATTATGTATATCCCTACAATACCAATTTCAATTGTGTAGGAACCTAGACGACGTGGAAGGGATTTAGAAGAGAAGAAATCTCCCCCGCGAAGAAGTGATGCCTTAGATCCGGCTGATATTCCTAAGCCAACGTCCTTGCAACAACGAATGTTAGCAATATCTGGTCAAAATATAGATGACTTTATGAAGGAAATGGAAATTGTGCATAAGAAAAAAGAACATGAAAAGGAAAGTGATAGCGATGAGAAATCTAGCGAAGAGCAAACTGATGATTCTGGAGAGGAAAACGAAAGTGGTAAGAAATCTCTATTTATTATCTCCATTGCTGTAAGATTCTTTGTTTAGATGTCAAAGACGAAGATTCACTGCCATTCAATATTTTGAGTGCTTCCGTTTTGGTTGACAGCCTTGATGAATCTGCATTTTTTTTAGCTCTCAAATAAGACTGCGAACGTTCATATATCGAAAAGAACGATTGCCAGCCAATGGGCCTCCGTACACGGCGCTTTTCTTAGAGGTATCACATCTCGCACCTGTTAGTTGGGGAAAGGGATTTCGAACAAAAATGTGTGTACAAACACAAGGTCTGGCATTGTATTTCCTGAATTGTGAATGTGTTGCATTTGAAAATCACAAAAGTACATTTCCCAGCCAAAAGGAAACAAAACAACTAGACAAAGAGCTTAAGGAAGACGAAGAACGACAGCTTCTCGTCACATCGATTCAAGACCGGGTATGACTAAAATGACGGAGATGTGACCCACTACATGCGCGTCGTTAATTTTATTACGAGGCGACCCCACTAACACTCCTACCTTAGCAATCGTCAGGTAGCGTAAAAGTATCGTCAGGTAGCGTAAAAGTACCGCCAGGCAAGGCTATGCCGGAAAGGGAAACAACACGAGGCTTGTGGGGCTTCGCATCTTTCCTTTACCTCGTTTAACGAATTTTAAGCTAAAGATTCAAAGGCAAGAAACCTCCAGTGCAAGTAGGATATGATAAACAAATTTTCCTGCAAGGCAGTGTTATTCATGATCTTCATTCATAAACACATCCTGCGCTACCTGACACTTTCTTGGGTTTTGCTTTGGCAAGAACGCGGAAAAAGACACATCGAAACTAACTTGGTATCGTGACACCTCTACGGAGGCCCATTGATTATATAATTTAAAAATCATATTTCTTTAGTGTTTTTGTTATGGATCGTAAGACACGCACTCAAAAAGTTAAATGTCGGCTAACTTCTTTACCAAGTTTTTTTTTAAATCGAAAATGGTACGGCTTCCAATTTTGGCAAAACTTTACTTTACGCACCTATCAAATTTCAGTCTGCCTTAATTTAAAGATCATATTTCTTTAGTGTTTTTGTTATGGATCGGAAGACACGCACTCAAAAAGTTAAATGTCGGTTAACTTCTTTACCAAGTTTCTTTGAAATCGAAAATGGTGCGGCTTCCAATATTGGCAAAACTTTACTTTACGCACCTGTCAAATTTCAGTCTGCCTAAATATGTTATGCTATTATAGTAGGTCGACCGTTTGCCCACTTACAGCGGAACTCCGCGCCCCACGGCCCTCGGGGGTAGAACCTCTGAAGACTTGTTCATTTTCCTACTTAAAATGATCAGAGTTTAAACATTGAGTGTAGATGTAGATGTAGATTTTCATGAGGCGGGTAGATAACCCTGCACTTAGACTGAAGGTCCATTGTACAAACCTCGAGAAGAGAGACTGACATCTGAGTTTAATCTCGGTGCCCAGATTGAGCCGTTAGACGACCAGTTCTTCTAACAAAGCTCAAGATGGTGGGCAGCGTGAGCTTATGTAGATCCTTGGGATCTACCTGAAAATTCCCGAATAAAGCGGTTCTGGCACTGTTGTAGAACGGACATGCACACAAGAGATGAGCAATAGTCTCGTCCTCCAACTCGCATCCGCAAAGCGGCGAATCCGTTATTCGTATTGTGTGAAGATGCTTGTTCAGCCTGCAATGGCCTGTAATAATGGCCATAGCTTGGCTCAACTGGCATCTACTGAGGTTAAGTAGATGTCTGCCGAGGCCTGGGTCGACCCTATGCAAGAACATCTTAGACTGTTTACAATCCAGTCTAGCGGCCCACCTCTCATTGTGCTCAGAGCGGACCCAGTCCTCCACCGAGCGACTGATGAGAGATGGTGAAACACCCACATAGGGTTCTGGTCCTGTAAAGGTAGAGCGGGCCCCTTCTTTAGCCAACCTGTCCGCAGTCTCATTGCCTGCTATATTACAGTGGCCAGGGACCCAGATTATTGAGACTTGATTGGAAGCCGCAACAAGATCAAGCGAGTGACGACACTCACTGAGAAGCTTAGACGAAACAATGAATGAGTCGAGTGCTTTAAGAGCAGCTTGACTGTCAGAGAAGATAAAAATATTTTTCCCATTCAGTTTCCTCTTCAGAATCTCTTGTACACAGATCAAGATACCAAGAACTTCCGCCTGGAAAACGGAGACGAATCTGTCTAGCGAGCGGGAGATGCACACATCTACACTCAGTCCGTACACTCCGACTCCAGCTAGACCTTCTGCAAGGGATCCGTCCGCAAACCACACAGAGCTGGCATCTGACACTATGTTTCCGAGATAGTCATCATCCCACTCCGTTCTGGAGGGAATGGACACAACATACCTTTTGCATAGGCTGAGACGGGGCGTTACATAATCCGAGATCATTTGGACGCAACTGTTGGTATGTAACAGTCTGTCCCAGATCTTAGAGTGCCCTATCAGCCGATGATTGGGTCGCCAGAGATTGTTTTGATCAAGGCGCAGGGCCGAATTCATCGCTTCTTTATGCACGATGATATCGAGCGGAGCCAGGGAGAGAGCCAGCTCAATCGCTGCCGTTGGAGAGGATCTCATTGCCCCTGTGATGGCTAAGCAGGCCAATCTTTGTACCTTAGATAGTGTACCTCTGATGGTGCTTAGGTTAGTCTTTTCCCACCAGACCAACGCCCCGTAACAGAGACTCGGTCTGATGACTGCAGTATACATCCAGTGGATGATTTTTGGACTAATGCCCCAAGTACGGCCGAAGGCTCGTCTGCACTGCCAAAAGGTTGAGATGGCCCTTTGTGTTTTGCAGCCCAGATGTTGCTTCCAGTCCAGTTTAATGTCCAGGATCACTCCTAGGTATTTTACGCTGTTTGCGTAGATAATCTCCTTGTCGAATATACTCAATTGCCTGAGACCCTCCAGCTTCCTTCTGTTAGAGAAGAGTAGAGCAGAGGTCTTGTCGGCGTTAACTGACAAGTTCCTGTCCCTGCACCACTTCTCCACTACCCGCAAAGCCTGCTGCTGGAGATCGCAGAGAGTACTGAGGAATTTTCCCCTGCACAGTATCACTATGTCATCCGCATAGGCTACTGTGAAGTGTCCCTTTCTGTCCAGAATGCCACCTTGCGGACAGCCCCTGCCTACCCTCCTGACCGCTGTGTGGGAACCTACCTCAGTGGAAACAATTCGGCTCTGCAACATGTTAATAATCCACCTGGTTACTGTTTGGTTTACACCATGTTCTCGCAAGGCGCAGGCCATTGCAGAGAAGCTGGTGTTATCGAACGCTCCTTCGATGTCCAAAAAGACCCCAAGGGCCGCTTCTTTTTCATGAAAAACCCTTTCAATGAAAGAGATTGCATGATGGAGGGCAGATTCAGTAGATTTCCCTCTCTGATAGGCGTGCTGCGCTGCATGCAACGGGAAAGCCTTCAGATTGGTCGATCTAATGAATGTGTCTATCATCTTCTCCAGCGACTTCAACATGAAGCTCGTAAGTGAAATCGGCCGGAAGGATTTGGCTGCCTTATAGTTGCACTTCCCAGGTTTTGGTATGAATATTACCCTGGAAAGGCGCCAGCTGCAAGGTATATACCCGAAAGCCAGGACCGCTCTGAAAATTGTGGTCAGATGATCCTGAATCACGGAGAATGCCTCTTGCAGCATGACCGGGGAGATACCATCTCTACCCGGGCTCTTAAAAGGTGAGAAAGAAAAGACCGCCCATTTGAGAAGATCCCTGCCTATAACAGACCTGGCGACAGCCCAGTCCGAATCATCCGGATTGTGCTGTTCAGCCTCTAGGTGATCCTCTTGTACCGGCTCACTACCAGGAAAGTGTGTTTCTAATAGATGAGACGCGACCGAGGGGTCATCATCGATTAAATCGCCACAGGGTAGTTGGAGTGAGCCCAGCTGGATTGCCTTATCTTTTTTGAGAATTTTGTGGATTCTCGTTGAGTCTCTCATCCCTTCAAGGTCTGAGCAGAATTTTTTCCAAGAAAGTAGCTTGGCAGATTTCACCTCTTTCTTGTAAGCCCTCTGTTTCTCTCGAAAGAGTTCCCATTCGGGTTCAGAGTTTAAGTTCTTTGCACGATTATGTTGCTTTCTTACTCCTTTTCTGAGCAACATAAGCCTGCGATTCCACCAGGGGCATTTGCCCTTAGAACTGGGTGTGGTAAGGGGGCATGCTTCTTCGAAGCTAGAGGTAATGGCCCCCTCTATTACCTTGATCGACAGATCCAGGTCACTGACGTTACTGATCAGTGGCAGCCAACCCTCCAGCCTCAGACCCAGGGCGGATCTGAAAAGGTCCCAGTTGGTTTTCCTAGGGTTCCTAAAGCTGGGAGGAGCCGGACAGTCCGCCGCGATCTTCAGTGAGATGGCTCTGTGATCAGAGGTTAGAATGTCATCCGTTACTCTCCAGTCAAGTATTAGGTCGGCGAGACTGATCGAGCACAACGTGATGTCGATCGTCTCGCGCCTGATGGAGTTTACGAACGTTGGTCCGGTGCCGTTGTTGAGGACAGTCAGCTCCGTGGAACTAATGTATTCGAGGAGCGACTGTCCTCTACTATTAACATCGGAACTTCCCCAGCAGGTATGATGCGAGTTTGCGTCGCATCCGATTACCATCGGGAGTTTTTTCCTGCGGCAGAATTCCACGACCTCTACTAGTTCTGAACTTGGCGGAGGTTCAGCAGAATCATACGGCAGGTATGAAGAGACGACAATTACATCCAGAGCGCCAACTGCCAGGTCCAGAGTTACACGAATGGTAACCTGATCTCTGGAGCTGTGCTCTTGGTTTAGCGACGCCTTTAAACCGTTCGCTATCCAGATACATGCCCTGGGTTTAGAGGCGGCGTCTGCCGTGAACACACGGCCATTGTTTAGACCCAGTCCACAAACCTGATTTTTGTGCAACCAAGGTTCCTGAACTAGGGCTAATTTTGTGTGCCCCATCGCTAGGACTCTGCTAAGTTCTGCAGAGGCCGTTTTGCCATGTTGCAAATTAATCTGTATGATGTTAAAAGAGTCAGCTCCCATATTAAAGTGCGCTCATTTCAACATCATCAGCCGGGGGTAGCCCCGCGGAGACCTCCGAAGAGCAAGCACACTCTACGGCCGCTTCAGACTCGGAGGCGGCGACGTCAACTTTTGTCGCCGTCCCCTCCCCCGACTCCGAGTCCGCCGAGTGGACCACAATCTCTTCAGAGTCAATGTCGGCTTTACCCCTGATTCGCGCATTGAGCTCAAGGAACCCGTAGTAAACTTTACTACCGCGCGCCAACAGAGTATCGAGGGACATCTGGTCGAGTCCCAACAACAGAAGGGTTCCCTTTGGGGGCTCATCCTTCAGGTGGAACAGTCGCCATCTGTCAACCCCGAGAGCTTTGTTCTGCTTCTGCAGCCTAGCGTGGAGCTGTTCTGCAGAAACGTTACAGCACTCCGGAATCCAGAGCGAGACCTTGGTGTGCCTGGGAATTTTGGAGAATTCACAGGCAACCAGCTCGGCTCCGTTCCAGGGCGCTTTCAACCTTTTAGCGTAGTCGATGAGCCATCGCTTGGTCTCCGCGTCCAAGCAAACAATCGCCAGGTAGCCTCGGTTGTCACAACCTTTGCCGACGAAGTTTGCGCCGCGGAAAGCAAGCGAGGGCCCATCGCTCGCCACGTTAAATATCTCTTCCGAGATTAAGTTTTTGAGCGAAGCGGCCTGTTCGCTGGTTAAGAGAAGGTCTTCCGTTTTAGCACCGAAAGCCATACGACTGCTTTGGTCGCTAGCGACCTCGGCAAAAGTCGGCTTTGGTTCACCAGAACCGCCTTCTATAACCTTTACTGCAGCCTTGCAGCGCTTCACGGCCTGCTTCGCCTCAGGCGGAGTTTTTCCCGGCGAAAGTGGGCGTTTAGGAGTGCCGGAACTGCCCTTAACATCTTTGTTCAGGGGTTCTACAGCCCTCCTCGCCACCCCTTTCTGCTCTTCGAGCGGAAGCCGTTGTTTGCGCAACGCAGCATTTTTGCGGCGACGCACATTTCTACTTGGTTTAGGGGGCATACTACTTGCCCGGGCTGTACCAAGAGCTTTTTCGGCGAAGGCTTGTGACACCAAGGGCGCACACCTTCGCTCGCTTTCGAAACTGGGCGCAACCATTCTCGAATGATTGGTGCCTTTGCTACCCGATTGTCCAGATTTGACAATTAGTTCCGAGAAAGTTGCGCCCGTTTTTTCACCTGCTCTTACCTGGAAATTGCCTGGCACATCGGCAGGTGTACTTACGGGCTTTGCGCCAGCACCCTTGCGCCGTCTTCCGCGCGCTACAGTCCATAGCCCGCCCGCCTTCTCCCTAGCTGTCAGCAGTCTCGCCTCCTGCAGACCAGGTCTCTCCTCGTCCAGCTGGTGACACCTTCCAGGACTGTCTTTTGGCGCAGCCGAGCCTACACCACCAGCACTCCCGACACCAACAACGCCTCCAACAACCCCAGATGGGCCACTCGCGGACTCGGGCCCCGAATTATCGGGGTTTTTAATATTTTTCGCGCTCATATTTTCACAACACAACCTTCAGATGACAGATTCTTCTTCTTCTCAACATTGAGTGTAGTATGAGGTGAAGCTGGTCGTAGTGTATTGTGGATGGGCTCAATGGAAGGGCCTTGGAGAGTAGTATAAGTACGTAAATATATAAAGATATAATGTTTATTATAATAGTTTTTAGAGAAATGGAATAAAGTGTAATGGAGGTAGGAGTTTATTCTTTATTTTTTGCGGAAAGAAGGGTGGAGCCAAGAATGTTAAATTAATTTTATCAGATGTGAGGGGCAAGCTGTGTGCGAAATTTGTTATGAAATATTAAGAAATATGGAAGCTGGGTGGGTTTCCAAATTTGAAACTTTTTGAGAGTTTCGGAAAATTTTGCCTCTATCGGTCATGTGGTTTGGTCAGCGTACGCCCATAAAAGACGCAAGCAGCTCCTTTTCTTTCGACTTGCTTTACAAATATGAATATTTATAACTGAAAACATATATTTATTAAAATAAAATATAACCTATGTCACTACAGGGGAGTGTAGCTTTCTAACAGTGAAAGAATTTTTAGAATCGGTTGAGTAATTTTAGAAACTGCCCTGAACAAATAAACAAAGAAACAAGTTTTACCTCTTTATAATATTAGTATAGAAAAGGTACATTTTCATCCAATAGATATTTTCTAAAAGGTAAATGTCAGTAAGAAGAGCAGTTATACTATGCTAAATACATACTTTATATAGTACATTCACAAGCACCAATAAACAATTTATGTAAAATTTGACAGGTCCGTAAAGTAAAGTACACCCCCAACTTTATTTATATTTGATGATTTCATATCTAACAATCCCTTTATATTTTTCTACAGAAAGTGAAGAAGAAGCGGAAAAAGAAAGCAAAAAAGTACCAGAACCTGCCATCCCGCTGCCACCCATATCTGCTCCGCCGCCTCAATCTATAACTCTACCTAGTGGGCCACCACCACCTCCTATGGGATTGCCACCGTCTATGATATTCAGACCGCCACCTTTACGACCAACTCTATCTGGAATTGCAATACGCATGCCTCCTGGTACTAAATATTGTTCATTATTTTATGTTGTATAACTTTTATTTGGCAATTTTAAGGGCCGCCTCCAGGTAGACCGGGTATTCCACCAGGTCCTCCGGGAGGACTGCCGCCGAGATTAGGCATACGTATGCCTCCTGGTCCACCGCCAGGCATGCCACCTGCACGTTTACTGAACCACCATCCAAAAAATCAGAACTCTTTGAGCAGTCAAGGCAAGGACTCCAAAGGAGTAACGACTATAACTGCAAAGCCACAAATAAGGTTTTTTGATCTTTTCTGTTTCTATTCGTTATTGTTATTTTATTAAACCGTCAGGAATCTAAGTGCCGATGTTACGAGATTCGTCCCATCTACATTACGGATAAGAAGGGAAGATAAACAAAAGTCAAAGTTAAAACCACTATCTCACGAGATTAAGAATACAGAGGCAAATAAGGGAAGTACAAAGGATGATGCGTACTTGCAGTTTATGCGAGAAATGCAAGGACTATTATAGTTATATTTTATCACTTAATAAAGATGTGTTTATGAAAGGAATTATTTTAACTTTAATACATATAACAGCTGCGTTCCATTGGCCATGTAGATTACGCCGGAGTAGTTGCACCTACGCCCAGCGATGCTAGATGGGAAGCAGGTGTAATTTGCCCCTGATCTATATAATCACTGGATAGTGAACGCGCTCTATTCACTGTAGTACGGCTTGTGCGCACAGTCGGCCATGTTGAGAGGTCAGAATCTAAGCAAGGAATGACAGTCGTCGTATCACCAGCGTTTGTTTACGTTTTTTGCGAGTCGGTGATATTCATTATTGAAGCAAGTGCAGTGTAATTTTAATTACATTCTTCATCGGCATCATCCAGGTTATTCCTGCTGGGATTCTGACCTCTCCACATGGCCGACTGTGCGCACAGCAATTCAAGCCCATTCGCTATCCAGTTATAGTATACTACTATATATTATATATATTCTAGTAGATCAGTGGTACTTACGCAGATTTTTTGTGGTTCATTATTGCTTTTTGTTGTTTTAGGTTACAAATGTTAAAGTTGTAAGTAGCAACAGCTACAAATGGACGAAAATAGGGGATGAACGATTAGTAGGTGGGGGTTAAGGGTATATCTCATTATACGGGCGGAGCTTTCATCTTTACTTTATTGAAGGTGGCAATGATTGTTTGTCAAAAATACAAAGAGCTAACACCTGTATAAAATACCCTTTACAAAATGTCCTCTGACTAGATATTTACCATTTACAAATTGTCTACGGACTGAATATTTTGTTCGCCAAAAATTGCAAGTATTTGTCAATCACTACCAACTTCAGCAAGCCACATAAAAGCTCCGCCCGTATATAGAATTTTTACCGGTGTTAAAACAACTTTAATCATTATTTATATATAAATGGTGGTCCCGATAGTTCCATATGGAGTTTGAATAAAAGAAAGACGAGGTAAATGTTTGAAGTGTGAAACCGAACCTTGCATATTGTTAAATTTAAATGTTGTCAAAGCAAACTGAATCGGACTAGAAAATGAATCTTGATAGATTAAGATGTGCTATATGTGCATAAAAATCAGTTTACCGTGGTATTACCCGTGAAAACTTCGCCTATGGATCCCAATCAAACTAGTTAAACTTATTATTCATCTAAAAAACCCATCTAGTTAAAACAGTGCAAACTACAGAGTTTGAGTTACTTAAACACCGAGAGAGAGATAGACTTAAACACCGAGTGCAGAGATGCACAAGTCCTACGCAGATGCCTTTCCGGATGACTTTCAGCATAGATACGCTAGAATGGTGATACCCATAGAACAACTGCCTAGAGACACAGGACTTATCTCTCACAGATCCAAGGTTGTGCCTCCGAATTAACAAAGGAACCGCATGTTGCTGCAATGCTAGCTTCTATGTACTAAGGGCCAATTCGAAAACGCAGCGAAGCCGAAGTACTGCACATTTACCTTTAGAGGCTACTACGATGAATTGTGCAATATTAAACAACGCAACGCTTAATTTTCGAAATCGTACCTACTGTTTTCGGGAGAAGTGCAGAGTTGGCTATGGAGGCAATGAATAAGAACAACCAGAACACACTAAAACTGTGCTGTTGCTGGCGACAGAGTTTTAGGTCTTGTAACAGGAGTGGAATTATGTACATATCTTGTTTCGAGTTTGGTCGAAACATTCAATAGCTGAATTCTACGAAAAATTTCTAGGATTAGGATAGGATCTATCATCGTAGTAGTAGGATAATACTATCTACAGGTAAGGCTTATCCAAGTCTTTCTACCTGGGCTGTATAGCTCTCTTTCATGTAATACAAACATACCCCATTAACACAATTAACTTTTGTCGTTCAGCTGTGTTGAGCTGTGTTGAGTTGGGTTGAGTTGAGTTGAGCTCCAGCGCGCCTGGAACACTCGACGACTGGGGCAACATAACCCAAAAACCAGTTTCACCCGATTTCTCCCGGAACTCCATGTTCCCGGGGAACGGATCCGTGCAACCGGTTATTAGTTTTAATTTCATTTTTTTTTGTCATATTTTTTTTTGTCGACTCTGCGTTTTGAGTAATCGGATCAGATAAGCGCGAGATGGCATCCAAAAGGTTTAGGCATGATGTGAACCGACTGGCTGAGGATGAGCTTCTGTATGAGTTAGCCATTCGTGGGCTCGGCGACGGTACTGCGGACGAAATGGGAAAGACTCTTCGTGGTGCTTGTCTTAGGGAGAAGGAAGGTGAGGTCACTTTGGCGAAGACCTATCCATTTAAGTTCGCCAACGATGTACAGGCATTGTCGGCTAAGATCAAGGAGACCCAGAGGTTGATAGTGGAGTTCGACGGGAACGAGACCTCCCCGAGCCTTGAGGTATCGGGCAGTCAGGGATAAGGTTGCTAATTGGGATGGCTTGGTGAAGGAGATGAAGTTGGAGTTTCTTGGGAAGGACTACGACGACAAGCTGCTGGAAGACATTAGACAAAGAAGCAAAGGGAACGGGAAAGTATCGGCATGTACGTCGTCGTGATGAATGGCCTGTTCGGACGATTATCTGAGTAGCTTTCGGAAGCTGCGATGCTTCGGATGGTCATGAAGAACTTCTACCCCTTCTATCAGGCGCAGGTATGTTCGACGTCAGCTCGATTGAGGATTTCATCGAGAAGAGAAGGCATCTGGAAGGTGTCCGCGCTCGGACAGAGGCTTTTGTGCCCCCACCCCACAAGAAACATCAGGCGTTCCTGGATCCAGATTTGGCGTATGCGGCGACCACCATCGAGCTTCAGTCCAAGGAAACACCACCACCTACCTACACAAGTTGCCAAGCCCAGCCATCCTCAATTGCTGCAGCAGGCGGAAGTTTGCCTTCAAATCCACGCTTTGTCTGCCAAGCCCCGAAGAAGTGCTTCGGATGTGGAAGCCTGGTGTATTCCGGAGGAATCGTCCAACGTGTAATCTAGGAAATGACCGAAGGGCTCACGAACGGGCAGCGCAGTATCAAGTTCGTATGGTCGCCGAAGCTGCCATACCCTTTCAACAACAACGGGGAGATCGGCCACAAGAAAACGTGAATAGTGGAGACCAGGCGAAGGAGAGGCGAAAGCGTTAGGGAAGTAGTAGGTCGGTTGCAACACAGACGGTGGAACCTCTTATCCGCACGTTCGGCTTGGAGAGTTCGGCGGAACGAGCGGATGACAGGACGCCGATCACTATTTGCGACGAGGATCCTAATTTTGGGGATTATGCCGTATGTTCCGATTAAGTCCTTGGGCAAAAGAATGGTGATCGTAAACCGTACCTGATCATCACGATTTTTGGACAACCCTTGGTAGGCTTGTTGGATTCCAAAGAGACGTGTATTATTTTGGATAGCACGGGCTGGAACGTGGTGAAAGGACTAGGGGAACATCTTGAGAAGCTGGACAAGAGGTATGTTTCCGTGGCGAATGGAGAGGCATGTGAGATTATCGGCGTTGCACACTTACCAGTGGAGTTGAAAGGCAGGATCAGGCTTTTCTCCATCGTAGTGGTGCCAAGCCTGTCCCACAATCTGATATTAGGGTCAGATTTCTAGGCAGAGATGGGCATAGTTGCCAGTTTGGGGGACGGAGTCTGGCAATTCGGAGGCAGTCCAACTGTGTTCGGTCGACGCAAAGAGGACAGCAGATGCACCAGAAGCACTTCAGCCGAGGTCAAACTTGTGTAAGGAAGAGGCGGAGGACTTGGAGAAGATATTGGAAGAGGAGTTTAAGGGTATGGAAAGGATAGGATGCACGGATAGGGCAAAGCACTTCACCACAACTACTTCGTCACCCTTGAAAAAACGGTATTACCCGGTGTCTCCGGCTGTACAGAGGCACATCGACCAGGAGCTGGACCAAATGCTGACGGATCGGATTGTGGAACTTCCAGCTGAGTTCACTCCAATTACCCTGTGGCGATTTCATCGATGATGACGCCTCTGTTGCGTCTCATCTGTTGGAAACCCACTTTCCTGGCTGTGAACCGGTGCAAGAAGATCAATTAGCGGCTGAACAGCTCAATCCGGATGATTCGGACTGGGCTGTCGCCAGGTCTGTTATAGACAGGGATCTTCTTAAATAGGCGGTCTTTTCTTTCTCACCTTTTAAGAGCCCGGGTAGAGATGGCATCTCCCCGGTCATGCTGCAGGAGGCATTCTCCTTGATTCAGGATCATCTGACCACAATTTTCAGAGCGGTCCTGGCTTTCGGGTATATTCCTTGCAGCTGGCGCCTTGCCAGGGTAATATTCATACCCAAACCAGGAAGGTGCAACTACAAGGATGCCAAATCCTTCCGGCCGATTTCACTCACTAGTTTTCTGTTGAAATCGCTGGAGAAGATGGTAGACACTTTCATTAGATCGAAAAATCTGAAGGTATTCCCGCTGCACGTTGCGCAGCACGCCTATCAGAGAGGGAAATCTACTGACTCGGCCCTCCATCATGCTATCTCTTACATCGAAAGGGCTTTTCAAGATAAAGAAGCGGCCCTTGGTGTCTTTTTGGACATCGAGGGAGCGTTCGACAACACCAGCTTCTCTGCAATGGCCTGCGCCTTGCAGGAGCATGGTGTAAACCAAACCGTAACCAGGTGGATTATTAACATGCTGCAAAGCCGTATTGTATCCACTGAGGTAGGTTCCCACACAGCGGTCAGGAGGGCAGGTAGGGGTTGTCCGCAAGGTGGCATTCTGTCTCCTCTCCTGTGGTGCATGGTGGTTGATGGCCACATCAGGTTACTGGACCGGAGGGGCCACTTCACAGTTGCCTATGCGGATGACATAGTGATACTGTGCAGAGGCAAATTCCTCAGTACTCTCTGCGATCTCCAGCAGCAGGCCTTGCGAGTGGTGGAAAAGTGGTGCAGGGACAGGAACTTGTCAGTTAACGCTGATAAGACCTCTGCTCTACTCTTCTCAAACAAAAGGAAGCTGGAGGGTCTCAGACAAATGAGAATATTCGACAGAGAGATTATTTACGCAAAAAGCGTAAAATACCTAGGAGTGTTCCTGGACATCAAGCTGGACTGGAAGCTACATCTGGACTGCAAAACACAAAGGGCTATCTCGACCTTTTGGCAGTGCAGAAGAGCTTTCGGCCGTACTTGGGGCATTAGTCCAAAAATCATCCACTGGATGTACACTGCAGTCATCAGACCGAGTCTCTGTTACGGGGCGTTGGTCTGGTGGGAAAAAACAAAGGTACATTATCTAAGGTACAAAGATTGGCCTGCTTAGCCATCACAGGGGCAATGAGATCTTCTCCAACTTCAGCGATTGAGTTGGCTCTCTCCCTGGTTCCGCTCGATATAATCGTGCACAAAGAAGCGATGTATTCGGCCCTGCGTCTTGTTCAAAACAATCTATGGCGACCAAATCATCTGCTGATAGGGCATTCCAAGATCTGGGACAGATTATTACATACCAACAGTTGCGTCCAAATGATCTCGGATTATGTGACGCCCCGTCTCAGCCTATGTAAAAGGTATGTTGTGTCCATTCCCTCCAGAATGGAGTGGGATGAGGACTACCTCGGTAACACAGTGTCGGATGCAAGCTCAGCGTGGTTCACGGACGGATCCCTCGCGGAGGGTATGGCTGGAGTCGGAGTGTACGGTCTGAATGAATATGTGTGCATCTCCCGCTCGCTAGGCAGATTCGTCTCCGTTTTCCAGGCGGAAGTTCTTGGCATCCTGATCTGTGCACAAGAGATTCTGAAGAGGAAACTGAGTGGGAAAGACATTTTTATTTTCTCCGACAGTCAAGCTGCTCTTAAAGCACTTGACTCGTATATGGTTTCGTCTAAACTCCTAAGTGACTGTCGTCACTCGCTTGATCTTATTGCGACCTCTAACCAAGTCTCAATAATCTGGGTCCCTGGCCACTGTAACATAGCAGGCAATGAGACTGCGGACAGGTTGGCGAAAGAAGGGGCCTGCTCTTCCTTTATAGGACCAGAACCCTACGTGGGTGTTGCACCATCTCTCATCAGCCGCTCGATGGAAGATTGGGTCCGCTCCGAGCACGGTGAGAGGTGGGCCACGAGAGTGGATTGTAGACAGTCTAAGATGTTCTTGCACCGGGTCGACCTAGGCCTCGGCAGACGTCTACTCAACCTCAGCAGATGCCAGTTGAGCCTAGCAATGGCCATTATTACTGGCCATTGCAGGCTGAACAAGCATCTTCATACTTTACGTATAGCGGATTCGCCGCTTTGCGGGTGCGAGTTGGAGGACGAGACTATTGCTCACTTTTTGTGTGCATGTCCGCTCTACAACAGCGCCAGAACCGCTATATTCGGGAACTACTATGTAGATCCCAGTGATCTACATAAACTCACGCTGCCCACCATCTTAAACTTTGTTAGAAGAACTGGTCGTCTAACGGCTCAATCTGGGCACCGAGATTAACTCAGATGTCAGTCTATCTTCTCGAGGTTTGTACAATGGACCTTTAGTCTAAGTGCAGGGTTTTTATACCCGCCTCATGATAATCTACATCTACATCTACATCTAGTGCTGTTCAGCATTTCATGAAGATTTTCACAAATTGACAAAATTGCACTGGACTTTCGATCGAAGTTACCAATTGCACCCCCAGCGGTATTTCCAATGGTGATATGCAGCTGAACAGCACTAAGAACTCCGAGTTCAACGTCATCTCGGAGAAATTGACTACTTGAGGAATACAACACATCTTACATCGAGTTGTAGAAATCAAAGAACTCAATTCATCTGATTTTGTACGTTTTTAAAGAACTGGACACTTTGGGCTTTGTCGTAATGAAAACTAATGTGCAAATCTTCATGAAATGCTGAAAGAAGGCATTTCGATCGAAGTTACCAATTCCACCCCCAGCGAACCAGATGAACTAAACAAGGTCATGAAGTATCAACTAGAAGTATTATTTCGCAGAATGGACGAAGTAAATCATCGAGTCAAAGAAAAGCTTTATGAGCAGGTAGCGACTCAATCATCAACGGAATTAGTTAAAAATCGTGTAAACGACCTCAAATATACAAAGTCCAGTGCAATTTTGTCAATTTTTTGAAAATCTTCATGAAATGCTGAAAGAAGGCATTTCGATCGAAGTTACCAATTGCACCCCCAGCGAACCAGATGAACTAAACAAGGTCATGAAGTATCAACAAGAAGTATTATTTCGCAGAATGGTCGAAGTAAATCATCGAGTCAAAGAAAAGCTTTATGAGCATGTAGCGACGCGATTATCAACGGAATTACTTAAAATTCGTGTAAACGACCTCAAATATCCAAAGTCCAGTGCAATTTTGTCAATTTGTGAAAATCTTCATGAAATGCTGAAAGAAGGCATTTCGATCGTAGTTACCAATTCCACCCCCAGCGAACCAGATGAACTAAACAAGATCATGAAGTATCAACAACAAGTATTATTTCGCAGAATGGACGAAGTAAATCATCGAGTCAAAGAAAAGCTTTATGAGCAGGTAGCGACGTGATCATCAACGGAGTTAGTTAAAATTCGTGTAAAAGACCTCAAATATCCAAAGTCCAGTGCAATTTTGGCAATTTGTGAAAATCTTCATGCAATGCTTAAAGATGGCATTTCGGTCCAAGTTAACAATTGCACCCCCAGCGGTATTTCCAATGGTGATATGCAGCTGATCAGCACTAAGAACTCCGAGTTCAATGTCATCTCGGAGAAATTGACTACTTGAGGAATACAACACATGTTACATCGAGTTGTAGAAATCAAAGAACTCAATTCATCTGATTATGTACGTTTTTAAAGAACTGGACACATTGGGCTTTGTCGTAATGAAAACTAATGTGCAAATCTTCATGAAATGCTGAAAGAAGGCATTTCGATCGAAGTTACCAATTCCACCCCCAGCGAGCCAGATGAACTAAACAAGGTCATGAAGTATCAACTAGAAGTATTATTTCGCAGAATGGACGAAGTAAATCATCGAGTCAAAGAAAAGCTTTATGAGCAGGTGCGACGCAATCTTCAACGGAATTAGTTAAAATTCGTGTAAACGACCTCAAATATCCAAAGTCCAGTGCAATTTTGTCAATTTGTGTAAATCTTCATGAAATGCTTAAAGAAGGCATTCCGATAGAAGTTACCAATTGCACCCCCAGCGGTATTCCCAATTGTGATATGCAGCTGAACAGCACTTAGAACTCCGAGTTCAATTTCATCTCGGAGAAATTGACTACTTGAGGAATACAACACATGTTCCATCAAGTTGTAGAAAACAAAAAAATTAATTCATCTGATTTTGCACCAGTTTTTAAAGAACTGGACACATTGGGATTTATCGTAATGATAATTAATGTGAAAATCTTCATGAAATTCCTAAAGAAGGCATTTCGATCGAAGTTACCAATTCCACCCCCAGCGAGCTAGATGAACTAAACAAGGTCATGAAGTATCAACTAGAAGTATTATTTCGCAGAATGGACGAAGTAAATCATCGAGTCAAAGAAAAGCTTTATGAGCAGGTAGCGACCCGATCATCAACGGAATTAGTTAAAATTCGTGTAAACGACCTCAAATATCCAAAGTCCAGTGCAATTTTGTCAATTTTTTGAAAATCTTCATGAAATGCTGAAAGAAGGCATTTCGATCGAAGTTACCAATTGCACCCCCAGCGGTATTCCCAATAGTGATATGCATCGGAACAGCACTAAGAACTCCGAGTTCAATTTCATCTCGGAGAAATTGACTACTTGAGGAATACAACACATGTTCCATCGATATTTAGAAATCAAAAAAATCAATTCATCTGATTTTGCACCAGTTTTTAAAGAACTGGACACATTGGGATTTGTCGTAATGATAACTAATGTGAAAATCTTCATGAAATGCCTAAAGAAGGCATTTCGATCGACGTTACCAATTCCACCCCAGCGAACCAGATGAACTAAACAAGGTCATGAAGTATCAACTAGAAGTATTATTTCGCAGAATGGACGAAGTAAATCATCGAGTTAAAGAAAAGCTTTATGAGCAGGTAGCGACGCGATCATCAACGGAATTAGTTAAAATTCATGTAAACGACCTCAAATATCCAAAGTCCAGTGCAATTTTGTCAATTTTTTGAAAATCTTCATGAAATGCTGAAAGAAGGCATTTCGATCGAAGTTACCAATTGCACCCCTAGCGGTATTCCCAATAGTGATATGCATCTGAACAGCACTAAGAACTCCGAGTTCAATTTCATATCGGAGAAATTGACTACTTGAGGAATACAACACATGTTCCATCGAGTTTTAGAAATCAAAAAAATCAATTCATCTGATTTTGCACCAATTTTTAAAGGACTGGACACATTGGGATTTGTCGTAATGATAACTAATGTGAAAATCTTCATGAAATGCCTAAAGAAGGCATTTCGATCGAAGTTACCAATTCCACCCCAGCGAACCAGATGAACTAAACAAGGTCATGAAGTATCAACTATTTCGCAGAATGGACGAAGTAAATCATCGATTCAAAGAAAAGCTTTATGAGCAGGTAGCGACGCGATCATCAACGGAATTCGTTAAAATTCGTGTAAACGACTTCAAATATCCAAAATCCAGTGCAATTTTGTCAATTTGTGAAAATCTTCATGAAATGCTGAAAGAAGGCATTTCGATCGAAGTTACCAATTGCACCCCCAGCGAACCAGATGAACTAAACAAGGTCATGAAATATCAACAAGAAGTATTATTTCGCAGAATGGACGAAGTAAATCATCGAGTCAAAGAAAAGCTTTATGAGCAGGTAGCGACGCGATTATCAACAGAATTACTTAAAATTCGTGTAAACGACCTCAAATATCCAAAGTCCAGTGCAATTTTGTCAATTTGTGAAAATCTTCATGAAATGCTGAAAGAAGGCATTTCGATCGAAGTTACCAATTCAGCCTCCAACGAACCAGATGAACTAAACAAGATCATGAAGTATCAACAAGAAGTATTATTTCGCAGAATGGACGAAGTAAATCATCGAGTCAAAGAAAAGCTTTTTGAACAGGGAGCGACGTGATCATCAACGGAATTAGTAAAAATTCGTGTAAACGACCTCAAATATCCAAAGTCCAGTGCAATTTTGTCAATTTGTGAAAATCTTCATGCAATGCTTAAAGAAGGCATTTCGGTCCAAGTTAACAATTGCACCCCCAGCGGTATTTCCAATGGTGATATGCAGCTGAACAGCACTAAGAACTCCGAGTTCAATGTCATCTCGGAGAAATTGACTGCTTGAGGAATACAACACATGTTACATCGAGTTGTAGAAATCAAAGAACTCAATTCATCTGATTTTGTACGTTTTTAAAGAACTGGACACATTGGGCTTTGTCGTAATGAAAACAAATGTGCAAATCTTCATGTAATGCTGAAAGAAGGCATTTCGATCGAAGTTACCAATTCCACCCTCAGCGAACCAGATGAACTAAACAAGGTCATGAAGTATCAACTAGAAGTATTATTTCGCAGAATGGACGAAGTAAATCATCGAGTCAAAGCAAAGCTTTATGAGCAGGTAGCGACGCGATTATCAACGGAATTACTTAAAAATTCGTGTAAACGACCTCAAATATCGAAAGTCCAGTGCAATTTTGTCAATTTGTGAAAATCTCATGAAATGCTTAAAGAAGGCATTTCGCTCGAAGTTACCAATTCCACCCCAGCGAACCAGATGAACTAAACAAGGTCATGAAGTATCAACAAGAAGTATTATTTCGCAGAATGGACGAAGTGAATCATCGAGTCAAAGAAAAGCTTTATAAGCAGGTAGCGACGCAATCATCAACGGAATTAGTTAAAATTCGTGTAAACGACCTCAAATATACAAAGTCCAGTGCAATTTTGTCAATTTTTTGAAAATCGTCACGAAATGCTGAAAGAAGGCATTTCGATCGAAGTTATCAATTCCACCCCCAGCGAGCCAGATGAACTAAACAAGGTCATGAAGTATCAACAAGAAGTATTATTTCGCAGAATGGACGAAGTAAATCATCGAGTCAAAGAAAAACTTTATGAGCAGGTAGCGACGCGATTATCAACAGAATTACTTAAAATTCGTGTAAACGACCTCAAATATCCAAAGTCCAGTGCAATTTTGTCAATTTGTGAAAATCTTCATGAAATGCTGAAAGAAGGCATTTCGATCGAAGTTACCAATTCAGCCTCCAACGAACCAGATGAACTAAACAAGATCATGAAGTATCAACAAGAAGTATTATTTCGCAGAATGGACGAAGTAAATCATCGAGTCAAAGAAAAGCTTTTTGAACAGGGAGCGACGTGATCATCAACGGAATTAGTAAAAATTCGTGTAAACGACCTCAAATATCCAAAGTCCAGTGCAATTTTGTCAATTTGTGAAAATCTTCATGCAATGCTTAAAGAAGGCATTTCGGGCCAAGTTAACAATTGCACCCCCAGCGGTATTTCCAATGGTGATATGCAGCTGAACAGCACTAAGAACTCCGAGTTCAATGTCATCTCGGAGAAATTGACTACTTGAGGAATACAACACATGTTACATCGAGTTGTAGAAATCAAAGAAGTCAATTCATCTGATTTTGTACGCTTTTAAAGAACTGGACACATTGGGCTTTGTCGTAATGAAAACTAATGTGCAAATCTTCATGAAATGCTGAAAGAAGGCATTTCGATCGAAGTTACCAATTCCACCCCCAGCGAGCCAGATGAACTAAACAAGGTCATGAAGTATCAACTAGAAGTATTATTTCGCAGAATGGACGAAGTAAATCATCGAGTCAAAGAAAAGCTTTATGAGCAGGTGCGACGCAATCTTCAACGGAATTAGTTAAAATTCGTGTAAACGACCTCAAATATCCAAAGTCCAGTGCAATTTTGTCAATTTGTGTAAATCTTCATGAAATGCTTAAAGAAGGCATTCCGATAGAAGTTACCAATTGCACCCCCAGCGGTATTCCCAATTGTGATATGCAGCTGAACAGCACTTAGAACTCCGAGTTCAATTTCATCTCGGAGAAATTGACTACTTGAGGAATACAACACATGTTCCATCAAGTTGTAGAAAACAAAAAAATTAATTCATCTGATTTTGCACCAGTTTTTAAAGAACTGGACACATTGGGATTTATCGTAATGATAATTAATGTGAAAATCTTCATGAAATTCCTAAAGAAGGCATTTCGATCGAAGTTACCAATTCCACCCCCAGCGAGCTAGATGAACTAAACAAGGTCATGAAGTATCAACTAGAAGTATTATTTCGCAGAATGGACGAAGTAAATCATCGAGTCAAAGAAAAGCTTTATGAGCAGGTAGCGACCCGATCATCAACGGAATTAGTTAAAATTCGTGTAAACGACCTCAAATATCCAAAGTCCAGTGCAATTTTGTCAATTTTTTGAAAATCTTCATGAAATGCTGAAAGAAGGCATTTCGATCGAAGTTACCAATTGCACCCCCAGCGGTATTCCCAATAGTGATATGCATCGGAACAGCACTAAGAACTCCGAGTTCAATTTCATCTCGGAGAAATTGACTACTTGAGGAATACAACACATGTTCCATCGATATTTAGAAATCAAAAAAATCAATTCATCTGATTTTGCACCAGTTTTTAAAGAACTGGACACATTGGGATTTGTCGTAATGATAACTAATGTGAAAATCTTCATGAAATGCCTAAAGAAGGCATTTCGATCGACGTTACCAATTCCACCCCAGCGAACCAGATGAACTAAACAAGGTCATGAAGTATCAACAAGAAGTATTATTTCGCAGAATGGACGAAGTGAATCATCGAGTCAAAGAAAAGCTTTATGAGCAGGTAGCGACGCAATCATCAACGGAATTAGTTAAAATTCGTGTAAACGACCTCAAATATACAAAGTCCAGTGCAATTTTGTCAATTTTTTGAAAATCGTCACGAAATGCTGAAAGAAGGCATTTCGATCGAAGTTACCAATTCCACCCCCAGCGAGCCAGATGAACTAAACAAGGTCATGAAGTATCAACAAGAAGTATTATTTCGCAGAATGGACGAAGTAAATCATCGAGTCAAAGAAAAGCTTTATGAGCAGGTAGCGACGCGATTATCAACAGAATTACTTAAAATTCGTGTAAACGACCTCAAATATCCAAAGTCCAGTGCAATTTTGTCAATTTGTGAAAATCTTCATGAAATGCTGAAAGAAGGCATTTCGATCGAAGTTACCAATTCAGCCTCCAACGAACCAGATGAACTAAACAAGATCATGAAGTATCAACAAGAAGTATTATTTCGCAGAATGGACGAAGTAAATCATCGAGTCAAAGAAAAGCTTTTTGAACAGGGAGCGACGTGATCATCAACGGAATTAGTAAAAATTCGTGTAAACGACCTCAAATATCCAAAGTCCAGTGCAATTTTGTCAATTTGTGAAAATCTTCATGCAATGCTTAAAGAAGGCATTTCGGGCCAAGTTAACAATTGCACCCCCAGCGGTATTTCCAATGGTGATATGCAGCTGAACAGCACTAAGAACTCCGAGTTCAATGTCATCTCGGAGAAATTGACTACTTGAGGAATACAACACATGTTACATCGAGTTGTAGAAATCAAAGAAGTCAATTCATCTGATTTTGTACGCTTTTAAAGAACTGGACACATTGGGCTTTGTCGTAATGAAAACTAATGTGCAAATCTTCATGAAATGCTGAAAGAAGGCATTTCGATCGAAGTTACCAATTCCACCCCCAGCGAGCCAGATGAACTAAACAAGGTCATGAAGTATCAACTAGAAGTATTATTTCGCAGAATGGACGAAGTAAATCATCGAGTCAAAGAAAAGCTTTATGAGCAGGTGCGACGCAATCTTCAACGGAATTAGTTAAAATTCGTGTAAACGACCTCAAATATCCAAAGTCCAGTGCAATTTTGTCAATTTGTGTAAATCTTCATGAAATGCTTAAAGAAGGCATTCCGATAGAAGTTACCAATTGCACCCCCAGCGGTATTCCCAATTGTGATATGCAGCTGAACAGCACTTAGAACTCCGAGTTCAATTTCATCTCGGAGAAATTGACTACTTGAGGAATACAACACATGTTCCATCAAGTTGTAGAAAACAAAAAAATTAATTCATCTGATTTTGCACCAGTTTTTAAAGAACTGGACACATTGGGATTTATCGTAATGATAATTAATGTGAAAATCTTCATGAAATTCCTAAAGAAGGCATTTCGATCGAAGTTACCAATTCCACCCCCAGCGAGCTAGATGAACTAAACAAGGTCATGAAGTATCAACTAGAAGTATTATTTCGCAGAATGGACGAAGTAAATCATCGACTCAAAGAAAAGCTTTATGAGCAGGTAGCGACCCGATCATCAACGGAATTAGTTAAAATTCGTGTAAACGACCTCAAATATCCAAAGTCCAGTGCAATTTTGTCAATTTTTTGAAAATCTTCATGAAATGCTGAAAGAAGGCATTTCGATCGAAGTTACCAATTGCACCCCTAGCGGTATTCCCAATAGTGATATGCATCTGAACAGCACTAAGAACTCCGAGTTCAATTTCATATCGGAGAAATTGACTACTTGAGTAATACAACACATGTTCCATCGAGTTTTAGAAATCAAAAAAATCAATTCATCTGATTTTGCACCAATTTTTAAAGGACTGGACACATTGGGATTTGTCGTAATGATAACTAATGTGAAAATCTTCATGAAATGCCTAAAGAAGGCATTTCGATCGAAGTTACCAATTCCACCCCAGCGAACCAGATGAACTAAACAAGGTCATGAAGTATCAACTATTTCGCAGAATGGACGAAGTAAATCATCGATTCAAAGAAAAGCTTTATGAGCAGGTAGCGACGCGATCATCAACGGAATTCGTTAAAATTCGTGTAAACGACTTCAAATATCCAAAATCCAGTGCAATTTTGTCAATTTGTGAAAATCTTCATGAAATGCTGAAAGAAGGCATTTCGATCGAAGTTACCAATTGCACCCCCAGCGAACCAGATGAACTAAACAAGGTCATGAAATATCAACAAGAAGTATTATTTCGCAGAATGGACGAAGTAAATCATCGAGTCAAAGAAAAGCTTTATGAGCAGGTAGCGACGCGATTATCAACAGAATTACTTAAAATTCGTGTAAACGACCTCAAATATCCAAAGTCCAGTGCAATTTTGTCAATTTGTGAAAATCTTCATGAAATGCTGAAAGAAGGCATTTCGATCGAAGTTACCAATTCAGCCTCCAACGAACCAGATGAACTAAACAAGATCATGAAGTATCAACAAGAAGTATTATTTCGCAGAATGGACGAAGTAAATCATCGAGTCAAAGAAAAGCTTTTTGAACAGGGAGCGACGTGATCATCAACGGAATTAGTAAAAATTCGTGTAAACGACCTCAAATATCCAAAGTCCAGTGCAATTTTGTCAATTTGTGAAAATCTCATGAAATGCTTAAAGAAGGCATTTCGCTCGAAGTTACCAATTCCACCCCAGCGAACCAGATGAACTAAACAAGGTCATGAAGTATCAACAAGAAGTATTATTTCGCAGAATGGACGAAGTGAATCATCGAGTCAAAGAAAAGCTTTATGAGCAGGTAGCGACGCAATCATCAACGGAATTAGTTAAAATTCGTGTAAACGACCTCAAATATACAAAGTCCAGTGCAATTTTGTCAATTTTTTGAAAATCGTCACGAAATGCTGAAAGAAGGCATTTCGATCGAAGTTACCAATTCCACCCTCAGCGAACCAGATGAACTAAACAAGGTCATGAAGTATCAACTAGAAGTATTATTTCGCAGAATGGACGAAGTAAATCATCGAGTCAAAGCAAAGCTTTATGAGCAGGTAGCGACGCGATTATCAACGGAATTACTTAAAAATTCGTGTAAACGACCTCAAATATCGAAAGTCCAGTGCAATTTTGTCAATTTGTGAAAATCTCATGAAATGCTTAAAGAAGGCATTTCGCTCGAAGTTACCAATTCCACCCCAGCGAACCAGATGAACTAAACAAGGTCATGAAGTATCAACAAGAAGTATTATTTCGCAGAATGGACGAAGTGAATCATCGAGTCAAAGAAAAGCTTTATGAGCAGGTAGCGACGCAATCATCAACGGAATTAGTTAAAATTCGTGTAAACGACCTCAAATATACAAAGTCCAGTGCAATTTTGTCAATTTTTTGAAAATCGTCACGAAATGCTGAAAGAAGGCATTTCGATCGAAGTTACCAATTCCACCCCCAGCGAGCCAGATGAACTAAACAAGGTCATGAAGTATCAACAGGAAGTATTATTTCGCAGAATGGACGAAGTAAATCATCGAGTCAAAGAAAAGCTTTATGAGCAGGTAGCGACGCGATTATCAACAGAATTACTTAAAATTCGTGTAAACGACCTCAAATATCCAAAGTCCAGTGCAATTTTGTCAATTTGTGAAAATCTTCATGAAATGCTGAAAGAAGGCATTTCGATCGAAGTTACCAATTCCACCCTCAGCGAACCAGATGAACTAAACAAGGTCATGAAGTATCAACTAGAAGTATTATTTCGCAGAATGGACGAAGTAAATCATCGAGTCAAAGCAAAGCTTTATGAGCAGGTAGCGACGCGATTATCAACGGAATTACTTAAAAATTCGTGTAAACGACCTCAAATATCGAAAGTCCAGTGCAATTTTGTCAATTTGTGAAAATCTCATGAAATGCTTAAAGAAGGCATTTCGCTCGAAGTTACCAATTCCACCCCAGCGAACCAGATGAACTAAACAAGGTCATGAAGTATCAACAAGAAGTATTATTTCGCAGAATGGACGAAGTGAATCATCGAGTCAAAGAAAAGCTTTATGAGCAGGTAGCGACGCAATCATCAACGGAATTAGTTAAAATTCGTGTAAACGACCTCAAATATACAAAGTCCAGTGCAATTTTGTCAATTTTTTGAAAATCGTCACGAAATGCTGAAAGAAGGCATTTCGATCGAAGTTATCAATTCCACCCCCAGCGAGCCAGATGAACTAAACAAGGTCATGAAGTATCAACAAGAAGTATTATTTCGCAGAATGGACGAAGTAAATCATCGAGTCAAAGAAAAGCTTTATGAGCAGGTAGCGACGCGATTATCAACAGAATTACTTAAAATTCGTGTAAACGACCTCAAATATCCAAAGTCCAGTGCAATTTTGTCAATTTGTGAAAATCTTCATGAAATGCTGAAAGAAGGCATTTCGATCGAAGTTACCAATTCCACCCTCAGCGAACCAGATGAACTAAACAAGATCATGAAGTATCAACAAGAAGTATTATTTCGCAGAATGGACGAAGTAAATCATCGAGTCAAAGAAAAGCTTTATGAGCAGGTAGCGACGCGATTATTAACAGAATTACTTAAAATTCGTGTAAACGACCTCAAATATCCAAAGTCCAGTGCAATTTTGTCAATTTGTGAAAATCTTCATGAAATGCTGAAAGAAGGCATTTCGATCGAAGTTACCAATTCAGCCTCCAACGAACCAGATGAACTAAACAAGATCATGAAGTATCAACAAGAAGTATTATTTCGCAGAATGGACGAAGTAAATCATCGAGTCAAAGAAAAGCTTTTTGAACAGGGAGCGACGTGATCATCAACGGAATTAGTAAAAATTCGTGTAAACGACCTCAAATATCCAAAGTCCAGTGCAATTTTGTCAATTTGTGAAAATCTTCATGCAATGCTTAAAGAAGGCATTTCGGTCCAAGTTAACAATTGCACCCCCAGCGGTATTTCCAATGGTGATATGCAGCTGAACAGCACTAAGAACTCCGAGTTCAACGTCATCTCGGAGAAATTGACTGCTTGAGGAATACAACACATGTTACATCGAGTTGTAGAAATCAAAGAACTCAATTCATCTGATTTTGTACGTTTTTAAAGAACTGGACACATTGGGCTTTGTCGTAATGAAAACAAATGTGCAAATCTTCATGAAATGCTGAAAGAAGGCATTTCGATCAAAGTTACCAATTCCACCCCCAGCGAGCCAGATGAACTAAACAAGGTCATGAAGTATCAACAAGAAGTATTATTTCGCAGAATGGACGAAGTAAATCATCGAGTCAAAGAAAAGCTTTATGAGCAGGTAGCGACGCGATCATCAACGGAATTAGTTAAAATTCGTGTAAACGACCTCAAATATCGAAAGTCCAGTGCAATTTTGTCAATTTGTGAAAATCTCATGAAATGCTTAAAGAAGGCATTTCGCTCGAAGTTACCAATTCCACCCCAGCGAACCAGATGAACTAAACAAGGTCATGAAGTATCAACAAGAAGTATTATTTCGCAGAATGGACGAAGTGAATCATCGAGTCAAAGAAAAGCTTTATGAGCAGGTAGCGACGCAATCATCAACGGAATTAGTTAAAATTCGTGTAAACGACCTCAAATATACAAAGTCCAGTGCAATTTTGTCAATTTTTTGAAAATCGTCACGAAATGCTGAAAGAAGGCATTTCGATCGAAGTTACCAATTCCACCCCCAGCGAGCCAGATGAACTAAACAAGGTCATGAAGTATCAACAAGAAGTATTATTTCGCAGAATGGACGAAGTAAATCATCGAGTCAAAGAAAAGCTTTATGAGCAGGTAGCGACGTGATCATCAACGGAATTAGTTAGAATTCGTGTAAACAACCTTAAATATCCAAAGTCCAGTGCAATTTTGTCAATTTGTGAAAATCTTCATGCAATTCTTAAAGAAGGCATTTCGGGCCAAGTTAACAATTGCACCCCCAGCGGTATTTCCAATGGTGATATGCAGCTGAACAGCACTAAGAACTCCGAGTTCAATGTCATCTCGGAGAAATTGACTACTTGAGGAATACAACACATGTTACATCGAGTTGTAGAAATCAAAGAAGTCAATTCATCTGATTTTGTACGCTTTTAAAGAACTGGACACTTTGGGCTTTGTCGTAATGAAAACTAATGTGAAAATCTTCATGAAATGCCTAAAGAAGGCATTTCGATCGAAGTTACCAATTCCACCCCCAGCGAACCAGATGAACTAAACAAGGTCATGAAGTATCAACTAGAAGTATTATTTCGCAGAATGGACGAAGTAAATCATCGAGTCAAAGAAAAGCTTTATGAGCAGGTAGCGACGCAATCATCAACGGAATTAGTTAAAATTCGTGTAAACGACCTCAAATATACAAAGTCCAGTGCAATTTTGTCAATTTTTTGAAAATCGTCATGAAATGCTGAAAGAAGGCATTTCGATCGAAGTTACCAATTCCACCCCCAGCGAGCCAGATGAACTAAACAAGGTCATGAAGTATCAACTAGAAGTATTATTTCGCAGAATGGACGAAGTGAATCATCGAGTCAAAGAAAAGCTTTATGAGCAGGTAGCGACGCGATCATCAACGGAATTAGTTAAAATTCGTGTAAACGACCTCAAATATCCAAAGTCCAGTGCAATTTTGTCAATTTGTGAAAATCTTCATGAAATGCTTAAAGAAGGCATTTCGATCGAAGTTACCAATTGCACCCCCAGCAGTATTCCCAATGGTGATATGCAGCTGAACAGCACTTAGAACTCCGAGTTCAATTTCATCTCGGAGAAATTGACTACTTGAGGAATACAGCACATGTTCCATCGAGTTGTAAAAATGAATTGCTGTGCGTTAGTCTCGCTAAAACTCAAAAACGACTTGACCGATTTCGATAAGTTTTTTTGTTTGGTTCACTATGATACAGGGTAGGTTTGAAAAAAAGAAAAGTTGGGAAATCCCAAAGGAAATGCCGCAAAATCGAAAAAAATCGATATTTCGATAAAAATGAATTGCTGTGCGTTAGTCTCGCTAAAACTCAAACACGGCTTGACCGACTTCGATAAGTTTTTTTTAGTTTTGTTCTGTATTATACAGGGTAGGTTTGGAAAAAAAGAAAAGTCGGGAAATCCCAAAGGAAAAGCCGGAAAATCGAAAAAATCGATATTTCGATAAAAATGAATTGCTGTGCGTTAGTCTCGGTAAACTCAAACACGGCTTGACTGATTTCGATAAGTTTTTTTTAGATTTGTTCGCTATGATACAGGGTAGGTTTGGAAAAGAAGAAAAGTAGGGAAATCCCAAAGGAAAAGCCGCAAAATGGAAAAAATCGAAATATCGATAAAAATGAATTGCTGTGCGTTAGTCTCGCTAAAACTCAAAAACGGCTTGACTGATTTCGATAAGTCTTTTTGGTTTGTTCGCTATGATACAGGGTAGGTATGAAAAAAAGAAAAGTCGGGAAATCCCAAAGGAAAAGCCGCAAAATCGAAAAAATCGATATTTCGATAAAATTGAATTGCTGTGCGTTAGTCTCGCTAAAACTCAAACACGGCTTGACCGATTTCAATAAGTTTTTTTTAGTTTTGTTCGCTATGATACAGGGTAGGTTTGGAAAAAAAGAAAAGTCTTGAAATCCCAAAGGAAAAGCCGGAAAATCGAAAAAATCGATATTTCGATAAAAATGAATTGCTGTGCGTTAGTCTCGCTAAAACTCAAAAACAGCTTGACCGATTTCGATAAGTTTTTTTGTTTTGTTCGCTATGATACAGGGTAGGTATGAAAAAAAGGAAAGTCGGGAAAACCCAAAGCAAAAGCCGGAAAATAGAAAAAATCGAAATTCCCTATAAATGAATTGCTGTGCGTTAGTCTCGCTAAAACTCAAAAACGGCTTGACCGATTTCGATAAGTTTTTTTTGTTTTGTTCGCTATGATACAGGGTAGGTATGAAAAAAAGAAAAGTTGGGAAATCCCAAAGGAAAAGCCGGAAAATCGAAAAAATCGAAATTTCGCTAAAAAGGAATTGCTGTGTGTTAGTCTCGCTGAAACTCAAAAACAGCTTGACCGAATTCGATATGTTTTTTTTGTTTTGTTCGCTATGATACAGGGTAGGTATGAAAAAAAGAAAAGTCGGGAAACCCCAAAGGAAAAGCCGGAAAATAGAAAAAATCGAAATTTCGCTAAAAATGAATTGCTGTGCGTTAGTCTCGCTAAAACTCAAAAACGGCTTGACCGAATTCGACAAGTTTTTTTGTTTTTTTCGCTATGATACAGGGTAGGTTTAAAAAAAAGAAAAGTTGGGAAATCCCAACGGAAAAGCCGGAAAATCGAAAAAAACTAAATTTCGCTAAAAATGAATTGATGTGCGTTAGTGTCACTAAAATTAAAAAACGGCTTGACCGAATTCGATATGTTTTATTGCTTTGTTCGCTATTATACAGGGAAGGTTTGGAAAAAAGAAGAAAAGTCGGGAAATCCCAAGGGAAAAGCCGGAAAATCGAAAAAATCGAAATTTCGATAAAAATGAATTGCTGTGCGTTAGTCTCGCTAAAACTCAAAAACGGCTTGACCGATTTCGATAAGTTTTTTTGTTTTGTTCGGTATGATACAGGGTAGGTATGAAAAAAAGAAAAGTTGGGAAATCCCAAAGGAAAAGCCGGAAAATCGAAAAAATCGAAATTTCGCTAAAAAGGAATTGCTGTGTGTTAGTCTCGCTAAAACTCAAAAACAGCTTGACCGAATTCGATATGTTTTTTTTGTTTTGTTCGCTATGATACAGGCTAGGTATGAAAAAAAGAAAAGTCGGGAAATCCCAAAGGAAAAGCCGGAAAATAGAAAAAATCGAAATTTCGCTAAAAATGAATTGCTGTGCGTTAGTCTCGCTAAAACTCAAAAACGGCTTGACCGAATTCGACAAGTTTTTTTGTTTTGTTCGTTATGATACAGGGTAGGTATGAAAAAAAGGAAAGTCGGGAAATCCCAAAGCAAAAGCTGGAAAATAGAAAAAATCGAAATTCCCTAAAAATGAATTGCTGTGCGTTAGTCTCGCTAAAACTCAAAAACGGCTTGACTGATTTCGATAAGTCTTTTTGTTTTGTTCGCTATGATACAGGGTAGGTATGAAAAAAAGAAAAGTCGGGAAATCCCAAAGGAAAAGCCGAAAAACCGAAAAAATCGATACTTCGATAAAAGTGAATTGCTGTGCGTTAGTCTCGCTAAAACTCAAACACGGCTTGACCGATTTCAATAAGTTTTTTTTAGTTTTGTTCGCTATGATACAGGGTAGGTTTGGAAAGAAAGAAAAGTCTTGAAATCCCAAAGGAAAAGCCGGAAAATCGAAAAAATCGATATTCCCGATAAAAATGAATTGCTGTGCGTTAGTCTCGCTAAAACTCAAAAACGGCTTGACCGATTTCGATAAGTTTTTTTGTTTTGTTCGCTATGATACAGGGTAGGTATGAAAAAAAGGAAAGTCGGGAAATCCCAAAGCAAAAGCCGGAAAATATAATAGAAAAAATCGAAATTCCCTAAAAATGAATTGTTGTGCGTTAGTCTCGCTAAAACTCAAAAACGGCTTAACCGATTTCGATAAGTTTTTTTGTTTTGTTCGCTATGATACAGGTTAGGTATGAAAAAAAGGAAAGTCGGGAAATCCCAAAGGAAAAGCCGGAAAATAGAAAAAATCGAAATTTCGCTAAAAATGAATTGCTGTGCGTTAGTCTTGCTAAAACTCAAAAACGGCTTGACCGAATTCGACAAGTTTTTTTTGTTTTTTTCGCTATGATACAGGATAGGTAAGAAAAAAATAAAAGTCTGGAATTCCCAAAGCAAAAGCCGGAAAATAGAAAAAAACGAAATTTCGCTAAAAATGAATTGCTGTGCGTTAGTCTCGCTAAAACTCAAAAACGGCTTGACTGATTTCGATAAGTCTTTTTGTTTTGTTCGCTATGATACAGGGTAGGTATGAAAAAAAGAAAAGTCGGGAAATCCCATAGGAAAAGCCGGAAAATCTAAAAAATCGAAATTTCGCTAAAAATGAATTGATGTGCGTTAGTCTCGCTAAAGCTCAAAAACGGCTTGACGGATTTCGATAAGTTTTTTTTGTTTTGTTCGCTATGATAGACGGTATGTATGAAAAAAATAAAAGTCGGGAAATCCCAAAGGAAAAGCCGGAAAATCGAAAAAATCGAAATTTCGATAAAAATGAATTGCTGTGCGTTAGTTTCGTTAAAACTCAAAAACGGCTCGACCGATGTCGATAATCTGAATGAATATGTGTGCATCTCCCGCTCGCTAGGCAGATTCGTCTCCGTTTTCCAGGCGGAAGTTCTTGGCATCCTGATCTGTGCACAAGAGATTCTGAAGAGGAAACTGAGTGGGAAAGACATTTTTATTTTCTCCGACAGTCAAGCTGCTCTTAAAGCACTTGACTCGTATATGGTTTCGTCTAAACTCCTAAGTGACTGTCGTCACTCGCTTGATCTTATTGCGACCTCTAACCAAGTCTCAATAATCTGGGTCCCTGGCCACTGTAACATAGCAGGCAATGAGACTGCGGACAGGTTGGCGAAAGAAGGGGCCTGCTCTTCCTTTATAGGACCAGAACCCTACGTGGGTGTTGCACCATCTCTCATCAGCCGCTCGATGGAAGATTGGGTCCGCTCCGAGCACGGTGAGAGGTGGGCCACGAGAGTGGATTGTAGACAGTCTAAGATGTTCTTGCACCGGGTCGACCTAGGCCTCGGCAGACGTCTACTCAACCTCAGCAGATGCCAGTTGAGCCTAGCAATGGCCATTATTACTGGCCATTGCAGGCTGAACAAGCATCTTCATACTTTACGTATAGCGGATTCGCCGCTTTGCGGGTGCGAGTTGGAGGACGAGACTATTGCTCACTTTTTGTGTGCATGTCCGCTCTACAACAGCGCCAGAACCGCTATATTCGGGAACTACTATGTAGATCCCAGTGATCTACATAAACTCACGCTGCCCACCATCTTAAACTTTGTTAGAAGAACTGGTCGTCTAACGGCTCAATCTGGGCACCGAGATTAACTCAGATGTCAGTCTATCTTCTCGAGGTTTGTACAATGGACCTTTAGTCTAAGTGCAGGGTTTTTATACCCGCCTCATGATAGTCTACATCTACATCTACATCTAGTGCTGTTCAGCATTTCATGAAGATTTTCACAAATTGACAAAATTGCACTGGACTTTCGATCGAAGTTACCAATTGCACCCCCAGCGGTATTTCCAATGGTGATATGCAGCTGAACAGCACTAAGAACTCCGAGTTCAATGTCATCTCGGAGAAATTGACTACTTGAGGAATACAACACATCTTACATCGAGTTGTAGAAATCAAAGAACTCAATTCATCTGATTTTGTACGTTTTTAAAGAACTGGACACTTTGGGCTTTGTCGTAATGAAAACTAATGTGCAAATCTTCATGAAATGCTGAAAGAAGGCATTTCGATCGAAGTTACCAATTCCACCCCCAGCGAACCAGATGAACTAAACAAGGTCATGAAGTATCAACTAGAAGTATTATTTCGCAGAATGGACGAAGTAAATCATCGAGTCAAAGAAAAGCTTTATGAGCAGGTAGCGACTCAATCATCAACGGAATTAGTTAAAAATCGTGTAAACGACCTCAAATATACAAAGTCCAGTGCAATTTTGTCAATTTTTTGAAAATCTTCATGAAATGCTGAAAGAAGGCATTTCGATCGAAGTTACCAATTGCACCCCCAGCGAACCAGATGAACTAAACAAGGTCATGAAGTATCAACAAGAAGTATTATTTCGCAGAATGGACGAAGTAAATCATCGAGTCAAAGAAAAGCTTTATGAGCATGTAGCGACGCGATTATCAACGGAATTACTTAAAATTCGTGTAAACGACCTCAAATATCCAAAGTCCAGTGCAATTTTGTCAATTTGTGAAAATCTTCATGAAATGCTGAAAGAAGGCATTTCGATCGTAGTTACCAATTCCACCCCCAGCGAACCAGATGAACTAAACAAGATCATGAAGTATCAACAACAAGTATTATTTCGCAGAATGGACGATGTAAATCATCGAGTCAAAGAAAAGCTTTATGAGCAGGTAGCGACGTGATCATCAACGGAATTAGTTAAAATTCGTGTAAAAGACCTCAAATATCCAAAGTCCAGTGCAATTTTGGCAATTTGTGAAAATCTTCATGCAATGCTTAAAGATGGCATTTCGGTCCAAGTTAACAATTGCACCCCCAGCGGTATTTCCAATGGTGATATGCAGCTGATCAGCACTAAGAACTCCGAGTTCAATGTCATCTCGGAGAAATTGACTACTTGAGGAATACAACACATGTTACATCGAGTTGTAGAAATCAAAGAACTCAATTCATCTGATTATGTACGTTTTTAAAGAACTGGACACATTGGGCTTTGTCGTAATGAAAACTAATGTGCAAATCTTCATGAAATGCTGAAAGAAGGCATTTCGATCGAAGTTACCAATTCCACCCCCAGCGAGCCAGATGAACTAAACAAGGTCATGAAGTATCAACTAGAAGTATTATTTCGCAGAATGGACGAAGTAAATCATCGAGTCAAAGAAAAGCTTTATGAGCAGGTGCGACGCAATCTTCAACGGAATTAGTTAAAATTCGTGTAAACGACCTCAAATATCCAAAGTCCAGTGCAATTTTGTCAATTTGTGTAAATCTTCATGAAATGCTTAAAGAAGGCATTCCGATAGAAGTTACCAATTGCACCCCCAGCGGTATTCCCAATTGTGATATGCAGCTGAACAGCACTTAGAACTCCGAGTTCAATTTCATCTCGGAGAAATTGACTACTTGAGGAATACAACACATGTTCCATCAAGTTGTAGAAAACAAAAAAATTAATTCATCTGATTTTGCACCAGTTTTTAAAGAACTGGACACATTGGGATTTATCGTAATGATAACTAATGTGAAAATCTTCATGAAATTCCTAAAGAAGGCATTTCGATCGAAGTTACCAATTCCACCCCCAGCGAGCTAGATGAACTAAACAAGGTCATGAAGTATCAACTAGAAGTATTATTTCGCAGAATGGACGAAGTAAATCATCGAGTCAAAGAAAAGCTTTATGAGCAGGTAGCGACCCGATCATCAACGGAATTAGTTAAAATTCGTGTAAACGACCTCAAATATCCAAAGTCCAGTGCAATTTTGTCAATTTTTTGAAAATCTTCATGAAATGCTGAAAGAAGGCATTTCGATCGAAGTTACCAATTGCACCCCCAGCGGTATTCCCAATAGTGATATGCATCGGAACAGCACTAAGAACTCCGAGTTCAATTTCATCTCGGAGAAATTGACTACTTGAGGAATACAACACATGTTCCATCGATATTTAGAAATCAAAAAAATCAATTCATCTGATTTTGCACCAGTTTTTAAAGAACTGGACACATTGGGATTTGTCGTAATGATAACTAATGTGAAAATCTTCATGAAATGCCTAAAGAAGGCATTTCGATCGACGTTACCAATTCCACCCCAGCGAACCAGATGAACTAAACAAGGTCATGAAGTATCAACTAGAAGTATTATTTCGCAGAATGGACGAAGTAAATCATCGAGTTAAAGAAAAGCTTTATGAGCAGGTAGCGACGCGATCATCAACGGAATTAGTTAAAATTCATGTAAACGACCTCAAATATCCAAAGTCCAGTGCAATTTTGTCAATTTTTTGAAAATCTTTATGAAATGCTGAAAGAAGGCATTTCGATCGAAGTTACCAATTGCACCCCTAGCGGTATTCCCAATAGTGATATGCATCTGAACAGCACTAAGAACTCCGAGTTCAATTTCATATCGGAGAAATTGACTACTTGAGGAATACAACACATGTTCCATCGAGTTTTAGAAATCAAAAAAATCAATTCATCTGATTTTGCACCAATTTTTAAAGGACTGGACACATTGGGATTTGTCGTAATGATAACTAATGTGAAAATCTTCATGAAATGCCTAAAGAAGGCATTTCGATCGAAGTTACCAATTCCACCCCAGCGAACCAGATGAACTAAACAAGGTCATGAAGTATCAACTATTTCGCAGAATGGACGAAGTAAATCATCGATTCAAAGAAAAGCTTTATGAGCAGGTAGCGACGCGATCATCAACGGAATTCGTTAAAATTCGTGTAAACGACTTCAAATATCCAAAATCCAGTGCAATTTTGTCAATTTGTGAAAATCTTCATGAAATGCTGAAAGAAGGCATTTCGATCGAAGTTACCAATTGCACCCCCAGAGAACCAGATGAACTAAACAAGATCATGAAGTATCAACAAGAAGTATTATTTCGCAGAATGGACGAAGTAAATCATCGAGTCAAAGAAAAGCTTTTTGAACAGGGAGCGACGTGATCATCAACGGAATTAGTAAAAATTCGTGTAAACGACCTCAAATATCCAAAGTCCAGTGCAATTTTGTCAATTTGTGAAAATCTTCATGCAATGCTTAAAGAAGGCATTTCGGTCCAAGTTAACAATTGCACCCCCAGCGGTATTTCCAATGGTGATATGCAGCTGAACAGCACTAAGAACTCCGAGTTCAATGTCATCTCGGAGAAATTGACTGCTTGAGGAATACAACACATGTTACATCGAGTTGTAGAAATCAAAGAACTCAATTCATCTGATTTTGTACGTTTTTAAAGAACTGGACACATTGGGCTTTGTCGTAATGAAAACAAATGTGCAAATCTTCATGTAATGCTGAAAGAAGGCATTTCGATCGAAGTTACCAATTCCACCCTCAGCGAACCAGATGAACTAAACAAGGTCATGAAGTATCAACTAGAAGTATTATTTCGCAGAATGGACGAAGTAAATCATCGAGTCAAAGCAAAGCTTTATGAGCAGGTAGCGACGCGATTATCAACGGAATTACTTAAAAATTCGTGTAAACGACCTCAAATATCAAAAGTCCAGTGCAATTTTGTCAATTTGTGAAAATCTTCATGAAATGCTGAAAGAAGGCATTTCGATCAAAGTTACCAATTCCACCCCCAGCGAGCCAGATGAACTAAACAAGGTCATGAAGTATCAACAAGAAGTATTATTTCGCAGAATGGACGAAGTAAATCATCGAGTCAAAGAAAAGCTTTATGAGCAGGTAGCGACGCGATCATCAACGGAATTAGTTAAAATTCGTGTAAACGACCTCAAATATCGAAAGTCCAGTGCAATTTTGTCAATTTGTGAAAATCTCATGAAATGCTTAAAGAAGGCATTTCGCTCGAAGTTACCAATTCCACCCCAGCGAACCAGATGAACTAAACAAGGTCATGAAGTATCAACAAGAAGTATTATTTCGCAGAATGGACGAAGTGAATCATCGAGTCAAAGAAAAGCTTTATGAGCAGGTAGCGACGCAATCATCAACGGAATTAGTTAAAATTCGTGTAAACGACCTCAAATATACAAAGTCCAGTGCAATTTTGTCAATTTTTTGAAAATCGTCACGAAATGCTGAAAGAAGGCATTTCGATCGAAGTTACCAATTCCACCCCCAGCGAGCCAGATGAACTAAACAAGGTCATGAAGTATCAACAAGAAGTATTATTTCGCAGAATGGACGAAGTAAATCATCGAGTCAAAGAAAAGCTTTATGAGCAGGTAGCGACGTGATCATCAACGGAATTAGTTAGAATTCGTGTAAACAACCTTAAATATCCAAAGTCCAGTGCAATTTTGTCAATTTGTGAAAATCTTCATGCAATTCTTAAAGAAGGCATTTCGGGCCAAGTTAACAATTGCACCCCCAGCGGTATTTCCAATGGTGATATGCAGCTGAACAGCACTAAGAACTCCGAGTTCAATGTCATCTCGGAGAAATTGACTACTTGAGGAATACAACACATGTTACATCGAGTTGTAGAAATCAAAGAAGTCAATTCATCTGATTTTGTACGCTTTTAAAGAACTGGACACATTGGGCTTTGTCGTAATGAAAACTAATGTGAAAATCTTCATGAAATGCCTAAAGAAGGCATTTCGATCGAAGTTACCAATTCCACCCCCAGCGAACCAGATGAACTAAACAAGGTCATGAAGTATCAACTAGAAGTATTATTTCGCAGAATGGACGAAGTAAATCATCGAGTCAAAGAAAAGCTTTATGAGCAGGTAGCGACGCAATCATCAACGGAATTAGTTAAAATTCGTGTAAACGACCTCAAATATACAAAGTCCAGTGCAATTTTGTCAATTTTTTGAAAATCGTCATGAAATGCTGAAAGAAGGCATTTCGATCGAAGTTACCAATTCCACCCCCAGCGAGCCAGATGAACTAAACAAGGTCATGAAGTATCAACTAGAAGTATTATTTCGCAGAATGGACGAAGTGAATCATCGAGTCAAAGAAAAGCTTTATGAGCAGGTAGCGACGCGATCATCAACGGAATTAGTTAAAATTCGTGTAAACGACCTCAAATATCCAAAGTCCAGTGCAATTTTGTCAATTTGTGAAAATCTTCATGAAATGCTTAAAGAAGGCATTTCGATCGAAGTTACCAATTGCACCCCCAGCAGTATTCCCAATGGTGATATGCAGCTGAACAGCACTTAGAACTCCGAGTTCAATTTCATCTCGGAGAAATTGACTACTTGAGGAATACAGCACATGTTCCATCGAGTTGTAAAAATGAATTGCTGTGCGTTAGTCTCGCTAAAACTCAAAAACGACTTGACCGATTCCGATAAGTTTTTTTGTTTGGTTCACTATGATACAGGGTAGGTTTGAAAAAAAGAAAAGTTGGGAAATCCCAAAGGAAATGCCGCAAAATCGAAAAAAATCGATATTTCGATAAAAATGAATTGCTGTGCGTTAGTCTCGCTAAAACTCAAACACGGCTTGACCGACTTCGATAAGTTTTTTTAGTTTTGTTCTGTATTATACAGGGTAGGTTTGGAAAAAAAGAAAAGTCGGGAAATCCCAAAGGAAAAGCCGGAAAATCGAAAAAATCGATATTTCGATAAAAATGAATTGCTGTGCGTTAGTCTCGGTAAACTCAAACACGGCTTGACTGATTTCGATAAGTTTTTTTTAGATTTGTTCGCTATGATACAGGGTAGGTTTGGAAAAGAAGAAAAGTAGGGAAATCCCAAAGGAAAAGCCGCAAAATCGAAAAAATCGAAATATCGATAAAAATGAATTGCTGTGCGTTAGTCTCGCTAAAACTCAAAAACGGCTTGACTGATTTCGATAAGTCTTTTTGGTTTGTTCGCTATGATACAGGGTAGGTATGAAAAAAAGAAAAGT
Organism: Neoitamus cyanurus; assembly: GCA_947538895.1. NCBI lineage: Eukaryota > Metazoa > Arthropoda > Insecta > Diptera > Asilidae > Neoitamus > Neoitamus cyanurus. The sequence goes on from OX384547.1 coordinate 5,620,515, forward strand.
CGGGAAATCCCAAAGGAAAAGCCGCAAAATCGAAAAAATCGATATTTCGATAAAATTGAATTGCTGTGCGTTAGTCTCGCTAAAACTCAAACACGGCTTGACCGATTTCAATAAGTTTTTTTTAGTTTTGTTCGCTATGATACAGGGTAGGTTTGGAAAAAAAGAAAAGTCTTGAAATCCCAAAGGAAAAGCCGGAAAATCGAAAAAATCGATATTTCGATAAAAATGAATTGCTGTGCGTTAGTCTCGCTAAAACTCAAAAACAGCTTGACCGATTTCGATAAGTTTTTTTGTTTTGTTCGCTATGATACAGGGTAGGTATGAAAAAAAGGAAAGTCGGGAAAACCCAAAGCAAAAGCCGGAAAATAGAAAAAATCGAAATTCCCTATAAATGAATTGCTGTGCGTTAGTCTCGCTAAAACTCAAAAACGGCTTGACCGATTTCGATAAGTTTTTTTTGTTTTGTTCGCTATGATACAGGGTAGGTATGAAAAAAAGAAAAGTTGGGAAATCCCAAAGGAAAAGCCGGAAAATCGAAAAAATCGAAATTTCGCTAAAAAGGAATTGCTGTGTGTTAGTCTCGCTAAAACTCAAAAACAGCTTGACCGAATTCGATATGTTTTTTTTGTTTTGTTCGCTATGATACAGGGTAGGTATGAAAAAAAGAAAAGTCGGGAAATCCCAAAGGAAAAGCCGGAAAATAGAAAAAAATCGAAATTTCGCTAAAAATGAATTGCTGTGCGTTAGTCTCGCTAAAACTCAAAAACGGCTTGACCGAATTCGACAAGTTTTTTTGTTTTTTTCGCTATGATACAGGGTAGGTTTAAAAAAAAGAAAAGTTGGGAAATCCCAACGGAAAAGCCGGAAAATCGAAAAAAACTAAATTTCGCTAAAAATGAATTGATGTGCGTTAGTGTCACTAAAATTAAAAAACGGCTTGACCGAATTCGATATGTTTTATTGCTTTGTTCGCTATTATACAGGGAAGGTTTGGAAAAAAGAAGAAAAGTCGGGAAATCCCAAGGGAAAAGCCGGAAAATCGAAAAAATCGAAATTTCGATAAAAATGAATTGCTGTGCGTTAGTCTCGCTAAAACTCAAAAACGGCTTGACCGATTTCGATAAGTTTTTTTGTTTTGTTCGGTATGATACAGGGTAGGTATGAAAAAAAGAAAAGTTGGGAAATCCCAAAGGAAAAGCCGGAAAATCGAAAAAATCGAAATTTCGCTAAAAAGGAATTGCTGTGTGTTAGTCTCGCTAAAACTCAAAAACAGCTTGACCGAATTCGATATGTTTTTTTTGTTTTGTTCGCTATGATACAGGGTAGGTATGAAAAAAAGAAAAGTCGGGAAATCCCAAAGGAAAAGCCGGAAAATAGAAAAAATCGAAATTTCGCTAAAAATGAATTGCTGTGCGTTAGTCTCGCTAAAACTCAAAAACGGCTTGACCGAATTCGACAAGTTTTTTTGTTTTGTTCGCTATGATACAGGGTAGGTATGAAAAAAAGGAAAGTCGGGAAATCCCAAAGCAAAAGCTGGAAAATAGAAAAAATCGAAATTCCCTAAAAATGAATTGCTGTGCGTTAGTCTCGCTAAAACTCAAAAACGGCTTGACTGATTTCGATAAGTCTTTTTGTTTTGTTCGCTGTGATACAGGGTAGGTATGAAAAAAAGAAAAGTCGGGAAATCCCAAAGGAAAAGCCGCAAAATCGAAAAAATCGATACTTCGATAAAAGTGAATTGCTGTGCGTTAGTCTAGCTAAAACTCAAACACGGCTTGACCGATTTCAATAAGTTTTTTTTAGTTTTGTTCGCTATGATACAGGGTAGGTTTGGAAAGAAAGAAAAGTCTTGAAATCCCAAAGGAAAAGCCGGAAAATCGAAAAAATCGATATTCCCGATAAAAATGAATTGCTGTGCGTTAGTCTCGCTAAAACTCAAAAACGGCTTGACCGATTTCGATAAGTTTTTTTGTTTTGTTCGCTATGATACAGGGTAGGTATGAAAAAAAGGAAAGTCGGGAAATCCCAAAGCAAAAGCCGGAAAATATAATAGAAAAAATCGAAATTCCCTAAAAATGAATTGTTGTGCGTTAGTCTCGCTAAAACTCAAAAACGGCTTAACCGATTTCGATAAGTTTTTTTGTTTTGTTCGCTATGATACAGGTTAGGTATGAAAAAAAGGAAAGTCGGGAAATCCCAAAGGAAAAGCCGGAAAATAGAAAAAATCGAAATTTCGCTAAAAATGAATTGCTGTGCGTTAGTCTTGCTAAAACTCAAAAACGGCTTGACCGAATTCGACAAGTTTTTTTTGTTTTTTTCGCTATGATACAGGATAGGTAAGAAAAAAATAAAAGTCTGGAATTCCCAAAGCAAAAGCCGGAAAATAGAAAAAATCGAAATTTCGCTAAAAATGAATTGCTGTGCGTTAGTCTCGCTAAAACTCAAAAACGGCTTGACTGATTTCGATAAGTCTTTTTGTTTTGTTCGCTATGATACAGGGTAGGTATGAAAAAAAGAAAAGTCGGGAAATCCCATAGGAAAAGCCGGAAAATCTAAAAAATCGAAATTTCGCTAAAAATGAATTGATGTGCGTTAGTCTCGCTAAAGCTCAAAAACGGCTTGACGGATTTCGATAAGTTTTTTTTGTTTTGTTCGTTATGATAGACGGTATGTATGAAAAAAATAAAAGTCGGGAAATCCCAAAGGAAAAGCCGGAAAATCGAAAAAATCGAAATTTCGATAAAAATGAATTGCTGTGCGTTAGTTTCGTTAAAACTCAAAAACGGCTCGACCGATGTCGATAATTTTTTTTTGTTTTATTTGCTATGATACAGGGCAGGTTTGAAAAGAAAGAAAGGACGGGAAATCCTAAAGGAAAAGCCGGAAAATCGAAAAAATCGAAATTTCGATAAAAATGAATTCCTGTGCGTTAGTCTCGCTAAAACTCAAAAACGGCTTGACCGATTTCGATAAGTTTTTTTTGTTTTGTTGGCTATAATACAGGGTAGGTAAGAAAAAAAAGAAAAGTCGGGAAATTCCCAAGGGAAAAGCCGGACAATCGAAAAAATCGAAATTTCGATAAAAATGAATTGCTGTCCGTTAGTCTCGCTAAAACTCAAAAACTGCTTGACCGATTTCGATAATTTTTTTTTGTTTTGTTGGCTATGATACAGGGTAGGTAGGAAAAAAAGAAAAGTCGGGAAATTCCAAAGGAAAAGCCGAAAAATCGAAAAAATCGAAATTTCGATAAAAATGAATTGCTGTGCGTTAGTCCCGCTAAAACTCAAAAACGGCTCGACCGATGTCGATAAGTTTTTTTTGTTTTGTTGGCTATGATACAGGGTAGGTAAGAAAAAAAAGAAATGTGGGGAAATTCCAAAGGAAAAGCCGGAAAATCGAAAAAATCGAAATTCCGATAAAAATGAATTGCTCTGCGTTAGTTTCACTAAAACTCAAAAACGGCTTGACCGATGTCGATAAGTTTTTTTTATTTTGTTCGCCATGATACAGAGCAGGTTCGAAAAAAGAGATAAGTCGGGAAATCCCAAAGGAAAAGCCGGAAAATCGAAAAAATCGAAATTTCGATAAAAATGAATTGCTGTGCGTTAGTCTCGCTAAAACTCAAAAACGGCTCGACCGATTTCGATAAGTTTTTTTTTGTTTTGTTGGCTATGATACAGGCTAGGTAAGAAAAAAAAGAAATGTCGGGAAATTCCAAAGGAAAAGCCGGAAAATCGAAAAAATCGAAATTCCGATAAAAATGAATTGCTCTGCGTTAGCTTCACTAAAACTCAAAAACGGCTTGACCGATGTCGATAAGTTTTTTTTATTTTGTTCGCTATGATACAGGGCAGGTTCGAAAAAAGAGATAAGTCGGGAAATTCCAAAGGAAAAGCCGGAAAATCGAAAAAATCGAAATTCCGATAAAAATGAATTGCTCTGCGTTAGTTTCACTAAAACTCAAAAACGGCTTGACCGATGTCGATAAGTTTTTTTTATTTTGTTCGCTATGATACAGGGCAGGTTCGAAAAAAGAGATAAGTCGGGAAATCCCAAAGGAAAAGCCGGAAAATCGAAAAAATCGAAATTTCGCTAAAAATGAATTGCTGTGCGTTAGTTTCGCTAAAACTCAAAAACGGCTTGACCGATTTCGATAAGTTTTTTTTATTTTGTTCGCTATGATACAGGGTAGGTACGAAAAAAAGAAAAGTCGGGAAATCCCAAAGGAAAAGCCGGAAAATCTAAAAAATCGAAATTTCGCTAAAATGAATTATTGTGCGTTAGTTTCGTTAAAATTCAAAAACGGCTTGACCGATGTCGATAAGTTTTTTTTTGTTTTGTTCGCTATGATACAGGGCAGGTTTGAAAAAAAAGATAAGTCGGGAAATCCCAAAGGAAAAGCCGGAAAATCAAAAAAATCGAAATACCGATAAAAATGAATTGCTGTGCGTTAGTTTCGCTAAAACTCAATAACGGTTTGACCGCTGTCGATAAGTTTTTTTTGGTTTGTTCGCTATGATGCAGGGCAGGTTTGAAAAAAAGATAAGTCGGGAAATCCCAAAACAAAAGCCGGAAGCTCGAAAAAATCGAAATTTCGATAAAAATGAATTGCTGTGCGTTAGTTTCGCTAAAACTCAAAAACGGCTTGACCGATGTCGATCAGTTTTTTTTGTTATATTCGCTATAATACAGGCTATGTTCGAAAAAAAATAAAAGTCGGGAAATCCCAAAGGAAAAGCCGGAAAATCAAAAAAATCGAAATTCCGATAAAAATGAGTTGCTGTGCGTTAGTTTCGCTAAAACTCAAAAACGGCTTGACCGATGTCGATATGTTTTTTTTGTTTTGTTCGCTATGATGCAGGGCAGGTTTGAAAAAAAAGATAAGTCGGGAAATCCCAAAACAAAAGCCGGAAAATCGAAAAAATCGAAATTCCGATAAAAATGAATTGCTGTGCGGTAGTTTCGTTAAAACTCAAAAACGGCTTGACCGATGTCGATGAGTTTTTTTTGTTTTGTTCGCTATGATTCAGGGCAGGTTTGAAAAGAACGATAAGTCGGGAAATCCCAAAGGAAAAGCCGGAAAATCAAAAAAATCGAAATTTCGATAAAAATGAATTGCTGTGCGTTAGTCTCGCTAAAACTTAAAAACGGCTTGTCCGACTTCGATAAGTTTTTTTTGTTTTGTTCGCTATGATACAGGGTAGGCATGAAAAAAAAAAGTCGGGAAATCCCAAAGGAAAAGCCGGAAAATCGAAAAAATCGAAATTCCGATAAAAATGAATTGCTGTGCGTTAGTTTCGCTAAAACTCAAAAACGGCTTGACCGATGTCGATAAGTTTTTTTATTTTTGTTCGCTATGATACAGGGCAGGTTTACAAAAAAAGCTAAGTCGGGAAATCCCAAAGGAAAAGCCGGAAAATCGAAAAAATCGAAATTTCGATAAAAATGAATTGCTGTGCGTTAGTTTCGCTAAAACTCAAAAACGGCTTGACCGATGTCGATAAGTTTTTTTGTTTTGTTCGCTATGATACAGGGCAGGCTTGAAAAAAATATGAGTCGGGAAATTGCAAAGGAAAAGCCGGAAAATCGAAAAAATCAAAATTTCGATAAAAATGAATAGCTGTGCGTTAGTTTCGTTAAAACTCAAAAACGGCTTGACCGATGTCGATAAGTTTTTTTAGTTTTGTTCGCTATCATACAGGGTAGGTATGAAAAAAAGGAAAGTCGGGAAATCCCAAAGCAAAAGCCGGAAAATAGAAAAAATCGAAATTCCCTAAAAATGAATTGCTGTGCGTTAGTCTCGCTAAAACTCAAAAACGGCTTGACTGATTTCGATAAGTCTTTTTGGTTTGTTCGCTATGATACAGGGTAGGTATGAAAAAAAGAAAAGTCGGGAAATCCCAAAGGAAAAGCCGCAAAATCGAACAAATCGATATTTCGATAAAATTGAATTGCTGTGCGTTAGTCTCGCTAAAACTTAAACACGGCTTGACCGATTTCAATAAGTTTTTTTTAGTTTTGTTCGCTATGATACAGGGTAGGTTTGGAAAAAAAGAAAAGTCTTGAAATCCCAAAGGAAAAGCCGGAAAATCGAAAAAATCGATATTTCGATAAAAATGAATTGCTGTGCGTTAGTCTCGCTAAAACTCAAAAACAGCTTGACCGATTTCGATAAGTTTTTTTGTTTTGTTCGCTATGATACAGGGTAGGCATGAAAAAAAAAAGTCGGGAAATCCCAAAGGAAAAGCCGGAAAATCGAAAAAATCGAAATTCCCTATAAATGAATTGCTGTGCGTTAGTCTCGCTAAAACTCAAAAACGGCTTGACCGAATTCGATATGTTTTATTGCTTTGTTCGCTATTATACAGGGAAGGTTTGGAAAAAAGATAAGTCGGGAAATCCCAAAGGAAAAGCCGGAAAATCGAAAAAATCGAAATTCCAATAAATAATTTCGATAAAAATGAATTGCTGTCCGTTAGTCTCGCTAAAACTCAAAAACGGCTTGACCGATTTCGATAACTTTTTTTGTTTTGTTCGCTATGATACAGGGTAGGTAAGAAAAAAAGAAAAGTCGGAAAATCCCTAAGGAAAAGCCGGAAAATAGAAAAAATAGAATTTTCGATAAAAATGAATTGCTGTGCGTTAGTTTCGCTAAAACTCAAAAACGGCTTGACCGATATCGATAAGTTTTTTTGTTTTATTCGCTATGATACAGGGTAGGTTTGAAAAAAAGATAAGTCGTGAAATCCCAAAGGAAAAGCCGGAAAATCGAAAAAATCGAAATTTCGATAAAAATGAATTGCTGTCCGTTAGTCTCGCTAAAACTCAAAAACGGCTTGACCGATTTCGATAAGTTTTTTTTGTTTTGTTCGCTATGATAGAGGACAGTTTTGAAAAAAGAGATAAGTCGGGAAATCCCAAAGGAAAAGCCGGAAAATCGAAAAAATCGAAATTTCGATAAAAATGAATTGCTGTGCGTTAGTTTCCCTAAAACTCAAAAACGGCTTGACCGATGTCGATAAGTTTTTTTTGTTTTGTTCGCTATAATACAGGGCAGGTTTGACAAAAAAGATAAGTCGGAAAATCCCAAAGGAAAAGCCGGAAAATTAAAAAAATCGAAATTCCGATAAAAATGAATTGCTGTGCGATAGTTTCGCTAAAACTCAAAAACGGGTTGACCGATGTCGATCAGTTTTTTTGCTTTATTCGCTATAATACAGGGTATGTTCGAAAAAAAAATAAAAGTCGGGAAATCCCAAAGGAAAAGCCGGAAAATCAAAAAAATCGAAATTCCGATAAAAATGAATTGCTGTGCGTTAGTTTCGCTAAAACTCAAAAACGGCTTGACCGATGTCGATATGTTTTTTTTATTTTGTTCGCTATAATACAGGGCAGGTTTGAAAAAAAGATAAGTCGGGAAATCCCAAAGGAAAAGCCGGAAAATCGAAAAAATCGAAATTTCGATAAAAATGAATTGCTGTGCGTTAGTCTCGCTAAAACTCAAAAACGGCTTGACCGATGTCTATATGTTTTTTTTGTTTTGTTCGCTATGATGCAGGGCAGGTTTGAAAAAAAAGATAAGTCGGGAAACCCCAAAACAAAAGCCGGAAAATCGAAAAAATCGAAATTTCGATAAAAATGAATTGCTGTGCGTTAGTTTCCCTAAAACTCAAAAACGGCTTAACCGATGTCGATAAGTTTTTTTTATTTTGTTCGCTATAATACAGGGCAGGTTTGAAAAAAAAGATAAGTCGGGAAATCCCAAAGGAAAAGCCGGAAAATCGAAAAAATCGAAATTTCGATAAAAATGAATTGCTGTGCGTTAGTCTCGCTAAAACTTAAAAACGGCTTGTCCGACTTCGATAAGTTTTTTTTGTTTTGTTCGCTATGATACAGGGTAGGCATGAAAAAAAAAAGTCGGGAAATCCCAAAGGAAAAGCCGGAAAATCGAAAAAATCGAAATTCCGATAAAAATGAATTGCTGTGCGTTAGTTTCGCTAAAACTCAAAAACGGCTTGACCGATGTCGATAAGTTTTTTATTTTTGTTCGCTATGATACAGGACAGGTTTGCAAAAAAAGCTAAGTCGGGAAATTCCAAAGGAAAAGCCGGAAAATCGAAAAAATCAAAATTTCGATAAAAATGAATAGCTGTGCGTTAGTTTCGTTAAAACTCAAAAACGGCTTGACCGATGTCGATAAGTTTTTTTTGTTTTATTCGCTATGATACAGGGCAGGTTTGGAAAAAAAGATAAGTCGGGAAATCCCAAAGGAAAAGCCGGAAAATCGAAAAAATCGAAATTTCGATAAAAATGAATTGCTGTGCGTTAGTTTCGCTAAAACTCAAAAACGGCTTGACCGATTTCGATAACTTTTTTGTTTTGTTCGCTATGATACAGGGTAGGTAAGAAAAAAAGAAAAGTCGGAAAATCCCAAAGGAAAATCCGGAAAATAGAAAAAATAGAATTTTCGATAAAAATGAATTGCTGTGCGTTAGTTTCGCTAAAACTCAAAAACGGCTTGACCGATTTCGATAAGTTTTTTTTGTTTTGTTCGCTATGATACAGGGCAGGTTCGAAAAAAAAGATAAGTCGGGAAATCGCAAAGGAAAAGCCGGAAAATCGAAAAAATCGAAATTTCGATAAAAATGAATTGCTGTCCGTTAGTCTCGCTAAAACTCAAAAACGGCTTGACTGATTTCGATAAGTTTTTTTTGTTTTGTTCGCTTTGATACAGGGTAGGTACGAAAAAAAGAAAAGTCGGAAAATCCCAAAGGAAAAGCCGGAAAATAGAAAAAATAAAATTTTCGATAAAAATGAATTGCTGTGCGTTAGTCTCGCTAAAGCTCAAAAACGGCTTGACGGATTTCGATAAGTTTTTTTTGTTTTGTTCGCTATGATAGACGGTATGTATGAAAAAAATAAAAGTCGGGAAATCCCAAAGAAAAAGCCGGAAAATCGAAAAAATCGAAATTTCGATAAAAATGAATTGCTGTGCGTTAGTTTCGTTAAAACTCAAAAACGGCTCGACCGATGTCGATAATTTTTTTTGTTTTATTTGCTATGATACCGGGCAGGTTTGAAAAGAAAGAAAGGACGGGAAATCCCAAAGGAAAAGCCGGAAAATCGAAAAAATCGAAATTTCGATAAAAATGAATTCCTGTGCGTTAGTCTCGCTACAACTCAAAAACGGCTTGACCGATTTCGATAAGTTTTTTTTGTTTTGTTGGCTATGATACAGGGTAGGTAAGAAAAAAAAGAAAAGTTGGGAAATTCCCAAGGGAAAAGCCGGAAAATCGAAAAAATCGAAATTTCGATAAAAATGAATTGCTGTCCGTTAGTCTCGCTAAAACTCAAAAACTGCTTGACCGATTTCGATAATTTTTTTTTGTTTTGTTGGCTATGACACAGGGTAGGTAGGAAAAAAAAGAAAAGTCGGGAAATTCCAAAGGAAAAGCCGAAAAATCGAAAAAATCGAAATTTCGATAAAAATGAATTGCTGTGCGTTAGTCTCGCTAAAACTCAAAAACGGCTCGACCGATGTCGATAAGTTTTTTTTGTTTTGTTCGCTATGATACAGGGCAGGTTTGAAAAAAAGAAAAGTCGGGAAATCCGAAAGAAAAAGCCGGAAAATCGAAAAAATCGAAATTTCGATAAAAATGAATTCCTGTGCGTTAGTCTCGCTAAAACTCAAAAACGGCTCGACCGATTTCGATAAGTTTTTTTTGTTTTGTTGGCTATGATACAGGGTAGGTAAGAAAAAAAAGAAAAGTCGGGAAATTCCAAAGGCAAAGCCGGAAAATCGAAAAAATCGAAATTCCGATAAAAATGAATTGCTCTGCGTTAGTTTCACTAAAACTCAAAAACGGCTTGACCGATGTCGATAAGTTTTTTTTATTTTGTTCGCTATGATACAGGGCAGGTTCGAAAGAAGAGATAAGTCGGGAAACCCCAAAGGAAAGGCCGGAAAATCGAAAAAATCGAAATTTCGATAAAAATGAATTGCTGTGCGTTAGTTTCGCTAAAACTCAAAAACGGCTTGACCGATGTCGATCAGTTTTTTTTGTTTTATTCGCTATAATACAGGGTATGTTTGAAAAAAAATAAAAGTCGGGAAATCCCAAAGGAAAAGCCGGAAAATCAAAAAAATCGAAATTCCGATAAAAATGAATTGCTGTGCGTTAGTTTCGCTAAAACTCAAAAACGGCTTGACCGATGTGGATAAGTTTTTTTGTTTTGTTCGCTATGATACAGGACAGTTTTGAAAAAAAGAGATAAGTCGGGAAATCCCAAAGGAAAAGCCGGAGAATCGAAAAAATCGAAATTTCGATAAAAATGAATAGCTGTGCGTTAGTTTCGCTAAAACTCAAAAACGGCTTGTCTGATGTCGATAAGTTTTTTTTGTTTTGTTCGCTATAATACAGGGTATGTTCGAAAAAACATAAAAGTCGGGAAATCCCAAAGGAAAAGCCGGAAAATCAAAAAAATCGAAATTCCGATAAAAATGAATTGCTGTGCGTTAGTTTCGCTAAAACTCAAAAACGGCTTGACCGATGTGGATAAGTTTTTTTGTTTTGTTCGCTATGATACAGGACAGTTTTGAAAAAAGAGATAAGTCGGGAAATCCCAAAGGAAAAGCCGGAAAATCGAAAAAATCGAAATTTCGATAAAAATGAATTGCTGTGCGTTAGTTTCGCTAAAACTCAAAAACGGCTTGACCGATTTCGATAAGTTTTTTTTATTTTGTTCGCTATGATACAGGGTAGCTACGAAAATAAGAAAAGTCGGGAAATCCCAAAGGAAAAGCCGGAAAATCTAAAAAATCTAAATTTCGCTAAAATGAATTATTGTGCTTTAGTCTCGCTAAAACTCAAAAACGGCTGGACCTGTTTCGATATGTTTGTTTTGTTTTGTTCGCTATGATACAGGGTAGGTATCAAAAAAAGAAAAGTTGGGAAATCCCTAAGGAAAAGCCGGAAAATCTAAAAAATCGAAATTTCGCTAAAATGAATTGTTGTGCGTTAGTCTCGCTAAAACTCAAAAATGGCTTGACCGAATTCGACAAGTTTTTTTTGTTTTTTTCGCTATGGTACAGGGTAGGTACAAAAAAAAGAAAAGTTGGGAAATCCCAAAGGAAAAGCCGGAAAATCGAAAAAAACGAAATTTCGCTAAAAATGAATTGATGTGCGTTAGTCTCACTAAAACTAAAAAACGGCTTGACCGAATTCGATATGTTTTTTTTGCTTTGTTCGCTATTATACAGGGAAGGTTTGGAAAAAAGAAGAAAAGCCGGAAAATCGAAAAAATCTAAATTTCGATAAAAATGAATTGCTGTGCGTTAGTCTCGCTAAAACTCAAAAACGGCTTGACCGATTTCGAGAAGTTTTTTTTGTTTTGTTCGCTATGATACAGGGTAGGTATGAAAAAAAGGAAAGTGGGGAAATCTCAAAGCAAAAGCCGGAAAATAGAAAAAATCGAAATTCCTTAAAAATGAATTGCTGTGCGTTAGTCTCGCTAAAACTCAAAAACAGCTTGACTGATTTCGATAAGTCTTTTTGTTTTGTTCGCTATGATACAGGGTAGGTATGAAAAAAAGAAAAGTCGGGAAATCCCAAAGGAAAAGCCGCAAAATCGGAAAAATCGATATTTTGATAAAAGTGAATTGCTGTGCGTTAGTCTCGCTAAAACTCAAAAACGGCTTGACCGAATGCGACAAGTTTTTTTTTTTCGCTATGATACAGGGTAGGTATAAAAAAAAGAAAAGTTGGGAAATCCCAAAGGAAAAGCCGGAAAATCGACAAAAACCAAATTTCGCTAAAAATGAATTGATGTGCGTTAGTCTCGCTAAAACTCGAAAACGGCTCGACCGAATTCGATATGTTTTTTTTGCTTTGTTCGCTATGATACAGGGTAGGTATGAAAAAAAGAAAAGTTGGGAAATCCCAAAGGAAAAGCCGGAAAATCTAAAAAATCGAAATTTCGCTAAAATGAATTATTGTGCGTTAGTCTCGCTAAAACTCAAAAACGGCTGGACCGATTTCGAGATGTTTGTTTTGTTTTGTTCGCTATGATACAGGGTAGGTATCAAAAAAAGGAAAGTCGGGAAATCCCAAAGCAAAAGCCGGAAAATAGAAAAAATCGAAATTTTGCTAAAAATGAATTGCTGTGCGTTAGTCTCGCTAAAACTCAAAAACGGCTTGACCGATTTCGATTTTTTTATTGTTTTGTTCGCTATGATACAGGGTGGGTATGAAAAAAAGAAAAGTCGGGAAATCCCAAAGCAAAAGCCAATCGAAATTTCGCTAAAAATGAATTGCTGTGCGTTAGTTTCGCTAAAACTCAAATACGGCTTGTACGATGTCGATAAGTTTTTTTTGTTTTGTTCACTATAATACAGGGCAGGTTTGAAAAAAAAGATAAGTCGGGAAATCCCAAAGGAAAAGTCGGAAAATCAAAAAAATCGAAATTCCGATAAAAATGAATTGCTGTGCGGTAGTTTCGCTAAAACTCAATAACGGTTTGACCGATGTCGATAACTTTTTTTGGTTTGTTCGCTATGATGCAGGGCAGGTTTGAAAAAAAAGATAAGTCGGGAAATCCCAAAACAAAAGCCGGAAAATCGAAAAAATCGAAATTTCGATAAAAATGAATTGCTGTGCGTTAGTTTCGCTAAAACTCAAAAACGGCTTGACCGATGTCGATCAGTTTTTTTTGTTATATTCGCTATAATACAGGCTATGTTCGAAAAAAAATAAAAGTCGGGAAATCCCAAAGGAAAAGCCGGAAAATCAAAAAAATCGAAATTCCGATAAAAATGAATTGCTGTGCGTTAGTTTCCCTAAAACTCAAAAACGGCTTGACCGATTTCGATAAGTTTTTTTTGTTTTGTTCGCTATAATACAGGGCAGGTTTGAAAAAAAAGATAAGTCGGGAAATCCCAAAGGAAAAATCGGAAAATCAAAAAAAATCGAAATTCCGATAAAAATGAATTGCTGTGCGGTAGTTTCGTTAAAACTCAAAAACGGCTTGACCGATGTCGATAAGTTTTTTTTGTTTTGTTCGCTATGATGCAGGGCAGGTTGGAAAAGAAAGATAAGTCGGGAAATCCCAAAGGAAAAGCCGGAAAATCAAAAAAATCGAAATTCCGATAAAAATGAATTGCTGTGCGATAGTTTCGCTAAAACTCAAAAACGGCTTGACCGATGTCGATCAGTTTTTTTGTTTTATTCGCTATAATACAGGGTATGTTCGAAAAAAAATAAAAGTCGGGAAATCCCAAAGGAAAAGCCGGAAAATCAAAAAAATCGAAATTTCGATAAAAATGAATTGCTGTGCGTTAGTCTCGCTAAAACTTAAAAACGGCTTGTCCGACTTCGATAAGTTTTTTTTGTTTTGTTCGCTATGATACAGGGTAGGCATGAAAAAAAAAAGTCGGGAAATCCCAAAGGAAAAGCCGGAAAATCGAAAAAATCGAAATTCCGATAAAAATGAATTGCTGTGCGTTAGTTTCGTTAAAACTCAAAAACGGCTTGACCGATGTCGATAAGTTTTTTTTGTTTTGTTCGCTATGATACAGGGCAGGTTTGGAAAAAAAGATAAGTCGGGAAATCCCAAAGGAAAAGCCGGAAAATCGAAAAAATCGAAAAAATCGAAATTTCGATAAAAATGAATTGCTGTCCATTAGTCTCGCTAAAACTCAAAAACGGCTTGACCGATTTCGATAACTTTTTTGTTTTGTTCGCTATGATACAGGGTAGGTAAGAAAAAAAGAAAAGTCGGAAAATCCCAAAGGAAAAGCCGGAAAATAGAAAAAATAGAATTTTCGATAAAAATGAATTGCTGTGCGTTAGTTTCGCTAAAACTCAAAAACGGCTTGACCGATTTCGATAAGTTTTTTTTGTTTTGTTCGCTATGATACAGGGCAGGTTTGAAAAAAAAGAAAAGTCGGGAAATTCCAAAGGAAAAGCCGAAAAATCGAAAAAATCGAAATTTCGATAAAAATGAATTGCTGTGCGTTAGTCTCGCTAAAACTCAAAAACGGCTCGACCGATGTCGATAAGTTTTTTTTGTTTTGTTCGCTATGATACAGGGCAGGTTTGAAAAAAAGAAAAGTCGGGAAATCCGAAAGAAAAAGCCGGAAAATCGAAAAAATCGAAATTTCGATAAAAATGAATTCCTGTGCGTTAGTCTCGCTAAAACTCAAAAACGGCTCGACCGATTTCGATAAGTTTTTTTTGTTTTGTTGGCTATGATACAGGGTAGGTAAGAAAAAAAAGAAAAGTCGGGAAATTCCAAAGGCAAAGCCGGAAAATCGAAAAAATCGAAATTCCGATAAAAATGAATTGCTCTGCGTTAGTTTCACTAAAACTCAAAAACGGCTTGACCGATGTCGATAAGTTTTTTTTATTTTGTTCGCTATGATACAGGGCAGGTTCGAAAGAAGAGATAAGTCGGGAAACCCCAAAGGAAAGGCCGGAAAATCGAAAAAATCGAAATTTCGATAAAAATGAATTGCTGTGCGTTAGTTTCGCTAAAACTCAAAAACGGCTTGACCGATGTCGATCAGTTTTTTTTGTTTTATTCGCTATAATACAGGGTATGTTTGAAAAAAAATAAAAGTCGGGAAATCCCAAAGGAAAAGCCGGAAAATCAAAAAAATCGAAATTCCGATAAAAATGAATTGCTGTGCGTTAGTTTCGCTAAAACTCAAAAACGGCTTGACCGATGTGGATAAGTTTTTTTGTTTTGTTCGCTATGATACAGGACAGTTTTGAAAAAAAGAGATAAGTCGGGAAATCCCAAAGGAAAAGCCGGAGAATCGAAAAAATCGAAATTTCGATAAAAATGAATAGCTGTGCGTTAGTTTCGCTAAAACTCAAAAACGGCTTGTCTGATGTCGATAAGTTTTTTTTGTTTTGTTCGCTATAATACAGGGTATGTTCGAAAAAACATAAAAGTCGGGAAATCCCAAAGGAAAAGCCGGAAAATCAAAAAAATCGAAATTCCGATAAAAATGAATTGCTGTGCGTTAGTTTCGCTAAAACTCAAAAACGGCTTGACCGATGTGGATAAGTTTTTTTGTTTTGTTCGCTATGATACAGGACAGTTTTGAAAAAAGAGATAAGTCGGGAAATCCCAAAGGAAAAGCCGGAAAATCGAAAAAATCGAAATTTCGATAAAAATGAATTGCTGTGCGTTAGTTTCGCTAAAACTCAAAAACGGCTTGACCGATTTCGATAAGTTTTTTTTATTTTGTTCGCTATGATACAGGGTAGCTACGAAAATAAGAAAAGTCGGGAAATCCCAAAGGAAAAGCCGGAAAATCTAAAAAATCTAAATTTCGCTAAAATGAATTATTGTGCTTTAGTCTCGCTAAAACTCAAAAACGGCTGGACCTGTTTCGATATGTTTGTTTTGTTTTGTTCGCTATGATACAGGGTAGGTATCAAAAAAAGAAAAGTTGGGAAATCCCTAAGGAAAAGCCGGAAAATCTAAAAAATCGAAATTTCGCTAAAATGAATTGTTGTGCGTTAGTCTCGCTAAAACTCAAAAACGGCTTGACCGAATTCGACAAGTTTTTTTTGTTTTTTTCGCTATGGTACAGGGTAGGTACAAAAAAAAGAAAAGTTGGGAAATCCCAAAGGAAAAGCCGGAAAATCGAAAAAAACGAAATTTCGCTAAAAATGAATTGATGTGCGTTAGTCTCACTAAAACTAAAAAACGGCTTGACCGAATTCGATATGTTTTTTTTGCTTTGTTCGCTATTATACAGGGAAGGTTTGGAAAAAAGAAGAAAAGCCGGAAAATCGAAAAAATCTAAATTTCGATAAAAATGAATTGCTGTGCGTTAGTCTCGCTAAAACTCAAAAACGGCTTGACCGATTTCGAGAAGTTTTTTTTGTTTTGTTCGCTATGATACAGGGTAGGTATGAAAAAAAGGAAAGTGGGGAAATCTCAAAGCAAAAGCCGGAAAATAGAAAAAATCGAAATTCCTTAAAAATGAATTGCTGTGCGTTAGTCTCGCTAAAACTCAAAAACAGCTTGACTGATTTCGATAAGTCTTTTTGTTTTGTTCGCTATGATACAGGGTAGGTATGAAAAAAAGAAAAGTCGGGAAATCCCAAAGGAAAAGCCGCAAAATCGGAAAAATCGATATTTTGATAAAAGTGAATTGCTGTGCGTTAGTCTCGCTAAAACTCAAAAACGGCTTGACCGAATTCGACAAGTTTTTTTTTTTCGCTATGATACAGGGTAGGTATAAAAAAAAGAAAAGTTGGGAAATCCCAAAGGAAAAGCCGGAAAATCGACAAAAACCAAATTTCGCTAAAAATGAATTGATGTGCGTTAGTCTCGCTAAAACTCGAAAACGGCTCGACCGAATTCGATATGTTTTTTTTGCTTTGTTCGCTATGATACAGGGTAGGTATGAAAAAAAGAAAAGTTGGGAAATCCCAAAGGAAAAGCCGGAAAATCTAAAAAATCGAAATTTCGCTAAAATGAATTATTGTGCGTTAGTCTCGCTAAAACTCAAAAACGGCTGGACCGATTTCGAGATGTTTGTTTTGTTTTGTTCGCTATGATACAGGGTAGGTATCAAAAAAAGGAAAGTCGGGAAATCCCAAAGCAAAAGCCGGAAAATAGAAAAAATCGAAATTTTGCTAAAAATGAATTGCTGTGCGTTAGTCTCGCTAAAACTCAAAAACGGCTTGACCGATTTCGATTTTTTTATTGTTTTGTTCGCTATGATACAGGGTGGGTATGAAAAAAAGAAAAGTCGGGAAATCCCAAAGCAAAAGCCAATCGAAATTTCGCTAAAAATGAATTGCTGTGCGTTAGTTTCGCTAAAACTCAAATACGGCTTGTACGATGTCGATAAGTTTTTTTTGTTTTGTTCACTATAATACAGGGCAGGTTTGAAATAAAAGATAAGTCGGGAAATCCCAAAGGAAAAGTCGGAAAATCAAAAAAATCGAAATTCCGATAAAAATGAATTGCTGTGCGGTAGTTTCGCTAAAACTCAATAACGGTTTGACCGATGTCGATAACTTTTTTTGGTTTGTTCGCTATGATGCAGGGCAGGTTTGAAAAAAAAGATAAGTCGGGAAATCCCAAAACAAAAGCCGGAAAATCGAAAAAATCGAAATTTCGATAAAAATGAATTGCTGTGCGTTAGTTTCGCTAAAACTCAAAAACGGCTTGACCGATGTCGATCAGTTTTTTTTGTTATATTCGCTATAATACAGGCTATGTTCGAAAAAAAATAAAAGTCGGGAAATCCCAAAGGAAAAGCCGGAAAATCAAAAAAATCGAAATTCCGATAAAAATGAATTGCTGTGCGTTAGTTTCCCTAAAACTCAAAAACGGCTTGACCGATTTCGATAAGTTTTTTTTGTTTTGTTCGCTATAATACAGGGCAGGTTTGAAAAAAAAGATAAGTCGGGAAATCCCAAAGGAAAAATCGGAAAATCAAAAAAAATCGAAATTCCGATAAAAATGAATTGCTGTGCGGTAGTTTCGTTAAAACTCAAAAACGGCTTGACCGATGTCGATAAGTTTTTTTTTGTTTTGTTCGCTATGATGCAGGGCAGGTTGGAAAAGAAAGATAAGTCGGGAAATCCCAAAGGAAAAGCCGGAAAATCAAAAAAATCGAAATTCCGATAAAAATGAATTGCTGTGCGATAGTTTCGCTAAAACTCAAAAACGGCTTGACCGATGTCGATCAGTTTTTTTGTTTTATTCGCTATAATACAGGGTATGTTCGAAAAAAAATAAAAGTCGGGAAATCCCAAAGGAAAAGCCGGAAAATCAAAAAAATCGAAATTTCGATAAAAATGAATTGCTGTGCGTTAGTCTCGCTAAAACTTAAAAACGGCTTGTCCGACTTCGATAAGTTTTTTTTGTTTTGTTCGCTATGATACAGGGTAGGCATGAAAAAAAAAAGTCGGGAAATCCCAAAGGAAAAGCCGGAAAATCGAAAAAATCGAAATTCCGATAAAAATGAATTGCTGTGCGTTAGTTTCGTTAAAACTCAAAAACGGCTTGACCGATGTCGATAAGTTTTTTTTGTTTTGTTCGCTATGATACAGGGCAGGTTTGGAAAAAAAGATAAGTCGGGAAATCCCAAAGGAAAAGCCGGAAAATCGAAAAAATCGAAAAAATCGAAATTTCGATAAAAATGAATTGCTGTCCGTTAGTCTCGCTAAAACTCAAAAACGGCTTGACCGATTTCGATAACTTTTTTGTTTTGTTCGCTATGATACAGGGTAGGTAAGAAAAAAAGAAAAGTCGGAAAATCCCAAAGGAAAAGCCGGAAAATAGAAAAAATAGAATTTTCGATAAAAATGAATTGCTGTGCGTTAGTTTCGCTAAAACTCAAAAACGGCTTGACCGATTTCGATAAGTTTTTTTTGTTTTGTTCGCTATGATACAGGGCAGGTTTGAAAAAAAAGATAAGTCGGGAAATCGCAAAGGAAAAGCCGGAAAATCGAAAAAATCGAAATTTCGATAAAAATGAATTGCTGTCCGTTAGTCTCGCTAAAACTCAAAAACGGCTTGACCGATTGCGATAAGTTTTTTTTGTTTTGTTCGCTATGATACGGGGCAGGTTCGAAAAAAAAGATAAGTCGGGAAATCCCAAAGGAAAAGCCGGAAAATCGAAAAAATCGAAATTTCGATAAAAATGAATTGCTGTCCGTTAGTCTCGCTAAAACTCAAAAACGGCTTGACTGCTTTCGATAAGTTTTTTTTGTTTTGTTCGCTTTGATACAGGGTAGGTACGAAAAAAAGAAAAGTCGGAAAATCCCAAAGGAAAAGCCGGAAAATAGAAAAAATAGAATTTTCGATAAAAATGAATTGCTGTGCGTTAGTCTCGCTAAAGCTCAAAAACGGCTTGACGGATTTCGATAAGTTTTTTTTGTTTTGTTCGCTATGATAGACGGTATGTATGAAAAAAATAAAAGTCGGGAAATCCCAAAGGAAAAGCCGGAAAATCGAAAAAATCGAAATTTCGATAAAAATGAATTGCTGTGCGTAAGTTTCGTTAAAACTCAAAAACGGCTCGACCGATGTCGATAATTTTTTTTTGTTTTATTTGCTATGATACAGGGCAGGTTTGAAAAGAAAGAAAGGACGGGAAATCCCAAAGGAAAAGCCGAAAAATCGAAAAAATCGAAATTTCGATAAAAATGAATTCCTGTGCGTTAGTCTTGCTAAAACTCAAAAACGGCTTGACCTTTTCGATAAGTTTTTTTTGTTTTGTTGGCTATGATACAGGGTAGGTAAGAAAAAAAAGAAAAGTCGGGAAATTCCCAAGGGAAAAGCCGGAAAATCGAAAAAATCGAAATTTCGATAAAAATGAATTGCTGTCCGTTAGTCTCGCTGAAACTCAAAAACTGCTTGACCGATTTCGATAATTTTTTTTTGTTTTGTTGGCTATGATACAGGGTAGGTAGGAAAAAAAAGAAAAGTCGGGAAATTCCAAAGGAAAAGCCGAAAAATCGAAAAAATCGAAATTTCGATAAAAATGAATTGCTGTGCGTTAGTCTCGCTAAAACTCAAAAACGGCTCCACCGATGTCGATAAGTTTTTTTTGTTTTGTTCACTATGATACAGGGCAGGTTTGAAAAAAAGAAAAGTCGGGAAATCCGAAAGGAAAAGCCGGAAAATCGAAAAAATCGAAATTTCGATAAAAATGAATTCCTGTGCGTTAGTCTCGCTAAAACTCAAAAACGGCTCGACCGATTTCAATAAGTTTTTTTTGTTTTGTTGGCTATGATACAGGGTAGGTAAGAAAAAAAAGAAAAGTCGGGAAATTCCAAAGGAAAAGCCGGAAAATCGAAAAAATCGAAATTCCGATAAAAATGAATTGCTCTGCGTTAGTTTCACTAAAACTCAAAAACGGCTCGACCGATGTCGATAAGTTTTTTTGTTTTGTTCGCTATGATACAGGGCAGGTTTGAAAAAAAGAAAAGTCGGGAAATCCGAAAGGAAAAGCCGGAAAATCGAAAAAATCGAAATTTCGATAAAAATGAATTCCTGTGCGTTAGTCTCGCTAAAACTCAAAAACGGCTCGACCGATTTCGATAAGTTTTTTTTTGTTTTGTTGGCTATGATACAGGGTAGGTAAGAAAAAAAAGAAAAGTCGGGAAATTCCAAAGGAAAAGCCGGAAAATCGAAAAAATCGAAATTTCGATAAAAATGAATTGCTGTGCGTTAGTTTCGTTAAAACTCAAAAACGGCTCGACCGATGTCGATAATTTTTTTTTTCTTTATTTGCTATGATACAGGGCAGGTTTAAAAAGAAAGAAAGGACGGGAAATCCCAAAGGAAAAGCCGGAAAATCGAAAAAAATCAAAATTTCGATAAAAATGAATTGCTGTGCGTTAGTCTCGCTAAAACTCAAAAACGGCTCGACCGATGTCGATAAGTTTTTTTTGTTTTGTTCGCTATGATACAGGGCAGGTTTGAAAAAAAGAAAAGTCGGGAAATCCAAAAGGAAAAGCCGGAAAATCGAAAAAATCGAAATTTCGATAAAAATGAATTCCTGTGCGTTAGTCTCGCTAAAACTCAAAAACGGCTCAGCCGATGTCGATAAGTTTCTTTTGTTTTGTTCGCTATGATACAGGGCAGGTTTCAAAAAAAGAAAAGTCGGGAAATCCGAAAGGAAAAGCCGGAAAATCGAAAAAATCGAAATTTCGATAAAAATGAATTCCTGTGCGTTAGTCTCGCTAAAACTCAAAAACGGCTCGACCGATTTCGATAAGTTTTTTTTGTTTTGTTGGCTATGATACAGGGTAGGTAAGAAAAAAAAGAAAAGTCGGGAAATTCCAAAGGAAAAGCCGGAAAATCGAAAAAATCGAAATTCCGATAAAAATGAATTGCTCTGCGTTAGTTTCACTAAAACTCAAAAACGGCTCGACCGATGTCGATAAGTTTTTTTTGTTTTGTTCGCTATGATACAGGGCAGGTTTGAAAAAAAGAAAAGTCGGGAAATCTGAAAGGAAAAGCCGGAAAATCGAAAAAATCGAAATTTCGATAAAAATGAATTCCTGTGCGTTAGTCTCGCTAAAACTCAAAAACGGCTCGACCGATTTCGATAAGTTTTTTTTGTTTTGTTGGCTATGATACAGGGTAGGTAAGAAAAAAAAGAAAAGTCGGGAAATTCCAAAGGAAAAGCCGGAAAATCGAAAAAATCGAAATTTCGATAAAAATGAATTGCTGTGCGTTAGTTTCGTTAAAACTCAAAAACGGCTCGACCGATGTCGATAATTTTGTTTTGTTTTATTTGCTATGATACAGGGCAGGTTTGAAAAGAAAGAAAGGACGGGAAATCCCACAGGAAAAGCCGGAAAATCGAAAAAATCGAAATTTCGATAAAAATGAATTGCTGTGCGTTAGTCTCGCTAAAACTCAAAAACGGCTCGACCGATGTCGATAAGTTTTTTTTGTTTTGTTCGCTATGATACAGGGCAGGTTTGAAAAAAAGAAAAGTCGGGAAATCCGAAAGGAAAAGCCGGAAAATCGAAAAAATCGAAATTTCGATAAAAATGAATTCCTGTGCGTTAGTCTCGCTAAAACTCAAAAACGGCTTGACCGATGTCGATAAGTTTTTTTTGTTTTGTTCGCTATGATACAGGGCAGGTTTTCAAAAAAGAAAAGTCGGGAAATCCGAAAGGAAAAGCCGTAAAATAGAAAAAATCGAAATTTCGATAAAAATGAATTCCTGTGCGTTAGTCTCGCTAAAACTCAAAAACGGCTTGACCGATTTCGATAAGTTTTTTTTGTTTTGTTGGCTATGATACAGGGTAGGTAAGAAAAAAAAGAAAAGTCGGGAAATTCCAAAGGAAAAGCCGGAAAATCGAAAAAATCGAAATTTCGATAAAAATGAATTGCTGTGCGTTAGTTTCGTTAAAACTCAAAAACGGCTCGACCGATGTCGATAATTTGTTTTTGCTTTATTTGCTATGATACAGGGCAGGTTTGAAAAGAAAGAAAGGACGGGAAATCCCAAAGGAAAAGCCGGAAAATCGAAAAAATCGAAATTTCGATAAAAATGAATTGCTGTGCGTTAGTCTCGCTAAAACTCAAAAACGGCTCGACCGATGTCGATAAGTTTTTTTTGTTTTGTTCGCTATGATACAGGGCAGGTTTGAAAAAAAGATTAGTCGGGAAATCCCAAAGGAAAAGCCGGAAAATCGAAAAAATTGAAATTTCGATAAAAATGAATTCCTGTGCGTTAGTCTCGCTAAAACTCAAAAACGGCTCGACCGATTTCGATAAGTTTTTTTTGTTTTGTTGGCTATGATACAGGGTAGGTAAGAAAAAAAAGAAAAGTCGGGAAATTCCAAAGGAAAAGCCGGAAAATCGAAAAAATCGAAATTCCGATAAAAATGAATTGCTCTGCGTTAGTTTCACTAAAACTCAAAAACGGCTCGACCGATGTCGATAAGTTTTTTTTGTTTTGTTCGCTATGATACAGGGCAGGTTTGAAAAAAAGAAAAGTCGGGAAATCCGAAAGGAAAAGCCGGAAAATCGAAAAAATCGAAATTTCGATAAAAATGAATTCCTGTGCGTTAGTCTCGCTAAAACTCGAAAACGGCTCGACCGATTTCGATAAGTTTTTTTTGTTTTGTTGGCTATGATACAGGGTAGGTAAGAAAAAAAAGAAAAGTCGGGAAATTCCAAAGGAAAAGCCGGAAAATCGAAAAAAACGAAATTTCGATAAAAATGAATTGCTGTGCGTTAGTTTCGTTAAAACTCAAAAACGGCTCGACCGATGTCGATAATTTTTTTTTGTTTTATTTGCTATGATACAGGGCAGGTTTGAAAAGAAAGAAAGGACGGGAAATCCCAAAGGAAAAGCCGGAAAATCGAAAAAATCGAAATTTCGATAAAAATGAATTGCTGTGCGTTAGTCTCGCTAAAACTCAAAAACGGCTTGACCGATGTCGATAAGTTTTTTTTGTTTTGTTCGCTATGATACAGGGCAGGTTTGAAAAAAAGAAAAGTCGGGAAATCCGAAAGGAAAAGCCGGAAAATCGAAAAAATCGAAATTTCGATAAAAATGTATTCCTGTGCGTTAGTCTCGCTAAAACTCAAAAACGGCTCGACCGATGTCGATAAGTTTTTTTTGTTTTGTTCGCTATGATACAGGGCAGGTTTGAAAAAAAGAAAAGTCGGGAAATCCGAAAGGAAAAGCCGGTAAATCGAAAAAATCGAAATTTCGATAAAAATGAATTGCTGTGCGTTAGTTTCGCTAAAACTCAAAAACGGCTTGACCGATGTCGATCAGTTTTTTTTGTTATATTCGCTATAATACAGGCTATGTTCGAAAAAAAATAAAAGTCGGGAAATCCCAAAGGAAAAGCCGGAAAATCAAAAAAATCGAAATTCCGATAAAAATGAATTGCTGTGCGTTAGTTTCCCTAAAACTCAAAAACGGCTTGACCGATTTCGATAAGTTTTTTTTGTTTTGTTCGCTATAATACAGGGCAGGTTTGAAAAAAAAGATAAGTCGGGAAATCCCAAAGGAAAAATCGGAAAATCAAAAAAAATCGAAATTCCGATAAAAATGAATTGCTGTGCGGTAGTTTCGTTAAAACTCAAAAACGGCTTGACCGATGTCGATAAGTTTTTTTTTGTTTTGTTCGCTATGATGCAGGGCAGGTTGGAAAAGAAAGATAAGTCGGGAAATCCCAAAGGAAAAGCCGGAAAATCAAAAAAATCGAAATTCCGATAAAAATGAATTGCTGTGCGATAGTTTCGCTAAAACTCAAAAACGGCTTGACCGATGTCGATCAGTTTTTTTGTTTTATTCGCTATAATACAGGGTATGTTCGAAAAAAAATAAAAGTCGGGAAATCCCAAAGGAAAAGCCGGAAAATCAAAAAAATCGAAATTTCGATAAAAATGAATTGCTGTGCGTTAGTCTCGCTAAAACTTAAAAACGGCTTGTCCGACTTCGATAAGTTTTTTTTGTTTTGTTCGCTATGATACAGGGTAGGCATGAAAAAAAAAAGTCGGGAAATCCCAAAGGAAAAGCCGGAAAATCGAAAAAATCGAAATTCCGATAAAAATGAATTGCTGTGCGTTAGTTTCGTTAAAACTCAAAAACGGCTTGACCGATGTCGATAAGTTTTTTTTGTTTTGTTCGCTATGATACAGGGCAGGTTTGGAAAAAAAGATAAGTCGGGAAATCCCAAAGGAAAAGCCGGAAAATCGAAAAAATCGAAAAAATCGAAATTTCGATAAAAATGAATTGCTGTCCGTTAGTCTCGCTAAAACTCAAAAACGGCTTGACCGATTTCGATAACTTTTTTGTTTTGTTCGCTATGATACAGGGTAGGTAAGAAAAAAAGAAAAGTCGGAAAATCCCAAAGGAAAAGCCGGAAAATAGAAAAAATAGAATTTTCGATAAAAATGAATTGCTGTGCGTTAGTTTCGCTAAAACTCAAAAACGGCTTGACCGATTTCGATAAGTTTTTTTTGTTTTGTTCGCTATGATACAGGGCAGGTTTGAAAAAAAAGATAAGTCGGGAAATCGCAAAGGAAAAGCCGGAAAATCGAAAAAATCGAAATTTCGATAAAAATGAATTGCTGTCCGTTAGTCTCGCTAAAACTCAAAAACGGCTTGACCGATTGCGATAAGTTTTTTTTGTTTTGTTCGCTATGATACGGGGCAGGTTCGAAAAAAAAGATAAGTCGGGAAATCCCAAAGGAAAAGCCGGAAAATCGAAAAAATCGAAATTTCGATAAAAATGAATTGCTGTCCGTTAGTCTCGCTAAAACTCAAAAACGGCTTGACTGCTTTCGATAAGTTTTTTTTGTTTTGTTCGCTTTGATACAGGGTAGGTACGAAAAAAAGAAAAGTCGGAAAATCCCAAAGGAAAAGCCGGAAAATAGAAAAAATAGAATTTTCGATAAAAATGAATTGCTGTGCGTTAGTCTCGCTAAAGCTCAAAAACGGCTTGACGGATTTCGATAAGTTTTTTTTGTTTTGTTCGCTATGATAGACGGTATGTATGAAAAAAATAAAAGTCGGGAAATCCCAAAGGAAAAGCCGGAAAATCGAAAAAATCGAAATTTCGATAAAAATGAATTGCTGTGCGTAAGTTTCGTTAAAACTCAAAAACGGCTCGACCGATGTCGATAATTTTTTTTTGTTTTATTTGCTATGATACAGGGCAGGTTTGAAAAGAAAGAAAGGACGGGAAATCCCAAAGGAAAAGCCGAAAAATCGAAAAAATCGAAATTTCGATAAAAATGAATTCCTGTGCGTTAGTCTTGCTAAAACTCAAAAACGGCTTGACCTTTTCGATAAGTTTTTTTTGTTTTGTTGGCTATGATACAGGGTAGGTAAGAAAAAAAAGAAAAGTCGGGAAATTCCCAAGGGAAAAGCCGGAAAATCGAAAAAATCGAAATTTCGATAAAAATGAATTGCTGTCCGTTAGTCTCGCTGAAACTCAAAAACTGCTTGACCGATTTCGATAATTTTTTTTTGTTTTGTTGGCTATGATACAGGGTAGGTAGGAAAAAAAAGAAAAGTCGGGAAATTCCAAAGGAAAAGCCGAAAAATCGAAAAAATCGAAATTTCGATAAAAATGAATTGCTGTGCGTTAGTCTCGCTAAAACTCAAAAACGGCTCCACCGATGTCGATAAGTTTTTTTTGTTTTGTTCACTATGATACAGGGCAGGTTTGAAAAAAAGAAAAGTCGGGAAATCCGAAAGGAAAAGCCGGAAAATCGAAAAAATCGAAATTTCGATAAAAATGAATTCCTGTGCGTTAGTCTCGCTAAAACTCAAAAACGGCTCGACCGATTTCAATAAGTTTTTTTTGTTTTGTTGGCTATGATACAGGGTAGGTAAGAAAAAAAAGAAAAGTCGGGAAATTCCAAAGGAAAAGCCGGAAAATCGAAAAAATCGAAATTCCGATAAAAATGAATTGCTCTGCGTTAGTTTCACTAAAACTCAAAAACGGCTCGACCGATGTCGATAAGTTTTTTTGTTTTGTTCGCTATGATACAGGGCAGGTTTGAAAAAAAGAAAAGTCGGGAAATCCGAAAGGAAAAGCCGGAAAATCGAAAAAATCGAAATTTCGATAAAAATGAATTCCTGTGCGTTAGTCTCGCTAAAACTCAAAAACGGCTCGACCGATTTCGATAAGTTTTTTTTTGTTTTGTTGGCTATGATACAGGGTAGGTAAGAAAAAAAAGAAAAGTCGGGAAATTCCAAAGGAAAAGCCGGAAAATCGAAAAAATCGAAATTTCGATAAAAATGAATTGCTGTGCGTTAGTTTCGTTAAAACTCAAAAACGGCTCGACCGATGTCGATAATTTTTTTTTTCTTTATTTGCTATGATACAGGGCAGGTTTAAAAAGAAAGAAAGGACGGGAAATCCCAAAGGAAAAGCCGGAAAATCGAAAAAAATCAAAATTTCGATAAAAATGAATTGCTGTGCGTTAGTCTCGCTAAAACTCAAAAACGGCTCGACCGATGTCGATAAGTTTTTTTTGTTTTGTTCGCTATGATACAGGGCAGGTTTGAAAAAAAGAAAAGTCGGGAAATCCAAAAGGAAAAGCCGGAAAATCGAAAAAATCGAAATTTCGATAAAAATGAATTCCTGTGCGTTAGTCTCGCTAAAACTCAAAAACGGCTCAGCCGATGTCGATAAGTTTCTTTTGTTTTGTTCGCTATGATACAGGGCAGGTTTCAAAAAAAGAAAAGTCGGGAAATCCGAAAGGAAAAGCCGGAAAATCGAAAAAATCGAAATTTCGATAAAAATGAATTCCTGTGCGTTAGTCTCGCTAAAACTCAAAAACGGCTCGACCGATTTCGATAAGTTTTTTTTGTTTTGTTGGCTATGATACAGGGTAGGTAAGAAAAAAAAGAAAAGTCGGGAAATTCCAAAGGAAAAGCCGGAAAATCGAAAAAATCGAAATTCCGATAAAAATGAATTGCTCTGCGTTAGTTTCACTAAAACTCAAAAACGGCTCGACCGATGTCGATAAGTTTTTTTTGTTTTGTTCGCTATGATACAGGGCAGGTTTGAAAAAAAGAAAAGTCGGGAAATCTGAAAGGAAAAGCCGGAAAATCGAAAAAATCGAAATTTCGATAAAAATGAATTCCTGTGCGTTAGTCTCGCTAAAACTCAAAAACGGCTCGACCGATTTCGATAAGTTTTTTTTGTTTTGTTGGCTATGATACAGGGTAGGTAAGAAAAAAAAGAAAAGTCGGGAAATTCCAAAGGAAAAGCCGGAAAATCGAAAAAATCGAAATTTCGATAAAAATGAATTGCTGTGCGTTAGTTTCGTTAAAACTCAAAAACGGCTCGACCGATGTCGATAATTTTGTTTTGTTTTATTTGCTATGATACAGGGCAGGTTTGAAAAGAAAGAAAGGACGGGAAATCCCACAGGAAAAGCCGGAAAATCGAAAAAATCGAAATTTCGATAAAAATGAATTGCTGTGCGTTAGTCTCGCTAAAACTCAAAAACGGCTCGACCGATGTCGATAAGTTTTTTTTGTTTTGTTCGCTATGATACAGGGCAGGTTTGAAAAAAAGAAAAGTCGGGAAATCCGAAAGGAAAAGCCGGAAAATCGAAAAAATCGAAATTTCGATAAAAATGAATTCCTGTGCGTTAGTCTCGCTAAAACTCAAAAACGGCTTGACCGATGTCGATAAGTTTTTTTTGTTTTGTTCGCTATGATACAGGGCAGGTTTTCAAAAAAGAAAAGTCGGGAAATCCGAAAGGAAAAGCCGTAAAATAGAAAAAATCGAAATTTCGATAAAAATGAATTCCTGTGCGTTAGTCTCGCTAAAACTCAAAAACGGCTTGACCGATTTCGATAAGTTTTTTTTGTTTTGTTGGCTATGATACAGGGTAGGTAAGAAAAAAAAGAAAAGTCGGGAAATTCCAAAGGAAAAGCCGGAAAATCGAAAAAATCGAAATTTCGATAAAAATGAATTGCTGTGCGTTAGTTTCGTTAAAACTCAAAAACGGCTCGACCGATGTCGATAATTTGTTTTTGCTTTATTTGCTATGATACAGGGCAGGTTTGAAAAGAAAGAAAGGACGGGAAATCCCAAAGGAAAAGCCGGAAAATCGAAAAAATCGAAATTTCGATAAAAATGAATTGCTGTGCGTTAGTCTCGCTAAAACTCAAAAACGGCTCGACCGATGTCGATAAGTTTTTTTTGTTTTGTTCGCTATGATACAGGGCAGGTTTGAAAAAAAGATTAGTCGGGAAATCCCAAAGGAAAAGCCGGAAAATCGAAAAAATTGAAATTTCGATAAAAATGAATTCCTGTGCGTTAGTCTCGCTAAAACTCAAAAACGGCTCGACCGATTTCGATAAGTTTTTTTTGTTTTGTTGGCTATGATACAGGGTAGGTAAGAAAAAAAAGAAAAGTCGGGAAATTCCAAAGGAAAAGCCGGAAAATCGAAAAAATCGAAATTCCGATAAAAATGAATTGCTCTGCGTTAGTTTCACTAAAACTCAAAAACGGCTCGACCGATGTCGATAAGTTTTTTTTGTTTTGTTCGCTATGATACAGGGCAGGTTTGAAAAAAAGAAAAGTCGGGAAATCCGAAAGGAAAAGCCGGAAAATCGAAAAAATCGAAATTTCGATAAAAATGAATTCCTGTGCGTTAGTCTCGCTAAAACTCGAAAACGGCTCGACCGATTTCGATAAGTTTTTTTTGTTTTGTTGGCTATGATACAGGGTAGGTAAGAAAAAAAAGAAAAGTCGGGAAATTCCAAAGGAAAAGCCGGAAAATCGAAAAAAACGAAATTTCGATAAAAATGAATTGCTGTGCGTTAGTTTCGTTAAAACTCAAAAACGGCTCGACCGATGTCGATAATTTTTTTTTGTTTTATTTGCTATGATACAGGGCAGGTTTGAAAAGAAAGAAAGGACGGGAAATCCCAAAGGAAAAGCCGGAAAATCGAAAAAATCGAAATTTCGATAAAAATGAATTGCTGTGCGTTAGTCTCGCTAAAACTCAAAAACGGCTTGACCGATGTCGATAAGTTTTTTTTGTTTTGTTCGCTATGATACAGGGCAGGTTTGAAAAAAAGAAAAGTCGGGAAATCCGAAAGGAAAAGCCGGAAAATCGAAAAAATCGAAATTTCGATAAAAATGTATTCCTGTGCGTTAGTCTCGCTAAAACTCAAAAACGGCTCGACCGATGTCGATAAGTTTTTTTTGTTTTGTTCGCTATGATACAGGGCAGGTTTGAAAAAAAGAAAAGTCGGGAAATCCGAAAGGAAAAGCCGGTAAATCGAAAAAATCGAAATTTCGATAAAAACGAATTCCTGTGCGTTAGTCTTGCTAAAACTCAAAAACGGCTCGACCGATTTCGATAAGTTTTTTTTGTTTTATTCGCTATAATACAGGGTATGTTTGAAAAAAAAATAAAAGTCGGGAAATCCCAAAGGAAAAGCCGGAAAATCAAAAAAATCGAAATTTCGATAAAAATGAATTGCTGTGCGTTAGTCTCGCTAAAACTTAAAAACGGCTTGTCCGACTTCGATAAGTTTTTTTTGTTTTGTTCGCTATGATACAGGGTAGGCATGAAAAAAAAAGTCGGGAAATCCCAAAGGAAAAGCCGGAAAATCGAAAAAATCGAAATTCCGATAAAAATGAATTGCTGTGCGTTAGTTTCGCTAAAACGCAAAAGCGGCTTGACCGATGTCGATAAGTTTTTTTGTTTTGTTCGCTATGATACAGGGCAGGCTTGAAAAAAATATAAGTCGGGAAATTCCAAAGGAAAAGCCGGAAAATCGAAAAAATCAAAATTTCGATAAAAATGAATAGCTGTGCGTTAGTTTCGTTAAAACTCAAAAACGGCTTGACCGATGTCGATAAGTTTTTTTTGTTTTGTTCGCTATGATACAGGGCAGGTTTGGAAAAAAAGATAAGTCGGGAAATCCCAAAGGAAAAGCCGGAAAATCGAAAAAATCGAAATTTCGATAAAAATGAATTGCTGTCCGTTAGTCTCGCTAAAACTCAAAAACGGCTTGACCGATTTCGATAACTTTTTTGTTTTGTTGGCTATGATACAGGGTAGGTAAGAAAAAAAGAAAAGTCGGAAAAACCCAAAGGAAAAGCCGGAAAATAGAAAAAATAGAATTTTCGATAAAAATGAATTGCTGTGCGTTAGTTTCGCTAAAACTCAAAAACGGCTTGACCGATTTCGATAAGTTTTTTTTGTTTTGTTCGCTATGATACGGGGCAGGTTTGAAAAAAAAGATAAGTCGGGAAATCGCAAAGGAAAAGCCGGAAAATCGAAATTTCGATAAAAATGAATTGCTGTCCGTTAGTCTCGCTAAAACTCAAAAACGGCTTGACCGATTGCGATAAGTTTTTTTTGTTTTGTTCGCTATGATACGGGGCAGGTTTGAAAAAAAAGATAAGTCGGGAAATCCCAAAGGAAAAGCCGGAAAATCGAAAAAATCGAAATTTCGATAAAAATGAATTGCTGTCCGTTAGTCTCGCTAAAACTCAAAAACGGCTTGACTGATTTCGATAAGTTTTTTTTGTTTTGTTCGCTTTGATACAGGGTAGGTACGAAAAAAAGAAAAGTCGGAAAATCCCAAAGGAAAAGCCCGAAAATAGAAAAAATAGAATTTTCGATAAAAATGAATTGCTGTGCGTTAGTTTCGCTAAAACTCAAAAACGGCTTGACGGATTTCGATAAGTTTTTTTTGTTTTGTTCGCTATGATAGACGGTATGTATGAAAAAAATAAAAGTCGGGAAATCCCAAAGGAAAAGCCGGAAAATCGAAAAAATCGAAATTTCGATAAAAATGAATTGCTGTGCGTTAGTTTCGTTAAAACTCAAAAACGGCTCGACCAATGTCGATAATTTTGTTTTGTTTTATTTGCTATGATACAGGGCAGGTTTGAAAAGAAAGAAAGGACGGGAAATCCCAAAGGAAAAGCCGGAAAATCGAAAAAATCGAAATTTCGATAAAAATGAATTCCTGTGCGTTAGTCTTGCTAAAACTCAAAAACGGCTTGACCGATTTCGATAAGTTTTTTTTGTTTTGTTGGCTATGATACAGGGTAGGTAAGAAAAAAAAGAAAAGTCGGGAAATTCCCAAGGGAAAAGCCGGAAAATCGAAAAAATCGAAATTTCGATAAAAATGAATTGCTGTCCGTTAGTCTCGCTGAAACTCAAAAACTGCTTGACCGATTTCAATAATTTTTTTTTGTTTTCTTCGCTATGATACAGGGTAGGTATCAAAAAAAGAAAAGTTGGGAAATCCCAAAGGAAAAGCCGGAAAATCTAAAAAATCGAAATTTCGCTAAAATGAATTGTTGTGCGTTAGTCTCGCTAAAACTCAAAAACGGCTTGACCGAATTCGACAAGTTTTTTTTGTTTTTTTCGCTATGATACAGGGTAGGTACAAAAAAAGAAAAGTTGGGAAATCCCAAAGGAAAAGCCGGAAAATCGAAAAAAACGAAATTTCGCTAAAAATGAATTGATGTGCGTTAGTCTCACTAAAACTAAAAAACGGCTTGACCGAATTCGATGTTTTTTTTGCTTTGTTCGCTATTATACAGGGAAGGTTTGGAAAAAAGAAGAAAAGCCGGAAAATCGAAAAAATCTAAATTTCGATAAAAATGAATTGCTGTGCGTTAGTCTCGCTAAAACTCAAAAACGGCTTGACCGATTTCGATAAGTTTTTTTTGTTTTGTTCGCTATGATACAGGGTAGGTATGAAAAAAAGGAAAGTGGGGAAATCCCAAAGCAAAAGCCGGAAAATAGAAAAAATCGAAATTCCCTAAAAATGAATTGCTGTGCGTTAGTCTCGCTAAAACTCAAAAACAGCTTGACTGATTTCGATAAGTCTTTTTGTTTTGTTCGCTATGATACAGGGTAGGTATGAAAAAAAGAAAAGTCGGGAAATCCAAAAGGAAAAGCCGCAAAATCGGAAAAATCGATATTTTGATAAAAGTGAATTGCTGTGCGTTAGTCTCGCTAAAACTCAAAAACGGCTTGACCGAATTCGACAATTTTTTTTTTTTTCGCTATGATACAGGGTAGGTATAAAAAAAAGAAAAGTTGGGAAATCCCAAAGGAAAAGCCGGAAAATCGACAAAAACGAAATTTCGCTAAAAATGAATTGATGTGCGTTAGTCTCGCTAAAACTCGAAAACGGCTCGACCGAATTCGATATGTTTTTTTTGCTTTGTTCGCTATGATACAGGGTAGGTATGAAAAAAAGAAAAGTTGGGAAATCCCAAAGGAAAAGCCGGAAAATCTAAAAAATCGAAATTTCGCTAAAATGAATTATTGTGCGTTAGTCTCGCTAAAACTCAAAAACGGCTGGACCGATTTCGAGATGTTTGTTTTGCTTTGTTCGCTATGATACAGGGTAGGTATCAAAAAAAGGAAAGTCGGGAAATCCCAAAGCAAAAGCCGGAAAATAGAAAAAATCGAAATTTCGCTAAAAATGAATTGCTGTGCGTTAGTCTCGCTAAAACTCAAAAACGGCTTGACCGATTTCGATTTTTTTATTGTTTTGTTCGCTATGATACAGGGTAGGTATGAAAAAAAGAAAAGTCGGGAAATCCCAAAGCAAAAGCCAATCGAAATTTCGCTAAAAATGAATTGCTGTGCGTTAGTTTCGCTAAAACTCAAATACGGCTTGTACGATGTCGATAAGTTTTTTTTGTTTTGTTCGCTATAATACAGGGCAGGTTTGAAAAAAAAGATAAGTCGGGAAATCCCAAAGGAAAAGCCGGAAAATCAAAAAAATCGAAATACCGATAAAAATGAATTGCTGTGCGTTAGTTTCGCTAAAACTCAATAACGGTTTGACCGATGTCGATAAGTTTTTTTTGGTTTGTTCGCTATGATGCAGGGCAGGTTTGAAAAAAAAGAGAAGTCGGGAAGTCCCAAAACAAAAGCCGGAAAATCGAAAAAATCGAAATTTCGATAAAAATGAATTGCTGTGCGTTAGTTTCGCTAAAACTCCAAAACGGCTTGACCGATGTCGATCAGTTTTTTTTGTTATATTCGCTATAATACAGGCTATGTTCGAAAAAAAACAAAAGTCGGGAAATCGCAAAGGAAAAGCCGGAAAATCAAAAAAATCGAAATTCCGATAAAAATGAATTGCTGTGCGTTAGTTTCGCTAAAACTCAAAAACGGCTTGACCGATGTCGATATGTTTTTTTTTTTTGTTTGCTATGATGCAGGGCAGGTTTGAAAAAAAAGATAAGTCGGGAAATCCCAAAACAAAAGCCGGAAAATCGAAAAAATCGAAATTTTGATAAAAATGAATTGCTGTGCGTTAGTTTCCCTAAAACTCAATAACGGCTTGACCGATGTCGATAAGTTTTTTTCGTTTTGTTCGCTATAATACAGGGCAGGTTTGAAAAGAAAGATAAGTCGGGAAATCCCAAAGGAAAAGCCGGAAAATCAAAAAAATCGAAATTCCGATAAAAATGAATTGCTGTGCGATAGTTTCGCTAAAACTCAAAAACGGCTTGACCGATGTAGATCAGTTTTTTTGTTTTATTCGCTATAATACAGGGTATGTTCGAAACAAAATAAAAGTCGGGAAATCCCAAAGGAAAAGCCGGAAAATCAAAAAAATCGAAATTTCGATAAAAATGAATTGCTGTGCGTTAGTCTCGCTAAAACTTAAAAACGGCTTGTCCGACTTCGATAAGTTTTTTTTGTTTTGTTCGCTATGATACAGGGTAGGCATGAAAAAAAAAAGTCGGGAAATCCCAAAGGAAAAGCCGGAAAATCGAAAAAAGCGAAATTCCGATAAAAATGAATTGCTGTGCGTTAGTTTCGCTAAAACTCAAAAACGGCTTGACCGATGTCGATAAGTATTTTTATTTTTGTTCACTATGATACAGGGCAGGTTTTCAAAAAAAGCTAAGTCGGGAAATCCCAAAGGAAAAGCCGGAAAATCGAAAAAATCGAAATTTCGATAAAAATAAATTGCTGTGCGTTAGTTTCGCTAAAACTCAAAAACGGCTTGACCGATGTCGATAAGTTTTTTTGTTTTGTTCGCTATGATACAGGGCAGGCTTGAAAAAAATATCAGTCGGGAAATTCCAAAGGAAAAGCCGGAAAATCGAAAAAATCAAAATTTCGATAAAAATGAATAGCTGTGCGTTAGTTTCGTTAAAACTCAAAAACGGCTTGACCGATGTCGATAAGTTTTTTTTGTTTTGTTCGCTATGATACAGGGCAGGTTTGGAAAAAAAGATAAGTCGGGAAATCCCAAAGGAAAAGCAGGAAAATCGAAAAAATCGAAATTTCGATAAAAATGAATTGCTGTCCGTTAGTCTCGCTAAAACTCAAAAACGGCTTGACCGATTTCGATAACTTTTTTTGTTTTGTTCGCTATGATACAGGGTAGGTAAGAAAAAAAGAAAAGTTGGAAAATCCCTAAGGAAAAGCCGGAAAATAGAAAAAATAGAATTTTCGATAAAAATGAATTGCTGTGCGTTAGTTTCGCTAAAACTCAAAAACGGCTTGACCGATTTCGATAAGTTTTTTTTGTTTTATTCGCTATGATACAGGGCAGGTTTGAAAAAAAAGATAAGTCGGGAAATCCCAAAGGAAAAGCCGGAAAATCGAAAAAATCGAAATTTCGATAAAAATGAATTGCTGTCCGTTAGTCTCGCTAAAACTCAAAAACGGCTTGACCGATTTCGATAATTTTTTTTGTTTTGTTCGCTATGATACGGGGCAGGTTTGAAAAAAAAGATAAGTCGGGAAATCCCAAAGGAAAAGCCGGAAAATCGAAAAAATCGAAATTTCGATAAAAATGAATTGCTGTCCGTTAGTCTCGCTAAAACTCAAAAACGGCTTGACCGATTTCGATAAGTTTTTTTGTTTTGTTCGCTTTGATACAGGGTAGGTACGAAAAAAAGAAAAGTCGGAAAATCCCAAAGGAAAAGCCGGAAAATAGAAAAAATAGAATTTTCGATAAAAATGAATTGCTGTGCGTTAGTCTCGCTAAAGCTCAAAAACGGCTTGACGGATTTCGATAAGTTTTTTTTGTTTTGTTTGCTATGATAGACGGTATGTATGAAAAAAAATAAAAGTCGGGAAATCCCAAAGGAAAAGCCGGAAAATCGAAAAAATCGAAATTTCGATAAAAATGAATTGCTGTGCGTTAGTTTCGTTAAAACTCAAAAACGGCTCGACCGATGTCGATAATTTTTTTTTGTTTTATTCGCTATGATACAGGGCAGGTTTGAAAAGAAAGAAAGGTCGGGAAATCCCAAAGGAAAAGCCGGAAAATCGAAAAAATCAAAATTTCGATAAAAATGAATTCCTGTGCGTTAGTCTCGCTAAAACTCAAAAACGGCTTGACCGATGTCGATAAGTTTTTTTGTTTTGTTCGCTATGATACAGGGCAGGCTTGAAAAAAATATCAGTCGGGAAATTCCAAAGGAAAAGCCGGAAAATCGAAAAAATCGAAATTTCGATAAAAATGAATTGCGGTCCGTTAGTCTCGCTAAAACTCAAAAACGGCTTGACCGATTTCGATAACTTTTTTTGTTTTGTTCGCTATGATACAGGGTAGGTAAGAAAAAAAGAAAAGTCGGAAAATCCCAAAGGAAAAGCCGGAAAATAGAAAAAATAGAATTTTCGATAAAAATGAATTGCTGTGCGTTAGTTTCGCTAAAACTCAAAAACGGCTTGACCGATTTCGATAAGTTTTTTTTGTTTTATTCGCTATGATACAGGACAGGTTTGAAAAAAAAGATAAGTCGGGAAATCCCAAAGGAAAAGCCGGAAAATCGAAAAAATCGAAATTTCGATAAAAATGAATTGCTGTCCGTTAATCTCGCTAAAACTCAAAAACGGCTTGACCGATTTCGATAAGTTTTTTTTGTTTTGTTCGCTATGATACGGGGCAGGTTTGAAAAAAAAGATAAGTCGGGAAATCCCAAAGGAAAAGCCGGAAAATCAAAAAAATCGAAATTTCGATAAAAATGAATTGCTGTCCGTTAGTCTCGCTAAAACTCAAAAACGGCTTGACCGATTTCGATAAGTTTTTTTTGTTTTGTTCGCTTTGATACAGGGTAGGCACGAAAAAAAGAAAAGTCATAAAATCCCAAAGGAAAAGCCGGAAAATAGAAAAAATAGAATTTTCGATAAAAATGCATTGCTGTGCGTTAGTCTCGCTAAAGCTCAAAAACGGCTTGACGGATTTCGATAAGTTTTTTTTGTTTTGTTCGCTATGATAGACGGTATGTATGAAAAAAAATAAAAGTCGGGAAATCCCAAAGGAAAAGCCGGAAAATCGAAAAAATCGAAATTTCGATAAAAATGAATTGCTGTGCGTTAGTTTCGTTAAAACTCAAAAATGGCTCGGCCGATGTCGATATTTTTGTTTTTGTTTTATTCGCTATGATACAGGGCAGGTTTGAAAAGAAAGAAAGGTCGGGAAATCCCAAAGGAAAAGCCGGAAAATCGAAAAAATCAAAATTTCGATAAAAATGAATTCCTGTGCATTAGTCTCGCTAAAACTCAAAAACGGCTTGACCGATTTCGATAAGTTTTTTTTGTTTTGTTGGCTATGATACAGGGTAGGTAAGAAAAAAAAGAAAAGTCGGGAAATTCCCAAGGGAAAAGCCGGAAAATCGAAAAAATCGAAATTTCGATAAAAATGAATTGCTGTGCGATAGTTTCGCTAAAACTCAAAAACGGCTTGACCGATGTCGATCAGTTTTTTTGTTTTATTCGCTATAATACAGGCTATGTTCGAAAAAAAATAAAAGTCGGGAAATCCCAAAGGAAAAGCCGGAAAATCAAAAAAATCGAAATTCCGATAAAAATGAATTGCTGTGCGTTAGTTTCGCTAAAACTCAAAAACGGCTTGACCGATGTCGATATGTTTTTTTTGTTTTGTTCGCTATGATGCAGGGCATGTTTGAAAAAAAAGATAAGTGGGGAAATCCCAAAACAAAAGCCGGAAAATCGAAAAAATCGAAATTTCGATCAAAATGAATTGCTGTGCGTTAGTTTCGCTAAAACTCAAAAACGGCTTGACCGATGTCGATATGTTTTTTTTGTTTTGTTCGCTATGATGCAGGGCAGGTATGAAAAAAAAGATAAGTCGGGAAATCCCAAAGGAAAAGTCGGAAAATCAAAAAAATCGAAATTCCGATAAAAATGAATTGCTGTGCGATAGTTTCGCTAAAACTCAAAAACGGCTTGACCGATGTCGATCAGTTTTTTTTGTTTTGTTCGCTATGATGCAGGGCAGGTTTGAAAAAAAAGATAAGTTGGGAAATCCCAAAGGAAAAGCCGGAAAATCAAAAAAATCGAAATTCCGATAAAAATGAATTGCTGTGCGATAGTTTCGCTAAAACTCTAAAACGGCTTGACCGATGTCGATCAGTTTTTTTGTTTTATTCGCTATAATACAGGGTATGTTCGAAAAAAAATAAAAGTCGGGAAATCCCAAAGGAAAAGCCGGAAAATCAAAAAAATCGAAATTTCGATAAAAATGAATTGCAGTGCGTTAGTCTCGCTAAAACTTAAAAACGGCTTGTCCGACTTCGATAAGTTTTTTTTGTTTTGTTCGCTATGATACAGGGTAGGCATGAAAAAAAAAATTCGGGAAATCCCAAAGGAAAAGCCGGAAAATCGAAAAAATCGAAATTCCGATAAAAATGAATTGCTGTGCGTTAGTTTCGCTAAAACTCAAAAACGGCTTGACCGATGTCGATATGTTTTTTTTGTTTTGTTCGCTATGATGCAGGGCAGGTTTGAAAAAAAAGATAAGTCGGGTAATCCCAAAACAAAAGCCGGGAAATCGAAAAAATCGAAATTTCGATAAAAATGAATTGCTGTGCATTAGCTTCCCTAAAACTCAAAAACGGCTTAACCGATGTCGATAAGTTTTTTTTGTTGTGTTCGCTATAATACAGGGCAGGTTTGAAAAAAAAGATAAGTCGGGAAATCCCAAAGGAAAAGTCGGAAAATCAAAAAAATCGAAATTCCGATAAAAATGAATTGCTGTGCGTTAGTTTCGTTAAAACTCAAAAAGGGTTTGACCGATGTCGATAAGTTTTTTTTGTTTTGTTCGCTATGATGCAGGGCAGGTTTGAAAAAAAAGATAAGTCGGGAAATCCCAAAGGAAAAGCCGGAAAATCAAAAAAAATCGAAATTCCGATAAAAATGAATTGCTGTGCGTTAGTTTCGCTAAAACTCAAAAACGGCTTGACCGATGTCGATATGTTTTTTTTGTTTTGTTCGCTTTGATGCAGGGCAGGTTTGAAAAAAAAGATAAGTCGGGTAATCCCAAAACAAAAGCCGGAAAATCGAAAAAATCGAAATTTCGATAAAAATGAATTGCTGTGCGTTAGTTTCCCTAAAACTCAAAAACGGCTTGACCGATGTCGATCAGTTTTTTTGTTTTATTCGCTATAATACAGGGTATGTTCGAAAAAAAATAAAAGTCGGGAAATCCCAAAGGAAAAGCCGGAAAATCAAAAAAATCGAAATTTCGATGAAAATGAATTGCAGTGCGTTATTCTCGCTAAAACTTAAAAACGGCTTGTCCGACTTCGATAAGTTTTTTTTGTTTTGTTCGCTATGATACAGGCTAGGCATGAAAAAAAAAAGTCGGGAAATCCCAAAGGAAAAGCCGGAAAATCGAAAAAATTGAAATTCCGATAAAAATGAATTGCTGTGCGTTAGTTTCGCTAAAACTCAAAAACGGCTTGACCGATGTCGATAAGTTTTTTTATTTTTGTTCGCTATGATACAGGGCAGGTTTGTAAAGAAAGCTAAGTCGGGAAATCCCAAAGGAAAAGCCGGAAAATCGAAAAAATCGAAATTTCGATAAAAATGAATTGCTGTGCGTTAGTTTCGCTAAAACTCAAAAACGGCTTGACCGATGTCGATAAGTTTTTTTGTTTTGTTCGCTATGATACAGGGCAGGCTTGAAAAAAATATCAGTCGGGAAATTCCAAAGGAAAAGCCGGAAAATCGAAAAAATCAAAATTTCGATAAAAATGAATAGCTGTGCGTTAGTTTCGTTAAAACTCAAAAACGGCTTGACCGATGTCGATAAGTTTTTTTTGTTTTGTTCGCTATGATACAGGGCAAGTTTGGAAAAAAAGATAAGTTGGGAAATCCCAAAGGAAAAGCCGGAAAATCGAAAAAATCGAAATTTCGATAAAAATGAATTGCTGTCCGTTAGTCTCGCTAAAACTCAAAAACGGCTTGACCGATTTCGATAAATTTTTTTGTGTTTTGTTCGCTATGATACGGGGCAGGTTTGAAAAAAAAGATAAGTCGGGAAATCCCAAAGGAAAAGCCGGAAAATCGAAAAAATCGAAATTTCGATAAAAATGAATTGCTGTCCGTTAGTCTCGCTAAAACTCGAAAACGGCTTGACCGATTTCGATAACTTTTTTTGTTTTGTTCGCTATGATACAGGGTAGGTAAGAAAAAAAGAAAAGTCGGAAAATCCCAAAGGAAAAACCGGAAAATAGAAAAAAATAGAATTTTCGATAAAAATGAATTGCTGTGCGTTAGTTTCGCTAAAACTCAAAAACGGCTTGACCGATTTCGATAAGTTTTTTTGTTTTGTTCGCTATGATACAGGGCAGGTTTGGAAAAAAAGATAAGTCGGGAAATCCCAAAGGAAAAGCCGGAAAATCGAAAAAATCGAAATTTCGATAACAATGAATTGCTGTGCGTTAGTTTCGCTAAAACTCAAAAACGGCTTGACTGATGTCGATAAGTTTTTTTTGTTTTGTTCGCTATAATACAGGGTATGTTCGAAAAAACATAAAAGTCGGGAAATCCCAAAGGAAAAGCCGGAAAATCAAAAAAATCGAAATTCCGATAAAAATCAATTGCTGTGCGTTAGTTTCGCTAAAACTCAAAAACGGCTTGACCGATGTCGATAAGTTTTTTTGTTTTGTTCGCTATGATACAGGACAGTTTTGAAAAAAGAGATAAGTCGGGAAATCCCAAAGGAAAAGCCGGAAAATCGAAAAAATCGAAATTTCGATAAAAATGAATTGCTGTGCGTTAGTTTCGCTAAAACTCAAAAACGGCTTGGCCGATTTCGATAAGTTTTTTTTATTTTGTTCGCTATGATACATGGTAGGTACGAAAAAAAGAAAAGTCGGGAAATCCCAAAGGAAAAGCCGGAAAATCTAAAAAATCGAAATTTCGCTAAAATGAATTATTGTGCGTTAGTCTCGCTAAAACTCAAAAACGGCTGGACCTATTTCGATATGTTTGTTTTGTTTTGTTCGCTATGATACAGGGTAGGTATCAAAAAAAGAAAAGTTGGGAAATCCCAAAGGAAAAGCCGGAAAATCTAAAAAATCGAAATTTCGCTAAAATGAATTGTTGTGCGTTAGTCTCGCTAAAACTCAAAAACGGCTTGACCGAATTCGACAAGTTTTTTTTGTTTTTTTCGCTATGATACAGGGTAGGTACAAAAAAAGAAAAGTTGGGAAATCCCAAAGGAAAAGCCGGAAAATCGAAAAAAACGAAATTTCGCTAAAAATGAATTGATGTGCGTTAGTCTCACTAAAACTAAAAAACGGCTTGACCGAATTCGATATGTTTTTTTTGCTTTGTTCGCTATTATACAGGGAAGGTTTGGAAAAAAGAAGAAAAGCCGGAAAATCGAAAAAATCTAAATTTCGATAAAAATGAATTGCTGTGCGTTAGTCTCGCTAAAACTCAAAAACGGCTTGACCGATTTCGATAAGTTTTTTTGTTTTGTTCGCTATGATACAGGGTAGGTATGAAAAAAAGGAAAGTGGGGAAATCCCAAAGCAAAAGCCGGAAAATAGAAAAAATCGAAATTCCCTAAAAATGAATTGCTGTGCGTTAGTCTCGCTAAAACTCAAAAACAGCTTGATTGATTTCGATAAGTCTTTTTGTTTTGTTCGCTATGATACAGGGTAGGTATGAAAAAAAGAAAAGTCGGGAAATCCCAAAGGAAAAGCCGCAAAATCGGAAAAATCGATATTTTGATAAAAGTGAATTGCTGTGCGTTAGTCTCGCTAAAACTCAAAAACGGCTTGACCGAATTCGACAAGTTTTTTTTTTTTCGCTATGATACAGGGTAGGTATAAAAAAAAGAAAAGTTGGGAAATCCCAAAGGAAAAGCCGGAAAATCGACAAAAACGAAATTTCGCTAAAAATGAATTGATGTGCGTTAGTCTCGCTAAAACTCGAAAACGGCTTGACCGATGTCGATAAGTTTTTTTATTTTTGTTCGCTATGATACAGGGCAGGTTTGCAAAAAAAGCTAAGTCGAGAAATCCCAAAGGAAAAGCCGGAAAATCGAAAAAATCGAAATTTCGATAAAAATGAATTGCTGTGCGTTAGTTTCGCTAAAACTCAAAAACGGCTTGACCGATGTCGATAATTTTTTCTGTTTTGTTCGCTATGATACAGGGCAGGCTTGAAAAAAATATCAGTTGGGAAATTCCAAAGCAAAAGCCGGAAAATCGAAAAAATCAAAATTTCGATAAAAATGAATAGCTGTGCGTTAGTTTCGTTAAAACTCAAAAACGGCTTGACCGATGTCGATAAGTTTTTTTTGTTTTGTTCGCTCTGATACAGGGCAGGTTTGGAAAAAAAGATAAGTCGGGAAATCCCAAAGGAAAAGCCGGAAAATCTAAAAAATCGAAATTTCGCTAAAATGAATTATT
The DNA here is from genome assembly GCA_947538895.1 of Neoitamus cyanurus. Lineage (NCBI taxonomy): Eukaryota > Metazoa > Arthropoda > Insecta > Diptera > Asilidae > Neoitamus > Neoitamus cyanurus. The sequence continues at coordinate 5,662,196 of OX384547.1, forward strand.
GTGCGTTAGTTTCGCTAAAACTCAAAAACGGCTTGACCGATTTCGATGTTTTTTTTGTTTTATTCGCTATGATACAGGGCAGGTTTTAAAAAAAAGATAAGTCGGGAAATCCCAAAGGAAAAGCCGGAAAATCGAAAAAATCGAAATTTCGATAAAAATGAATTGCTGTCCGTTAGTCTCGCTAAAACTCAAAAACGGCTTGACCGATTTCGATAAGTTTTTTTTGTTTTGTTCGCTATGATACGGGGCAGGTTTGAAAAAAAAGATAAGTCGGGAAATCCCAAAGGAATCCCGGAAAATCGAAAAAATCGAAATTTCGATAAAAATGAATTGCTGTCCGTTAGTCTCGCTAAAACTCAAAAACGGCTTGACCGATTTCGATAACTTTTTTTGTTTTGTTCGCTATGATACAGGGTAGGTAAGAAAAAAAGAAAAGTCGGAAAATCCCAAAGGAAAAGCCGGAAAATAGAAAAAAATAGAATTTTCGATAAAAATGAATTGCTGTGCGTTAGTTTCGCTAAAACTCAAAAACGGCTTGACCGATTTCGATAAGTTTTTTTTGTTTTGTTCGCTATGATACAGGGCAGGTTTGGAAAAAAACATAATTGGGGAAATCCCAAAGGAAAAGCCGGAAAATCGAAAAATCGAAATTTCGATAAAAATGAATTGCTGTCCGTTAGTTTCGCTAAAACTCAAAATCGGCTTGACCGATGTCGATAAGTTTTTTTGTTTTGTTCGCTATGATACAGGACAGTTTTGAAAAAAGAGATAAGTCGGGAAATCCCAAAGGAAAAGCCGGAAAATCGAAAAAATCGAAATTTCGATAAAAATGAATTGCTGCGTGTTAGTTTCGCTAAAACTCAAAAACGGCTTGACTGATGTCGATAAGTTTTTTTTGTTTTGTTCGCTATAATACAGGGTATGTTCGAAAAAACATAAAAGTCGGGAAATCCCAAAGGAAAAGCCGGAAAATCAAAAAAATCGAAATTCCGATAAAAATCAATTGCTGTGCATTAGTTTCGCTAAAAACAAAAACGGCTTGACCGATGTCGATAAGTTTTTTTGTTTTGTTCGCTATGATACAGGACAGTTTTGAAAAAAGAGATAAGTCGGGAAATCCCAAAGGAAAAGCCGGAAAATCGAAAAAATCGAAATTTCGATAAAAATGAATTGCTGTGCGTTAGTTTCGCTAAAACTCAAAAACGGCTTGACCGATTTCGATAAGTTTTTTTATTTTGTTCGCTATGATACAGGGTAGGTACGAAAAAAAGAAAAGTCGGGAAATCCCAAAGGAAAAGCCGGAATATCTAAAAAATCGAAATTTCGCTAAAATGAATTATTGTGCGTTAGTCTCGCTAAAACTCAAAAACGGCTGGATCTATTTCGATATGTTTGTTTTGTTTTGTTCGCTATGATACAGGGTAGGTACAAAAAAAAGAAAAGTTGGGAAATCCCAAAGGAAAAGCCGGAAAATCGAAAAAAACGAAATTTCGCTAAAAATGAATTGATGTGCGTTAGTCTCACTAAAACTAAAAAACGGCTTGACCGAATTCGATATGTTTTTATTGCTTTGTTCGCTATTATACAGGGAAGGTTTGGAAAAAAGAAGAAAAGCCGGAAAATCGAAAAATCGAAATTTCGCTAAAAATGAATTGCTGTGCGTTAGTTTCGCTAAAACTCAAATACGGCTTGTACGATGTCGATAAGTTTTTTTTGTTTTGTTCGCTATAATACAGGGCAGGTTTGAAAAAAAAAGATAAGTCGGGAAATCCCAAAGGAAAAACCGGAAAATCAAAAAAATCGAAATACCGATAAAAATGAATTGCTGTGCGTTAGTTTCGCTAAAACTCAAAAACGGCTTGACCGATGTCGATCAGTTTTTTTTGTTTTATTCGCTATAATACAGGCTATGTTCGAAAAAAAATAAAAGTCGGGAAATCCCAAAGGAAAAGCCGGAAAATCAAAAAAATCGAAATTCCTATAAAAATGAATTGCTGTGCGTTAGTTTCGCTAAAACTCAAAAACGGCTTAACCGATGTCGATAAGTTTTTTTTGTTTTGTTCGCTATAATACAGGGCAGGTTTGAAAAAAAAGATAAGTCGGGAAATCCCAAAACAAAAGCCGGAAAATCGAAAAAATCGAAATTTCGCTAAAAATGAATTGCTGTGCGTTAGTTTCGCTAAAACTCAAATACGGCTTGACCGATGTCGATAAGTTTTTTTTGTTTTGTTCGCTATGATACAGGGCAGTTTTGAAAAAAAAAGATAAGTCGGGAAATCCCAAAACAAAAGCCGGAAAATCGAAAAAATCGAAATTTCGATAAAAATGAATTGCTGTGCGTTAGTTTCGTTAAAACTCAAAAACGGCTGGACCTATTTCGATATGTTTGTTTTGTTTTGTTCGCTATGATACAGGGTAGGTACAAAAAAAAGAAAAGTTGGGAAATCCCAAAGGAAAAGCCGGAAAATCGAAAAAAATAAATTTCGCTAAAAATGAATTGATGTGCGTTAGTCTCACTAAAACTAAAAAACGGCTTGACCGAATTCGATATGTTTTTTTTGCTTTGTTCGCTATTATACAGGGAAGGTTTGGAAAAAAGAAGAAAAGCCGGAAAATCGAAAAAATCTAAATTTCGATAAAAATGAATTGCTGTGCGTTAGTCTCGCTAAAACTCAAAAACGGCTTGACCGATTTCGATAAGTTTTTTTGTTTTGTTCGCTATGATACAGGGTAGGTATGAAAAAAAGGAAAGTGGGGAAATCCCAAAGCAAAAGCCGGAAAATAGAAAAAATCGAAATTCCCTAAAAATGAATTGCTGTGCGTTAGTCTCGCTAAAACTCAAAAACAGCTTGACTGACTTCGATGTCTTTTTGTTTTATTCGCTATGATGCAGGGTAGGTATGAAAAAAAGAAAAGTCGGGAAATCCCAAAGGAAAAGCCGCAAAATCGGAAAAATCGATATTTTGATAAAAGTGAATTGCTGTGCGTTAGTCTCGCTAAAACTCAAAAACGGCTTGACCGAATTCGACAAGTTTTTTTTTTTCGCTATGATACAGGGTAGGTATAAAAAAAAGAAAAGTTGGGAAATCCCAAAGGAAAAGCCGGAAAATCGACAAAAACGAAATTTCGCTAAAAATGAATTGATGTGCGTTAGTCTCGCTAAAACTCGAAAACGGCTCGACCGAATTCGATATGTTTTTTTTGCTTTATTCGCTATGATACAGGGTAGGTATGAAAAAAATAAAAGTCGGGAAATCCCAAAGGAAAAGCCGGAAAATCTAAAAAATCGAAATTTCGCTAAAATGAATTATTGTGCGTTAGTCTCGCTAAAACTCAAAAACGGCTGGACCGATTTCGATATGTTTGTTTTGTTTTGTTCGCTATGATACAGGGTAGGTATGAAAAAAAGAAAAGTCGGGAAATCCCAAAGCAAAAGCCAATCGAAATTCCGATAAAAATGAATTGCTGTGCGATAGTTTCGCTAAAACTCAAAAACGGCTTGACCGATGTCGATCAGTTTTTTTTGTTTTGTTCGCTATGATGCAGGGCAGGTTTGAAAAAAAAGATAAGTCGGGAAATCCCAAAGGAAAAGCCGGAAAATCAAAAAAATCGAAATTCCGATAAAAATGAATTGCTGTGCGATAGTTTCGCTAAAACTCAAAAACGGCTTGACCGATGTCGATCAGTTTTTTTGTTTTATTCGCTATAATACAGGCTATGTTCGAAAAAAAATAAAAGTCGGGAAATCCCAAAGGAAAAGCCGGAAAATCAAAAAAATCGAAATTCCGATAAAAATGAATTGCTGTGCGTTAGTTTCGCTAAAACTCAAAAACGGCTTGACCGATGTCGATATGTTTTTTTTGTTTTGTTCGCTATGATGCAGGGCAGGTTTGAAAAAAAAGATAAGTCGGGTAATCCCAAAACAAAAGCCGGAAAATCGAAAAAATCGAAATTTCGATAAAAATGAATTGCTGTGCGTGAGTTTCCCTAAAACTCAAAAACGGCTTGACCGATGTCGATCAGTTTTTTTGTTTTATTCGCTATAATACAGGGTATGTTCGAAAAAAAATAAAAGTCGGGAAATCCCAAAGGAAAAGCCGGAAAATCAAAAAAATCGAAATTTCGATAAAAATGAATTGCAGTGCGTTAGTCTCGCTAAAACTTAAAAACGGCTTGTCCGACTTCGATAAGTTTTTTTTGTTTTCTTCGCTATGATACAGGGTAGGCATGAAAAAAAAAAGTCGGGAAATCCCAAAGGAAAAGCCGGAAAATCGAAAAAATCGAAATTCCGATAAAAATGAATTGCTGTGCGTTAGTTTCGCTAAAACTCAAAAACGGCTTGACCGATGTCGATAAGTTTTTTTATTTTTGTTCGCTATGATACAGGGCAGGTTTGCAAAAAAAGCTAAGTCGGGAAATCCCAAAGGAAAAGCCGGAAAATCGAAAAAATCGAAATTTCGATAAAAATGAATTGCTGTGCGTTAGTTTCGCTAAAACTCAAAAACGGCTTAACCGATGTCGATAAGTTTTTTTGTTTTGTTCGCTATGATACAGGGCAGGCTTGAAAAAAATATCAGTCGGGAAATTCCAAAGGAAAAGCCGGAAAATCGAAAAAATCAAAATTTCGATAAAAATGAATAGCTGTGCGTTAGTTTCGTTAAAACTCAAAAACGGCTTGACCGATGTCGATAAGTTTTTTTTGTTTTGTTCGCTATGATACAGGGCAGGTTTGGAAAAAAAGATAAGTTGGGAAATCCCAAAGGAAAAGCCGGAAAATCGAAAAAATCGAAATTTCGATAAAAATGAATTGCTGTCCGTTAGTCTCGCTAAAACTCAAAAACGGCTTGACCGATTTCGATAACTTTTTTTGTTTTGTTCGCTATGATACAGGGTAGGTAAGAAAAAAAGAAAAGTCGGAAAAGCCGGAAAATAGAAAAAATAGAATTTTCGATAAAAATGAATTGCTGTGCGTTAGTTTCGCTAAAACTCAAAAACGGCTTGACCGATTTCGATGTTTTTTTTGTTTTATTCGCTATGATACAGGGCAGGTTTGAAAAAAAAGATAAGTCGGGAAATCCCAAAGGAAAAGCCGGAAAATCGAAAAAATCGAAATTTCGATAAAAATGAATTGCTGTCCGTTAGTCTCGCTAAAACTCAAAAACGGCTTGACCGATTTCGATAAGTTTTTGTGTTTTCTTCGCTATGATACGGGGCAGGTTTGAAAAAAAAGATAAGTCGGGAAATCCCAAAAGAAAAGCCGGAAAATCGAAAAAATCGAAATTTCGATAAAAATGAATTGCTGTCCGTTAGTCTCGCTAAAACTCAAAAACGGCTTGACCGATTTCGATAACTTTTTTTGTTTTGTTCGCTATGATACAGGGTAGGTAAGAAAAAAGAAAAGTCGGAAAATCCCAAAGGAAAAACCGGAAAATAGAAAAAAATAGAATTTTCGATAAAAATGAATAGCTGTGCGTTAGTTTCGCTAAAACTCAAAAACGGCTTGACCGATTTCGATAAGTTTTTTTTGTTTTGTTCGCTATGATACAGGGCAGGTTTGGAAAAAAAAGATAAGTCGGGAAATCCCAAAGGAAGAGCCGGAAAATCGAAAAAATCGAAATTTCGATAAAAATGAATTGCTGTCCGTTAGTTTCGCTAAAACTCAAAAACGGCTTGACCGATGTCGATAAGTTTTTTTGTTTTGTTCGCTATGATACAGGACAGTTTTGAAAAAAGAGATAAGTCGGGAAATCCCAAAGGAAAAGCCGGAAAATCGAAAAAATCGAAATTTCGATAAAAATGAATTGCTGTGCGTTAGTTTCGCTAAAACTCAAAAACGGCTTGACTGATGTCGATAAGTTTTGTTTGTTTTGTTCGCTATAATACAGGGTATGTTCGAAAAATATAAAAGTCGGGAAATCCCAAAGGAAAAGCCGGAAAATCAAAAAAATCGAAATTCCGATAAAAATCAATTGCTGTGCGTTAGTTTCGCTAAAACTCAAAAACGGCTTGACCGATGTCGATAAGTTTTTTTGTTTTGTTCGCTATGATACAGGACAGTTTTGAAAAAAGAGATAAGTCGGGAAATCCCAAAGGAAAAGCCGGAAAATCGAAAAAATCGAAATTTCGATAAAAATGAATTGCTGTGCGTTAGTTTCGCTAAAACTCAAAAACGGCTTGACCGATTTCGATAAGTTTTTTTTATTTTGTTCGCTATGATACAGGGTAGGTACGAAAAAAAGAAAAGTCGAGAAATCCCAAAGGAAAAGCCGGAAAATCTAAAAAATCGAAATTTCGCTAAAATGAATTATTGTGCGTTAGTCTCGCTAAAACTCAAAAACGGCTGGACCTATTTCGATATGTTTGTTTTGTTTTGTTCGCTATGATACAGGGTAGGTATCAAAAAAAGAAAAGTTGGGAAATCCCAAAGGAAAAGCCGGAAAATCTAAAAAATCGAAATTTCGCTAAAATGAATTGTTGTGCGTTAGTCTCGCTAAAACTCAAAAACGGCTTGACCGAATTCGACAAGTTTTTTTTGTTTTTTTCGCTATGATACAGGGTAGGTACAAAAAAAGAAAAGTTGGGAAATCCCAAAGGAAAAGCCGGAAAATCGAAAAAAACGAAATTTCGCTAAAATCGAATTGATGTGCGTTAGTCTCACTAAAACTAAAAAACGGCTTGACCGAATTCGATATGTTTTTTTTGCTTTGTTCGCTATTATACAGGGAAGGTTTGGAAAAAAACATAAGTCGGGAAATCCCAAAGGAAAAGCCGGAAAATCGAAAAATCGAAATTTCGATAAAAATGAATTGCTGTCCGTTAGTCTCGCTAAAACTCAAAAACGGCTTGACCGATTTCGATAAGTTTTTTTTGTTTTGTTCGCTATGATATGGGGCAGGTTTGAAAAAAAAGATAAGTCGGGAAATCCCAAAGGAATCCCGGAAAATCGAAAAAATCGAAAAAATCGAAATTTCGATAAAAATGAATTGCTGTCCGTTAGTCTCGCTAAAACTCAAAAACGGCTTGACCGATTTCGATAAGTTTTTTTTGTTTTGTTCGCTATGATACGGGGCAGGTTTGAAAAAAAAGATAAGTCGGGAAATCCCAAAGGAATCCCGGAAAATCGAAAAAATCGAAATTTCGATAAAAATGAATTGCTGTCCGTTAGTCTCGCTAAAACTCAAAAACGGCTTGACCGATTTCGATAACTTTTTTTGTTTTGTTCGCTATGATACAGGGTAGGTAAGAAAAAAAGAAAAGTCGGAAAATCCCAAAGGAAAAGCCGGAAAATAGAAAAAAATAGAATTTTCGATAAAAATGAATTGCTGTGCGTTAGTTTCGCTAAAACTCAAAAACGGCTTAACCGATTTCGATAAGTTTTTTTTGTTTTGTTCGCTATGATACAGGGCAGGTTTGGAAAAAAACATAAGTCGGGAAATCCCAAAGGAAAAGCCGGAAAATCGAAAAATTGAAATTTCGATAAAAATGAATTGCTGTCCGTTAGTTTCGCTAAAACTCAAAAACGGCTTGACCGATGTCGATAAGTTTTTTTGTTTTGTTCGCTATGATACAGGACAGTTTTGAAAAAAGAGATAAGTCGGGAAATCCGAAAGGAAAAGCCGGAAAATCGAAAAAATCGAAATTTCGATAAAAATGAATTGCTGTGCGTTAGTTTCGCTAAAACTCAAAAACGGCTTGACTGATGTCGATAAGTTTTTTTTGTTTTGTTCGCTATAATACAGGGTATGTTCGAAAAAACATAAAAGTCGGGAAATCCCAAAGGAAAAGCCGGAAAATCAAAAAAATCGAAATTCCGATAAAAATCAATTGCTGTGCATTAGTTTCGCTAAAAACAAAAACGGCTTGACCGATGTCGATAAGTTTTTTTGTTTTGTTCGCTATGATACAGGACAGTTTTGAAAAAAGAGATAAGTCGGGAAATCCCAAAGGAAAAGCCGGAAAATCGAAAAAATCTAAATTTCGATAAAAATGAATTGCTGTGCGTTAGTTTCGCTAAAACTCAAAAACGGCTTGACCGATTTCGATAAGTTTTTTTTATTTTGTTCGCTATGATACAGGGTAGGTACGAAAAAAAGAAAAGTCGGGAAATCCCAAAGGAAAAGCCGGAATATCTAAAAAATCGAAATTTCGCTAAAATGAATTATTGTGCGTTAGTCTCGCTAAAACTCAAAAACGGCTGGATCTATTTCGATATGTTTGTTTTTTTTTGTTCGCTATGATACAGGGTAGGTACAAAAAAAAGAAAAGTTGGGAAATCCCAAAGGAAAAGCCGGAAAATCGAAAAAAACGAAATTTCGCTAAAAATGAATTGATGTGCGTTAGTCTCACTAAAACTAAAAAACGGTTTGACCGAATTCGATATGTTTTTTTTGCTTTGTTCGCTATTATACAGGGAAGGTTTGGAAAAAAGAAGAAAAGCCGGAAAATCGAAAAAATCTAAATTTCGATAAAAATGAATTGCTGTGCGTTAGTCTCGCTAAAACTCAAAAACGGCTTGACCGATTTCGATAAGTTTTTTTGTTTTGTTCGCTATGATACAGGGTAGGTATGAAAAAAAGAAAAGTCGGAAAATCGCAAAGGAAAAGCCGGAAAATCTAAAAAATCGAAATTTCGCTAAAATGAATTATTGTGCGTTAGTCTCGCTAAAACTAAAAAACGGCTGGACCGATTACGATATGCTTGCTTTGTTTTGTTCGCTATGATACAGGGTAGGTATCAAAAAAAGAAAAGTTGGGAAATCCCAAAGGAAAAGCCGGAAAATCTAAAAAATCGAAATTTCGCTAAAATGAATTATTGTGCGTTAGTCTCGCTAAAACTCAAAAACGGCTGGATCGATTTCGATATGTTTGTTTTGTTTTGTTCGCTATGATACAGGGTAGGTATCAAAAAAAGGAAAGTCGGGAAATCCCAAAGCAAAAGCCGGAAAATAGAAAAAATCGAAATTTCGCTAAAAATGAATTGCTGTGCGTTAGTCTCGCTAAAACTCAAAAACGGCTTGACCGATTTCGATTTTTTTATTGTTTTGTTCGCTATGATACAGGGTAGGTATGAAAAAAAGAAAAGTCGGGAAATCCCAAAGCAAAAGCCAATCGAAATTTCGCTAAAAATGAATTGCTGTGCGTTAGTTTCGCTAAAACTCAAATACGGCTTTTACGATGTCGATAAGTTTTTTTTGTTTTGTTCGCTATAATACAGGGCAGGTTTGAAAAAAAAGATAAGTCGGGAAATCCCAAAGGAAAAACCGGAAAATCAAAAAAATCGAAATACCGATAAAAATGAATTGCTGTGTGTTAGTTTCGCTAAAACTCAATAACGGTTTGACCGATGTCGATAAGTTTTTTTTGGTTTGTTCGCTATGATGCAGGGCAGGTTTGAAAAAAAAGATAAGTCGGGAAATCCCAAAACAAAAGCCGGAAAATCGAAAAAATCGAAATTTCGATAAAAATGAATTGCTGTGCGTTAGTTTCGCTAAAACTCAAAAACGGCTTGACCGATGTCGATCAGTTTTTTTTGTTTTATTCGCTATAATACAGGCCATGTTCGAAAAAAAATAAAAGTCGGGAAATCCCAAAGGAAAAGCCGGAAAATCAAAAATATCGAAATTCCGATAAAAATTTCGCTAAAACTCAAAAATGGCTTGACCGATGTCGATATGTTTTTTTTGTTTTGTTCGCTATGATGCAGGGCAGGTTTGAAAAAAAGATAAGTCGGGAAATCCCAAAACAAAAGCCGGAAAATCGAAAAAATCGAAATTTCGATAAAAATGAATTGCTGTGCGTTAGTTTCCCTAAAACTCAAAAACGGCTTGACCGATGTCGATAAGTTTTTTTTGTTTTATTCGCAATAATACAGGGCAGGTTTGAAAAAAAAGATAAGTCGGGAAATCCCAAAGGAAAAGTCGGAAAATCAAAAAAATCGAAATTCCGATAAAAATGAATTGCTGTGCGTTAGTTTCGTTAAAACTCAAAAACGGCTGGACCTATTTCGATATGTTTGTTTTGTTTTGTTCGCTATGATACAGGGTAGGTACAAAAAAAGAAAAGTTGGGAAATCCCAAAGGAAAAGCCGGAAAATCGAAAAAAACGAAATTTCGCTAAAAATAAATTGATGTGCGTTAGTCTCACTAAAACTAAAAAACGGCTAGACCGAATTCGATATGTTTTTTTTGCTTTGTTCGCTATTATACAGGGAAGGTTTGGAAAAAAGAAGAAAAGCCGGAAAATCGAAAAAATCTAAATTTCGATAAAAATGAATTGCTGTGCGTTAGTCTCGCTAAAACTCAAAAACGGCTTGACCGATTTCGATAAGTTTTTTTGTTTTGTTCGCTATGATACAGGGTAGGTATGAAAAAAAGGAAAGTGGGGAAATCCCAAAGCAAAAGCCGGAAAATAGAAAAAATCGAAATTCCCTAAAAATGAATTGCTGCGCGTTAGTCTCGCTAAAATCAAAAACAGCTTGACTGACTTCGATGTCTTTTTGTTTTATTCGCTATGATACAGGGTAGGTATGAAAAAAAGAAAAGTCGGGAAATCCCAAAGGAAAAGCCGCAAAATCGGAAAAATCGATATTTTGATAAAAGTGAATTGCTGTGCGTTAGTCTCGCTAAAACTCAAAAACGGCTTGACCGAATTCGACAAGTTTTTTTTTTTCGCTATGATACAGGGTAGGTATAAAAAAAGAAAAGTTGGGAAATCCCAAAGGAAAAGCCGGAAAATCGACAAAAACGAAATTTCGTTAAAAATGAATTGATGTGCGTTAGTCTCGCTAAAACTCGAAAACGGCTCGACCGAATTCGATATGTTTTTTTTGCTTTGTTCGCTATGATACAGGGTAGGTATGAAAAAAAGAAAAGTCGGAAAATCGCAAAGGAAAAGCCGGAAAATCTAAAAAATCGAAATTTCGCTAAATGAATTATTGTGCGTTAGTCTCGCTAAAACTAAAAAACGACTGGACCGATTTCGATATGTTTGCTTTGTTTTGTTCGCTATGATACAGGGTAGGTATCAAAAAAAGAAAAGTTGGGAAATCCCAAAGGAAAAGCCGGAAAATCTAAAAAATCGAAATTTGGCTAAAAATGAATTGCTGTGCGTTAGTCTCGCTAAAACTCAAAAACGGCTTGACCGATTTCGATTTTTTTATTGTTTTGTTCGCTATGATACAGGGTAGGTATGAAAAAAAGAAAAGTCGGGAAATCCCAAAGCAAAAGCCAATCGAAATTTCGCTAAAAATGAATTGCTGTGCGTTAGTTTCGCTAAAACTCAAAAACGGCTTGACCGATGTCGATCAGTTTTTTTTGTTTTGTTCGCTATGATGCAGGGCAGGTTTGAAAAAAAAGATAAGTCGGGAAATCCCAAAGGAAAAGCCGGAAAATCAAAAAAATCGAAATTCCGATAAAAATGAATTGCTGTGCGATAGTTTCGCTAAAACTCAAAAACGGCTTGACCGATGTCGATCAGTTTTTTTGTTTTATTCGCTATAATACAGGGTATGTTCGAAAAAAAATAAAAGTCGGGAAATCCCAAAGGAAAAGCCGGAAAATCAAAAAAATCGAAATTTCGATAAAAATGAATTGCAGTGCGTTAGTCTCGCTAAAACTTAAAAACGGCTTGTCCGACTTCGATAAGTTTTTTTGTTTTGTTCGCTATGATACAGGGTAGCCATGAAAAAAAAAATTCGGGAAATCCCAAAGGAAAAGCCGGAAAATCGAAAAAATCGAAATTCCGATAAAAATGAATTGCTGTGCGTTAGTTTCGCTAAAACTCAAAAACGGCTTGACCGATGTCGATAAGTTTTTTTATTTTTGTTCGCTATGATACAGGGCAGGTTTGCAAAAAAAGCTAAGTCGGGAAATCCCAAAGGAAAAGCCGGAAAATCGAAAAAATCGAAATTTCGATAAAAATGAATTGCTGTCCGTTATTCTCGCTAAAACTCAAAAACGGCTTGACCGATTTCGATAAGTTTTTTTTGTTTTGTTCGCTTTGATACAGGGTAGGTACCAAAAAAAGAGAAGTCGGAAAATCCCAAAGGAAAAGCCGGAAAATAGAAAAAATAGAAATTTCGATAAAAATGAATTGCTGTGCGATAGTTTCGCTAAAACTCAAAAACGGCTTGACCGATGTCGATCAGTTTTTTTGTTTTATTCGCTATAATACAGGCTATGTTCGAAAAAAAATAAAAGTCGGGAAATCCCAAAGGAAAAGCCGGAAAATCAAAAAAATCGAAATTCCGATAAAAATGAATTGCTGTGCGTTAGTTTCGCTAAAACTCAAAAACGGCTTGACCGATGTCGATATGTTTTTTTTGTTTTGTTCGCTATGATGCAGGGCAGGTTTGAAAAAAAAGATAAGTCGGGTAATCCCAAAACAAAAGCCGGAAAATCGAAAAAATCGAAATTTCGATAAAAATGAATTGCTGTGCATTAGCTTTCCTAAAACTCAAAAACGGCTTAACCGATGTCGATAAGTTTTTTTTGTTGTGTTCGCTATAATACAGGGCAGGTTTGAAAAAAAAGATAAGTCGGGAAATCCCAAAGGAAAAGTCGGAAAATCAAAAAAATCGAAATTCCGATAAAAATGAATTGCTGTGCGTTAGTTTCGTTAAAACTCAAAAAGGGCTTGACCGATGTCGATAAGTTTTTTTTGTTTTGTTCGCTATGATGCAGGGCAGGTTTAAAAAAAAAGATAAGTCGGGAAATCCCAAAGGAAAAGCCGGAAAATCAAAAAAATCGAAATTCCGATAAAAATGAATTGCTGTGCGTTAGTTTCGCTAAAACTCAAAAACGGCTTGACCGATGTCGATATGTTTTTTTTGTTTTGTTCGCTATGATGCAGGGCAGGTTTGAAAAAAAAGATAAGTCGGGTAATCCCAAAACAAAAGCCGGAAAATCGAAAAAATCGAAATTTCGATAAAAATGAATTGCTGTGCGTTAGTTTCCCTAAAACTCAAAAACGGCTTGACCGATGTCGATCAGTTTTTTTGTTTTATTCGCTATAATACAGGGTATGTTCGAAAAAAAATAAAAGTCGGGAAATCCCAAAGGAAAAGCCGGAAAATCAAAAAAATCGAAATTCCGATAAAAATCAATTGCTGTGCGTTAGTTTCGCTAAAACTCAAAAACGGCTTGACCGATGTCGATAAGTTTTTTTGTTTTGTTCGCTATGATACAGGACAGTTTTGAAAAAAGAGATAAGTCGGGAAATCCCAAAGGAAAAGCCGGAAAATCGAAAAAATCGAAATTTCGATAAAAATGAATTGCTGTGCGTTAGTTTCGCTAAAACTCAAAAACGGCTTGACCGATTTCGATAAGTTTTTTTATTTTGTTCGCTATGATACAGGGTAGGTACGAAAAAAAGAAAAGTCGGGAAATCCCAAAGGAAAAGCCGGAAAATCTAAAAAATCGAAATTTCGCTAAAATGAATTATTGTGCGTTAGTCTCGCTAAAACTCAAAAACGGCTGGACCTATTTCGATATGTTTGTTTTGTTTTATTCGCTATGATACAGGGTAGGTATCAAAAAAAGAAAAGTTGGGAAATCCCAAAGGAAAAGCCGGAAAATCTAAAAAATCGAAATTTCGCTAAAATGAATTGTTGTGCGTTAGTCTCGCTAAAACTCAAAAACGGCTTGACCGAATTCGACAAGTTTTTTTTGTTTTTTTCGCTATGATACAGGGTAGGTACAAAAAAAGAAAAGTTGGGAAATCCCAAAGGAAAAGCCGGAAAATCTAAAAAATCGAAATTTCGCTAAAATGAATTATTGTGCGTTAGTCTCGCTAAAACTCAAAAACGGCTGGACCTATTTCGATATGTTTGTTTTGTTTTATTCGCTATGATACAGGGTAGGTATCAAAAAAAGAAAAGTTGGGAAATCCCAAAGGAAAAGCCGGAAAATCGAAAAAAACGAAATTTCGCTAAAAATGAATTGATGTGCGTTAGTCTCACTAAAACTAAAAAACGGCTTGACCGAATTCGATATGTTTTTTTTGCTTTGTTCGCTATTATACAGGGAAGGTTTGGAAAAAAACATAAGTCGGGAAATCCCAAAGGAAAAGCCGCAAAATCGAAAAATCGAAATTTCGATAAAAATGAATTGCTGTCCGTTAGTCTCGCTAAAACTCAAAAACGGCTTGACCGATTTCGATAAGTTTTTTTGTTTTGTTCGCTATGATACAGGGTAGGTAAGAAAAAAAGAAAAGTCGGAAAATCCCAAAGGAAAAGCCGGAAAATAGAAAAAAATAGAATTTTCGATAAAAATGAATTGCTGTCCGTTAGTCTCGCTAAAACTCAAAAACGGCTTGACCGATTTCGATAACTTTTTTTGTTTTGTTCGCTATGATACAGGGTAGGTAAGAAAAAAAGAAAAGTCGGAAAATCCCAAAGGAAAAGCCGGAAAATAGAAAAAAATAGAATTTTCGATAAAAATGAATTGCTGTGCGTTAGTTTCGCTAAAACTCAAAAACGGCTTAACCGATTTCGATAAGTTTTTTTTGTTTTGTTCGCTATGATACAGGGCAGGTTTGGAAAAAAACATAAGTCGGGAAATCCCAAAGGAAAAGCCGGAAAATCGAAAAATTGAAATTTCGATAAAAATGAATTGCTGTCCGTTAGTTTCGCTAAAACTCAAAAACGGCTTGACCGATGTCGATAAGTTTTTTTGTTTTGTTCGCTATGATACAGGACAGTTTTGAAAAAAGAGATAAGTCGGGAAATCCCAAAGGAAAAGCCGGAAAATCGAAAAAATCGAAATTTCGATAAAAATGAATTGCTGTGCGTTAGTTTCGCTAAAACTCAAAAACGGCTTGACTGATGTCGATAAGTTTTTTTTGCTTTGTTCGCTATAATACAGGGTATGTTCGAAAAAACATAAAAGTCGGGAAATCCCAAAGGAAAAGCCGGAAAATCAAAAAAATCGAAATTCCGATAAAAATCAATTGCTGTGCATTAGTTTCGCTAAAAACAAAAACGGCTTGACCGATGTCGATAAGTTTTTTTGTTTTGTTCGCTATGATACAGGACAGTTTTGAAAAAAGAGATAAGTCGGGAAATCCCAAAGGAAAAGCCGGAAAATCGAAAAAATCTAAATTTCGATAAAAATGAATTGCTGTGCGTTAGTTTCGCTAAAACTCAAAAACGGCTGGATCTATTTCGATATGTTTGTTTTTTTTTGTTCGCTATGATACAGGGTAGGTACAAAAAAAAGAAAAGTTGGGAAATCCCAAAGGAAAAGCCGGAAAATCAAAAAAATCGAAATTCCGATAAAAATCAATTGCTGTGCATTAGTTTCGCTAAAAACAAAAACGGCTTGACCGATGTCGATAAGTTTTTTTGTTTTGTTCGCTATGATACAGGACAGTTTTGAAAAAAGAGATAAGTCGGGAAATCCCAAAGGAAAAGCCGGAAAATCGAAAAAATCGAAATTTCGATAAAAATGAATTGCTGTGCGTTAGTTTCGCTAAAACTCAAAAACGGCTTGACTGATGTCGATAAGTTTTTTTTGTTTTGTTCGCTATAATACAGGGTATGTTCGAAAAAACATAAAAATCGGGAAATCCCAAAGGAAAAGCCGGAAAATCAAAAAAATCGAAATTCCGACAAAAATCAATTGCTGTGCATTAGTTTCGCTAAAAACAAAAACGGCTTGACCGATGTCGATAAGTTTTTTTGTTTTGTTCGCTATGATACAGGACAGTTTTGAAAAAAGAGATAAGTCGGGAAATCCCAAAGGAAAAGCCGGAAAATCGAAAAAATCTAAATTTCGCTAAAAATGAATTGATGTGCGTTAGTCTCACTAAAACTAAAAAACGGCTTGACCGAATTCGATATGTTTTTTTTGCTTTGTTCGCTATTATACAGGGAACGTTTGGAAAAAAGAAGAAAAGCCGGAAAATCGAAAAAATCTAAATTTCGATAAAAATGAATTGCTGTGCGTTAGTCTCGCTAAAACTCAAAAACGGCTTGACCGATTTCGATAAGTTTTTTTGTTTTGTTCGCTATGATACAGGGTAGGTATGAAAAAAAGAAAAGTCGGAAAATCGCAAAGGAAAAGCCGGAAAATCTAAAAAATCGAAATTTCGCTAAAATGAATTATTGTGCGTTAGTCTCGCTAAAACTAAAAAACGGCTGGACCGATTTCGATATGCTTGCTTTGCTTTGTTCGCTATGATACAGGGTAGGTATCAAAAAAAGAAAAGTTGGGAAATCCCAAAGGAAAAGCCGGAAAATCTAAAAAATCGAAATTTCGCTAAAATGAATTATTGTGCGTTAGTCTCGCTAAAACTCAAAAACGGCTGGACCGATTTCGATATGTTTGTTTTGTTTTGTTCGCTATGATACAGGGTAGGTATCAAAAAAAGGAAAGTCGGGAAATCCCAAAGCAAAAGCCGGAAAATAGAAAAAATCGAAATTTCGCTAAAAATGAATTGCTGTGCGTTAGTCTCGCTAAAACTCAAAAACGGCTTGACCGATTTCGATTTTTTTATTGTTTTGTTCGCTATGATACAGGGTAGGTATGAAAAAAAGAAAAGTCGGGAAATCCCAAAGCAAAAGCCAATCGAAATTTCGCTAAAAATGAATTGCTGTGCGTTAGTTTCGCTAAAACTCAAAAACGGCTTGACCGATGTCGATCAGTTTTTTTTGTTTTATTCGCTATAATACAGGCCATGTTCGAAAAAAAATAAAAGTCGGGAAATCCCAAAGGAAAAGCCGGAAAATCAAAAATATCGAAATTCCGATAAAAATGAATTGCTGTGCGTTAGTTTCGCTAAAACTCAAAAATGGCTTGACCGATGTCGATATGTTTTTTTTGTTTTGTTCGCTATGATGCAGGGCAGGTTTGAAAAAAAGATAAGTCGGGAAATCCCAAAACAAAAGCCGGAAAATCGAAAAAATCGAAATTTCGATAAAAATGAATTGCTGTGCGTTAGTTTCCCTAAAACTCAAAAACGGCTTGACCGATGTCGATAAGTTTTTTTTGTTTTATTCGCAATAATACAGGGCAGGTTTGAAAAAAAAGATAAGTCGGGAAATCCCAAAGGAAAAGTCGGAAAATCAAAAAAATCGAAATTCCGATAAAAATGAATTGCTGTGCGTTAGTTTCGTTAAAACTCAAAAACGGCTGGACCTATTTCGATATGTTTGTTTTGTTTTGTTCGCTATGATACAGGGTAGGTACAAAAAAAGAAAAGTTGGGAAATCCCAAAGGAAAAGCCGGAAAATCGAAAAAAACGAAATTTCGCTAAAAATAAATTGATGTGCGTTAGTCTCACTAAAACTAAAAAACGGCTAGACCGAATTCGATATGTTTTTTTTGCTTTGTTCGCTATTATACAGGGAAGGTTTGGAAAAAAGAAGAAAAGCCGGAAAATCGAAAAAATCTAAATTTCGATAAAAATGAATTGCTGTGCGTTAGTCTCGCTAAAACTCAAAAACGGCTTGACCGATTTCGATAAGTTTTTTTGTTTTGTTCGCTATGATACAGGGTAGGTATGAAAAAAAGGAAAGTGGGGAAATCCCAAAGCAAAAGCCGGAAAATAGAAAAAATCGAAATTCCCTAAAAATTAATTGCTGCGCGTTAGTCTCGCTAAAATCAAAAACAGCTTGACTGACTTCGATGTCTTTTTGTTTTATTCGCTATGATACAGGGTAGGTATGAAAAAAAGAAAAGTCGGGAAATCCCAAAGGAAAAGCCGCAAAATCGGAAAAATCGATATTTTGATAAAAGTGAATTGCTGTGCGTTAGTCTCGCTAAAACTCAAAAACGGCTTGACCGAATTCGACAAGTTTTTTTTTTTCGCTATGATACAGGGTAGGTATAAAAAAAGAAAAGTTGGGAAATCCCAAAGGAAAAGCCGGAAAATCGACAAAAACGAAATTTCGTTAAAAATGAATTGATGTGCGTTAGTCTCGCTAAAACTCGAAAACGGCTCGACCGAATTCGATATGTTTTTTTTGCTTTGTTCGCTATGATACAGGGTAGGTATGAAAAAAAGAAAAGTCGGAAAATCGCAAAGGAAAAGCCGGAAAATCTAAAAAATCGAAATTTCGCTAAATGAATTATTGTGCGTTAGTCTCGCTAAAACTAAAAAACGACTGGACCGATTTCGATATGTTTGCTTTGTTTTGTTCGCTATGATACAGGGTAGGTATCAAAAAAAGAAAAGTTGGGAAATCCCAAAGGAAAAGCCGGAAAATCTAAAAAATCGAAATTTGGCTAAAAATGAATTGCTGTGCGTTAGTCTCGCTAAAACTCAAAAACGGCTTGACCGATTTCGATTTTTTTATTGTTTTGTTCGCTATGATACAGGGTAGGTATGAAAAAAAGAAAAGTCGGGAAATCCCAAAGCAAAAGCCAATCGAAATTTCGCTAAAAATGAATTGCTGTGCGTTAGTTTCGCTAAAACTCAAAAACGGCTTGACCGATGTCGATCAGTTTTTTTTGTTTTGTTCGCTATGATGCTGGGCAGGTTTGAAAAAAAAGATAAGTCGGGAAATCCCAAAGGAAAAGCCGGAAAATCAAAAAAATCGAAATTCCGATAAAAATGAATTGCTGTGCGATAGTTTCGCTAAAACTCAAAAACGGCTTGACCGATGTCGATCAGTTTTTTTGTTTTATTCGCTATAATACAGGGTATGTTCGAAAAAAAATAAAAGTCGGGAAATCCCAAAGGAAAAGCCGGAAAATCAAAAAAATCGAAATTTCGATAAAAATGAATTGCAGTGCGTTAGTCTCGCTAAAACTTAAAAACGGCTTGTCCGACTTCGATAAGTTTTTTTGTTTTGTTCGCTATGATACAGGGTAGTCATGAAAAAAAAAATTCGGGAAATCCCAAAGGAAAAGCCGGAAAATCGAAAAAATCGAAATTCCGATAAAAATGAATTGCTGTGCGTTAGTTTCGCTAAAACTCAAAAACGGCTTGACCGATGTCGATAAGTTTTTTTATTTTTGTTCGCTATGATACAGGACAGGTTTGCAAAAAAAGCTAAGTCGGGAAATCCCAAAGGAAAAGCCGGAAAATCGAAAAAATCGAAATTTCGATAAAAATGAATTGCTGTCCGTTATTCTCGCTAAAACTCAAAAACGGCTTGACCGATTTCGATAAGTTTTTTTTGTTTTGTTCGCTTTGATACAGGGTAGGTACCAAAAAAAGAGAAGTCGGAAAATCCCAAAGGAAAAGCCGGAAAATAGAAAAAATAGAAATTTCGATAAAAATGAATTGCTGTGCGATAGTTTCGCTAAAACTCAAAAACGGCTTGACCGATGTCGATCAGTTTTTTTGTTTTATTCGCTATAATACAGGCTATGTTCGAAAAAAAATAAAAGTCGGGAAATCCCAAAGGAAAAGCCGGAAAATCAAAAAAATCGAAATTCCGATAAAAATGAATTGCTGTGCGTTAGTTTCGCTAAAACTCAAAAACGGCTTGACCGATGTCGATATGTTTTTTTTGTTTTGTTCGCTATGATGCAGGGCAGGTTTGAAAAAAAAGATAGTCGGGTAATCCCAAAACAAAAGCCGGAAAATCGAAAAAATCGAAATTTCGATAAAAATGAATTGCTGTGCATTAGCTTTCCTAAAACTCAAAAACGGCTTAACCGATGTCGATAAGTTTTTTTTGTTGTGTTTGCTATAATACAGGGCAGGTTTGAAAAAAAAGATAAGTCGGGAAATCCCAAAGGAAAAGTCGGAAAATCAAAAAAATCGAAATTCCGATAAAAATGAATTGCTGTGCGTTAGTTTCGTTAAAACTCAAAAAGGGCTTGACCGATGTCGATAAGTTTTTTTTGTTTTGTTCGCTATGATGCAGGGCAGGTTTAAAAAAAAGATAAGTCGGGAAATCCCAAAGGAAAAGCCGGAAAATCAAAAAAATCGAAATTCCGATAAAAATGAATTGCTGTGCGTTAGTTTCGCTAAAACTCAAAAACGGCTTGACCGATGTCGATATGTTTTTTTTGTTTTGTTCGCTATGATGCAGGGCAGGTTTGAAAAAAAAGATAAGTCGGGTAATCCCAAAACAAAAGCCGGAAAATCGAAAAAATCGAAATTTCGATAAAAATGAATTGCTGTGCGTTAGTTTCCCTAAAACTCAAAAACGGCTTGACCGATGTCGATCAGTTTTTTTGTTTTATTCGCTATAATACAGGGTATGTTCGAAAAAAAATAAAAGTCGGGAAATCCCAAAGGAAAAGCCGGAAAATCAAAAAAATCGAAATTTCGATAAAAATGAATTGCAGTGCGTTAGTCTCGCTAAAACTTAAAAACGGCTTGTCCGACTTCGATAAGTTTTTTTTGTTTTGTTCGCTATGATACAGGGTAGGCATGAAAAAAAAAGTCGGGAAATCCCAAAGGAAAAGCCGGAAAATCGAAAAAATCGAAATTTCGATAAAAATGAATTGCTGTCCGTTAATTTCGCTAAAACTCAAAAACGGCTTGACCGATGTCGATAAGTTTTTTTGTTTTGTTCGCTATGATACAGGACAGTTTTGAAAAAAAGATAAGTCGGGAAATCCCAAAGGAAAAGCCGGAAAATCGATAAAAACGAAATTTCGATAAAAATGAATTGCTGTGCGTTAGTTTCGCTAAAACTCAAAAACGGCTTGACTGATGTCGATAAGTTTTTTTTGTTTTGTTCGCTATAATACAGGGTATGTTCGAAAAAACATAAAAGTCGGGAAATCCCAAAGGAAAAGCCGGAAAATCAAAAAAATCGAAATTCCGATAAAAATCAATTGCTGTGCGTTAGTTTCGCTAAAACTCAAAAACGGCTTGACCGATGTCGATAAGTTTTTTTGTTTTGTTCGCTATGATACAGGACAGTTTTGAAAAAAGAGATAAGTCGGGAAATCCCAAAGGAAAAGCCGGAAAATCGAAAAAATCGAAATTTCGATAAAAATGAATTGCTGTGCGTTAGTTTCGCTAAAACTCAAAAACGGCTTGACCGATTTCGATAAGTTTTTTTATTTTGTTCGCTATGATACAGGGTAGGTACGAAAAAAAGAAAAGTCGGGAAATCCCAAAGGAAAAGCCGGAAAATCTAAAAAATCGAAATTTCGCTAAAATGAATTATTGTGCGTTAGTCTCGCTAAAACTCAAAAACGGCTGGACCTATTTCGATATGTTTGTTTTGTTTTATTCGCTATGATACAGGGTAGGTATCAAAAAAAGAAAAGTTGGGAAATCCCAAAGGAAAAGCCGGAAAATCTAAAAAATCGAAATTTCGCTAAAATGAATTGTTGTGCGTTAGTCTCGCTAAAACTCAAAAACGGCTTGACCGAATTCGACAAGTTTTTTTTGTTTTTTTCGCTATGATACAGGGTAGGTATAAAAAAAGAAAAGTTGGGAAATCCCAAAGGAAAAGCCGGAAAATCTAAAAAATCGAAATTTCGCTAAAATGAATTATTGTGCGTTAGTCTCGCTAAAACTCAAAAACGGCTGGACCTATTTCGATATGTTTGTTTTGTTTTATTCGCTATGATACAGGGTAGGTATCAAAAAAAGAAAAGTTGGGAAATCCCAAAGGAAAAGCCGGAAAATCGAAAAAAACGAAATTTCGCTAAAAATGAATTGATGTGCGTTAGTCTCACTAAAACTAAAAAACGGCTTGACCGAATTCGATATGTTTTTTTTGCTTTGTTCGCTATTATACAGGGAAGGTTTGGAAAAAAACATAAGTCGGGAAATCCCAAAGGAAAAGCCGCAAAATCGAAAAATCGAAATTTCGATAAAAATGAATTGCTGTCCGTTAGTCTCGCTAAAACTCAAAAACGGCTGGACCGATTTCGATAAGTTTTTTTGTTTTGTTCGCTATGATACAGGGTAGGTAAGAAAAAAAGAAAAGTCGGAAAATCCCAAAGGAAAAGCCGGAAAATAGAAAAAAATAGAATTTTCGATAAAAATGAATTGATGTGCGTTAGTTTCGCTAAAACTCAAAAACGGCTTAACCGATTTCGATAAGTTTTTTTTGTTTCGTTCGCTATGATACAGGGCAGGTTTGGAAAAAAACATAAGTCGGGAAATCCCAAAGGAAAAGCCGGAAAATCGAAAAATCGAAATTTCGATAAAAATGAATTGCTGTCCGTTAGTTTCGCTAAAACTCAAAAACGGCTTGACCGATGTCGATAAGTTTTTTTGTTTTGTTCGCTATGATACAGGATAGTTTTGAAAAAAGAGATAAGTCGGGAAATCCCAAAGGAAAAGCCGGAAAATCGAAAAAATCGAAATTTCGATAAAAATGAATTGCTGTGCGTTAGTTTCGCTAAAACTCAAAAACGGCTTGACTGATGTCGATAAGTTTTTTTTGTTTTGTTCGCTATAATACAGGGTATGTTCGAAAAAACATAAAAGTCGGGAAATCCCAAAGGAAAAGCCGAAAAATCAAAAAAATCGAAATTCCGATAAAAATCAATTGCTGTGCATTAGTTTCGCTAAAAACAAAAACGGCTTGACCGATGTCGATAAGTTTTTTTGTTTTGTTCGCTATGATACAGGACAGTTTTGAAAAAAGAGATAAGTCGGGAAATCCCAAAGGAAAAGCCGGAAAATCGAAAAAATCTAAATTTCGATAAAAATGAATTGCTGTGCGTTAGTTTCGCTAAAACTCAAAAACAGCTTGACCGATTTCGATAAGTTTTTTTTATTTTGTTCGCTATGATACAGGGTAGGTACGAAAAAAAGAAAAGTCGGGAAATCCCAAAGGAAAAGCCGGAATATCTAAAAAATCGAAATTTCGCTAAAATGAATTATTGTGCGTTAGTCTCGCTAAAACTCAAAAACGGCTGGACCTATTTCGATATGTTTGTTTTGTTTTGTTCGCTATGATACAGGGTAGGTACAAAAAAAAGAAAAGTTGGGAAATCCCAAAGGAAAAGCCGGAAAATCGAAAAAAACGAAATTTCGCTAAAAATGAATTGATGTGCGTTAGTCTCGCTAAAACTCAAAAACGGCTTGACCGATTTCGATAAGTTTTTTTGTTTTGTTCGCTATGATACAGGGTAGGTATGAAAAAAAGGAAAGTGGGGAAATCCCAAAGCAAAAGCCGGAAAATAGAAAAAATCGAAATTCCCTAAAAATGGATTGCTGTGCGTTAGTTTCGCTAAAACTCAAAAACAGCTTGACTGACTTCTATGTCTTTTTGTTTTATTCGCTATGATACAGGGTAGGTATGAAAAAAAGAAAAGTCGGGAAATCCCAAAGGAAAAGCCGCAAAATCGGAAAAATCGATATTTTGATAAAAGTGAATTGCTGTGCGTTAGTCTCGCTAAAACTCAAAAACGGCTTGACCGAATTCGACAAGTTTTTTTTTTTCGCTATGATACAGGGTAGGTATAAAAAAAGAAAAGTTGGGAAATCCCAAAGGAAAAGCCGGAAAATCGACAAAAACGAAATTTCGCTAAAAATGAATTGATGTGCGTTAGTCTCGCTAAAACTCGAAAACGGCTCGACCGAATTCGATATGTTTTTTTTGCTTTGTTCGCTATGATACAGGGTAGGTATGAAAAAAAGAAAAGTCGGAAAATCGCAAAGGAAAAGCCGGAAAATCTAAAAAATCGAAATTTCGCTAAAATGAATTATTGTGCGTTAGTCTCACTAAAACTCAAAAACGGCTGGACCGATTTCGAGATGTTTGCTTTGTTTTGTTCGCTATGATACAGGGTAGGTATCAAAAAAAGAAAATTTGCGAAATCCCAAAGGAAAAGCCGGAAAATCTAAAAAATCGAAATTTCGCTAAAATGAATTATTGTGCGTTAGTCTCGCTAAAACTCAAAAACGGCTGGACCGATTTCGATATGTTTGTTTTGTTTTGTTCGCTATGATACAGGGTAGGTATCAAAAAAAGGAAAGTCGGGAAATCCCAAAGCAAAAGCCGGAAAATAGAAAAAATCGAAATTTCGCTAAAAATGAATTGCTGTGCGTTAGTTTCGCTAAAACTCAAAAACGGCTTGACCGATGTCGATATGTTTTTTTTGTTTTGTTCGCTATGATACAGGGTAGGCATGAAAAAAAAATCGGGAAATCCCAAAGGAAAAGCCGGAAAATCGAAAAAATCGAAATTTCGATAAAAATGAATTGCTGTGCGTTAGTTTCGCTAAAACTCAAAAACGGCTTGACCGATGTCGATAAGTTTTTTTGTTTTGTTCGCTATGATACAGGGCAGGTTTGGAAAAAAAGATAAGTCGGGAAATCCCAAAGGAAAAGCCGGAAAATCGAAAAAATCGAAATTTCGATAAAAATGAATTGCTGTCCGTTAGTCTCGCTAAAACTCAAAAACGGCTTGACCGATTTCGATAACTTTTTTTGTTTTGTTCGCTATGATACAGGGTAGGTAAGAAAAAAAGAAAAGTCGGAAAATCCCAAAGGAAAAGCCGGAAAATAGAAAAAATAGAATTTTCGATAAAAATGAATTGCTGTGCGTTAGTTTCGCTAAAACTCAAAAACGGCTTGACCGATTTCGATAAGTTTTTTTTGTTTTATTCGCTATGATACAGGGCAGGTTTGAAAAAAAAGATAAGTCGGGAAATCCCAAAGGAAAAGCCGGAAAATCGAAAAAATAGAATTTTCGATAAAAATGAATTGCTGTGCGTTAGTTTCGCTAAAACTCAAAAACGGCTTGACCGATTTCGATAAGTTTTTTTGTTTTGTTCGCTATGATAGACGGTATGTATGAAAAAAAATAAAAGTCGGGAAATCCCAAAGGAAAAGCCGGAAAATCGAAAAAATCGAAATTTCGATAAAAATGAATTGCTGTGCGTTAGTTTCGTTAAAACTCAAAAACGGCTCGACCGATGTCGATAATTTTTTTTTGTTTTATTCGCTATGATACAGGGCAGGTTTGAAAAGAAAGAAAGGTCGGGAAATCCCAAAGGAAAAGCCGGAAAATCGAAAAAATCAAAATTTCGATAAAAATGAATTCCTGTGCGTTAGTCTCGCTAAAACTCAAAAACGGCTTGACCGATGTCGATAAGTTTTTTTGTTTTGTTCGCTATGATACAGGGCAGGCTTGAAAAAAATATCAGTCGGGAAATTCCAAAGGAAAAGCCGGAAAATCGAAAAAATCAAAATTTCGATAAAAATGAATTGCTGTCCGTTAGTTTCGTTAAAACTCAAAAACGGCTTGACCGATTTCGATAAGTTTTTTTGTTTTGTTCGCTATGATACGGGGCAGGTTTGAAAAAAAAGATAAGTCGGGAAATCCCAAAGCA
Source organism: Neoitamus cyanurus (assembly GCA_947538895.1). Classification (NCBI taxonomy): domain Eukaryota; kingdom Metazoa; phylum Arthropoda; class Insecta; order Diptera; family Asilidae; genus Neoitamus; species Neoitamus cyanurus. Next base: position 5,687,403 of record OX384547.1, read on the forward strand.
AAAGCCGGAAAATCGAAAAAATCGAAATTTCGATAAAAATGAATTGCTGTCCGTTAGTCTCGCTAAAACTCAAAAACGGCTTGACCGATTTCGATAAGTGTTTTTTGTTTTGTTCGCTTTGATACAGGGTAGGAATGAAAAATAGAAAAGTCGGAAAATCCCAAAGGAAAAGCCGGAAAATAGAAAAAATAGAATTTTCGATAAAAATGAATTGCTGTGCGTTAGTCTCGCTTAAGCTCAAAAACGGCTTGACGGATTTCGATAAGTTTTTTTGTTTTGTTCGCTTTGATAGACGGTATGTATGAAAAAAAATAAAAGTCGGGAAATCCCAAAGGAAAAGCCGGAAAATCGAAAAAATCGAAATTTCGATAAAAATGAATTGCTGTGCGTTAGTTTCGTTAAAACTCAAAAACGGCTCGACCGATGTCGATAATTTTTTTTTGTTTTATTCGCTATGATACAGGGTAGGTTTGATAAGAAAGAAAGGTCGGGAAATCCCAAAGGAAAAGCCGGAAAATCGAAAAAATCAAAATTTCGATAAAAATGAATTCCTGTGCGTTAGTCTCGCTAAAACTCAAAAACGGCTTGACCGATTTCGATAAGTTTTTTTTGTTTTGTTGGCTATGATACAGGGTAGGTAAGAAAAAAAAGAAAAGTCGGGAAATTCCCAAGGGAAAAGCCGGAAAATCGAAAAAATCGAAATTTCGATAAAAATGAATTGCTGTGCGTTAGTTTCGCTAAAACTCAATAACGGTTTGACCGATGTCGATAAGTTTTTTTTGGATTGTTCGCTATGATGCAGGGCAGGTTTGAAAAAAAAGATAAGTCGGGAAATCCCAAAACAAAAGCCGGAAAATCGAAAAAATCGAATTTCGATAAAAATGAATTGCTGTGCGTTAGTTTCGCTAAAACTCAAAAACGGCTTGACCGATGTCGATCAGTTTTTTTTGTTTTATTCGCTATAATACAGGCTATGTTCGAAAAAAAAATAAAAGTCGGGAAATCCCAAAGGAAAAGCCGGAAAATCAAAAAAATCGAAATTCCGATAAAAATGAATTGCTGTGCGTTAGTTTCGCTAAAACTCAAAAACGGCTTGACCGATGTCGATATGTTTTTTTTGTTTTGTTCGCTATGATACAGGGTAGGCATGAAAAAAAAGTCGGGAAATCCCAAAGGAAAAGCCGGAAAATCGAAAAAATCGAAATTCCGATAAAAATGAATTGCTGTGCGTTAGTTTCGCTAAAACTCAAAAACGGCTTGACCGATGTCGATAAGTTTTTTATTTTTGTTCGCTATGATACAGGGCAGGTTTGCAAAAAAAGCTAAGTCGGGAAATCCCAAAGGAAAAGCCGGAAAATCAAAAAAATCGAAATACCGATAAAAATGAATTGCTGTGCGTTAGTTTCGCTAAAACTCAATAACGGTTTGACAGATGTCGATAAGTTTTTTTTGGATTGTTCGCTATGATGCAGGGCAGGTTTGAAAAAAAAGATAAGTCGGGAAATCCCAAAACAAAAGCCGCAAAATCGAAAAAATCGAATTTCGATAAAAATGAATTGCTGTGCGTTAGTTTCGCTAAAACTCAAAAACGGTTTGACCGATGTCGATCAGTTTTTTTTGTTTTATTCGCTATATTACAGGCTATGTTCGAAAAAAAATAAAAGTCGGGAAATCCCAAAGGAAAAGCCGGAAAATCAAAAAAATCGAAATTCCGATAAAAATGAATTGCTGTGCGTTAGTTTCGCTAAAACTCAAAAACGGCTTGACCGATGTCGATATGTTTTTTTTGTTTTGTTCGCTATGATACAGGGTAGGCATAAAAAAAAAGTCGGGAAATCCCAAAGGAAAAGCCGGAAAATCGAAAAAATCGAAATTTCGATAAAAATGAATTGCTGTGCGTTAGTTTCGCTAAAACTCAAAAACGGCTTGACCGATGTCGATAAGTTTTTTTGTTTTGTTCGCTATGATACAGGGCAGGTTTGGAAAAAAAGATAAGTCGGGAAATCCCAAAGGAAAAGCCGGAAAATCGAAAAAATCGAAATTTCGATAAAAATGAATTGCTGTGCGATAGTTTCGCTAAAACTCAAAAACGGCTTGACCGATGTCGATCAGTTTTTTTGTTTTGTTCGCTATGATACAGGGTAGGTAAGAAAAAAAGAAAAGTCGGAAAATCCCTAAGGAAAAGCCGGAAAATAGAAAAAATAGAATTTTCGATAAAAATGAATTGCTGTGCGTTAGTTTCGCTAAAACTCAAAAACGGCTTGACCGATTTCGATAAGTTTTTTTTGTTTTATTCGCTATGATACAGGGCAGGTTTGAAAAAAAAGATAAGTCGGGAAATCCCAAAGGAAAAGCCGGAAAATCGAAAAAATCGAAATTTCGATAAAAATGAACTGCTGTCCGTTAGTCTCGCTAAAACTCAAAAACGGCTTGACCGATTTCGATAAGTTTTTTTTGTTTTGTTCGCTTTGATACAGGGTAGGTATGAAAAAAAGAAAAGTCGGAAAATCCCAAAGGAAAAGCCGGAAAATAGAAAAAAAAAATTTTTCGATAAAAATGAATTGCTGTGCGTTAGTTTCGCTAAAACTTAAAAACGGCTTGACCGATTTCGATAAGTTTTTTTGTTTTGTTCGCTATGATAGACGGTATGTATGAAAAAAAATAAAAGTCGGGAAATCCCAAAGGAAAAGCCGGAAAATCGAAAAAATAGAATTTTCGATAAAAATGAATTGCTGTGCGTTAGTTTCGCTAAAACTCAAAAACGGCTTGACCGATTTCGATAAGTTTTTTTTGTTTTATTTGCTATGATACAGGGCAGGTTTGAAAAAAAGATAAGTCGGGAAATCTTAAAGGAAAAGCCGGAAAATCGAAAAAATCGAAATTTCGATAAAAATGAGTTGCTGTCCGTTAGTCTCGCTAAAACTCAAAAACGGCTTGACCGATTTCGATAAGTTTTTTGTGTTTTGTTCGCTTTGATACAGGGTAGGTTTGAAAAAAAAGATAAGTCGGGAAATCCCAAAGGAAAAGCCGGAAAATCGAAAAAATCGAAATTTCGATAAAAATGAATTGCTGTCCGTTAGTCTCGCTAAAACTCAAAAACGGCTTGGCCGATTTCGATAAGTTTTTTTGTTTTGTTCGCTATGATACGGGGCAGGTTTGAAAAAAAAGATAAGTCGGGAAATCCCAAAGGAAAAGCCGGAAAATCGAAAAAATCGAAATTTCGATAAAAATGAATTGCTGTCCGTTAGTCTCGCTAAAACTCAAAAACGGCTTGACCGATTTCGATAAGTTTTTTTTGTTTTGTTCGCTTTGATACAAGGTAGGAACGAAAAAAAGAAAAGTCGGAAAATCCCAAAGGAAAAGCCGGAAAATAGAAAAAATAGAATTTTCGATAAAAATGAATTGCTGTGCTTTAGTCTCGCTAAAGCTCAAAAACGGCTTGACGGATTTCGATAAGTTTTTTTTGTTTCGTTCGCTTTGATAGACGGTATGTATGAAAAAAAATAAAAGTCGGGAAATCCCAAAGGAAAAGCCGGAAAATCGAAAAAATCGAAATTTCGATAAAAATGAATTGCTGTGCGTTAGTTTCGTTAAAACTCAAAAACGGCTCGACCGATGTCGATAATTTTTTTTTGTTTTATTCGCTATGATACAGGGCAGGTTTGAAAAGAAAGAAAGGTCGGAAAATCCCAAAGGAAAAGCCGGAAAATCGAAAAAATCAAAATTTCGATATAAATGAATTCCTGTGCGTTAGTCTCGCTAAAACTCAAAAACGGCTTGACCGATTTCGATAAGTTTTTTTTGTTTTGTTGGCTATGATACAGGGTAGGTAAGAAAAAAAAGAAAAGTCGTGAAATTCCCAAGGGAAAAGCCGGAAAATCGAAAAAATCGAAATTTCGATAAAAATGAATTGCTGTGCGATAGTTTCGCTAAAACTCAAAAACGGCTTGACCGATGTCGATATGTTTTTTTTGTTTTGTTCGCTATGATGCAGGGCAGGTTTGAAAAAAAGATAAGTCGGGAAATCCCAAAACAAAAGCCGGAAAATCGAAAAAATCGAAATTTCGATAAAAATGAATTGCTGTGCGTTAGTTTCCCTAAAACTCAAAAACGGCTTGACCGATGTCGATAAGTTTTTTTTGTTTTGTTCGCTATAATACAGGGCAGGTTTGAAAAAAAAGATAAGTCGGGAAATCCCAAAGGAAAAGTCGGAAAATCAAAAAAATCGAAATTCCGATAAAAATGAATTGCTGTGCGTTAGTTTCGTTAAAACTAAAAAAGGGCTTGACCGATGTCGATAAGTTTTTTTTGTTTTGTTCGCTCTGATGCAGGGCAGGTTTGAAAAAAAAGATAAGTCGGGAAATCCCAAAGGAAAAGCCGGAAAATCGAAAAAATCGAAATTCCGATAAAAATGAATTGCTGTGCGATAGTTTCGCTAAAACTCAAAAACGGCTTGACCGATGTCGATCAGTTTTTTTGTTTTATTCGCTATAATACAGGGTATGTTCGAAAAAAAATAAAAGTCGGGAAATCCCAAAGGAAAAGCCGGAAAATCAAAAAAATCGAAATTTCGATAAAAATGAATTGCAGTGCGTTAGTCTCGCTAAAACTTAAAAACGGCTTGTCCGACTTCGATAAGTTTTTTTTGTTTTGTTCGCTATGATACAGGGTAGGCATGAAAAAAAAAAGTCGGGAAATCCCAAAGGAAAAGCCGGAAAATCGAAAAAATCGAAATTCCGATAAAAATGAATTGCTGTGCGTTAGTTTCGCTAAAACTCAAAAACGGCTTTACCGATGTCGATAAGTCCGGAAAAGCCGGAAAATCGAAAAAATCGAAATTTCGATAAAAATGAATTGCTGTCCGTTATTCTCGCTAAAACTCAAAAACGGCTTGACCGATTTCGATAAGTTTTTTTTGTTTTGTTCGCTTTGATACAGGATAGGTACCAAAAAAAGAAAAGTCGGAAAATCCCAAAGGAAAAGCCGGAAAATAGAAAAAATAGAAATTTCGATAAAAATGAATTGCTGTGCGATAGTTTCGCTAAAACTCAAAAACGGCTTGATCGATGTCGATCAGTTTTTTTGTTTTATTCGCTATAATACAGGTTTTGTTCGAAAAAAAATAAAAGTCGGGAAATCCCAAAGGAAAAGCCGGAAAATCGAAAAAATCGAAATTCCGATAAAAATGAATTGCTGTCCGTTAGTTTCGCTAAAACTCAAAAACGGCTTGACCGATGTCGATATGTTTTTTTTGTTTTGTTCGCTATGATGCAGGGCAGGTTTGAAAAAAAAGATAAGTCGGGTAATCCCAAAACAAAAGCCGGAAAATCGAAAAATCGAAATTTCGATAAAAATGAATTGCTGTGCGTTAGTTTCCCTAAAACTCAAAAACGGCTTGACCGATGTCGATAAGTTTTTTTTGTTGTGTTCGCTATAATACAGGGCAGGTTTGAAAAAAAAGATAAGTCGGGAAATCCCAAAGGAAAAGTCGGAAAATCAAAAAAATCGAAATTCCGATAAAAATGAATTGCTGTGCGTTAGTTTCGTTAAAACTCAAAAAGGGCTTGACCGATGTCGATAAGTTTTTTTTGTTTTGTTCGCTATGATGCAGGGCAGGTTTGAAAAAAAAGATAAGTCGGGAAATCCCAAAGGAAAAGCCGGAAAATCGAAAAAATCAATATTTCGATAAAAATGAATTCCTGTGCGTTAGTCTCGCTAAAACTCAAAAACGGCTTGACCGATTTCGATAAGTTTTTATTGTTTTGTTGGCTATGATACAGGGTAGGTAAGAAAAAAAAGAAAAGTCGGAAAATTCCAAAGGAAAAGCCGGAAAATCGAAAAAATCGAAATTTCGATAAAAATGAATTGCTGTCCGTTAGTCTCGCTAAAACCCAAAAACTGCTTGACCGATTTCGATAATTTTTTTTTGTTTTGTTGGCTATGATACAGGGTAGGTAGGAAAAAAAGAAAAGTCGGGAAATTCAAAAGGAAAAGCCGGAAAATCGAAAAATCGAAATTTCGATAAAAATGAATTGCTGTGCGTTAGTCTCGCTAAAACTCAAAAACGGCTCGACCGATGTCGAAAAATTTTTTTTTTTTTGTTCGCTATGATACGGGGCAGGTTTGAAAAAAAAGATAAGTCGGGAAATCCCAAAGGAAAAGCCGGAAAATCGAAAATATCGAAATTTCGATAAAAATGAATTGCTGTCCGTTAGTCTCGCTAAAACTCAAAAACGGCTTGACCGATTTCGATAAGTTTTTTTTGTTTTGTTCGCTTTGATACAGGGTAGGTACGAAAAAAAGAAAAGTCGGAAAATCCCAAAGGAAGAGCCGGCAAATAGAAAAAATAGAATTTGCGATAATAATGAATAGCTGTGCGTTAGTCTCGCTAAAGCTCAAAAACGGCTTGACGGATTTCGATAAGTTTTTTTTGTTTTGTTCGCTATGATAGACGGTATGTATGAAAAAAAATAAAAGTCGGGAAATCCCAAAGGAAAAGCCGGAAAATCGAAAAAATAGAATTTTCGATAAAAATGAATTGCTGCGCGTTAGTTTCGCTAAAACTCAAAAACGGCTTGACCGATTTCGATAAGTTTTTTTTGTTTTATTCGCTATGATACAGGGCAGGTTTGAAAAAAAAGATAAGTCGGGAAATCCCAAAGGAAAAGCCGGAAAATCGAAAAAATCGAAATTTCGATAAAAATGAATTGCTGTGCGTTAGTTTCGTTAAAACTCAAAAACGGCTCGACCGATGTCGATAATTTTGTTTTGTTTTATTCGCTATGATACAGGGCAGGTTTGAAAAGAAAGAAAGGTCGGGAAATCCCAAAGGAAAAGCCGGAAAATCGAAAAAATCAAAATTTCGATAAAAATGAATTCCTGTGCGTTAGTCTCGCTAAAACTCAAAAACGGCTTGACCGATGTCGATAAGTTTTTTTGTTTTGTTCGCTATGATACAGGGTAGGTAAGAAAAAAAGAAAAGTCGGAAAATCCCAAAGGAAAAGCCGGAAAATAGAAAAAATAGAATTTTCGATAAAAATGAATTGCTGTGCGTTAGTTTCGCTAAAACTCAAAAACGGCTTGACCGATTTCGATAAGTTTTTTTTGTTTTATTCGCTATGATACAGGGCAGGTTTGAAAAAAAAGATACGTCGAGAAATCCCAAAGAAAAAGCCGGAAAATCGAAAAAATCGAAATTTCGATAAAAATGAATTGCTGTCCGTTAGTCTCGCTAAAACTCAAAAACGGCTTGGCCGATTTCGATAAGTTTTTTTGTTTTGTTCGCTATGATACGGGGCAGGTTTGAAAAAAAAGATAAGTCGGGAAATCCCAAAGGAAAAGCCGGAAAATCGAAAAAATCGAAATTTCGATAAAAATGAATTGCTGTCCGTTAGTCTCGCTAAAACTCAAAAACGGCTTGACCGATTTCGATAAGTTTTTTTTGTTTTGTTCGGTTTGATACAGGGTAGGAACGAAAAAAAGAAAAGTCGGAAAATCCCAAAGGAAAAGCCGGAAAATAGAAAAAATAGAATTTTCGATAAAAATGAATTGCTGTGCGTTAGTCTCGCTAAAGCTCAAAAACGGCTTGACGGATTTCGATAAGTTTTTTTTGTTTCGTTCGCTTTGATAGACGGTATGTATGAAAAAAAATAAAAGTCGGGAAATCCCAAAGGAAAAGCCGGAAAATCGAAAAAATCGAAATTTCGATAAAAATGAATTGCTGTGCGTTAGTTTCGTTAAAACTCAAAAACGGCTCGACCGATGTCGATAATTTTGTTTTGTTTTATTCGCTATGATACAGGGCAGGTTTGAAAAGAAAGAAAGGTCGGGAAATCCCAAAGGAAAAGCCGGAAAATCGAAAAAATCAAAATTTCGATAAAAATGAATTCCTGTGCGTTAGTCTCGCTAAAACTCAAAAACGGCTTGACCGATGTCGATAAGTTTTTTTGTTTTGTTCGCTATGATACAGGGTAGGTAAGAAAAAAAGAAAAGTCGGAAAATCCCAAAGGAAAAGCCGGAAAATAGAAAAAATAGAATTTTCGATAAAAATGAATTGCTGTGCGTTAGTTTCGTTAAAACTCAAAAACGGCTTGACCGATTTCGATAAGTTTTTTTTGTTTTATTCGCTATGATACAGGGCAGGTTTGAAAAAAAAGATACGTCGAGAAATCCCAAAGAAAAAGCCGGAAAATCGAAAAAATCGAAATTTCGATAAAAATGAATTGCTGTCCGTTAGTCTCGCTAAAACTCAAAAACGGCTTGGCCGATTTCGATAAGTTTTTTTGTTTTGTTCGCTATGATACGGGGCAGGTTTGAAAAAAAAGATAAGTCGGGAAATCCCAAAGGAAAAGCCGGAAAATCGAAAAAATCGAAATTTCGATAAAAATGAATTGCTGTCCGTTAGTCTCGCTAAAACTCAAAAACGGCTTGACCGATTTCGATAAGTTTTTTTTGTTTTGTTCGGTTTGATACAGGGTAGGAACGAAAAAAAGAAAAGTCGGAAAATCCCAAAGGAAAAGCCGGAAAATAGAAAAAATAGAATTTTCGATAAAAATGAATTGCTGTGCGTTAGTCTCGCTAAAGCTCAAAAACGGCTTGACGGATTTCGATAAGTTTTTTTTGTTTCGTTCGCTTTGATAGACGGTATGTATGAAAAAAAATAAAAGTCGGGAAATCCCAAAGGAAAAGTCGGAAAATCGAAAAAATCGAAATTTCGATAAAAATGAATTGCTGTGCGTTAGTTTCGTTAAAACTCAAAAACGGCTCGACCGATGTCGATAATTTTTTTTTGTTTTATTCGCTATGATACAGGGCAGGTTTGAAAAGAAAGAAAGGTCGGGAAATCCCAAAGGAAAAGCCGGAAAATCGAAAAAATCAAAATTTCGATATAAATTAATTCCTGTGCGTTAGTCTCGCTAAAACTCAAAAACGGCTTGACCGATTTCGATAAGTTTTTTTTGTTTTGTTGGCTATGATACAGGGTAGGTAAGAAAAAAAAGAAAAGTCGGGAAATTCCCAAGGGAAAAGCCGGAAAATCGAAAAAATCGAAATTTCGATAAAAATGAATTGCTGTGCGATAGTTTCGCTAAAACTCAAAAACGGCTTGACCGATGTCGATCAGTTTTTTTGTTTTATTCGCTATAATACAGGCTATGTTCGAAAAAAAAATAAAAGTCGGGAAATCCCAAAGGAAAAGCCGGAAAATCGAAAAAATCAAAATTTCGATAAAAATGAATTCCTGTGCGTTAGTTTCGCTAAAACTCAAAAACGGCTTGACCGATGTCGATATGTTTTTTTTGTTTTGTTCGCTATGATGCAGGGCAGGTTTGAAAAAAAGATAAGTCGGGAAAACCCAAAACAAAAGCCGGAAAATCGAAAAAATCGAAATTTCGATAAAAATGAATTGCTGTCCGTTATTCTCGCTAAAACTCAAAAACGGCTTGACCGATTTCGATAAGTTTTTTTTGTTTTGTTCGCTTTGATACAGGATAGGTACCAAAAAAAGAAAAGTCGGAAAATCCCAAAGGAAAAGCCGGAAAATAGAAAAAATAGAAATTTCGATAAAAATGAATTGCTGTGCGATAGTTTCGCTAAAACTCAAAAACGGCTTGATCGATGTCGATCAGTTTTTTTGTTTTATTCGCTATAATACAGGCTATGTTCGAAAAAAAATAAAAGTCGGGGAATCCCAAAGGAAAAGCCGGAAAATCGAAAAAATCGAAATTCCGATAAAAATGAATTGCTGTCCGTTAGTTTCGCCAAAACTCAAAAACGGCTTGACCGATGTCGATATGTTTTTTTTGTTTTGTTCGCTATGATGCAGGGCAGGTTTGAAAAAAAAGATAAGTCGGGTAATCCCAAAACAAAAGCCGGAAAATCGAAAAATCGAAATTTCGATAAAAATGAATTGCTGTGCGTTAGTTTCCCTAAAACTCAAAAACGGCTTGACCGATGTCGATAAGTTTTTTTTGTTGTGTTCGCTATAATACAGGGCAGGTTTGAAAAAAAAGATAAGTCGGGAAATCCCAAAGGAAAAGTCGGAAAATCAAAAAAATCGAAATTCCGATAAAAATGAATTGCTGTGCGTTAGTTTCGTTAAAACTCAAAAAGGGCTTGACCGATTTCGATAAGTTTTTTTTGTTTTGTTCGCTTTGATACAGGGTAGGTACGAAAAAAAGAAAAGTCGGAAAATCCCAAAAAAAAAGCCGGAAAATAGAAAAAAAAAAATTTTCGATAAAAATGAATTGCTGTGCGTTAGTCTCGCTAAAGCTCAAAAACGGCTTGACGGATTTCGATAAGTTTTTTTTGTTTTGTTCGCTATGATAGACGGTATGTATGAAAAAAAATAAAAGTCGGGAAATCCCAAAGGAAAAGCCGGAAAATCGAAAAAATCGAAATTTCGATAAAAATGAATTGCTGTGCGTTAGTTTCGTTAAAACTCAAAAACGGCTCGACCGATGTCGATAATTTTTTTTTGTTTTATTCGCTATGATACAGGGCAGGTTTGAAAAGAAAGAAAGGTCGGGAAATCCCAAAGGAAAAGCCGGAAATGCGAAAAAATCAAAATTTCGATAAAAATGAATTCCTGTGCGTTAGTCTCGCTAAAACTCAAAAACGGCTTGACCGATGTCGATAAGTTTTTTTGTTTTGTTCGCTATGATACAGGGCAGGCTTGAAAAAAATATCAGTCGGGAAATTCTAAAGGAAAAGCCGGAAAATCGAAAAAATCAAAATTTCGATAAAAATGAATAGCTGTGCGTTAGTTTCGTTAAAACTCAAAAACGGCTTGACCGATGTTAATAAGTTTTTTTTGTTTTGTTCGCTATGATACAGGGCAGGTTTGGAAAAAAAGATAAGTCGGGAAATCCCAAAGGAAAAGCCGGTAAATCGAAAAAATCGAAATTTCGATAAAAATGAAATGCTGTCCGTTAGTCTCGCTAAAACTCAAAAACGGCTTGACCGATTTCGATAACTTTTTTTGTTTTGTTCGCTATGATACAGGGTAGGTAAGAAAAAAAGAAAAGTCGGAAAATCCCAAAGGAAAAGCCGGAAAATCGAAAAAATAGAATTTTCGATAAAAATGAATTGCTGTGCGTTAGTTTCACTAAAACTCAAAAACGGCTTGACCGATTTCGATAAGTTTTTTTTGTTTTATTCGCTATGATACAGGGCAGGTTTGAAAAAAAAGATAAGTCGGGAAATCCCAAAGGAAAAGCCGGAAAATCGAAAAATTCGAAATTTCGATAAAAATGAATTGCTGTCCGTTAGTCTCGCTAAAACTCAAAAACGGCTTGACCGATTTCGATAAGTTTTTTTGTTTTGTTCGCTATGATACGGGGCAGGTTTGAAAAAAGAGATAAGTCGGGAAATCCCAAAGGAAAAGCCGGAAAATCGAAAAAATCGAAATTTCGATAAAAATGAATTGCTGTCCGTTAGTCTCGCTAAAACTCAAAAACGGCTTGACCGATTTCGATAAGTTTTTTTTGTTTTGTTCGCTTTGATACAGGGTAGGTACGAAAAAAAGAAAAGTCGGAAAATCCCAAAGGAAGAGCCGGAAAATAGAAAAAATAGAATTTTCGATAATAATGAATTGCTGTGCGTTAGTCTCGCTAAAGCTCAAAAACGGCTTAACGGATTTCGATAAGTTTTTTTTGTTTTGTTCGCCATGATAGACGGTATGTATGAAAAAAAATAAAAGTCGGGAAATCCCAAAGGAAAAGCCGGAAAATCGAAAAAATCTAAATTTCGATAAAAATGAATTGCTGTGCGTTAGTTTCGTTAAAACTCAAAAACGGCTGGACCTATTTCGATATGTTTGTTTTGTTTTGTTCGCTATGATACAGGGTAGGTACAAAAAAAGAAAAGTTGGGAAATCCCAAAGGAAAAGCCGGAAAATCGAAAAAAACGAAATTTCGCTAAAAATAAATTGATGTGCGTTAGTCTCACTAAAACTAAAAAACGGCTAGACCGAATTCGATATGTTTTTTTTGTTTTATTCGCTATGATACAGGGCAGGTTTGAAAAGAAAGAAAGGTCGGGAAATCCCAAAGGAAAAGCCGAAAAATCGAAAAAATCAAAATTTCGATAAAAATGAATTCCTGTGCGTTAGTCTCGCTAAAACTCAAAAACGGCTTGACCGATTTCGATAAGTTTTTTTTGTTTTGTTGGCTATGATACAGGGTAGGTAGGAAAAAAAAGAAAAGTCGGGAAATTCAAAAGGAAAATCCGGAAAATCGAAAAAATCGAAATTTCGATAAAAATGAATTGCTGTGCGTTAGTCTCGCTAAAACTCAAAAACGGCTCGACCGATGTCCATAAGTTTTTTTTGTTTTGTTCGCTATGATACAGGGCAGGTTTGAAAAAAAGAAAAGTCGGGAAATCCCAAAGGAAAAGCCGGAAAATCGAAAAAATCGAAATTTCGATAAAAATGAATTCCTGTGCGTTAGTCTCGCTAAAACTCAAAAACGGCTTGACCGATTTCGATAACTTTTTTTTGTTTTATTCGCTATGATACAGGGCAGGTTTGAAAAGAAAGAAAGGTCGGGAAATCCCAAAGGAAAAGCCGGAAAATCGAAAAAATCAAAATTTCGATAAAAATGAATAGCTGTGCGTTAGTTTCGTTAAAACTCAAAAACGGCTTGACCGATGTCGATAAGTTTTTTTTGTTTTGTTCGCTATGATACAGGGCAGGTTTGGAAAAAAAGATAAGTCCGGAAATCCCAAAGGAAAAGCCGGAAAATCGAAAAAATCGAAATTTCGATAAAAATGAATTGCTGTCCGTTAGTCTCGCTAAAACTCAAAAACGGCTTGACCGATTTCGATAACTTTTTTTGTTTTGTTCGCTATGATACAGGGTAGGTAAGAAAAAAAGAATAGTCGGACAATCCCAAAGGAAAAGCCGGAAAATAGAAAAAATAGAATTTTCGATAAAAATGAATTGCTGTGCGTTAGTTTCGCTAAAACTCAAAAACGGCTTGACCGATTTCGATAAGTTTTTTTTGTTTTGTTGGCTATGATACAGGGTAGGTAAGAAAAAAAAGAAAAGTCGGGAAATTCCAAAGCAAAAGCCGGAAAATCGAAAAAATCGAAATTCCGATAAAAATGAATTGCTCTGCGTTAGTTTCACTAAAACTCAAAAACGGCTTGACCGATGTCGATAAGTTTTTTTTGTTTTGTTCGCTATGATACAGGGCAGGTTTGGAAAGAGATAAGTCCGGAAATCCCAAAGGAAAAGCCGGAAAATCGAAAAAATCGAAATTTCGATAAAAATGAATTGCTGTCCGTTAGTCTCGCTAAAACTCAAAAACGGCTCGACCGATGTCCATAAGTTTTTTTTGTTTTGTTCGCTATGATACAGGGCAGGTTTGAAAAAAAGAAAAGTCGGGAAATCCCAAAGGAAAAGCCGGAAAATCGAAAAAAACGAAATTTCGCTAAAAATAAATTGATGTGCGTTAGTCTCACTAAAACTAAAAAACGGCTAGACCGAATTCGATAATTTTTTTTTTGTTTTATTCGCTATGATACAGGGCAGGTTTGAAAAGAAAGAAAGGTCGGGAAATCCCAAAGGAAAAGCCGAAAAATCGAAAAAATCAAAATTTCGATAAAAATGAATTCCTGTGCGTTAGTCTCGCTAAAACTCAAAAACGGCTTGACCGATTTCGATAAGTTTTTTTTGTTTTGTTGGCTATGATACAGGGTAGGTAGGAAAAAAAAGAAAAGTCGGGAAATTCAAAAGGAAAATCCGGAAAATCGAAAAAATCGAAATTTCGATAAAAATGAATTGCTGTGCGTTAGTCTCGCTAAAACTCAAAAACGGCTCGACCGATGTCCATAAGTTTTTTTTGTTTTGTTCGCTATGATACAGGGCAGGTTTGAAAAAAAGAAAAGTCGGGAAATCCCAAAGGAAAAGCCGGAAAATCGAAAAAATCGAAATTTCGATAAAAATGAATTCCTGTGCGTTAGTCTCGCTAAAACTCAAAAACGGCTTGACCGATTTCGATAACTTTTTTTTGTTTTATTCGCTATGATACAGGGCAGGTTTGAAAAGAAAGAAAGGTCGGGAAATCCCAAAGGAAAAGCCGGAAAATCGAAAAAATCGAAATTTCGATAAAAATGAATTGCTGTCCGTTAGTCTCGCTAAAACTCAAAAACGGCTTGACCGATTTCGATAACTTTTTTTGTTTTGTTCGCTATGTTACAGGGCAGGCTTGAAAAAAATATCAGTCGGGAAATTCCAAAGGAAAAGCCGGAAAATCGAAAAAATCAAAATTTCGATAAAAATGAATAGCTGTGCGTTAGTTTCGTTAAAACTCAAAAACGGCTTGACCGATGTCGATAAGTTTTTTTTGTTTTGTTCGCTATGATACAGGGCAGGTTTGGAAAAAAAGATAAGTCCGGAAATCCCAAAGGAAAAGCCGGAAAATCGAAAAAATCGAAATTTCGATAAAAATGAATTGCTGTCCGTTAGTCTCGCTAAAACTCAAAAACGGCTTGACCGATTTCGATAACTTTTTTTGTTTTGTTCGCTATGATACAGGGTAGGTAAGAAAAAAAGAATAGTCGGACAATCCCAAAGGAAAAGCCGGAAAATAGAAAAAATAGAATTTTCGATAAAAATGAATTGCTGTGCGTTAGTTTCGCTAAAACTCAAAAACGGCTTGACCGATTTCGATAAGTTTTTTTTGTTTTGTTGGCTATGATACAGGGTAGGTAAGAAAAAAAAGAAAAGTCGGGAAATTCCAAAGCAAAAGCCGGAAAATCGAAAAAATCGAAATTCCGATAAAAATGAATTGCTCTGCGTTAGTTTCACTAAAACTCAAAAACGGCTTGACCGATGTCGATAAGTTTTTTTTGTTTTGTTCGCTATGATACAGGGCAGGTTTGGAAAGAGATAAGTCCGGAAATCCCAAAGGAAAAGCCGGAAAATCGAAAAAATCGAAATTTCGATAAAAATGAATTGCTGTCCGTTAGTCTCGCTAAAACTCAAAAACGGCTCGACCGATGTCCATAAGTTTTTTTTGTTTTGTTCGCTATGATACAGGGCAGGTTTGAAAAAAAGAAAAGTCGGGAAATCCCAAAGGAAAAGCCGGAAAATCGAAAAAAACGAAATTTCGCTAAAAATAAATTGATGTGCGTTAGTCTCACTAAAACTAAAAAACGGCTAGACCGAATTCGATAATTTTTTTTTTGTTTTATTCGCTATGATACAGGGCAGGTTTGAAAAGAAAGAAAGGTCGGGAAATCCCAAAGGAAAAGCCGAAAAATCGAAAAAATCAAAATTTCGATAAAAATGAATTCCTGTGCGTTAGTCTCGCTAAAACTCAAAAACGGCTTGACCGATTTCGATAAGTTTTTTTTGTTTTGTTGGCTATGATACAGGGTAGGTAGGAAAAAAAAGAAAAGTCGGGAAATTCAAAAGGAAAATCCGGAAAATCGAAAAAATCGAAATTTCGATAAAAATGAATTGCTGTGCGTTAGTCTCGCTAAAACTCAAAAACGGCTCGACCGATGTCCATAAGTTTTTTTTGTTTTGTTCGCTATGATACAGGGCAGGTTTGAAAAAAAGAAAAGTCGGGAAATCCCAAAGGAAAAGCCGGAAAATCGAAAAAATCGAAATTTCGATAAAAATGAATTCCTGTGCGTTAGTCTCGCTAAAACTCAAAAACGGCTTGACCGATTTCGATAACTTTTTTTTGTTTTATTCGCTATGATACAGGGCAGGTTTGAAAAGAAAGAAAGGTCGGGAAATCCCAAAGGAAAAGCCGGAAAATCGAAAAAATCGAAATTTCGATAAAAATGAATTGCTGTCCGTTAGTCTCGCTAAAACTCAAAAACGGCTTGACCGATTTCGATAACTTTTTTTGTTTTGTTCGCTATGTTACAGGGCAGGCTTGAAAAAAATATCAGTCGGGAAATTCCAAAGGAAAAGCCGGAAAATCGAAAAAATCAAAATTTCGATAAAAATGAATAGCTGTGCGTTAGTTTCGTTAAAACTCAAAAACGGCTTGACCGATGTCGATAAGTTTTTTTTGTTTTGTTCGCTATGATACAGGGCAGGTTTGGAAAAAAAGATAAGTCCGGAAATCCCAAAGGAAAAGCCGGAAAATCGAAAAAATCGAAATTTCGATAAAAATGAATTGCTGTCCGTTAGTCTCGCTAAAACTCAAAAACGGCTTGACCGATTTCGATAACTTTTTTTGTTTTGTTCGCTATGATACAGGGTAGGTAAGAAAAAAAGAATAGTCGGACAATCCCAAAGGAAAAGCCGGAAAATAGAAAAAATAGAATTTTCGATAAAAATGAATTGCTGTGCGTTAGTTTCGCTAAAACTCAAAAACGGCTTGACCGATTTCGATAAGTTTTTTTTGTTTTGTTGGCTATGATACAGGGTAGGTAAGAAAAAAAAGAAAAGTCGGGAAATTCCAAAGCAAAAGCCGGAAAATCGAAAAAATCGAAATTCCGATAAAAATGAATTGCTCTGCGTTAGTTTCACTAAAACTCAAAAACGGCTTGACCGATGTCGATAAGTTTTTTTTGTTTTGTTCGCTATGATACAGGGCAGGTTTGGAAAGAGATAAGTCCGGAAATCCCAAAGGAAAAGCCGGAAAATCGAAAAAATCGAAATTTCGATAAAAATGAATTGCTGTCCGTTAGTCTCGCTAAAACTCAAAAACGGCTCGACCGATGTCCATAAGTTTTTTTTGTTTTGTTCGCTATGATACAGGGCAGGTTTGAAAAAAAGAAAAGTCGGGAAATCCCAAAGGAAAAGCCGGAAAATCGAAAAAATCGAAATTTCGATAAAAATGAATTGCTGTGCGATAGTTTCGCTAAAACTCAAAAACGGCTTGACCGATGTCGATCAGTTTTTTTGTTTTATTCGCTATAATACAGGCTATGTTCGAAAAAAAATAAAAGTCGGGAAATCCCAAAGGAAAAGCCGGAAAATCAAAAAAATCGAAATTCCGATAAAAATGAATTGCTGTGCGTTAGTTTCGCTAAAACTCAAAAACGGCTTGACCGATGTCGATAAGTTTTTTTTATTTTGTTCGCTATGATACAGGGCAGGTTCGAAAAAAAAGATAAGTCGGGAAATCCCAAAGGAAAAGTCGGAAAATCAAAAAAATCGAAATTCCGATAAAAATGAATTGCTGTGCGTTAGTTTCGTTAAAACTCAAAAAGGGCTTGACCGATGTCGATAATTTTTTTTTGTTTTATTCGCTATGATACAGGGCAGGTTTGAAAAGAAAGAAAGGTCGGGAAATCCCAAAGGAAAAGCCGGAAAATCGAAAAAATCGAAATTTCGATAAAAATGAATTGCTGTCCGTTAGTCTCGCTAAAACTCAAAAACGGCTCGACCGATGTCCATAAGTTTTTTTTGTTTTGTTCGCTATGATACAGGGCAGGTTTGAAAAAAAGAAAAGTCGGGAAATCCCAAAGGAAAAGCCGGAAAATCGAAAAAATCGAAATTTCGATAAAAATGAATTGCTGTGCGATAGTTTCGCTAAAACTCAAAAACGGCTTGACCGATGTCGATCAGTTTTTTTGTTTTATTCGCTATAATACAGGCTATGTTCGAAAAAAAATAAAAGTCGGGGAATCCCAAAGGAAAAGCCGGAAAATCGAAAAAATCGAAATTCCGATAAAAATTAATTGCTGTCCGTTAGTTTCGCTAAAACTCAAAAACGGCTTGACCGATGTCGATATGTTTTTTTTGTTTTGTTCGCTATGATGCAGGGCAGGTTTGAAAAAAAAGATAAGTCGGGTAATCCCAAAACAAAAGCCGGAAAATCGAAAAATCGAAATTTCGATAAAAATGAATTGCTGTGCGTTAGTTTCCCTAAAACTCAAAAACGGCTTGACCGATGTCGATAAGTTTTTTTTGTTGTGTTCGCTATAATACAGGGCAGGTTTGAAAAAAAAGATAAGTCGGGAAATCCCAAAGGAAAAGTCGGAAAATCAAAAAAATCGAAATTCCGATAAAAATGAATTGCTGTGCGTTAGTTTCGTTAAAACTCAAAAAGGGCTTGACCGATTTCGATAAGTTTTTTTTGTTTTGTTCGCTTTGATACAGGGTAGGTACGAAAAAAAGAAAAGTTGGAAAATCCCAAAGGAAGAGCCGGAAAATAGAAAAAATAGAATTTTCGATAATAATGAATTGCTGTGCATTAGTCTCGCTAAAGCTCAAAAACGGCTTGACGGATTTCGATAAGTTTTTTTTGTTTTGTTCGATATGATAGACGGTATGTATGAAAAAAAATAAAAGTCGGGAAATCCCAAAGGAAAAGCCGGAAAATCGAAAAAATAGAATTTTCTATAAAAATGAATTGCTGCGCGTTAGTTTCGCTAAAACTCAAAAATGGCTTGACCGATTTCGATAAGTTTTTTTTGTTTTATTCGCTATGATACAGGGCAGGTTTGAAAAAAAAGATAAGTCGGGAAATCCCAAAGGAAAAGCCGGAAAATCGAAAAAATCGAAATTTCGATAAAAATGAATTGCTGTGCGTTAGTTTCGTTAAAACTCAAAAACGGCTTGACCGATGTTGATAAGTTTTTTTTGTTTTGTTCGCTATGATACAGGGCAGGTTTGGAAAAAAAGATAAGTCGGGAAATCCCAAAGGAAAAGCCGGAAAATCGAAAAAATCGAAATTTCGATAAAAATGAAATGCTGTCCGTTAGTCTCGCTAAAACTCAAAAACGGCTTGACCGATTTCGATAACTTTTTTTGTTTTGTTCGCTATGATACAGGGTAGGTCAGAAAAAAGAAAAGTCGGAAAATCCCAAAGGAAAAGCCGGAAAATCGAAAAAATAGAATTTTCGATAAAAATGAATTGCTGTGCGTTAGTTTCACTAAAACTCAAAAACGGCTTGACCGATTTCGATAAGTTTTTTTTGTTTTATTCGCTATGATACAGGGCAGGTTTGAAAAAAAAGATAAGTCGGGAAATCCCAAAGGAAAAGCCGGAAAATCGAAAAATTCGAAATTTCGATAAAAATGAATTGCTGTCCGTTAGTCTCGCTAAAACTCAAAAACGGCTTGACCGATTTCGATAAGTTTTTTTGTTTTGTTCGCTATGATACGGGGCAGGTTTGAAAAAAGAGATAAGTCGGGAAATCCCAAAGGAAAAGCCGGAAAATCGAAAAAATCGAAATTTCGATAAAAATGAATTGCTGTCCGTTAGTCTCGCTAAAACTCAAAAACGGCTTGACCGATTTCGATAAGTTTTTTTTGTTTTGTTCGCTTTGATACAGGGTAGGTACGAAAAAAAGAAAAGTCGGAAAATCCCAAAGGAAGAGCCGGAAAATAGAAAAAATAGAATTTTCGATAATAATGAATTGCTGTGCGTTAGTCTCGCTAAAGCTCAAAAACGGCTTAACGGATTTCGATAAGTTTTTTTTGTTTTGTTCGCCATGATAGACGGTATGTATGAAAAAAAATAAAAGTCGGGAAATCCCAAAGGAAAAGCCGGAAAATCGAAAAAATCTAAATTTCGATAAAAATGAATTGCTGTGCGTTAGTTTCGTTAAAACTCAAAAACGGCTCGACCGATGTCGATAATTTTTTTTTTGTTTTATTCGCTATGATACAGGGCAGGTTTGAAAAGAAAGAAAGGTCGGGAAATCCCAAAGGAAAAGCCGGAAAATCGAAAAAATCAAAATTTCGATAAAAATGAATTCCTGTGCGTTAGTCTCGCTAAAACTCAAAAACGGCTTGACCGATTTCGATAAGTTTTTTTTGTTTTGTTGGCTATGATACAGGGTAGGTAGGAAAAAAAAGAAAAGTCGGGAAATTCAAAAGGAAAATCCGGAAAATCGAAAAAATCGAAATTTCGATAAAAATGAATTGCTGTGCGTTAGTCTCGCTAAAACTCAAAAACGGCTCGACCGATGTCCATAAGTTTTTTTTGTTTTGTTCGCTATGATACAGGGCAGGTTTGAAAAAAAGAAAAGTCGGGAAATCCCAAAGGAAAAGCCGGAAAATCGAAAAAATCGAAATTTCGATAAAAATGAATTCCTGTGCGTTAGTCTCGCTAAAACTCAAAAACGGCTTGACCGATTTCGATAACTTTTTTTTGTTTTATTCGCTATGATACAGGGCAGGTTTGAAAAGAAAGAAAGGTCGGGAAATCCCAAAGGAAAAGCCGGAAAATCGAAAAAATCGAAATTTCGATAAAAATGAATTGCTGTCCGTTAGTCTCGCTAAAACTCAAAAACGGCTTGACCGATTTCGATAACATTTTTTGTTTTGTTCGCTATGATACAGGGCAGGCTTGAAAAAAATATCAGTCGGGAAATTCCAAAGGAAAAGCCGGAAAATCGAAAAAATCAAAATTTCGATAAAAATGAATAGCTGTGCGTTAGTTTCGTTAAAACTCAAAAACGGCTTGACCGATGTCGATAAGTTTTTTTTGTTTTGTTCGCTATGATACAGGGCAGGTTTGGAAAAAAAGATAAGTCCGGAAATCCCAAAGGAAAAGCCGGAAAATCGAAAAAATCGAAATTTCGATAAAAATGAATTGCTGTCCGTTAGTCTCGCTAAAACTCAAAAACGGCTTGACCGATTTCGATAACTTTTTTTGTTTTGTTCGCTATGATACAGGGTAGGTAAGAAAAAAAGAAAAGTCGGACAATCCCAAAGGAAAAGCCGGAAAATAGAAAAAATAGAATTTCGATAAAAATGAATTGCTGTGCGTTAGTTTCGCTAAAACTCAAAAACGGCTTGACCGATTTCGATAAGTTTTTTTTGTTTTGTTGGCTATGATACAGGGTAGGTAAGAAAAAAAAGAAAAGTCGGGAAATTCCAAAGCAAAAGCCGGAAAATCGAAAAAATCGAAATTCCGATAAAAATGAATTGCTCTGCGTTAGTTTCACTAAAACTCAAAAACGGCTTGACCGATGTCGATAAGTTTTTTTTGTTTTGTTCGCTATGATACAGGGCAGGTTTGGAAAAAAGATAAGTCCGGAAATCCCAAAGGAAAAGCCGGAAAATCGAAAAAATCGAAATTTCGATAAAAATGAATTGCTGTCCGTTAGTCTCGCTAAAACTCAAAAACGGCTCGACCGATGTCCATAAGTTTTTTTTGTTTTGTTCGCTATGATACAGGGCAGGTTTGAAAAAAAGAAAAGTCGGGAAATCCCAAAGGAAAAGCCGGAATATCGAAAAAATCGAAATTTCGATAAAAATGAATTGCTGTGCGATAGTTTCGCTAAAACTCAAAAACGGCTTGACCGATGTCGATCAGTTTTTTTGTTTTATTCGCTATAATACAGGCTATGTTCGAAAAAAAATAAAAGTCGGGAAATCCCAAAGGAAAAGCCGGAAAATCAAAAAAATCGAAATTCCGATAAAAATGAATTGCTCTGCGTTAGTTTCGCTAAAACTCAAAAACGGCTTGACCGATGTCGATAAGTTTTTTTTATTTTGTTCGCTATGATACAGGGCAGGTTCGAAAAAAAAGATAAGTCGGGAAATCCCAAAGGAAAAGTCGGAAAATCAAAAAAATCGAAATTCCGATAAAAATGAATTGCTGTGCGTTAGTTTCGTTAAAACTCAAAAAGGGCTTGACCGATGTCGATAATTTTTTTTTGTTTTATTCGCTATGATACAGGGCAGGTTTGAAAAGAAAGAAAGGTCGGGAAATCCCAAAGGAAAAGCCGGAAAATCGAAAAAATCAAAATTTCGATAAAAATGAATTCCTGTGCGTTAGTCTCGCTAAAACTCAAAAACGGCTTGACCGATTTCGATAAGTTTTTTTTGTTTTGTTGGCTATGATACAGGGTAGGTAAGAAAAAAAAGAAAAGTCGGGAAATTCCCAAGAGAAAAGCCGGTAAATCGAAAAAATCGAAATTTCGATAAAAATGAATTGCTGTCCGTTAGTCTCGCTAAAACCCAAAAGCTGCTTGACCGATTTCGATAATTTTTTTTTGTTTTGTAGGCTATGATACAGGGTAGGTAGGAAAAAAAAGAAAAGTCGGGAAATTCAAAAGGAAAAGCCGGAAAATCGAAAAAATTGAAATTTCGATAAAAATGAATTGCTGTGCGTTAGTCTCGCTAAAACTCAAAAACGGCTCGACCGATGTCCATAAGTTTTTTTTGTTTTGTTCGCTATGATACAGGGCAGGTTTGAAAAAAAGAAAAGTCGGGAAATCCCAAAGGAAAAGCCGGAAAATCGAAAAAATCGAAATTTCGATAAAAATGAATTCCTGTGCGTTAGTCTCGCTAAAACTCAAAAACGGCTTGACCGATTTCGATAAGTTTTTTTTGTTTTGTTGGCTATGATACAGGGTAGGTAAGAAAAAAAAGAAAAGTCGGGAAAATCCAAAGCAAAAGCCGGAAAATCGAAAAAATCGAAATTCCGATAAAAATGAATTGCTCTGCGTTAGTTTTACTAAAACTCAAAAACGGCTTGACCGATGTCGATAAGTTTTTTTTATTTTGTTCGCTATGATAGAGGACAGTTTTTAAAAAACAGATAAGTCGCGAAATCCCAAAGGAAAAGCCGGAAAATTGAAAAAATCGAAATTCCGATAAAAATGAATTGCTGTGCGTTAGTTTCGTTAAAACTCAAAAAGGGCTTGACCGATGTCGATAAGTTTTTTTTGTTTTGTTCGCTATGATGCAGGGCAGGTTTAAAAAAAAGATAAGTCGGGAAATCCCAAAGGAAAAGCCGGAAAATCAAAAAAATCGAAATTCCGATAAAAATGAATTGCTGTGCGTTAGTTTCGTTAAAACTCAAAAAGGGCTTGACCGATGTCGATAAGTTTTTTTTGTTTTGTTCGCTATGATGCAGGGCAGGTTTAAAAAAAAGATAAGTCGGGAAGTCCCAAAGGAAAAGCCGGAAAATCAAAAAAATCGAAATTCCGATAAAAATGAATTGCTGCGCGTTAGTTTCGCTAAAACTCAAAAACGGCTTGACCGATGTCGATAAGTTTTTTTGTTTTGTTCGCTATGATAGAGGACAGTTTTTAAAAAACAGATAAGTCGCGAAATCCCAAAGGAAAAGCCGGAAAATCGAAAAAATCGAAATTTCGATAAAAATGAATTGCTGCGCGTTAGTTTCGCTAAAACTCAAAAACGGCTTGACCGATGTCGATAAGTTTTTTTGTTTTGTTCGCTATGATACAGGACAGATTTGAAAAAACAGATAAGTCGGGAAATCCCAAAGGAAAAGCCGGAAAATCGAAATTCCGATAAAAATGAATTGCTGCGCGTTAGTTTCGCTAAAACTCAAAAACGGCTTGACCGATGTCGATAAGTTTTTTTGTTTTGTTCGCTATGATAGAGGACAGTTTTTAAAAAACAGATAAGTCGCGAAATCCCAAAGGAAAAGCCGGAAAATCGAAAAAATCGAAATTTCGATAAAAATGAATTGCTCTGCGTTAGTTTCACTAAAACTCAAAAACGGCTTGACCGATGTCGATAAGTTTTTTTTGTTTTGTTCGCTATGATACAGGGCAGGTTTGAAAAAAAGAAAAGTCGGGAAATCCCAAAGGAAAAGCCGGAAAATCGAAAAAATCGAAATTCCGATAAAAATGAATTGCTGTGCGATAGTTTCGCTAAAACTCAAAAACGGCTTGACCGATGTCGATCAGTTTTTTTGTTTTATTCGCTATAATACAGGGTATGTTCGAAAAAAAATAAAAGTCGGGAAATCCCAAAGGAAAAGCCGGAAAATCAAAAAAATCGAAATTTCGATAAAAATGAATTGCAGTGCGTTAGTCTCGCTAAAACTTAAAAACGGCTTGTCCGACTTCGATAAGTTTTTTTTGTTTTGTTCGCTATGATACAGGGTAGGCATGAAAAAAAAAAGTCGGGAAATCCCAAAGGAAAAGCCGGAAAATCGAAAAAATCGAAATTTCGATAAAAATGAATTGCTGTCCGTTATTCTCGCTAAAACTCAAAAACGGCTTGACCGATTTCGATAAGTTTTTTTTGTTTTGTTCGCTTTGATACAGGATAGGTACCAAAAAAAGAAAAGTCGGAAAATCCCAAAGGAAAAGCCGGAAAATGGAAAAAATAGAAATTTCGATAAAAATGAATTGCTGTGCGATAGTTTCGCTAAAACTCAAAAACGGCTTGATCGATGTCGATCAGTTTTTTTGTTTTATTCGCTATAATACAGGTTTTGTTCGAAAAAAAATAAAAGTCGGGAAATCCCAAAGGAAAAGCCGGAAAATCGAAAAAATCGAAATTCCGATAAAAATGAATTGCTGTCCGTTAGTTTCGCTAAAACTCAAAAACGGCTTGACCGATGTCGATATGTTTTTTTTGTTTTGTTCGCTATGATGCAGGGCAGGTTTGAAAAAAAAGATAAGTCGGGTAATCCCAAAACAAAAGCCGGAAAATCAAAAATCGAAATTTCGATAAAAATGAATTGCTGTGCGTTAGTTTCCCTAAAACTCAAAAACGGCTTGACCGATGTCGATAAGTTTTTTTTGTTGAGTTCGCTATAATACAGGGCAGGTTTGAAAAAAAAGATAAGTCGGGAAATCCCAAAGGAAAAGTCGGAAAATCAAAAAAATCGAAATTCCGATAAAAATGAATTGCTGTGCGTTAGTTTCGTTAAAACTCAAAAAGGGCTTGACCGATGTCGATAAGTTTTTTTTGTTTTGTTCGCTATGATGCAGGGCAGGTTTGAAAAAAAAGATAAGTCGGGAAATCCCAAAGGAAAAGCCGGAAAATCGAAAAAATCAAAATTTCGATAAAAATGAATTCCTGTGCGTTAGTCTCGCTAAAACTCAAAAACGGCTTGACCGATTTCGATAAGTTTTTATTGTTTTGTTGGCTATGATACAGGGTAGGTAAGAAAAAAAAGAAAAGTCGGAAAATTCCAAAGGAAAAGCCGGAAAATCGAAAAAATCGAAATTTCGATAAAAATGAATTGCTGTCCGTTAGTCTCGCTAAAACCCAAAAACTGCTTGACCGATTTCGATAATTTTTTTTTGTTTTGTTGGCTATGATACAGGGTAGGTAGGAAAAAAAGAAAAGTCGGGAAATTCAAAAGGAAAAGCTGGAAAATCGAAAAATCGAAATTTCGATAAAAATGAATTGCTGTGCGTTAGTCTCGCTAAAACTAAAAACGGCTCGACCGATGTCGAAAAATTTTTTTTTTTTGTTCGCTATGATACGGGGCAGGTTTGAAAAAAAAGATAAGTCGGGAAATCCCAAAGGAAAAGCCGGAAAATCGAAAATATCGAAATTTCGATAAAAATGAATTGCTGTCCGTTAGTCTCGCTAAAACTCAAAAACGGCTTGACCGATTTCGATAAGTTTTTTTTGTTTTGTTCGCTTTGATACAGGGTAGGTACGAAAAAAAGAAAAGTCGGAAAATCCCAAAGGAAGAGCCGGCAAATAGAAAAAATAGAATTTGCGATAATAATGAATAGCTGTGCGTTAGTCTCGCTAAAGCTCAAAAACGGCTTGACGGATTTCGATAAGTTTTTTTTGTTTTGTTCGCTATGATAGACGGTATGTATGAAAAAAAATAAAAGTCGGGAAATCCCAAAGGAAAAGCCGGAAAATCGAAAAAATAGAATTTTCGATAAAAATGAATTGCTGCGCGTTAGTTTCGCTAAAACTCAAAAACGGCTTGACCGATTTCGATAAGTTTTTTTTGTTTTATTCGCTATGATACAGGGCAGGTTTGAAAAAAAAGATAAGTCGGGAAATCCCAAAGGAAAAGCCGGAAAATCGAAAAAATCGAAATTTCGATAAAAATGAATTGCTGTCCGTTAGTCTCGCTAAAACTCAAAAACGGCTTGACCGATTTCGATAAGTTTTTTTTGTTTTGTTCGCTTTGATACAGGGTAGGTACGAAAAAAAGAAAAGTCGGAAAATCCCAAAGGAAAAGCCGGAAAATAGAAAAAAAAAATTTTTCGATAAAAATGAATTGCTGTGCGTTAGTCTCGCTAAAGCTCAAAAACGGCTTGACGGATTTCGATAAGTTTTTTTTGTTTTGTTCGCAATGATAGACGATATGTATGAAAAAAAATAAAAGTCGGGAAATCCCAAAGGAAAAGCCGGAAAATCGAAAAAATCGAAATTTCGATAAAAATGAATTGCTGTGCGTTAGTTTCGTTAAAACTCAAAAACGGCTCGACCGATGTCGATAATTTTGTTTTGTTTTATTCGCTATGATACAGGGCAGGTTTGAAAAGAAAGAAAGGTCGGGAAATCCCAAAGGAAAAGCCGGAAAATCGAAAAAATCAAAATTTCGATAAAAATGAATTCCTGTGCGTTAGTCTCGCTAAAACTCAAAAACGGCTTGACCGATGTCGATAAGTTTTTTTGTTTTGTTCGCTATGATACAGGGTAGGTAAGAAAAAAAGAAAAGTCGGAAAATCCCAAAGGAAAAGCCGGAAAATAGAAAAAATAGAATTTTCGATAAAAATGAATTGCTGTGCGTTAGTTTCGCTAAAACTCAAAAACGGCTTGACCGATTTCGATAAGTTTTTTTTGTTTTATTCGCTATGATACAGGGCAGGTTTGAAAAAAAAGATACGTCGAGAAATCCCAAAGGAAAAGCCGGAAAATCGAAAAAATCGAAATTTCGATAAAAATGAATTGCTGTCCGTTAGTCTCGCTAAAACTCAAAAACGGCTTGGCCGATTTCGATAAGTTTTTTTGTTTTGTTCGCTATGATACGGGGCAGGTTTGAAAAAAAAGATAAGTCGGGAAATCCCAAAGGAAAAGCCGGAAAATCGAAAAAATCGAAATTTCGATAAAAATGAATTGCTGTCCGTTAGTCTCGCTAAAACTCAAAAACGGCTTGACCGATTTCGATAAGTTTTTTTTGTTTTGTTCGGTTTGATACAGGGTAGGTAGGAAAAAAAAGAAAAGTCGGGAAATTCAAAAGTAAAATCCGGAAAATCGAAAAAATCGAAATTTCGATAAAAATGAATTGCTGTGCGTTAGTCTCGCTAAAACTCAAAAACGGCTTGTCCGATGTCCATATGTTTTTTTTGTTTTGTTCGCTATGATACAGGGCAGGTTTGAAAAAAAGAAAAGTCGGGAAATCCCAAAGGAAAAGCCGGAAAATCGAAAAAATCGAAATTTCGATAAAAATGAATTCCTGTGCGTTAGTCTCGCTAAAACTCAAAAACGGCTTGACCGATTTCGATAACTTTTTTTTGTTTTATTCGCTATGATACAGGGCAGGTTTGAAAAGAAAGAAAGGTCGGAAAATCCCAAAGGAAAAGCCGGAAAATCGAAAAAATCGAAATTTCGATAAAAATGAATTGCTGTCCGTTAGTCTCGCTAAAACTCAAAAACGGCTTGACCGATTTCGATAACTTTTTTTGTTTTGTTCGCTATGATACAGGGCAGGCTTGAAAAAAATATCAGTCGGGAAATTCCAAAGGAAAAGCCGGAAAATCGAAAAAATCAAAATTTCGATAAAAATGAATAGCTGTGCGTTAGTTTCGTTAAAACTCAAAAACGGCTTGACCGATCTCGATAAGTTTTTTTTGTTTTGTTCGCTATGATACAGGGCAGGTTTGGAAAAAAAGATAAGTCCGGAAATCCCAAAGGAAAAGCCGGAAAATCGAAAAAATCGAAATTTCGATAAAAATGAATTGCTGTCCGTTAGTCTCGCTAAAACTCAAAAACGGCTTGACCGATTTCGATAACTTTTTTTGTTTTGTTCGCTATGATACAGGGTAGGTAAGAAAAAAAGAAAAGTCGGACAATCCCAAAGGAAAAGCCGGAAAATAGAAAAAATAGAATTTTCGATAAAAATGAATTGCTGTGCGTTAGTTTCGCTAAAACTCAAAAACGGCTTGACCGATTTCGATAAGTTTTTTTTGTTTTGTTGGCTATGATACAGGGTAGGTAAGAAAAAAAAGAAAAGTCGGGAAATTCCAAAGCAAAAGCCGGAAAATCGAAAAAATCGAAATTCCGATAAAAATGAATTGCTCTGCGTTAGTTTCACTAAAACTCAAAAACGGCTTGACCGATGTCGATAAGTTTTTTTTGTTTTGTTCGCTATGATACAGGGCAGGTTTGGAAAAAAAGATAAGTCCGGAAATCCCAAAGGAAAAGCCGGAAAATCGAAAAAATCGAAATTTCGATAAAAATGAATTGCTGTCCGTTAGTCTCGCTAAAACTCAAAAACGGCTCGACCGATGTCCATAAGTTTTTTTTGTTTTGTTCGCTATGATACAGGGCAGGTTTGAAAAAAAGAAAAGTCGGGAAATCCCAAAGGAAAAGCCGGAAAATCGAAAAAATCGAAATTTCGATAAAAATGAATTGCTGTGCGATAGTTTCGCTAAAACTCAAAAACGGCTTGACCGATGTCGATCAGTGTTTTTGTTTTATTCGCTATAATACAGGCTATGTTCGAAAAAAAATAAAAGTCGGGAAATCCCAAAGGAAAAGCCGGAAAATCAAAAAAATCGAAATTCCGATAAAAATGAATTGCTGTGCGTTAGTTTCGCTAAAACTCAAAAACGGCTCGACCGATGTCGATAAGTTTTTTTTATTTTGTTCGCTATGATACAGGGCAGGTTCGAAAAAAAAGATAAGTCGGGAAATCCCAAAGGAAAAGTCGGAAAATCAAAAAAATCGAAATTCCGATAAAAATGAATTGCTGTGCGTTAGTTTCGTTAAAACTCAAAAAGGGCTTGACCGATGTCGATAATTTTTTTTTGTTTTATTCGCTATGATACAGGGCAGGTTTGAAAAGAAAGAAAGGTCGGGAAATCCCAAAGGAAAAGCCGGAAAATCGAAAAAATCAAAATTTCGATAAAAATGAATTCCTGTGCGTTAGTCTCGCTAAAACTCAAAAACGGCTTGACCGATTTCGATAAGTTTTTTTTGTTTTGTTGGCTATGATACAGGGTAGGTAAGAAAAAAAAGAAAAGTCGGGAAATTCCCAAGAGAAAAGCCGGTAAATCGAAAAAATCGAAATTTCGATAAAAATGAATTGCTGTCCGTTAGTCTCGCTAAAACCCAAAAGCTGCTTGACCGATTTCGATAATTTTTTTTTGTTTTGTAGGCTATGGTACAGGGTAGGTAGGAAAAAAAAGAAAAGTCGGGAAATTCAAAAGGAAAAGCCGGAAAATCGAAAAAATTGAAATTTCGATAAAAATGAATTGCTGTGCGTTAGTCTCGCTAAAACTCAAAAACGGCTCGACCGATGTCCATAAGTTTTTTTTGTTTTGTTCGCTATGATACAGGGCAGGTTTGAAAAAAAGGAAAGTCGGGAAATCCCAAAGGAAAAGCCGGAAAATCGAAAAAATCGAAATTTCGATAAAAATGAATTCCTGTGCGTTAGTCTCGCTAAAACTCAAAAACGGCTTGACCGATTTCGATAAGTTTTTTTTGTTTTGTTGGCTATGATACAGGGTAGGTAAGAAAAAAAAGAAAAGTCGGGAAAATCCAAAGCAAAAGCCGGAAAATCGAAAAAATCGAAATTCCGATAAAAATGAATTGCTCTGCGTTAGTTTTACTAAAACTCAAAAACGGCTTGACCGATGTCGATAAGTTTTTTTTATTTTGTTCGCTATGATACAGGGCAGGTTCGAAAAAAAAGATAAGTCGGGAAATCCCAAAGGAAAAGTCGGAAAATCAAAAAAATCGAAATTCCGATAAAAATGAATTGCTGTGCGTTAGTTTCGTTAAAACTCAAAAAGTACTTGACCGATGTCGATAAGTTTTTTTTGTTTTGTTCGCTATGATGCAGGGCAGGTTTAAAAAAAAGATAAGTCGGGAAATCCCAAAGGAAAAGCCGGAAAATCAAAAAAATCGAAATTCCGATAAAAATGAATTGCTGCGCGTTAGTTTCGCTAAAACTCAAAAACGGCTTGACCGATGTCGATAAGTTTTTTTGTTTTGTTCGCTATGATACAGGACAGTTCTTAAAAAACAGATAAGTCGCGAAATCCCAAAGGAAAAGCCGGAAAATCGAAAAAATCGAAATTTCGATAAAAATGAATTGCTGCGCGTTAGTTTCGCTAAAACTCAAAAACGGCTTGACCGATGTCGATAAGTTTTTTTGTTTTGTTCGCTATGATACAGGACAGATTTGAAAAAACAGATAAGTCGGGAAATCCCAAAGGAAAAGCCGGAAAATCGAAATTCCGATAAAAATGAATTGCTCTGCGTTAGTTTCACTAAAACTCAAAAACGGCTTGACCGATGTCGATAAGTTTTTTTTATTTTGTTCGCTATGATACAGGGCAGGTTCGAAAAAAAAGATAAGTCGGGAAATCCCAAAGGAAAAGTCGGAAAATCAAAAAAATCGAAATTCCGATAAAAATGAATTGCTGCGCGTTAGTTTCGCTAAAACTCAAAAACGGCTTGACCGATGTCGATAAGATTTTTTGTTTTGTTCGCTATGATACAGGACAGTTTTGAAAAACAGATAAGTCGGGAAATCCCAAAGGAAAAGCCGGAAAATCGAAAAAAATCGAAATTTCGATAAAAATGAATTGCTGCGCGTTAGTTTCGCTAAAACTCAAAAACGGCTTGACCGATGTCGATAAGTTTTTTTGTTTTGTTCGCTATGATACAGGACAGTTTTGAAAAAACAGATAAGTCGGGAAATTCCAAAGCAAAAGCCGGAAAATCGAAAAAATCGAAATTCCGATAAAAATGAATTGCTCTGCGTTAGTTTCACTAAAACTCAAAAACGGCTTGACCGATGCCGATAAGTTTTTTTTATTTTGTTCGCTATGATACAGGGCAGGTTCGAAAAAAAAGATAAGTCGGGAAATCCCAAAGGAAAAGTCGGAAAATCAAAAAAATCGAAATTCCGATAAAAATGAATTGCTGCGCGTTAGTTTCGCTAAAACTCAAAAACGGCTTGACCGATGTCGATAAGTTTTTTTGTTTTGTTCGCTATGATACAGGACAGTTTTGAAAAAAAAGAAAAGTCGGGAAATTCCAAAGCAAAAGCCGGAAAATCAAAAAAATCGAAATTCCGATAAAAATGAATTGCTGCGCGTTAGTTTCGCTAAAACTCAAAAACGGCATGACCGATGTCGATAAGTTTTTTTGTTTTGTTCGCTATGATACAGGACAGTTTTGAAAAAACAGATAAGTCGGGAAATCCCAAAGGAAAAGCCGGAAAATCGAAAAAATCGAAATTTCGATAAAAATGAATTGCTGTGCGTTAGTTTCGTTAAAACTCAAAAACGGCTCGACCGATGTCGATAATTTTTTTTTGTTTTATTCGCTATGATACAGGGCAGGTTTGAAAAGAAAGAAAGGTCGGGAAATCCCAAAGGAAAAGCCGGAAAATCGAAAAAATCGAAATTTCGATAAAAATGAATTGCTGTCCGTTAGTCTCGCTAAAACTCAAAAACGGCTTGACCGATTTCGATAACTTTTTTTGTTTTGTTCGCTATGATACAGGGCAGGCTTGAAAAAAATATCAGTCGGGAAATTCCAAAGGAAAAGCCGGAAAATCGAAAAAATCGAAATTTCGATAAAAATGAATTGCTGTGCGTTAGTTTCGTTAAAACTCAAAAACGGCTCGACCGATGTCGATAATTTTTTTTTTGTTTTATTCGCTATGATACAGGGCAGGTTTCAAAAGAAAGAAAGGTCGGGAAATCCCAAAGAAAAAGCCGGAAAATCGAAAAAATCAAAATTTCGATAAAAATGAATTCCTGTGCGTTAGTCTCGCTAAAACTCAAAAACGGCTTGACCGATTTCGATAAGGTTTTTTTTTTTGTTGGCTATGATACAGGGTAGGTAAGAAAAAAAAGAAAAGTCGGGAAATTCCCAAGGGAAAAGCCGGAAAATCGAAAAAATCGAAATTTCGATAAAAATGAATTGCTGTGCGATAGTTTCGCTAAAACTCAAAAACGGCTTGACCGATGTCGATCAGTTTTTTTGTTTTATTCGCTATAATACAGGCTATGTTCGAAAAAAAATAAAAGTCGGGAAATCCCAAAGGAAAAGCCGGAAAATCAAAAAAATCGAAATTCCGATAAAAATGAATTGCTGTGCGTTAGTCTCGCTAAAACTCAAAAACGGCTTGACCGATGTCGATATGTTTTTTTTGTTTTGTTCGCTATGATGCAGGGCAGGTTTGAAAAAAAAGATAAGTCGGGAAATCCCAAAACAAAAGCCGGAAAATCGAAAAAATCAAAATTTCGATAAAAATGAATTGCTGTGCGTTAGTTTCCCTAAAACTCAAAAACGGCTTGACCGATGTCGATAAGTTTTTTTTGTTTTGATCGCTATAATACAGGGCACGTTTGAAAAAAAAAGATAAGTCGGGAAATCCCAAAGGAAAAGTCGGAAAATCAAAAAAATCGAAATTCCGATAAAAATGAATTGCTGTGCGTTAGTTTCGTTAAAACTCAAAAAGGGCTTGACCGATGTCGATAAGTTTTTTTTGTTTTGTTCGCTCTGATGCAGGGCAGGTTTGAAAAAAAAGATAAGTCGGGAAATCCCAAAGGAAAAGCCGGAAAATCAAAAAAATCGAAATTCCGATAAAAATGAATTGCTGTGCGATAGTTTCGCTAAAACTCAAAAACGGCTTGACCGATGTCGATCAGTTTTTTTGTTTTATTCGCTATAATACAGGGTATGTTCGAAAAAAAATAAAAGTCGGGAAATCCCAAATGAAAAGCCGGAAAATCAAAAAAATCGAAATTTCGATAAAAATGAATTGCAGTGCGTTAGTCTCGCTAAAACTTAAAAACGGCTTGTCCGACTTCGATAAGTTTTTTTTGTTTTGTTCGCTATGATACAGGGTAGGCATGAAAAAAAAAAGTCGGGAAATCCCAAAGGAAAAGCCGGAAAATCGAAAAAATCGAAATTCCGATCAAAATGAATTGCTGTGCGTTAGTTTCGCTAAAACTCAAAAACGGCTTGACCGATGTCGATAAGTCCGGAAAAGCCGGAAAATCGAAAAAATCGAAATTTCGATAAAAATGAATTGCTGTCCGTTATTCTCGCTAAAACTCAAAAACGGCTTGACCGATTTCGATAAGTTTTTTTTGTTTTGTTCGCTTTGATACAGGATAGGTACCAAAAAAAGAAAAGTCGGAAAATCCCAAAGGAAAAGCCGGAAAATAGAAAAAATAGAAATTTCGATAAAAATGAATTGCTGTGCGATAGTTTCGCTAAAACTCAAAAACGGCTTGACCGATGTCGATCAGTTTTTTTGTTTTATTCGCTATAATACAGGCTATGTTCGAAAAAAATAAAAGTCGGGAAATCCCAAAGGAAAAGCCGGAAAATCAAAAAAATCGAAATTCCGATAAAAATGAATTGCTGTGCGTTAGTTTCGCTAAAACTCAAAAACGGCTTGACCGATGTCGATATGTTTTTTTTGTTTTGTTCGCTGTGATGCAGGGCAGGTTTGAAAAAAAAGATAAGTCGGGTAATCCCAAAACAAAAGCCGGAAAATCGAAAAAATCGAAATTTCGATAAAAATGAATTGCTGTGCGTTAGTTTCCCTAAAACTCAAAAACGGCTTGACCGATATCGACAATTTTTTTTTGTTGTGTTCGCTATAATACAGGGCAGGTTTGAAAAAAAAGATAAGTCGGGAAATCCCAAAGGAAAAGTCGGAAAATCAAAAAAATCGAAATTCCGATAAAAATGAATTGCTGTGCGTTAGTTTCGTTAAAACTCAAAAAGGGCTTGACCGATGTCGATAAGTTTTTTTTGTTTTGTTCGCTATGATGCAGGGCAGGTTTAAAAAAAAAGATAGGTCGGGAAATCCCAAAGGAAAAGCCGGAAAATCGAAATAATCAAAATTTGGATAAAAATGTATTCCTGTGCGTTAGTCTCGCTAAAACTCAAAAACGGCTTGACCGATTTCGATAATTTTTTTTTGTTTTATTCGCTATGATACAGGGTAGGTAAAAAAAAAAGAAAAGTCGGGAAATCCCGAAGGAAAAGCCGGAAAATCGAAAAAATCGAAATTTCGATAAAAATGAATTGCTGTCTGTTAGTCTCACTAAAACCCAAAAACTGCTTGACCGATTTCGATAATTTTTTTTTGTTTTGTTGGCTATGATACAGGGTAGGTAGGAAAAAAAATAAAAGTCGGGAAATTTAAAAGGAAAAGCCGGAAAATCGAAAAAATCAAAATTTCGATAAAAATGAATTGCTGTGCGTTAGTCTCGCTAAAACTCAAAAACGGCTTGACCGATGTCGATAAGTTTTTTTTGTTTTGTTCGCTATGATACGGGGCAGGTTTGAAAAAAAAGATAAGTCGGGAAATCTCTAAGGAAAAGCCGGAAAATCGAAAAAATCGAAATTTCGATAAAAATGAATTGCTGTCCGTTAGTCTCGCTAAAACTCAAAAACGGCTTGACCGATTTCGATAAGTTTTTTTTGTTTTGTTCGCTTTGATACAGGGTAGGTACGAAAAAAAGAAAAGTCGGAAAATCCCAAAGGAAAAGCCGGAAAATAGAAAAAATAGAATTTTCGATAAAAATGAATTGCTGTGCGTTAGTCTCGCTAAAGCTCAAAAACGGCTTGACGGATTTCGATAAGTTTTTTTTTGTTTTGTTCGCTATGATAGACGGTATGTATGAAAAAAAATAAAAGTCGGGAAATCCCAGAGGAAAAGCCGGAAAATCGAAAAAATCTAAATTTCGATAAAAATGAATTGCTGTGCGTTAGTTTCGTTAAAACTCAAAAACGGCTCGACCGATGTCGATAATTTTTTTTTGTTTTATTCGCTATGATACAGGGCAGGTTTGAAAAGAAAGAAAGGTCGGGAAATCCCAAAGGAAAAGCCGGAAAATCGAAAAAATCAAAATTTCGATAAAAATGAATTCCTGTGCGTTAGTCTCGCTAAAACTCAAAAACGGCTTGACCGATTTCGATAAGTTTTTATTGTTTTGTTGGCTATGATACAGGGTAGGTAAGAAAAAAAAGAAAAGTCGGAAAATTCCAAAGGAAAAGCCGGAAAATCGAAAAAATCGAAATTTCGATAAAAATGAATTGCTGTCCGTTAGTCTCGCTAAAACCCAAAAACTGCTTGACCGATTTCGATAATTTTTTTTTGTTTTGTTGGCTATGATACAGGGTAGGTAGGAAAAAAAGAAAAGTCGGGAAATTCAAAAGGAAAAGCTGGAAAATCGAAAAATCGAAATTTCGATAAAAATGAATTGCTGTGCGTTAGTCTCGCTAAAACTAAAAACGGCTCGACCGATGTCGAAAAATTTTTTTTTTTTGTTCGCTATGATACGGGGCAGGTTTGAAAAAAAAGATAAGTCGGGAAATCCCAAAGGAAAAGCCGGAAAATCGAAAATATCGAAATTTCGATAAAAATGAATTGCTGTCCGTTAGTCTCGCTAAAACTCAAAAACGGCTTGACCGATTTCGATAAGTTTTTTTTGTTTTGTTCGCTTTGATACAGGGTAGGTACGAAAAAAAGAAAAGTCGGAAAATCCCAAAGGAAGAGCCGGCAAATAGAAAAAATAGAATTTGCGATAATAATGAATAGCTGTGCGTTAGTCTCGCTAAAGCTCAAAAACGGCTTGACGGATTTCGATAAGTTTTTTTTGTTTTGTTCGCTATGATAGACGGTATGTATGAAAAAAAATAAAAGTCGGGAAATCCCAAAGGAAAAGCCGGAAAATCGAAAAAATAGAATTTTCGATAAAAATGAATTGCTGCGCGTTAGTTTCGCTAAAACTCAAAAACGGCTTGACCGATTTCGATAAGTTTTTTTTGTTTTATTCGCTATGATACAGGGCAGGTTTGAAAAAAAAGATAAGTCGGGAAATCCCAAAGGAAAAGCCGGAAAATCGAAAAAATCGAAATTTCGATAAAAATGAATTGCTGTCCGTTAGTCTCGCTAAAACTCAAAAACGGCTTGACCGATTTCGATAAGTTTTTTTTGTTTTGTTCGCTTTGATACAGGGTAGGTACGAAAAAAAGAAAAGTCGGAAAATCCCAAAGGAAAAGCCGGAAAATAGAAAAAAAAAATTTTTCGATAAAAATGAATTGCTGTGCGTTAGTCTCGCTAAAGCTCAAAAACGGCTTGACGGATTTCGATAAGTTTTTTTTGTTTTGTTCGCAATGATAGACGATATGTATGAAAAAAAATAAAAGTCGGGAAATCCCAAAGGAAAAGCCGGAAAATCGAAAAAATCGAAATTTCGATAAAAATGAATTGCTGTGCGTTAGTTTCGTTAAAACTCAAAAACGGCTCGACCGATGTCGATAATTTTGTTTTGTTTTATTCGCTATGATACAGGGCAGGTTTGAAAAGAAAGAAAGGTCGGGAAATCCCAAAGGAAAAGCCGGAAAATCGAAAAAATCAAAATTTCGATAAAAATGAATTCCTGTGCGTTAGTCTCGCTAAAACTCAAAAACGGCTTGACCGATGTCGATAAGTTTTTTTGTTTTGTTCGCTATGATACAGGGTAGGTAAGAAAAAAAGAAAAGTCGGAAAATCCCAAAGGAAAAGCCGGAAAATAGAAAAAATAGAATTTTCGATAAAAATGAATTGCTGTGCGTTAGTTTCGCTAAAACTCAAAAACGGCTTGACCGATTTCGATAAGTTTTTTTTGTTTTATTCGCTATGATACAGGGCAGGTTTGAAAAAAAAGATACGTCGAGAAATCCCAAAGGAAAAGCCGGAAAATCGAAAAAATCGAAATTTCGATAAAAATGAATTGCTGTCCGTTAGTCTCGCTAAAACTCAAAAACGGCTTGGCCGATTTCGATAAGTTTTTTTGTTTTGTTCGCTATGATACGGGGCAGGTTTGAAAAAAAAGATAAGTCGGGAAATCCCAAAGGAAAAGCCGGAAAATCGAAAAAATCGAAATTTCGATAAAAATGAATTGCTGTCCGTTAGTCTCGCTAAAACTCAAAAACGGCTTGACCGATTTCGATAAGTTTTTTTTGTTTTGTTCGGTTTGATACAGGGTAGGTAGGAAAAAAAAGAAAAGTCGGGAAATTCAAAAGTAAAATCCGGAAAATCGAAAAAATCGAAATTTCGATAAAAATGAATTGCTGTGCGTTAGTCTCGCTAAAACTCAAAAACGGCTTGTCCGATGTCCATATGTTTTTTTTGTTTTGTTCGCTATGATACAGGGCAGGTTTGAAAAAAAGAAAAGTCGGGAAATCCCAAAGGAAAAGCCGGAAAATCGAAAAAATCGAAATTTCGATAAAAATGAATTCCTGTGCGTTAGTCTCGCTAAAACTCAAAAACGGCTTGACCGATTTCGATAACTTTTTTTTGTTTTATTCGCTATGATACAGGGCAGGTTTGAAAAGAAAGAAAGGTCGGAAAATCCCAAAGGAAAAGCCGGAAAATCGAAAAAATCGAAATTTCGATAAAAATGAATTGCTGTCCGTTAGTCTCGCTAAAACTCAAAAACGGCTTGACCGATTTCGATAACTTTTTTTGTTTTGTTCGCTATGATACAGGGCAGGCTTGAAAAAAATATCAGTCGGGAAATTCCAAAGGAAAAGCCGGAAAATCGAAAAAATCAAAATTTCGATAAAAATGAATAGCTGTGCGTTAGTTTCGTTAAAACTCAAAAACGGCTTGACCGATCTCGATAAGTTTTTTTTGTTTTGTTCGCTATGATACAGGGCAGGTTTGGAAAAAAAGATAAGTCCGGAAATCCCAAAGGAAAAGCCGGAAAATCGAAAAAATCGAAATTTCGATAAAAATGAATTGCTGTCCGTTAGTCTCGCTAAAACTCAAAAACGGCTTGACCGATTTCGATAACTTTTTTTGTTTTGTTCGCTATGATACAGGGTAGGTAAGAAAAAAAGAAAAGTCGGACAATCCCAAAGGAAAAGCCGGAAAATAGAAAAAATAGAATTTTCGATAAAAATGAATTGCTGTGCGTTAGTTTCGCTAAAACTCAAAAACGGCTTGACCGATTTCGATAAGTTTTTTTTGTTTTGTTGGCTATGATACAGGGTAGGTAAGAAAAAAAAGAAAAGTCGGGAAATTCCAAAGCAAAAGCCGGAAAATCGAAAAAATCGAAATTCCGATAAAAATGAATTGCTCTGCGTTAGTTTCACTAAAACTCAAAAACGGCTTGACCGATGTCGATAAGTTTTTTTTGTTTTGTTCGCTATGATACAGGGCAGGTTTGGAAAAAAAGATAAGTCCGGAAATCCCAAAGGAAAAGCCGGAAAATCGAAAAAATCGAAATTTCGATAAAAATGAATTGCTGTCCGTTAGTCTCGCTAAAACTCAAAAACGGCTCGACCGATGTCCATAAGTTTTTTTTGTTTTGTTCGCTATGATACAGGGCAGGTTTGAAAAAAAGAAAAGTCGGGAAATCCCAAAGGAAAAGCCGGAAAATCGAAAAAATCGAAATTTCGATAAAAATGAATTGCTGTGCGATAGTTTCGCTAAAACTCAAAAACGGCTTGACCGATGTCGATCAGTGTTTTTGTTTTATTCGCTATAATACAGGCTATGTTCGAAAAAAAATAAAAGTCGGGAAATCCCAAAGGAAAAGCCGGAAAATCAAAAAAATCGAAATTCCGATAAAAATGAATTGCTGTGCGTTAGTTTCGCTAAAACTCAAAAACGGCTCGACCGATGTCGATAAGTTTTTTTTATTTTGTTCGCTATGATACAGGGCAGGTTCGAAAAAAAAGATAAGTCGGGAAATCCCAAAGGAAAAGTCGGAAAATCAAAAAAATCGAAATTCCGATAAAAATGAATTGCTGTGCGTTAGTTTCGTTAAAACTCAAAAAGGGCTTGACCGATGTCGATAATTTTTTTTTGTTTTATTCGCTATGATACAGGGCAGGTTTGAAAAGAAAGAAAGGTCGGGAAATCCCAAAGGAAAAGCCGGAAAATCGAAAAAATCAAAATTTCGATAAAAATGAATTCCTGTGCGTTAGTCTCGCTAAAACTCAAAAACGGCTTGACCGATTTCGATAAGTTTTTTTTGTTTTGTTGGCTATGATACAGGGTAGGTAAGAAAAAAAAGAAAAGTCGGGAAATTCCCAAGAGAAAAGCCGGTAAATCGAAAAAATCGAAATTTCGATAAAAATGAATTGCTGTCCGTTAGTCTCGCTAAAACCCAAAAGCTGCTTGACCGATTTCGATAATTTTTTTTTGTTTTGTAGGCTATGGTACAGGGTAGGTAGGAAAAAAAAGAAAAGTCGGGAAATTCAAAAGGAAAAGCCGGAAAATCGAAAAAATTGAAATTTCGATAAAAATGAATTGCTGTGCGTTAGTCTCGCTAAAACTCAAAAACGGCTCGACCGATGTCCATAAGTTTTTTTTGTTTTGTTCGCTATGATACAGGGCAGGTTTGAAAAAAAGGAAAGTCGGGAAATCCCAAAGGAAAAGCCGGAAAATCGAAAAAATCGAAATTTCGATAAAAATGAATTCCTGTGCGTTAGTCTCGCTAAAACTCAAAAACGGCTTGACCGATTTCGATAAGTTTTTTTTGTTTTGTTGGCTATGATACAGGGTAGGTAAGAAAAAAAAGAAAAGTCGGGAAAATCCAAAGCAAAAGCCGGAAAATCGAAAAAATCGAAATTCCGATAAAAATGAATTGCTCTGCGTTAGTTTTACTAAAACTCAAAAACGGCTTGACCGATGTCGATAAGTTTTTTTTATTTTGTTCGCTATGATACAGGGCAGGTTCGAAAAAAAAGATAAGTCGGGAAATCCCAAAGGAAAAGTCGGAAAATCAAAAAAATCGAAATTCCGATAAAAATGAATTGCTGTGCGTTAGTTTCGTTAAAACTCAAAAAGTACTTGACCGATGTCGATAAGTTTTTTTTGTTTTGTTCGCTATGATGCAGGGCAGGTTTAAAAAAAAGATAAGTCGGGAAATCCCAAAGGAAAAGCCGGAAAATCAAAAAAATCGAAATTCCGATAAAAATGAATTGCTGCGCGTTAGTTTCGCTAAAACTCAAAAACGGCTTGACCGATGTCGATAAGTTTTTTTGTTTTGTTCGCTATGATACAGGACAGTTCTTAAAAAACAGATAAGTCGCGAAATCCCAAAGGAAAAGCCGGAAAATCGAAAAAATCGAAATTTCGATAAAAATGAATTGCTGCGCGTTAGTTTCGCTAAAACTCAAAAACGGCTTGACCGATGTCGATAAGTTTTTTTGTTTTGTTCGCTATGATACAGGACAGATTTGAAAAAACAGATAAGTCGGGAAATCCCAAAGGAAAAGCCGGAAAATCGAAATTCCGATAAAAATGAATTGCTCTGCGTTAGTTTCACTAAAACTCAAAAACGGCTTGACCGATGTCGATAAGTTTTTTTTATTTTGTTCGCTATGATACAGGGCAGGTTCGAAAAAAAAGATAAGTCGGGAAATCCCAAAGGAAAAGTCGGAAAATCAAAAAAATCGAAATTCCGATAAAAATGAATTGCTGCGCGTTAGTTTCGCTAAAACTCAAAAACGGCTTGACCGATGTCGATAAGATTTTTTGTTTTGTTCGCTATGATACAGGACAGTTTTGAAAAACAGATAAGTCGGGAAATCCCAAAGGAAAAGCCGGAAAATCGAAAAAAATCGAAATTTCGATAAAAATGAATTGCTGCGCGTTAGTTTCGCTAAAACTCAAAAACGGCTTGACCGATGTCGATAAGTTTTTTTGTTTTGTTCGCTATGATACAGGACAGTTTTGAAAAAACAGATAAGTCGGGAAATTCCAAAGCAAAAGCCGGAAAATCGAAAAAATCGAAATTCCGATAAAAATGAATTGCTCTGCGTTAGTTTCACTAAAACTCAAAAACGGCTTGACCGATGCCGATAAGTTTTTTTTATTTTGTTCGCTATGATACAGGGCAGGTTCGAAAAAAAAGATAAGTGGGGAAATCCCAAAGGAAAAGTCGGAAAATCAAAAAAATCGAAATTCCGATAAAAATGAATTGCTGCGCGTTAGTTTCGCTAAAACTCAAAAACGGCTTGACCGATGTCGATAAGTTTTTTTGTTTTGTTCGCTATGATACAGGACAGTTTTGAAAAAAAAGAAAAGTCGGGAAATTCCAAAGCAAAAGCCGGAAAATCAAAAAAATCGAAATTCCGATAAAAATGAATTGCTGCGCGTTAGTTTCGCTAAAACTCAAAAACGGCATGACCGATGTCGATAAGTTTTTTTGTTTTGTTCGCTATGATACAGGACAGTTTTGAAAAAACAGATAAGTCGGGAAATCCCAAAGGAAAAGCCGGAAAATCGAAAAAATCGAAATTTCGATAAAAATGAATTGCTGTGCGTTAGTTTCGTTAAAACTCAAAAACGGCTCGACCGATGTCGATAATTTTTTTTTGTTTTATTCGCTATGATACAGGGCAGGTTTGAAAAGAAAGAAAGGTCGGGAAATCCCAAAGGAAAAGCCGGAAAATCGAAAAAATCGAAATTTCGATAAAAATGAATTGCTGTCCGTTAGTCTCGCTAAAACTCAAAAACGGCTTGACCGATTTCGATAACTTTTTTTGTTTTGTTCGCTATGATACAGGGCAGGCTTGAAAAAAATATCAGTCGGGAAATTCCAAAGGAAAAGCCGGAAAATCGAAAAAATCGAAATTTCGATAAAAATGAATTGCTGTGCGTTAGTTTCGTTAAAACTCAAAAACGGCTCGACCGATGTCGATAATTTTTTTTTTGTTTTATTCGCTATGATACAGGGCAGGTTTCAAAAGAAAGAAAGGTCGGGAAATCCCAAAGAAAAAGCCGGAAAATCGAAAAAATCAAAATTTCGATAAAAATGAATTCCTGTGCGTTAGTCTCGCTAAAACTCAAAAACGGCTTGACCGATTTCGATAAGGTTTTTTTTTTTGTTGGCTATGATACAGGGTAGGTAAGAAAAAAAAGAAAAGTCGGGAAATTCCCAAGGGAAAAGCCGGAAAATCGAAAAAATCGAAATTTCGATAAAAATGAATTGCTGTGCGATAGTTTCGCTAAAACTCAAAAACGGCTTGACCGATGTCGATCAGTTTTTTTGTTTTATTCGCTATAATACAGGCTATGTTCGAAAAAAAATAAAAGTCGGGAAATCCCAAAGGAAAAGCCGGAAAATCAAAAAAATCGAAATTCCGATAAAAATGAATTGCTGTGCGTTAGTCTCGCTAAAACTCAAAAACGGCTTGACCGATGTCGATATGTTTTTTTTGTTTTGTTCGCTATGATGCAGGGCAGGTTTGAAAAAAAAGATAAGTCGGGAAATCCCAAAACAAAAGCCGGAAAATCGAAAAAATCAAAATTTCGATAAAAATGAATTGCTGTGCGTTAGTTTCCCTAAAACTCAAAAACGGCTTGACCGATGTCGATAAGTTTTTTTTGTTTTGATCGCTATAATACAGGGCACGTTTGAAAAAAAAAGATAAGTCGGGAAATCCCAAAGGAAAAGTCGGAAAATCAAAAAAATCGAAATTCCGATAAAAATGAATTGCTGTGCGTTAGTTTCGTTAAAACTCAAAAAGGGCTTGACCGATGTCGATAAGTTTTTTTTGTTTTGTTCGCTCTGATGCAGGGCAGGTTTGAAAAAAAAGATAAGTCGGGAAATCCCAAAGGAAAAGCCGGAAAATCAAAAAAATCGAAATTCCGATAAAAATGAATTGCTGTGCGATAGTTTCGCTAAAACTCAAAAACGGCTTGACCGATGTCGATCAGTTTTTTTGTTTTATTCGCTATAATACAGGGTATGTTCGAAAAAAAATAAAAGTCGGGAAATCCCAAATGAAAAGCCGGAAAATCAAAAAAATCGAAATTTCGATAAAAATGAATTGCAGTGCGTTAGTCTCGCTAAAACTTAAAAACGGCTTGTCCGACTTCGATAAGTTTTTTTTGTTTTGTTCGCTATGATACAGGGTAGGCATGAAAAAAAAAAGTCGGGAAATCCCAAAGGAAAAGCCGGAAAATCGAAAAAATCGAAATTCCGATCAAAATGAATTGCTGTGCGTTAGTTTCGCTAAAACTCAAAAACGGCTTGACCGATGTCGATAAGTCCGGAAAAGCCGGAAAATCGAAAAAATCGAAATTTCGATAAAAATGAATTGCTGTCCGTTATTCTCGCTAAAACTCAAAAACGGCTTGACCGATTTCGATAAGTTTTTTTTGTTTTGTTCGCTTTGATACAGGATAGGTACCAAAAAAAGAAAAGTCGGAAAATCCCAAAGGAAAAGCCGGAAAATAGAAAAAATAGAAATTTCGATAAAAATGAATTGCTGTGCGATAGTTTCGCTAAAACTCAAAAACGGCTTGACCGATGTCGATCAGTTTTTTTGTTTTATTCGCTATAATACAGGCTATGTTCGAAAAAAATAAAAGTCGGGAAATCCCAAAGGAAAAGCCGGAAAATCAAAAAAATCGAAATTCCGATAAAAATGAATTGCTGTGCGTTAGTTTCGCTAAAACTCAAAAACGGCTTGACCGATGTCGATATGTTTTTTTTGTTTTGTTCGCTGTGATGCAGGGCAGGTTTGAAAAAAAAGATAAGTCGGGTAATCCCAAAACAAAAGCCGGAAAATCGAAAAAATCGAAATTTCGATAAAAATGAATTGCTGTGCGTTAGTTTCCCTAAAACTCAAAAACGGCTTGACCGATATCGACAATTTTTTTTTGTTGTGTTCGCTATAATACAGGGCAGGTTTGAAAAAAAAGATAAGTCGGGAAATCCCAAAGGAAAAGTCGGAAAATCAAAAAAATCGAAATTCCGATAAAAATGAATTGCTGTGCGTTAGTTTCGTTAAAACTCAAAAAGGGCTTGACCGATGTCGATAAGTTTTTTTTGTTTTGTTCGCTATGATGCAGGGCAGGTTTAAAAAAAAAGATAGGTCGGGAAATCCCAAAGGAAAAGCCGGAAAATCGAAATAATCAAAATTTGGATAAAAATGTATTCCTGTGCGTTAGTCTCGCTAAAACTCAAAAACGGCTTGACCGATTTCGATAATTTTTTTTTGTTTTATTCGCTATGATACAGGGTA
The DNA here is from genome assembly GCA_947538895.1 of Neoitamus cyanurus. Lineage (NCBI taxonomy): Eukaryota > Metazoa > Arthropoda > Insecta > Diptera > Asilidae > Neoitamus > Neoitamus cyanurus. Next base: position 5,731,255 of record OX384547.1, read on the forward strand.
GGTAAAAAAAAAAGAAAAGTCGGGAAATCCCGAAGGAAAAGCCGGAAAATCGAAAAAATCGAAATTTCGATAAAAATGAATTGCTGTCCGTTAGTCTCACTAAAACCCAAAAACTGCTTGACCGATTTCGATAATTTTTTTTTGTTTTGTTGGCTATGATACAGGGTAGGTAGGAAAAAAAATAAAAGTCGGGAAATTTAAAAGGAAAAGCCGGAAAATCGAAAAAATCAAAATTTCGATAAAAATGAATTGCTGTGCGTTAGTCTCGCTAAAACTCAAAAACGGCTTGACCGATGTCGATAAGTTTTTTTTGTTTTGTTCGCTATGATACGGGGCAGGTTTGAAAAAAAAGATAAGTCGGGAAATCTCTAAGGAAAAGCCGGAAAATCGAAAAAATCGAAATTTCGATAAAAATGAATTGCTGTCCGTTAGTCTCGCTAAAACTCAAAAACGGCTTGACCGATTTCGATAAGTTTTTTTTGTTTTGTTCGCTTTGATACAGGGTAGGTACGAAAAAAAGAAAAGTCGGAAAATCCCAAAGGAAAAGCCGGAAAATAGAAAAAATAGAATTTTCGATAAAAATGAATTGCTGTGCGTTAGTCTCGCTAAAGCTCAAAAACGGCTTGACGGATTTCGATAAGTTTTTTTTTGTTTTGTTCGCTATGATAGACGGTATGTATGAAAAAAAATAAAAGTCGGGAAATCCCAGAGGAAAAGCCGGAAAATCGAAAAAATCTAAATTTCGATAAAAATGAATTGCTGTGCGTTAGTTTCGTTAAAACTCAAAAACGGCTCGACCGATGTCGATAATTTTTTTTTGTTTTATTCGCTATGATACAGGGCAGGTTTGAAAAGAAAGAAAGGTCGGGAAATCCCAAAGGAAAAGCCGGAAAATCGAAAAAATCAAAATTCCGATAAAAATGAATTCCTGTGCGTTAGTCTCGCTAAAACTCAAAAACGGCTTGACCGATTTCGATAAGTTTTTTTTGTTTTGTTCGCTATGATACAGGGCAGGCTTGAAAAAAATATCAGTCGGGAAATTCCAAAGGAAAAGCCGGAAAATCGAAAAAATCGAAATTTCGATAAAAATGAATTCCTGTGCGTTAGTCTCGCTAAAACTCAAAAACGGCTTGACCGATTTCGATAAGGTTTTTTTTTTTTGTTGGCTATGATACAGGGTAGGTAAGAAAAAAAAGAAAAGTCGGGAAATTCCCAAGGGAAAAGCCGGAAAATCGAAAAAATCGAAATTTCGATAAAAATGAATTGCTGTGCGATAGTTTCGCTAAAACTCAAAAACGGCTTGACCGATGTCGATCAGTTTTTTTGTTTTATTCGCTATAATACAGGCTATGTTCGAAAAAAAATAAAAGTCGGGAAATCCCAAAGGAAAAGCCGGAAAATCAAAAAAATCGAAATTCCGATAAAAATGAATTGCTGTGCGTTAGTCTCGCTAAAACTCAAAAACGGCTTGACCGATGTCGATATGTTTTTTTTGTTTTGTTCGCTATGATGCAGGGCAGGTTTGAAAAAAAAGATAAGTCGGGAAATCCCAAAACAAAAGCCGGAAAATCGAAAAAATCAAAATTTCGATAAAAATGAATTGCTGTGCGTTAGTTTCCCTAAAACTCAAAAACGGCTTGACCGATGTCGATAAGTTTTTTTTGTTTTGATCGCTATAATACAGGGCACGTTTGAAAAAAAAAGATAAGTCGGGAAATCCCAAAGGAAAAGTCGGAAAATCAAAAAAATCGAAATTCCGATAAAAATGAATTGCTGTGCGTTAGTTTCGTTAAAACTCAAAAAGGGCTTGACCGATGTCGATAAGTTTTTTTTGTTTTGTTCGCTCTGATGCAGGGCAGGTTTGAAAAAAAAGATAAGTCGGGAAATCCCAAAGGAAAAGCCGGAAAATCAAAAAAATCGAAATTCCGATAAAAATGAATTGCTGTGCGATAGTTTCGCTAAAACTCAAAAACGGCTTGACCGATGTCGATCAGTTTTTTTGTTTTATTCGCTATAATACAGGGTATGTTCGAAAAAAAATAAAAGTCGGGAAATCCCAAAGGAAAAGCCGGAAAATCAAAAAAATCGAAATTTCGATAAAAATGAATTGCAGTGCGTTAGTCTCGCTAAAACTTAAAAACGGCTTGTCCGACTTCGATAAGTTTTTTTTGTTTTGTTCGCTATGATACAGGGTAGGCATGAAAAAAAAAAGTCGGGAAATCCCAAAGGAAAAGCCGGAAAATCGAAAAAATCGAAATTCCGATCAAAATGAATTGCTGTGCGTTAGTTTCGCTAAAACTCAAAAACGGCTTGACCGATGTCGATAAGTCCGGAAAAGCCGGAAAATCGAAAAAATCGAAATTTCGATAAAAATGAATTGCTGTCCGTTATTCTCGCTAAAACTCAAAAACGGCTTGACCGATTTCGATAAGTTTTTTTTGTTTTGTTCGCTTTGATACAGGATAGGTACCAAAAAAAGAAAAGTCGGAAAATCCCAAAGGAAAAGCCGGAAAATAGAAAAAATAGAAATTTCGATAAAAATGAATTGCTGTGCGATAGTTTCGCTAAAACTCAAAAACGGCTTGACCGATGTCGATCAGTTTTTTTGTTTTATTCGCTATAATACAGGCTATGTTCGAAAAAAATAAAAGTCGGGAAATCCCAAAGGAAAAGCCGGAAAATCAAAAAAATCGAAATTCCGATAAAAATGAATTGCTGTGCGTTAGTTTCGCTAAAACTCAAAAACGGCTTGACCGATGTCGAAATGTTTTTTTTGTTTTGTTCGCTGTGATGCAGGGCAGGTTTGAAAAAAAAGATAAGTCGGGTAATCCCAAAACAAAAGCCGGAAAATCGAAAAAATCGAAATTTCGATAAAAATGAATTGCTGTGCGTTAGTTTCCCTAAAACTCAAAAACGGCTTGACCGATATCGACAATTTTTTTTTGTTGTGTTCGCTATAATACAGGGCAGGTTTGAAAAAAAAGATAAGTCGGGAAATCCCAAAGGAAAAGTCGGAAAATCAAAAAAATCGAAATTCCGATAAAAATGAATTGCTGTGCGTTAGTTTCGTTAAAACTCAAAAAGGGCTTGACCGATGTCGATAAGTTTTTTTTGTTTTGTTCGCTATGATGCAGGGCAGGTTTAAAAAAAAAGATAGGTCGGGAAATCCCAAAGGAAAAGCCGGAAAATCGAAATAATCAAAATTTGGATAAAAATGTATTCCTGTGCGTTAGTCTCGCTAAAACTCAAAAACGGCTTGACCGATTTCGATAATTTTTTTTTGTTTTATTCGCTATGATACAGGGTAGGTAAAAAAAAAAGAAAAGTCGGGAAATCCCGAAGGAAAAGCCGGAAAATCGAAAAAATCGAAATTTCGATAAAAATGAATTGCTGTCCGTTAGTCTCACTAAAACCCAAAAACTGCTTGACCGATTTCGATAATTTTTTTTTGTTTTGTTGGCTATGATACAGGGTAGGTAGGAAAAAAAATAAAAGTCGGGAAATTTAAAAGGAAAAGCCGGAAAATCTAAAAAATCAAAATTTCGATAAAAATGAATTGCTGTGCGTTAGTCTCGCTAAAACTCAAAAACGGCTTGACCGATGTCGATAAGTTTTTTTTGTTTTGTTCGCTATGATACGGGGCAGGTTTGAAAAAAAAGATAAGTCGGGAAATCTCTAAGGAAAAGCCGGAAAATCGAAAAAATCGAAATTTCGATAAAAATGAATTGCTGTCCGTTAGTCTCGCTAAAACTCAAAAACGGCTTGACCGATTTCGATAAGTTTTTTTTGTTTTGTTCGCTTTGATACAGGGTAGGTACGAAAAAAAGAAAAGTCGGAAAATCCCAAAGGAAAAGCCGGAAAATAGAAAAAATAGAATTTTCGATAAAAATGAATTGCTGTGCGTTAGTCTCGCTAAAGCTCAAAAACGGCTTGACGGATTTCGATAAGTTTTTTTTGTTTTGTTCGCTATGATAGACGGTATGTATGAAAAAAAATAAAAGTCGGGAAATCCCAGAGGAAAAGCCGGAAAATCGAAAAAATCTAAATTTCGAAAATTTTTATCGAAATTTATATTTTTTCGATTTTCCGGCTTTTCCTCTGGGATTTCCCGACTTTTATTTTTTTTCATACATACCGTCTATCATAGCGAACAAAACAAAAAAAACTTATCGAAATCCGTCAAGCCGTTTTTGAGCTTTAGCGAGACTAACGCACAGCAATTCATTTTTATCGAAAATTTTATTTTTTCTATTTTCCGGCTTTTCCTTTGGGATTTTCCGACTTTTCTTTTTTTCGTACCTACCCTGTATCAAAGCGAACAAAACAAAAAAAACTTATCGAAATCGGTCAAGCCGTTTTTGAGTTTTAGCGAGACTAACGGACAGCAATTCATTTTTATCGAAATTTCGATTTTTTCGATTTTCCGGCTTTTCCTTAGAGATTTCCCGACTTATCTTTTTTTTCAAACCTGCCCCGTATCATAGCGAACAAAACAAAAAAAACTTATCGACATCGGTCAAGCCGTTTTTGAGTTTTAGCGAGACTAACGCACAGCAATTCATTTTTATCGAAATTTTGATTTTTTCGATTTTCCGGCTTTTCCTTTTAAATTTCCCGACTTTTATTTTTTTTCCTACCTACCCTGTATCATAGCCAACAAAACAAAAAAAAATTATCGAAATCGGTCAAGCAGTTTTTGGGTTTTAGTGAGACTAACGGACAGCAATTCATTTTTATCGAAATTTCGATTTTTTCGATTTTCCGGCTTTTCCTTCGGGATTTCCCGACTTTTCTTTTTTTTTTACCTACCCTGTATCATAGCGAATAAAACAAAAAAAAATTATCGAAATCGGTCAAGCCGTTTTTGAGTTTTAGCGAGACTAACGCACAGGAATACATTTTTATCCAAATTTTGATTATTTCGATTTTCCGGCTTTTCCTTTGGGATTTCCCGACCTATCTTTTTTTTTAAACCTGCCCTGCATCATAGCGAACAAAACAAAAAAAACTTATCGACATCGGTCAAGCCCTTTTTGAGTTTTAACGAAACTAACGCACAGCAATTCATTTTTATCGGAATTTCGATTTTTTTGATTTTCCGACTTTTCCTTTGGGATTTCCCGACTTATCTTTTTTTTCAAACCTGCCCTGTATTATAGCGAACACAACAAAAAAAAATTGTCGATATCGGTCAAGCCGTTTTTGAGTTTTAGGGAAACTAACGCACAGCAATTCATTTTTATCGAAATTTCGATTTTTTCGATTTTCCGGCTTTTGTTTTGGGATTACCCGACTTATCTTTTTTTTCAAACCTGCCCTGCATCACAGCGAACAAAACAAAAAAAACATATCGACATCGGTCAAGCCGTTTTTGAGTTTTAGCGAAACTAACGCACAGCAATTCATTTTTATCGGAATTTCGATTTTTTTGATTTTCCGGCTTTTCCTTTGGGATTTCCCGACTTTTATTTTTTTCGAACATAGCCTGTATTATAGCGAATAAAACAAAAAAACTGATCGACATCGGTCAAGCCGTTTTTGAGTTTTAGCGAAACTATCGCACAGCAATTCATTTTTATCGAAATTTCTATTTTTTCTATTTTCCGGCTTTTCCTTTGGGATTTTCCGACTTTTCTTTTTTTGGTACCTATCCTGTATCAAAGCGAACAAAACAAAAAAAACTTATCGAAATCGGTCAAGCCGTTTTTGAGTTTTAGCGAGAATAACGGACAGCAATTCATTTTTATCGAAATTTCGATTTTTTCGATTTTCCGGCTTTTCCGGACTTATCGACATCGGTCAAGCCGTTTTTGAGTTTTAGCGAAACTAACGCACAGCAATTCATTTTGATCGGAATTTCGATTTTTTCGATTTTCCGGCTTTTCCTTTGGGATTTCCCGACTTTTTTTTTTCATGCCTACCCTGTATCATAGCGAACAAAACAAAAAAAACTTATCGAAGTCGGACAAGCCGTTTTTAAGTTTTAGCGAGACTAACGCACTGCAATTCATTTTTATCGAAATTTCGATTTTTTTGATTTTCCGGCTTTTCCTTTGGGATTTCCCGACTTTTATTTTTTTTCGAACATACCCTGTATTATAGCGAATAAAACAAAAAAACTGATCGACATCGGTCAAGCCGTTTTTGAGTTTTAGCGAAACTATCGCACAGCAATTCATTTTTATCGGAATTTCGATTTTTTTGATTTTCCGGCTTTTCCTTTGGGATTTCCCGACTTATCTTTTTTTTCAAACCTGCCCTGCATCAGAGCGAACAAAACAAAAAAAACTTATCGACATCGGTCAAGCCCTTTTTGAGTTTTAACGAAACTAACGCACAGCAATTCATTTTTATCGGAATTTCGATTTTTTTGATTTTCCGACTTTTCCTTTGGGATTTCCCGACTTATCTTTTTTTTTCAAACGTGCCCTGTATTATAGCGATCAAAACAAAAAAAACTTATCGACATCGGTCAAGCCGTTTTTGAGTTTTAGGGAAACTAACGCACAGCAATTCATTTTTACCGAAATTTTGATTTTTTCGATTTTCCGGCTTTTGTTTTGGGATTTCCCGACTTATCTTTTTTTTCAAACCTGCCCTGCATCATAGCGAACAAAACAAAAAAAACATATCGACATCGGTCAAGCCGTTTTTGAGTTTTAGCGAGACTAACGCACAGCAATTCATTTTTATCGGAATTTCGATTTTTTTGATTTTCCGGCTTTTCCTTTGGGATTTCCCGACTTTTATTTTTTTTCGAACATAGCCTGTATTATAGCGAATAAAACAAAAAAACTGATCGACATCGGTCAAGCCGTTTTTGAGTTTTAGCGAAACTATCGCACAGCAATTCATTTTTATCGAAATTTCGATTTTTTCGATTTTCCGGCTTTTCCCTTGGGAATTTCCCGACTTTTCTTTTTTTTCTTACCTACCCTGTATCATAGCCAACAAAAAAAAAAAACCTTATCGAAATCGGTCAAGCCGTTTTTGAGTTTTAGCGAGACTAACGCACAGGAATTCATTTTTATCGAAATTTTGATTTTTTCGATTTTCCGGCTTTTCCTTTGGGATTTCCCGACCTTTCTTTCTTTTGAAACCTGCCTTGTATCATAGCGAATAAAACAAAAAAAAATTATCGACATCGGTCGAGCCGTTTTTGAGTTTTAACGAAACTAACGCACAGCAATTCATTTTTATCGAAATTTCGATTTTTTCGATTTTCCGGCTTTTCCTTTGGAATTTCCCGACTGATATTTTTTTCAAGCCTGCCCTGTATCATAGCGAACAAAACAAAAAAAACTTATCGAAATCGGTCAAGCCGTTTTTGAGTTTTAGCGAGACTAACGCACAGGAATTCATTTTTATCGAAATTTTGATTTTTTCGATTTTCCGGCTTTTCCTTTGGGATTTCCCGACCTTTCTTTCTTTTCAAACCTGCCCTGTATCATAGCGAATAAAACAAAAAAAAATTATCGACATCGGTCGAGCCGTTTTTGAGTTTTAACGAAACTAACGCACAGCAATTCATTTTTATCGAAATTTAGATTTTTTCGATTTTCCGGCTTTTCCTCTGGGATTTCCCGACTTTTATTTTTTTCATACATACCGTCTATCATAGCGAACAAAACAAAAAAAACTTATCGAAATCCGTCAAGCCGTTTTTGAGCTTTAGCGAGACTAACGCACAGCAATTCATTTTTATCGAAAATTCTATTTTTTCTATTTTCCGGCTTTTCCTTTGGGATTTTCCCACTTTTCTTTTTTTCGTACCTACCCTGTATCAAAGCGAACAAAACAAAAAAAACTTATCGAAATCGGTCAAGCCGTTTTTGAGTTTTAGCGAGACTAACGGACAGCAATTCATTTTTATCGAAATTTCGATTTTTTCGATTTTCCGGCTTTTCCTTAGAGATTTCCCGACTTATCTTTTTTTTCAAACCTGCCCCGTATCATAGCGAACAAAACAAAAAAAACTTATCGACATCGGTCAAGCCGTTTTTGAGTTTTAGCGAGACTAACGCACAGCAATTCATTTTTATTGAAATTTTGATTTTTTCGATTTTCCGGCTTTTCCTTTTAAATTTCCCGACTTTTATTTTTTTTCCTACCTACCCTGTATCATAGCCAACAAAACAAAAAAAAATTATCGAAATCGGTCAAGCAGTTTTTGGGTTTTAGTGAGACTAACGGACAGCAATTCATTTTTATCGAAATTTCGATTTTTTCGATTTTCCGGCTTTTCCTTCGGGATTTCCCGACTTTTCTTTTTTTTTTACCTACCCTGTATCATAGCGAATAAAACAAAAAAAAATTATCGAAATCGGTCAAGCCGTTTTTGAGTTTTAGCGAGACTAACGCACAGGAATACATTTTTATCCAAATTTTGATTATTTCGATTTTCCGGCTTTTCCTTTGGGATTTCCCGATCTATCTTTTTTTTTAAACCTGCCCTGCATCATAGCGAACAAAACAAAAAAAACTTATCGACATCGGTCAAGCCCTTTTTGAGTTTTAACGAAACTAACGCACAGCAATTCATTTTTATCGGAATTTCGATTTTTTTGATTTTCCGACTTTTCCTTTGGGATTTCCCAACTTATCTTTTTTTTCAAACCTGCCCTGTATTATAGCGAACACAACAAAAAAAAATTGTCGATATCGGTCAAGCCGTTTTTGAGTTTTAGGGAAACTAACGCACAGCAATTCATTTTTATCGAAATTTCGATTTTTTCGATTTTCCGGCTTTTGTTTTGGGATTACCCGACTTATCTTTTTTTTCAAACCTGCCCTGCATCACAGCGAACAAAACAAAAAAAACATATCGACATCGGTCAAGCCGTTTTTGAGTTTTAGCGAAACTAACGCACAGCAATTCATTTTTATCGGAATTTCGATTTTTTTGATTTTCCGGCTTTTCCTTTGGGATTTCCCGACTTTTATTTTTTTCGAACATAGCCTGTATTATAGCGAATAAAACAAAAAAACTGATCGACATCGGTCAAGCCGTTTTTGAGTTTTAGCGAAACTATCGCACAGCAATTCATTTTTATCGAAATTTCTATTTTTTCTATTTTCCGGCTTTTCCTTTGGGATTTTCCGACTTTTCTTTTTTTGGTACCTATCCTGTATCAAAGCGAACAAAACAAAAAAAACTTATCGAAATCGGTCAAGCCGTTTTTGAGTTTTAGCGAGAATAACGGACAGCAATTCATTTTTATCGAAATTTCGATTTTTTCGATTTTCCGGCTTTTCCGGACTTATCGACATCGGTCAAGCCGTTTTTGAGTTTTAGCGAAACTAACGCACAGCAATTCATTTTGATCGGAATTTCGATTTTTTCGATTTTCCGGCTTTTCCTTTGGGATTTCCCGACTTTTTTTTTTCATGCCTACCCTGTATCATAGCGAACAAAACAAAAAAAACTTATCGAAGTCGGACAAGCCGTTTTTAAGTTTTAGCGAGACTAACGCACTGCAATTCATTTTTATCGAAATTTCGATTTTTTTGATTTTCCGGCTTTTCCTTTGGGATTTCCCGACTTTTATTTTTTTTCGAACATACCCTGTATTATAGCGAATAAAACAAAAAAACTGATCGACATCGGTCAAGCCGTTTTTGAGTTTTAGCGAAACTATCGCACAGCAATTCATTTTTATCGGAATTTCGATTTTTTTGATTTTCCGGCTTTTCCTTTGGGATTTCCCGACTTATCTTTTTTTTCAAACCTGCCCTGCATCAGAGCGAACAAAACAAAAAAAACTTATCGACATCGGTCAAGCCCTTTTTGAGTTTTAACGAAACTAACGCACAGCAATTCATTTTTATCGGAATTTCGATTTTTTTGATTTTCCGACTTTTGCTTTGGGATTTCCCGACTTATCTTTTTTTTTCAAACGTGCCCTGTATTATAGCGATCAAAACAAAAAAAACTTATCGACATCGGTCAAGCCGTTTTTGAGTTTTAGGGAAACTAACGCACAGCATTTCATTTTTATCGAAATTTTGATTTTTTCGATTTTCCGGCTTTTGTTTTGGGATTTCCCGACTTATCTTTTTTTTCAAACCTGCCCTGCATCATAGCGAACAAAACAAAAAAAACATATCGACATCGGTCAAGCCGTTTTTGAGTTTTAGCGAGACTAACGCACAGCAATTCATTTTTATCGGAATTTCGATTTTTTTGATTTTCCGGCTTTTCCTTTGGGATTTCCCGACTTTTATTTTTTTTCGAACATAGCCTGTATTATAGCGAATAAAACAAAAAAACTGATCGACATCGGTCAAGCCGTTTTTGAGTTTTAGCGAAACTATCGCACAGCAATTCATTTTTATCGAAATTTCGATTTTTTCGATTTTCCGGCTTTTCCCTTGGGAATTTCCCGACTTTTCTTTTTTTTCTTACCTACCCTGTATCATACCCAACAAAAAAAAAAAACCTTATCGAAATCGGTCAAGCCGTTTTTGAGTTTTAGCGAGACTAACGCACAGGAATTCATTTTTATCGAAATTTTGATTTTTTCGATTTTCCGGCTTTTTCTTTGGGATTTCCCGACTTTTCTTTCTTTTGAAACCTGCCCTGTATCATAGCGAATAAAACAAAAAAAAATTATCGACATCGGTCAAGCCGTTTTTGAGTTTTAACGAAACTAACGCACAGCAATTCATTTTTATCGAAATTTCGATTTTTTCGATTTTCCGGCTTTTCCTTTGGAATTTCCCGACTGATATTTTTTTCAAGCCTGCCCTGTATCATAGCGAACAAAACAAAAAAAGTTATCGAAATCGGTCAAGCCGTTTTTGAGTTTTAGCGAGACTAACGGACAGCAATTCATTTTTATCGAAATTTCGTTTTTTTCGATTTTCCGGCTTTTCCTTTGGGATTTCCCGACCTTTCTTTCTTTTCAAACCTGCCCTGTATCATAGCGAATAAAACAAAAAAAAATTATCGACATCGGTCGAGCCGTTTTTGAGTTTTAACGAAACTAACGCACAGCAATTCATTTTTATCGAAATTTCGATTTTTTCGATTTTCCGGCTTTTCCTTTGGGATTTCCCGACTTATCTGTTTTTTCAAAACTGTCCTGTATCATAGCGAACAAAACAAAAAAACTTATCGACATCGGTCAAGCCGTTTTTGAGTTTTAGCGAAACTAACGCGCAGCAATTCATTTTTATCGAAATTTCGATTTTTTTCGATTTTCCGGCTTTTCCTTTGGGATTTCCCGACTTATCTGTTTTTCAAAACTGTCCTGTATCATAGCGAACAAAACAAAAAATCTTATCGACATCGGTCAAGCCGTTTTTGAGTTTTAGCGAAACTAACGCGCAGCAATTCATTTTTATCGGAATTTCGATTTTTTCGATTTTCCGGCTTTTGCTTTGGAATTTCCCGACTTATCTGTTTTTTCAAAACTGTCCTGTATCATAGCGAACAAAACAAAAAAACTTATCGACATCGGTCAAGCCGTTTTTGAGTTTTAGCGAAACTAACGCGCAGCAATTCATTTTTATCGAAATTTCGATTTTTTTCGATTTTCCGGCTTTTCCTTTGGGATTTCCCGACTTATCTGTTTTTCAAAACTGTCCTGTATCATAGCGAACAAAACAAAAAATCTTATCGACATCGGTCAAGCCGTTTTTGAGTTTTAGCGAAACTAACGCGCAGCAATTCATTTTTATCGGAATTTCGATTTTTTTGATTTTCCGACTTTTCCTTTGGGATTTCCCGACTTATCTTTTTTTTCGAACCTGCCATGTATTAGCGAAACTATCGCACAGCAATTCATTTTTATCGAAATTTCGATTTTTTCGATTTTCCGGCTTTTCCTTTGGGATTTCCCGACTTTTCTTTTTTTCAAACCTGCCCTGTATCATAGCGAACAAAACAAAAAAAACTTAGGACATCGGTCGAGCCGTTTTTGAGTTTTGCTGCGCGTTAGTTTCGCTAAAACTCAAAAACGGCTTGACCGATGTCGATAAGTTTTTTTGTTTTGTTCGCTATGATACAGGACAGATTTGAAAAAACAGATAAGTCGGGAAATCCCAAAGGAAAAGCCGGAAAATCGAAATTTCGATAAAAATGAATTGCTGTACGTTAGTTTCGTTAAAACTCAAAAACGGCTTGACCGATGTCGATAAGTTTTTTTTGTTTTGTTCGCTATGATACAGGGCAGGTTTGAAAAAAAGATAAGTCGGGAAATCCCAAAGGAAAAGCCGGAAAATCAAAAACATCGAAATTCCGATAAAAATGAATTGCTGTGCGTTAGTTTCGCTAAAACTCAAAAACGGCTTGACCGATGTCGATAAGAGTTTTTGTATTGTTCGCTATGATACAGGGCAGTTTTGAAAAGAAAGATAAGTCGGGAAATCCAAAAGGAAAAGCCGGAAAATCGAAAAAATCGAAATTCTGATAAAAATGAATTGCTGTGCGTTTGTTTCGTTAAAACTCAAAGACGGCTTGACCGATGCCGATAATTTTTTTTCTTTTGTTCGCAATGATATAGGGTAGGTTTGAAAAAAAAGATAAGTCGGGAAATCCCAAAGGAAAATCCGGAAAATCAAAAAAATCGAAATTACGATAAAAATGAATTGCTGTGCGTTAGTTTCGCTAAAACTCAAAAACGGCTTGACCGATGTCGATAAGTTTTTTCTGTTTTGTTCGCTATGATACAGGGCAGTTTTGAAAAAAAAGATAAGTCGGGAAATCCCAAAACAAAAGCCGGAAAATCGAAAAAATCGAAATTTCGATAAAAATGAATTGCTGTGCGTTAGTTTCGTTAAAACTCAAAAACGGCTTGACCGATGTCGATAAGTTTTTTCTGTTTTGTTCGCTATGATACAGGGCAGGTTTGAAAAAAAGATAAGTCGGGAAATCCCAAAGGAAAAGCCGGAAAATCAAAAACATCGAAATTCCGATAAAAATGAATTGCTGTGCGTTAGTTTCGCTAAAACTCAAAAACGGCTTGACCGATGTCGATAAGAGTTTTTGTATTGTTCGCTATGATACAGGGCAGTTTTGAAAAGAAAGATAAGTCGGGAAATCCTAAAGGAAAAGCCGGAAAATCGAAAAAATCGAAATTTCGATAAAAATGAATTGCTGTACGTTAGTTTCGCTAAAACTCAAAAACGGCTTGACCGATTTCGAAAGTTTTTTTTAGTTTTGTTCGCTATGATACAGGGTAGGTTTGAAAAAAAAGATAAGTCGGGAAATCCAAAAGGAAAAGCCGGAAAATCGAAAAAATCGAAATTCTGATAAAAATGAATTGCTGTGCGTTTGTTTCGTTAAAACTCAAAGACGGCTTGACCGATGTCGATAATTTTTTTTCTTTTGTTCGCAATGATATAGGGTAGGTTTGAAAAAAAAGATAAGTCGGGAAATCCCAAAGGAAAATCCGGAAAATCAAAAAAATCGAAATTACGATAAAAATGAATTGCTGTGCGTTAGTTTCGCTAAAACTCAAAAACGGCTTGACCGATGTCGATAAGTTTTTTTGTATTGTTCGCTATGATACAGGGCAGTTTTGAAAAAAAGATAAGTCGGAAAATCCCAAAGGAAAAGCCGGAAAATCGAAAAAATCGAAATTTCGATAAAAATGAATTGCTGTGCGTTAGTTTCGTTTAAACTCAAAAACGGCTTGACCGATGTCGACAAGTTTTTTTTTTTTTTGTTCGCTATGATACAGGGCAGGTTTGAAAAAAAGATAAGTCGGAAAATCCCAAAGGAAAAGCCGGAAAATCGAAAAAATCGAAATTCCGATAAAAATGAATTGCTGTGCGTTAGTTTCGTTAAAACTCAAAAACGGCTTGACCGATGTCGATAAGTTTTTTTTGTTTTATTCGCTATGATACACGGCAGTTTTGAAAAAAAAGATAAGTTGGGAAATCCCAAAGGAAAAGCCGGAAAATCAAAAAAATCGAAATTTCGATAAAAATGAATTGCTGTGCGTTAGTTTCGTTTAAACTCAAAAACGGCTTGACCGATGTCGACAAGTTTTTTTTTTTTTGTTCGCTATGATACAGGGCAGGTTTGAAAAAAAGATAAGTCGGGAAATCCCAAAGGAAAATCCGGAAAATCAAAAAAATCGAAATTACGATAAAAATGAATTGCTGTGCGTTAGTTTCGCTAAAACTCAAAAACGGCTTGACCGATGTCGATAAGTTTTTTCTGTTTTGTTCGCTATGATACAGGGCAGTTTTGAAAAAAAAGATAAGTCGGGAAATCCCAAAACAAAAGCCGGAAAATCGAAAAAATCGAAATTTCGATAAAAATGAATTGCTGTGCGTTAGTTTCGTTTAAACTCAAAAACGACTTGACCGATGTCGACAAGTTTTTTTTTTTTTGTTCGCTATGATACAGGGCAGGTTTGAAAAAAAGATAAGTCGGAAAATCCCAAAGGAAAAGCCGGAAAATCGAAAAAATCGAAATTCCGATAAAAATGAATTGCTGTGCGTTAGTTTCGTTAAAACTCAAAAACGGCTTCACCGATGTCGATAAGTTTTTTTTGTTTTGTTCGCTATGATACAGGGCAGTTTTGAAAAAAAAAGATAAGTTGGGAAATCCCAAAGGAAAAGCCGGAAAATCAAAAAAATCGAAATTTCGATAAAAATGAATTGCTGTGTGTTAGTTTCGCTAAAACTCAAAAACGGCTTGACCGATGGTGATAAATTTTTTTTGTTTTGTTCGCTATGATACAGGGCAGTTTTGAAAAAAAAGATAAGTCGGGAAATCCCAAAGGAAAAGCCGGAAAATCGAAAAAATCGAAATTTCGATAAAAATGAATTGCTGTGCGTTAGTTTCGCTAAAACTCAAAAACGGCTTGACCGATGTCGATAAGTTGTTTTTTGTTTTGTTCGCTATGATACAGGGCAGGTTTGAAAAAAAAGATAAGTCGGGAAATCCCAAAGGAAAAGCCGGAAAATCGAAAAAATCGAAATTCCGATAAAAATGAATTGCTGTGCGTTAGTTTCGCTAAAACTCAAAAACGGCTTGACCGATGTCGATAAGTTTTTTGTTTTGTTCGCTATAATACATGGTATGTTCGAAAAAAAATAAAAGTCGGGAAATGCCAAAGGAAAAGCCGGAAAATCAAAAAAATCGAAATTCCGATAAAAATGAATTGCTGTGCGTTAGTTTCGCTAAAACTCAAAAACGGCTTTACCGATGTCGATAATTTTTTTTCTTTTGTTCGCAATGATACAGGGTAGGTTTGAAAAAAAAGATAAGTCGGGAAATCCCAAAGGAAAAGCCGGAAAATCAAAAAAATCGAAATTCCGATAAAAATGAATTGCTGTGTGTTAGTTTCGCTAAAACTCAAAAACGGCTTGACCGATGGTGATAAATTTTTTTTGTTTTGTTCGCTATGATACAGGGCAGGTTTGAAAAAAAGATAAGTCGGAAAATCCCAAAGGAAAAGCCGGAAAATCGAAAAAATCGAAATTCCGATAAAAATGAATTGCTGTGCGTTAGTTTCGCTAAAACTAAAAAACGGCTTGACCGATGTCGATAAGTTTTTTGTTTTGTTCGCTATAATACATGGTATGTTCGAAAAAAAATAAAAGTCGGGAAATGCCAAAGGAAAAGCCGGAAAATCAAAAAAATCGAAATTCCGATAAAAATGAATTGCTGTGCGTTAGTTTCGCTAAAACTCAAAAACGGCTTTACCGATGTCGATAATTTTTTTTCTTTTGTTCGCAATGATACAGGGTAGGTTTGAAAAAAAAGATAAGTCGGGAAATCCCAAAGGAAAAGCCGGAAAATCAAAAAAATCGAAATTCCGATAAAAATGAATTGCTGTGCGTTAGTTTCGTTAAAACTCAAAAACGGCTTGACCGATGTCGATAAGTTTTTTTTGTTTTGTTCGCTATGATACAGGGCAGTTTTGAAAAAAAAGATAAGTTGGGAAATCCCAAAGGAAAAGCCGGAAAATCAAAAAAATCGAAATTTCGATAAAAATGAAATGCTGTGTGTTAGTTTCGCTAAAACTCAAAAACGGCTTGACCGATGGTGATAAATTTTTTTTGTTTTGTTCGCTATGATACAGGGCGGTTTTGAAAAAAAAGATAAGTCGGGAAATCCCAAAGGAAAAGCCGGAAAATCGAAAAAATCGAAATTTCGATAAAAATGAATTGCTGTGCGTTAGTTTTGCTAAAACTCAAAAACGGCTTGACCGATGTCGATAAGTTGTTTTTTGTTTTGTTCGCTATGATACAGGGCAGGTTTGAAAAAAAAGATAAGTCGGGAAATCCCAAAGGAAAAGCCGGAAAATCGAAAAAATCGAAATTCCGATAAAAATGAATTGCTGTGCGTTAGTTTCGCTAAAACTCAAAAACGGCTTGACCGATGACGATAAGTTTTTTTTGTTTTGTTCGCTATGATACAGGGCAGGTTTGAAAAAAAAGATAAGTCGGGAAATCCCAAAGGAAAAGCCGGAAAATCAAAAAAATCTAAATTCCGATAAAAATGAATTGCTGTGCGTTAGTTTCGCTAAAACTCAAAAACGGCTTGACCGATGTCGATAAGTTTTTTTTGTTTTGTTCGCTATGATACAGGGCAGGTTTGAAAAAAAAGATAAGTCGGGAAATCCCAAAGGAAAAGCCGGAAAATCAAAAAAATCGAAATTCCGATAAAAATGAATTGCTGTGCATAGTTTCGCTAAAACTCAAAAACGGCTTGACCGATGTCGATAAGTTTTTTTTGTTTTGTTCGCTATGATACAGGGCAGGTTTGAAAAAAAGATAAGTCGGGAAATCCCAAAGGAAAAGCCGGAAAATCGAAAAAATCGAAATTTCGATAAAAATGAATTGCTGTGCGTTAGTTTCGCTAAAACTCAAAAACGGCTTGACCGATGTCGATAAGTTTTTTTTGTTTTATTCGCTATGATACAGGGCAGGTTTGAAAAAAAAGATAAGTCGGGAAATCCCAAAGGAAAATCCGGAAAATCAAAAAAATCGAAATTCCGATAAAAATGAATTGCTGTGCGTTAGTTTCGCTTAAACTCAAAAACGGCTTGACCGATGTCGATAAGTTTTTTTGTTTTGTTTGCTATGATACAGGGCAGTTTTGAAAAAAAAGATAAGTCGGGAAATCCCAAAGGAAAATCCGGAAAATCAAAAACATCGAAATTACGATAAAAATGAATTGCTGTGCGTTAGTTTCGCTAAAACTCAAAAACGGCTTGACCGATGTCGATAAGTTTTTTTGTATTGTTCGCCATGATACAGGGCAGTTTTGAAAAAAAAGATAAGTCGGGAAATCCCAAAGAAAAAGCCGGAAAATCGAAAAAATCGAAATTTCGATAAAAATGAATTGCTGTGCGTTAGTTTCGCTAAAACTCAAAAACGGCTTGACCGATGTCGATAGGTTTTTTTTTGTTTTGTTCGCTATGATACAGGGTAGGTTTGAAAAAAAAGATAAGTCGGGAAATCCAAAAGGAAAAGCCGGAAAATCGAAAAAATCGAAGTTCTGATAAAAATGAATTGCTGTGCGTTAGTTTCGTTAAAACTCAAAAACGGCTTGACCGATGTCGATAATTTTTTTTCTTTTGTTCGCAATGATATAGGGTAGGTTTGAAAAAAAAAGATAAGTCGGGAAATCCCAAAGAAAAATCCGGAAAATCAAAAAAATCGAAATTACGATAAAAATGAATTGCTGTGCGTTAGTTTCGCTAAAACTCAAAAACGGCTTGACCGATGTCGATAAGTTTTTTTTGTTTTGTTCGCTATGATACAGGGCAGTTTTGAAAAAAAAGATAAGTCGGGAAATCCCAAAACAAAAGCCGGAAAATCGAAAAAATCGAAATTTCGATAAAAATGATTTGCTGTGCGTTAGTTTCGTTAAAACTCAAAAACGGCTTGACCGATGTCGATAAGTTTTTTTTTGTTTTGTTCGCTATGATACAGGGCAGTTTTGAAAAAAAAGATAAGTCGGAAAATCCCAAAGCAAAAGCCGGAAAATCAAAAAAATCGAAATTCCGATAAAAATGAATTGCTGTGTGTTAGTTTCGCTAAAACTCAAAAACGGCTTGACCGATGTCGATAAGTTTTTTTTGTTTTGTTCGCTATGATACAGGGCAGTTTTGAAAAAAAAGATAAGTCGGAAAATCGAAAAAATCGAAATTTCGATAAAAATGAATTGCTGTGCGTTAGTTTCGCTAAAACTCAAAAACGGCTTGACCGATGGTGATAAGTTTTTTTTTGTTTTGTTCGCTATGATACAGGGCAGTTTTGAAAAAAAAGATAAGTCGGGAAATCCAAAAGGAAAAGCCGGAAAATCGAAAAAATCGAAATTTCGATAAAAATGAATTGCTGTGCGTTAGTTTCGTTAAAACTCAAAAACGGCTTGACCGATGTCGATAAGTTTTTTTTGTTTTGTTCGCTATGATACAGGGCAGGTTTGAAAAAAAGATAAGTCGGGAAACCCCAAAGGAAAAGCCGGAAAATCGAAAAAATCGAAATTTCGATAAAAATGAATTGCTGTGCGTTAGTTTCGTTAAAACTCAAAAACGGCTTGACCGATGTCAATAAGTTTTTTTTGTTTTGTTCGCTATGATACAGGGCAGGTTTGAAAAAAAAGATAAGTCGGGAAATCCCAAAGGAAAAGCCGGAAAATCAAAAAAATCTAAATTCCGATAAAAATGAATTGCTGTGCGTTAGTTTCGCTAAAACTAAAAAACGGCTTGACCGATGTCGATAAGTTTTTTTTGTTTTGTTCGCTATGATACAGGGCAGTTTTGAAAAAAAAGATAAGTTGGGAAATCCCAAAGAAAAAGCCGGAAAATCAAAAAAAATCGAAATTTCGATAAAAATGAATTGCTGTGTGTTAGTTTCGCTAAAACTCAAAAACGGCTTGACCGATGGTGATAAATTTTTTTTGTTTTGTTCGCTATGATACAGGGCAGTTTTGAAAAAAAAGATAAGTTGGGAAATCCCAAAGGAAAAGCCGGAAAATCGAAAAAATCGAAATTCCGATAAAAATGAATTGCTGTGCGTTAGTTTCGCTAAAACTCAAAAACGGCTTGACCGATGACGATAAGTTTTTTTTGTTTTGTTCGCTATGATACAGGGCAGGTTTGAAAAAAAAGATAAGTCGGGAGATCCCAAAGGAAAAGCCGGAAAATCAAAAAAATCGAAATTCCGATAAAAATGAATTGCTGTGCGTTAGTTTCGCTAAAACTCAAAAACGGCTTGACCGATGTCGATAAGTTTTTTTTGTTTTGTTCGCTATGATACAGGGCAGGTTCGAAAAAAAAGATGAGTCGGGAAATCCCAAAGGAAAAGCCGGAAAATCAAAAAAATCGAAATTCCGATAAAAATGAATTGCTGTGCGTTAGTTTCGCTAAAACTCAAAAATGTCTTGACCGATGTTGATAAGTTTTTTATGTTTTGTTCGCTATGATACAGGGCAGGTTTGAAAAGAAAGATAAGTCGGGAAATCCCAAAGAAAAAGCGGAAAATCAAAAAAATCGAAATTTCGAGAAAAATGAATTGCTGTGCGTTAGGTTCGTTCAAACTCAAAAACGGCTTGACCGATGTCGATAAGTTTTTTTTGTTTTGTTCGCTATGATACAGGGCAGGTTTAAAAAAAAGATAAGTCGGGAAATCCCAAAGGAAAAGCCGGAAAATCGAAAAAATCGAAATTCCGATAAAAATGAATTGCTGTGCGTTAGTTTCGCTAAAACTCAAAAACGGCTTGACCGATGTCGATAAGTTTTTTTTGTTTTGTTCGCTACGATTCAGGGCAGTTTTGAAAAAAAAGATAAGTCAGGAAATCCCAAAGGAAAAGCCGGAAAATCAAAAAAATCGAAATTTCGATAAAAATGAATTGCTGTGCGTTAGTTTCGTTAAAATTCAAAAACGGCTTGACCGATGTCGATAAGTTTTTTTTTGTTTTGTTCGCTATGATACAGGGCAGGTTTGAAAAAAAAGATAAGTCGGGAAATCCCAAAGGAAAAGCCGGAAAATCAAAAAAATCGAAATTCCGATAAAAATGAATTGCTGTGCGTTAGTTTCGTTAAAACTCAAAAACGGCTTGACCGATGTCGATAAGTTTTTTTTGTTTTGTTCGCTATGATACAGGGCAGTTTTGAAAAAAAAGATAAGTTGGGAAATCCCAAAGAAAAAGCCGGAAAATCAAAAAAAATCGAAATTTCGATAAAAATGAATTGCTGTGTGTTAGTTTCGCTAAAACTCAAAAACGGCTTGACCGATGGTGATAAATTTTTTTTGTTTTGTTCGCTATGATACAGGGCAGTTTTGAAAAAAAAGATAAGTTGGGAAATCCCAAAGGAAAAGCCGGAAAATCGAAAAAATCGAAATTCCGATAAAAATGAATTGCTGTGCGTTAGTTTCGCTAAAACTCAAAAACGGCTTGACCGATGACGATAAGTTTTTTTTGTTTTGTTCGCTATGATACAGGGCAGGTTTGAAAAAAAAGATAAGTCGGGAGATCCCAAAGGAAAAGCCGGAAAATCAAAAAAATCGAAATTCCGATAAAAATGAATTGCTGTGCGTTAGTTTCGCTAAAACTCAAAAACGGCTTGACCGATGTCGATAAGTTTTTTTTGTTTTGTTCGCTATGATACAGGGCAGGTTCGAAAAAAAAGATAAGTCGGGAAATCCCAAAGGAAAAGCCGGAAAATCAAAAAAATCGAAATTCCGATAAAAATGAATTGCTGTGCGTTAGTTTCGCTAAAACTCAAAAACGGCTTGACCGATGTTGATAAGTTTTTTTTGTTTTGTTCGCTATGATATAGGGCAGGTTTGAAAAGAAAGATAAGTCGGGAAATCCCAAAGAAAAAGCCGAAAAATCAAAAAAATCGAAATTTCGAGAAAAATGAATTGCTGTGCGTTAGTTTCGTTCAAACTCAAAAACGGCTTGACCGATGTCGATAAGTTTTTTTTGTTTTGTTCGCTATGATACAGGGCAGGTTTGAAAAAAAGATAAGTCGGGAAATCCCAAAGGAAAAGCCGGAAAATCGAAAAAATCGAAATTTCGATAAAAATGAATTGCTGTGCGTTAGTTTCGCTAAAACTCAAAAACGGCTTGACCGATGTCGATAAGTTTTGTTTGTTTTATTCGCTATGATACAGGGCAGGTTTGAAAAAAAAGATAAGTCGGGAAATCCCAAAGGAAAATCGGGAAAATCAAAAAAATCGAAATTCCGATAAAAATGAATTGCTGTGCGTTAGTTTCGCTAAAACTAAAAAACGGCTTGACCGATGTCGATAAGTTTTTTTTGTTTTGTTCGCTATGATACAGGGCAGTTTTGAAAAAAAAGATAAGTTGGGAAATCCCAAAGAAAAAGCCGGAAAATCAAAAAAAATCGAAATTTCGATAAAAATGAATTGCTGTGTGTTAGTTTCGCTAAAACTCAAAAACGGCTTGACCGATGGTGATAAATTTTTTTTGTTTTGTTCGCTATGATACAGGGCAGTTTTGAAAAAAAAGATAAGTTGGGAAATCCCAAAGAAAAAGCCGGAAAATCGAAAAAATCGAAATTCCGATAAAAATGAATTGCTGTGCGTTATTTTCGCTAAAACTCAAAAACGGCTTGACCGATGACGATAAGTTTTTTTTGTTTTGTTCGCTACGATACAGGGCAGGTTTGAAAAAAAAGATAAGTCGGGAGATCCCAAAGGAAAAGCCGGAAAATCAAAAAAATCGAAATTCCGATAAAAATGAATTGCTGTGCGTTAGTTTCGCTAAAACTCAAAAACGGCTTGACCGATGTCGATAAGTTTTTTTTGTTTTGTTCGCTATGATACAGGGCAGGTTTGAAAAAAAAGATAAGTCGGGAAATCCCAAAGGAAAAGCCGGAAAATCAAAAAAATCGAAATTCCGATAAAAATGAATTGCTGTGCGTTAGTTTCGCTAAAACTCAAAAATGTCTTGACCGATGTTGATAAGTTTTTTATGTTTTGTTCGCTATGATACAGGGCAGGTTTGAAAAGAAAGATAAGTCGGGAAATCCCAAAGAAAAAGCCGGAAAATCAAAAAAATCGAAATTTCGAGAAAAATGAATTGCTGTGCGTTAGTTTCGTTCAAACTCAAAAACGGCTTGACCGATGTCGATAAGTTTTTTTTGTTTTGTTCGCTATGATACAGGGCAGGTTTGAAAAAAATATAAGTCGGGAAATCCCAAAGGAAAAGCCGGAAAATCGAAAAAATCGAAATTCCGATAAAAATGAATTGCTGTGCGTTAGTTTCGCTAAAACTCAAAAACGGCTTTACCGATGTCGATAATTTTTTTTCTTTTGTTCGCAATGATACAGGGTAGGTTTGAAAAAAAAGATAAGTCGGGAAATCCCAAAGGAAAAGCCGGAAAATCAAAAAAATCGAAATTCCGATAAAAATGAATTGCTGTGCGTTAGTTTCGTTAAAACTCAAAAACGGCTTGACCGATGTCGATAAGTTTTTTTTGTTTTGTTCGCTATGATACAGGGCAGTTTTGAAAAAAAAGATAAGTTGGGAAATCCCAAAGAAAAAGCCGGAAAATCAAAAAAAATCGAAATTTCGATAAAAATGAATTGCTGTGTGTTAGTTTCGCTAAAACTCAAAAACGGCTTGACCGATGGTGATAAATTTTTTTTGTTTTGTTCGCTATGATACAGGGCAGTTTTGAAAAAAAAGATAAGTTGGGAAATCCCAAAGGAAAAGCCGGAAAATCGAAAAAATCGAAATTCCGATAAAAATGAATTGCTGTGCGTTAGTTTCGCTAAAACTCAAAAACGGCTTGACCGATGACGATAAGTTTTTTTTGTTTTGTTCGCTATGATACAGGGCAGGTTTGAAAAAAAAGATAAGTCGGGAGATCCCAAAGGAAAAGCCGGAAAATCAAAAAAATCGAAATTCCGATAAAAATGAATTGCTGTGCGTTAGTTTCGCTAAAACTCAAAAACGGCTTGACCGATGTCGATAAGTTTTTTTTGTTTTGTTCGCTATGATACAGGGCAGGTTCGAAAAAAAAGATAAGTCGGGAAATCCCAAAGGAAAAGCCGGAAAATCAAAAAAATCGAAATTCCGATAAAAATGAATTGCTGTGCGTTAGTTTCGCTAAAACTCAAAAACGGCTTGACCGATGTTGATAAGTTTTTTTTGTTTTGTTCGCTATGATATAGGGCAGGTTTGAAAAGAAAGATAAGTCGGGAAATCCCAAAGAAAAAGCCGAAAAATCAAAAAAATCGAAATTTCGAGAAAAATGAATTGCTGTGCGTTAGTTTCGTTCAAACTCAAAAACGGCTTGACCGATGTCGATAAGTTTTTTTTGTTTTGTTCGCTATGATACAGGGCAGGTTTGAAAAAAAGATAAGTCGGGAAATCCCAAAGGAAAAGCCGGAAAATCGAAAAAATCGAAATTTCGATAAAAATGAATTGCTGTGCGTTAGTTTCGCTAAAACTCAAAAACGGCTTGACCGATGTCGATAAGTTTTTTGTGTTTTATTCGCTATGATACAGGGCAGGTTTGAAAAAAAAGATAAGTCGGGAAATCCCAAAGGAAAAGCCGGAAAATCGAAAAAATCGAAATTCCGATAAAAATGAATTGCTGTGCGTTAGTTTCGCTTAAACTCAAAAACGGCTTGACCGATGTCGATAAGTTTTTTCGTTTTGTTTGCTATGATACAGGGCAGTTTTGAAAAAAAAGATAAGTCGGGAAATCCCAAAGGAAAATCGGGAAAATCAAAAACATCGAAATTACGATAAAAATGAATTGCTGTGCGTTAGTTTCGCTAAAACTCAAAAACGGCTTGACCGATGTCGATAAGTTTTTTTGTATTGTTCGCCATGATACAGGGCAGTTTTGAAAAAAAAGATAAGTCGGGAAATCCCAAAGGAAAAGCCGGAAAATCGAAAAAATCGAAATTTCGATAAAAATGAATTGCTGTGCGTTAGTTTCGCTAAAACTCAAAAACGGCTTGACCGATGTCGATAGGTTTTTTTTTGTTTTGTTCGCTATGATACAGGGTAGGTTTGAAAAAAAAGATAAGTCGGGAAATCAAAAAGGAAAAGCCGGAAAATCGAAAAAATCGAAGTTCTGATAAAAATGAATTGCTGTGCGTTAGTTTCGTTAAAACTCAAAAACGGCTTGACCGATGTCGATAATTTTTTTTCTTTTGTTCGCAATGATATAGGGTAGGTTTGAAAAAAAAGATAAGTCGGGAAATCCCAAAGGAAAATCCGGAAAATCAAAAAAATCGAAATTCCGATAAAAATGAATTGCTGTGCGTTAGTTTCGCTAAAACTAAAAAACGGCTTGACCGATGTCGATAAGTTTTTTTTGTTTTGTTCGCTATGATACAGGGCAGTTTTGAAAAAAAAGATAAGTTGGGAAATCCCAAAGAAAAAGCCGGAAAATCAAAAAAAATCGAAATTTCGATAAAAATGAATTGCTGTGTGTTAGTTTCGCTAAAACTCAAAAACGGCTTGACCGATGGTGATAAATTTTTTTTGTTTTGTTCGCTATGATACAGGGCAGTTTTGAAAAAAAAGATAAGTTGGGAAATCCCAAAGGAAAAGCCGGAAAATCGAAAAAATCGAAATTCCGATAAAAATGAATTGCTGTGCGTTAGTTTCGCTAAAACTCAAAAACGGCTTGACCGATGACGATAAGTTTTTTTTGTTTTGTTCGCTATGATACAGGGCAGGTTTGAAAAAAAAGATAAGTCGGGAGATCCCAAAGGAAAAGCCGGAAAATCAAAAAAATCGAAATTCCGATAAAAATGAATTGCTGTGCGTTAGTTTCGCTAAAACTCAAAAACGGCTTGACCGATGTCGATAAGTTTTTTTTGTTTTGTTCGCTATGATACAGGGCAGGTTTGAAAAAAAAGATAAGTCGGGAAATCCCAAAGGAAAAGCCGGAAAATCAAAAAAATCGAAATTCCGATAAAAATGAATTGCTGTGCGTTAGTTTCGCTAAAACTCAAAAATGTCTTGACCGATGTTGATAAGTTTTTTATGTTTTGTTCGCTATGATACAGGGCAGGTTTGAAAAGAAAGATAAGTCGGGAAATCCCAAAGAAAAAGCCGGAAAATCAAAAAAATCGAAATTTCGAGAAAAATGAATTGCTGTGCGTTAGTTTCGTTCAAACTCAAAAACGGCTTGACCGATGTCGATAAGTTTTTTTTGTTTTGTTCGCTATGATACAGGGCAGGTTTGAAAAAAATATAAGTCGGGAAATCCCAAAGGAAAAGCCGGAAAATCGAAAAAATCGAAATTCCGATAAAAATGAATTGCTGTGCGTTAGTTTCGCTAAAACTCAAAAACGGCTTTACCGATGTCGATAATTTTTTTTCTTTTGTTCGCAATGATACAGGGTAGGTTTGAAAAAAAAGATAAGTCGGGAAATCCCAAAGGAAAAGCCGGAAAATCAAAAAAATCGAAATTCCGATAAAAATGAATTGCTGTGCGTTAGTTTCGTTAAAACTCAAAAACGGCTTGACCGATGTCGATAAGTTTTTTTTGTTTTGTTCGCTATGATACAGGGCAGTTTTGAAAAAAAAGATAAGTTGGGAAATCCCAAAGAAAAAGCCGGAAAATCAAAAAAAATCGAAATTTCGATAAAAATGAATTGCTGTGTGTTAGTTTCGCTAAAACTCAAAAACGGCTTGACCGATGGTGATAAATTTTTTTTGTTTTGTTCGCTATGATACAGGGCAGTTTTGAAAAAAAAGATAAGTTGGGAAATCCCAAAGGAAAAGCCGGAAAATCGAAAAAATCGAAATTCCGATAAAAATGAATTGCAGTGCGTTAGTTTCGCTAAAACTCAAAAACGGCTTGACCGATGACGATAAGTTTTTTTTGTTTTGTTCGCTATGATACAGGGCAGGTTTGAAAAAAAAGATAAGTCGGGAGATCCCAAAGGAAAAGCCGGAAAATCAAAAAAATCGAAATTCCGATAAAAATGAATTGCTGTGCGTTAGTTTCGCTAAAACTCAAAAACGGCTTGACCGATGTCGATAAGTTTTTTTTTTTTGTTCGCTATGATACAGGGCAGGTTTGAAAAAAAAGATAAGTCGGGAAATCCCAAAGGAAAAGCCGGAAAATCAAAAAAATCGAAATTCCGATAAAAATGAATTGCTGTGCGTTAGTTTCGCTAAAACTCAAAAACGGCTTGACCGATGTTGATAAGTTTTTTTTGTTTTGTTCGCTATGATACAGGGCAGGTTTGAAAAGAAAGATAAGTCGGGAAATCCCAAAGAAAAAGCCGGAAAATCAAAAAAATCGAAATTTCGAGAAAAATGAATTGCTGTGCGTTAGTTTCGTTCAAACTCAAAAACGGCTTGACCGATGTCGATAAGTTTTTTTTGTTTTGTTCGCTATGATACAGGGCAGGTTTGAAAAAAAGATAAGTCGGGAAATCCCAAAGGAAAAGCCGGAAAATCGAAAAAATCGAAATTTCGATAAAAATGAATTGCTGTGCGTTAGTTTCGCTAAAACTCAAAAACGGCTTGACCGATGTCGATAAGTTTTTTTTGTTTTATTCGCTATGATACAGGGCAGGTTTGAAAAAAAAGATAAATCGGGAAATCCCAAAGGAAAAGCCGGAAAATCGAAAAAATCGAAATTCCGATAAAAATGAATTGCTGTGCGTTAGTTTCGCTTAAACTCAAAAACGGCTTGACCGATGTCGATAAGTTTTTTTGTTTTGTTTGCTATGATACAGGGCAGTTTTGAAAAAAAAGATAAGTCGGGAAATCCCAAAGGAAAATCGGGAAAATCAAAAACATCGAAATTACGATAAAAATGAATTGCTGTGCGTTAGTTTCGCTAAAACTCAAAAACGGCTTGACCGATGTCGATAAGTTTTTTTGTATTGTTCGCCATGATACAGGGCAGTTTTGAAAAAAAAGATAAGTCGGGAAATCCCAAAGGAAAAGCCGGAAAATCGAAAAAATCGAAATTTCGATAAAAATGAATTGCTGTGCGTTAGTTTCGCTAAAACTCAAAAACTAAATTTAGCGAAACTAACACACAGCAATTCATTTTTATCGAAATTTCGATTTTTTTTGATTTTCCGGCTTTTTCTTTGGGATTTCCCAACTTATCTTTTTTTTCAAAACTGCCCTGTATCATAGCGAACAAAACAAAAAAAACTTATCGACATCGGTCAAGCCGTTTTTAAGTTTTAACGAAACTAACGCACAGCAATTCATTTTTATCGGAATTTCGATTTTTTTGATTTTCCGGCTTTTCCTTTGGGATTTCCCGACTTATCTTTTTTTTCAAACCTACCCTGTATCATTGCGAACAAAAGAAAAAAAATTATCGACATCGGTAAAGCCGTTTTTGAGTTTTAGCGAAACTAACGCACAGCAATTCATTTTTATCGGAATTTCGATTTTTTCGATTTTCCGGCTTTTCCTTTGGGATTTCCCGACTTATCTTTTTTTCAAACCTGCCCTGTATCATAGCGAACAAAACAAAAAAAACTTATCGACATCGGTCAAGCCGTTTTTGAGTTTGAACGAAACTAACGCACAGCAATTCATTTTTCTCGAAATTTCGATTTTTTTGATTTTCCGGCTTTTTCTTTGGGATTTCCCGACTTATCTTTCTTTTCAAACCTGCCCTGTATCATAGCGAACAAAACATAAAAAACTTATCAACATCGGTCAAGACATTTTTGAGTTTTAGCGAAACTAACGCACAGCAATTCATTTTTATCGGAATTTCGATTTTTTTGATTTTCCGGCTTTTCCTTTGGGATTTCCCGACTTATCTTTTTTTTCAAACCTGCCCTGTATCATAGCGAACAAAACAAAAAAAACTTATCGACATCGGTCAAGCCGTTTTTGAGTTTTAGCGAAACTAACGCACAGCAATTCATTTTTATCGGAATTTCGATTTTTTTGATTTTCCGGCTTTTCCTTTGGGATCTCCCGACTTATCTTTTTTTTCAAACCTGCCCTGTATCATAGCGAACAAAACAAAAAAAACTTATCGTCATCGGTCAAGCCGTTTTTGAGTTTTAGCGAAACTAACGCACAGCAATTCATTTTTATCGGAATTTCGATTTTTTCGATTTTCCGGCTTTTCCTTTGGGATTTCCCAACTTATCTTTTTTTTCAAAACTGCCCTGTATCATAGCGAACAAAACAAAAAAAATTTATCACCATCGGTCAAGCCGTTTTTGAGTTTTAGCGAAACTAACACACAGCAATTCATTTTTATCGAAATTTCGATTTTTTTTGATTTTCCGGCTTTTTCTTTGGGATTTCCCAACTTATCTTTTTTTTCAAAACTGCCCTGTATCATAGCGAACAAAACAAAAAAAACTTATCGACATCGGTCAAGCCGTTTTTTAGTTTTAGCGAAACTAACGCACAGCAATTCATTTTTATCGGAATTTCGATTTTTTTGATTTTCCGGATTTTCCTTTGGGATTTCCCGACTTATCTTTTTTTTCAAACCTACCCTATATCATTGCGAACAAAAGAAAAAAAATTATCGACATCGGTCAAGCCGTTTTTGAGTTTTAACGAAACTAACGCACAGCAATTCATTTTTATCAGAACTTCGATTTTTTCGATTTTCCGGCTTTTCCTTTTTGATTTCCCGACTTATCTTTTTTTTCAAACCTACCCTGTATCATAGCGAACAAAACAAAAAAAAACCTATCGACATCGGTCAAGCCGTTTTTGAGTTTTAGCGAAACTAACGCACAGCAATTCATTTTTATCGAAATTTCGATTTTTTCGATTTTCCAGCTTTTCCTTTGGGATTTCCCGACTTATCTTTTTTTTCAAAACTGCCCTGTATCATGGCGAACAATACAAAAAAACTTATCGACATCGGTCAAGCCGTTTTTGAGTTTTAGCGAAACTAACGCACAGCAATTCATTTTTATCGTAATTTCGATGTTTTTGATTTTCCCGATTTTCCTTTAGGATTTCCCGACTTATCTTTTTTTTCAAAACTGCCCTGTATCATAGCAAACAAAACAAAAAAACTTATCGACATCGGTCAAGCCGTTTTTGAGTTTAAGCGAAACTAACGCACAGCAATTCATTTTTATCGGAATTTCGATTTTTTCGATTTTCCGGCTTTTCCTTTGGGATTTCCCGACTTATCTTTTTTTTCAAACCTGCCCTGTATCATAGCGAATAAAACAAAAAAAACTTATCGACATCGGTCAAGCCGTTTTTGAGTTTTAGCGAAACTAACGCAGAGCAATTCATTTTTATCGAAATTTCGATTTTTTCGATTTTCCGGCTTTTCCTTTGGGATTTCCCGACTTATCTTTTTTTCCAACCTGCCCTGTATCATAGCGAACAAAACAAAAAAAACTTATAGACATCGGTCAAGCCGTTTTTGAGTTTGAACGAAACTAACGCACAGCAATTCATTTTTCTCGAAATTTCGATTTTTTTGATTTTCCGGCTTTTTCTTTGGGATTTCCCGACTTATCTTTCTTTTCAAACCTGTCCTATATCATAGCGAACAAAACAAAAAAAACTTATCAACATCGGTCAAGCCGTTTTTGAGTTTTAGCGAAA
This sequence comes from Neoitamus cyanurus, assembly GCA_947538895.1. NCBI lineage: Eukaryota > Metazoa > Arthropoda > Insecta > Diptera > Asilidae > Neoitamus > Neoitamus cyanurus. Next base: position 5,760,749 of record OX384547.1, read on the forward strand.
CTAACGCACAGCAATTCATTTTTATCGGAATTTCGATTTTTTTGATTTTCCGGCTTTTCCTTTGGGATTTCCCGACTTATCTTTTTTTTCAAACCTGCCCTGTATCATAGCGAACAAAACAAAAAAAACTTATCGACATCGGTCAAGCCGTTTTTGAGTTTTAGCGAAACTAACGCACAGCAATTCATTTTTATCGGAATTTCGATTTTTTTGATTTTCCGGCTTTTCCTTTGGGATCTCCCGACTTATCTTTTTTTTCAAACCTGCCCTGTATCATAGCGAACAAAACAAAAAAAACTTATCGTCATCGGTCAAGCCGTTTTTGAGTTTTAGCGAAACTAACGCACAGCAATTCATTTTTATCGGAATTTCGATTTTTTCGATTTTCCGGCTTTTCCTTTGGGATTTCCCAACTTATCTTTTTTTTCAAAACTGCCCTGTATCATAGCGAACAAAACAAAAAAAATTTATCACCATCGGTCAAGCCGTTTTTGAGTTTTAGCGAAACTAACACACAGCAATTCATTTTTATCGAAATTTCGATTTTTTTTGATTTTCCGGCTTTTTCTTTGGGATTTCCCAACTTATCTTTTTTTTCAAAACTGCCCTGTATCATAGCGAACAAAACAAAAAAAACTTATCGACATCGGTCAAGCCGTTTTTGAGTTTTAACGAAACTAACGCACAGCAATTCATTTTTATCGGAATTTCGATTTTTTTGATTTTCCGGCTTTTCCTTTGGGATTTCCCGACTTATCTTTTTTTTCAAACCTACCCTGTATCATTGCGAACAAAAGAAAAAAAATTATCGACATCGGTAAAGCCGTTTTTGAGTTTTAGCGAAACTAACGCACAGCAATTCATTTTTATCGGAATTTCGATTTTTTCGATTTTCCGGCTTTTCCTTTGGGATTTCCCGACTTATCTTTTTTTCAAACCTGCCCTGTATCATAGCGAACAAAACAAAAAAAACTTATCGACATCGGTCAAGCCGTTTTTGAGTTTGAACGAAACTAACGCACAGCAATTCATTTTTCTCGAAATTTCGATTTTTTTGATTTTCCGGCTTTTTCTTTGGGATTTCCCGACTTATCTTTCTTTTCAAACCTGCCCTGTATCATAGCGAACAAAACATAAAAAACTTATCAACATCGGTCAAGACATTTTTGAGTTTTAGCGAAACTAACGCACAGCAATTCATTTTTATCGGAATTTCGATTTTTTTGATTTTCTAGCTTTTCCTTTGGGATTTCCCGACTTATCTTTTTTTTCGAACCTGCCCTGTATCATAGCGAACAAAACAAAAAAAACTTATCGACATCGGTGAAGCCGTTTTTGAGTTTTAGCGAAACTAACGCACAGCAATTCATTTTTATCGGAATTTCGATTTTTTTGATTTTCCGGCTTTTCCTTTGGGATCTCCCGACTTATCTTTTTTTTCAAACCTGCCCTGTATCATAGCGAACAAAACAAAAAAAACTTATCGTCATCGGTCAAGCCGTTTTTGAGTTTTAGCGAAACTAACGCACAGCAATTCATTTTTATCGGAATTTCGATTTTTTCGATTTTCCGGCTTTTCCTTTGGGATTTCCCAACTTATCTTTTTTTTCAAAACTGTTCTGTATCATAGCGAACAAAACAAAAAAAATTTATCACCATCGGTCAAGCCGTTTTTGAGTTTTAGCGAAACTAACACACAGCAATTCATTTTTATCGAAATTTCGATTTTTTTTGATTTTCCGGCTTTTTCTTTGGGATTTCCCAACTTATCTTTTTTTTCAAAACTGCCCTGTATCATAGCGAACAAAACAAAAAAAACTTATCGACATCGGTCAAGCCGTTTTTTAGTTTTAGCGAAACTAACGCACAGCAATTCATTTTTATCGGAATTTAGATTTTTTTGATTTTCCGGCTTTTCCTTTGGGATTTCCCGACTTATCTTTTTTTTCAAACCTGCCCTGTATCATAGCGAACAAAACAAAAAAAACTTATTGACATCGGTCAAGCCGTTTTTGAGTTTTAACGAAACTAACGCACAGCAATTCATTTTTATCGAAATTTCGATTTTTTCGATTTTCCGGCTTTTCCTTTGGGGTTTCCCGACTTATCTTTTTTTCAAACCTGCCCTGTATCATAGCGAACAAAACAAAAAAAACTTATCGACATCGGTCAAGCCGTTTTTGAGTTTTAACGAAACTAACGCACAGCAATTCATTTTTATCGAAATTTCGATTTTTTCGATTTTCCGGCTTTTCCTTTTGGATTTCCCGACTTATCTTTTTTTTCAAAACTGCCCTGTATCATAGCGAACAAAACAAAAAAAAACTTATCACCATCGGTCAAGCCGTTTTTGAGTTTTAGCGAAACTAACGCACAGCAATTCATTTTTATCGAAATTTCGATTTTTTCGATTTTCCGACTTATCTTTTTTTTCAAAACTGCCCTGTATCATAGCGAACAAAACAAAAAAAACTTATCGACATCGGTCAAGCCGTTTTTGAGTTTTAGCGAAACTAACACACAGCAATTCATTTTTATCGGAATTTCGATTTTTTTGATTTTCCGGCTTTTGCTTTGGGATTTTCCGACTTATCTTTTTTTTCAAAACTGCCCTGTATCATAGCAAACAAAACAAAAAAAAACTTATCGACATCGGTCAAGCCGTTTTTGAGTTTTAACGAAACTAACGCACAGCAAATCATTTTTATCGAAATTTCGATTTTTTCGATTTTCCGGCTTTTGTTTTGGGATTTCCCGACTTATCTTTTTTTTCAAAACTGCCCTGTATCATAGCGAACAAAACAAAAAAAACTTATCGACATCGGTCAAGCCGTTTTTGAGTTTTAGCGAAACTAACGCACAGCAATTCATTTTTATCGTAATTTCGATTTTTTTGATTTTCCGGATTTTCCTTTGGGATTTCCCGACTTATCTTTTTTTTTCAAACCTACCCTATATCATTGCGAACAAAAGAAAAAAAATTATCGACATCGGTCAAGCCGTTTTTGAGTTTTAACGAAACTAACGCACAGCAATTCATTTTTATCAGAACTTCGATTTTTTCGATTTTCCGGCTTTTCCTTTTGGATTTCCCGACTTATCTTTTTTTTCAAACCTACCCTGTATCATAGCGAACAAAACAAAAAAAAACCTATCGACATCGGTCAAGCCGTTTTTGAGTTTTAGCGAAACTAACGCACAGCAATTCATTTTTATCGAAATTTCGATTTTTTCGATTTTCCGGCTTTTTCTTTGGGATTTCCCGACTTATCTTTTTTTTCAAAACTGCCCTGTATCATGGCGAACAATACAAAAAAACTTATCGACATCGGTCAAGCCGTTTTTGAGTTTTAGCGAAACTAACGCACAGCAATTCATTTTTATCGTAATTTCGATGTTTTTGATTTTCCGGCTTTTCCTTTGGGATTTCCCGACTTATCTTTTTTTTCAAAACTGCCCTGTATCATAGCAAACAAAACAAAAAAACTTATCGACATCGGTCAAGCCGTTTTTGAGTTTAAGCGAAACTAACGCACAGCAATTCATTTTTATCGGAATTTCGATTTTTTTGATTTTCCGGATTTTCCTTTGGGATTTCCCGACTTATCTTTTTTTTCAAACCTGCCCTGTATCATAGCGAATAAAACAAAAAAAACTTATCGACATCGGTCAAGCCGTTTTTGAGTTTTAGCGAAACTAACGCACAGCAATTCATTTTTATCGAAATTTCGATTTTTTCGATTTTCCGGCTTTTCCTTTGGGATTTCCCGACTTATCTTTTTTTCAAACCTGCCCTGTATCATAGCGAACAAAACAAAAAAAACTTATCGACATCGGTCAAGCCGTTTTTGAGTTTGAACGAAACTAACGCACAGCAATTCATTTTTCTCGAAATTTCGATTTTTTTGATTTTCCGGCTTTTTCTTTGGGATTTCCCGACTTATCTTTTTTTTCAAACCTGCCCTGTATCATAGCGAACAAAACAAAAAAACCTTATCGACATCGGTCAAGCCGTTTTTGAGTTTTAGCGAAACTATGCACAGCAATTCATTTTTATCGGAATTTCGATTTTTTTGATTTTCCGGCTTTTCCTTTGGGATTTCCCGACTTATCTTTTTTTTCAAACCTGCCCTGTATCATAGCGAACAAAACAAAAAAAACTTATCGACATCGGTCAAGCCGTTTTTGAGTTTTAGCGAAACTAACGCACAGCAATTCATTTTTATCGGAATTTAGATTTTTTTGATTTTCCGGCTTTTCCTTTGGGATTTCCCGACTTATCTTTTTTTTCAAACCTGCCCTGTATCATAGCGAACAAAACAAAAAAAACTTATCGTCATCGGTCAAGCCGTTTTTGAGTTTTAGCGAAACTAACGCACAGCAATTCATTTTTATCGGAATTTCGATTTTTTCGATTTTCCGGCTTTTCCTTTGGGATTTCCCGACTTATCTTTTTTTTCAAACCTGCCCTGTATCATAGCGAACAAAACAAAAAACAACTTATCGACATCGGTCAAGCCGTTTTTGAGTTTTAGCAAAACTAACGCACAGCAATTCATTTTTATCGAAATTTCGATTTTTTCGATTTTCCGGCTTTTCCTTTGGGATTTCCCGACTTATCTTTTTTTTCAAAACTGCCCTGTATCATAGCGAACAAAACAAAAAAAATTTATCACCATCGGTCAAGCCGTTTTTGAGTTTTAGCGAAACTAACACACAGCAATTCATTTTTATCGAAATTTCGATTTTTTTGATTTTCCGGCTTTTCCTTTGGGATTTCCCAACTTATCTTTTTTTTCAAAACTGCCCTGTATCATAGCGAACAAAACAAAAAAAACTTATCGACATCGGTCAAGCCGTTTTTGAGTTTTAACGAAACTAACGCACAGCAATTCATTTTTATCGGAATTTCGATTTTTTTGATTTTCCGGCTTTTCCTTTGGGATTTCCCGACTTATCTTTTTTTTCAAACCTACCCTGTATCATTGCGAACAAAAGAAAAAAAATTATCGGCATCGGTAAAGCCGTTTTTGAGTTTTAGCGAAACTAACGCACAGCAATTCATTTTTATCGGAATTTCGATTTTTTTGATTTTCCGGCTTTTCCTTTGGCATTTCCCGACTTTTATTTTTTTTCGAACATACCATGTATTATAGCGAACAAAACAAAAAACTTATCGACATCGGTCAAGCCGTTTTTTAGTTTTAGCGAAACTAACGCACAGCAATTCATTTTTATCGGAATTTCGATTTTTTCGATTTTCCGGCTTTTCCTTTGGGATTTTCCGACTTATCTTTTTTTCAAACCTGCCCTGTATCATAGCGAACAAAACAAAAAAAATTTATCACCATCGGTCAAGCCGTTTTTGAGTTTTAGCGAAACTAACACACAGCAATTCATTTTTATCGGAATTTCGATTTTTTTGATTTTCCGGCTTTTCCTTTGGGATTTCCCGACTTATCTTTTTTTTCAAACCTACCCTGTATCATTGCGAACAAAAGAAAAAAAATTATCGACATCGGTAAAGCCGTTTTTGAGTTTTAGCGAAACTAACGCACAGCAATTCATTTTTATCGGAATTTCGATTTTTTTGATTTTCCGGCTTTTCCTTTGGCATTTCCCGACTTTTATTTTTTTTCGAACATACCATGTATTATAGCGAACAAAACAAAAAACTTATCGACATCGGTCAAGCCGTTTTTGAGTTTTAGCGAAACTAACGCACAGCAATTCATTTTTATCGGAATTTCGATTTTTTCGATTTTCCGGCTTTTCCTTTGGGATTTCCCGACTTATCTTTTTTTTCAAACCTGCCCTGTATCATAGCGAACAAAACAAAAAACAACTTATCGACATCGGTCAAGCCGTTTTTGAGTTTTAGCGAAACTAACGCACAGCAATTCATTTTTATCGAAATTTCGATTTTTTCGATTTTCCGGCTTTTCCTTTGGGATTTCCCGACTTATCTTTTTTTTCAAAACTGCCCTGTATCATAGCGAACAAAACAAAAAAAATTTATCACCATCGGTCAAGCCGTTTTTCAGTTTTAGCGAAACTAACACACAGCAATTCATTTTTATCGAAATTTCGATTTTTTTGATTTTCCGGCTTTTCCTTTGGGATTTCCCAACTTATCTTTTTTTTCAAAACTGCCCTGTATCATAGCGAACAAAACAAAAAAAACTTATCGACATCGGTCAAGCCGTTTTTGAGTTTTAACGAAACTAACGCACAGCAATTCATTTTTATCGGAATTTCGATTTTTTCGATTTTCCGGCTTTTCCTTTGGGATTTTCCGACTTATCTTTTTTTCAAACCTGCCCTGTATCATAGCGAACAAAAAAAAAAAAACTTGTCGACATCGGTCAAGCCGTTTTTGAGTTTAAACGAAACTAACGCACAGCAATTCATTTTTATCGAAATTTCGATTTTTTCGATTTTCCGGCTTTTGTTTTGGGATTTCCCGACTTATCTTTTTTTTCAAAACTGCCCTGTATCATAGCGAACAAAACAGAAAAAACTTATCGACATCGGTCAAGCCGTTTTTGAGTTTTAGCGAAACTAACGCACAGCAATTCATTTTTATCGTAATTTCGATTTTTTTGATTTTCCGGATTTTCCTTTGGGATTTCCCGACTTATCTTTTTTTCAAACCTGCCCTGTATCATAGCGAACAAAAAAAAAAAACTTGTCGACATCGGTCAAGCCGTTTTTGAGTTTAAACGAAACTAACGCACAGCAATTCATTTTTATCGAAATTTCGATTTTTTTGATTTTCCGGCTTTTCCTTTGGGATTTCCCAACTTATCTTTTTTTTCAAAACTGCCGTGTATCATAGCGAACAAAACAAAAAAAACTTATCGACATCGGTCAAGCCGTTTTTGAGTTTAAACGAAACTAACGCACAGCAATTCATTTTTATCGAAATTTCGATTTTTTCGATTTTCCGGCTTTTCCTTTGGGATTTTCCGACTTATCTTTTTTTCAAAACTGCCCTGTATCATAGCGAACAATACAAAAAAACTTATCGACATCGGTCAAGCCGTTTTTGAGTTTTAGCGAAACTAACGCACAGCAATTCATTTTTATCGTAATTTCGATTTTTTTGATTTTCCGGATTTTCCTTTGGGATTTCCCGACTTATCTTTTTTTTCAAACCTACCCTATATCATTGCGAACAAAAGAAAAAAAATTATCGACATCGGTCAAGCCGTCTTTGAGTTTTAACGAAACAAACGCACAGCAATTCATTTTTATCAGAATTTCGATTTTTTCGATTTTCCGGCTTTTCCTTTTGGATTTCCCGACTGATCTTTCTTTTCAAAACTGCCCTGTATCATAGCGAACAATACAAAAACTCTTATCGACATCGGTCAAGCCGTTTTTGAGTTTTAGCGAAACTAACGCACAGCAATTCATTTTTATCGGAATTTCGATGTTTTTGATTTTCCGGCTTTTCCTTTGGGATTTCCCGACTTATCTTTTTTTCAAACCTGCCCTGTATCATAGCGAACAAAACAAAAAAAACTTATCGACATCGGTCAAGCCGTTTTTGAGTTTTAACGAAACTAACGTACAGCAATTCATTTTTATCGAAATTTCGATTTTTTCGATTTTCCGGCTTTTCCTTTGGGATTTCCCGACTTATCTTTTTTTTCAAAACTGCCCTGTATCATAGCGAACAATACAAAAAAACTTATCGACATCGGTCAAGCCGTTTTTGAGTGTTAGCGAAACTAACGCACAGCAATTCATTTTTATCGTCATTTCGATGTTTTTGATTTTCCGGATTTTCCTTTGGGATTTCCCGACTTATCTTTTTTTTCAAAACTGCCCTGTATCATAGCAAACAAAACAAAAAAACTTATCAACATCGGTCAAGCCGTTTTTGAGTTTTAGCGAAACTAACGCACAGCAATTCTTTTTTATCGGAATTTAGATTTTTTTGATTTTCCGGATTTTCCTTTGGGATTTCCCGACTTATCTTTTTTTTCAAACCTACCCTGTATCATTGCGAACAAAAGAAAAAAAATTATCGACATCGGTCAAGCCGTTTCTGAGTTTTAGCGAAACTAACGCACAGCAATTCATTTTTATCGGAATTTCGAATTTTTTGATTTTCCGGCTTTTGTTTTGGGATTTCCCGACATCTTTTTTTTTCAAACCTGCCCTGTATCATAGCGAACAAAACAAAAAAAAACTTATCGACATCGGTCAAGCCGTTTTTGAGTGTTAACGAAACTAACGCACAGCAATTCATTTTTATCGAAATTTCGATTTTTTCGATTTTCCGGCTTTTCCTTTGGGATTTCCCGACTTATCTTTTTTTCAAACCTGCCCTGTATCATAGCGAACAAAACAAAAAAAACTTATCGACATCGGTCAAGCCGTTTTTGAGTTTTAACGAAACTAACGCACAGCAATTCATTTTTATCGAAATTTCGATTTTTTCGATTTTCCGGCTTTTGTTTTGGGATTTCCCGACTTATCTTTTTTTTCAAAACTGCCCTGTATCATAGCGAACAAAACAGAAAAAACTTATCGACATCGGTCAAGCCGTTTTTGAGTTTTAGCGAAACTAACGCACAGCAATTCATTTTTATCGTAATTTCGATTTTTTTGATTTTCCGGATTTTCCTTTGGGATTTCCCGACTTATCTTTTTTTTCGAACCTACCCTGTATCATAGCGAACAAAACAAAAAAAAAACTATCGACATCGGTCAAGCCGTTTTTGAGTTTTAGCGAAACTAACGTACAGCAATTCATTTTTATCGAAATTTCGATTTTTTCGATTTTCTGGCTTTTTCTTTGGGATTTCCCGACTTATCTTTTTTTGAAAACTGCCCTGTATCATAGCGAACAATACAAAAACTCTTATCGACATCGGTCAAGCCGTTTTTGAGTTTTAGCGAAACTAACGCACAGCAATTCATTTTTATCGTAATTTCGATGTTTTTGATTTTCCGGATTTTCCTTTGGGATTTCCCGACTTATCTTTTTTTTCAAAACTGCCCTGTATCATAGCGAACAATACAAAAACTCTTATCGACATCGGTCAAGCCGTTTTTGAGTTTTAGCGAAACTAACGCACAGCAATTCATTTTTATCGTAATTTCGATGTTTTTGATTTTCCGGATTTTGCTTTTGGATTTCCCGACTTATCTTTTTTTTCAAACCTACCCTGTATCATTGCGAATTAAAGAAAAAAACTTATCGACATCGGTCAAGCCGTTTCTGAGTTTTAGCGAAACTAACGCACAGCAATTCATTTTTATCGGAATTTCGAATTTTTTGATTTTCCGGCTTTTCCTTTGGGATTTCCCGACTTATCTTTTTTTCAAACCTGCCCTGTATCATAGCGAACAAAACAAAAAAAACTTATCGACATCGGTCAATCCGTTTTTGAGTTTTAACGAAACTAACGCACAGCAATTCATTTTTATCAAAATTTCGATTTTCCGGCTTTTCCTTTGGGATTTCCCGACTTATCTTTTTTTTCAAAACTGCCCTGTATCATAGCAAACAAAACAAAAAAAAATTATCGACATCGGTCAAGCCGTTTTTGAGTTTTAGCGAAACAAACACACAGCAATTCATTTTTATCGAAATTTCGATTTTTTCGATTTTCCGGCTTTTCCTTTGGGATTTCCCGACTTATCTTTTTTTCAAAACTAACCTGTATCATAGCGAACAAAACAAAAAAAAACTTATCGACATCGGTCAAGCCGTTTTTGAGTTTTAACGAAACTAACGCACAGAAATTCATTTTTATCGGAATTTCGATTTTTTTGATTTTCCGGCTTTTCCTTTGGGATTCCAAACCTGCCCTGTATCATAGCGAACAAAACAAAAAAAACTTATCGACATCGGTCAAGCCGTTTTTGAGTTTTAACGAAACTAACGCACAGCAATTCATTTTTATCGAAATTTCGATTTTTTCGATTTTCCGGCTTTTCCTTTGGGATTTCCCGACTTATCTTTTTTTCAAACCTGCCCTGTATCATATCGAACAAAACAAAAAAAACTTATCGACATCGGTCAAGCCGTTTTTGAGTTTTAACGAAACTAACGCACAGCAATTCATTTTTATCGGAATTTCGATTTTTTCGATTTTCCGGCTTTTCCTTTGGGATTTTCCGACTTATCTTTTTTTCAAACCTGCCCTGTATCATAGCGAACAAAAAAAAAAAAACTTGTCGACATCGGTCAAGCCGTTTTTGAGTTTAAACGAAACTAACGCACAGCAATTCATTTTTATCGAAATTTCGATTTTTTCGATTTTCCGGCTTTTCCTTTGGGATTTTCCGACTTATCTTTTTTTCAAACCTGCCCTGTATCATAGCGAACAAAAAAAAAAAAACTTGTCGACATCGGTCAAGCCGTTTTTGAGTTTAAACGAAACTAACGCACAGCAATTCATTTTTATCGAAATTTCGATTTTTTCGATTTTCCGGCTTTTCCTTTGGGATTTTCCGACTTATCTTTTTTTCAAAACTGCCCTGTATCATAGCGAACAATACAAAAAAACTTATCGACATCGGTCAAGCCGTTTTTGAGTTTTAGCGAAACTAACGCACAGCAATTCATTTTTATCGTAATTTCGATTTTTTTGATTTTCCGGATTTTCCTTTGGGATTTCCCGACTTATCTTTTTTTTCAAACCTACCCTATATCATTGCGAACAAAAGAAAAAAAATTATCGACATCGGTCAAGCCGTCTTTGAGTTTTAACGAAACAAACGCACAGCAATTCATTTTTATCAGAATTTCGATTTTTTCGATTTTCCGGCTTTTCCTTTTGGATTTCCCGACTTATCTTTTTTTTCAAACCTACCCTGTATCATAGCGAACAAAACTAAAAAAAACTATCGAAATCGGTCAAGCCGTTTTTGAGTTTTAGCGAAACTAACGTACAGCAATTCATTTTTATCGAAATTTCGATTTTTTCGATTTTCCGGCTTTTCCTTTAGGATTTCCCGACTTATCTTTCTTTTCAAAACTGCCCTGTATCATAGCGAACAATACAAAAACTCTTATCGACATCGGTCAAGCCGTTTTTGAGTTTTAGCGAAACTAACGCACAGCAATTCATTTTTATCGGAATTTCGATGTTTTTGATTTTCCGGCTTTTCCTTTGGGATTTCCCGACTTATCTTTTTTTCAAACCTGCCCTGTATCATAGCGAACAAAACAGAAAAAACTTATCGACATCGGTCAAGCCGTTTTTGAGTTTTAACGAAACTAACGCACAGCAATTCATTTTTATCGAAATTTCGATTTTTTCGATTTTCCGGCTTTTGTTTTGGGATTTCCCGACTTATCTTTTTTTTCAAAACTGCCCTGTATCATAGCGAACAAAACAGAAAAAACTTATCGACATCGGTCAAGCCGTTTTTGAGTTTTAGCGAAACTAACGCACAGCAATTCATTTTTATCGTAATTTCGATTTTTTTGATTTTCCGGATTTTCCTTTGGGATTTCCCGACTTATCTTTTTTTTCAAACCTACCCTATATAATTGCGAACAAAAGAAAAAAAATTATCGACATCGGTCAAGCCGTCTTTCAGTTTTAACGAAACAAACGCACAGCAATTCATTTTTATCAGAATTTCGATTTTTTCGATTTTCCGGCTTTTCCTTTTGGATTTCCCGACTTATCTTTTTTTTCAAACCTACCCTGTATCATAGCGAACAAAACTAAAAAAAACTATCGAAATCGGTCAAGCCGTTTTTGAGTTTTAGCGAAACTAACGTACAGCAATTCATTTTTATCGAAATTTCGATTTTTTCGATTTTCCGGCTTTTCCTTTAGGATTTCCCGACTTATCTTTCTTTTCAAAACTGCCCTGTATCATAGCGAACAATACAAAAACTCTTATCGACATCGGTCAAGCCGTTTTTGAGTTTTAGCGAAACTAACGCACAGCAATTCATTTTTATCGGAATTTCGATGTTTTTGATTTTCCGGCTTTTCCTTTGGGATTTCCCGACTTATCTTTTTTTCAAACCTGCCCTGTATCATAGCGAACAAAACAAAAAAAACTTATCGACATCGGTCAAGCCGTTTTTGAGTTTTAACGAAACTAACGTACAGCAATTCATTTTTATCGAAATTTCGATTTTTTCGATTTTCCGGCTTTTCCTTTGGGATTTCCCGACTTATCTTTTTTTTCAAAACTGCCCTGTATCATAGCGAACAATACAAAAAAACTTATCGACATCGGTCAAGCCGTTTTTGAGTTTTAGCGAAACTAACGCACAGCAATTCATTTTTATCGTCATTTCGATGTTTTTGATTTTCCGGATTTTCCTTTGGGATTTCCCGACTTATCTTTTTTTTCAAAACTGCCCTGTATCATAGCAAACAAAACAAAAAAACTTATCAACATCGGTCAAGCCGTTTTTGAGTTTTAGCGAAACTAACGCACAGCAATTCTTTTTTATCGGAATTTAGATTTTTTTGATTTTCCGGATTTTCCTTTGGGATTTCCCGACTTATCTTTTTTTTCAAACCTACCCTGTATCATTGCGAACAAAAGAAAAAAAATTATCGACATCGGTCAAGCCGTCTTTGAGTTTTAACGAAACAAACGCACAGCAATTCATTTTTATCAGAATTTCGATTTTTTCGATTTTCCGGCTTTTCCTTTTGGATTTCCCGACTTATCTTTTTTTTCAAACCTACCCTGTATCATAGCGAACAAAACTAAAAAAAACTATCGAAATCGGTCAAGCCGTTTTTGAGTTTTAGCGAAACTAACGTACAGCAATTCATTTTTATCGAAATTTCGATTTTTTCGATTTTCCGGCTTTTCCTTTAGGATTTCCCGACTTATCTTTCTTTTCAAAACTGCCCTGTATCATAGCGAACAATACAAAAACTCTTATCGACATCGGTCAAGCCGTTTTTGAGTTTTAGCGAAACTAACGCACAGCAATTCATTTTTATCGGAATTTCGATGTTTTTGATTTTCCGGCTTTTCCTTTGGGATTTCCCGACTTATCTTTTTTTCAAACCTGCCCTGTATCATAGCGAACAAAACAGAAAAAACTTATCGACATCGGTCAAGCCGTTTTTGAGTTTTAACGAAACTAACGCACAGCAATTCATTTTTATCGAAATTTCGATTTTTTCGATTTTCCGGCTTTTGTTTTGGGATTTCCCGACTTATCTTTTTTTTCAAAACTGCCCTGTATCATAGCGAACAAAACAGAAAAAACTTATCGACATCGGTCAAGCCGTTTTTGAGTTTTAGCGAAACTAACGCACAGCAATTCATTTTTATCGTAATTTCGATTTTTTTGATTTTCCGGATTTTCCTTTGGGATTTCCCGACTTATCTTTTTTTTCAAACCTACCCTATATCATTGCGAACAAAAGAAAAAAAATTATCGACATCGGTCAAGCCGTCTTTGAGTTTTAACGAAACAAACGCACAGCAATTCATTTTTATCAGAATTTCGATTTTTTCGATTTTCCGGCTTTTCCTTTTGGATTTCCCGACTTATCTTTTTTTTCAAACCTACCCTGTATCATAGCGAACAAAACTAAAAAAAACTATCGAAATCGGTCAAGCCGTTTTTGAGTTTTAGCGAAACTAACGTACAGCAATTCATTTTTATCGAAATTTCGATTTTTTCGATTTTCCGGCTTTTCCTTTAGGATTTCCCGACTTATCTTTCTTTTCAAAACTGCCCTGTATCATAGCGAACAATACAAAAACTCTTATCGACATCGGTCAAGCCGTTTTTGAGTTTTAGCGAAACTAACGCACAGCAATTCATTTTTATCGGAATTTCGATGTTTTTGATTTTCCGGCTTTTCCTTTGGGATTTCCCGACTTATCTTTTTTTCGAACCTGCCCTGTATCATAGCGAACAAAACAAAAAAAACTTATCGACATCGGTCAAGCCGTTTTTGAGTTTTAACGAAACTAACGTACAGCAATTCATTTTTATCGAAATTTCGATTTTTTCGATTTTCCGGCTTTTCCTTTGGGATTTCCCGACTTATCTTTTTTTTCAAAACTGCCCTGTATCATAGCGAACAATACAAAAAAACTTATCGACATCGGTCAAGCCGTTTTTGAGTTTTAGCGAAACTAACGCACAGCAATTCATTTTTATCGTCATTTCGATGTTTTTGATTTTCCGGATTTTCCTTTGGGATTTCCCGACTTATCTTTTTTTTCAAAACTGCCCTGTATCATAGCAAACAAAACAAAAAAACTTATCAACATCGGTCAAGCCGTTTTTGAGTTTTAGCGAAACTAACGCACAGCAATTCTTTTTTATCGGAATTTAGATTGTTTTGATTTTCCGGATTTTCCTTTGGGATTTCCCGACTTATCTTTTTTTTCAAACCTACCCTGTATCATTGCGAACAAAAGAAAAAAAATTATCGACATCGGTCAAGCCGTTTCTGAGTTTTAGCGAAACTAACGCACAGCAATTCATTTTTATCGGAATTTCGAATTTTTTGATTTTCCGGCTTTTGTTTTGGGATTTCCCGACATCTTTTTTTTTCAAACCTGCCCTGTATCATAGCGAACAAAACAAAAAAAACTTATCGACATCGGTCAAGCCGTTTTTGAGTTTTAACGAAACTAACGCACAGCAATTCATTTTTATCGAAATTTCGATTTTTTCGATTTTCCGGCTTTTGTTTTGGGATTTCCCGACTTATCTTTTTTTTCAAAACTGCCCTGTATCATAGCGAACAAAACAGAAAAAACTTATCGACATCGGTCAAGCCGTTTTTGAGTTTTAGCGAAACTAACGCACAGCAATTCATTTTTATCGAAATTTCGATTTTTTCGATTTTCCGGATTTTCCTTTGGGATTTCCCGACTTATCTTTTTTTTCGAACCTACCCTGTATCATAGCGAACAAAACAAAAAAAAAACTATCGACATCGGTCAAGCCGTTTTTGAGTTTTAGCGAAACTAACGTACAGCAATTCATTTTTATCGAAATTTCGATTTTTTCGATTTTCTGGCTTTTTCTTTGGGATTTCCCGACTTATCTTTTTTTTCAAAACTGCCCTGTATCATAGCGAACAATACAAAAACTCTTATCGACATCGGTCAAGCCGTTTTTGAGTTTTAGCGAAACTAACGCACAGCAATTCATTTTATCGTAATTTCGATGTTTTTGATTTTCCGGATTTTCCTTTGGGATTTCCCGACTTATCTTTTTTTTCAAAACTGCCCTGTATCATAGCGAACAATACAAAAACTCTTATCGACATCGGTCAAGCCGTTTTTGAGTTTTAGCGAAACTAACGCACAGCAATTCATTTTTATCGTAATTTCGATGTTTTTGATTTTCCGGATTTTGCTTTTGGATTTCCCGACTTATCTTTTTTTTCAAACCTACCCTGTATCATTGCGAATTAAAGAAAAAAAATTATCGACATCGGTCAAGCCGTTTCTGAGTTTTAGCGAAACTAACGCACAGCAATTCATTTTTATCGGAATTTCGAATTTTTTGATTTTCCGGCTTTTGTTTTGGGATTTCCCGACATCTTTTTTTTTCAAACCTGCCCTGTATCATAGCGAACAAAACAAAAAAAAACTTTTCGACATCGGTCAAGCCGTTTTTGAGTTTTAACGAAACTAACGCACAGCAATTCATTTTTATCGAAATTTCGATTTTTTCGATTTTCCGGCTTTTTCTTTGGGATTTCCCGACTTATCTTTTTTTCAAACCTGCCCTGTATCATAGCGAACAAAACAAAAAAAACTTATCGACATCGGTCAATCCGTTTTTGAGTTTTAACGAAACTAACGCACAGCAATTCATTTTTATCAAAATTTCGATTTTACGGCTTTTCCTTTGGGATTTCCCGACTTATCTTTTTTTTCAAAACTGCCCTGTATCATAGCGAACAAAAAAAAAAAAAATTATCGACATCGGTCAAGCCGTTTTTGAGTTTTAGCGAAACAAACACACAGCAATTCATTTTTATCGAAATTTCGATTTTTTCGATTTTCCGGCTTTTCCTTTGGGATTTCCCGACTTATCTTTTTTTTCAAAACTAACCTGTATCATAGCGAACAAAACAAAAAAAAACTTATCGACATCGGTCAAGCCGTTTTTGAGTTTTAACGAAACTAACGCACAGAAATTCATTTTTATCGGAATTTCGATTTTTTTGATTTTCCGGCTTTTCCTTTGGGATTTCCCGACTTATCTTTTTTCCAAACCTGCCCTGTATCATAGCGAACAAAACAAAAAAAACTTATCGACATCGGTCAAGCCGTTTTTGAATTTTAACGAAACTAACGCACAGCAATTCATTTTTATCGAAATTTCGATTTTTTCGATTTTCCGGCTTTTCCTTTGGGATTTCCCGACTTATCTTTTTTTCAAACCTGCCCTGTATCATATCGAACAAAACAAAAAAAACTTATCGACATCGGTCAAGTCGTTTTTGAGTTTTAACGAAACTAACGCACAGCAATTCATTTTTATCGAAATTTCGATTTTTTCGATTTTTCGGCTTTTCCTTTGGGATTTCCCGACTTATCTCATTTTTCCAAACTGCCCTGTATCATAGCGAACAAAACAAAAAAACTTATCGACATCGGTCAAGCCGTTTTTGAGTTTTAGCGAAACTAACGTACAGCAATTCATTTTTATCGAAATTTCGATTTTTTCGATTTTCCGGCTTTTCCTTTGGGATTTCCCGACTTATCTTTTTTTTCAAACCTACCCTGTATCATAGCGAACAAAACTAAAAAAAACTATCGACATCGGTCAAGCCGTTTTTGAGTTTTAGCGAAACTAACGTACAGCAATTCATTTTTATCGAAATTTCGATTTTTTCGATTTTCCGGCTTTTCCTTTGGGATTTCCCGACTTATCTTTCTTTTCAAAACTGCCCTGTATCATAGCGAACAATACAAAAACTCTTATCGACATCGGTCAAGCCGTTTTTGAGTTTTAGCGAAACTAACGCACAGCAATTCATTTTTATCGGAATTTCGATGTTTTTGATTTTCCGGCTTTTCCTTTGGGATTTCCCGACTTATCTTTTTTTCAAACCTGCCCTGTATCATAGCGAACAAAACAAAAAAAACTTATCGACATCGGTCAAGCCGTTTTTGAGTTTTAACGAAACTAACGTACAGCAATTCATTTTTATCGAAATTTCGATTTTTTCGATTTTCCGGCTTTTCCTTTGGGATTTCCCGACTTATCTTTTTTTCCAACCTGCCCTGTATCATAGCGAACAAAACAAAAAAAACTTATCGACATCGGTCAAGCCGTTTTTGAGTTTTAACGAAACTAACGCACAGCAATTCATTTTTATCGAAATTTCGATTTTTTCGATTTTCCGGCTTTTGTTTTGGGATTTCCCGACTTATCTTTTTTTTCAAAACTGCCCTGTATCATAGCGAACAAAACAGAAAAAACTTATCGACATCGGTCAATCCGTTTTTGAGTTTTAGCGAAACTAACGCACAGCAATTCATTTTTATCGTAATTTGGATTTTTTTGATTTTCCGGATTTTCCTTTGGGATTTCCCGACTTATCTTTTTTTTCAAACCTACCCTATATCATTGCGAACAAAAGAAAAAAAATTATCGACATCGGTCAAGCCGTCTTTGAGTTTTAACGAAACAAACGCACAGCAATTCATTTTTATCAGAATTTCGATTTTTTCGATTTTCCGGCTTTTCCTTTTGGATTTCCCGACTTATCTTTTTTTTCAAACCTACCCTGTATCATAGCGAACAAAACTAAAAAAAACTATCGACATCGGTCAAGCCGTTTTTGAGTTTTAGCGAAACTAACGTACAGCAATTCATTTTTATCGAAATTTCGATTTTTTCGATTTTCCGGCTTTTCCTTTGGGATTTCCCGACTTATCTTTCTTTTCAAAACTGCCCTGTATCATAGCGAACAATACAAAAACTCTTATCGACATCGGTCAAGCCGTTTTTGAGTTTTAGCGAAACTAACGCACAGCAATTCATTTTTATCGGAATTTCGATGTTTTTGATTTTCCGGCTTTTCCTTTGGGATTTCCCGACTTATCTTTTTTTCAAACCTGCCCTGTATCATAGCGAACAAAACAAAAAAAACTTATCGACATCGGTCAAGCCGTTTTTGAGTTTTAACGAAACTAACGTACAGCAATTCATTTTTATCGAAATTTCGATTTTTTCGATTTTCCGGCTTTTCCTTTGGGATTTCCCGACTTATCTTTTTTTTCAAAACTGCCCTGTATCATAGCGAACAATACAAAAAAACTTATCGACATCGGTCAAGCCGTTTTTGAGTTTTAGCGAAACTAACGCACAGCAATTCATTTTTATCGTCATTTCGATGTTTTTGATTTTCCGGATTTTCCTTTGGGATTTCCCGACTTATCTTTTTTTTCAAAACTGCCCTGTATCATAGCAAACAAAACAAAAAAACTTATCAACATCGGTCAAGCCGTTTTTGAGTTTTAGCGAAACTAACGCACAGCAATTCATTTTTATCGGAATTTCGATTTTTTTGATTTTCCGGATTTTCCTTTGATATTTCCCGACTTATCTTTTTTTTCAAACCTACCCTGTATCATTGCGAACAAAAGAAAAAAAATTGTCGACATCGGTCAAGCCGTTTCTGAGTTTTAGCGAAACTAACGCACAGCAATTCATTTTTATCGGAATTTCGAATTTTTTGATTTTCCGGCTTTTGTTTTGGGATTTCCCGACATCTTTTTTTTTCAAACCTGCCCTGTATCATAGCGAACAAAACAAAAAAAAACTTATCGACATCGGTCAAGCCGTTTTTGAGTTTTAACGAAACTAACGCACAGCAATTCATTTTTATCGAAATTTCGATTTTTTCGATTTTCCGGCTTTTTCTTTGGGATTTCCCGACTTATCTTTTTTTCCAACCTGCCCTGTATCATAGCGAACAAAACAAAAAAAACTTATCGACATCGGTCAAGCCGTTTTTGAGTTTTAACGAAACTAACGCACAGCAATTCATTTTTATCGAAATTTCGATTTTTTCGATTTTCCGGCTTTTGTTTTGGGATTTCCCGACTTATCTTTTTTTTCAAAACTGCCCTGTATCATAGCGAACAAAACAGAAAAACCTTATCGACATCGGTCAAGCCGTTTTTGAGTTTTAGCGAAACTAACGCACAGCAATTCATTTTTATCGTAATTTCGATTTTTTTGATTTTCCGGATTTTCCTTTGGGATTTCCCGACTTATCTTTTTTTTCGAACCTACCCTGTATCATAGCGAACAAAACAAAAAAAAAACTATCGACATCGGTCAAGCCGTTTTTGAGTTTTAGCGAAACTAACGTACAGCAATTCATTTTTATCGAAATTTCGATTTTTTCGATTTTCTGGCTTTTTCTTTGGGATTTCCCGACTTATCTTTTTTTTCAAAACTGCCCTGTATCATAGCGAACAATACAAAAACTCTTATCGACATCGGTCAAGCCGTTTTTGAGTTTTAGCGAAACTAACGCACAGCAATTCATTTTTATCGTAATTTCGATGTTTTTGATTTTCCGGATTTTCCTTTGGGATTTCCCGACTTATCTTTTTTTTCAAAACTGCCCTGTATCATAGCCATCAAAACAAAAAAACTTATCGACTTCGGTCAAGCCGTTTTTGAGTTTTAGCGAAACTAACGCACAGCAATTCATTTTTATCGGAATTTCGATTTTTTTGATTTTCCGGATTTTGCTTTGGGATTTCCCGACTTATCTTTTTTTTCAAACCTACCCTGTATCATTGCGAATTAAAGAAAAAAAATTATCGACATCGGTCAAGCCGTTTCTGAGTTTTAGCGAAACTAACGCACAGCAATTCATTTTTATCGGAATTTCGAATTTTTTGATTTTCCGGCTTTTGTTTTGGGATTTCCCGACATCTTTTTTTTCAAACCTGCCCTGTATCATAGCGAACAAAACAAAAAAAAACTTATCGACATCGGTCGAGCCGTTTTTGAGTTTTAACGAAACTAACGCACAGCAATTCATTTTTATCGAAATTTCGATTTTTTTCGATTTTCCGGCTTTTCCTTTGGGATTTCCCGACTTATCTTTTTTTCAAACCTGCCCTGTATCATAGCGAACAAAACAAAAAAAACTTATCGACATCGGTCAATCCGTTTTTGAGTTTTAACGAAACTAACGCACAGCAATTCATTTTTATCGTAATTTCGATTTTTTTGATTTTCCGGATTTTCCTTTGGGATTTCCCGACTTATCTTTTTTTTCAAACCTACCCTATATCATTGCGAACAAAAGAAAAAAAATTATCGACATCGGTCAAGCCGTCTTTGAGTTTTAACGAAACAAACGCACAGCAATTCATTTTTATCAGAATTTCGATTTTTTCGATTTTCCGGCTTTTCCTTTTGGATTTCCCGACTTATCTTTTTTTTCAAACCTACCCTGTATCATAGCGAACAAAACTAAAAAAAACTATCGAAATCGGTCAAGCCGTTTTTGAGTTTTAGCGAAACTAACGTACAGCAATTCATTTTTATCGAAATTTCGATTTTTTCGATTTTCCGGCTTTTCCTTTAGGATTTCCCGACTTATCTTTCTTTTCAAAACTGCCCTGTATCATAGCGAACAATACAAAAACTCTTATCGACATCGGTCAAGCCGTTTTTGAGTTTTAGCGAAACTAACGCACAGCAATTCATTTTTATCGGAATTTCGATGTTTTTGATTTTCCGGCTTTTCCTTTGGGATTTCCCGACTTATCTTTTTTTCAAACCTGCCCTGTATCATAGCGAACAAAACAAAAAAAACTTATCGACATCGGTCAAGCCGTTTTTGAGTTTTAACGAAACTAACGTACAGCAATTCATTTTTATCGAAATTTCGATTTTTTCGATTTTCCGGCTTTTCCTTTGGGATTTCCCGACTTATCTTTTTTTTCAAAACTGCCCTGTATCATAGCGAACAATACAAAAAAACTTATCGACATCGGTCAAGCCGTTTTTGAGTTTTAGCGAAACTAACGCACAGCAACTCATTTTTATCGTCATTTCGATGTTTTTGATTTTCCGGATTTTCCTTTGGGATTTCCCGACTTATCTTTTTTTTCAAAACTGCCCTGTATCATAGCAAACAAAACAAAAAAACTTATCAACATCGGTCAAGCCGTTTTTGAGTTTTAGCGAAACTAACGCACAGCAATTCTTTTTTATCGGAATTTAGATTTTTTTGATTTTCCGGATTTTCCTTTGGGATTTCCCGACTTATCTTTTTTTTCAAACCTACCCTGTATCATTGCGAACAAAAGAAAAAAAATTATCGACATCGGTCAAGCCGTTTCTGAGTTTTAGCGAAACTAACGCACAGCAATTCATTTTTATCGGAATTTCGAATTTTTTGATTTTCCGGCTTTTGTTTTGGGATTTCCCGACATCTTTTTTTTTCAAACCTGCCCTGTATCATAGCGAACAAAACAAAAAAAAACTTATCGACATCGGTCAAGCCGTTTTTGAGTTTTAACGAAACTAACGCACAGCAATTCATTTTTATCGAAATTTCGATTTTTTCGATTTTCCGGCTTTTCCTTTGGGATTTCCCGACTTATCTTTTTTTCAAACCTGCCCTGTATCATAGCGAACAAAACAAAAAAAACTTATCGACATCGGTCAAGCCGTTTTTGAGTTTTAACGAAACTAACGCACAGCAATTCATTTTTATCGAAATTTCGATTTTTTCGATTTTCCGGCTTTTGTTTTGGGATTTCCCGACTTATCTTTTTTTTCAAAACTGCCCTGTATCATAGCGAACAAAACAGAAAAAACTTATCGATATCGGTCAAGCCGTTTTTGAGTTTTAGCGAAACTAACGCACAGCAATTCATTTTTATCGTAATTTCGATTTTTTTGATTTTCCGGATTTTCCTTTGGGATTTCCCGACTTATCTTTTTTTTCGAACCTACCCTGTATCATAGCGAACAAAACAAAAAAAAAACTATCGACATCGGTCAAGCCGTTTTTGAGTTTTAGCGAAACTAACGTACAGCAATTCATTTTTATCGAAATTTCGATTTTTTCGATTTTCTGGCTTTTTCTTTGGGATTTCCCGACTTATCTTTTTTTTCAAAACTGCCCTGTATCATAGCGAACAATACAAAAACTCTTATCGACATCGGTCAAGCCGTTTTTGAGTTTTAGCGAAACTAACGCACAGCAATTCATTTTTATCGTAATTTCGATGTTTTTGATTTTCCGGATTTTCCTTTGGGATTTCCCGACTTATCTTTTTTTTCAAAACTGCCCTGTATCATAGCGAACAATACAAAAACTCTTATCGACATCGGTCAAGCCGTTTTTGAGTTTTAGCGAAACTAACGCACAGCAATTCATTTTTATCGTAATTTCGATGTTTTCGATTTTCCGGCTTTTGTTTTGGGATTTCCCGACTTATCTTTTTTTTCAAAACTGCCCTGTATCATAGCGAACAAAACAGAAAAAACTTATCGACATCGGTCAAGCCGTTTTTGAGTTTTAGCGAAACTAACGCACAGCAATTCATTTTTATCGTAATTTCGATTTTTTTGATTTTCCGGATTTTCCTTTGGGATTTCCCGACTTATCTTTTTTTTCGAACCTACCCTGTATCATAGCGAACAAAACAAAAAAAAAACTATCGACATCGGTCAAGCCGTTTTTGAGTTTTAGCGAAACTAACGTACAGCAATTCATTTTTATCGAAATTTCGATTTTTTCGATTTTCTGGCTTTTTCTTTGGGATTTCCCGACTTATCTTTTTTTTCAAAACTGCCCTGTATCATAGCGAACAATACAAAAACTCTTATCGACATCGGTCAAGCCGTTTTTGAGTTTTAGCGAAACTAACGCACAGCAATTCATTTTTATCGTAATTTCGATGTTTTTGATTTTCCGGATTTTCCTTTGGGATTTCCCGACTTATCTTTTTTTTCAAAACTGCCCTGTATCATAGCGAACAATACAAAAACTCTTATCGACATCGGTCAAGCCGTTTTTGAGTTTTAGCGAAACTAACGCACAGCAATTCATTTTTATCGTAATTTCGATGTTTTTGATTTTCCGGATTTTGCTTTTGGATTTCCCGACTTATCTTTTTTTTCAAACCTACCCTGTATCATTGCGAATTAAAGAAAAAAAATTATCGACATCGGTCAAGCCGTTTCTGAGTTTTAGCGAAACTAACGCACAGCAATTCATTTTTATCGGAATTTCGAATTTTTTGATTTTCCGGCTTTTGTTTTGGGATTTCCCGACATCTTTTTTTTTCAAACCTGCCCTGTATCATAGCGAACAAAACAAAAAAAAACTTATCGACATCGGTCAAGCCGTTTTTGAGTTTTAACGAAACTAACGCACAGCAATTCATTTTTATCGAAATTTCGATTTTTTCGATTTTCCGGCTTTTCCTTTGGGATTTCCCGACTTATCTTTTTTTCAAACCTGCCCTGTATCATAGCGAACAAAACAAAAAAAACTTATCGACATCGGTCAATCCGTTTTTGAGTTTTAACGAAACTAACGCACAGCAATTCATTTTTATCAAAATTTCGATTTTCCGGCTTTTCCTTTGGGATTTCCCGACTTATCTTTTTTTTCAAAACTGCCCTGTATCATAGCGAACAAAAAAAAAAAAAATTATCGACATCGGTCAAGCCGTTTTTGAGTTTTAGCGAAACAAACACACAGCAATTCATTTTTATCGAAATTTCGATATTTTCGATTTTCCGGCTTTTCCTTTGGGATTTCCTGACTTATCTTTTTTTTCAAAACTAACCTGTATCATAGCGAACAAAACAAAAAAAAACTTATCGACATCGGTCAAGCCGTTTTTGAGTTTTAACGAAACTAACGCACAGAAATTCATTTTTATCGGAATTTCGATTTTTTTGATTTTCCGGCTTTTCCTTTGGGATTTCCCGACTTATCTTTTTTCCAAACCTGCCCTGTATCATAGCGAACAAAACAAAAAAAACTTATCGACATCGGTCAAGCCGTTTTTGAGTTTTAACGAAACTAACGCACAGCAATTCATTTTTATCGAAATTTCGATTTTTTCGATTTTCCGGCTTTTCCTTTGGGATTTCCCAACTTATCTTTTTTTTCAAACCTACCCTGTATCATAGCGAACAAAACTAAAAAAAACTATCGACATCGGTCAAGCCGTTTTTGAGTTTTAGCGAAACTAACGTACAGCAATTCATTTTTATCGAAATTTCGATTTTTTCGATTTTCCGGCTTTTCCTTTGGGATTTCCCGACTTATCTTTCTTTTCAAAACTGCCCTGTATCATAGCGAACAATACAAAAACTCTTATCGACATCGGTCAAGCCGTTTTTGAGTTTTAGCGAAACTAACGTACAGCAATTCATTTTTATCGAAATTTCGATTTTTTCGATTTTTCGGCTTTTCCTTTGGGATTTCCCGACTTATCTCATTTTTCCAAACTGCCCTGTATCATAGCGAACAAAACAAAAAAACTTATCGACATCGGTCAAGCCGTTTTTGAGTTTTAGCGAAACTAACGTACAGCAATTCATTTTTATCGAAATTTCGATTTTTTCGATTTTTCGGCTTTTCCTTTGGGATTTCCCGACTTATCTCATTTTTTCAAACCTGCCCTGTATCATATCGAACAAAACAAAAAAAACTTATCGACATCGGTCAAGCCGTTTTTGAGTTTTAACGAAACTAACGCACAGCAATTCATTTTTATCGAAATTTCGATTTTTTCGATTTTTCGGCTTTTCCTTTGGGATTTCCCGACTTATCTCATTTTTCCAAACTGCCCTGTATCATAGCGAACAAAACAAAAAAACTTATCGACATCGGTCAAGCCGTTTTTGAGTTTTAGCGAAACTAACGTACAGCAATTCATTTTTATCGAAATTTCGATTTTTTCGATTTTCCGGCTTTTCCTTTGGGATTTCCCGACTTATCTTTTTTTTCAAACCTACCCTGTATCATAGCGAACAAAACTAAAAAAAACTATCGACATCGGTCAAGCCGTTTTTGAGTTTTAGCGAAACTAACGTACAGCAATTCATTTTTATCGAAATTTCGATTTTTTCGATTTTCCGGCTTTTCCTTTGGGATTTCCCGACTTATCTTTCTTTTCAAAACTGCCCTGTATCATAGCGAACAATACAAAAACTCTTATCGACATCGGTCAAGCCGTTTTTGAGTTTTAGCGAAACTAACGCACAGCAATTCATTTTTATCGGAATTTCGATGTTTTTGATTTTCCGGCTTTTCCTTTGGGATTTCCCGACTTATCTTTTTTTCAAACCTGCCCTGTATCATAGCGAACAAAACAAAAAAAACTTATCGACATCGGTCAAGCCGTTTTTGAGTTTTAACGAAACTAACGTACAGCAATTCATTTTTATCGAAATTTCGATTTTTTCGATTTTCCGGCTTTTCCTTTGGGATTTCCCGACTTATCTTTTTTTCCAACCTGCCCTGTATCATAGCGAACAAAACAAAAAAAACTTATCGACATCGGTCAAGCCGTTTTTGAGTTTTAACGAAACTAACGCACAGCAATTCATTTTTATCGAAATTTCGATTTTTTCGATTTTCCGGCTTTTGTTTTGGGATTTCCCGACTTATCTTTTTTTTCAAAACTGCCCTGTATCATAGCGAACAAAACAGAAAAAACTTATCGACATCGGTCAAGCCGTTTTTGAGTTTTAGCGAAACTAACGCACAGCAATTCATTTTTATCGTAATTTGGATTTTTTTGATTTTCCGGATTTTCCTTTGGGATTTCCCGACTTATCTTTTTTTTCAAACCTACCCTATATCATTGCGAACAAAAGAAAAAAAATTATCGACATCGGTCAAGCCGTCTTTGAGTTTTAACGAAACAAACGCACAGCAATTCATTTTTATCAGAATTTCGATTTTTTCGATTTTCCGGCTTTTCCTTTTGGATTTCCCGACTTATCTTTTTTTTCAAACCTACCCTGTATCATAGCGAACAAAACTAAAAAAAACTATCGACATCGGTCAAGCCGTTTTTGAGTTTTAGCGAAACTAACGTACAGCAATTCATTTTTATCGAAATTTCGATTTTTTCGATTTTCCGGCTTTTCCTTTGGGATTTCCCGACTTATCTTTCTTTTCAAAACTGCCCTGTATCATAGCGAACAATACAAAAACTCTTATCGACATCGGTCAAGCCGTTTTTGAGTTTTAGCGAAACTAACGCACAGCAATTCATTTTTATCGGAATTTCGATGTTTTTGATTTTCCGGCTTTTCCTTTGGGATTTCCCGACTTATCTTTTTTTCAAACCTGCCCTGTATCATAGCGAACAAAACAAAAAAAACTTATCGACATCGGTCAAGCCGTTTTTGAGTTTTAACGAAACTAACGTACAGCAATTCATTTTTATCGAAATTTCGATTTTTTCGATTTTCCGGCTTTTCCTTTGGGATTTCCCGACTTATCTTTTTTTTCAAAACTGCCCTGTATCATAGCGAACAATACAAAAAAACTTATCGACATCGGTCAAGCCGTTTTTGAGTTTTAGCGAAACTAACGCACAGCAATTCATTTTTATCGTCATTTCGATGTTTTTGATTTTCCGGATTTTCCTTTGGGATTTCCCGACTTATCTTTTTTTTCAAAACTGCCCTGTATCATAGCAAACAAAACAAAAAAACTTATCAACATCGGTCAAGCCGTTTTTGAGTTTTAGCGAAACTAACGCACAGCAATTCATTTTTATCGGAATTTCGATTTTTTTGATTTTCCGGATTTTCCTTTGATATTTCCCGACTTATCTTTTTTTTCAAACCTACCCTGTATCATTGCGAACAAAAGAAAAAAAATTGTCGACATCGGTCAAGCCGTTTCTGAGTTTTAGCGAAACTAACGCACAGCAATTCATTTTTATCGGAATTTCGAATTTTTTGATTTTCCGGCTTTTGTTTTGGGATTTCCCGACATCTTTTTTTTTCAAACCTGCCCTGTATCATAGCGAACAAAACAAAAAAAAACTTATCGACATCGGTCAAGCCGTTTTTGAGTTTTAACGAAACTAACGCACAGCAATTCATTTTTATCGAAATTTCGATTTTTTCGATTTTCCGGCTTTTTCTTTGGGATTTCCCGACTTATCTTTTTTTCCAACCTGCCCTGTATCATAGCGAACAAAACAAAAAAAACTTATCGACATCGGTCAAGCCGTTTTTGAGTTTTAACGAAACTAACGCACAGCAATTCATTTTTATCGAAATTTCGATTTTTTCGATTTTCCGGCTTTTGTTTTGGGATTTCCCGACTTATCTTTTTTTTCAAAACTGCCCTGTATCATAGCGAACAAAACAGAAAAACCTTATCGACATCGGTCAAGCCGTTTTTGAGTTTTAGCGAAACTAACGCACAGCAATTCATTTTTATCGTAATTTCGATTTTTTTGATTTTCCGGATTTTCCTTTGGGATTTCCCGACTTATCTTTTTTTTCGAACCTACCCTGTATCATAGCGAACAAAACAAAAAAAAAACTATCGACATCGGTCAAGCCGTTTTTGAGTTTTAGCGAAACTAACGTACAGCAATTCATTTTTATCGAAATTTCGATTTTTTCGATTTTCTGGCTTTTTCTTTGGGATTTCCCGACTTATCTTTTTTTTCAAAACTGCCCTGTATCATAGCGAACAATACAAAAACTCTTATCGACATCGGTCAAGCCGTTTTTGAGTTTTAGCGAAACTAACGCACAGCAATTCATTTTTATCGTAATTTCGATGTTTTTGATTTTCCGGATTTTCCTTTGGGATTTCCCGACTTATCTTTTTTTTCAAAACTGCCCTGTATCATAGCAAACAAAACAAAAAAACTTATCGACTTCGGTCAAGCCGTTTTTGAGTTTTAGCGAAACTAACGCACAGCAATTCATTTTTATCGGAATTTCGATTTTTTTGATTTTCCGGATTTTGCTTTGGGATTTCCCGACTTATCTTTTTTTTCAAACCTACCCTGTATCATTGCGAATTAAAGAAAAAAAATTATCGACATCGGTCAAGCCGTTTCTGAGTTTTAGCGAAACTAACGCACAGCAATTCATTTTTATCGGAATTTCGAATTTTTTGATTTTCCGGCTTTTGTTTTGGGATTTCCCGACATCTTTTTTTTCAAACCTGCCCTGTATCATAGCGAACAAAACAAAAAAAAACTTATCGACATCGGTCGAGCCGTTTTTGAGTTTTAACGAAACTAACGCACAGCAATTCATTTTTATCGAAATTTCGATTTTTTTCGATTTTCCGGCTTTTCCTTTGGGATTTCCCGACTTATCTTTTTTTCAAACCTGCCCTGTATCATAGCGAACAAAACAAAAAAAACTTATCGACATCGGTCAATCCGTTTTTGAGTTTTAACGAAACTAACGCACAGCAATTCATTTTTATCAAAATTTCGATTTTTCGGCTTTTCCTTTGGGATTTCCCGACTTATCTTTTTTTTCAAAACTGCCCTGTATCATAGCGAACAAAACAAAAAAAAATTATCGACATCGGTCAAGCCGTTTTTGAGTTTTAGCGAAACAAACACACAGCAATTCATTTTTATCGAAATTTCGATTTTTTCGATTTTCCGGCTTTTCCTTTGGGATTTCCCGACTTATCTTTTTTTTCAAAACTAACCTGTATCATAGCGAACAAAACAAAAAAAAACTTATCGACATCGGTCAAGCCGTTTTTGAGTTTTAACGAAACTAACGCACAGCAATTCATTTTTATCGGAATTTCGATTTTTTTGATTTTCCGGCTTTTCCTTTGGGATTTCCCGACTTATCTTTTTTTCAAACCTGCCCTGTATCATAGCGAACAAAACAAAAAAAACTTATCGACATCGGTCAAGCCGTTTTTGAGTTTTAACGAAACTAACGCACAGCAATTCATTTTTATCGAAATTTCGATTTTTTCGATTTTCCGGCTTTTCCTTTAGGATTTCCCGACTTATCTTTTTTTCAAACCTGCCCTGTATCATATCGAACAAAACAAAAAAAACTTATCGACATCGGTCAAGCCGTTTTTGAGTTTTAACGAAACTAACGCACAGCAATTCATTTTTATCGAAATTTCGATTTTTTCGATTTTCCGGCTTTTCCTTTTGGATTTCCCGACTTATCTTTTTTGTTAAAACTGCCCTGTATCATAGCGAACAAAACAAAAAAAACTTATCGACATCGGTCAATCCGTTTTTGAGTTTTAACGAAACTAACGCACAGCAATTCATTTTTATCAAAATTTCGATTTTCCGGCTTTTCCTTTGGGATTTCCCGACTTATCTTTTTTTTCAAAACTGCCCTGTATCATAGCGAACAAAATAAAAAAAAATTATCGACATCGGTCAAGCCGTTTTTGAGTTTTAGCGAAACAAACACACAGCAATTCATTTTTATCGAAATTTCGATTTTTTCGATTTTCCGGCTTTTCCTTTGGGATTTCCCGACTTATCTTTTTTTTAAAAACTAACCTGTATCATAGCGAACAAAACAAAAAAAAACTTATCGACATCGGTCAAGCCGTTTTTGAGTTTTAACGAAACTAACGCACAGCAATTCATTTTTATCGGAATTTCGATTTTTTTGATTTTCCGGCTTTTCCTTTGGGATTTTCCGACTTATCTTTTTTTCAAACCTGCCCTGTATCATAGCGAACAAAACAAAAAAAACTTATCGACATCGGTCAAGCCGTTTTTGAGTTTTAACGAAACTAACGCACAGCAATTCATTTTTATCGAAATTTCGATTTTTTCGATTTTCCGGCTTTTCCTTTGGGATTTCCCGACTTATCTTTTTTTCAAACCTGCCCTGTATCATATCGAACAAAACAAAAAAAAATTATCGACATCGGTCAAGCCGTTTTTGAGTTTTAACGAAACTAACGCACAGCAATTCATTTTTATCGAAATTTCGATTTTTTCGATTTTTCGGCTTTTCCTTTTGGATTTCCCGACTTATCTTTTTTGTTAAAACTGCCCTGTATCATAGCGAACAAAACAAAAAAAAACTTATCGACATAGGTCAGGCCGTTTTTGAGTTTTAGCGAAACTAACGCACAGCAATTCATTTTTATCGAAATTTCGATTTTTTCGATTTTCCGGCTTTTCCTTTGGGATTTCCCGACTTATCTCATTTTTCCAAACTGCCCTGTATCATAGCGAACAAAACAAAAAAACTTATCGACATCGGTCAAGCCGTTTTTGAGTTTTAGCGAAACTAACACACAGCAATTCATTTTTATCGAAATTTCGATTTTTTCGATTTTCCGGCTTTTCCTTTGAGATTTCCCGACTTATCTTTTTTTTTCAAAACTGCCCTGTATCATAGCAAACAAAACAAAAAAAACTTATCGACATCGGTCAAGCCGTTTTTGAGTTTTAGCGAAACTAACGCACAGCAATTCATTTTTATCGGAATTTCGATTTTTTTGATTTTCCGGCTTTTCCTTTGGGATTTCCCGACTTATCTTTTTTTTCAAACCTGCCCTGTATCATAGCGAACAAAACAAAAAAAAACTTATCGACATCGGTCAAGCCGTTTTTGAATTTTAACGAAACTAACGCACAGCAATTCATTTTTATCCAAATTTCGATTTTTTTGATTTTCCGGCTTTTCCTTTGGGATTTCCCGACTTATCTTTTTTTTCAAAACTGCCCTGTATCATTGCGAACAAAAGAAAAAAAATTATCGACATCGGTCAAGCCGTTTTTGAGTTTTAACGAAACTAACGCACAGCAATTCATTTTTATCGTAATTTCGATTTTTTTGATTTTCCGGCTTTTCCTTTTGGATTTCCCGACTTATCTTTTTTTTCAAACCTACCCTGTATCATAGCGAACAAAACAAAAAAAACCTATCGACATCGGTCAAGCCGTTTTTGAGTATTAGCGAAACTAACGTACAGCAATTCATTTTTATCGAAATTTCGATTTTTTCGATTTTCCGGCTTTTCCTTTGGGATTTTCCGACTTATCCACGTCTTCTAACCTAGTGGAATTTACTAACTTTTGTACCTCCACCCTCGAGCAGGGCAAGCAAGTCGACTGTATTTATACAGATTTCAGTAAGGCTTTCGACCGCTTAAATCACCAGCTTCTCCTGTACAAGCTTAAACTTCTGGGGTTCCCTCCTCTTTTTGTGAACTGGCTGTCGTCTTATCTCTGCAATCGCTCACAACGAGTCATTTTTAGATCTTCTCTATCTAGGGAGGTCAAAATTGTATCGGGAGTTCCTCAGGGCAGCCACCTCGGCCCGTTACTCTTTATCATATTTATAAACGACATCAACACCGCTTTACCTCACTCTAACATTTTATGCTACGCTGACGACGCTAAAATCTTCCGCGTCATTGGCAGCTCCTCTGATTGTGCTGTGTTAAATTCCGACTTGACTCTTTTCAACAACTGGTGTCATCGCAATTTCCTACCGTTAAATATTTCTAAGTGCTCGGTTATGTCCTTTTCCCGTAATAAAAATCCACTTTCCTTCGTCTACGAGGTAGGTGGACGTTCATTAACAAGACTTGACAAATGCAGAGATTTAGGCGTCGTCTTCAATTCCAAACTCACTTTCGCTGATCATATAGATTATGTTGCACTTAAGGCCAATGCGGCTCTGGGTTTTGTGAAGAGATGGTCACGCGAGTTTTGCGATCCTTATATTTGCAAGCAGCTTTACTGTGCACTAGTAAGACCCATCCTCGAATACGCTTGCCCAGTCTGGTCTCCATACCAGACATCTGAGATAGGGCGAGTGGAATCTGTTCAGCGCAGATTCTTACGATTTGCTCTCGCGAACTTACCTTGGAGTGACCCTCTCAACCTGCCTCCTTACCTGGATAGATTGAAGTTGGTTGGCCTGACCAGTCTTGAAAGGAGGCGTGAAATATCTAAAACAACCTTCCTCTTCGATCTGCTTCAGGGTTCTATTAATTCCCCTGAATTACTTGACAACATTAGTATCTCAGTCCCCTCTCGTTCGCTGAGAAGTTCCGACTTCCTTCATGTCTCCTACCATCGCACAAATTACGGTATGAACATGCCATTACCTTCAATGTCGCGACTTTTCAACTTTTACTATAAGGATTGCATAGACTTTAACCTTAGTAAAGCCCAGTTGAAAGGCCTGCTCTCTTAGTTTTTGTTTGTATCCTCAGTAGTCAGATATTTGATGAATTTGTAAATAAATAAATAAATAAATCTTTTTTTTCAAAACTGCCCTGTATCATAGCGAACAACACAAAAAAACTTATCGACATCGGTCAAGCCGTTTTTGAGTTTTAGCGAAACTAACGCACAGCAATTCATTTTTATCGTAATTTCGATGTTTTTGATTTTCCGGATATTGCTTTGGGATTTACCGACTTATCTTTTTTTTTCAAAACTGCCCTGTATCATAGCAAACAAAACAAAAAAACTTATCCACATCGGTCAAGCCGTTTTTGAGTTTTAACGAAACTAACGTACAGCAATTCATTTTTATCGAAATTTCGATTTTTTCGATTTTCTGGCTTTTTCTTTGGGATTCCCGACTTATCTTTTTTTTCAAAACTGCCCTGTATCATAGCGAACAATACAAAAACTCTTATCGACATCGGTCCAGCCGTTTTTGAGTTTTAGCGAAACTAACGCACAGCAATTCATTTTTATCGTAATTTCGATGTTTTTGATTTTCCGGATTTTCCTTTGGGATTTCCCGACTTATCTTTTTTTTCAAAACTGCCCTGTATCATAGCAAACAAAACAAAAAAACTTATCGACATCGGTCAAGCCGTTTTTGAGTTTTAGCGAAACTAACGCACAGCAATTCATTTTTATCGGAATTTCGATTTTTTTGATTTTCCGGATTTTGCTTTTGGATTTCCCGACTTATCTTTTTTTTCAAACCTACCCTGTATCATTGCGAATTAAAGAAAAAAAATTATCGACATCGGTCAAGCCGTTTCTGAGTTTTAGCGAAACTAACGCACAGCAATTCATTTTTATCGGAATTTCAAATTTTTTGATTTTCCGGCTTTTGTTTTGGGATTTCCCGACATCTTTTTTTTTCAAACCTGCCCTGTATCATAGCGAACAAAACAAAAAAAAACTTATCGACATCGGTCAAGCCGTTTTTGAGTTTTAACGAAACTAACGCACAGCAATTCATTTTTATCGAAATTTCGATTATTTCGATTTTCCGGCTTTTCCTTTGGGATTTCCCGACTTATCTTTTTTTCAAACCTGCCCTGTATCATAGCGAACAAAACAAAAAAAACTTATCGACATCGGTCAATCCGTTTTTGAGTTTTAACGAAACTAACGCACAGCAATTCATTTTTATCAAAATTTCGATTTTCCGGCTTTTCCTTTGGGATTTCCCGACTTATCTTTTTTTTCAAAACTGCCCTGTATCATAGCGAACAAAACAAAAAAAAATTATCGACATCGGTCAAGCCGTTTTTGAGTTTTAGCGAAACAAACACACAGCAATTCATTTTTATCGAAATTTCGATTTTTTCGATTTTCCGGCTTTTCCTTTGGGATTTCCCGACTTATCTTTTTTTTAAAAACTAACCTGTATCATAGCGAACAAAACAAAAAAAAACTTATCGACATCGGTCAAGCCGTTTTTGAGTTTTAACGAAAC
The DNA here is from genome assembly GCA_947538895.1 of Neoitamus cyanurus. NCBI lineage: Eukaryota > Metazoa > Arthropoda > Insecta > Diptera > Asilidae > Neoitamus > Neoitamus cyanurus. The sequence continues at coordinate 5,794,401 of OX384547.1, forward strand.
TAACGCACAGCAATTCATTTTTATCGGAATTTCGATTTTTTTGATTTTCCGGCTTTTCCTTTGGGATTTTCCGACTTATCTTTTTTTCAAGCCTGCCCTGTATCATAGCGAACAAAACAAAAAAAACTTATCGACATCGGTCAAGCCGTTTTTGAGTTTTAACGAAACTAACGCACAGCAATTCATTTTTATCGAAATTTCGATTTTTTCGATTTTCCGGCTTTTCCTTTGGGATTTCCCGACTTATCTTTTTTTCAAACCTGCCCTGTATCATATCGAACAAAACAAAAAAAACTTATCGACATCGGTCAAGCCGTTTTTGAGTTTTAACGAAACTAACGCACAGCAATTCATTTTTATCGAAATTTCGATTTTTTCGATTTTTCGGCTTTTCCTTTTGGATTTCCCGACTTATCTTTTTTGTTAAAACTGCCCTGTATCATAGCGAACAAAACAAAAAAACTTATCGACATCGGTCAAGCCGTTTTTGAGTTTTAGCGAAACTAACACACAGCAATTCATTTTTATCGAAATTTCGATTTTTTCGATTTTCCGGCTTTTCCTTTGGGATTTTCCGACTTATCTTTTTTTTCAAAACTGCCCTGTATCATAGCGAACAACACAAAAAAACTTATCGACATCGGTCAAGCCGTTTATGAGTTTTAGCGAAACTAACGCACAGCAATTCATTTTTATCGTAATTTCGATGTTTTTGATTTTCCGGATATTGCTTTGGGATTTACCGACTTATCTTTTTTTTTCAAAACTGCCCTGTATCATAGCAAACAAAACAAAAAAACTTATCCACATCGGTCAAGCCGTTTTTGAGTTTTAACGAAACTAACGTACAGCAATTCATTTTTATCGAAATTTCGATTTTTTCGATTTTCTGGCTTTTTCTTTGGGATTCCCGACTTATCTTTTTTTTCAAAACTGCCCTGTATCATAGCGAACAATACAAAAACTCTTATCGACATCGGTCCAGCCGTTTTTGAGTTTTAGCGAAACTAACGCACAGCAATTCATTTTTATCGTAATTTCGATGTTTTTGATTTTCCGGATTTTCCTTTGGGATTTCCCGACTTATCTTTTTTTTCAAAACTGCCCTGTATCATAGCAAACAAAACAAAAAAACTTATCGACATCGGTCAAGCCGTTTTTGAGTTTTAGCGAAACTAACGCACAGCAATTCATTTTTATCGGAATTTCGATTTTTTTGATTTTCCGGCTTTTCCTTTGGGATTTCCCGACTTATCTTTTTTTTCAAACCTGCCCTGTATCATAGCGAACAAAACAAAAAAAACCTATCGACATCGGTCAAGCCGTTTTTGAGTATTAGCGAAACTAACGTACAGCAATTCATTTTTATCGAAATTTCGATTTTTTCGATTTTCCGGCTTTTCCTTTGGGATTTTCCGACTTATCTTTTTTTTCAAAACTGCCCTGTATCATAGCGAACAACACAAAAAAACTTATCGACATCGGTCAAGCCGTTTTTGAGTTTTAGCGAAACTAACGCACAGCAATTCATTTTTATCGTAATTTCGATGTTTTTGATTTTCCGGATATTGCTTTGGGATTTACCGACTTATCTTTTTTTCAAACCTGCCCTGTATCATAGCGAACAAAACAAAAAAAACTTATCGACATCGGTCAATCCGTTTTTGAGTTTTAACGAAACTAACGCACAGCAATTCATTTTTATCAAAATTTCGATTTTCCGGCTTTTCCTTTGGGATTTCCCGACTTATCTTTTTTTTCAAAACTGCCCTGTATCATAGCGAACAAAACAAAAAAAAATTATCGACATCGGTCAAGCCGTTTTTGAGTTTTAGCGAAACAAACACACAGCAATTCATTTTTATCGAAATTTCGATTTTTTCGATTTTCCGGCTTTTCCTTTGGGATTTCCCGACTTATCTTTTTTTTAAAAACTAACCTGTATCATAGCGAACAAAACAAAAAAAAACTTATCGACATCGGTCAAGCCGTTTTTGAGTTTTAACGAAACTAACGCACAGCAATTCATTTTTATCGGAATTTCGATTTTTTTGATTTTCCGGCTTTTCCTTTGGGATTTTCCGACTTATCTTTTTTTCAAGCCTGCCCTGTATCATAGCGAACAAAACAAAAAAAACTTATCGACATCGGTCAAGCCGTTTTTGAGTTTTAACGAAACTAACGCACAGCAATTCATTTTTATCGAAATTTCGATTTTTTCGATTTTCCGGCTTTTCCTTTGGGATTTCCCGACTTATCTTTTTTTCAAACCTGCCCTGTATCATATCGAACAAAACAAAAAAAACTTATCGACATCGGTCAAGCCGTTTTTGAGTTTTAACGAAACTAACGCACAGCAATTCATTTTTATCGAAATTTCGATTTTTTCGATTTTTCGGCTTTTCCTTTTGGATTTCCCGACTTATATTTTTTGTTAAAACTGCCCTGTATCATAGCGAACAAAACAAAAAAAAACTTATCGACATAGGTCAGGCCGTTTTTGAGTTTTAGCGAAACTAACGCACAGCAATTCATTTTTATCGAAATTTCGATTTTTTCGATTTTCCGGCTTTTCCTTTGGGATTTCCCGACTTAGCTCATTTTTCCAAACTGCCCTGTATCATAGCGAACAAAACAAAAAAAACTTATCGACATCGGTCAAGCCGTTTTTGAGTTTTAGCGAAACTAACACACAGCAATTCATTTTTATCGAAATTTCGATTTTTTCGATTTTCCGGCTTTTCCTTTGAGATTTCCCGACTTATCTTTTTTTTCAAAACTGCCCTGTATCATAGCAAACAAAACAAAAAAAACTTATCGACATCGGTCAAGCCGTTTTTGAGTTTTAGCGAAACTAACGCACAGCAATTCATTTTTATCGGAATTTCGATTTTTTTGATTTTCCGGCTTTTCCTTTGGGATTTCCCGACTTATCTTTTTTTTCAAACCTGCCCTGTATCATAGCGAACAAAACAAAAAAAAACTTATCGACATCGGTCAAGCCGTTTTTGAATTTTAACGAAACTAACGCACAGCAATTCATTTTTATCGAAATTTCGATTTTTTTGATTTTCCGGCTTTTCCTTTGGGATTTCCCGACTTATCTTTTTTTTCAAAACTGCCCTGTATCATAGCGAACAAAACAAAAAAAACTTATCGACATCGGTCAAGCCGTTTTTGAGTTTTAGCGAAACTAACGCACAGCAATTCATTTTTATCGTAATTTCGATTTTGTTGATTTTCCGGATTTTCCTTTGGGATTTCCCGACTTATCTTTTTTTTCAAACCTACCCTATATCATTGCGAACAAAAGAAAAAAAATTATCGACATCGGTCAAGCCGTTTTTGAGTTTTAACGAAACTAACGCACAGCAATTCATTTTTATCGTAATTTCGATTTTTTTGATTTTCCGGCTTTTCCTTTTGGATTTCCCGACTTATCTTTTTTTTCAAACCTACCCTGTATCATAGCGAACAAAACAAAAAAAACCTATCGACATCGGTCAAGCCGTTTTTGAGTATTAGCGAAACTAACGTACAGCAATTCATTTTTATCGAAATTTCGATTTTTTCGATTTTCCGGCTTTTCCTTTGGGATTTTCCGACTTATCTTTTTTTTCAAAACTGCCCTGTATCATAGCGAACAACACAAAAAAACTTATCGACATCGGTCAAGCCGTTTATGAGTTTTAGCGAAACTAACGCACAGCAATTCATTTTTATCGTAATTTCGATGTTTTTGATTTTCCGGATATTGCTTTAGGATTTACCGACTTATCTTTTTTTTTCAAAACTGCCCTGTATCATAGCAAACAAAACAAAAAAACTTATCCACATCGGTCAAGCCGTTTTTGAGTTTTAGCGAAACTAACGCACAGCAATTCATTTTTATCGTAATTTGGATTTTTTTGATTTTCCGGATTTTCCTTTGGGATTTCCCGACTTATCTTTTTTTTCAAACCTACCCTATATCATTGCGAACAAAAGAAAAAAAATTATCGACATCGGTCAAGCCGTCTTTGAGTTTTAATGAAACAAACGCACAGCAATTCATTTTTATCAGAATTTCGATTTTTTCGATTTTCCGGCTTTTCCTTTTGGATTTCCCGACTTATCTTTTTTTTCAAACCTACCCTGTATCATAGCGAACAAAACTAAAAAAAACTATCGACATCGGTCAAGCCGTTTTTGAGTTTTAGCGAAACTAACGTACAGCAATTCATTTTTATCGAAATTTCGATTTTTTCGATTTTCCGGCTTTTCCTTTGGGATTTCCCGACTTATCTTTCTTTTCAAAACTGCCCTGTATCATAGCGAACAATACAAAAACTCTTATCGACATCGGTCAAGCCGTTTTTGAGTTTTAGCGAAACTAACGCACAGCAATTCATTTTTATCGTCATTTCGATGTTTTTGATTTTCCGGATTTTCCTTTGGGATTTCCCGACTTATCTTTTTTTTCAAACCTACCCTGTATCATAGCGAACAAAACAAAAAAAACCTATCGACATCGGTCAAGCCGTTTTTGAGTATTAGCGAAACTAACGTACAGCAATTCATTTTTATCGAAATTTCGATTTTTTCGATTTTCCGGCTTTTCCTTTGGGATTTTCCGACTTATCTTTTTTTTCAAAACTGCCCTGTATCATAGCGAACAACACAAAAAAACTTATCGACATCGGTCAAGCCGTTTATGAGTTTTAGCGAAACTAACGCACAGCAATTCATTTTTATCGTAATTTCGATGTTTTTGATTTTCCGGATATTGCTTTGGGATTTACCGACTTATCTTTTTTTCTCAAAACTGCCCTGTATCATAGCAAACAAAACAAAAAAACTTATCCACATCGGTCAAGCCGTTTTTGAGTTTTAGCGAAACTCACGCACAGCAATTCATTTTTATCGGAATTTCGATTTTTTTGATTTTCCGGATTTTCCTTTGGGATTTCCCGACTTATCTTTTTTTTCAAAACTGCCCTGTATCATAGCGAACAAAACAGAAAAAACTTATCGACATCGGTCAAGCCGTTTTTGAGTTTTAGCGAAACTAACGCACAGCAATTCATTTTTATCGTAATTTGGATTTTTTTGATTTTCCGGATTTTCCTTTGGGATTTCCCGACTTATCTTTTTTTTCAAACCTACCCTATATCATTGCGAACAAAAGAAAAAAAATTATCGACATCGGTCAAGCCGTCTTTGAGTTTTAACGAAACAAACGCACAGCAATTCATTTTTATCAGAATTTCGATTTTTTCGATTTTCCGGCTTTTCCTTTTGGATTTCCCGACTTATCTTTTTTTTCAAACCTACCCTGTATCATAGCGAACAAAACTAAAAAAAATTATCGACATCGGTCAAGCCGTTTCTGAGTTTTAGCGAAACTAACGCACAGCAATTCATTTTTATCGAAATTTCGATTTTTTCGATTTTCCGGCTTTTCCTTTGGGATTTCCCGACTTATCTTTCTTTTCAAAACTGCGCTGTATCATAGCGAACAATACAAAAAAACTTATCGACATCGGTCAAGCCGTTTTTGAGTTTTAGCGAAACTAACGCACAGCAATTCATTTTTATCGTCATTTCGATGTTTTTGATTTTCCGGATTTTCCTTTGGGATTTCCCGACTTATCTTTTTTTTCAAACCTACCCTGTATCATTGCGAACAAAAGAAAAAAAATTATCGACATCGGTCAAGCCGTTTCTGAGTTTTAGCGAAACTAACGCACAGCAATTCATTTTTATCGGAATTTCGAATTTTTTGATTTTCCGGCTTTTGTTTTGGGATTTCCCGACATCTTTTTTTTTCAAACCTGCCCTGTATCATAGCGAACAAAACAAAAAAAAACTTATCGACATCGGTCAAGCCGTTTTTGAGTTTTAACGAAACTAACGCACAGCAATTCATTTTTATCGAAATTTCGATTTTTTCGATTTTCCGGCTTTTTCTTTGGGATTTCCCGACTTATCTTTTTTTCCAACCTGCCCTGTATCATAGCGAACAAAACAAAAAAAACTTATCGACATCGGTCAAGCCGTTTTTGAGTTTTAACGAAACTAACGCACAGCAATTCATTTTTATCGAAATTTCGATTTTTTCGATTTTCCGGCTTTTGTTTTGGGATTTCCCGACTTATCTTTTTTTTCAAAACTGCCCTGTATCATAGCAAACAAAACAGAAAAAACTTATCGACATCGGTCAAGCCGTTTTTGAGTTTTAGCGAAACTAACGCACAGCAATTCATTTTTATCGTAATTTCGATTTTTTTGATTTTCCGGATTTTCCTTTGGGATTTCCCGACTTATCTTTTTTTTCGAACCTACCCTGTATCATAGCGAACAAAACAAAAAAAAAACTATCGACATCGGTCAAGCCGTTTTTGAGTTTTAGCGAAACTAACGTACAGCAATTCATTTTTATCGAAATTTCGATTTTTTCGATTTTCTGGCTTTTTCTTTGGGATTTCCCGACTTATCTTTTTTTTCAAAACTGCCCTGTATCATAGCGAACAATACAAAAACTCTTATCGACATCGGTCAAGCCGTTTTTGAGTTTTAGCGAAACTAACGCACAGCAATTCATTTTTATCGTAATTTCGATGTTTTTGATTTTCCGGATTTTCCTTTGGGATTTCCCGACTTATCTTTTTTTTCAAAACTGCCCTGTATCATAGCGAACAAAACAAAAAAAAACTTATCGACATCGGTCAAGCCGTTTTTGAGTTTTAACGAAACTAACGCACAGCAATTCATTTTTATCGGAATTTCGATTTTTGTGATTTTCCGGCTTTTCCTTTGGGATTTCCCGACTTATCTTTTATCATTGCGAATTAAAGAAAAAAAATTATCGACATCGGTCAAGCCGTTTCTGAGTTTTAGCGAAACTAACGCACAGCAATTCATTTTTATCGGAATTTCGAATTTTTTGATTTTCCGGCTTTTCCTTTGGGATTTCCCGACTTATCTTTTTTTCAAACCTGCCCTGTATCATAGCGAACAAAACAAAAAAAACTTATCGACATCGGTCAATCCGTTTTTGAGTTTTAACGAAACTAACGCACAGCAATTCATTTTTATCAAAATTTCGATTTTTCGGCTTTTCCTTTGGGATTTCCCGACTTATCTTTTTTTTCAAAACTGCCCTGTATCATAGCGAACAAAACAAAAAAAAACTTATCGACATCGGTCAAGCCGTTTTTGAGTTTTAACGAAACTAACGCACAGCAATTCATTTTTATCGGAATTTCGATTTTTTTGATTTTTCGGCTTTTCCTTTGGGATTTCCCGACTTATCTTTTTTTTCAAAACTGCCCTGTATCATAGCGAACAAAACAAAAAAAAACATCGACATCGGTCAAGCCGTTTTTGAGTTTTAACGAAACTAACGCACAGCAATTCATTTTTATCGGAATTTCGATTTTTTTGATTTTCCGGCTTTTCCTTTGGGATTTCCCGACTTATCTTTTTTTCAAACCTGCCCTGTATCATAGCGAACAAAACAAAAAAAACTTATCGACATCGGTCAAGCCGTTTTTGAGTTTTAACGAATCTAACGCACAGCAATTCATTTTTATCGAAATTTCGATTTTTTCGATTTTCCGGCTTTTCCTTTGGGATTTCCCGACTTATCTTTTTTTTCAAAACTAACCTGTATCATAGCGAACAAAACAAAAAAAAACTTATCGACATCGGTCAAGCCGTTTTTGAGTTTTAACGAAACTAACGCACAGCAATTCATTTTTATCGAAATTTCGATTTTTTCGATTTTCCGGCTTTTCCTTTGGGATTTCCCGACTTATCTTTTTTTTCAAACCTGCCCTGTATCATAGCGAACAAAACAAAAAAAACTTATCGACATCGGTCAAGCCGTTTTTGAGTTTTAACGAAACTAACGCACAGCAATTCACTTTTATCGGAATTTCGATTTTTTTGATTTTCCGGCTTTTCCTTTGGGATTTCCCGACTTATCTTTTTTTGAAACCTGCCTTGTATCATAGCGAACAAAACAAAAAAAACTTATCGACATCGGTCAAGCCGTTTTTGAGTTTTAACGAAACTAACGCACAGCAATTCATTTTTATCGAAATTTCGATTTTTTCGATTTTCCGGCTTTTCCTTTGGGATTTCCCGACTTATCTTTTTTTCAAACCTGCCCTGTATCATAGCGAACAAAGCAAAAAAAACTTATCGACATCGGTCAAGCCGTTTTTGAGTTTTAACGAAACTAACGCACAGCAATTCATTTTTACCGAAATTTCGATTTTTTCGATTTTCCGGCTTTTCCTTTTGGATTTCCCGACTTATCTTTTTTTTCAAAACTGCCCTGTATCATAGCGAACAAAACAAAACAAAATTTATCGACATCGGTCAAGCCGTTTTTGAGTTTTAGCGAAACTAACGCACAGCAATTCATTTTTATCGAAATTTCGATTTTTTCGATTTTCCGGCTTTTCCTTTGGGATTTCCCGACTTATCTTTTTTTCAAACCTGCCCTGTATCATAGCGAACAAAACAAAAAAAACTTATCGACATCGGTCAAGCCGTTTTTGAGTTTTAACGAAACTAACGCACAGCAATTCATTTTTATCGAAATTTCGATTTTTTCGATTTTCCGGCTTTTCCTTTGGGATTTCCCGACTTATCTTTTTTTTCAAAACTGCCCTGTATCATAGCGAACAAAACAAAAAAACTTATCTACATCGGTCAAGCCGTTTTGAGTTTTAGCGAAACTAACACACAGCAATTCATTTTTATCGAAATTTCGATTTTTTCGATTTTCCGGCTTTTGTTTTGGGATTTCCCGACTTATCTTTTTTTTCAAAACTGCCCTGTATCATAGCGAACAAAACAAAAAAAAACTTATCGACATCGGTCAAGCCGTTTTTGAGTTTTAACGAAACTAACACACAGCAATTCATTTTTATCGAAATTTCGATTTTTTCGATTTTCCGGCTTTTCCTTTGGGATTTCCCGACTTATCTTTTTTTCAAACCTGCCCTGTATCATAGCGAACAAAACAAAAAAAACTTATCGACATCGGTCAAGCCGTTTTTGAGTTTTAACGAAACTAACGCACAGCAATTCATTTTAATCGAAATTTCGATTTTTTCGATTTTCCGGCTTTTGTTTTGGGATTTCCCGACTTATCTTTTTTTTCAAAACTGCCCTGTATCATAGCGAACAAAACAGAAAAAACTTATCGACATCGGTCAAGCCGTTTTTGAGTTTTAGCGAAACTAACGCACAGCAATTCATTTTTATCGTAATTTCGATTTTTTTGATTTTCCGGATTTTCCTTTGGGATTTCCCGACTTATCTTTTTTTTCAAACCTACCCTATATCATTGCGAACAAAAGAAAAAAAATTATCGACATCGGTCAAGCCGTCTTTGAGTTTTAACGAAACAAACGCACAGCAATTCATTTTTATCAGAATTTCGATTTTTTCGATTTTCCGGCTTTTCCTTTTGGATTTCCCGACTTATCTTTTATTTCAAACCTACCCTGTATCATAGCGAACAAAACAAAAAAAAACTTATCGACATCGGTCAAGCCGTTTTTGAGTTTTAACGAAACTAACGCACAGCAATTCATTTTTATCGAAATTTCGATTTTTTCGATTTTCCGGCTTTTCCTTTGGGATTTCCCGACTTATCTTTTTTTTCAAACCTGCCCTGTATCATAGCGAACAAAACAAAAAAAACTTATCGACATCGGTCAAGCCGTTTTTGAGTTTTAACGAAACTAACGCACAGCAATTCACTTTTATCGGAATTTCGATTTTTTTGATTTTCCGGCTTTTCCTTTGGGATTTCCCGACTTATCTTTTTTTGAAACCTGCCTTGTATCATAGCGAACAAATCAAAAAAAACTTATCGACATCGGTCAAGCCGTTTTTGAGTTTTAACGAAACTAACGCACAGCAATTCATTTTTATCGAAATTTCGATTTTTTCGATTTTCCGGCTTTTCCTTTGGGATTTCCCGACTTATCTTTTTTTCAAACCTGCCCTGTATCATAGCGAACAAAGCAAAAAAAACTTATCGACATCGGTCAAGCCGTTTTTGAGTTTTAACGAAACTAACGCACAGCAATTCATTTTTACCGAAATTTCGATTTTTTCGATTTTCCGGCTTTTCCTTTTGGATTTCCCGACTTATCTTTTTTTTCAAAACTGCCCTGTATCATAGCGAACAAAACAAAAAAAAATTTATCGACATCGGTCAAGCCGTTTTTGAGTTTTAGCGAAACTAACGCACAGCAATTCATTTTTATCGAAATTTCGATTTTTTCGATTTTCCGGCTTTTCCTTTGGGATTTCCCGACTTATCTTTTTTTCAAACCTGCCCTGTATCATAGCGAACAAAACAAAAAAAACTTATCGACATCGGTCAAGCCGTTTTTGAGTTTTAACGAAACTAACGCACAGCAATTCATTTTTATCGAAATTTCGATTTTTTCGATTTTCCGGCTTTTCCTTTGGGATTTCCCGACTTATCTTTTTTTTCAAAACTGCCCTGTATCATAGCGAACAAAACAAAAAAACTTATCTACATCGGTCAAGCCGTTTTGAGTTTTAGCGAAACTAACACACAGCAATTCATTTTTATCGAAATTTCGATTTTTTCGATTTTCCGGCTTTTGTTTTGGGATTTCCCGACTTATCTTTTTTTTCAAAACTGCCCTGTATCATAGCGAACAAAACAAAAAAAAACTTATCGACATCGGTCAAGCCGTTTTTGAGTTTTAACGAAACTAACACACAGCAATTCATTTTTATCGAAATTTCGATTTTTTCGATTTTCCGGCTTTTCCTTTGGGATTTTCCGACTTATCTTTTTTTCAAACCTGCCCTGTATCATAGCGAACAAAAAAAAAAAAACTTATCGACATCGGTCAAGCCGTTTTTGAGTTTTAACGAAACTAACGCACAGCAATTCATTTTAATCGAAATTTCGATTTTTTCGATTTTCCGGCTTTTGTTTTGGGATTTCCCGACTTATCTTTTTTTTCAAAACTGCCCTGTATCATAGCGAACAAAACAGAAAAAACTTATCGACATCGGTCAAGCCGTTTTTGAGTTTTAGCGAAACTAACGCACCTCAATTCATTTTTATCGTAATTTCGATTTTTTTGATTTTCCGGATTTTCCTTTGGGATTTCCCGACTTATCTTTTTTTTCAAACCTACCCTATATCATTGCGAACAAAAGAAAAAAAATTATCGACATCGGTCAAGCCGTCTTTGAGTTTTAACGAAACAAACGCACAGCAATTCATTTTTATCAGAATTTCGATTTTTTCGATTTTCCGGCTTTTCCTTTTGGATTTCCCGACTTATCTTTTATTTCAAACCTACCCTGTATCATAGCGAACAAAACTAAAAAAAACTATCGACATCGGTCAAGCCGTTTTTGAGGTTTAGCGAAACTAACGTACAGCAATTCATTTTTATCGAAATTTCGATTTTTTCGATTTTCCGGCTTTTCCTTTGGGATTTCCCGACTTATCTTTCTTTTCAAAACTGCCCTGTATCATAGCGAACAATACAAAAACTCTTATCGACATCGGTCAAGCCGTTTTTGAGTTTTAGCGAAACTAACGCACAGCAATTCATTTTTATCGGAATTTCGATGTTTTTGATTTTCCGGCTTTTCCTTTGGGATTTCCCGACTTATCTTTTTTGCAAACCTGCCCTGTATCATAGCGAACAAAACAAAAAAAACTTATCGACATCGGTCAAGCCGTTTTTGAGTTTTAACGAAACTAACGTACAGCAATTCATTTTTATCGAAATTTCGATTTTTTCGATTTTCCGGCTTTTCCTTTGGGATTTCCCGACTTATCTTTTTTTTCAAAACTGCCCTGTATCATAGCGAACAAAACAAAAAAAACTTGTCGACATCGGTCAAGCCGTTTTTGAGTTTTAGCGAAACTAACGCACAGCAATTCATTTTTATCGTAATTTCGATTTTTTTGATTTTCCGGATTTTCCTTTGGGATTTCCCGACTTATCTTTTTTTTCAAACCTACCCTATATCATTGCGAACAAAAGAAAAAAAATTATCGACATCGGTCAAGCCGTTTTTGAGTTTTAACGAAACTAACGCACAGCAATTCATTTTTATCGTAATTTCGATTTTTTTGATTTTCCGGCTTTTCCTTTTGGATTTCCCGACTTATCTTTTTTTTCAAGCCTACCCTGTATCATAGCGAACAAAACAAAAAAAACCTATCGACATCGGTCAAGCCGTTTTTAAGTTTTAGCGAAACTAACGTACAGCAATTCATTTTTATCGAAATTTCGATTTTTTCGATTTTCCGGCTTTTCCTTTGGGATTTCCCGACTTATCTTTTTTTTCAAAACTGCCCTGTATCATAGCGAACAACACAAAAAAACTTATCGACATCGGTCAAGCCGTTTATGAGTTTTAGCGAAACAAACGCACAGCAATTCATTTTTATCGTAATTTCGATGTTTTTGATTTTCCGGATATTGCTTTGGGATTTCCCGACTTATCTTTTTTTTTCAAAACTGCCCTGTATCATAGCAAACAAAACAAAAAAACTTATCCACATCGGTCAAGCCGTTTTTGAGTTTTAGCGAAACTCACGCACAGCAATTCATTTTTATCGGAATTTCGATTTTTTTGATTTTCCGGATTTTCCTTTGGGATTTCTCGACTTATCTTTTTTTTCAAAACTGCCCTGTATCATAGCGAACAAAACAGAAAAAACTTATCGACATCGGTCAAGCCGTTTTTGAGTTTTAGCGAAACTAACGCACAGCAATTCATTTTTATCGTAATTTCGATTTTTTTGATTTTCCGGATTTTCCTTTGGGATTTCCCGACTTATCTTTTTTTTCAAACCTACCCTATATCATTGCGAACAAAAGAAAAAAAATTATCGACATCGGTCAAGCCGTCTTTGAGTTTTAACGAAACAAACGCACAGCAATTCATTTTTATCAGAATTTCGATTTTTTCGATTTTCCGGCTTTTCCTTTTGGATTTCCCGACTTATCTTTTTTTTCAAACCTACCCTGTATCATAGCGAACAAAACTAAAAAAAACTATCGACATCGGTCAAGCCGTTTTTGAGTTTTAGCGAAACTAACGTACAGCAATTCATTTTTATCGAAATTTCGATTTTTTCGATTTTCCGGCTTTTCCTTTGGGATTTCCCGACTTATCTTTCTTTTCAAAACTGCCCTGTATCATAGCGAACAATACAAAAAAACTTATCGACATCGGTCAAGCCGTTTTTGAGTTTTAGCGAAACTAACGCACAGCAATTCATTTTTATCGGAATTTCGATGTTTTTGATTTTCCGGCTTTTCCTTTGGGATTTCCCGACTTATCTTTTTTTCAAACCTGCCCTGTATCATAGCGAACAAAACAAAAAAACTTATCAACATCGGTCAAGCCGTTTTTGAGTTTTAGCGAAACTAACGCACAGCAATTCATTTTTATCGGAATTTCGATTTTTTTGATTTTCCTGATTTTCCTTTGGGATTTCCCGACTTATCTTTTTTTTCAAACCTACCCTGTATCATTGCGAACAAAAGAAAAAAAATTATCGACATCGGTCAAGCCGTTTCTGAGTTTTAGCGAAACTAACGCACAGCAATTCATTTTTATCGGAATTTCGAATTTTTTGATTTTCCGGCTTTTGTTTTGGGATTTTCCGACATCTTTTTTTTTCAAACCTGCCCTGTATCATAGCGAACAAAACAAAAAAAAACTTATCGACATCGGTCAAGCCGTTTTTGAGTTTTAACGAAACTAACGCACAGCAATTCATTTTTATCGAAATTTCGATTTTTTCGATTTTCCGGCTTTTCCTTTGGGATTTCCCGACTTATCTTTTTTTCAAACCTGCCCTGTATCATAGCGAACAAAACAAAAAAAACTTATCGACATCGGTCAAGCCGTTTTTGAGTTTTAACGAAACTAACGCACAGCAATTCATTTTTATCGAAATTTCGATTTTTTCGATTTTCCGGCTATTGTTTTGGGATTTCCCGACTTATCTTTTTTTTCAAAACTGCCCTGTATCATAGCGAACAAAACAGAAAAAACTTATCGACATCGGTCAAGCCGTTTTTGAGTTTTAGCGAAACTAACGCACAGCAATTGATTTTTATCGTAATTTCGATTTTTTTGATTTTTCGGATTTTCCTTTGGGATTTCCCGACTTATCTTTTTTTTCGAACCTACCCTGTATCATAGCGAACAAAACAAAAAAAAAAACTATCGACATCGGTCAAGCCGTTTTTGAGTTTTAGCGAAACTAACGTACAGCAATTCATTTTTATCGAAATTTCGATTTTTTCGATTTTCTGGCTTTTTCTTTGGGATTTCCCGACTTATCTTTTTTTCAAAACTGCCCTGTATCATAGCGAACAATACAAAAACTCTTATCGACATCGGTCAAGCCGTTTTTGAGTTTTAGCGAAACTAACGCACAGCAATTCATTTTTATCGTAATTTCGATGTTTTTGATTTTCCGGATTTTCCTTTGGGATTTCCCGACTTATCTTTTTTTTCAAAACTCCCCTGTATGCAAACAAAACAAAAAAACTTATCGACATCGGTCAAGCCGTTTTTGAGTTTTAGCGAAACTAACGCACAGCAATTCATTTTTATCGGAATTTCGATTTTTTTGATTTTCCGGATTTTGCTTTGGGATTTCCCGACTTATCTTTTTTTTCAAACCTACCCTGTATCATTGCGAATTAAAGAAAAAAAATTATCAACATCGGTCAAGCCGTTTCTGAGTTTTAGCGGAACTAACGCACAGCAATTCATTTTTATCGGAATTTCGAATTTTTTGATTTTCCGGCTTTTGTTTTGGGATTTCCCGACATCTTTTTTTTTCAAACCTGCCCTGTATCATAGCGAACAAAACAAAAAAAAATTATCGACATCGGTCAAGCCGTTTTTGAGTTTTAACGAAACTAACGCACAGCAATTCATTTTTATCGAAATTTCGATTTTTTCGATTTTCCGGCTTTTCCTTTGGGATTTCCCGACTTATCTTTTTTTCAAACCTGCCCTGTATCATAGCGAACAAAACAAAAAAAACTTATCGAGATCGGTCAATCCGTTTTTGAGTTTTAACGAAACTAACGCACAGCAATTCATTTTTATCAAAATTTCGATTTTCCGGCTTTTCCTTTGGGATTTCCCGACTTATCTTTTTTTTCAAAACTGCCCTGCATCATAGCGAACAAAACAAAAAAAAATTATCGACATCGGTCAAGCCGTTTTTGAGTTTTAGCGAAACAAACACACAGCAATTCATTTTTATCGAAATTTCGATTTTTTCGATTTTCCGGCTTTTCCTTTGGGATTTCCCGACTTATCTTTTTTTTCAAAACTAACCTGTATCATAGCGAACAAAACAAAAAAAAACTTATCGACATCGGTCAAGCCGTTTTTGAGTTTTAACGAAACTAACGCACAGCAATTCATTTTTATCGGAATTTCGATTTTTTTGATTTTCCGGCTTTTCCTTTGGCATTTCCCGACTTTTTTTTTTTTTCGAACATACCATGTATTATAGCGAACAAAACAAAAAACTTATCGACATCGGTCAAGCCGTTTTTTAGTTTTAGCGAAACTAACGCACAGCAATTCATTTTTATCGGAATTTAGATTTTTTTGATTTTCCGGCTTTTCCTTTGGGATTTCCCGACTTATCTTTTTTTCAAACCTGCCCTGTATCATAGCGAACAAAACAAAAAAAACTTATCGACATCGGTCAAGCCGTTTTTGAGTTTTAACGAAACTAACGCACAGCAATTCATTTTTATCGAAATTTCGATTTTTTCGATTTTCCGGCTTTTCCTTTGGGATTTCCCGACTTATCTTTTTTTTCAAACCTGCCCTGTATCATAGCGAACAAAACAAAAAAAACTTATCGACATCGGTCAAGCCGTTTTTTAGTTTTAACGAAACTAACGCACAGCAATTCACTTTTATCGGAATTTCGATTTTTTTGATTTTCCGGCTTTTCCTTTGGGATTTCCCGACTTATCTTTTTTTGCAACCTGCCCTGTATCATAGCGAACAAAACAAAAAAAACTTATCGACATCGGTCAAGCCGTTTTTGAGTTTTAACGAAACTAACGCACAGCAATTCATTTTTATCGAAATTTCGATTTTTTCGATTTTCCGGCTTTTCCTTTGGGATTTCCCGACTTATCTTTTTTTCAAACCTGCCCTGTATCATAGCGAACAAAGCAAAAAAAACTTATCGACATCGGTCAAGCCGTTTTTGAGTTTTAACGAAACTAACGCACAGCAATTCATTTTTACCGAAATTTCGATTTTTTCGATTTTCCGGCTTTTCCTTTTGGATTTCCCGACTTATCTTTTTTTTCAAAACTGCCCTGTATCATAGCGAACAAAACAAAAAAAAATTTATCGACATCGGTCAAGCCGTTTTTGAGTTTTAGCGAAACTAACGCACAGCAATTCATTTTTATCGAAATTTCGATTTTTTCGATTTTCCGGCTTTTCCTTTGGGATTTCCCGACTTATCTTTTTTTCAAACCTGCCCTGTATCATAGCGAACAAAACAAAAAAAACTTATCGACATCGGTCAAGCCGTTTTTGAGTTTTAACGAAACTAACGCACAGCAATTCATTTTTATCGAAATTTCGATTTTTTCGATTTTCCGGCTTTTCCTTTGGGATTTCCCGACTTATCTTTTTTTTCAAAACTGCCCTGTATCATAGCGAACAAAACAAAAAAACTTATCTACATCGGTCAAGCCGTTTTGAGTTTTAGCGAAACTAACACACAGCAATTCATTTTTATCGAAATTTCGATTTTTTCGATTTTCCGGCTTTTGTTTGGGATTTCCCGACTTATCTTTTTTTTCAAAACTGCCCTGTATCATAGCGAACAAAACAGAAAAAACTTATCGACATCGGTCAAGCCGTTTTTGAGTTTTAGCGAAACTAACGCACAGCAATTCATTTTTATCGTAATTTCGATTTTTTTGATTTTCCGGATTTTCCTTTGGGATTTCCCGACTTATCTTTTTTTTCAAACCTACCCTATATCATTGCGAACAAAAGAAAAAAAATTATCGACATCGGTAAAGCCGTCTTTGAGTTTTAACGAAACAAACGCACAGCAATTCATTTTTATCAGAATTTCGATTTTTTCGATTTTCCGGCTTTTCCTTTTGGATTTCCCGACTTATCTTTTTTTTCAAACCTACCCTGTATCATAGCGAACAAAACTAAAAAAAACTATCGAAATCGGTCAAGCCGTTTTTGAGTTTTAGCGAAACTAACGTACAGCAATTCATTTTTATCGAAATTTCGATTTTTTCGATTTTCCGGCTTTTCCTTTAGGATTTCCCGACTTATCTTTCTTTTCAAAACTGCCCTGTATCATAGCGAACAATACAAAAACTCTTATCGACATCGGTCAAGCCGTTTTTGAGTTTTAGCGAAATTCGATGTTTTTGATTTTCCGGCTTTTCCTTTGGGATTTCCCGACTTATCTTTTTTTCAAACCTGCGCTGTATCATAGCGAACAAAACAAAAAAAACTTATCGACATCGGTCAAGCCGTTTTTGAGTTTTAACGAAACTAACGTACAGCAATTCATTTTTATCGAAATTTCGATTTTTTCGATTTTCCGGCTTTTCCTTTGGGATTTCCCGACTTATCTTTTTTTTCAAAACTGCCCTGTATCATAGCGAACAATACAAAAAAACTTATCGACATCGGTCAAGCCGTTTTTGAGTTTTAGCGAAACTAACGCACAGCAATTCATTTTTATCGTCATTTCGATGTTTTTGATTTTCCGGATTTTCCTTTGGGATTTCCCGACTTATCTTTTTTTTCAAAACTCCCCTGTATCATAGCAAACAAAACAAAAAAACTTATCAACATCGGTCAAGCCGTTTTTGAGTTTTAGCGAAACTAACGCACAGCAATTCTTTTTTATCGGAATTTAGATTTTTTTGATTTTCCGGATTTTCCTTTGGGATTTCCCGACTTATCTTTTTTTCAAACCTGCCCTGTATCATAGCGAACAAAACAAAAAAAACTGATCGACATCGGTCAAGCCGTTTTTGAGTTTTAACGAAACTAACGCACAGCAATTCATTTTTATCGAAATTTCGATTTTTTCGATTTTCCGGCTTTTCCTTTGGGATTTCCCGACTTATCTTTTTTTCAAAACTGCCCTGTATCATATCGAACAATACAAAAACTCTTATCGACATCGGTCAAGCCGTTTTTGAGTTTTAGCGAAACTAACGCACAGCAATTCATTTTTATCGTCATTTCGATGTTTTTGATTTTCCGGATTTTCCTTTGGGATTTCCCGACTTATCTTTTTTTTCAAACCTGCCCTGTATCATAGCGAACAAAACAAAAAAAACTTATCGACATCGGTCAAGCCGTTTTTGAGTTTTAACGAAACTAACGCACAGCAATTCATTTTTATCGAAATTTCGATTTTTTCGATTTTCCGGCTTTTGTTTTGGGATTTCCCGACTTATCTTTTTTTTCAAAACTGCCCTGTATCATAGCGAACAAAACAGAAAAAACTTATCGACATCGGTCAAGCCGTTTTTGAGTTTTAGCGAAACTAACGTACAGCAATTCATTTTTATCGAAATTTCGATTTTTTCGATTTTCTGGCTTTTTCTTTGGGATTTCCCGACTTATCTTTTTTTTCAAAACTGCCCTGTATCATAGCGAACAATACAAAAACTCTTATCGACATCGGTCAAGCCGTTTTTGAGTTTTAGCGAAACTAACGCACAGCAATTCATTTTTATCGTAATTTCGATGTTTTTGATTTTCCGGATTTTCCTTTGCGATTTCCCGACTTATCTTTTTTTTCAAAACTGCCCTGTATCATAGCAAACAAAACAAAAAAACTTATCGACATCGGTCAAGCCGTTTTTGAGTTTTAGCGAAACTAACGCACAGCAATTCATTTTTATCGGAATTTCGATTTTTTTGATTTTCCGGATTTTGCTTTTGGATTTCCCGACTTATCTTTTTTTTCAAACCTACCCTGTATCATTGCGAATTAAAGAAAAAAAATTATCGACATCGGTCAAGCCGTTTCTGAGTTTTAGCGAAACTAACGCACAGCAATTCATTTTTATCGGAATTTCGAATTTTTTGATTTTCCGGCTTTTGTTTTGGGATTTCCCGACATCTTTTTTTTTCAAACCTGCCCTGTATCATAGCGAACAAAACAAAAAACAACTTATCGACATCGGTCATGCCGTTTTTGAGTTTTAACGAAACTAACGCACAGCAATTCATTTTTATCGAAATTTCGATTTTTTCGATTTTCCGGCTTTTCCTTTGGGATTTCCCGACTTATCTTTTTTTCAAACCTGCCCTGTATCATAGCGAACAAAACAAAAAAAACTTATCGACATCGGTCAATCCGTTTTTGAGTTTTAACGAAACTAACGCACAGCAATTCATTTTTATCAAAATTTCGATTTTCCGGCTTTTCCTTTGGGATTTCCCGACTTATCTTTTTTTTCAAAACTGCCCTGTATCATAGCGAACAAAACAAAAAAAAATTATCGACATCGGTCAAGCCGTTTTTGAGTTTTAGCGAAACAAACACACAGCAATTCATTTTTATCGAAATTTCGATTTTTTCGATTTTCCGGCTTTTCCTTTGGGATTTCCCGACTTATCTTTTTTTCAAAACTAACCTGTATCATAGCGAACAAAACAAAAAAAAACTTATCGACATCGGTCAAGCCGTTTTTGAGTTTTAACGAAACTAACGCACAGCAATTCATTTTTATCGAAATTTCGATTTTTTCGATTTTCCGGCTTTTGTTTTGGGATTTCCCGACTTATCTTTTTTTTCAAAACTGCCCTGTATCATAGCGAACAAAACAGAAAAAACTTATCGACATCGGTCAAGCCGTTTTTGAGTTTTAGCGAAACTAACGTACAGCAATTCATTTTTATCGAAATTTCGATTTTTTCGATTTTCTGGCTTTTTCTTTGGGATTTCCCGACTTATCTTTTTTTTCAAACCTGCCCTGTATCATAGCGAACAATACAAAAACTCTTATCGACATCGGTCAAGCCGTTTTTGAGTTTTAGCGAAACTAACGCACAGCAATTCATTTTTATCGTAATTTCGATGTTTTTGATTTTCCGGATTTTCCTTTGCGATTTCCCGACTTATCTTTTTTTTCAAAACTGCCCTGTATCATAGCAAACAAAACAAAAAAACTTATCGACATCGGTCAAGCCGTTTTTGAGTTTTAGCGAAACTAACGCACAGCAATTCATTTTTATCGGAATTTCGATTTTTTTGATTTTCCGGATTTTGCTTTTGGATTTCCCGACTTATCTTTTTTTTCAAACCTACCCTGTATCATTGCGAATTAAAGAAAAAAAATTATCGACATCGGTCAAGCCGTTTCTGAGTTTTAGCGAAACTAACGCACAGCAATTCATTTTTATCGGAATTTCGAATTTTTTGATTTTCCGGCTTTTGTTTTGGGATTTCCCGACATCTTTTTTTTTCAAACCTGCCCTGTATCATAGCGAACAAAACAAAAAAAAACTTATCGACATCGGTCAAGCCGTTTTTGAGTTTTAACGAAACTAACGCACAGCAATTCATTTTTATCGAAATTTCGATTTTTTCGATTTTCCGGCTTTTCCTTTGGGATTTCCCGACTTATCTTTTTTTCAAACCTGCCCTGTATCATAGCGAACAAAACAAAAAAAACTTATCGACATCGGTCAATCCGTTTTTGAGTTTTAACGAAACTAACGCACAGCAATTCATTTTTATCAAAATTTCGATTTTCCGGCTTTTCCTTTGGGATTTCCCGACTTATCTTTTTTTTCAAAACTGCCCTGTATCATAGCGAACAAAACAAAAAAAAATTATCGACATCGGTCAAGCCGTTTTTGAGTTTTAGCGAAACAAACACACAGCAATTCATTTTTATCGAAATTTCGATTTTTTCGATTTTCCGGCTTTTCCTTTGGGATTTCCCGACTTATCTTTTTTTCAAAACTAACCTGTATCATAGCGAACAAAACAAAAAAAAACTTATCGACATCGGTCAAGCCGTTTTTGAGTTTTAACGAAACTAACGCACAGCAATTCATTTTTATCGAAATTTCGATTTTTTTGATTTTCCGGCTTTTCCTTTGGGATTTCCCGACTTATCTTTTTTTTCAAACCTGCCCTGTATCATAGCAAACAAAACAAAAAAAAACTTATCGACATCGGTCAAGCCGTTTTTGAATTTTAACGAAACTAACGCACAGCAATTCATTTTTATCGAAATTTCGATTTTTTTGATTTTCCGGCTTTTCCTTTGGGATTTCCCGACTTATCTTTTTTTTCAAAACTGCCCTGTATCATAGCGAACAAAACAAAAAAAACTTATCGACATCGGTCAAGCCGTTTTTGAGTTTTAGCGAAACTAACGCACAGCAATTCATTTTTATCGTAATTTCGATTTTGTTGATTTTCCGGATTTTCCTTTGGGATTTCCCGACTTATCTTTTTTTTCAAACCTACCCTATATCATTGCGAACAAAAGAAAAAAAATTATCGACATCGGTCAAGCCGTTTTTGAGTTTTAACGAAACTAACGCACAGCAATTCATTTTTATCGTAATTTCGATTTTTTTGATTTTCCGGCTTTTCCTTTTGGATTTCCCGACTTATCTTTTTTTTCAAACCTACCCTGTATCATAGCGAACAAAACAAAAAAAACCTATCGACATCGGTCAAGCCGTTTTTGAGTATTAGCGAAACTAACGTACAGCAATTCATTTTTATCGAAATTTCGATTTTTTCGATTTTCCGGCTTTTCCTTTGGGATTTTCCGACTTATCTTTTTTTTCAAAACTGCCCTGTATCATAGCGAACAACACAAAAAAACTTATCGACATCGGTCAAGCCGTTTATGAGTTTTAGCGAAACTAACGCACAGCAATTCATTTTTATCGTAATTTCGATGTTTTTGATTTTCCGGATATTGCTTTGGGATTTACCGACTTATCTTTTTTTTTCAAAACTGCCCTGTATCATAGCAAACAAAACAAAAAAACTTATCCACATCGGTCAAGCCGTTTTTGAGTTTTAGCGAAACTCACGCACAGCAATTCATTTTTATCGGAATTTCGATTTTTTTGATTTTCCGGATTTTCCTTTGGGATTTCCCGACTTATCTTTTTTTTCAAAACTGCCCTGTATCATAGCGAACAAAACAGAAAAAACTTATCGACATCGGTCAAGCCGTTTTTGAGTATTAGCGAAACTAACGTACAGCAATTCATTTTTATCGAAATTTCGATTTTTTCGATTTTCCGGCTTTTCCTTTGGGATTTTCCGACTTATCTTTATTTTTCAAAACTGCCCTGTATCATAGCGAACAACACAAAAAAACTTATCGACATCGGTCAAGCCGTTTATGAGTTTTAGCGAAACTAACGCACAGCAATTCATTTTTATCGTAATTTCGATTTTTTTGATTTTCCGGATTTTCCTTTGGGATTTCCCGACTTATCTTTTTTTTCAAACCTACCCTATATCATTGCGAACAAAAGAAAAAAAATTATCGACATCGGTCAAGCCGTCTTTGAGTTTTAACGAAACAAACGCACAGCAATTCATTTTTATCAGAATTTCGATTTTTTCGATTTTCGGGCTTTTCCTTTTGGATTTCCCGACTTATCTTTTTTTTCAAACCTACCCTGTATCATAGCGAACAAAACTAAAAAAAACTATCGACATCGGTCAAGCCGTTTTTGAGTTTTAGCGAAACTAACGTACAGCAATTCATTTTTATCGAAATTTCGATTTTTTCGATTTTCCGGCTTTTCCTTTGGGATTTCCCGACTTATCTTTCTTTTCAAAACTGCCCTGTATCATAGCGAACAATACAAAAACTCTTATCGACATCGGTCAAGCCGTTTTTGAGTTTTAGCGAAACTAACGCACAGCAATTCATTTTTATCGTCATTTCGATGTTTTTGATTTTTCGGATTTTCCTTTGGGATTTCCCGACTTATCTTTTTTTCAAACCTGCCCTGTATCATAGCGAACAAAACAAAAAAAACTTATCGACATCGGTCAAGCCGTTTTTGAGTTTTAACGAAACTAACGTACAGCAATTCATTTTTATCGAAATTTCGATTTTTTCGATTTTCCGGCTTTTCCTTTGGGATTTCCCGACTTATCTTTTTTTTCAAAACTGCCCTGTATCATAGCGAACAATACAAAAAAACTTATCGACATCGGTCAAGCCGTTTTTGAGTTTTAGCGAAACTAACGCACAGCAATTCATTTTTATCGTCATTTCGATGTTTTTGATTTTCCGGATTTTCCTTTGCGATTTCCCGACTTATCTTTTTTTTCAAAACTGCCCTGTATCATAGCAAACAAAACAAAAAAACTTATCAACATCGGTCAAGCCGTTTTTGAGTTTTAGCGAAACTAACGCACAGCAATTCATTTTTATCGGAATTTCGATTTTTTTGATTTTCCGGATTTTCCTTTGGGATTTCCCGACTTATCTTTTTTTTCAAACCTACCCTGTATCATTGCGAACAAAAGAAAAAAAATTATCGACATCGGTCAAGCCGTTTCTGAGTTTTAGCGAAACTAACGCACAGCAATTCATTTTTATCGGAATTTCGAATTTTTTGATTTTCCGGCTTTTGTTTTGGGATTTCCCGACATCTTTTTTTTTCAAACCTGCCCTGTATCATAGCGAACAAAACAAAAAAAAACTTATCGACATCGGTCAAGCCGTTTTTGAGTTTTAACGAAACTAACGCACAGCAATTCATTTTTATCGAAATTTCGATTTTTTCGATTTTCCGGCTTTTTCTTTGGGATTTCCCGACTTATCGTTTTTTCCAACCTGCCCTGTATCATAGCGAACAAAACAAAAAAAACTTATCGACATCGGTCAAGCCGTTTTTGAGTTTTAACGAAACTAACGCACAGCAATTCATTTTTATCGAAATTTCGATTTTTTCGATTTTCCGGCTTTTGTTTTGGGATTTCCCGACTTATCTTTTTTTTCAAAACTGCCCTGTATCATAGCGAACAAAGCAGAAAAAACTTATCGACATCGGTCAAGCCGTTTTTGAGTTTTAGCGAAACTAACGCACAGCAATTCATTTTTATCGTAATTTCGATTTTTTTGATTTTCCGGATTTTCCTTTGGGATTTCCCGACTTATCTTTTTTTTCAAACCTACCCTGTATCATAGCGAACAAAACAAAAAAAAAACTATCGACATCGGTCAAGCCGTTTTTGAGTTTTAGCGAAACTAACGTACAGCAATTCATTTTTATCGAAATTTCGATTTTTTCGATTTTCTGGCTTTTTCTTTGGGATTTCCCGACTTATCTTTTTTTTCAAAACTGCCCTGTATCATAGCGAACAATACAAAAACTCTTATCGACATCGGTCAAGCCGTTTTTGAGTTTTAGCGAAACTAACGCACAGCAATTCATTTTTATCGTAATTTCGATGTTTTTGATTTTCCGGATTTTCCTTTGGGATTTCCCGACTTATCTTTTTTTTCAAAACTGCCCTGTATCATAGCAAACAAAACAAAAAAACTTATCGACATCGGTCAAGCCGTTTTTGAGTTTTAGCGAAACTAACGCACAGCAATTCATTTTTATCGGAATTTCGATTTTTTTGATTTTCCGGATTTTGCTTTGGGATTTCCCGACTTATCTTTTTTTTCAAACCTACCCTGTATCATTGCGAATTAAAGAAAAAAAATTATCGACATCGGTCAAGCCGTTTCTGAGTTTTAGCGAAACTAACGCACAGCAATTCATTTTTATCGGAATTTCGAATTTTTTGATTTTCCGGCTTTTGTTTTGGGATTTCCCGACATCTTTTTTTTCAAACCTGCCCTGTATCATTGCGAACAAAACAAAAAAAAACTTATCGACATCGGTCGAGCCGTTTTTGAGTTTTAACGAAACTAACGCACAGCAATTCATTTTTATCGAAATTTCGATTTTTTCGATTTTCCGGCTTTTCCTTTGGGATTTCCCGACTTATCTTTTTTTCAAACCTGCCCTGTATCATAGCGAACAAAACAAAATAACTTATCGACATCGGTCAATCCGTTTTTGAGTTTTAACGAAACTAACGCACAGCAATTCATTTTTATCAAAATTTCGATTTTTCGGCTTTTCCTTTGGGATTTCCCGACTTATCTTTTTTTTCAAAACTGCCCTGTATCATAGCGAACAAAACAAAAAAAAATTATCGACATCGGTCAAGCCGTTTTTGAGTTTTAGCGAAACAAACACACAGCAATTCATTTTTATCGAAATTTCGATTTTTTCGATTTTCCGGCTTTTCCTTTGGGATTTCCCGACTTATCTTTTTTTTCAAAACTAACCTGTATCATAGCGAACAAAACAAAAAAAAACTTATCGACATCGGTCAAGCCGTTTTTGAGTTTTAACGAAACTAACGCACAGCAATTCATTTTTATCGGAATTTCGATTTTTTTGATTTTCCGGCTTTTCCTTTGGGATTTCCCGACTTATCTTTTTTTCAAACCTGCCCTGTATCATAGCGAACAAAACAAAAAAAACTTATCGACATCGGTCAAGCCGTTTTTGAGTTTTAACGAAACTAACGCACAGCAATTCATTTTTATCGAAATTTCGATTTTTTCGATTTTCCGGCTTTTCCTTTGGGATTTCCCCACTTATCTTTTTTTCAAACCTGCCCTGTATCATATCGAACAAAACAAAAAAAACTTATCGACATCGGTCAAGCCGTTTTTGAGTTTTAGCGAAACTAACACACAGCAATTCATTTTTATCGAAATTTCGATTTTTTCGATTTTCCGGCTTTTCCTTTTGGATTTCCCGACTTATCTTTTTTGTTAAAACTGCCCTGTATCATAGCGAACAAAACAAAAAAAAACTTATCGACATAGGTCAGGCCGTTTTTGAGTTTTAGCGAAACTAACGCACAGCAATTCATTTTTATCGAAATTTCGATTTTTTCGATTTTCCGGCTTTTCCTTTGGGATTTCCCGACTTATCTCATTTTTCCAAAAAACAAAACAAAAAAACTTATCGACATCGGTCAAGCCGTTTTTGAGTTTTAGCGAAACTAACACACAGCAATTCATTTTTATCGAAATTTCGATTTTTTCGATTTTCCGGCTTTTCCTTTTGGATTTCCCGACTTATCTTTTTTGTTAAAACTGCCCTGTATCATAGCGAACAAAACAAAAAAAAACTTATCGACATAGGTCAGGCCGTTTTTGAGTTTTAGCGAAACTAACGCACAGCAATTCATTTTTATCGAAATTTCGATTTTTTCGATTTTCCGGCTTTTCCTTTGGGATTTCCCGACTTATCTCATTTTTCCAAAAAACAAAACAAAAAAACTTATCGACATCGGTCAAGCCGTTTTTGAGTTTTAGCGAAACTAACACACAGCAATTCATTTTTATCGAAATTTCGATTTTTTCGATTTTCCGGCTTTTCCTTTGAGATTTCCCGACTTATCTTTTTTTTCAAAACTGCCCTGTATCATAGCAAACAAAACAAAAAAAACTTATCGACATCGGTCAAGCCGTTTTTGAGTTTTAGCGAAACTAACGCACAGGAATTCATTTTTATCGGAATTTCGATTTTTTTGATTTTCCGGCTTTTCCTTTGGGATTTCCCGACTTATCTTTTTTTTCAAACCTGCCCTGTATCATAGCGAACAAAACAAAAAAAAACTTATCGACATCGGTCAAGCCGTTTTTGAATTTTAACGAAACTAACGCACAGCAATTCATTTTTATCGAAATTTCGATTTTTTTGATTTTCCGGCTTTTCCTTTGGGATTTCCCGACCTATCTTTTTTTTCAAAACTGCCCTGTATCATAGCGAACAAAACAAAAAAA
This sequence comes from Neoitamus cyanurus, assembly GCA_947538895.1. Lineage (NCBI taxonomy): Eukaryota > Metazoa > Arthropoda > Insecta > Diptera > Asilidae > Neoitamus > Neoitamus cyanurus. Next base: position 5,821,349 of record OX384547.1, read on the forward strand.
ACTTATCGACATCGGTCAAGCCGTTTTTGAGTTTTAGCGAAACTAACGCACAGCAATTCATTTTTATCGTAATTTCGATTTTTTTGATTTTCCGGATTTTCCTTTGGGATTTCCCGACTTATCTTTTTTTTCAAACCTACCCTATATCATTGCGAACAAAAGAAAAAAAATTATCGACATCGGTCAAGCCGTTTTTGAGTTTTAACGAAACTAACGCACAGCAATTCATTTTTATCGTAATTTCGATTTTTTTGATTTTCCGGCTTTTCCTTTTGGATTTCCCGACTTATCTTTTTTTTCAAACCTACCCTGTATCATAGCGAACAAACCAAAAAAACTTATCCACATCGGTCAAGCCGTTTTTGAGTTTTAGCAAAACTAACGTACAGCAATTCATTTTTATCGAAATTTCGATTTTTTCGATTTTCCGGCTTTTCCTTTGGGATTTCCCGACTTATCTTTTTTTTCAAAACTGCCCTGTATCATAGCGAACAACACAAAAAAACTTATCGACACCGGTCAAGCCGTTTATGAGTTTTAGCGAAACTAACGCACAGCAATTCATTTTTATCGTAATTTCGATGTTTTTGATTTTCCGGATATTGCTTTGGGATTTCCCGACTTATCTTTTTTTTTCAAAACTGCCCTGTATCATAGCAAACAAACCAAAAAAACTTATCCACATCGGTCAAGCCGTTTTTGAGTTTTAGCGAAACTCACGCACAGCAATTCATTTTTATCGGAATTTCGATTTTTTTGATTTTCCGGATTTTCCTTTGGGATTTCTCGACTTATCTTTTTTTTCAAAACTGCCCTGTATCATAGCGAACAAAACAGAAAAAACTTATCGACATCGGTCAAGCCGTTTTTGAGTTTTAGCGAAACTAACGCACAGCAATTCATTTTTATCGTAATTTCGATTTTTTGATTTTCCGGATTTTCCTTTGGGATTTCCCGACTTATCTTTTTTTTCAAACCTACCCTATATCATTGCGAACAAAAGAAAAAAAATTATCGACATCGGTCAAGCCGTCTTTGAGTTTTAACGAAACAAACGCACAGCAATTCATTTTTATCAGAATTTCGAGTTTTTCGATTTTCCGGCTTTTCCTTTTGGATTTCCCGACTTATCTTTTTTTTCAAACCTACCCTGTATCATAGCGAACAAAACTAAAAAAAACTATCGACATCGGTCAAGCCGTTTTTGAGTTTTAGCGAAACTAACGTACAGCAATTCATTTTTATCGAAATTTCGATTTTTTCGATTTTCCGGCTTTTCCTTTGGGATTTCCCGACTTATCTTTTTTTTCAAAACTGCCCTGTATCATAGCGAACAATACAAAAACTCTTATCGACATCGGTCAAGCCGTTTTTGAGTTTTAGCGAAACTAACGCACAGCAATTCATTTTTATCGGAATTTCGATGTTTTTGATTTTCCGGCTTTTCCTTTGGGATTTCCCGACTTATCTTTTTTTCAAACCTGCCCTGTATCATAGCGAACAAAACAAAAAAAACTTATCGACATCGGTCAAGCCGTTTTTGAGTTTTAACGAAACTAACGTACAGCAATTCATTTTTATCGAAATTTCGATTTTTTCGATTTTCCGGCTTTTCCTTTGGGATTTCCCGACTTATCTTTTTTTTCAAAACTGCCCTGTATCATAGCGAACAATACAAAAAAACTTATCGACATCGGTCAAGCCGTTTTTGAGTTTTAGCGAAACTAACGCACAGCAATTCATTTTTATCGTCATTTCGATGTTTTTGATTTTCCGGATTTTCCTTTGGGATTTCCCGACTTATCTTTTTTTTCAAAACTGCCCTGTATCATAGCAAACAAAACAAAAAAACTTATCAACATCGGTCAGGCCGTTTTTGAGTTTTAGCGAAACTAACGCACAGCAATTCATTTTTATCGGAATTTCGATTTTTTTGATTTTCCGGATTTTCCTTTGGGATTTCCCGACTTATCTTTTTTTTCAAACCTACCCTGTATCATTGCGAACAAAAGAAAAAAAATTATCGACATCGGTCAAGCCGTTTCTGAGTTTTAGCGAAACTAACGCACAGCAATTCATTTTTATCGGAATTTCGCATTTTTTGATTTTCCGGCTTTTGTTTTGGGATTTTCCGACATCTTTTTTTTTCAAACCTGCCCTGTATCATAGCGAACAAAACAAAAAAAAACTTATCGACATCGGTCAAGCCGTTTTTGAGCTTTAACGAAACTAACGCACAGCAATTCATTTTTATCGAAATTTCGATTTTTTCGATTTTCCGGCTTTTGCTTTGGGATTTCCCGACTTATCTTTTTTTCAAACCTGCCCTGTATCATAGCGAACAAAACAAAAAAAAAACTATCGACATCGGTCAAGCCGTTTTTGAGTTTTAGCGAAACTAACGTACAGCAATTCATTTTTATCGAAATTTCGATTTTTTCGATTTTCTGGCTTTTTCTTTGGGATTTCCCGACTTATCTTTTTTTTCAAAACTGCCCTGTATCATAGCGAACAATACAAAAACTCTTATCGACATCGGTCAAGCCGTTTTTGAGTTTTAGCGAAACTAACGCACAGCAATTCATTTTTATCGTAATTTCGATGTTTTTGATTTTCCGGATTTTCCTTTGGGATTTCCCGACTTATCTTTTTTTTCAAAACTGCCCTGTATCATAGCAAACAAAACAAAAAAACTTATCGACATCGGTCAAGCCGTTTTTGAGTTTTAGCGAAACTAACGCACAGCAATTCATTTTTATCGGAATTTCGATTTTTTTGATTTTCCGGATTTTGCTTTGGGATTTCCCGACTTATCTTTTTTTTCAAACCTACCCTGTATCATTGCGAATTAAAGAAAAAAAATTATCAACATCGGTCAAGCCGTTTCTGAGTTTTAGCGAAACTAACGCACAGCAATTCATTTTTATCGGAATTTCGAATTTTTTGATTTTCCGGCTTTTGTTTTGGGATTTCCCGACATCTTTTTTTTTCAAACCTGCCCTGTATCATAGCGAACAAAACAAAAAAAAATTTATCGACATCGGTCAAGCCGTTTTTGAGTTTTAACGAAACTAACGCACAGCAATTCATTTTTATCGAAATTTCGATTTTTTCGATTTTCCGGCTTTTCCTTTGGGATTTCCCGACTTATCTTTTTTTCAAACCTGCCCTGTATCATAGCGAACAAAAAAAAAAAAACTTATCGACATCGGTCAATCCGTTTTTGAGTTTTAGCGAAACTAACGCACAGCAATTCATTTTTATCGTAATTTCGATGTTTTTGATTTTCCGGATTTTCCTTTGGGATTTCCCGACTTATCTTTTTTTTCGAACATACCATGTATTATAGCGAACAAAACAAAAAACTTATCGACATCGGTCAAGCCGTTTTTTAGTTTTAGCGAAACTAACGCACAGCAATTCATTTTTATCGGAATTTAGATTTTTTCGATTTTCCGGCTTTTCCTTTGGGATTTCCCGACTTATCTTTTTTTCAAACCTGCCCTGTATCATAGCGAACAAAACAAAAAAAACTTATCGACATCGGTCAATCCGTTTTTGAGTTTTAACGAAACTAACGCACAGCAATTCATTTTTATCGGAATTTCGATTTTTTTGATTTTCCGGCTTTTCCTTTGGCATTTCCCGACTTTTATTTTTTTTCGAACATACCATGTATTATAGCGAACAAAACAAAAAACTTATCGACATCGGTCAAGCCGTTTTTTAGTTTTAGCGAAACTAACGCACAGCAATTCATTTTTATCGTAATTTCGATGTTTTTGATTTTCCGGATTTTCCTTTGGGATTTCCCGACTTATCTTTTTTTTCAAAACTGCCCTGTATCATAGCAAACAAAACAAAAAAACTTATCGACATCGGTCAAGCCGTTTTTGAGTTTTAGCGAAACTAACGCACAGCAATTCATTTTTATCGGAATTTCGATTTTTTTGATTTTCCGGATTTTGCTTTGGGATTTCCCGACTTATCTTTTTTTTCAAACCTACCCTGTATCATTGCGAATTAAAGAAAAAAAATTATCAACATCGGTCAAGCCGTTTCTGAGTTTTAGCGAAACTAACGCACAGCAATTCATTTTTATCGGAATTTCGAATTTTTTGATTTTTCGGCTTTTGTTTTGGGATTTCCCGACATCTTTTTTTTTCAAACCTGCCCTGTATCATAGCGAACAAAACAAAAAAAAACTTATCGACATCGGTCAAGCCGTTTTTGAGTTTTAACGAAACTAACGCACAGCAATTCATTTTTATCGAAATTTCGATTTTTTCGATTTTCCGGCTTTTGCTTTGGGATTTCCCGACTTATCTTTTTTTCAAACCTGCCCTGTATCATAGCGAACAAAACAAAAAAAACTTATCGACATCGGTCAATCCGTTTTTGAGTTTTACCGAAACTAACGCACAGCAATTCATTTTTATCGAAATTTCGATTTTTTTGATTTTCCGGCTTTTCCTTTGGGATTTCCCGACTTATCTTTTTTTTCAAAACTGCCCTGCATCATAGCGAACAAAACAAAAAAAAATTATCGACATCGGTCAAGCCGTTTTTGAGTTTTAGCGAAACAAACACACAGCAATTCATTTTTATCGAAATTTCGATTTTTTCGATTTTCCGGCTTTTCCTTTGGGATTTCCCGACTTATCTTTTTTTTCAAAACTAACCTGTATCATAGCAAACAAAACAAAAAAAACTTATCGACATCGGTCAAGCCGTTTTTGAGTTTTAGCGAAACTAACGCACAGGAATTCATTTTTATCGGAATTTCGATTTTTTTGATTTTCCGGCTTTTCCTTTGGGATTTCCCGACTTATCTTTTTTTTCAAACCTGCCCTGTATCATAGCGAACAAAACAAAAAAAAACTTATCGACATCGGTCAAGCCGTTTTTGAATTTTAACGAAACTAACGCACAGCAATTCATTTTTATCGAAATTTCGATTTTTTTGATTTTCCGGCTTTTCCTTTGGGATTTCCCGACCTATCTTTTTTTTCAAAACTGCCCTGTATCATAGCGAACAAAACAAAAAAAACTTATCGACATCGGTCAAGCCGTTTTTGAGTTTTAGCGAAACTAACGCACAGCAATTCATTTTTATCGTAATTTCGATTTTTTTGATTTTCCGGCTTTTCCTTTTGGATTTCCCGACTTATCTTTTTTTTCAAAACTGCCCTGTATCATAGCGAACAAAACAAAAAAAAACTTATCGACATCGGTCAAGCCGTTTTTGAATTTTAACGAAACTAACGCACAGCAATTCATTTTTATCGAAATTTCGATTTTTTTGATTTTCCGGCTTTTCCTTTGGGATTTCCCGACCTATCTTTTTTTTCAAAACTGCCCTGTATCATAGCGAACAAAAGAAAAAAAATTATCGACATCGGTCAAGCCGTTTTTGAGTTTTAACGAAACTAACGCACAGCAATTCATTTTTATCGTAATTTCGATTTTTTTGATTTTCCGGCTTTTCCTTTTGGATTTCCCGACTTATCTTTTTTTTCAAACCTACCCTGTATCATAGCGAACAAAACAAAAAAAACCTATCGACATCGGTCAAGCCGTTTTTGAGTTTTAGCGAAACTAACGTACAGCAATTCATTTTTATCGAAATTTCGATTTTTTCGATTTTCCGGCTTTTCCTTTGGGATTTCCCGACTTATCTTTTTTTTCAAAACTGCCCTGTATCATAGCGAACAACACAAAAAAACTTATCGACATCGGTCAAGCCGTTTATGAGTTTTAGCGAAACTAACGCACAGCAATTCATTTTTATCGTAATTTCGATGTTTTTGATTTTCCGGATATTGCTTTGGGATTTCCCGACTTATCTTTTTTTTTCAAAACTGCCCTGTATCATAGCAAACAAACCAAAAAAACTTATCCACATCGGTCAAGCCGTTTTTGAGTTTTAGCGAAACTCACGCACAGCAATTCATTTTTATCGGAATTTCGATTTTTTTGATTTTCCGGATTTTCCTTTGGGATTTCTCGACTTATCTTTTTTTTCAAAACTGCCCTGTATCATAGCGAACAAAACAGAAAAAACTTATCGACATCGGTCAAGCCGTTTTTGAGTTTTAGCGAAACTAACGCACAGCAATTCATTTTTATCGTAATTTCGATTTTTTGATTTTCCGGATTTTCCTTTGGGATTTCCCGACTTATCTTTTTTTTCAAACCTACCCTATATCATTGCGAACAAAAGAAAAAAAATTATCGACATCGGTCAAGCCGTCTTTGAGTTTTAACGAAACAAACGCACAGCAATTCATTTTTATCAGAATTTCGATTTTTTCGATTTTCCGGCTTTTCCTTTTGGATTTCCCGACTTATCTTTTTTTTCAAACCTACCCTGTATCATAGCGAACAAAACTAAAAAAAACTATCGACATCGGTCAAGCCGTTTTTGAGTTTTAGCGAAACTAACGTACAGCAATTCATTTTTATCGAAATTTCGATTTTTTCGATTTTCCGGCTTTTCCTTTGGGATTTCCCGACTTATCTTTCTTTTCAAAACTGCCCTGTATCATAGCGAACAATACAAAAACTCTTATCGACATCGGTCAAGCCGTTTTTGAGTTTTAGCGAAACTAACGCACAGCAATTCATTTTTATCGGAATTTCGATGTTTTTGATTTTCCGGCTTTTCCTTTGGGATTTCCCGACTTATCTTTTTTTCAAACCTGCCCTGTATCATAGCGAACAAAACAAAAAAAACTTATCGACATCGGTCAAGCCGTTTTTGAGTTTTAATGAAACTAACGTACAGCAATTCATTTTTATCGAAATTTCGATTTTTTCGATTTTCCGGCTTTTCCTTTGGGATTTCCCGACTTATCTTTTTTTTCAAAACTGCCCTGTATCATAGCGAACAATACAAAAAAACTTATCGACATCGGTCAAGCCGTTTTTGAGTTTTAGCGAAACTAACGCACAGCAATTCATTTTTATCGTCATTTCGATGTTTTTGATTTTCCGGATTTTCCTTTGGGATTTCCCGACTTATCTTTTTTTTCAAAACTGCCCTGTATCATAGCAAACAAAACAAAAAAACTTATCGACATCGGTCAATCCGTTTTTGAGTTTTAACGAAACTAACGCACAGCAATTCATTTTTATCGAAATTTCGATTTTTTTGATTTTCCGGCTTTTCCTTTGGGATTTCCCGACTCATCTTTTTTTTCAAAACTGCCCTGCATCATAGCGAACAAAACAAAAAAAAATTATCGACATCGGTCAAGCCGTTTTTGAGTTTTAGCGAAACAAACACACAGCAATTCATTTTTATCGAAATTTCGATTTTTTCGATTTTCCGGCTTTTCCTTTGGGATTTCCCGACTTATCTTTTTTTCAAACCTGCCCTGTATCATAGCGAACAAAACAAAAAAAACTTATCGACATCGGTCAAGCCGTTTTTGAGTTTTAACGAAACTAACGCACAGCAATTCATTTTTATCGAAATTTCGATTTTTTCGATTTTCCGGCTTTTCCTTTGGGATTTCCCGACTTATCTTTTTTTTGAAACCTGCCCTGTATCATAGCGAACAAAACAAAAAAAACTTATCGACATCGGTCAAGCCGTTTTTGAGTTTTAACGAAACTAACGCACAGCAATTCACTTTTATCGGAATTTCGATTTTTTTGATTTTCCGGCTTTTCCTTTGGGATTTCCCGACTTATCTTTTTTTGAAACCTGCCCTGTATCATAGCGAACAAAACAAAAAAAACTTATCGACATCGGTCAAGCCGTTTTTGAGTTTTAACGAAACTAACGCACAGCAATTCATTTTTATCGGAATTTCGATTTTTTTGATTTTCCGGCTTTTCCTTTGGCATTTCCCGACTTTTATTTTTTTTCGAACATACCATGTATTATAGCGAACAAAACAAAAAACTTATCGACATCGGTCAAGCCGTTTTTTAGTTTTAGCGAAACTAACGCACAGCAATTCATTTTTATCGGAATTTAGATTTTTTTGATTTTCCGGCTTTTCCTTTGGGATTTCCCGACTTATCTTTTTTTCAAACCTGCCCTGTATCATAGCGAACAAAACAAAAAAAACTTATCGACATCGGTCAAGCCGTTTTTGAGTTTTAACGAAACTAACGCACAGCAATTCATTTTTATCGAAATTTCGATTTTTTCGATTTTCCGGCTTTTCCTTTGGGATTTCCCTACTTATCTTTTTTTTGAAACCTGCCCTGTATCATAGCGAACAAAACAAAAAAAACTTATCGACATCGGTCAAGCCGTTTTTGAGTTTTAACGAAACTAACGCACAGCAATTCACTTTTATCGGAATTTCGATTTTTTTGATTTTCCGGCTTTTCCTTTGGGATTTCCCGACTTATCTTTTTTTGAAACCTGCCCTGTATCATAGCGAACAAAACAAAAAAAACTTATCGACATCGGTCAAGCCGTTTTTGAGTTTTAACGAAACTAACGCACAGCAATTCATTTTTATCGAAATTTCGATTTTTTCGATTTTCCGGCTTTTCCTTTGGGATTTCCCGGCTTATCTTTTTTTCAAACCTGCCCTGTATCATAGCGAACAAAGCAAAAAAAACTTATCGACATCGGTCAAGCCGTTTTTGAGTTTTAACGAAACTAACGCACAGCAATTCATTTTTACCGAAATTTCGATTTTTTCGATTTTCCGGCTTTTCCTTTTGGATTTCCCGACTTATCTTTTTTTTCAAAACTGCCCTGTATCATAGCGAACAAAACAAAAAAAAATTTATCGACATCGGTCAAGCCGTTTTTGGGTTTTAGCGAAACTAACGCACAGCAATTCATTTTTATCGAAATTTCGATTTTTTCGATTTTCCGGCTTTTCCTTTGGGATTTCCCGACTTACCGTTTTTTTAAACCTGCCCTGTATCATAGCGAACAAAACAAAAAAAACTTATCGACATCGGTCAAGCCGTTTTTGAGTTTTAACGAAACTAACGCACAGCAATTCATTTTTATCGAAATTTCGATTTTTTCGATTTTCCGGCTTTTCCTTTGCGATTTCCCGACTTATCTTTTTTTTCAAAACTGCCCTGTATCATAGCGAACAAAACAGAAAAAACTTATCGACATCGGTCAAGCCGTTTTTGAGTTTTAGCGAAACTAACGCACAGCAATTCATTTTTATCGTAATTTCGATTTTTTTGATTTTCCGGATTTTCCTTTGGGATTTCCCGACTTATATTTTTTTTCAAACCTACCCTATATCATTGCGAACAAAAGAAAAAAAATTATCGACATCGGTCAAGCCGTCTTTGAGTTTTAACGAAACAAACGCACAGCAATTCATTTTTATCAGAATTTCGATTTTTTCGATTTTCCGGCTTTTCCTTTTGGATTTCCCGACTTATCTTTTATTTCAAACCTACCCTGTATCATAGCGAACAAAACTAAAAAAAACTATCGACATCGGTCAAGCCGTTTTTGAGTTTTAGCGAAACTAACGTACAGCAATTCATTTTTATCGAAATTTCGATTTTTTCGATTTTCCGGCTTTTCCTTTGGGATTTCCCGACTTATCTTTCTTTTCAAAACTGCCCTGTATCATAGCGAACAATAAAAAAACTCTTATCGACATCGGTCAAGCCGTTTTTGAGTTTTAGCGAAACTAACGCACAGCAATTCATTTTTATCGGAATTTCGATGTTTTTGATTTTCCGGCTTTTCCTTTAGGATTTCCCGACTTATCTTTTTTTCAAACCTGCCCTGTATCATAGCGAACAAAACAAAAAAAACTTATCGACATCGGTCGAGCCGTTTTTGAGTTTTAACGAAACTAACGTACAGCAATTCATTTTTATCGAAATTTCGATTTTTTCGATTTTCCGGCTTTTCCTTTGGGATTTCCCGACTTATCTTTTTTTTCAAAACTGCCCTGTATCATAGCGAACAATACAAAAAAACTTATCGACATCGGTCAAGCCGTTTTTGAGTTTTAGCGAAACTAACGCACAGCAATTCATTTTTATCGTCATTTCGATGTTTTTGATTTTCCGGATTTTCCTTTGGGATTTCCCGACTTATCTTTTTTTTCAAAACTGCCCTGTATCATAGCAAACAAAACAAAAAAACTTATCAACATCGGTCAAGCCGTTTTTGAGTTTTAGCGAAACTAACGCACAGCAATTCTTTTTTATCGGAATTTAGATATTTTTGATTTTCCGGATTTTCCTTTGGGATTTCCCGACTTATCTTTTTTTTCAAACCTACCCTTTATCATTGCGAACAAAAGAAAAAAAATTATCGACATCGGTCAAGCCGTTTCTGAGTTTTAGCGAAACTAACGCACAGCAATTCATTTTTATCGGAATTTCGAATTTTTTGATTTTCCGGCTTTTGTTTTGGGATTTCCCGACATCTTTTTTTTTCAAACCTGCCCTGTATCATAGCGAACAAAACAAAAAAAAACTTATCGACATCGGTCAAGCCGTTTTTAAGTTTTAACGAAACTAACGCACAGCAATTCATTTTTATCGAAATTTCGATTTTTTCGATTTTCCGGCTTTTCCTTTGGGATTTCCCGACTTATCTTTTTTTCAAACCTGCCCTGTCTCATAGCGAACAAAAAAAAAAAAACTTATCGACATCGGTCAAGCCGTTTTTGAGTTTTAACGAAACTAACGCACAGCAATTCATTTTTATCGAAATTTCGATTTTTTCGATTTTCCGGCTTTTGTTTTGGGATTTCCCGACTTATCTTTTTTTTCGAAACTGCCCTGTATCATAGTGAACAAACCAGAAAAAACTTATCGACGTCGGTCAAGCCGTTTTTGAGTTTTAGCGAAACTAACGCACAGCAATTCATTTTTATCGTAATTTCGATTTTTTTGATTTTGCGGATTTTCCTTTGGGATTTCCCGACTTATCTTTTTTTTCGAACCTACCCTGTATCATAGCGAACAAAAAAAAAAAAAAACTATCGACATCGGTCAAGCCGTTTTTGAGTTTTAGCGAAACTAACGTACAGCAATTCATTTTTATCGAAATTTCGATTTTTTCGATTTTCTGGCTTTTTCTTTGGGATTTCCCGACTTATCTTTTTTTTCAAAACTGCCCTGTATCATAGCGAACAATACAAAAACTCTTATCGACATCGGTCAAGCCGTTTTTGAGTTTTAGCGAAACTAACGCACAGCAATTCATTTTTATCGTAATTTCGATGTTTTTGATTTTCCGGATTTTCCTTTGGGATTTCCCGACTTATCTTTTTTTTCAAAACTGCCCTGTATCATAGCAAACAAAACAAAAAAACTTATCGACATCGGTCAAGCCGTTTTTGAGTTTTAGCGAAACTAACGCACAGCAATTCATTTTTATCGGAATTTCGATTTTTTTGATTTTCCGGATTTTGCTTTGGGATTTCCCGACTTATCTTTTTTTTCAAACCTACCCTGTATCATTGCGAATTAAAGAAAAAAAATTATCGACATCGGTCAAGCCGTTTCTGAGTTTTAGCGAAACTAACGCACAGCAATTCATTTTTATCGGAATTTCGAATTTTTTGATTTTCCGGCTTTTGTTTTGGGATTTCCCGACATCTTTTTTTTTGAAACCTGCCCTGTATCATAGCGAACAAAACAAAAAAAAACTTATCGACATCGGTCAAGCCGTTTTTGAGTTTTAACGAAACTAACGCACAGCAATTCATTTTTATCGGAATTTCGATTTTTTTGATTTTCCGGCTTTTCCTTTGGGATTTCCCGACTTATCTTTTTTTCAAACCTGCCCTGTATCATAGCGAACAAAACAAAAAAAACTTATCGATATCGGTCAAGCCGTTTTTGAGTTTTAGCGAAACAAACACACAGCAATTCATTTTTATCGAAATTTCGATTTTTTCGATTTGCCGGCTTTTCCTTTGGGATTTCCCGACTTATCTTTTTTTTCAAAACTAACCTGTATCATAGCGAACAAAACAAAAAAAAACTTATCGACATCGGTCAAGCCGTTTTTGAGTTTTAACGAAACTAACGCACAGCAATTCATTTTTATCGGAATTTCGCTTTTTTTGATTTTCCGGCTTTTCCTTTGGGATTTCCCGACTTATCTTTTTTTCAAACCTGCCCTGTATCATAGCGAACAAAACAAAAAAAACTTATCGACATCGGTCAAGCCGTTTTTGAGTTTTAACGAAACTAACGCACAGCAATTCATTTTTATCGAAATTTCGATTTTTTCGATTTTCCGGCTTTTCCTTTGGGATTTCCCTACTTATCTTTTTTTCAAACCTGCCCTGTATCATATCGAACAAAACAAAAAAAACTTATCGACATCGGTCAAGCCGTTTTTGAGTTTTAACGAAACTAACGCACAGCAATTCATTTTTATCGAAATTTCGATTTTTTCGATTTTCCGGCTTTTCCTTTTGGATTTCCCGACTTATCTTTTTTGTTAAAACTGCCCTGTATCATAGCGAACAAAACAAAAAAAAACTTATCGACATAGGTCAGGCCGTTTTTGAGTTTTAGCGAAACTAACGCACAGCAATTCATTTTTATCGAAATTTCGATTTTTTCGATTTTCCGGCTTTTCCTTTGGGATTTCCCGACTTATCTTATTTTTCCAAACTGCCCTGTATCATAGCGAACAAAACAAAAAAACTTATCGACATCGGTCAAGCCGTTTTTGAGTTTTAGCGAAACTAACACACAGCAATTCATTTTTATCGAAATTTCGATTTTTTCGATTTTCCGGCTTTTCCTTTGAGATTTCCCGACTTATCTTTTTTTCAAAACTGCCCTGTATCATAGCAAACAAAACAAAAAAAACTTATCGACATCGGTCAAGCCGTTTTTGAGTTTTAGCGAAACTAACGCACAGCAATTCATTTTTATCGGAATTTCGATTTTTTTGATTTTCCGGCTTTTCCTTTGGGATTTCCCGACTTATCTTTTTTTTCAAACCTGCCCTGTATCATAGCGAACAAAACAAAAAAAAACTTATCGACATCGGTCAAGCCGTTTTTGAATTTTAACGAAACTAACGCACAGCAATTCATTTTTATCGAAATTTCGATTTTTTTGATTTTCCGGCTTTTCCTTTGGGATTTCCCGACTTATCTTTTTTTTCAAAACTGCCCTGTATCATAGCGAACAAAACAAAAAAAACTTATCGACATCGGTCAAGCCGTTTTTGAGTTTTAGCGAAACTAACGCACAGCAATTCATTTTTATCGTAATTTCGATTTTTTTGATTTTCCGGCTTTTCCTTTTGGATTTCCCGACTTATCTTTTTTTCAAACCTACCCTGTATCATAGCAAACAAAACAAAAAAAACCTATCGACATCGGTCAAGCCGTTTTTGAGTTTTAGCGAAACTAACGTACAGCAATTCATTTTTATCGAAATTTCGATTTTTTCGATTTTCCGGCTTTTCCTTTGGGATTTCCCGACTTATCTTTTTTTTCAAACCTGCCCTGTATCATAGCGAACAAAACAAAAAAAAACTTATCGACATCGGTCAAGCCGTTTTTGAATTTTAACGAAACTAACGCACAGCAATTCATTTTTATCGAAATTTCGATTTTTTTGATTTTCCGGCTTTTCCTTTGGGATTTCCCGACTTATCTTTTTTTTCAAAACTGCCCTGTATCATAGCGAACAAAACAAAAAAAACTTATCGACATCGGTCAAGCCGTTTTTGAGTTTTAGCGAAACTAACGCACAGCAATTCATTTTTATCGTAATTTCGATTTTTTTGATTTTCCGGCTTTTCCTTTTGGATTTCCCGACTTATCTTTTTTTCAAACCTACCCTGTATCATAGCAAACAAAACAAAAAAAACCTATCGACATCGGTCAAGCCGTTTTTGAGTTTTAGCGAAACTAACGTACAGCAATTCATTTTTATCGAAATTTCGATTTTTTCGATTTTCCGGCTTTTCCTTTGGGATTTCCCGACTTATCTTTTTTTTCAAAACTGCCCTGTATCATAGCGAACAAAAAAAAAAAAAAATTATCGACATCGGTCAAGCCGTTTTTGAGTTTTAACGAAACTAACGCACAGCAATTCATTTTTATCGTAATTTCGATTTTTTTGATTTTCCGGCTTTTCCTTTTGGATTTCCCGACTTATCTTTTTTTTCAAACCTACCCTGTATCATAGCAAACAAAACAAAAAAAACCTATCGACATCGGTCAAGCCGTTTTTGAGTTTTAGCGAAACTAACGCACAGCAATTCATTTTTATCGGAATTTCGATTTTTTTGATTTTCCGGATTTTCCTTTGGGATTTCCAGACTTATCTTTTTTTTCAAACCTACCCTGTATCATTGCGAACAAAAGAAAAAAAATTATCGACATCGGTCAAGCCGTTTCTGAGTTTTAGCGAAACTAACGTACAGCAATTCATTTTTATCGTAATTTCGAATTTTTTTGATTTTCCGGATTTTCCTTTGGGATTTCCCGACTTATCTTTTTTTTCGAACCTACCCTGTATTATAGCGAACAAAACAAAAAAAAAACTATCGACATCGGTCAAGCCGTTTTTGAGTTTTAGCGAAACTAACGTACAGCAATTCATTTTTATCGGAATTTCGAATTTTTTGATTTTCCGGCTTTTGTTTTGGGATTTCCCGACATCTTTTTTTTTCAAACCTGCCCTGTATCATAGCAAACAAAACAAAAAAACTTATCAACATCGGTCAAGCCGTTTTTGAGTTTTAGCGAAACTAACGCACAGCAATTCATTTTTATCGGAATTTCGATTTTTTTGATTTTCCGGATTTTCCTTTGGGATTTCCCGACTTATCTTTTTTTTCAAACCTACCCTGTATCATTACGAACAAAAGAAAAAAAATTATCGACATCGGTCAAGCCGTTTCTGAGTTTTAACGAAACTAACGCACAGCAATTCATTTTTATCGAAATTTCGATTTTTTCGATTTTCCGGCTTTTGTTTTGGGATTTCCCGACTTATCTTTTTTTTCAAAACTGCCCTGTATCATAGCGAACAAAACAGAAAAAACTTATCGACATCGGTCAAGCCGTTTTTGAGTTTTAGCGAAACTAACGCACAGCAATTCATTTTTATCGTAATTTCGATTTTTTTGATTTTCCGGATTTTCCTTTGGGATTTCCCGACTTATCTTTTCTTTCGAACCTACCCTGTATCATAGCGAACAAAACAAAAAAAAAACTATCGACATCGGTCAAGCCGTTTTTGAGTTTTAGCGAAACTAACGTACAGCAATTCATTTTTATCGAAATTTCGATTTTTTCGATTTTCTGGCTTTTTCTTTGGGATTTCCCGACTTATCTTTTTTTTCAAAACTGCCCTGTATCATAGCGAACAATACAAAAACTCTTATTGACATCGGTCAAGCCGTTTTTGAGTTTTAGCGAAACTAACGCACAGCAATTCATTTTTATCGGAATTTCGAATTTTTTGATTTTCCGGCTTTTCCTTTGGGATTTCCCGACTTATCTTTTTTTTCAAAACTAACCTGTATCATAGCGAACAAAACAAAAAAAAACTTATAGACATCGGTCAAGCCGTTTTTGAGTTTTAACGAAACTAACGCACAGCAATTCATTTTTATCGGAATTTCGATTTTTTTGATTTTCCGGCTTTTCCTTTGGGATTTCCCGACATCTTTTTTTTTCAAACCTGCCCTGTATCATAGCGAACAAAACAAAAAAAAACTTATCGACATCGGTCAAGCCGTTTTTGAGTTTTAACGAAACTAACGCACAGCAATTCATTTTTATCGAAATTTCGATTTTTTCGATTTTCCGGCTTTTCCTTTGGGATTTCCCGACGTATCTTTTTTTCAAACCTGCCCTGTATCATAGCGAACAAAACAAAAAAAACTTATCGACATCGGTCAATCCGTTTTTGAGTTTTAACGAAACTAACGCACAGCAATTCATTTTTATCAAAATTTCGATTTTCCGGCTTTTCCTTTGGGATTTCCCGACTTATCTTTTTTTTCAAAACTGCCCTGCATCATAGCGAACAAAACAAAAAAAAATTATCGACATCGGTCAAGCCGTTTTTGAGTTTTAGCGAAACAAACACACAGCAATTCATTTTTATCGAAATTTCGATTTTTTCGATTTTCCGGATTTTCCTTTGGGATTTCCCGACTTATCTTTTTTTTCAAAACTAACCTGTATCATAGCGAACAAAACAAAAAAA
Source organism: Neoitamus cyanurus (assembly GCA_947538895.1). Classification (NCBI taxonomy): domain Eukaryota; kingdom Metazoa; phylum Arthropoda; class Insecta; order Diptera; family Asilidae; genus Neoitamus; species Neoitamus cyanurus. Next base: position 5,837,516 of record OX384547.1, read on the forward strand.
AACTTATCGACATCGGTCAAGCCGTTTTTGAGTTTTAACGAAACTAACGCACAGCAATTCATTTTTATCGGAATTTCGATTTTTTTGATTTTCCGGCTTTTCCTTTGGGATTTCCCGACTTATCTTTTTTTCAAACCTGCCCTGTATCATAGCGAACAAAACAAAAAAAAACTTATCGACATCGGTCAAGCCGTTTTTGAGTTTTAACGAAACTAACGCACAGCAATTCATTTTTATCGAAATTTCGATTTTTTCGATTTTCCGGCTTTTCCTTTGGGATTTCCCGACTTATCTTTTTTTTCAAAACTAACCTGTATCATAGCGAACAAAACAAAAAAAAACTTATCGACATCGGTCAAGCCGTTTTTGAGTTTTAACGAAACTAACGCACAGCAATTCATTTTTATCGGAATTTCGATTTTTTTGATTTTCCGGCTTTTCCTTTGGGATTTCCCGACTTATCTTTTTTTTCAAACCTGCCCTGTATCATAGCGAACAAAACAAAAAAAAACTTATCGACATCGGTCAAGCCGTTTTTGAATTTTAACGAAACTAACGCACAGCAATTCATTTTTATCGAAATTTCGATTTTTTTGATTTTCCGGCTTTTCCTTTGGGATTTCCCGACTTATCTTTTTTTTCAAAACTGCCCTGTATCATAGCGAATAAAACAAAAAAAACTTATCGACATCGGTCAAGCCGTTTTTGAGTTTTAGCGAAACTAACGCACAGCAATTCATTTTTATCGTAATTTCGATTTTTTTGATTTTCCGGATTTTCCTTTGGGATTTCCCGACTTATCTTTTTTTTCAAACCTACCCTATATCATTGCGAACAAAAGAAAAAAAATTATCGACATCGGTCAAGCCGTTTTTGAGTTTTAACGAAACTAACGCACAGCAATTCATTTTTATCGTAATTTCGATTTTTTTGATTTTCCGGCTTTTCCTTTTAAATTTCCCGACTTATCTTTTTTTTCAAACCTACCCTGTATCATAGCGAACAAAACAAAAAAAACCTATCGACATCGGTCCAGCCGTTTTTGAGTTTTAGCGAAACTAACGTACAGCAATTCATTTTTATCGAAATTTCGATTTTTTCGATTTTCCGGCTTTTCCTTTGGGATTTCCCGACTTATCTTTTTTTTCAAAACTGCCCTGTATCATAGCGAACAACACAAAAAAACTTATCGACATCGGTCAAGCCGTTTATGAGTTTTAGCGAAACTAACGCACAGCAATTCATTTTTATCGTAATTTCGATGTTTTTGATTTTCCGGATATTGCTTTGGGATTTCCCGACTTATCTTTTTTTTTCAAAACTGCCCTGTATCATAGCAAACAAAACAAAAAAACTTATCCACATCGGTCAAGCCGTTTTTGAGTTTTAGCGAAACTTACGCACAGCAATTCATTTTTATCGGAATTTCGATTTTTTTGATTTTCCGGATTTTCCTTTGGGATTTCCCGACTTATCTTTTTTTCCAAACCTACCCTGTATCATTGCGAACAAAAGAAAAAAAATTATCGACATCGGTCAAGCCGTTTCTGAGTTTTAGCGAAACTAACGCACAGCAATTCATTTTTATCGGAATTCGAATTTTTTGATTTTCCGGCTTTTGTTTTGGGATTTCCCGACATCTTTTTTTTTTAAAACCTGCCCTGTATCATAGCGAACAAAACAAAAGAAAACTTATCGACATCGGTCAAGCCGTTTTTGAGTTTTAACGAAACTAACGCACAGCAATTCATATTTATCGAAATTTCGATTTTTTCGATTTTCCGGCTTTTCCTTTGGGATTTCCCGACTTATCTTTTTTTCAAACCTGCCCTGTATCATAGCGAACAAAACCAAAAAACTTATCGACATCGGTCAAGCCGTTTTTGAGTTTTAACGAAACTAACGCACAGCAATTCATTTTTATCGAAATTTCGATTTTTTCGATTTTCCGCCTTTTCCTTTTGGATTTCCCGACTTATCTTTTTTTTCAAAACTGCCCTGTATCATAGCGAACAAAACAAAAAAAAACTTATCGACATCGGTCAAGCCGTTTTTGAGTTTTAGCGAAACTAACGCACAGCAATTCATTTTTATCGAAATTTCGATTTTTTCGATTTTCCGGCTTTTCCTTTGGGATTTCCCGACTTATCTTTTTTTTCAAAACTGCCCTGTATCATAGCAAACAAAACAAAAAAACTTATCGACATCGGTCAAGCCGTTTATGAGTTTTAGCGAAACTAACGCACAGCAATTCATTTTTATCGAAATTTCGATTTTTTTGATTTTCCGGCTTTTCCTTTGGGATTTCCCGACTTATCTTTTTTTTCAAAACTGCCCTGTATCATAGCGAACAAAACAAAAAAAACTTATCGACATCGGTCAAGCCGTTTTTGAGTTTTAGCGAAACTAACGCACAGCAATTCATTTTTATCGTAATTTCGATTTTTTTGATTTTCCGGATTTTCCTTTGGGATTTCCCGACTTATCTTTTTTTTCAAACCTACCCTATATCATTGCGAACAAAAGAAAAAAAATTATCGACATCGGTCAAGCCGTTTTTGAGTTTTAACGAAACTAACGCACAGCAATTCATTTTTATCGTAATTTCGATTTTTTTGATTTTCCGGCTTTTCCTTTTGGATTTCCCGACTTATCTTTTTTTTCAAACCTACCCTGTATCATAGCGAACAAAACAAAAAAAACCTATCGACATCGGTCCAGCCGTTTTTGAGTTTTAGCGAAACTAACGTACAGCAATTCATTTTTATCGAAATTTCGATTTTTTCGATTTTCCGGCTTTTCCTTTGGGATTTCCCGACTTATCTTTTTTTTCAAAACTGCCCTGTATCATAGCGAACAACACAAAAAAACTTATCGACATCGGTCAAGCCGTTTATGAGTTTTAGCGAAACTAACGCACAGCAATTCATTTTTATCGTAATTTCGATATTTTTGATTTTCCGGATATTGCTTTGGGATTTCCCGACTTATCTTTTTTTTTCAAAACTGCCCTGTATCATAGCAAACAAAACAAAAAAACTTATCCACATCGGTCAAGCCGTTTTTGAGTTTTAGCGAAACTCACGCACAGCAATTCATTTTTATCGGAATTTCGATTTTTTTGATTTTCCGGATTTTCCTTTGGGATTTCCCAACTTATCTTTTTTTCCAAACCTACCCTGTATCATTGCGAACAAAAGAAAAAAAATTATCGACATCGGTCAAGCCGTTTCTGAGTTTTAGCGAAACTAACGCACAGCAATTCATTTTTATCGGAATTCGAATTTTTTGATTTTCCGGCTTTTGTTTTGGGATTTCCCGACATCTTTTTTTTTCAAACCTGCCCTGTATCATAGCGAACAAAACAAAAAAAAACTTATCGACATCGGTCAAGCCGTTTTTGAGTTTTAACGAAACTAACGCACAGCAATTCATATTTATCGAAATTTCGATTTTTTCGATTTTCCGGCTTTTCCTTTGGGATTTCCCGACTTATCTTTTTTTCAAACCTGCCCTGTATCATAGCGAACAAAAAAAAAAAACTTATCGACATCGGTCAAGCCGTTTTTGAGTTTTAACGAAACTAACGCACAGCAATTCATTTTTATCGAAATTTCGATTTTTTCGATTTTCCGCCTTTTCCTTTTGGATTTCCCGACTTATCTTTTTTTTCAAAACTGCCCTGTATCATAGCGAACAAAACAAAAAAAAACTTATCGACATCGGTCAAGCCGTTTTTGAGTTTTAGCGAAACTAACGCACAGCAATTCATTTTTATCGAAATTTCGATTTTTTCGATTTTCCGGCTTTTCCTTTGGGATTTCCCGACTTATCTTTTTTTTCAAAACTGCCCTGTATCATAGCAAATAAAACAAAAAAAACTTATCGACATCGGTCAAGCCGTTTTTGAGTTTTAGCGAAACTAACGCACAGCAATTCATTTTTATCGGAATTTCGATTTTTTTGATTTTCCGGCTTTTCCTTTGGGATTTCCCGACTTATCTTTTTTTTCAAAACTGCCCTGTATCATAGCGAACAAAACAAAAAAAACTTATCGACATCGGTCAAGCCGTTTTTGAGTTTTAGCGAAACTAACGCACAGCAATTCATTTTTATCGTAATTTCGATTTTTTTGATTTTCCGGATTTTCCTTTGGGATTTCCCGACTTATCTTTTTTTTCAAACCTACCCTATATCATTGCGAACAAAAGAAAAAAAATTATCGACATCGGTCAAGCCGTTTTTGAGTTTTAACGAAACTAACGCACAGCAATTCATTTTTATCGTAATTTCGATTTTTTTGATTTTCCGGCTTTTCCTTTTGAATTTCCGGACTTATCTTTTTTTTCAAACCTACCCTGTATCATAGCGAACAAATCAAAAAAAACCTATCGACATCGGTCAAGCCGTTTTTGAGTTTTAGCGAAACTAACGTACAGCAATTCATTTTTATCGAAATTTCGATTTTTTCGATTTTCCGGCTTTTCCTTTGGGATTTCCCGACTTATCTTTTTTTTCAAAACTGCCCTGTATCATAGCGAACAACACAAAAAAACTTATCGACATCGGTCAAGCCGTTTATGAGTTTTAGCGAAACTAACGCACAGCAATTCATTTTTATCGTAATTTCGATGTTTTTGATTTTCCGGATATTGCTTTGGGATTTCCCGACTTATCTTTTTTTTTCAAAACTGCCCTGTATCATAGCAAACAAAACAAAAAAACTTATCCACATCGGTCAAGCCGTTTTTGAGTTTTAGCGAAACTCACGCACAGCAATTCATTTTTATCGGAATTTCGATTTTTTTGATTTTCCGGATTTTCCTTTGGGATTTCCCGACTTATCTTTTTTTTCAAACCTACCCTGTATCATTGCGAACAAAAGAAAAAAAATTATCGACATCGGTCAAGCCGTTTCTGAGTTTTAGCGAAACTAACGCACAGCAATTCATTTTTATCGGAATTCGAATTTTTTGATTTTCCGGCTTTTGTTTTGGGATTTCCCGACATCTTTTTTTTTCAAACCTGCCCTGTATCATAGCGAACAAAACAAAAAAAACTTATCGACATCGGTCAAGCCGTTTTTGAGTTTTAACGAAACAAACGCACAGCAATTCATTTTTATCGAAATTTCCATTTTTTCGATTTTCCGGCTTTTCCTTTGGGATTTCCCGACTTATCTTTTTTTCAAACCTGCCCTGTATCATAGCGAACAATACAAAAAAACTTATCGACATCGGTCAAGCCGTTTTTGAGTTTTAGCGAAACTAACGCACAGCAATTCATTTTTATCGTCATTTCGATGTTTTTGATTTTCCGGATTTTTCTTTGGGATTTCCCGACTTATCTTTTTTTTCAAAACTGCCCTGTATCATAGCAAACAAAACAAAAAAACTTATCAACATCGGTCAAGCCGTTTTTGAGTTTTAGCGAAACTAACGCACAGCAATTCATTTTTATCGGAATTTCGATTTTTTTGATTTTCCGGATTTTCCTTTGGGATTTCCCGACTTATCTTTTTTTTCAAACCTACCCTGTATCATTGCGAACAAAAGAAAAAAAATTATCGACATCGGTCAAGCCGTTTCTGAGTTTTAGCGAAACTAACGTACAGCAATTCATTTTTATCGGAATTTCGAATTTTTTGATTTTCCGGCTTTTGTTTTGGGATTTCCCGACATCTTTTTTTTTTCAAACCTGCCCTGTATCATAGCAAACAAAACAAAAAAAAACTTATCGACATCGGTAAAGCCGTTTTTGAGTTTTAACGAAACTAACGCACAGCAATTCATTTTTATCGAAATTGCGATTTTTTCGATTTTCCGGCTTTTCCTTTGGGATTTCCCGACTTATCTTTTTTTCCAACCTGCCCTGTATCATAGCGAACAAAACAAAAAAAACTTATCGACATCGGTCAAGCCGTTTTTGAGTTTTAGCGAAACTAACGTACAGCAATTCATTTTTATCGTAATTTCGATTTTTTTGATTTTCCGGATTTTCCTTTGGGATTTCCCGACTTATCTTTTTTTTCGAACCTACCCTGTATCATAGCGAACAAAACAAAAAAAAAACTATCGACATCGGTCAAGCCGTTTTTGAGTTTTAGCGAAACTAACGTACAGCAATTCATTTTTATCGGAATTTCGAATTTTTTGATTTTCCGGCTTTTGTTTTGGGATTTCCCGACATCTTTTTTTTTCAAACCTGCCCTGTATCATAGCAAACAAAACAAAAAAACTTATCAACATCGGTCAAGCCGTTTTTGAGTTTTAGCGAAACTAACGCACAGCAATTCATTTTTATCGGAATTTCGATTTTTTTGATTTTCCGGATTTTCCTTTGGGATTTCCCGACTTATCTTTTTTTTCAAACCTACCCTGTATCATTGCGAACAAAAGAAAAAAAATTATCGACATCGGTCAAGCCGTTTCTGAGTTTTAGCGAAACTAACGTACAGCAATTCATTTTTATCGTAATTTCGATTTTTTTGATTTTCCGGATTTTCCTTTGGGATTTCCCGACTTATCTTTTTTTTCAAAACTGCCCTGTATCATAGCGAACAATACAAAAACTCTTATTGACATCGGTCAAGCCGTTTTTGAGTTTTAGCGAAACTAACGCACAGCAATTCATTTTTATCGGAATTTCGAATTTTTTGATTTTCCGGCTTTTGTTTTGGGATTTCCCGACATCTTTTTTTTTCAAACCTGCCCTGTATCATAGCGAACAAAACAAAAAAAAACTTATCGACATCGGTCAAGCCGTTTTTGAGTTTTAACGAAACTAACGCACAGCAATTCATTTTTATCGAAATTTCGATTTTTTCGATTTTCCGGCTTTTCCTTTGGGATTTCCCGACGTATCTTTTTTTCAAACCTGCCCTGTATCATAGCGAACAAAACAAAAAAAACTTATCGACATCGGTCAATCCGTTTTTGAGTTTTAACGAAACTAACGCACAGCAATTCATTTTTATCAAAATTTCGATTTTCCGGCTTTTCCTTTGGGATTTCCCGACTTATCTTTTTTTTCAAAACTGCCCTGCATCATAGCGAACAAAACAAAAAAAAATTATCGACATCGGTCAAGCCGTTTTTGAGTTTTAGCGAAACAAACACACAGCAATTCATTTTTATCGAAATTTCGATTTTTTTCGATTTTCCGGCTTTTCCTTTGGGATTTCCCGACTTATCTTTTTTTTCAAAACTAACCTGTATCATAGCGAACAAAACAAAAAAAAACTTATCGACATCGGTCAAGCCGTTTTTGAGTTTTAACGAAACTAACGCACAGCAATTCATTTTTATCGGAATTTCGATTTTTTTGATTTTCCGGCTTTTCCTTTGGGATTTCCCGACTTATCTTTTTTTCAAACCTGCCCTGTATCATAGCGAACAAAACAAAAAAAAACTTATCGACATCGGTCAAGCCGTTTTTGAGTTTTAACGAAACTAACGCACAGCAATTCATTTTTATCGAAATTTCGATTTTTTCGATTTTCCGGCTTTTCCTTTGGGATTTCCCGACTTATCTTTTTTTTCAAAACTAACCTGTATCATAGCGAACAAAACAAAAAAAAACTTATCGACATCGGTCAAGCCGTTTTTGAGTTTTAACGAAACTAACGCACAGCAATTCATTTTTATCGGAATTTCGATTTTTTCGATTTTCCGGCTTTTCCTTTGGGATTTCCCGACGTATCTTTTTTTCAAACCTGCCCTGTATCATAGCGAACAAAACAAAAAAAACTTATCGACATCGGTCAATCCGTTTTTGAGTTTTAACGAAACTAACGCACAGCAATTCATTTTTATCAAAATTTCGATTTTCCGGCTTTTCCTTTGGGATTTCCCGACTTATCTTTTTTTTCAAAACTGCCCTGCATCATAGCGAACAAAACAAAAAAAAATTATCGACATCGGTCAAGCCGTTTTTGAGTTTTAGCGAAACAAACACACAGCAATTCATTTTTATCGAAATTTCGATTTTTTTCGATTTTCCGGCTTTTCCTTTGGGATTTCCCGACTTATCTTTTTTTTCAAAACTAACCTGTATCATAGCGAACAAAACAAAAAAAAACTTATCGACATCGGTCAAGCCGTTTTTGAGTTTTAACGAAACTAACGCACAGCAATTCATTTTTATCGGAATTTCGATTTTTTTGATTTTCCGGCTTTTCCTTTGGGATTTCCCGACTTATCTTTTTTTCAAACCTGCCCTGTATCATAGCGAACAAAACAAAAAAAAACTTATCGACATCGGTCAAGCCGTTTTTGAGTTTTAACGAAACTAACGCACAGCAATTCATTTTTATCGAAATTTCGATTTTTTCGATTTTCCGGCTTTTCCTTTGGGATTTCCCGACTTATCTTTTTTTTCAAAACTAACCTGTATCATAGCGAACAAAACAAAAAAAAACTTATCGACATCGGTCAAGCCGTTTTTGAGTTTTAACGAAACTAACGCACAGCAATTCATTTTTATCGGAATTTCGATTTTTTTGATTTTCCGGCTTTTCCTTTGGGATTTCCCGACTTATCTTTTTTTCAAACCTGCCCTGTATCATAGCGAACAAAACAAAAAAAACTTATCGACATCGGTCAAGCCGTTTTTGAGTTTTAGCGAAACTAACGCACAGCAATTCATATTTATCGAAATTTCGATTTTTTCGATTTTCCGGCTTTTCCTTTGGGATTTCCCGACTTATCTTTTTTTCAAACCTGCCCTGTATCATAGCGAACAAAACCAAAAAACTTATCGACATCGGTCAAGCCGTTTTTGAGTTTTAACGAAACTAACGCACAGCAATTCATTTTTATCGAAATTTCGATTTTTTCGATTTTCCGCCTTTTCCTTTTGGATTTCCCGACTTATCTTTTTTTTCAAAACTGCCCTGTATCATAGCGAACAAAACAAAAAAAAACTTATCGACATCGGTCAAGCCGTTTTTGAGTTTTAGCGAAACTAACGCACAGCAATTCATTTTTATCGAAATTTCGATTTTTTCGATTTTCCGGCTTTTCCTTTGGGATTTCCCGACTTATCTTTTTTTTCAAAACTGCCCTGTATCATAGCAAACAAAACAAAAAAACTTATCGACATCGGTCAAGCCGTTTATGAGTTTTAGCGAAACTAACGCACAGCAATTCATTTTTATCGAAATTTCGATTTTTTTGATTTTCCGGCTTTTCCTTTGGGATTTCCCGACTTATCTTTTTTTTCAAAACTGCCCTGTATCATAGCGAACAAAACAAAAAAACTTATCGACATCGGTCAAGCCGTTTTTGAGTTTTAGCGAAACTAACGCACAGCAATTCATTTTTATCGTAATTTCGATTTTTTTGATTTTCCGGATTTTCCTTTGGGATTTCCCGACTTATCTTTTTTTTCAAACCTACCCTATATCATTGCGAACAAAAGAAAAAAAAATATCGACATCGGTCAAGCCGTTTTTGAGTTTTAACGAAACTAACGCACAGCAATTCATTTTTATCGTAATTTCGATTTTTTTGATTTTCCGGCTTTTCCTTTTGGATTTCCCGACTTATCTTTTTTTTCAAACCTACCCTGTATCATAGCGAACAAAACAAAAAAAACCTATCGACATCGGTCCAGCCGTTTTTGAGTTTTAGCGAAACTAACGTACAGCAATTCATTTTTATCGAAATTTCGATTTTTTCGATTTTCCGGCTTTTCCTTTGGGATTTCCCGACTTATCTTTTTTTTCAAAACTGCCCTGTATCATAGCGAACAACACAAAAAAACTTATCGACATCGGTCAAGCCGTTTATGAGTTTTAGCGAAACTAACGCACAGCAATTCATTTTTATCGTAATTTCGATATTTTTGATTTTCCGGATATTGCTTTGGGATTTCCCGACTTATCTTTTTTTTTCAAAACTGCCCTGTATCATAGCAAACAAAACAAAAAAACTTATCCACATCGGTCAAGCCGTTTTTGAGTTTTAGCGAAACTCACGCACAGCAATTCATTTTTATCGGAATTTCGATTTTTTTGATTTTCCGGATTTTCCTTTGGGATTTCCCGACTTATCTTTTTTTCCAAACCTACCCTGTATCATTGCGAACAAAAGAAAAAAAATTATCGACATCGGTCAAGCCGTTTCTGAGTTTTAGCGAAACTAACGCACAGCAATTCATTTTTATCGGAATTCGAATTTTTTGATTTTCCGGCTTTTGTTTTGGGATTTCCCGACATCTTTTTTTTTCAAACCTGCCCTGTATCATAGCGAACAAAACAAAAAAAAACTTATCGACATCGGTCAAGCCGTTTTTGAGTTTTAACGAAACTAACGCACAGCAATTCATATTTATCGAAATTTCGATTTTTTCGATTTTCCGGCTTTTCCTTTGGGATTTCCCGACTTATCTTTTTTTCAAACCTGCCCTGTATCATAGCGAACAAAAAAAAAAAACTTATCGACATCGGTCAAGCCGTTTTTGAGTTTTAACGAAACTAACGCACAGCAATTCATTTTTATCGAAATTTCGATTTTTTCGATTTTCCGCCTTTTCCTTTTGGATTTCCCGACTTATCTTTTTTTTCAAAACTGCCCTGTATCATAGCGAACAAAACAAAAAAAAACTTATCGACATCGGTCAAGCCGTTTTTGAGTTTTAGCGAAACTAACGCACAGCAATTCATTTTTATCGAAATTTCGATTTTTTCGATTTTCCGGCTTTTCCTTTGGGATTTCCCGACTTATCTTTTTTTTCAAAACTGCCCTGTATCATAGCAAATAAAACAAAAAAAACTTATCGACATCGGTCAAGCCGTTTTTGAGTTTTAGCGAAACTAACGCACAGCAATTCATTTTTATCGAAATTTCGATTTTTTCGATTTTCCGGCTTTTCCTTTGGGATTTCCCGACTTATCTTTTTTTTCAAAACTGCCCTGTATCATAGCGAACAACACAAAAAAACTTATCGACATCGGTCAAGCCGTTTATGAGTTTTAGCGAAACTAACGCACAGCAATTCATTTTTATCGTAATTTCGATGTTTTTGATTTTCCGGATATTGCTTTGGGATTTCCCGACTTATCTTTTTTTTTCAAAACTGCCCTGTATCATAGCAAACAAAACAAAAAAACTTATCCACATCGGTCAAGCCGTTTTTGAGTTTTAGCGAAACTCACGCACAGCAATTCATTTTTATCGGAATTTCGATTTTTTTGATTTTCCGGATTTTCCTTTGGGATTTCCCGACTTATCTTTTTTTTCAAACCTACCCTGTATCATTGCGAACAAAAGAAAAAAAATTATCGACATCGGTCAAGCCGTTTCTGAGTTTTAGCGAAACTAACGCACAGCAATTCATTTTTATCGGAATTCGAATTTTTTGATTTTCCGGCTTTTGTTTTGGGATTTCCCGACATCTTTTTTTTTCAAACCTGCCCTGTATCATAGCGAACAAAACAAAAAAAACTTATCGACATCGGTCAAGCCGTTTTTGAGTTTTAACGAAACAAACGCACAGCAATTCATTTTTATCGAAATTTCCATTTTTTCGATTTTCCGGCTTTTCCTTTGGGATTTCCCGACTTATCTTTTTTTCAAACCTGCCCTGTATCATAGCGAACAATACAAAAAAACTTATCGACATCGGTCAAGCCGTTTTTGAGTTTTAGCGAAACTAACGCACAGCAATTCATTTTTATCGTCATTTCGATGTTTTTGATTTTCCGGATTTTTCTTTGGGATTTCCCGACTTATCTTTTTTTTCAAAACTGCCCTGTATCATAGCAAACAAAACAAAAAAACTTATCAACATCGGTCAAGCCGTTTTTGAGTTTTAGCGAAACTAACGCACAGCAATTCATTTTTATCGGAATTTCGATTTTTTTGATTTTCCGGATTTTCCTTTGGGATTTCCCGACTTATCTTTTTTTTCAAACCTACCCTGTATCATTGCGAACAAAAGAAAAAAAATTATCGACATCGGTCAAGCCGTTTCTGAGTTTTAGCGAAACTAACGTACAGCAATTCATTTTTATCGGAATTTCGAATTTTTTGATTTTCCGGCTTTTGTTTTGGGATTTCCCGACATCTTTTTTTTTTCAAACCTGCCCTGTATCATAGCAAACAAAACAAAAAAAAACTTATCGACATCGGTCAAGCCGTTTTTGAGTTTTAACGAAACTAACGCACAGCAATTCATTTTTATCGAAATTGCGATTTTTTCGATTTTCCGGCTTTTCCTTTGGGATTTCCCGACTTATCTTTTTTTCCAACCTGCCCTGTATCATAGCGAACAAAACAAAAAAAACTTATCGACATCGGTCAAGCCGTTTTTGAGTTTTAGCGAAACTAACGTACAGCAATTCATTTTTATCGTAATTTCGATTTTTTTGATTTTCCGGATTTTCCTTTGGGATTTCCCGACTTATCTTTTTTTTCGAACCTACCCTGTATCATAGCGAACAAAACAAAAAAAAAACTATCGACATCGGTCAAGCCGTTTTTGAGTTTTAGCGAAACTAACGTACAGCAATTCATTTTTATCGGAATTTCGAATTTTTTGATTTTCCGGCTTTTGTTTTGGGATTTCCCGACATCTTTTTTTTTCAAACCTGCCCTGTATCATAGCAAACAAAACAAAAAAACTTATCAACATCGGTCAAGCCGTTTTTGAGTTTTAGCGAAACTAACGCACAGCAATTCATTTTTATCGGAATTTCGATTTTTTTGATTTTCCGGATTTTCCTTTGGGATTTCCCGACTTATCTTTTTTTTCAAACCTACCCTGTATCATTGCGAACAAAAGAAAAAAAATTATCGACATCGGTCAAGCCGTTTCTGAGTTTTAGCGAAACTAACGTACAGCAATTCATTTTTATCGTAATTTCGATTTTTTTGATTTTCCGGATTTTCCTTTGGGATTTCCCGACTTATCTTTTTTTTCAAAACTGCCCTGTATCATAGCGAACAATACAAAAACTCTTATTGACATCGGTCAAGCCGTTTTTGAGTTTTAGCGAAACTAACGCACAGCAATTCATTTTTATCGGAATTTCGAATTTTTTGATTTTCCGGCTTTTGTTTTGGGATTTCCCGACATCTTTTTTTTTCAAACCTGCCCTGTATCATAGCGAACAAAACAAAAAAAAACTTATCGACATCGGTCAAGCCGTTTTTGAGTTTTAACGAAACTAACGCACAGCAATTCATTTTTATCGAAATTTCGATTTTTTCGATTTTCCGGCTTTTCCTTTGGGATTTCCCGACGTATCTTTTTTTCAAACCTGCCCTGTATCATAGCGAACAAAACAAAAAAAACTTATCGACATCGGTCAATCCGTTTTTGAGTTTTAACGAAACTAACGCACAGCAATTCATTTTTATCAAAATTTCGATTTTCCGGCTTTTCCTTTGGGATTTCCCGACTTATCTTTTTTTTCAAAACTGCCCTGCATCATAGCGAACAAAACAAAAAAAAATTATCGACATCGGTCAAGCCGTTTTTGAGTTTTAGCGAAACAAACACACAGCAATTCATTTTTATCGAAATTTCGATTTTTTTCGATTTTCCGGCTTTTCCTTTGGGATTTCCCGACTTATCTTTTTTTTCAAAACTAACCTGTATCATAGCGAACAAAACAAAAAAAAACTTATCGACATCGGTCAAGCCGTTTTTGAGTTTTAACGAAACTAACGCACAGCAATTCATTTTTATCGGAATTTCGATTTTTTTGATTTTCCGGCTTTTCCTTTGGGATTTCCCGACTTATCTTTTTTTCAAACCTGCCCTGTATCATAGCGAACAAAACAAAAAAAAACTTATCGACATCGGTCAAGCCGTTTTTGAGTTTTAACGAAACTAACGCACAGCAATTCATTTTTATCGAAATTTCGATTTTTTCGATTTTCCGGCTTTTCCTTTGGGATTTCCCGACTTATCTTTTTTTTCAAAACTAACCTGTATCATAGCGAACAAAACAAAAAAAAACTTATCGACATCGGTCAAGCCGTTTTTGAGTTTTAACGAAACTAACGCACAGCAATTCATTTTTATCGGAATTTCGATTTTTTTGATTTTCCGGCTTTTCCTTTGGGATTTCCCGACTTATCTTTTTTTCAAACCTGCCCTGTATCATAGCGAACAAAACAAAAAAAACTTATCGACATCGGTCAAGCCGTTTTTGAGTTTTAGCGAAACTAACGCACAGCAATTCATTTTTATCGGAATTTCGATTTTTTTGATTTTCCGGCTTTTCCTTTGGGATTTCTCGACTTATCTTTTTTTTCAAACCTGCCCTGTATCATAGCGAACAAAACAAAAAAAACCTTATCGACATCGGTCAAGCCGTTTTTGAATTTTAACGAAACTAACGCACAGCAATTCATTTTTATCGAAATTTCGATTTTTTTGATTTTCCGGCTTTTCCTTTGGGATTTCCCGACTTATCTTTTTTTTCAAAACTGCCCTGTATCATAGCGAACAAAACAAAAAAAACTTATCGACATCGGTCAAGCCGTTTTTGAGTTTTAGCGAAACTAACGCACAGCAATTCATTTTTATCGTAATTTCGATTTTTTTGATTTTCCGGATTTTCCTTTGGGATTTCCCGACTTATCTTTTTTTTCAAACCTACCCTATATCATTGCGAACAAAAGAAAAAAAATTATCGACATCGGTCAAGCCGTTTTTGAGTTTTAACGAAACTAACGCACAGCAATTCATTTTTATCGGAATTTCGATTTTTTTGATTTTCCGGATTTTCCTTTTGGATTTCCCGACTTATCTTTTTTTTCAAACCTACCCTGTATCATAGCGAACAAAACAAAAAAAACCTATCGACATCGGTCCAGCCGTTTTTGAGTTTTAGCGAAACTAACGTACAGCAATTCATTTTTATCGAAATTTCGATTTTTTCGATTTTCCGGCTTTTCCTTTGGGATTTCCCGACTTATCTTTTTTTTCAAAACTGCCCTGTATCATAGCGAACAACACAAAAAAACTTATCGACATCGGTCAAGCCGTTTATGAGTTTTAGCGAAACTAACGCACAGCAATTCATTTTTATCGTAATTTCGATGTTTTTGATTTTCCGGATATTGCTTTGGGATTTCCCGACTTATCTTTTTTTTTCAAAACTGCCCTGTATCATAGCAAACAAAACAAAAAAACTTATCCACATCGGTCAAGCCGTTTTTGAGTTTTAGCGAAACTCACGCACAGCAATTCATTTTTATCGGAATTTCGATTTTTTTGATTTTCCGGATTTTCCTTTGGGATTTCCCGACTTATCTTTTTTTCCAAACCTACCCTGTATCATTGCGAACAAAAGAAAAAAAATTATCGACATCGGTCAAGCCGTTTCTGAGTTTTAGCGAAACTAACGCACAGCAATTCATTTTTATCGGAATTCGAATTTTTTGATTTTCCGGCTTTTGTTTTGGGATTTCCCGACATCTTTTTTTTTCAAACCTGCCCTGTATCATAGCGAACAAAACAAAAAAAAACTTATCGACATCGGTCAAGCCGTTTTTGAGTTTCAACGAAACTAACGCACAGCAATTCATTTTTATCGAAATTTCGATTTTTTCGATTTTCCGGCTTTTCCTTTGGGATTTCCCGACTTATCTTTTTTTCAAACCTGCCCTGTATCATAGCGAACAAAACAAAAAAAACTTATCGACATCGGTCAAGCCGTTTTTGAGTTTTAACGAAACTAACGCACAGCAATTCATTTTTATCGAAATTTCGATTTTTTCGATTTTCCGCCTTTTCCTTTTGGATTTCCCGACTTATCTTTTTTTTCAAAACTGCCCTGTATCATAGCGAACAAAACAAAAAAAAACTTATCGACATCGGTCAAGCCGTTTTTGAGTTTTAGCGAAACTAACGCACAGCAATTCATTTTTATCGAAATTTCGATTTTTTTCGATTTTCCGGCTTTTCCTTTGGGATTTCCCGACTTATCTTTTTTTTCAAAACTGCCCTGTATCATAGCAAACAAAACAAAAAAAACTTATCGACATCGGTCAAGCCGTTTTTGAGTTTTAGCGAAACTAACGCACAGCAATTCATTTTTATCGGAATTTCGATTTTTTTGATTTTCCGGCTTTTCCTTTGGGATTTCCCGACTTATCTTTTTTTTCAAACCTGCCCTGTATCATAGCGAACAAAACAAAAAAAAACTTATCGACATCGGTCAAGCCGTTTTTGAATTTTAACGAAACTAACGCACAGCAATTCATTTTTATCGAAATTTCGATTTTTTTGATTTTCCGGCTTTTCCTTTGGGATTTCCTGACTTATCTTTTTTTTCAAAACTGCCCTGAATCGTAGCGAACAAAACAAAAAAAACTTATCGACATCGGTCAAGCCGTTTTTGAGTTTTAGCGAAACTAACGCACAGCAATTCATTTTTATCGTAATTTCGATTTTTTTGATTTTCCGGATTTTCCTTTGGGATTTCCCGACTTATCTTTTTTTTCAAACCTACCCTATATCATTGCGAACAAAAGAAAAAAAATTATCGACATCGGTCAAGCCGTTTTTGAGTTTTAACGAAACTAACGCACAGCAATTCATTTTTATCGTAATTTCGATTTTTTTGATTTTCCGGCTTTTCCTTATGGATTTCCGGACTTATCTTTTTTTTCAAACCTACCCTGTATCATAGCGAACAAAACAAAAAAAACCTATCGACATCGGTCAAGCCGTTTTTGAGTTTTAGCGAAACTAACGTACAGCAATTCATTTTTATCGAAATTTCGATTTTTTCGATTTTCCGGCTTTTCCTTTGGGATTTCCCGACTTATCTTTTTTTTCAAAACTGCCCTGTATCATAGCGAACAACACAAAAAAACTTATCGACATCGGTCAAGCCGTTTATGAGTTTTAGCGAAACTAACGCACAGCAATTCATTTTTATCGTAATTTCGATGTTTTTGATTTTCCGGATATTGCTTTGGGATTTCCCGACTTATCTTTTTTTTTCAAAACTGCCCTGTATCATAGCAAACAAAACAAAAAAACTTATCCACATCGGTCAAGCCGTTTTTGAGTTTTAGCGAAACTCACGCACAGCAATTCATTTTTATCGGAATTTCGATTTTTTTGATTTTCCGGATTTTCCTTTGGGATTTCCCGACTTATCTTTTTTTTCAAACCTACCCTGTATCATTGCGAACAAAAGAAAAAAAATAATCGACATCGGTCAAGCCGTTTCTGAGTTTTAGCGAAACTAACGCACAGCAATTAATTTTTATCGGAATTCGAATTTTTTGATTTTCCGGCTTTTGTTTTGGGATTTCCCGACATCTTTTTTTTTCAAACCTGCCCTGTATCATAGCGAACAAAACAAAAAAAACTTATCGACATCGGTCAAGCCGTTTTTGAGTTTTAGCGAAACAAACACACAGCAATTCATTTTTATCGAAATTTCGATTTTTTCGATTTTCCGGCTTTTCCTTTGGGATTTCCCGACTTATCTTTTTTTTCAAAACTAACCTGTATCATAGCGAACAAAACAAAAAAAAACTTATCGACATCGGTCAAGCCGTTTTTGAGTTTTAACGAAACTAACGCACAGCAATTCATTTTTATCGGAATTTCGATTTTTTTGATTTTCCGGCTTTTCCTTTGGGATTTCCCGACTTATCTTTTTTGCAAACCTGCCCTGTATCATAGCGAACAAAACAAAAAAAACTTATCGACATCGGTCAAGCCGTTTTTGAGTTTTAACGAAACTAACGCACAGCAATTCATTTTTATCGAAATTTCGATTTTTTCGATTTTCCGGCTTTTCCTTTGGGATTTCCCGACTTATCTTTTTTTCAAACCTGCCCTGTATCATATCGAACAAAACAAAAAAAACTTATCGACATCGGTCAAGCCGTTTTTGAGTTTTAACGAAACTAACGCACAGCAATTCATTTTTATCGAAATTTCGATTTTTTCGATTTTCCGGCTTTTCCTTTTGGATTTCCCGACTTATCTTTTTTGTTAAAACTGCCCTGTATCATAGCGAACAAAACAAAAAAAAACTTATCGACATAGGTCAGGCCGTTTTTGAGTTTTAGCGAAACTAACGCACAGCAATTCATTCTTAATCGAAATTTCGATTTTTTCGATTTTCCGGCTTTTCCTTTGGGATTTCCCGACTTATCTCATTTTTCCAAACTGCCCTGTATCATAGCGAACAAAACAAAAAAACTTATCGACATCGGTCAAGCCGTTTTTGAGTTTTAGCGAAACTAACACACAGCAATTCATTTTTATCGAAATTTCGATTTTTTCGATGTTCCGGCTTTTCCTTTGAGATTTTCCGACTTATATTTTTTTCAAAACTGCCCTGTATCATAGCAAACAAAACAAAAAAAACTTATCGACATCGGTCAAGCCGTTTTTGAGTTTTAGCGAAACTAACGCACAGCAATTCATTTTTATCGGAATTTCGATTTTTTTGATTTTCCGGCTTTTCCTTTGGGATTTCCCGACTTATCTTTTTTTTCAAACCTGCCCCGTATCATAGCGAACAAAACAAAAAAAACTTATCGACATCGGTCAAGCCGTTTTTGAGTTTTAGCGAAACTAACAGACAGCAATTCATTTTTATCGTAATTTCGATTTTATTGATTTTCCGGATTTTCCTTTGGGATTTCCCGACTTATCTTTTTTTTCAAACCTACCCTATATCATTGCGAACAAAAGAAACAAAATTATCGACATCGGTCAAGCCGTTTTTGAGTTTTAACGAAACTAACGCACAGCAATTCATTTTTATCGTAATTTCGATTTTTTTGATTTTCCGGCTTTTCCTTTTGGATTTCCCGACTTATCTTTTTTTCAAACCTACCCTGTATCATAGCAAACAAAACAAAAAAAACCTATCGACATCGGTCAAGCCGTTTTTGAGTTTTAGCGAAACTAACGTACAGCAATTCATTTTTATCGAAATTTCGATTTTTTCAATTTTCCGGCTTTTCCTTTGGGATTTCCCGACTTATCTTTCTTTTCAAAACTGCCCTGTATCATAGCGAACAATACAAAAACTCTTATCGACATCGGTCAAGCCGTTTTTGAGTTTTAGCGAAACTAACGCACATCAATTCATTTTTATCGGAATTTCGATGTTTTTGATTTTCCGGCTTTTCCTTTGGGATTTCCCGACTTATCTTTTTTTCAAACCTGCCCTGTATCATAGCGAACAAAACAAAAAAAACTTATCGACATCGGTCAAGCCGTTTTTGAGTTTTAACGAAACTAACGTACAGCAATTCATTTTTATCGAAATTTCGATTTTTTCGATTTTCCGGCTTTTCCTTTGGGATTTCCCGACTTATCTTTTTTTTCAAAACTGCCCTGTATCATAGCGAACAAAACAAAAAAACTTATCCACATCGGTCAAGCCGTTTTTGAGTTTTAGCGAAACTCACGCACAGCAATTCATTTTTATCGGAATTTCGATTTTTTTGATTTTCCGGATTTTCCTTTGGGATTTCCCGACTTATCTTTTTTTTCAAACCTACCCTGTATCATTGCGAACAAAAGAAAAAAAATTATCGACATCGGTCAAGCCGTTTCTGAGTTTTAGCGAAACTAACGCACAGCAATTCATTTTTATCGGAATTCGAATTTTTTGATTTTCCGGCTTTTGTTTTGGGATTTCCCGACATCTTTTTTTTTCAAACCTGCCCTGTATCATAGCGAACAAAACAAAAAAAACTTATCGACATCGGTCAAGCCGTTTTTGAGTTTTAACGAAACAAACGCACAGCAATTCATTTTTATCGAAATTTCCATTTTTTCGATTTTCCGGCTTTTCCTTTGGGATTTCCCGACTTATCTTTTTTTCAAACCTGCCCTGTATCATAGCGAACAAAACAAAAAAAACTTATCGACATCGGTCAAGCCGTTTTTGAGTTTTAGCGAAACAAACACACAGCAATTCATTTTTATCGAAATTTCGATTTTTTCGATTTTCCGGCTTTTCCTTTGGGATTTCCCGACTTATCTTTTTTTTCAAAACTAACCTGTATCATAGCGAACAAAACAAAAAAAAACTTATCGACATCGGTCAAGCCGTTTTTGAGTTTTAACGAAACTAACGCACAGCAATTCATTTTTATCGGAATTTCGATTTTTTTGATTTTCCGGCTTTTCCTTTGGGATTTCCCGACTTATCTTTTTTTCAAACCTGCCCTGTATCATAGCGAACAAAACAAAAAAAAGTTATCGACATCGGTCAAGCCGTTTTTGAGTTTTAACGAAACTAACGCACAGCAATTCATTTTTATCGAAATTTCGATTTTTTCGATTTTCCGGCTTTTCCTTTGGGATTTCCCGACTTATCTTTTTTTCAAACCTGCCCTGTATCATATCGAACAAAACAAAAAAAACTTATCGACATCGGTCAAGCCGTTTTTGAGTTTTAACGAAACTAACGCACAGCAATTCATTTTTATCGAAATTTCGATTTTTTCGATTTTCCGGCTTTTCCTTTTGGATTTCCCGACTTATCTTTTTTGTTAAAACTGCCCTGTATCATAGCGAACAAAACAAAAAAAAACTTATCGACATAGGTCAGGCCGTTTTTGAGTTTTAGCGAAACTAACGCACAGCAATTCATTCTTAATCGAAATTTCGATTTTTTCGATTTTCCGGCTTTTCCTTTGGGATTTCCCGACTTATCTCATTTTTCCAAACTGCCCTGTATCATAGCGAACAAAACAAAAAAACTTATCGACATCGGTCAAGCCGTTTTCGAGTTTTAGCGAAACTAACACACAGCAATTCATTTTTATCGAAATTTCGATTTTTTCGATGTTCCGGCTTTTCCTTTGAGATTTTCCGACTTATCTTTTTTTTCAAAACTGCCCTGTATCATAGCAAACAAAACAAAAAAAACTTATCGACATCGGTCAAGCCGTTTTTGAGTTTTAGCGAAACTAACGCACAGCAATTCATTTTTATCGGAATTTCGATTTTTTTGATTTTCCGGCTTTTCCTTTGGGATTTCCCGACTTATCTTTTTTTTCAAACCTGCCCTGTATCATAGCGAACAAAACAAAAAAAACTTATCGACATCGGTCAAGCCGTTTTTGAGTTTTAGCGAAACTAACAGACAGCAATTCATTTTTATCGTAATTTCGATTTTTTTGATTTTCCGGATTTTCCTTTGGGATTTCCCGACTTATCTTTTTTTTCAAACCTACCCTATATCATTGCGAACAAAAGAAAAAAAATTATCGACATCGGTCAAGCCGTTTTTGAGTTTTAACGAAACTAACGCACAGCAATTCATTTTTATCGGAATTCGAATTTTTTGATTTTCCGGCTTTTGTTTTGGGATTTCCCGACATCTTTTTTTTTCAAACCTGCCCTGTATCATAGTGAACAAAACAAAAAAAACTTATCGACATCGGTCAAGCCGTTTTTGAGTTTTAACGAAACAAACGCACAGCAATTCATTTTTATCGAAATTTCCATTTTTTCGATTTTCCGGCTTTTCCTTTGGGATTTCCCGACTTATCTTTTTTTCAAACCTGCCCTGTATCATAGCGAACAAAACAAAAAAAACTTATCGACATCGGTCAAGCCGTTTTTGAGTTTTAGCGAAACAAACACACAGCAATTCATTTTTATCGAAATTTCGATTTTTTCGATTTTCCGGCTTTTCCTTTGGGATTTCCCGACTTATCTTTTTTTTCAAACCTACCCTGTATCATTGCGAACAAAAGAAAAAAAATTATCGACATCGGTCAAGCCGTTTCTGAGTTTTAGCGAAACTAACGCACAGCAATTCATTTTTATCGGAATTCGAATTTTTTGATTTTCCGGCTTTTGTTTTGGGATTTCCCGACATCTTTTTTTTTCAAACCTGCCCTGTATCATAGCGAACAAAACAAAAAAAACTTATCGACATCGGTCAAGCCGTTTTTGAGTTTTAACGAAACAAACGCACAGCAATTCATTTTTATCGAAATTTCCATTTTTTCGATTTTCCGGCTTTTCCTTTGGGATTTCCCGACTTATCTTTTTTTCAAACCTGCCCTGTATCATAGCGAACAAAACAAAAAAAACTTATCGACATCGGTCAAGCCGTTTTTGAGTTTTAGCGAAACAAACACACAGCAATTCATTTTTATCGAAATTTCGATTTTTTCGATTTTCCGGCTTTTCCTTTGGGATTTCCCGACTTATCTTTTTTTTCAAAACTAACCTGTATCATAGCGAACAAAACAAAAAAAAACTTATCGACATCGGTCAAGCCGTTTTTGAGTTTTAACGAAACTAACGCACAGCAATTCATTTTTATCGGAATTTCGATTTTTTTGATTTTCCGGCTTTTCCTTTGGGATTTCCCGACTTATCTTTTTTTCAAACCTGCCCTGTATCATAGCGAACAAAACAAAAAAAACTTATCGACATCGGTCAAGCCGTTTTTGAGTTTTAACGAAACTAACGCACAGCAATTCATTTTTATCGAAATTTCGATTTTTTCGATTTTCCGGCTTTTCCTTTGGGATTTCCCGACTTATCTTTTTTTCAAACCTGCCCTGTATCATATCGAACAAAACAAAAAAAACTTATCGACATCGGTCAAGCCGTTTTTGAGTTTTAACGAAACTAACGCACAGCAATTCATTTTTATCGAAATTTCGATTTTTTCGATTTTCCGGCTTTTCCTTTTGGATTTCCCGACTTATCTTTTTTGTTAAAACTGCCCTGTATCATAGCGAACAAAACAAAAAAAAACTTATCGACATAGGTCAGGCCGTTTTTGAGTTTTAGCGAAACTAACGCACAGCAATTCATTCTTAATCGAAATTTCGATTTTTTCGATTTTCCGGCTTTTCCTTTGGGATTTCCCGACTTATCTCATTTTTCCAAACTGCCCTGTATCATAGCGAACAAAACAAAAAAACTTATCGACATCGGTCAAGCCGTTTTTGAGTTTTAGCGAAACTAACACACAGCAATTCATTTTTATCGAAATTTCGATTTTTTCGATGTTCCGGCTTTTCCTTTGAGATTTTCCGACTTATCTTTTTTTTCAAAACTGCCCTGTATCATAGCAAACAAAACAAAAAAAACTTATCGACATCGGTCAAGCCGTTTTTGAGTTTTAGCGAAACTAACGCACAGCAATTCATTTTTATCGGAATTTCGATTTTTTTGATTTTCCGGCTTTTCCTTTGGGATCTCCCGACTTATCTTTTTTTTCAAACCTGCCCTGTATCATAGCGAACAAAACAAAAAAAACTTATCGACATCGGTCAAGCCGTTTTTGAGTTTTAGCGAAACTAACAGACAGCAATTCATTTTTATCGTAATTTCGATTTTTTTGATTTTCCGGATTTTCCTTTGGGATTTCCCGACTTATCTTTTTTTTCAAAACTGCCCTGTATCATAGCGAACAAAACAGAAAAAACTTATCGACATCGGTCAAGCCGTTTTTGAGTTTTAGCGAAACTAACGCACAGCAATTCATTTTTATCGTAATTTGGATTTTTTTGATTTTCCGGATTTTCCTTTGGGATTTCCCGACTTATCTTTTTTTTCAAACCTACCCTATATCATTGCGAACAAAAGAAAAAAAATTATCGACATCGGTCAAGCCGTCTTTGAGTTTTAACGAAACAAACGCACAGCAATTCATTTTTATCAGAATTTCGATTTTTTCGATTTTCCGGCTTTTCCTTTTGGATTTCCCGACTTATCTTTTTTTTCAAACCTACCCTGTATCATAGCGAACAAAACTAAAAAATACTATCGACATCGGTCAAGCCGTTTTTGAGTTTTAGCGAAACTAACGTACAGCAATTCATTTTTATCGAAATTTCGATTTTTTCGATTTTCCGGCTTTTCCTTTGGGATTTCCCGACTTATCTTTCTTTTCAAAACTGCCCTGTATCATAGCGAACAATACAAAAACTCTTATCGACATCGGTCAAGCCGTTTTTGAGTTTTAGCGAAACTAACGCACATCAATTCATTTTTATCGGAATTTCGATGTTTTTGATTTTCCGGCTTTTCCTATGGGATTTCCCGACTTATCTTTTTTTCAAACCTGCCCTGTATCATAGCGAACAAAACAAAAAAAACTTATCGACATCGGTCAAGCCGTTTTTGAGTTTTAACGAAACTAACGTACAGCAATTCATTTTTATCGAAATTTCGATTTTTTCGATTTTCCGGCTTTTCCTTTGGGATTTCCCGACATATCTTTTTTTTCAAAACTGCCCTGTATCATAGCGAACAATACAAAAAACTTATCGACATCGGTCAAGCCGTTTTTGAGTTTTAGCGAAACTAACGCACAGCAATTCATTTTTATCGTCATTTCGATGTTTTTGATTTTCCGGATTTTCCTTTGGGATTTCCCGACTTATCTTTTTTTTCAAAACTGCCCTGTATCATAGCAATCAAAACAAAAAAACTTATCAACATCGGTCAAGCCGTTTTTGAGTTTTAGCGAAACTAACGCACAGCAATTCATTTTTATCGGAATTTCGATTTTTTTGATTTTCCGGATTTTCCTTTGGGATTTCCCGACATCTTTTTTTTTCAAAACTGCCCTGTATCATAGCGAACAAAACAAAAAAAAACTTATCGACATCGGTCAAGCCGTTTTTGAGTTTTAGCGAAACTAACGCACAGCAATTCATTTTTATCGTAATTTGGATTTTTTTGATTTTCCGGATTTTCCTTTGGGATTTCCCGACTTATCTTTTTTTTCAAACCTACATTATATCATTGCGGACAAAAGAAAAAAAATTATCGACATCGGTCAAGCCGTCTTTGAGTTTTAACGAAACAAACGCACAGCAATTCATTTTTATCAGAATTTCGATTTTTTCGATTTTTCGGCTTTTCCTTTTGGATTTCCCGACTTATCTTTTTTTTCAAACCTACCCTGTATCATAGCGAACAAAACTAAAAAAAACTATCGACATCGGTCAAGCCGTTTTTGAGTTTTAGCGAAACTAACGTACAGCAATTCATTTTTATCGAAATTTCGATTTTTTCGATTTTCCGGCTTTTCCTTTGGGATTTCCCGACTTATCTTTCTTTTCAAAACTGCCCTGTATCATAGCGAACAATACAAAAACTCTTATCGACATCGGTCAAGCCGTTTTTGAGTTTTAGCGAAACTAACGCACAGCAATTCATTTTTATCGGAATTTCGATGTTTTTGATTTTCCGGCTTTTCCTTTGGGATTTCCCGACTTATCTTTTTTTCAAACCTGCCCTGTATCATAGCGAACAAAACAAAAAAAACTTATCGACATCGGTCAAGCCGTTTTTGAGTTTTAACGAAACTAACGTACAGCAATTCATTTTTATCGAAATTTCGATTTTTTCGATTTTCCGGCTTTTCCTTTGGGATTTCCCGACTTATCTTTTTTTTCAAAACTGCCCTGTATCATAGCGAACAATACAAAAAAACTTATCGACATCGGTCAAGCCGTTTTTGAGTTTTAGCGAAACTAACGCACAGCAATTCATTTTTATCGTCATTTCGATGTTTTTGATTTTCCGGATTTTCCTTTGGGATTTCCCGACTTATCTTTTTTTTCAAAACTGCCCTGTATCATAGCAATCAAAACAAAAAAACTTATCAACATCGGTCAAGCCGTTTTTGAGTTTTAGCGAAACTAACGCACAGCAATTCATTTTTATCGGAATTTCGATTTTTTTGATTTTCCGGATTTTCCTTTGGGATTTCCCGACTTATCTTTTTTTTCAAACCTACCCTGTATCATTGCGAACAAAAGAAAAAAATTATCGACATCGGTCAAGCCGTTTCTGAGTTTTAGCGAAACTAACGCACAGCAATTCATTTTTATCGGAATTTCGAATTTTTTGATTTTCCGGCTTTTGTTTTGGGATTTCCCGACATCTTTTTTTTTCAAAACTGCCCTGTATCATAGCGAACAAAACAAAAAAAAACTTATCGACATCGGTCAAGCCGTTTTTGAGTTTTAACGAAACTAACGCACAGCAATTCATTTTTATAGAAATTTCGATTTTTTCGATTTTCCGGCTTTTCCTTTGGGATTTCCCGACTTGACTTTTTTTCCAACCTGCCCTGTATCATAGTGAACAAAACAAAAAAAACTTATCGACATCGGTCAAGCCGTTTTTGAGTTTTAGCGAAACTAACGTACAGCAATTCATTTTTATCGTAATTTCGATTTTTTTGATTTTCCGGATTTTCCTTTGGGATTTCCCGACTTATCTTTTTTTTCGAACCTACCCTGTATCATAGCGAACAAAACAAAAAAAAAACTATCGACATCGGTCAAGCCGTTTTTGAGTTTTAGCGAAACTAACGTACAGCAATTCATTTTTATCGGAATTTCGAATTTTTTGATTTTCCGGCTTTTGTTTTGGGATTTCCCGACATCTTTTTTTTTCAAACCTGCCCTGTATCATAGCAAACAAAACAAAAAAACTTATCAACATCGGTCAAGCCGTTTTTGAGTTTTAGCGAAACTAACGCACAGCAATTCATTTTTATCGGAATTTCGATTTTTTTGATTTTCCGGATTTTCCTTTGGGATTTCCCGACTTATCTTTTTTTTCAAACCTACCCTGTATCATTGCGAACAAAAGAAAAAAAATTATCGACATCGGTCAAGCCGTTTCTGAGTTTTAGCGAAACTAACGCACAGCAATTCATTTTTATCGGAATTTCGAATTTTTTGATTTTCCGGCTTTTGTTTTGGGATTTCCCGACATCTTTTTTTTTCAAAACTGCCCTGTATCATAGCGAACAAAACAAAAAAAAACTTATCGACATCGGTCAAGCCGTTTTTGAGTTTTAACGAAACTAACGCACAGCAATTCATTTTTATCGAAATTTCGATTTTTTCGATTTTCCGGCTTTTCCTTTGGGATTTCCCGACTTATCTTTTTTTCCAACCTGCCCTGTATCATAGCGAACAAAACAAAAAAAACTTATCGACATCGGTCGAGCCGTTTTTGAGTTTTAACGAAACTAACGCACAGCAATTCATTTTTATCGAAATTTCGATTTTTTCGATTTTCCGGCTTTTGTTTTGGGATTTCCCGACTTATCTTTTTTTTCAAAACTGCCCTGTATCATAGCGAACAAAACAGAAAAAACTTATCGACATCGGTCAAGCCGTTTTTGAGTTTTAGCGAAACTAACGCACAGCAATTCATTTTTATCGTAATTTCGATTTTTTTGATTTTCCGGGATTTCCTTTGGGATTTCCCGACTTATCTTTTTTTTCGAACCTACTCTGTATCATAGCGAACAAAACAAAAAAAAAACTATCGACATCGGTCAAGCCGTTTTTGAGTTTTAACGAAACTAACACACAGCAATTCATTTTTATCGAAATTTCGATTTTTTTGATTTTCCGGCTTTTTCTTTGGGATTTCCCGAATTATCTTTTTTTTCAAACCTGCCCTGTATCATAGCGAACAAAACAAAAAAAACTTATCGACATCGGTCAAGCCGTTTTTGAGTTTTAGCGAAACTAACGTACAGCAATTCATTTTTATCGAAATTTCGATTTTTTCGATTTTCTGGCTTTTTCTTTGGGATTTCCCGACTTATCTTTTTTTTCAAAACTGCCCTGTATCATAGCGAACAATACAAAAACTCTTATTGACATCGGTCAAGCCGTTTTTGAGTTTTAGCGAAACTAACGCACAGCAATTCATTTTTATCGGAATTTCGAATTTTTTGATTTTCCGGCTTTTGTTTTGGGATTTCCCGACATCTTTTTTTTTCAAACCTGCCGTGTATCATAGCGAACAAAACAAAAAAAAACTTATCGACATCGGTCAAGCCGTTTTTGAGTTTTAACGAAACTAACGCACAGCAATTCATTTTTATCGAAATTTCGATTTTTTCGATTTTCCGGCTTTTCCTTTGGGATTTCCCGACGTATCTTTTTTTCAAACCTGCCCTGTATCATAGCGAACAAAACAAAAAAAACTTATCGACATCGGTCAATCCGTTTTTGAGTTTTAACGAAACTAACGCACAGCAATTCATTTTTATCAAAATTTCGATTTTCCGGCTTTTACTTTGGGATTTCCCGACTTATCTTTTTTTTCAAAACTGCCCTGCATCATAGCGAACAAAACAAAAAAAAATTATCGACATCGGTCAAGCCGTTTTTGAGTTTTAGCGAAACAAACACACAGCAATTCATTTTTATCGAAATTTCGATTTTTTCGATTTTCCGGCTTTTCCTTTGGGATTTCCCGACTTATCTTTTTTTCAAACCTGCCCTGTATCATAGCGAACAAAACAAAAAAAACTTATCGACATCGGTCAAGCCGTTTTTGAGTTTTAACGAAACTAACGCACAGCAATTCATTTTTATCGAAATTTCGATTTTTTAGATTTTCCGGCTTTTCCTTTGGGATTTCCCGACTTATCTTTTTTTTCGAAACTAACCTGTATCATAGCGAACAAAACAAAAAAAAACTTATCGACATCGGTCAAGCCGTTTTTGAGTTTTAACGAAACTAACGCACAGCAATTCATTTTTATCGGAATTTCGATTTTTTTGATTTTCCGGCTTTTCCTTTGGGATTTCCCGACTTATCTTTTTTTAAAACCTGCCCTGTATCATAGCGAACAAAACAAAAAAAAACTTATCGACATCGGTCAAGCCGTTTTTGAGTTTTAGCGAAACAAACACACAGCAATTCATTTTTATCGAAATTTCGATTTTTTCGATTTTCCGGCTTTTCCTTTGGGATTTCCCGACTTATCTTTTTTTAAAACCTGCCCTGTATCATAGCGAACAAAACAAAAAAAAACTTATCGACATCGGTCAAGCCGTTTTTGAGTTTTAACGAAACTAACGCACAGCAATTCATTTTTATCGAAATTTCGATTTTTTAGATTTTCCGGCTTTTCCTTTGGGATTTCCCGACTTATCTTTTTTTTCAAAACTAACCTGTATCATAGCGAACAAAACAAAAAAAAACTTATCGACATCGGTCACGCCGTTTTTGAGTTTTAACGAAACTAACGCACAGCAATTCATTTTTATCGGAATTTCGATTTTTTTGATTTTCCGGCTTTTCCTTTGGGATTTCCCGACTTATCTTTTTTTCAAACCTGCCCTGTATCATAGCGAACAAAACAAAAAAAACTTATCGACATCGGTCAAGCCGTTTTTGAGTTTTAGCGAAACTAACGCACAGCAATTCAGTTTTATCGGAATTTCGATTTTTTTGATTTTCCGGCTTTTCCTTTGGGATTTCCCGACTTATCTTTTTTTTCAAACCTGCCCTGTATCATAGCGAACAAAACAAAAAAAAACTTATCGACATCGGTCAAGCCGTTTTTGAATTTTAACGAAACTAACGCACAGCAATTCATTTTTATCGAAATTTCGATTTTTTTGATTTTCCGGCTTTTCCTTTGGGATTTCCCGACTTATCTTTTTTTTCAAAACTGCCCTGTATCATAGCGAACAAAACAAAAAAAACTTATCGACATCGGTCAAGCCGTTTTTGAGTTTTAGCGAAACTAACGCACAGCAATTCATTTTTATCGTAATTTCGATTTTTTTGATTTTCCGGATTTTCCTTTGGGATTTCCCGACTTATCTTTTTTTTCAAACCTACCCTATATCATTGGGAACAAAAGAAAAAAAATTATCGACATCGGTCAAGCCGTTTTTGAGTTTTAACGAAACTAACGCACAGCAATTCATTTTTATCGTAATTTCGATTTTTTTGATTTTCCGGCTTTTCCTTTTGGATTTCCCGACTTATCTTTTTTTTCAAACCTACCCTGTATCATAGCGAACAAAACAAAAAAAACCTATCGACATCGGTCCAGCCGTTTTTGAGTTTTAGCGAAACTAACGTACAGCAATTCATTTTTATCGAAATTTAGATTTTTTCGATTTTCCGGCTTTTCCTTTGGGATTTCCCGACTTATCTTTTTTTTCAAAACTGCCCTGTATCATAGCGAACAACACAAAAAAACTTATCGACATCGGTCAAGCCGTTTATGAGTTTTAGCGAAACTAACGCACAGCAATTCATTTTTATCGTAATTTCGATGTTTTTGATTTTCCGGATATTGCTTTGGGATTTCCCGACTTATCTTTTTTTTTCAAAACTGCCCTGTATCATAGCAAACAAAACAAAAAAACTTATCCACATCGGTCAAGCCGTTTTTGAGTTTTAGCGAAACTCACGCACAGCAATTCATTTTTATCGGAATTTCGATTTTTTTGATTTTCCGGATTTTCCTTTGGGATTTCCCGACTTATCTTTTTTTCCAAACCTACCCTGTATCATTGCGAACAAAAGAAAAAAAATTATCGACATCGGTCAAGCCGTTTCTGAGTTTTAGCGAAACTAACGCACAGCAATTCATTTTTATCGGAATTCGAATTTTTTGATTTTCCGGCTTTTGTTTTGGGATTTCCCGACATCTTTTTTTTTCAAACCTGCCCTGTATCATAGCGAACAAAACAAAAAAAAACTTATCGACATCGGTCAAGCCGTTTTTGAGTTTTAACGAAACTAACGCACAGCAATTCATTTTTATCGAAATTTCGATTTTTTCGATTTTCCGGCTTTTCCTTTGGGATTTCCCGACTTATCTTTTTTTCAAACCTGCCCTGTATCATAGCGAACAAAACAAAAAAAACTTATCGACATCGGTCAAGCCGTTTTTGAGTTTTAACGAAACTAACGCACAGCAATTCATTTTTATCGAAATTTCGATTTTTTCGATTTTCCGCCTTTTCCTTTTGGATTTCCCGACTTATCTTTTTTTTCAAAACTGCCCTGTATCATAGCGAACAAAACAAAAAAATACTTATCGACATCGGTCAAGCCGTTTTTGAGTTTTAGCGAAACTAACGCACAGCAATTCATTTTTATCGAAATTTCGATTTTTTCGATTTTCCGGCTTTTCCTTTGGGATTTCCCGACTTATCTTTTTTTTCGAAACTGCCCTGTATCATAGCGAACAAAACAAAAAAAACTTATCGACATCGGTCAAGCCGTTTTTGAGTTTTAGCGAAACTAACACACAGCAATTCATTTTTATCGAAATTTCGATTTTTTCGATTTTCCGGCTTTTCCTTTGGGATTTCCCGACTTATCTTTTTTCCAAACCTGCCCTGTATCATAGCGAACAAAACAAAAAAAAACTTATCGACATCGGTCAAGCCGTTTTTGAGTTTTAACGAAACTAACGCACAGCAATTCATTTTTATGGAAATTTCGATTTTTTTGATTTTCCGGCTTTTCCTTTGGGATTTCCCGACTTATCTTTTTTTTCAAAACTGCCCTGTATCATAGCGAACAAAACAAAAAAAACTTATCGACATCGGTCAAGCCGTTTTTGAGTTTTAACGAAACTAACGCACAGCAATTCATTTTTATCGAAATTTCGATTTTTTCGATTTTCCGGCTTTTGTTTTGGGATTTCCCGACTTATCTTTTTTTTCAAAACTGCCCTGTATCATAGCGAACAAAACAGAAAAAACTTATCGACATCGGTCAAGCCGTTTTTGAGTTTTAGCGAAACTAACGCACAGCAATTCATTTTTATCGTAATTTCGATTTTTTTGATTTTCCGGCTTTTCCTTTGGGATTTCCCGACTTATCTTTTTTTCAAAACTGCCCTGTATCATAGCGAACAATACAAAAACTCTTATTGACATCGGTCAAGCCGTTTTTGAGTTTTAGCGAAACTAACGCACAGCAATTCATTTTTATCGGAATTTCGATGTTTTTGATTTTCCGGCTTTTCCTTTGGGATTTCCCGACTTATCTTTTTTTCAAACCTGCCCTGTATCATAGCGAACAAAACAAAAAAAACTTATCGACATCGGTCAAGCCGTTTTTGAGTTTTAGCGAAACTAACGCACAGCAATTCATTTTTATCGAAATTTCGATTTTTTCGATTTTCCGGATTTTCCTTTGGGATTTCCCGACCTATCTTTTTTTCAAACCTGCCCTGTATCATAGCGAACAAAACAAAAAAAACTTATCGACATCGGTCAAGCCGTTTTTGAGTTTTAACGAAACTAACGCACAGCAATTCATTTTTATCGAAATTTCGATTTTTTCGATTTTCCGGCTTTTGTTTTAGGATTTCCCGACTTATCTTTTTTTTCAAAACTGCCCTGTATCATAGCGAACAAAACAGAAAAAACTTATCGACATCGGTCAAGCCGTTTTTGAGTTTTAGCGAAACTAACGTACAGCAATTCATTTTTATCGAAATTTCGATTTTTTCGATTTTCTGGCTTTTTCTTTGGGATTTCCCGACTTATCTTTTTTTTCAAAACTGTCCTGTATTATAGCGAACAATACAAAAACTCTTATCGACATCGGTCAAGCCGTTTTTGAGTTTTAGCGAAACTAACGCACAGCAATTCATTTTTATCGTAATTTCGATGTTTTTGATTTTCCGAATTTTCCTTTGGGATTTCCCGACTTATCTTTTTTTTCAAAACTGCCCTGTATCATAGCAAACAAAACAAAAAAACTTATCGACATCGGTCAAGCCGTTTTTGAGTTTTAGCGAAACTAACGCACAGCAATTCATTTTTATCGGAATTTCGATTTTTTTGATTTTCCGGATTTTGCTTTGGGATTTCCCGACTTATCTTTTTTTTCAAACCTACCCTGTATCATTGCGAATTAAAGAAAAAAAATTATCGACATCGGTCAAGCCGTTTCTGAGTTTTAGCGAAACTAACGCACAGCAATTCATTTTTATCGGAATTTCGAATTTTTTGATTTTCCGGCTTTTGTTTTGGGATTGCCCTACATCTTTTTTTTTCAAACCTGCCCTGTATCATAGCGAACAAAACAAAAAAAAACTTATCGACATCGGTCAAGCCGTTTTTGAGTTTTAACGAAACTAACGCACAGCAATTCATTTTTATCGAAATTTCGATTTTTTCGATTTTCCGGCTTTTCCTTTGGGATTTCCCGACTTATCTTTTTTTCAAACCTGCCCTGTATCATAGCGAACAAAACAAAAAAAACTTATCGACATCGGTCAATCCGTTTTTGAGTTTTAACGAAACTAACGCACAGCAATTCATTTTTATCAAAATTTCGATTTTCCGGCTTTTCCTTTGGGATTTCCCGACTTATCTTTTTTTTCAAAACTGCCCTGTATCATAGCGAACAAAACAAAAAAAAATTATCGACATCGGTCAAGCCGTTTTTGAGTTTTAGCGAAACAAACACACAGCAATTCATTTTTATCGAAATTTCGATTTTTTCGATTTTCCGGCTTTTCCTTTGGGATTTGCCGACTTATCTTTTTTTTCAAAACTAACCTGTATCATAGCGAACAAAACAAAAAAAAACTTATCGACATCGGTCAAGCCGTTTTTGAGTTTTAACGAAACTAACGCACAGCAATTCATTTTTATCGGAATTTCGATTTTTTTGATTTTCCGGCTTTTCCTTTGGGATTTCCCGACTTATCTTTTTTGCAAACCTGCCCTGTATCATAGCGAACAAAACAAAAAAAACTTATCGACATCGGTCAAGCCGTTTTTGAGTTTTAACGAAACTAACGCACAGCAATTCATTTTTATCGAAATTTCGATTTTTTCGATTTTCCGGCTTTTCCTTTTGGATTTCCCGACTTATCTTTTTTGTTAAAACTGCCCTGTATCATAGCGAACAAAACAAAAAAAAACTTATCGACATAGGTCAGGCCGTTTTTGAGTTTTAGCGAAACTAACGCACAGCAATTCATTTTTATCGAAATTTCGATTTTTTCGATTTTCCGGCTTTTCCTTTGGGATTTCCCGACTTATCTCATTTTTCCAAACTGCCCTGTATCATAGCGAACAAAACAAAAAAACTTATCGACATCGGTCAAGCCGTTTGTGAGTTTTAGCGAAACTAACACACAGCAATTCATTTTTATCGAAATTTCGATTTTTTCGATTTTCCGGCTTTTCCTTTGAGATTTCCCGACTTATCTTTTTTTTCAAAACTGCCCTGTATCATAGCAAACAAAACAAAAAAAACTTATCGACATCGGTCAAGCCGTTTTTGAGTTTTAGCGAAACTAACGCACAGCAATTCATTTTTATCGGAATTTCGATTTTTTTGATTTTTCGGCTTTTCCTTTGGGATTTCCCGACTTATCTTTTTTTTCAAACCTGCCCTGTATCATAGCGAACAAAACAAAAAAAAACTTATCGACATCGGTCAAGCCGTTTTTGAATTTTAACGAAACTAACGCACAGCAATTCATTTTTATCGAAATTTCGATTTTTTTGATTTTCCGGCTTTTCCTGTGGGATTTCCCGACTTATCTTTTTTTTCAAAACTGCCGTGTATCATAGCGAACAAAACAAAAAAAACTTATCGACATCGGTCAAGCCGTTTTTGAGTTTTAGCGAAACTAACGCACAGCAATTCATTTTTATCGTAATTTCGATTTTTTTGATTTTCCGGATTTTCCTTTGGGATTTCCCGACTTATCTTTTTTTTCAAACCTACCCTATATCATTGCGAACAAAAGAAAAAAAATTATCGACATCGGTCAAGCCGTTTTTGAGTTTTAACGAAACTAACGCACAGCAATTCATTTTTATCGTAATTTCGATTTTTTTGATTTTCCGGCTTTTCCTTTTGGATTTCCCGACTTATCTTTTTTTTCAAACCTACCCTGTATCATAGCGAACAAAACAAAAAAAACCTATCGACATCGGTCAAGCCGTTTTTGAGTTTTAGCGAAACTAACGTACAGCAATTCATTTTTATCGAAATTTCGATTTTTTCGATTTTCCGGCTTTTCCTTTGGGATTTCCCGACTTATCTATTTTTCAAAACTGCCCTGTATCATAGCGAACAAAACAAAAAAAACTTATCGACATCGGTCAATCCGTTTTTGAGTTTTAACGAAACTAACGCACAGCAATTCATTTTTATCAAAATTTCGATTTTCCGGCTTTTCCTTTGGGATTTCCCGACTTATCTTTTTTTTCAAAACTGCCCTGTATCATAGCGAACAAAACAAAAAAAAATTATCGACATCGGTCAAGCCGTTTTTGAGTTTTAGCGAAACAAACACACAGCAATTCATTTTTATCGAAATTTCGATTTTTTCGATTTTCCGGCTTTTCCTTTGGGATTTCCCGACTTATCTTTTTTTTCAAACCTACCCTGTATCATAGCGAACAAAACAAAAAAAACCTATCGACATCGGTCAAGCCGTTTTTGAGTTTTAGCGAAACTAACGTACAGCAATTCATTTTTATCGAAATTTCGATTTTTTCGATTTTCCGGCTTTTCCTTTGGGATTTCCCGACTTATCTATTTTTCAAAACTGCCCTGTATCATAGCGAACAAAACAAAAAAAACTTATCGACATCGGTCAAGCCGTTTGTGAGTTTTAGCGAAACTAACACACAGCAATTCATTTTTATCAAAATAACGATTTTCCGGCTTTTCCTTTGGGATTTCCCGACTTATCTTTTTTTTCAAAACTGCCGTGTATCATAGCGAACAAAACAAAAAAAACTTATCGACATCGGTCAAGCCGTTTTTGAGTTTTAGCGAAACTAACGCACAGCAATTCATTTTTATCGTAATTTCGATGTTTTTGATTTTCCGGATATTGCTTTGGGATTTCTCGACTTATCTTTTTTTTTCAAAACTGCCCTGTATCATAGCGAACAAAACAAAAAAACTTATCGATATCGGTGAAGCCGTTTTTGAGTTTTAGCGAAACTCACGCACAGCAATTCATTTTTATCGGAATTTCGATTTTTTTGATTTTCCGGATTTTGCTTTGGGATTTCCCGACTTATCTTTTTTTTCAAACCTACCCTGTATCATTGCGAATTAAAGAAAAAAAATTATCGACATCGGTCAAGCCGTTTCTGAGTTTTAGCGAAACTAACGCACAGCAATTCATTTTTATCGGAATTCGAATTTTTTGATTTTCCGGCTTTTGTTTTGGGATTTCCCGACATCTTTTTTTTTCAAACCTGCCCTGTATCATAGCGAACAAAACAAAAAAAAACTTATCGACATCGGTCAAGCCGTTTTTGAGTTTTAGCGAAACTAACGCACAGCAATTCATTTTTATCGAAATTTCGATTTTTTCGATTTTCCGGCTTTTCCTTTGGGATTTCCCGACTTATATTTTTTTCAAACCTGCCCTGTATCATAGCGAACAAAACAAAAAAAACTTATCGACATCGGTCAATCCGTTTTTGAGTTTTAACGAAACTAACGCACAGCAATTCATTTTTATCAAAATTTCGATTTTCCGGCTTTTCCTTTGGGATTTCCCGATTTATCTTTTTTTTCAAAACTGCCCTGTATCATAGCGAACAAAACAAAAAAAAATTATCGACATCGGTCAAGCCGTTTTTGAGTTTTAGCGAAACAAACACACAGCAATTCATTTTTATCGAAATTTCGATTTTTTCGATTTTCCGGCTTTTCCTTTGGGATTTCCCGACTTATCTCATTTTTCCAAACTGCCCTGTATCATAGCGAACAAAACAAAAAAACTTATCGACATCGGTCAAGCCGTTTGTGAGTTTTAGCGAAACTAACACACAGCAATTCATTTTTATCAAAATTTCGATTTTTTCGATTTTCCGGCTTTTCCTTTGAGATTTCCCGACTTATCTTTTTTTTCAAAACTGCCCTGTATCATAGCAAACAAAACAAAAAAAACTTATCGACATCGGTCAAGCCGTTTTTGAGTTTTAGCGAAACTAACGCACAGCAATTCATTTTTATCGGAATTTCGATTTTTTTGATTTTTCGGCTTTTCCTTTGGGATTTCCCGACTTATCTTTTTTTTCAAACCTGCCCTGTATCATAGCGAACAAAACAAAAAAAAACTTATCGACATCGGTCAAGCCGTTTTTGAATTTTAGCGAAACTAACGCACAGCAATTCATTTTTATCGAAATTTCGATTTTTTTGATTTTCCGGCTTTTCCTTTGGGATTTCCCGACTTATCTTTTTTTTCAAAACTGCCGTGTATCATAGCGAACAAAACAAAAAAAACTTATCGACATCGGTCAAGCCGTTTTTGAGTTTTAGCGAAACTAACGCACAGCAATTCATTTTTATCGTAATTTCGATTTTTTTGATTTTCCGGATTTTCCTTTGGGATTTCCCGACTTATCTTTTTTTTCAAACCTACCCTATATCATTGCGAACAAAAGAAAAAAAATTATCGACATCGGTCAAGCCGTTTTTGAGTTTTAACGAAACTAACGCACAGCAATTCATTTTTATCGTAATTTCGATTTTTTTGATTTTCCGGCTTTTCCTTTTGGATTTCCCGACTTATCTTTTTTTTCAAACCTACCCTGTATCATAGCGAACAAAACAAAAAAAACCTATCGACATCGGTCGAGCCGTTTTTGAGTTTTAGCGAAACTAACGTACAGCAATTCATTTTTATCGAAATTTCGATTTTTTCGATTTTCCGGCTTTTCCTTTGGGATTTCCCGACTTATCTATTTTTCAAAACTGCCCTGTATCATAGCGAACAACACAAAAAAACTTATCGACATCGGTCAAGCCGTTTTTGAGTTTTAGCGAAACTAACGCACAGCAATTCATTTTTATAGTAATTTCGATGTTTTTGATTTTCCGGATATTGCTTTGGGATTTCCCGACTTATCTTTTTTTTCCAAAACTGCCCTGTATCATAGCAAACAAAACAAAAAAACTTATCGATATCGGTCAAGCCGTTTTTGAGTTTTAGCGAAACTCACGCACAGCAATTCATTTTTATCGGAATTTCGATTTTTTTGATTTTCCGGATTTTCCTTTGGGATTTCCCGACTTATCTTTTTTTTCAAACCTACCCTGTATCATTGCGAACAAAAGAAAAAAAATTATCGACATCGGTCAAGCCGTTTCTGAGTTTTAGCGAAACTAACGCACAGCAATTCATTTTTATCGGAATTCGATTTTTTTGATTTTCCGGATTTTCCTTTGGGATTTCCCGACTTATCTTTTTTTTCAAACCTACCCTGTATCATTGCGAACAAAAGAAAAAAATTTATCGACATCGGTCAAGCCGTTTTTGAGTTTTAACGAAACTAACGCACAGCAATTCATTTTTATCGTAATTTCGATTTTTTTGATTTTCCGGCTTTTCCTTTGGGATTTCCCGACTTATCTTTTTTTTTAAAACTGCCGTGTATCATAGCGAACAAAACAAAAAAAACTTATCGACATCGGTCAAGCCGTTTTTGAGTTTTAGCGAAACTAACGCACAGCAATTCATTTTTATCGTAATTTCGATTTTTTTGATTTTCCGGATTTTCCTTTGGGATTTCCCGACTTATCTTTTTTTTCAAACCTACCCTATATCATTGCGAACAAAAGAAAAAAAATTATCGACATCGGTCAAGCCGTTTTTGAGTTTTAACGAAACTAACGCACAGCAATTCATTTTTATCGAAATTTCGATTTTTTCGATTTTCCGGCTTTTCCTTTGGGATTTCCCGACTTATCTTTTTTTCAAACCTGCCCTGTATCATAGCGAACAAAACAAAAAAAACTTATCGACATCGGTCAAGCCGTTTTTGAGTTTTAGCGAAACAAACACACAGCAATTCATTTTTATCGAAATTTCGATTTTTTCGATTTTGCGGCTTTTCCTTTGGGATTTGCCGACTTATCTTTTTTTTCAAAACTAACCTGTATCATAGCGAACAAAACAAAAAAAAACTTATCGACATCGGTCAAGCCGTTTTTGAGTTTTAACGAAACTAACGCACAGCAATTCATTTTTATCAAAATTTCGATTTTCCGGCTTTTCCTTTGGGATTTCCCGACTTATCTTTTTTTACAAAACTGCCCTGTATCATAGCGAACAAAACAAAAAAAAATTATCGACATCGGTCAAGCCGTTTTTGAGTTTTAGCGAAACAAACACACAGCAATTCATTTTTATCGAAATTTCGATTTTTTCGATTTTGCGGCTTTTCCTTTGGGATTTGCCGACTTATCTTTTTTTTCAAAACTAACCTGTATCATAGCGAACAAAACAAAAAAAAACTTATCGACATCGGTCAAGCCGTTTTTGAGTTTTAACGAAACTAACGCACAGCAATTCATTTTTATCGGAATTTCGATTTTTTTGATTTTCCGGCTTTTCCTTTGGGATTTCCCGACTTATCTTTTTTTCAAACCTGCCCTGTATCATAGCGAACAAAACAAAAAAAACTTATCGACATCGGTCAAGCCGTTTTTGAGTTTTAACGAAACTAACGCACAGCAATTCATTTTTATCGAAATTTCGATTTTTTCGATTTTCCGGCTTTTCCTTTTGGATTTCCCGACTTATCTTTTTTGTTAAAACTGCCCTGTATCATAGCGAACAAAACAAAAAAAAACTTATCGACATAGGTCAGGCCGTTTTTGAGTTTTAGCGAAACTAACGCACAGCAATTCATTTTTATCGAAATTTCGATTTTTTCGATTTTCCGGCTTTTCCTTTGGGATTTCCCGACTTATCTCATTTTTCCAAACTGCCCTGTATCATAGCGAACAAAACAAAAAAACTTATCGACATCGGTCAAGCCATTTGTGAGTTTTAGCGAAACTAACACACAGCAATTCATTTTTATCGAAATTTCGATTTTTTCGATTTTCCGGCTTTTCCTTTGAGATTTCCCGACTTATCTTTTTTTTCAAAACTGCCCTGTATCATAGCAAACAAAACAAAAAAAACTTATCGACATCGGTCAAGCCGTTTTTGAGTTTTAGCGAAACTAACGCACAGCAATTCATTTTTATCGGAATTTCGATTTTTTTGATTTTTCGGCTTTTCCTTTGGGATTTCCCCACTTATCTTTTTTTTCAAACCTGCCCTGTATCATAGCGAACAAAACAAAAAAAAACTTATCGACATCGGTCAAGCCGTTTTTGAATTTTAACGAAACTAACGCACAGCAATTCATTTTTATCGAAATTTCGATTTTTTTGATTTTCCGGCTTTTCCTGTGGGATTTCCCGACTTATCTTTTTTTTCAAAACTGCCGTGTATCATAGCGAACAAAACAAAAAAAACTTATCGACATCGGTCAAGCCGTTTTTGAGTTTTAGCGAAACTAACGCACAGCAATTCATTTTTATCGTAATTTCGATTTTTTTGATTTTCCGGATTTTCCTTTGGGATTTCCCGACTTATCTTTTTTTTCAAACCTACCCTATATCATTGCGAACAAAAGAAAAAAAATTATCGACATCGGTCAAGCCGTTTTTGAGTTTTAACGAAACTAACGCACAGCAATTCATTTTTATCGTAATTTCGATTTTTTTGATTTTCCGGCTTTTCCTTTTGGATTTCCCGACTTATCTTTTTTTTCAAACCTACCCTGTATCATAGCGAACAAAACAAAAAAAACCTATCGACATCGGTCAAGCCGTTTTTGAGTTTTAGCGAAACTAACGTACAGCAATTCATTTTTATCGAAATTTCGATTTTTTCGATTTTCCGGCTTTTCCTTTGGGATTTCCCGACTTATCTATTTTTCAAAACTGCCCTGTATCATAGCGAACAACACAAAAAAACTTATCGACATCGGTCAAGCCGTTTTTGAGTTTTAGCGAAACTAACGCACAGCAATTCATTTTTATCGTAATTTCGATGTTTTTGATTTTCCGGATATTGCTTTGGGATTTCTCGACTTATCTTTTTTTTTCAAAACTGCCCTGTATCATAGCAAACAAAACAAAAAAACTTATCGATATCGGTCAAGCCGTTTTTGAGTTTTAGCGAAACTCACGCACAGCAATTCATTTTTATCGGAATTTCGATTTTTTTGATTTTCCGGATTTTCCTTTGGGATTTCCCGACTTATCTTTTTTTTCAAACCTACCCTGTATCATTGCGAACAAAAGAAAAAAAATTATCGACATCGGTCAAGCCGTTTCTGAGTTTTAGCGAAACTAACGCACAGCAATTCATTTTTATCGGAATTCGAATTTTTTGATTTTCCGGCTTTTGTTTTGGGATTTCCCGACATCTTTTTTTTTCAAACCTGCCCTGTATCATAGCGAACAAAACAAAAAAAAACTTATCGACATCGGTCAAGCCGTTTTTGAGTTTTAACGAAACTAACGCACAGCAATTCATTTTTATCGAAATTTCGATTTTTTCGATTTTCCGGCTTTTCCTTTGGGATTTCCCGACTTATCTTTTTTTCAAACCTGCCCTGTATCATAGCGAACAAAACAAAAAAAACTTATCGACATCGGTCAAGCCGTTTTTGAGTTTTAACGAAACTAACGCACAGCAATTCATTTTTATCGAAATTTCGATTTTTTCGATTTTCCGCCTTTTGCTTTTGGATTTCCCGACTTATCTTTTTTTTCAAAACTGCCCTGTATCATAGCGAACAAAACAAAAAAAAACTTATCGACATCGGTCAAGCCGTTTTTGAGTTTTAGCGAAACTAACGCACAGCAATTCATTTTTATCGAAATTTCGATTTTTTCGATTTTCCGGCTTTTCCTTTGGGATTTCCCGACTTATCTTTTTTTTCAAGCCTGCCCTGTATCATAGCGAACAAAACAAAAAAACTTATCGACATCGGTCAAGCCGTTTTTGAGTTTTAACGAAACTAACG
This sequence comes from Neoitamus cyanurus, assembly GCA_947538895.1. Classification (NCBI taxonomy): domain Eukaryota; kingdom Metazoa; phylum Arthropoda; class Insecta; order Diptera; family Asilidae; genus Neoitamus; species Neoitamus cyanurus. Next base: position 5,879,122 of record OX384547.1, read on the forward strand.
CACAGCAATTCATTTTTATCGTAATTTCGATTTTTTTGATTTTCCGGCTTTTCCTTTTGGATTTCCCGACTTATCTTTTTTTTCAAACCTACCCTGTATCATAGCAAACAAAACAAAAAAAACCTATCGACATCGGTCAAGCCGTTTTTGAGTTTTAGCGAAACTAACGTACAGCAATTCATTTTTATCGAAATTTCAATTTTTTCGATTTTCCGGCTTTTCCTTTGGGATTTCCCGACTTATCTTTTTTTTCAAAACTGCCCTGTATCATAGCAAACAAAACAAAAAAACTTATCGACATCGGTCAAGCCGTTTTTGAGTTTTAGCGAAACTAACGCACAGCAATTCATTTTTATCGGAATTTCGATTTTTTTGATTTTCCGGATTTTCCTTTGGGATTTCCCGACTTATCTTTTTTTTCAAACCTACCCTGTATCATTGCGAACAAAAGAAAAAAAATTATCGACATCGGTCAAGCCGTTTCTGAGTTTTAGCGAAACTAACGCACAGCAATTCATTTTTATCGGAATTTCGAATTTTTTGATTTTCCGGCTTTTGTTTTGGGATTTCCCGACATCTTTTTTTTTTAAACCTGCCCTGTAACATAGCAAACAAAACAAAAAAAAACTTATCGACATCGGTCAAGCCGTTTTTGAGTTTTAACGAAACTAACGCACAGCAATTCATTTTTATCGAAATTTCGATTTTTTCGATTTTCCGGCTTTTAATTTGGGATTTCCCGACTTATCTTTTTTTCAAACCTGCCCTGTATCATAGCGAACAAAACAAAAAAAACTTATCGACATCGGTCAAGCCGTTTTTGAGTTTTAACGAAACTAACGCACAGCAATTCATTTTTATCGAAATTTCGATTTTTTCGATTTTCCGCCTTTTCCTTTTGGATTTCCCGACTTATCTTTTTTTGCAAAACTGCCCTGTATCATAGCGAACAAAACAAAAAAAACTTATCGACATCGGTCAAGCCGTTTTTGAGTTTTAGAGAAACTAACACACAGCAATTCATTTTTATCGAAATTTCGATTTTTTCGATTTTCCGGCTTTTCCTTTGGGATTTCCCGACTTAACTTTTTTTTCAAAACTGCCCTGTATCATAGCGAACAAAACAAAAAAAACTTATCGACATCGGTCAAGCCGTTTTTGAGTTTTAACGAAACTAACGCACAGCAATTCATTTTTATCGAAATTTCGATTTTTTCGATTTTCCGGCTTTTGTTTTGGGATTTCCCGACTTATCTTTTTTTTCAAAACTGCCCTGTATCATAGCGAACAAAACAAAAAAAACTTATCGACATCGGTCAAGCCGTTTTTGAGTTTTAGCGAAACTAACGCACAGCAATTCATTTTTATCGTAATTTCGATTTTTTTGATTTTCCGGATTTTCCTTTGGGATTTCCCGACTTATCTTTTTTTTCAAACCTACCCTATATCATTGCGAACAAAAGAAAAAAAATTATCGACATCGGTCAAGCCGTTTTTGAGTTTTAACGAAACTAACGCACAGCAATTCATTTTTATCGTAATTTCGATTTTTTTGATTTTCCGGCTTTTCCTTTTGGATTTCCCGACTTATCTTTTTTTTCAAACCTACCCTGTATCATAGCGAACAAAACAAAAAAAACCTATCGACATCGGTCAAGCCGTTTTTGAGTTTTAGCGAAACTAACGTACAGCAATTCATTTTTATCGAAATTTCGATTTTTTCGATTTTCCGGCTTTTCCTTTGGGATTTCCCGACTTATCTTTTTTTTCAAAACTGCCCTGTATCATAGCAAACAAAACAAAAAAACTTATCGACATCGGTCAAGCCGTTTTTGAGTTTTAGCGAAACTAACGCACAGCAATTCATTTTTATCGGAATTTCGATTTTTTTGATTTTCCGGATTTTCCTTTGGGATTTCCCGACTTATCTTTTTTTTTCAAACCTACCCTGTATCATTGCGAACAAAAGAAAAAAAATTATCGACATCGGTCAAGCCGTTTCTGAGTTTTAGCGAAACTAACGCACAGCAATTCATTTTTATCGGAATTTCGAATTTTTTGATTTTCCGGCTTTTGTTTTGGGATTTCCTGACATCTTTTTTTTTTAAACCTGCCCTGTATCATAGCAAACAAAACAAAAAAAACTTATCGACATCGGTCAAGCCGTTTTTGAGTTTTAACGAAACTAACGCACAGCAATTCATTTTTATCGAAATTTCGATTTTTTCGATTTTCCGGCTTTTCCTTTGGGATTTCCCGACTTATCTTTTTTTCAAACCTGCCGTGTATCATAGCGAACAAAACAAAAAAAACTTATCGACATCGGTCAAGCCGTTTTTGAGTTTTAACGAAACTAACGCACAGCAATTCATTTTTATCGAAATTTCGATTTTTTCGATTTTCCGGCTTTTCCTTTTGGATTTCCCGACTTATCTTTTTTTTCAAAACTGCCCTGTATCATAACCAACAAAACAAAAAAAAACTTATCGACATCGGTCAAGCCGTTTTTGAGTTTTAGCGAAACTAACGCACAGCAATTCATTTTTATCGAAATTTCGATTTTTTCGATTTTCCGGCTTTTCCTTTGGGATTTCCCGACTTATCTTTTTTTTCAAAACTGCCCTGTATCATAGCGAACAAAACAAAAAAAACTTTTCGACATCGGTCAAGCCGTTTTTGAGTTTTAGCGAAACTAACACACAGCAATTCATTTTTATCGAAATTTCGATTTTTTCGGTTTTCCGGCTTTTCCTTTGGGATTTCCCGACTTTTCTTTTTTTCAAACCTGCCCTGTATCATAGCGAACAAAACAAAAAAAAACTTATCGACATCGGTCAAGCCGTTTTTGAGTTTTAACGAAACTAACGCACAACAATTCATTTTTATCGAAATTTCGATTTTTTTGATTTTCCGGCTTTTCCTTTGGGATTTCCCGACTTATCTTTTTTTTCAAAACTGCCCTGTATCATAGCGAACAAAACAAAAAAAACTTATCGACATCGGTCAAGCCGTTTTTGAGTTTTAACGAAACTAACGCACAGCAATTCATTTTCATCGAAATTTCGATTTTTTTGATTTTCCGGCTTTTCCTTTGGGATTTCCCGACTTATCTTTTTTTTCAAAACTGCCCTGTATCATAGCGAACAAAACAAAAAAAACCTATCGACATCGGTCAAGCCGTTTTTGAGTTTTAGCGAAACTAACGTACAGCAATTCATTTTTATCGAAATTTCGATTTTTTCGATTTTCCGGCTTTTCCTTTGGGATTTCCCGACTTATCTTTTTTTTCATAACTGCCCTGTGCTATAGCGAACAATACAAAAAAACTTATCGACATCGGTCAAGCCGTTTTTGATTTTTAGCGAAACTAACGCACAGCAATTCATTTTTATCGTAATTTCGATGTTTTTGATTTTCCGGATTTTGCTTTGGGATTTCCCGACTTATCTTTTTTTCCAAAACTGCCCTGTATCATAGCAAACAAAACAAAAAAACTTATCGACATCGGTCAAGCCATTTTTGAGTTTTAGCGAAACTAACGCACAGCAATTCATTTTTATCGGAATTTCGATTTTTTTGATTTTTCGGATTTTCCTTTGGGATTTCCCGACTTATCTTTTTTTTAAAACCTACCCTGTATCATTGCGAACAAAAGAAAAAAAATTATCGACATCGGTCAAGCCGGTTCTGAGTTTTAGTGAAACTAACGCACAGCAATTCATTTTTATCGGAATTTCGAATTTTTTAATTTTCCGGCTTTTGTTTTGGGATTTCCCGACATCTTTTTTTTTCAAACCTGCCCTGAATCATAGCGAACAAAACAAAAAAAAACTTATCGACATCGGTCAAGCCGTTTTTGATTTTTAACGAAACTAACGCACAGCAATTCATTTTTATCGATATTTCGATTTTTTCGATTTTCCGGCTTTTCCTTTAGGATTTCCCGACTTATCTTTTTTTCAAACCTGCCCTGTATCATAGCGAACAAAACAAAAAAAACTTATCGACATCGGTCAAGCCGTTTTTGAGTTTTTACGAAACTAACGCACAGCAATTCATTTTTATCGAAATTTCGATTTTTTCGATTTTCCGGCTTTTCCTTTGGGATTTCCCGACTTATCTTTTTTTCAAACCTGCCCTGTATCATAGCGAACAAAACAAAAAAAACTTATCGACATCGGTCAAGCCGTTTTTGAGTTTTAGCGAAACTAACACACAGCAATTCATTTTTATCGAAATTTCGATTTTTTCGATTTTCCGGCTTTTCCTTTGGGATTTCCCGACTTATCTTTTTTTTCAAAACTAACCTGTATCATAGCGAACAAAACAAAAAAAAACTTATCGACATCGGTCAAGCCGTTTTTGAGTTTTAACGAAACTAACGCACAGCAATTCATTTTTATCGGAATTTCGATTTTTTTGATTTTCCGGCTTTTCCTTTGGGATTTCCCGACTTATCTTTTTTTCAAACCTGCCCTGTATCATAGCGAACAAAACAAAAAAAACTTATCGACATCGGTCAAGCCGTTTTTGAGTTTTAACGAAACTAACGCACAGCAATTCATTTTTATCGAAATTTCGATTTTTTCGATTTTCCGGCTTTTCCTTTGGGATTTCCCGACTTATCTTTTTTGCAAACCTGCCCTGTATCATAGCGAACAAAACAAAAAAAACTTATCGACATCGGTCAAGCCGTTTTTTAGTTTTAACGAAACTAACGCACAGCAATTCATTTTTATCGAAATTTCGATTTTTTCGATTTTCCGGCTTTTCGTTTTGGATTTCCCGACTTATCTTTTTTTTCAAAACTGCCCTGTATCATAGCGAACAAAACAAAAAAACTTATCGACATCGGTCAAGCCGTTTTTGAGTTTTAGCGAAACTAACACACAGCAATTCATTTTTATCGAAATTTCGATTTTTTCGATTTTCCGGCTTTTCCTTTGGGATTTCCCGACTTATCTTTTTTTTCAAAACTGCCCTGTAACATAGCGAACAATACAAAAAAACTTATCGACATCGGTCAAGCCGTTTTTGAGTTTTAGCGAAACTAACGCACAGCAATTCATTTTTATCGTAATTTCGATGTTTTTGATTTTCCGGTTTTTGCTTTGGGATTTCCCGACTTATCTTTTTTTTCAAAACTGCCCTGTATAATAGCAAACAAAACAAAAAAACTTATCGACATCGGTCAAGCCGTTTTTGAGTTTTAGCGAAACTAACGCACAGCAATTCATTTTTATCGGAATTTCGATTTTTTTGATTTTCCGGCTTTTGTTTTGGGATTTCCCGACATCTTTTTTTTTCAAACCTGCCCTGTATTATTGCGAACAAAAGAAAAAAAATTATCGACATCGGTCAAGCCGTTTCTGAGTTTTAGCGAAACTAACGTACAGCAATTCATTTTTATCGAAATTTCGATTTTTTCGATTTTCCGGCTTTTCCTTTGGGATTTCCCGACTTATCTTTTTTTTCAAAACTGCCCTATAACATAGCGAACAATACAAAAAAACTTATCGACATCGGTCAAGCCGTTTTTGAGTTTTAGCGAAACTAACGCACAGCAATTCATTTTTATCGTAATTTCGATGTTTTTGATTTTCCGGATTTTGCTTTGGGATTTCCCGACTTATCTTTTTTTTCAAAACTGCCCTGTATCATAGCAAACAAAACAAAAAAATTTATCGACATCGGTCAAGCCGTTTTTGAGTTTTAGCGAAACTAACGCACAGCAATTCATTTTTATCGGAATTTCGATTTTTTTGATTTTCCGGCTTTTGTTTTGGGATTTCCCGACATCTTTTTTTTTCAAACCTGCCCTGTATCATTGCGAACAAAAGAAAAAAAATTATCGACATCGGTCAAGCCGTTTCTGAGTTTTAGCGAAACTAACGCACAGCAATTCATTTTTATCGGAATTTCGAATTTTTTGATTTTCCGGCTTTTGCTTTGGGATTTCCCGACATCTTTTTTTTTCAAACCTGCCCTGTATCATAGCGAACAAAACAAAAAAAAACTTATCGACATCGGTCAAGTTGTTTTTGAGTTTTAACGAAACTAACGCACAGCAATTCATTTTTATCGAAATTCCGATTTTTTCGATTTTCCGGCTTTTCCTTTGGGATTTCCCGACTTATCTTTTTTTCAAACCTGCCCTGTATCATAGCGAACAAAACAAAAAAAAACTTATCGACATCGGTCAAGCCGTTTTTGAGTTTTAACGAAACTAACGCACAGCAATTCATTTTTATCGAAATTTCGATTTTTTCCATTTTCCGGCTTTTCCTTTGGGATTTCCCGACTTATCTTTTTTGCAAACCTGCCCTGTATCATAGCGAACAAAACAAAAAAAACTTATCGACATCGGTCAAGCCGTTTTTGAGTTTTAACGAAACTAACGCACAGCAATTCATTTTTATCGAAATTTCGATTTTTTCGATTTTCCGGCTTTTCCTTTGGGATTTCCCGACTTATCTTTTTTTCAAACCTGCCCTGTATCATAGCGAACAAAACAAAAAAAAACTTATCGACATCGGTCAAGCCGTTTTTGAGTTTTAACGAAACTAACACACAGCAATTCATTTTTATCGAAATTTCGATTTTTTCGATTTTCCGGCTTTTCCTTTGGGATTTCCCAACTTATCTTTTTTTTCAAAACTAACCTGTATCATAGCGAACAAAACAAAAAAAAACTTATCGACATCGGTCAAGCCGTTTTTGAGTTTTAACGAAACTAACACACAGCAATTCATTTTTATCGAAATTTCGATTTTTTCGATTTTCCGGCTTTTCCTTTGGGATTTCCCGACTTATCTTTTTTTCAAACCTGCCCTGTATCATAGCGAACAAAACAAAAAAAACTTATCGACATCGGTCAAGCCGTTTCTGAGTTTTAGCGAAACTAACGCACAGCAATTCATTTTTATCGGAATTTCGAATTTTTTGATTTTCCGGCTTTTGTTTTGGGATTTCCCGACATATTTTTTTTTTAAACCTGCCCTGTATCATAGCAAACAAAACAAAAAAAAACTTATCGACATCGGTCAAGCCGTTTTTGAGTTTTAACGAAACTAACGCACAGCAATTCATTTTTATCGAAATTTCGATTTTTTCGATTTTCCGGCTTTTCCTTTGGGATTTCCCGACTTATCTTTTTTTCAAACCTGCCCTGTATCATAGCGAACAAAACAAAAAAAACTTATCGACATCGGTCAAGCCGTTTTTGAGTTTTAACGAAACTAACGCACAGCAATTCATTTTTATCGAAATTTCGATTTTTTCGATTTTCCGGCTTTTCCTTTTGGATTTCCCGACTTATCTTTTTTTTCAAAACTGCCCTGTATCATAACCAACAAAACAAAAAAAAACTTATCGACATCGGTCAAGCCGTTTTTGAGTTTTAGCGAAACTAACGCACAGCAATTCATTTTTATCGAAATTTCGATTTTTTCGATTTTCCGGCTTTTCCTTTGGGATTTCCCGACTTATCTTTTTTTTCAAAACTGCCCTGTATCATAGCGAACAAAACAAAAAAAACTTTTCGACATCGGTCAAGCCGTTTTTGAGTTTTAGCGAAACTAACACACAGCAATTCATTTTTATCGAAATTTCGATTTTTTCGGTTTTCCGGCTTTTCCTTTGGGATTTCCCGACTTATCTTTTTTTCAAACCTGCCCTGTATCATAGCGAACAAAACAAAAAAAAACTTATCGACATCGGTCAAGCCGTTTTTGAGTTTTAACGAAACTAACGCACAACAATTCATTTTTATCGAAATTTCGATTTTTTTGATTTTCCGGCTTTTCCTTTGGGATTTCCCGACTTATCTTTTTTTTCAAAACTGCCCTGTATCATAGCGAACAAAACAAAAAAAACTTATCGACATCGGTCAAGCCGTTTTTGAGTTTTAACGAAACTAACGCACAGCAATTCATTTTCATCGAAATTTCGATTTTTTTGATTTTCCGGCTTTTCCTTTGGGATTTTCCGACTTATCTTTTTTTTCAAAACTGCCCTGTATCATAGCGAACAAAACAAAAAAAACCTATCGACATCGGTCAAGCCGTTTTTGAGTTTTAGCGAAACTAACGTACAGCAATTCATTTTTATCGAAATTTCGATTTTTTCGATTTTCCGGCTTTTCCTTTGGGATTTCCCAACTTATCTTTTTTTTCAAAACTAACCTGTATCATAGCGAACAAAACAAAAAAAAACTTATCGACATCGGTCAAGCCGTTTTTGAGTTTTAACGAAACTAACGCACAGCAATTCATTTTTATCGCAATTTCGATTTTTTCGATTTTCCGGCTTTTCCTTTGGGATTTCCCGACTTATCTTTTTTTCAAACCTGCCCTGTATCATAGCGAACAAAACAAAAAAAACTTATCGACATCGGTCAAGCCGTTTTTGAGTTTTAACGAAACTAACGCACAGCAATTCATTTTTATCGAAATTTCGATTTTTTCGATTTTCCGGCTTTTCCTTTGGGATTTCCCGACTTATCTTTTTTTCAAACCTGCCCTGTATCATAGCGAACAAAACAAAAAAAACTTATCGACATCGGTCAAGCCGTTTCTGAGTTTTAGCGAAACTAACGCACAGCAATTCATTTTTATCGGAATTTCGAATTTTTTGATTTTCCGGCTTTTGTTTTGGGATTTCCCGACATCTTTTTTTTTTAAACCTGCCCTGTATCATAGCAAACAAAACAAAAAAAAACTTATCGACATCGGTCAAGCCGTTTTTGAGTTTTAACGAAACTAACGCACAGCAATTCATTTTTATCGAAATTTCGATTTTTTCGATTTTCCGGCTTTTCCTTTGGGATTTCCCGACTTATCTTTTTTTCAAACCTGCCCTGTATCATAGCGAACAAAACAAAAAAACTTATCGACATCGGTCAAGCCGTTTTTGAGTTTTAACGAAACTAACGCACAGCAATTCATTTTTATCGAAATTTCGATTTTTTCGATTTTCCGGCTTTTCCTTTTGGATTTCCCGACTTATCTTTTTTTTCAAAACTGCCCTGTATCATAACCAACAAAACAAAAAAAAACTTATCGACATCGGTCAAGCCGTTTTTGAGTTTTAGCGAAACTAACGCACAGCAATTCATTTTTATCGAAATTTCGATTTTTTCGATTTTCCGGCTTTTCCTTTGGGATTTCCCGACTTATCTTTTTTTTCAAAACTGCCCTGTATCATAGCGAACAAAACAAAAAAAACTTTTCGACATCGGTCAAGCCGTTTTTGAGTTTTAGCGAAACTAACACACAGCAATTCATTTTTATCGAAATTTCGATTTTTTCGGTTTTCCGGCTTTTCCTTTGGGATTTCCCGACTTATCTTTTTTTCAAACCTGCCCTGTATCATAGCGAACAAAACAAAAAAAAACTTATCGACATCGGTCAAGCCGTTTTTGAGTTTTAACGAAACTAACGCACAACAATTCATTTTTATCGAAATTTCGATTTTTTTGATTTTCTGGCTTTTCCTTTGGGATTTCCCGACTTATCTTTTTTTTCAAAACTGCCCTGTATCATAGCGAACAAAACAAAAAAAACTTATCGACATCGGTCAAGCCGTTTTTGAGTTTTAACGAAACTAACGCACAGCAATTCATTTTCATCGAAATTTCGATTTTTTTGATTTTCCGGCTTTTCCTTTGGGATTTCCCGACTTATCTTTTTTTTCAAAACTGCCCTGTATCATAGCGAACAAAACAAAAAAAACCTATCGACATCGGTCAAGCCGTTTTTGAGTTTTAGCGAAACTAACGTACAGCAATTCATTTTTATCGAAATTTCGATTTTTTCGATTTTCCGGCTTTTCCTTTGGGATTTCCCGACTTATCGTTTTTTTCATAACTGCCCTGTGCCATAGCGAACAATACAAAAAAACTTATCGACATCGGTCATCGAACAAAACAAAAAAAACTTATCGACATCGGTCAAGCCGTTTTTGAGTTTTTACGAAACTAACGCACAGCAATTCATTTTTATCGAAATTTCGATTTTTTCGATTTTCCGGCTTTTCCTTTGGGATTTCCCGACTTATCTTTTTTTTCAAAACTAACCTGTATCATAGCGAACAAAACAAAAAAAACTTATCGACATCGGTCAAGCCGTTTTTGAGTTTTAACGAAACTAACGCACAGCAATTCATTTTTATCGGAATTTCGATTTTTTTGATTTTCCGGCTTTTCCTTTGGGATTTTCCGACTTATCTTTTTTTCAAACCTGCCCTGTATCATAGCGAACAAAACAAAAAAAACTTATCGACATCGGTCAAGCCGTTTTTGAGTTTTAACGAAACTAACGCACAGCAATTCATTTTTATCGCAATTTCGATTTTTTCGATTTTCCGGCTTTTCCTTTGGGATTTCCCGACTTATCTTTTTTGCAAACCTGCCCTGTATCATAGCGAACAAAACAAAAAAAACTTATCGACATCGGTCTAGCCGTTTTTGAGTTTTAACGAAACTAACGCACAGCAATTCATTTTTATCGAAATTTCGATTTTTTCGATTTTCCGGCTTTTCGTTTTGGATTTCCCGACTTATCTTTTTTTTCAAAACTGCCCTGTATCATAGCGAACAAAACAAAAAAACTTATCGACATCGGTCAAGCCGTTTTTGAGTTTTAGCGAAACTAACACACAGCAATTCATTTTTATCGAAATTTCGATTTTTTCGATTTTCCGGCTTTTCCTTTGGGATTTCCCGACTTATCTTTTTTTTCAATACTGCCCTGTAACATAGCGAACAATACAAAAAAACTTATCGACATCGGTCAAGCCGTTTTTGAGTTTTAGCGAAACTAACGCACAGCAATTCATTTTTATCGTAATTTCGATGTTTTTGATTTTCCGGATTTTGCTATGGGATTTCAAGACTTATCTTTTTTTTCAAAACTGCCCTGTATCATAGCAAACAAAACAAAAAAACTTATCGACATCGGTCAAGCCGTTTTTGAGTTTTAGCGAAACTAACGCACAGCAATTCATTTTTATCGGAATTTCGATTTTTTTGATTTTCCGGCTTTTGTTTTGGGATTTCCCGACATCTTTTTTTTTGAAACCTGCCCTGTATCATTGCGAACAAAAGAAAAAAAATTATCGACATCGGTCAAGCCGTTTCTGAGTTTTAGCGAAACTAACGTACAGCAATTCATTTTTATCGAAATTTCGATTTTTTCGATTTTCCGGCTTTTCCTTTGGGATTTCCCGACTTACCTTTTTTTCCAAAACTGCACTGTAACATAGCGAACAATACAAAAAAACTTATCGACATCGGTCAAGCCGTTTTTGAGTTTTAGCGAAACTAACGCACAGCAATTCATTTTTATCGTAATTTCGATGTTTTTGATTTTCCGGATTTTGCTTTGGGATTTCCCGACTTATCTTTTTTTTCAAAACTGCCCTGTATCATAGCAAACAAAACAAAAAAACTTATGGACATCGGTCAAGCCGTTTTTGAGTTTTAGCGAAACTAACGCACAGCAATTCATTTTTATCGGAATTTCGATTTTTTTGATTTTCCGGCTTTTGTTTTGGGATTTCCCGACATCTTTTTTTTTCAAACCTGCCCTGTATCATTGCGAACAAAAGAAAAAAAATTATCGACATCGGTCAAGCCGTTTCTGAGTTTTAGCGAAACTAACGCACAGCAATTCATTTTTATCGGAATTTCGAATTTTTTGATTTTCCGGCTTTTGTTTTGGGATTTCCCGACATCTTTTTTTTTCAAACCTGCCCTGTATCATAGCGAACAAAACAAAAAAAACTTATCGACATCGGTCAAGCCGTTTTTGAGTTTTAACGAAACTAACGCACAGCAATTCATTTTTATCGAAATTTCGATTTTTTCGATTTTCCGGATTTTCCTTTGGGATTTCCCGACTTATCTTTTTTGCAAACCTGCCCTGTATCATAGCGAACAAAACAAAAAAAACTTATCGACATTGGTCAAGCCGTTTTTGAGTTTTAGCGAAACTAACACACAGCAATTCATTTTTATCGAAATTTCGATTTTTTCGATTTTCCGGCTTTTCCTTTGGGATTTCCCGACTTACCTTTTTTTCCAAAACTGCACTGTAACATAGCGAACAAAACAAAAAAAAACTTATCGACATCGGTCAAGCCGTTTTTGAGTTTTAACGAAACTAACGCACAGCAATTCATTTTTATCGAAATTTCGATTTTCCGGCTTTTCCTTTGGGATTTCCCGACTTATCTTTTTTTCAAACTTGCCCTGTATCATAGCGAACAAAACAAAAAAAAACTTATCGACATCGGTCAAGCCGTTTTTGAGTTTTAACGAAACTAACGCACAGCAATTCATTTTTATCGAAATTTCGATTTTCCGGCTTTTTCTTTGGGATTTCCCGACTTATCTTTTTTTTCAAAACTGCCCTGTATCATAGCGAACAAAACAAAAAAAAATTATCGACATCGGTAAAGCCGTTTTTGAGTTTTAGCGAAACTAACACACAGCAATTCATTTTTATCGAAATTTCGATTTTTTCGATTTTCCGGCTTTTCCTTTGGGATTTCCCGACTTATCTTTTTTTTCAAATCTAACCTGTATCATAGCGAACAAAACAAAAAAAAACTTATCGACATCGGTCAAGCCGTTTTTGAGTTTTAACGAAACTAACGCACAGCAATTCATTTTTATCGAAATTTCGATTTTTTCGATTTTCCGGCTTTTCCTTTGGGATTTCCCGACTTATCTTTTTTTCAAACCTGCCCTGTATCATAGCGAACAAAACAAAAAAAACTTATCGACATCGGTCAAGCCGTTTTTGAGTTTTAACGAAACTAACGCACAGCAATTCATTTTTATCGAAATTTCGATTTTTTCGATTTTCCGGCTTTTCCTTTTGGATTTCCCGACTTATCTTTTTTTCACAACTGCCCTGTATCATAGCGAACAAAACAAAAAAAAACTTATCGACATAGGTCAAGCCGTTTTTGAGTTTTAGCGAAACTAACGCACAGCAATTCATTTTTATCGAAATTTCGATTTTTTCGATTTTCCGGCTTTTCCTTTGGGATTTCCCGACTTATCTTTTTTTTCAAAACTGCCCTGTATCATAGCGAACAATACAAAAAAAACTTATCGACATCGGTCAAGCCGTTTTTGAGTTTTAGCGAAACTAACACACAGCAATTCATTTTTATCGGAATTTCGATTTTTTTGATTTTCCGGCTTTTCGTTTGGGATTTCCCGACTTATCTTTTTTTTCAAACCTGCCCTGTATCACAGCGAACAAAACAAAAAAAAACTTATCGACATCGGTCAAGCCGTTTTTGAGTTTTAACGATACTAACGCACAGCAATTCATTTTTATCGAAATTTCGATTTTTTTGATTTTCCGGCTTTTCCTTTGGGATTTCCCGACTTATCTTTTTTTTCAAAACTGCCCTGTATCATAGCGAACAAAACAAAAAAAACTTATCGACATCGGTCAAGCCGTTTTTGAGTTTTAACGAAACTAACGCACAGCAATTCATTTTTATCGAAATTTCGATTTTTTCGATTTTCCGGCTTTTCCTTTGGGATTTCCCGACTTATCTTTTTTTCAAACCTGCCCTGTATCATAGCGAACAAAACAAAAAAAACTTATCGACATCGGTCAAGCCGTTTTTGAGTTTTAGCGAAACTAACACACAGCAATTTATTTTTATCGAAATTTCGATTTTTTCGATTTTCCGGTTTTTCCTTTGGGATTTCCCGACTTATCTTTTTTTTCAAAACTAACCTGTATCATAGCGAACAAAACAAAAAAAAACTTATCGACATCGGTCAAGCCGTTTTTGAGTTTTAACGAAACTAACGCACAGCAATTCATTTTTATCGAAATTTCGATTTTTGCGATTTTCCGGCTTTTCCTTTGGGATTTCCCGACTTATCTTTTTTTCAAACCTGCCCTGTATCATAGCGAACAAAACAAAAAAAACTTATCGACATCGGTCAAGCCGTTTTTGAGTTTTAACGAAACTAACGCACAGCAATTCATATTTATCGAAATTTCGATTTTTTCGATTTTCCGGCTTTTCCTTTGGGATTTCCCGACTTATCTTTTTTTCAAACCTGCCCTGTATCATAGCGAACAAAACAAAAAAAACTTATCGACATCGGTCAAGCCGTTTTTGAGTTTTAACGAAACTAACGCACAGCAATTCATTTTTATCGAAATTTCGATTTTTTCGATTTTCCGGCTTTTCCTTTGGGATTTCCCGACATCTTTTTTTCAAACCTGCCCTGTATCATAGCGAACAAAACAAAAAAAACTTATCGACATCGGTCAAGCCGTTTTTGAGTTTTAACGAAACTAACGCACAGCAATTCATATTTATCGAAATTTCGATTTTTTCGATTTTCCGGCTTTTCCTTTGGGATTTCCCGACTTATCTTTTTTTTAAACCTGCCCTGTATCATAGCAAACAAAACAAAAAAAAACTTATCGACATCGGTCAAGCCGTTTTTGAGTTTTAACGAAACTAACGCACAGCAATTCATTTTTATCGAAATTTCGATTTTTTCGATTTTGCGGCTTTTCCTTTGGGATTTCCCGACTTATCTTTTTTTCAAACCTGCCCTGTATCATAGCGAACAAAAGAAAAAAAACTTATCGACATCGGTCAAGCCGTTTTTGAGTTTTAACGAAACTAACGCACAGCAATTCATTTTTATCGAAATTTCGATTTTTTCGATTTTCCGGCTTTTCCTTTTGGATTTCCCGACTTATCTTTTTTTTCAAAACTGCCCTGTATCATAACCAACAAAACAAAAAAAAACTTATCGACATCGGTCAAGCCGTTTTTGAGTTTTAGCGAAACTAACGCACAGCAATTCATTTTTATCGAAATTTCGATTTTTTCGATTTTCCGGCTTTTCCTTTGGGATTTCCCGACTTATCTTTTTTTCAAACCTGCCCTGTATCATAGCGAACAAAACAAAACAAAACTTATCGACATCGGTCAAGCCGTTTTTGAGTTTTAACGAAACTAACGCACAACAATTCATTTTTATCGAAATTTCGATTTTTTTGATTTTCCGGCTTTTCCTTTGGGATTTCCCGACTTATCTTTTTTTTTAAAACTGCCCTGTATCATAGCGAACAAAACAAAAAAAACTTATCGACATCGGTCAAGCCGTTTTTGAGTTTTAACGAAACTAACGCACAGCAATTCATTTTCATCGAAATTTCGATTTTTTTGATTTTCCGGCTTTTCCTTTGGGATTTCCCGACTTATCTTTTTTTTCAAAACTGCCCTGTATCATAGCGAACAAAACAAAAAAAACCTATCGACATCGGTCAAGCCGTTTTTGAGTTTTAGCGAAACTAACGTACAGCAATTCATTTTTATCGAAATTTCGATTTTTTCGATTTTCCGGCTTTTCCTTTGGGATTTCCCGACTTATCGTTTTTTTCATAACTGCCCTGTGCCATAGCGAACAATACAAAAAAACTTATCGACATCGGTCAAGCCGTTTTTGATTTTTAGCGAAACTAACGCACAGCAATTCATTTTTATCGTAATTTCGATGTTTTTGATTTTCCGGATTTTGCTTTGGGATTTCCCGACTTATCTTTTTTTTCAAAACTGCCCTGTATCATAGCAAACAAAACAAAAAAACTTATCGACATCGGTCAAGCCATTTTTGAGTTTTAGCGAAACTAACGCACAGCAATTCATTTTTATCGGAATTTCGATTTTTTTGATTTTCCGGATTTTCCTTTGGGATTTCCCGACTTATCTTTTTTTTAAAACCTACCCTGTATCATTGCGAACAAAAGAAAAAAAATTATCGACATCGGTCAAGCCGTTTCTGAGTTTTAGCGAAACTAACGCACAGCAATTCATTTTTATCGGAATTTCGAATTTTTTAATTTTCCGGCTTTTGTTTTGGGATTTCCCGACATCTTTTTTTTTCAAACCTGCCCTGTATCATAGCGAACAAAACAAAAAAAAACTTATCGACATCGGTCAAGCCGTTTTTGAGTTTTAACGAAACTAACGCACAGCAATTCATTTTTATCGATATTTCGATTTTTTCGATTTTCCGGCTTTTCCTTTGGGATTTCCCGACTTATCTTTTTTTCAAACCTGCCCTGTATCATAGCGAACAAAACAAAAAAAACTGATCGACATCGGTCAAGCCGTTTTTGAGTTTTTACGAAACTAACGCACAGCAATTCATTTTTATCGAAATTTCGATTCTCCGGCTTTTCCTTTGGGATTTCCCGACTTATCTTTTTTTTCAAAACTGCCCTGTATCATAGCGAACAAAACAAAAAAAAATTATCGACATCGGTCAAGCCGTTTTTGAGTTTTAGCGAAACTAACACACAGCAATTCATTTTTATCGAAATTTCGATTTTTTCGATTTTCCGGCTTTTCCTTTGGGATTTCCCGACTTATCTTTTTTTTCAAAACTGCCCTGTATCATAGCGAACAAAACAAAAAAAACTTATCGACATCGGTCAAGCCGTTTTTGAGTTTTAGCGAAACTAACACACAGCAATTCATTTTTATCGAAATTTCGATTTTTTCGATTTTCCGGCTTTTCCTTTGGGATTTCCCGACTTATCTTTTTTTTCAAAACTGCCCTGTATCATAGCGAACAAAACAAAAAAACTTATCGACATCGGTCAAGCCGTTTTTGAGTTTTAGCGAAGCTAACGCACAGCAATTCATTTTTATCGAAATTTCGATTTTTTTGATTTTCCGGATTTTCCTTTGGGATTTCCCGACTTATCTTTTTTTTCAAACCTACCCTATATCATTGCGAACAAAAGAAAAAAAATTATCGACATCGGTCAAGCCGTTTTTGAGTTTTAACGAAACTAACGCACAGCAATTCATTTTTATCGTAATTTCGATTTTTTTGATTTTCCGGCTTTTCCTTTTGGATTTCCCGACTTATCTTTTTTTTCAAAACTGCCCTGTATCATAGCAAAAACAAAAGCATCAAAAAAAAAAAACTTATCGACATCGGTCAAGCCGTTTTTGAGTTTTAACGAAACTAACGCACAGCAATTCATTTTTATCGATATTTCGATTTTTTCGATTTTCCGGCTTTTCCTTTGGGATTTCCCGACTTATCTTTTTTTCAAACCTGCCCTGTATCATAGCGAACAAAACAACAAAAACTTATCGACATCGGTCAAGCCGTTTTTGAGTTTTTACGAAACTAACGCACAGCAATTCATTTTTATCGAAATTTCGATTCTCCGGCTTTTCCTTTGGGATTTCCCGACTTATCTTTTTTTTCAAAACTGCATTGTATCATAGCGAACAAAACAAAAAAAAATTATCGACATCGGTCAAGCCGTTTTTGAGTTTTAGCGAAACTAACACACAGCAATTCATTTTTATCGAAATTTCGATTTTTTCGATTTTCCGGCTTTTCCTTTGGGATTTCCCGACTTATCTTTTTTTTCAAAACTAACCTGTATCATAGCGAACAAAACAAAAAAAAACTTATCGACATCGGTCAAGCCGTTTTTGAGTTTTAACGAAACTAACGCACAGCAATTCATTTTTATCGGAATTTCGATTTTTTTGATTTTCCGGCTTTTCCTTTGAGATTTCCCGACTTATCTTTTTTTCAAACCTGCCCTGTATCATAGCGAACAAAACAAAAAAAACTTATCGACATCGGTCAAGCCGTTTTTGAGTTTTTACGAAACTAACGCACAGCAATTCATTTTTATCGAAATTTCGATTCTCCGGCTTTTCCTTTGGGATTTCCCGACTTATCTTTTTTTTCAAAACTGCCCTGTATCATAGCGAACAAAACAAAAAAAAATTATCGACATCGGTCAAGCCGTTTTTGAGTTTTAGCGAAACTAACACACAGCAATTCATTTTTATCGAAATTTCGATTTTTTCGATTTTCCGGCTTTTCCTTTGGGATTTCCCGACTTATCTTTTTTTTCAAAACTGCCCTGTATCATAGCGAACAAAACAAAAAAAACTTATCGACATCGGTCAAGCCGTTTTTGAGTTTTAACGAAACTAACGCACAGCAATTCATTTTTATCGAAATTTCGATTTTTTCGATTTTCCGGCTTTTGTTTTGGGATTTCCCGACTTATCTTTTTTTTCAAAACTGCCCTGTATCATAGCGAACAAAACAAAAAAAACTTATCGACATCGGTCAAGCCGTTTTTGAGTTTTAGCGAAGCTAACGCACAGCAATTCATTTTTATCGAAATTTCGATTTTTTTGATTTTCCGGATTTTCCTTTGGGATTTCCCGACTTATCTTTTTTTTCAAACCTACCCTATATCATTGCGAACAAAAGAAAAAAAATTATCGACATCGGTCAAGCCGTTTTTGAGTTTTAACGAAACTAACGCACAGCAATTCATTTTTATCGTAATTTCGATTTTTTTGATTTTCCGGCTTTTCCTTTTGGATTTCCCGACTTATCTTTTTTTTTAAAACTGCCCTGTATCATAGCGAACAAAACAAAAAAAACCTATCGACATCAGTCAAGCCGTTTTTGAGTTTTAGCGAAACTAACGTACAGCAATTCATTTTTATCGAAATTTCGATTTTTTCGATTTTCCGGCTTTTCCTTTGGGATTTCCCGACTTATCTTTTTTTTCAAAACTGCCCTGTATCATAGCGAACAATACAAAAAAACTTATCGACATCGGTCAAGCCGTTTTTGAGTTTTAGCGAAACTAACGCACAGCAATTCATTTTTATCGACATTTTGATTTTTTCGATTTTCCGGCTTTTCCTTTGGGATTTCCCGACTTATCTTTTTTTCAAACCTGCCCTGTATCATAGCGAACAAAACAAAAAAAACTTATCGACATCGGTCAAGCCGTTTCTGAGTTTTAGCGAAACTAACGCACAGCAATTCATTTTTATCGGAATTTCGAATTTTTTGATTTTCCGGCTTTTGTTTTGGGATTTCCCGACATCTTTTTTTTTTAAACCTGCCCTGTATCATAGCAAACAAAACAAAAAAAAACTTATCGACATCGGTCAAGCCGTTTTTGAGTTTTAACGAAACTAACGCACAGCAATTCATTTTTATCGAAATTTCGATTTTTTCGATTTTCCGGCTTTTCCTTTGGGATTTCCCGACTTATCTTTTTTTTCAAAACTGCCCTGTATCATAGCGAACAAAACAAAAAAAACCTATCGACATCAGTCAAGCCGTTTTTGAGTTTTAGCGAAACTAACGTACAGCAATTCATTTTTATCGAAATTTCGATTTTTTCGATTTTCCGGCTTTTCCTTTGGGATTTCCCGACTTATCTTTTTTTTCAAAACTGCCCTGTATCATAGCGAACAATACAAAAACTCTTATCGACATCGGTCAAGCCGTTTTTGAGTTTTAGCGAAACTAACGCACAGCAATTCATTTTTATCGTAATTTCGATGTTTTTGATTTTCCGGATTTTGCTTTGGGATTTCCCGACTTATCTTTTTTTTCAAAACTGCCCTGTATCATAGCGAACAATACAAAAAAACTTATCGACATCGGTCAAGCCGTTTTTGAGTTTTAGCGAAACTAACGCACAGCAATTCATTTTTATCGACATTTTGATTTTTTCGATTTTCCGGCTTTTCCTTTGGGATTTCCCGACTTATCTTTTTTTCAAACCTGCCCTGTATCATAGCGAACAAAACAAAAAAAACTTATCGACATCGGTCAAGCCGTTTCTGAGTTTTAGCGAAACTAACGCACAGCAATTCATTTTTATCGGAATTTCGAATTTTTTGATTTTCCGGCTTTTGTTTTGGGATTTCCCGACATCTTTTTTTTTTAAACCTGCCCTGTATCATAGCAAACAAAACAAAAAAAAACTTATCGACATCGGTCAAGCCGTTTTTGAGTTTTAACGAAACTAACGCACAGCAATTCATTTTTATCGAAATTTCGATTTTTTCGATTTTCCGGCTTTTCCTTTGGGATTTCCCGACTTATCTTTTTTTTCAAAACTGCCCTGTATCATAGCGAACAAAACAAAAAAAACCTATCGACATCGGTCAAGCCGTTTCTGAGTTTTAGCGAAACTAACGCACAGCAATTCATTTTTATCGGAATTTCGAATTTTTTAATTTTCCGGCTTTTGTTTTGGGACTTCCCGACATCTTTTTTTTTCAAACCTGCCCTGTATCATAGCGAACAAAACAAAAAAAAACTTATCGACATCGGTCAAGCCGTTTTTGAGTTTTAACGAAACTAACGCACAGCAATTCATTTTTATCAATATTTCGATTTTTTCGATTTTCCGGCTTTTCCTTTGGGATTTCCCGACTTATCTTTTTTTCAAACCTGCCCTGTATCATAGCGAACAAAACAAAAAAAACTTATCGACATCGGTCAAGCCGTTTTTGAGTTTTTACGAAACTAACGCACAGCAATTCATTTTTATCGAAATTTCGATTCTCCGGCTTTTCCTTTGGGATTTCCCGACTTATCTTTTTTTTCAAAACTGCCCTGTATCATAGCGAACAAAACAAAAAAAAATTATCGACATCGGTCAAGCCGTTTTTGAGTTTTAGCGAAACTAACACACAGCAATTCATTTTTATCGAAATTTCGATTTTTTCGATTTTCCGGCTTTTCCTTTGGGATTTCCCGACTTATCTTTTTTTTCAAAACTAACCTGTATCATAGCGAACAAAACAAAAAAAAACTTATCGACATCGGTCAAGCCGTTTTTGAGTTTTAACGAAACTAACGCACAGCAATTCATTTTTATCGGAATTTCGATTTTTTTGATTTTCCGGCTTTTCCTTTGGGATTTCCCGACTTATCTTTTTTTCAAACCTGCCCTGTATCATAGCGAACAAAACAAAAAAAACTTATCGACATCGGTCAAGCCGTTTTTGAGTTTTAACGAAACTAACGCACAGCAATTCATTTTTATCGAAATTTCGATTTTTTCGATTTTCCGGCTTTTCCTTTGGGATTTCCCGACTTATCTTTTTTGCAAACCTGCCCTGTATCATAGCGAACAAAACAAAAAAAACTTATCGACATCGGTCTAGCCGTTTTTGAGTTTTAACGAAACTAACGCACAGCAATTCATTTTTATCGAAATTTCGATTTTTTCGATTTTCCGGCTTTTCCTTTGGGATTTCCCGACTTATCTTTTTTTTCAAAACTGCCCTGTAACATAGCGAACAATACAAAAAAACTTATTGACATCGGTCAAGCCGTTTTTGAGTTTTAGCGAAACTAACGCACAGCAATTCATTTTTATCGTAATTTCGATGTTTTTGATTTTCCGGATTTTGCTTTGGGATTTCCCGACTTATCTTTTTTTTCAAAACTGCCCTGTATCATAGCAAACAAAACAAAAAAACTTATCGACATCGGTCAAGCCGTTTTTGAGTTTTAGCGAAACTAACGCACAGCAATTCATTTTTATCGGAATTTCGATTTTTTTGATTTTCCGGCTTTTGTTTTGGGATTTCCCGACATCTTTTTTTTTGAAACCTGCCCTGTATCATTGCGAACAAAAGAAAAAAAATTATCGACATCGGTCAAGCCGTTTCTGAGTTTTAGCGAAACTAACGTACAGCAATTCATTTTTATCGAAATTTCGATTTTTTCGATTTTCCGGCTTTTCCTTTGGGATTTCCCGACTTATCTTTTTTTTCAAAACTGCCCTGTAACATAGCGAACAATACAAAAAAACTTATCGACATCGGTCAAGCCGTTTTTGAGTTTTAGCGAAACTAACGCACAGCAATTCATTTTTATCGTAATTTCGATGTTTTTGATTTTCCGGATTTTGCTTTGGGATTTCCCGACTTATCTTTTTTTTCAAAACTGCCCTGTATCATAGCAAACAAAACAAAAAAACTTATGGACATCGGTCAAGCCGTTTTTGAGTTTTAGCGAAACTAACGCACAGCAATTCATTTTTATCGGAATTTCGATTTTTTTGATTTTCCGGCTTTTGTTTTGGGATTTCCCGACATCTTTTTTTTTCAAACCTGCCCTGTATCATTGCGAACAAAAGAAAAAAAATTATCGACATCGGTCAAGCCGTTTCTGAGTTTTAGCGAAACTAACGCACAGCAATTCATTTTTATCGGAATTTCGAATTTTTTGATTTTCCGGCTTTTGTTTTGGGATTTCCCGACATCTTTTTTTTTCAAACCTGCCCTGTATCATAGCGAACAAAACGAAAAAAACTTATCGACATCGGTCATGATGAAATTCGTGTGGAGTTTGAAATAAAAACGGCTTGCGGATGAAATGAACTTGAACTTTTTATTAGAAACCAAACTAAACTATCAAAAATAATACAAATGAAAAATGGCTGTCTTGGCCCGATCGCCGCGTACAAAAGACTAATGGAAAACGCGTGCGCGGTTGAATATCGTGAAAAGTAGAGGGCGCGAGTTGTCAGATTTCCAACACCCCCTCTCGAATCGTGCCTACTTGTGAGTCCCAGGTTTCAGCCCCAAACTCCTTGTCAACTCTGAGTGCTTGGGACCAGGTAGTGGTTTGGTAAGCACATCCGCTAGCATCTCCTCGGTAGGCAGGTAAGACAACTTCAGCATCTTGTCCTTCAACACCTGTCGGATGTAGTGGTGGCGCAAATCAATGTGCTTCGACCTAGCATGGTAGATCGGGTTCTCGGCGAGACAATTTGCACCGCGGTTGTCATTGAAAAGGGTTATCTCGGCGAGTTCATCGTGGCCTAGTTCTTTCAAGAACGTCTTGAGGTACATGGCTTCCTTCGTAGCGTCGGAGATCGCCATGTACTCGGCCTCGGTGGACGATAAGGCGACCGTTCTCTGCTTCCTAGACTCCCAGGTGATGGCGGCGCCGGAGAGAATGTAAGTGAATCCTGTGTAGGATCGCCTGTCGATCACACAGTTTCCCCAATCCGCGTCGGCAAATCCTTGTAAGGGAAGTTGGTTGGCGGAGAAAGTCAGGCGATGATCAGCGGTGCCGCGCAGGTAACGCAGGACTCGTTTGGCAGCCACCCAGTGTTTTGTCGAGTAACACGAGTTGAACTGACTCAAGGCACTGACTGCGTGCATGATGTCGGGGCGGGTCGCCGTGGCGGCGTACATCAAGGCCCCAATCAGTTCGCGAAACGGGTATTGGTCCTTGGGTTTTTCACCGTCGCCGTCAGCGTCCTGGTCGATGGTCAGCTTGTCACCCAGCACCAGTGGCGTCGATACGGGTTTGCAGTCGCTCATTCCAAATCGAGTCAGCACCTCCTCGATGTATCCCTTCTGCGAGAGGGAAATCTCGTTTTCCCCTCGGTGGATCTCGATTCCCAGGCAGTATTTGGCTTCTCCGAGATCTTTCATCTTGAAGGAGCTGGCCAATTTTTGCTTGATCCGGGATTGCATGCCACTGTCGTTGGAGAAGAGCAAGATATCGTCAACGTATATCAGGACGTAGGTGCTCCGTTTTGAGTCGACGAAAACGCAAGGATCTGCTGCGGTGGGAGTCAGGCCGACTTCTTTGAAGGACCGTGTCAGCGTCAAGTACCACTGCCGGCCAGCTTGACGAAGGCCGTAGAGGGCCTTCTCGAGTTTGCACACTGGATCGGCGACGTTCAGTGATTCGAAAAGAGCGCGGGCCTTCCGCGAAGTAGGGGAATCCCCCTCTTGTTGGATCATCCTCTCGAGCATAGGGCGCAGCAAATCGGGCAGCTCCATGTAGATGTCGGTGTCTATGTCTCCATGCAGGTAGGCACACTCGACGTCTAGCTGAGAGATCTTCATCCCGTTTCTGGCTGCCAGTGCCACGAGGACCCTCAGTGAACCCAGGCGAGCAACAGGAGCGAACGTGTCGAAGAAGTCGACACCAGGGCGTTGTGAGCAGCCTTTAGCTACGACGCGAGCCTTGCGACGTGTTATCTCTCCTGCTGCGTTGTGCTTGTTTCTGAGGACCGTGCGGCATTTGATGACTCGTTTACCTTGCGGCCTGTTGACGATCTGGAAAGTGTCGTTGGAGACGAGGCTGCGCGTCTCAAGGTAGATGGCGTCCTCCCACTCAGATTTTTCCGAACCTGTGGTTGCTTCGTGAAATGGAATTTCGTCGGCGTTCATCGCAACGCAGCCCATGTCGGACGAAGGGAATCCGTTTGTGTCCTCCTCTTCGTCGCTTGAAAGTTCCTCTGGAGTAGGTTCAACGGGTACGGTGCAGTACTTTTTGGCGGGTCGACCCCTTTTTCCCGTCCTCACCTTGCTTGGACGTCCTTGACCTCTTCGGACATCCTGGATAGGATCGCGAGCTGGAGATGATTGGCCATCAGTCTCTCGCCGCGGGTTGTTCGACTCCGGTAAGTTTTGTCCAGTTGGAAGTGATCTCTCTCGCAGGTCCGGGTCTTCCGCTGGTGGTCCAGGCAAAGTCACCTCAGCTGGAGCAAGTGGAACACCCTCGAAGATGAATTCGCGTGATTCGATCTCGTTGATTTCCGGGAAGAACCTTACGTCGCGAGAGATGTAAACCCTCCTGTCGGCGGGATTCCAGATCCTGTAGGCTTTTGCCGTGTCAGAAAAACCAATCAGCATCCCCTCGATTCCTTTGGGCGACAATTTGTTCCGGTTGATCGACTTGTCCAGAAAGAAGACCTTGGCGCCGAAGTGGTGAAGATGCTTGACATCTGGTTTCCTGCCGGTCCACAGCTCGTATGGCGTCCTCGTCTTAAGGATCTTGGTGATGCACCTGTTCCTGACGTGGTTCGCCATGCATATCGCCTCCGCCCAGAAGTGTTGTGGAAGACCTGACTCTGCCAGCATGCACCGGGCCGACTCCACGAGTGTCCTGTTCTTGCGCTCAGAAATCCCATTTTGCTGAGGCGTGTGAGGAGCAGTGAGGCGTCGTTTGATTCCGGCTTTCCTGAGCACGTCGTCCAGCTTTGAATTACAATATTCGCCGCCGTTGTCCGACTGCAGCGCCTTGATCTTGGCGCCGGTCTGATTTTCGACCATGTTTTTGTACACGATAAACTTCTCGGGAACCTCGGACTTTTGTCTCATGAAGTAAACTTCGGTCCAGCGTGAGAACTCGTCGGTGAAGGTTACGAAGTAGCGGGCTCCACCTCGTGACGCGACTCTGGTCGGCCCGTAGACGTCAGAATGCACTACCTCCAGGAGTGCGTTGGCTTGTCGCTCACGTTCATGGAATGGCAGCACTGTTATCTTCGCGGCGGCACAGGTCGTGCACGGGGGAAGCTGGTCACCAGATTTAAGGTCCAAACCTGTAACCGATCCTTCTCTAGCCATTTGCTTCATGTCCTGCCAGTTGAGGTGTCCCAAACGTCGGTGCCAGTCGGTAACCCGGTCTGGAGCTTCGAAAGAAGTGGTGCAGGCCTCGTTGGCGACTTGTCGCACGAAGAACAGGTTCCCCTGACGTTCTGCGACCATCTTGACTTTTCCATCAAGATCCTTGATGACAGCAGACTTGGCAGTGAACAGAACTGTGTGGTTCCTGTCCACTATTTTCGCGACGGACATGAGGTTCGCGCGAAGTTCTGGGACGTAAAGCGCGTTCTGAAGCATGATCGGTTTCTCGTTGGTTCCGTCGGTGGCTGTCAGTCGAATGTCGCCCCTGCCGGTGACTGCGGCTGTGGCGTTACTCGCCATTCTCACACCGCCTTTAAACTGGGTCGTGTTTATGAACGAGTCCGAGTCTTTGCACAGGTGGGATGTGCAGCCGCTGTCAAGGCACCACTTGGAGTCTGACACATCGCCGTTCGCCGCTGTTGAGTTGGCGCAATCAACTTCGCTCACGTGGAACATCAGTGCGGCGTGGTTGTCGGTCTGCTCGTCCTTCTTCTTCTTGCGGCATTCGTCGGCGGTGTGATTTCTTTTCTTGCAGTAGCTGCACCTGGATTTCTGCGAAGATGAGTTACCTTGGTTCTGCTGGTTTCCCTGAGCTCGTTTCTGCTGTCCCTTGTTGTTACTGCTGCTGGTCTTCTTTGGGTTGTAGCCCTTTGGCCGAGCGTACATGACGTCAGCTCCTGAGTCGCCGGCCTTGAGAACCCTGCTCTCGTGGTCCTCGATGATCTTGGAGGTAAGTGCATCGATGTTTGGCAGGGCGTCTCGTGACTTAATGGCACAGCAAAACGTCTCGAAGCTCGGCGGCAAGCTGTGGAGGAGCATAATCGCGAGTAAATCGCCGTTTATCTCGATGTCCATCGCCTGCAGCTTGTCGACGGTGTCCATGAACCTTGTAAGGTGATCGCGAACGTCGTCGTTCTCGTGCATCTTCTCCATGAGCAGCTTCTCCAGGAGGTTCGCTTTCCTCATCGGCCCTTGGGAGACGAAAGCGGCCTTCAATTTGTCCCAAACATCCTTAGACGTGGCACAATTTTTGACGAGGTGTAGCTGACCTGGACCTACCGAGAGGATTATTTTGCTTTTGGCCTTGCGATCCTGTGTTATCCACGTTTTGGTCTCGATTTGCCCAGCCGCGATTGCTTCCGCGTTTGCTCCGCCTTCAGCAGGTTTTTCAATTTCACCTGTGACATAACCCCACAAATCGCATTCGGTGAGGAGAGCCTCGACGTGTATGCACCAAGTGTCGTAGTTTGTCTTGTTTAGCCAGTCGATACGCGTCGAGTGTGTCGTCGAAGTAGCCATCTCGGAACGTTTTCATGCGCGAACGTGATAGCCGTCGCAATTTGGGGTTAGGTTGTTGGCGTGGTTTTATTTCGACACTCGCGTGGACTCTGGGCCCATAACCTGATGAAATTCGTGTGGAGTTTGAAATAAAAACGGCTTGCGGATGAAATGAACTTGAACTTTTTATTAGAAACCAAACTAAACTATCAAAAATAATACAAATGAAAAATGGCTGTCTTGGCCCGATCGCCGCGTACAAAAGACTAATGGAAAACGCGTGCGCGGTTGAATATCGTGAAAAGTAGAGGGCGCGAGTTGTCAGATTTCCAACAGGTCAAGCCGTTTTTGAGTTTTAACGAAACTAACGCACAGCAATTCATTTTTATCGAAATTCCGATTTTTTCGATATTCCGGCTTTTCCTTTGGGATTTCCCGACTTATCTTTTTTTCAAACCTGCCCTGTATCATAGCGAACAAAACAAAAAAAAAGTTATCGACATCGGTCAAGCCGTTTTTGAGTTTTAACGAAACTAACGCACAGCAATTCATTTTTATCGAAATTTCGATTTTTTCGATTTTCCGGCTTTTCCTTTGGGATTTCCCGACTTATCTTTTTTGCAAACCTGCCCTGTATCATAGCGAACAAAACAAAAAAAACTTATCGACATCGGTCAAGCCGTTTTTGAGTTTTAACGAAACTAACGCACAGCAATTCATTTTTATCGAAATTTCGATTTTTTAGATTTTCCGGCTTTTCCTTTGGGATTTCCCGACTTATCTTTTTTTCAAACCTGCCCTGTATCATAGCGAACAAAACAAAAAAAACTTATCGACATCGGTCAAGCCGTTTTTGAGTTTTAACGAAACTAACGCACAGCAATTCATTTTTATCGAAATTTCGATTTTCCGGCTTTTCCTTTGGGATTTCCCGACTTATCTTTTTTTTCAAAACTGCCCTGTATCATAGCGAACAAAACAAAAAAAAATTATCGACATCGGTCAAGCCGTTTTTGAGTTTTAGCGAAACTAACACACAGCAATTCATTTTTATCGAAATTTCGATTTTTTCGATTTTCCGGCTTTTCCTTTGGGATTTCCCGACTTATCTTTTTTTTCAAAACTAACCTGTATCATAGCGAACAAAACAAAAAAAAACTTATCGACATCGGTCAAGCCGTTTTTGAGTTTTAACGAAACTAACACACAGCAATTCATATTTATCGAAATTTCGATTTTTTCGATTTTCCGGCTTTTCCTTTGGGATTTCCCGACTTATCTTTTTTTCAAACCTGCCCTGTATCCTAGCGAACAAAACAAAAAAAACTTATCGACATCGGTCAAGCCGTTTTTGAGTTTTAACGAAACTAACGCACAGCAATTCATTTTTATCGAAATTTCGATTTTTTCGATTTTCCGGCTTTTCCTTTTGGATTTCCCGACTTATCTTTTTTTTCACAACTGCCCTGTATCATAGCGAACAAAACAAAAAAAAACTTATCGACATAGGTCAAGCCGTTTTTGAGTTTTAGCGAAACTAACGCACAGCAATTCATTTTTATCGAAATTTCGATTTTTACGATTTTCCGGCTTTTCCTTTGGGATTTCCCGACTTATCTTTTTTTTCAAAACTGCCCTGTATCATAGCGAACAAAACAAAAAAAACTTATCGACATCGGTCAAGCCGTTTTTGAGTTTTAGCGAAACTAACACACAGCAATTCATTTTTATCGAAATTTCGATTTTTTCGATTTTCCGGCTTTTCCTTTGGGATTTCCCGACTTATCTTTTTTTTCAAAACTGCCCTGTATCATAGCAAACAAAACAAAAAAAACTTATCGACATCGGTCAAGCCGTTTTTGAGTTTTAGCGAAACTAACGCACAGCAATTCATTTTTATCGGAATTTCGATTTTTTTGATTTTCCGGCTTTTCCTTTGGGATTTCCCGACTTATCTTTTTTTTCAAACCTGCCCTGTATCACAGCGAACAAAACAAAAAAAAACTTATCGACATCGGTCAAGCCGTTTTTGAGTTTTAACGAAACTAACGCACAGCAATTCATTTTTATCGAAATTTCGATTTTTTTGATTTTCCGGCTTTTCCTTTGGGATTTCCCGACTTATCTTTTTTTCAAACCTGCCCTGTATCATAGCGAACAAAACAAAAAAAACTTATCGACATCGGTCAAGCCGTTTTTGAGTTTTAACGAAACTAACGCACAGCAATTCATTTTTATCGAAATTTCGATTTTTTTGATTTTCCGGCTTTTCCTTTGAGATTTCCCGACTTATCTTTTTTTCAAACCTGCCCTGTATCATAGCGAACAAAACAAAAAAAACTTATCGACATCGGTCAAGCCGTTTTTGAGTTTTTACGAAACTAACGCACAGCAATTCATTTTTATCGAAATTTCGATTCTCCGGCTTTTCCTTTGGGATTTCCCGACTTATCTTTTTTTTCAAAACTGCCCTGTATCATAGCGAACAAAACAAAAAAAAATTATCGACATCGGTCAAGCCGTTTTTGAGTTTTAGCGAAACTAACACACAGCAATTCATTTTTATCGAAATTTCGATTTTTTCGATTTTCCGGCTTTTCCTTTGGGATTTCCCGACTTATCTTTTTTTTCAAAACTGCCCTGTATCATAGCGAACAAAACAAAAAAAACTTATCGACATCGGTCAAGCCGTTTTTGAGTTTTAACGAAACTAACGCACAGCAATTCATTTTTATCGAAATTTCGATTTTTTCGATTTTCCGGCTTTTGTTTTGGGATTTCCCGACTTATCTTTTTTTTCAAAACTGCCCTGTATCATAGCGAACAAAACAAAAAAAACTTATCCACATCGGTCAAGCCGTTTTTGAGTTTTAGCGAAGCTAACCCACAGCAATTCATTTTTATCGAAATTTCGATTTTTTTGATTTTCCGGATTTTCCTTTGGGATTTCCCGACTTATCTTTTTTTTCAAACCTACCCTATATCATTGCGAACAAAAGAAAAAAAATTATCGACATCGGTCAAGCCGTTTTTGAGTTTTAACGAAACTAACGCACAGCAATTCATTTTTATCGTAATTTCGATTTTTTTGATTTTCCGGCTTTTCCTTTTGGATTTCCCGACTTATCTTTTTTTTCAAAACTGCCCTGTATCATAGCGAACAAAACAAAAAAAACCTATCGACATCAGTCAAGCCGTTTTTGAGTTTTAGCGAAACTAACGTACAGCAATTCATTTTTATCGAAATTTCGATTTTTTCGATTTTCCGGCTTTTCCTTTGGGATTTCCCGACTTATCTTTTTTTTCAAAACTGCCCTGTATCATAGCGAACAATACAAAAAAACTTATCGACATCGGTCAAGCCGTTTTTGAGTTTTAGCGAAACTAACGCACAGCAATTCATTTTTATCGACATTTTGATTTTTTCGATTTTCCGGCTTTTCCTTTGGGATTTCCCGACTTATCTTTTTTTCAAACCTGCCCTGTATCATAGCGAACAAAACAAAAAAAACTTATCGCCATCGGTCAAGCCGTTTCTGAGTTTTAGCGAAACTAACGCACAGCAATTCATTTTTATCGGAATTTCGAATTTTTTGATTTTCCGGCTTTTGTTTTGGGATTTCCCGACATCTTTTTTTTTTAAACCTGCCCTGTATCATAGCAAACAAAACAAAAAAAAACTTATCGACATCGGTCAAGCCGTTTTTGAGTTTTAACGAAACTAACGCACAGCAATTCATTTTTATCGAAATTTCGATTTTTTCGATTTTCCGGCTTTTCCTTTGGGATTTCCCGACTTATCTTTTTTTTCAAAACTGCCCTGTATCATAGCGAACAAAACAAAAAAACCTATCGACATCAGTCAAGCCGTTTTTGAGTTTTAGCGAAACTAACGTACAGCAATTCATTTTTATCGAAATTTCGATTTTTTCGATTTTCCGGCTTTTCCTTTGGGATTTCCCGACTTATCTTTTTTTTCAAAACTGCCCTGTATCATAGCGAACAATACAAAAACTCTTATCGACATCGGTCAAGCCGTTTTTGAGTTTTAGCGAAACTAACGCACAGCAATTCATTTTTATCGTAATTTCGATGTTTTTGATTTTCCGGATTTTGCTTTGGGATTTCCCGACTTATCTTTTTTTTCAAAACTGCCCTGTATCATAGCAAACAAAACAAAAAAACTTATCGACATCGGTCAAGCCATTTTTGAGTTTTAGCGAAACTAACGCACAGCAATTCATTTTTATCGGAATTTCGATTTTTTTGATTTTCCGGATTTTCCTTTCGGATTTCCCGACTTATCTTTTTTTTAAAACCTACCCTGTATCATTGCGAACAAAAGAAAAAAAATTATCGACATCGGTCAAGCCGTTTCTGAGTTTTAGCGAAACTAACGCACAGCAATTCATTTTTATCGGAATTTCGAATTTTTTAATTTTCCGGCTTTTGTTTTGGGACTTCCCGACATCTTTTTTTTTCAAACCTGCCCTGTATCATAGCGAACAAAACAAAAAAAAACTTATCGACATCGGTCAAGCCGTTTTTGAGTTTTAACGAAACTAACGCACAGCAATTCATTTTTATCAATATTTCGATTTTTTCGATTTTCCGGCTTTTCCTTTGGGATTTCCCGACTTATCTTTTTTTCAAACCTGCCCTGTATCATAGCGAACAAAACAAAAAAAACTTATCGACATCGGTCAAGCCGTTTTTGAGTTTTTACGAAACTAACGCACAGCAATTCATTTTTATCGAAATTTCGATTCTCCGGCTTTTCCTTTGGGATTTCCCGACTTATCTTTTTTTTCAAAACTGCCCTGTATCATAGCGAACAAAACAAAAAAAAATTATCGACATCGGTCAAGCCGTTTTTGAGTTTTAGCGAAACTAACACACAGCAATTCATTTTTATCGAAATTTCGATTTTTTCGATTTTCCGGCTTTTCCTTTGGGATTTCCCGACTTATCTTTTTTTTCAAAACTAACCTGTATCATAGCGAACAAAACAAAAAAAACTTATCGACATCGGTCAAGCCGTTTTTGAGTTTTAACGAAACTAACGCACAGCAATTCATTTTTATCGGAATTTCGATTTTTTTGATTTTCCGGCTTTTCCTTTGGGATTTCCCGACTTATCTTTTTTTCAAACCTGCCCTGTATCATAGCGAACAAAACAAAAAAAACTTATCGACATCGGTCAAGCCGTTTTTGAGTTTTAACGAAACTAACGCACAGCAATTCATTTTTATCGAAATTTCGATTTTTTCGATTTTCCGGCTTTTCCTTTGGGATTTCCCGACTTATCTTTTTTGCAAAACTGCCCTGTATCATAGCGAACAAAACAAAAAAAACTTATCGACATCGGTCTAGCCGTTTTTGAGTTTTAACGAAACTAACGCACAGCAATTCATTTTTATCGAAATTTCGATTTTTTCGATTTTCCGGCTTTTCCTTTGGGATTTCCCGACTTATCTTTTTTTTCAAAACTGCCCTGTAACATAGCGAACAATACAAAAAAACTTATTGACATCGGTCAAGCCGTTTTTGAGTTTTAGCGAAACTAACGCACAGCAATTCATTTTTATCGTAATTTCGATGTTTTTGATTTTCCGGATTTTGCTTTGGGATTTCCCGACTTATCTTTTTTTTCAAAACTGCCCTGTATCATAGCAAACAAAACAAAAAAACTTATCGACATCGGTCAAGCCGTTTTTGAGTTTTAGCGAAACTAACGCACAGCAATTCATTTTTATCGGAATTTCGATTTTTTTGATTTTCCGGCTTTTGTTTTGGGATTTCCCGACATCTTTTTTTTTGAAACCTGCCCTGTATCATTGCGAACAAAAGAAAAAAAATTATCGACATCGGTCAAGCCGTTTCTGAGTTTTAGCGAAACTAACGTACAGCAATTCATTTTTATCGAAATTTCGATTTTTTCGATTTTCCGGCTTTTCCTTTGGGATTTCCCGACTTATCTTTTTTTTCAAAACTGCCCTGTAACATAGCGAACAATACAAAAAAACTTATCGACATCGGTCAAGCCGTTTTTGAGTTTTAGCGAAACTAACGCACAGCAATTCATTTTTATCGTAATTTCGATGTTTTTGATTTTCCGGATTTTGCTTTGGGATTTCCCGACTTATCTTTTTTTTCAAAACTGCCCTGTATCATAGCAAACAAAACAAAAAAACTTATGGACATCGGTCAAGCCGTTTTTGAGTTTTAGCGAAACTAACGCACAGCAATTCATTTTTATCGGAATTTCGATTTTTTTGATTTTCCGGCTTTTGTTTTGGGATTTCCCGACATCTTTTTTTTTCAAACCTGCCCTGTATCATTGCGAACAAAAGAAAAAAAATTATCGACATCGGTCAAGCCGTTTCTGAGTTTTAGCGAAACTAACGCACAGCAATTCATTTTTATCGGAATTTCGAATTTTTTGATTTTCCGGCTTTTGTTTTGGGATTTCCCGACATCTTTTTTTTTCAAACCTGCCCTGTATCATAGCGAACAAAACGAAAAAAACTTATCGACATCGGTCAAGCCGTTTTTGAGTTTTAACGAAACTAACGCACAGCAATTCATTTTTATCGAAATTCCGATTTTTTCGATTTTCCGGCTTTTCCTTTGGGATTTCCCGACTTATCTTTTTTTCAAACCTGCCCTGTATCATAGCGAACAAAACAAAAAAAAAGTTATCGACATCGGTCAAGCCGTTTTTGAGTTTTAACGAAACTAACGCACAGCAATTCATTTTTATCGAAATTTCGATTTTTTCGATTTTCCGGCTTTTCCTTTGGGATTTCCCGACTTATCTTTTTTGCAAACCTGCCCTGTATCATAGCGAACAAAACATAAAAAACTTATCGACATCGGTCAAGCCGTTTTTGAGTTTTAACGAAACTAACGCACAGCAATTCATTTTTATCGAAATTTCGATTTTTTAGATTTTCCGGCTTTTCCTTTGGGATTTCCCGACTTATCTTTTTTTCAAACCTGCCCTGTATCATAGCGAACAAAACAAAAAAAACTTATCGACATCGGTCAAGCCGTTTTTGAGTTTTAACGAAACTAACGCACAGCAATTCATTTTTATCGAAATTTCGATTTTCCGGCTTTTCCTTTGGGATTTCCCGACTTATCTTTTTTTTCAAAACTGCCCTGTATCATAGCGAACAAAACAAAAAAAAATTATCGACATCGGTCAAGCCGTTTTTGAGTTTTAGCGAAACTAACACACAGCAATTCATTTTTATCGAAATTTCGATTTTTTCGATTTTCCGGCTTTTCCTTTGGGATTTCCCGACTTATCTTTTTTTTCAAAACTAACCTGTATCATAGCGAACAAAACAAAAAAAAACTTATCGACATCGGTCAAGCCGTTTTTGAGTTTTAACGAAACTAACACACAGCAATTCATATTTATCGAAATTTCGATTTTTTCGATTTTCCGGCTTTTCCTTTGGGATTTCCCGACTTATCTTTTTTTCAAACCTGCCCTGTATCCTAGCGAACAAAACAAAAAAAACTTATCGACATCGGTCAAGCCGTTTTTGAGTTTTAACGAAACTAACGCACAGCAATTCATTTTTATCGAA
Organism: Neoitamus cyanurus; assembly: GCA_947538895.1. NCBI lineage: Eukaryota > Metazoa > Arthropoda > Insecta > Diptera > Asilidae > Neoitamus > Neoitamus cyanurus. The sequence continues at coordinate 5,913,309 of OX384547.1, forward strand.
ATTTCGATTTTTTCGATTTTCCGGCTTTTCCTTTTGGATTTCCCGACTTATCTTTTTTTTCACAACTGCCCTGTATCATAGCGAACAAAACAAAAAAAAACTTATCGACATAGGTCAAGCCGTTTTTGAGTTTTAGCGAAACTAACGCACAGCAATTCATTTTTATCGAAATTTCGATTTTTACGATTTTCCGGCTTTTCCTTTGGGATTTCCCGACTTATCTTTTTTTTCAAAACTGCCCTGTATCATAGCGAACAAAACAAAAAAAACTTATCGACATCGGTCAAGCCGTTTTTGAGTTTTAGCGAAACTAACACACAGCAATTCATTTTTATCGAAATTTCGATTTTTTCGATTTTCCGGCTTTTCCTTTGGGATTTCCCGACTTATCTTTTTTTTCAAAACTGCCCTGTATCATAGCGAACAAAACAAAAAAAACTTGTCGACATCGGTCAAGCCGTTTTTGAGTTTTAACGAAACTAACGCACAGCAATTCATTTTTATCGAAATTTCGATTTTTTTGATTTTCCGGCTTTTCCTTTGGGATTTCCCGACTTATCTTTTTTTCAAACCTGCCCTGTATCATAGCGAACAAAACAAAAAAAACTTATCGACATCGGTCAAGCCGTTTTTGAGTTTTAACGAAACTAACGCACAGCAATTCATTTTTATCGAAATTTCGATTTTTTCGATTTTCCGGCTTTTGTTTTGGGATTTCCCGACTTATCTTTTTTTTCAAAACTGCCCTGTATCATAGCGAACAAAACAAAAAAAACTTATCGACATCGGTCAAGCCGTTTTTGAGTTTTAGCGAAGCTAACGCACAGCAATTCATTTTTATCGAAATTTCGATTTTTTTGATTTTCCGGATTTTCCTTTGGGATTTCCCGACTTATCTTTTTTTTCAAACCTACCCTATATCATTGCGAACAAAAGAAAAAAAATTATCGACATCGGTCAAGCCGTTTTTGAGTTTTAACGAAACTAACGCACAGCAATTCATTTTTATCGTAATTTCGATTTTTTTGATTTTCCGGCTTTTCCTTTTGGATTTCCCGACTTATCTTTTTTTTCAAAACTGCCCTGTATCATAGCGAACAAAACAAAAAAAACCTATCGACATCAGTCAAGCCGTTTTTGAGTTTTAGCGAAACTAACGTACAGCAATTCATTTTTATCGAAATTTCGATTTTTTCGATTTTCCGGCTTTTCCTTTGGGATTTCCCGACTTATCTTTTTTTTCAAAACTGCCCTGTATCATAGCGAACAAAACAAAAAAAACTTATCGACATCGGTCAAGCCGTTTTTGAGTTTTAACGAAACTAACGCACAGCAATTCATTTTTATCGAAATTTCGATTTTTTCGATTTTCCGGCTTTTCCTTTGGGATTTCCCGACTTATCTTTTTTTCAAACCTGCCCTATATCATAGCGAACAAAACAAAAAAACTTATCGACATCGGTCAAGCCGTTTTTGAGTTTTAAAGAAACTAACGCACAGCAATTCATTTTTATCGTAATTTCAATTTTTTTGATTTTCCGTATTTTCCTTTGGGATTTCCCGACTTATCTTTTTTTTCAAACCTACCCTATATCATTGCGAACAAAAGAAAAAAAATTATCGACATCGGTCAAGCCGTTTTTGAGTTTTAACGAAACTAACGCACAGCAATTCATTTTTATCGTAATTTCGATTTTTTTGATTTTCCGTATTTTCCTTTGGGATTTCCCGACTTATCTTTTTTTCAAACCTACCCTATATCATTGCGAACAAAAGAAAAAAAATTATCGACATCGGTCAAGCCGTTTTTGAGTTTTAGCGAAACTAACACACAGCAATTCATTTTTACCGAAATTTCGATTTTCCGGCTTTTCCTTTGGGTTTTTCGACTTATCTTTTTTTTCAAAACTGCCCTGTATCATAGCGAACAAAACAAAAAAAAATTATCGACATCGGTCAAGCCGTTTTTGAGTTTTAGCGAAACTAACACACAGCAATTCATTTTTATCGAAATTTCGATTTTTTCGATTTTCCGGCTTTTCTTTTGGGATTTCCCGACTTATCTTTTTTTTCAAAACTAACCTGTATCATAGCGAACAAAAAAAAAAAAACTTATCGACATCGGTCAAGCCGTTTTTGAGTTTTAACGAAACTAACGCACAGCAATTCATTTTTATCGGAATTTCGATTTTTTTGATTTTCCGGATTTTCCTTTGGGATTTCCCGACTTATCTTTTTTTTAAACCTGCCCTGTATCATAGCGAACAAAACAAAAAAACTTATCGACATCGGTCAAGCCGTTTTTGAGTTTTAACGAAACTAACGCACAGCAATTCATTTTTATCGAAATTTCGATTTTTTCGATTTTCCGGCTTTTCCTTTGGGATTTCCCGACTTATCTTTTTTTCAAACCTGCCCTGTATCATAGCGAACAAAACAAAAAAAACTTATCGACATCGGTCAAGCCGTTTTTGAGTTTTAACGAAACTAACGCACAGCAATTCATTTTTATCGAAATTTCGATTTTTTCGATTTTCCGGCTTTTCCTTTTGGATTTCCCGACTTATCTTTTTTTTCAAAGCTGCCTTGGATCATAGCGAACAAAACAAAAAAAAACTTATCGACATAGGTCAAGCCGTTTTTGAGTTTTAGCGAAACTAACGCACAGCAATTCATTTTTATCGAAATTTCGATTTTTCAATTTTCCGGCTTTTCCTTTGGGATTTCCCGACTTATCTTTTTTTTCAAAACTGCCCTGTATCATAGCGAACAAAACAAAAAAACTTATCGACATCGGTCAAGCCGTTTTTGAGTTTTAGCGAAACTAACACACAGCAATTCATTTTTATCGAAATTTCGATTTTTTCGATTTTCCGGCTTTTCCTTTGGGATTTCCCGACTTATCTTTTTTTTCAAAACTGCCCTGTATCATAGCAAACAAAACAAAAAAAACTTATCGACATCGGTCAAGCCGTTTTTGAGTTTTAGCGAAACTAACGCACAGCAATTCATTTTTATCGGAATTTCGATTTTTTTGATTTTCCGGCTTTTCCTTTGGGATTTCCCGACTTATCTTTTTTTTCAAACCTGCCCTGTATCATAGCGAACAAAACAAAAAAAACTTATCGACATCGGTCAAGCCGTTTTTGAGTTTTAACGAAACTAACGCACAGCAATTCATTTTTATCGAAATTTCGATTTTTTCGATTTTCCGGCTTTTGTTTTGGGATTTCCCGACTTATCTTTTTTTTCAAAACTGCCCTGTATCATAGCGAAGCCGTTTTTGAGTTTTAGCGAAACTAACGCACAGCAATTCATTTTTATCGTAATTTCGATTTTTTTGATTTTCCGGCTTTTCCTTTGGGATTTCCCGACTTATCTTTTTTTCAAAACTGCCCTGTATCATAGCGAACAAAACAAAAAAAACTTATCGACATCGGTCAAGCCGTTTTTGAGTTTTAACGAAACTAACGCACAGCAATTCATTTTTATCGAAATTTCGATTTTTTCGATTTTCCGGCTTTTGTTTTGGGATTTCCCGACTTATCTTTTTTTTCAAAACTGCCCTGTATCACAGCGAACAAAACAAAAAAAAACTTATCGACATCGGTCAAGCCGTTTTTGAGTTTTAACGAAACTAACGCACAGCAATTCATTTTTATCGAAATTTCGATTTTTTTGATTTTCCGGCTTTTCCTTTGGGATTTCCCGACTTATCTTTTTTTCAAACCTGCCCTGTATCATAGCGAACAAAACAAAAAAAACTTATCGACATCGGTCAAGCCGTTTTTGAGTTTTAACGAAACTAACGCACAGCAATTCATTTTTATCGAAATTTCGATTTTTTCGATTTTCCGGCTTTTGTTTTGGGATTTCCCGACTTATCTTTTTTTTCAAAACTGCCCTGTATCATAGCGAACAAAACAAAAAAAACTTATCGACATCGGTCAAGCCGTTTTTGAGTTTTAGCGAAGCTAACGCACAGCAATTCATTTTTATCGAAATTTCGATTTTTTTGATTTTCCGGATTTTCCTTTGGGATTTCCCGACTTATCTTTTTTTTCAAACCTACCCTATATCATTGCGAACAAAAGAAAAAAAATTATCGACATCGGTCAAGCCGTTTTTGAGTTTTAACGAAACTAACGCACAGCAATTCATTTTTATCGTAATTTCGATTTTTTTGATTTTCCGGCTTTTCCTTTTGGATTTCCCGACTTATCTTTTTTTTCAAAACTGCCCTGTATCATAGCGAACAAAACAAAAAAAACCTATCGACATCAGTCAAGCCGTTTTTGAGTTTTAGCGAAACTAACGTACAGCAATTCATTTTTATCGAAATTTCGATTTTTTCGATTTTCCGGCTTTTCCTTTGGGATTTCCCGACTTATCTTTTTTTTCAAAACTGCCCTGTATCATAGCGAACAAAACAAAAAAAACTTATCGACATCGGTCAAGCCGTTTTTGAGTTTTAACGAAACTAACGCACAGCAATTCATTTTTATCGAAATTTCGATTTTTTCGATTTTCCGGCTTTTCCTTTGGGATTTCCCGACTTATCTTTTTTTCAAACCTGCCCTATATCATAGCGAACAAAACAAAAAAACTTATCGACATCGGTCAAGCCGTTTTTGAGTTTTAAAGAAACTAACGCACAGCAATTCATTTTTATCGTAATTTCAATTTTTTGATTTTCCGTATTTTCCTTTGGGATTTCCCGACTTATCTTTTTTTTCAAACCTACCCTATATCATTGCGAACAAAAGAAAAAAAATTATCGACATCGGTCAAGCCGTTTTTGAGTTTTAACGAAACTAACGCACAGCAATTCATTTTTATCGTAATTTCGATTTTTTTGATTTTCCGTATTTTCCTTTGGGATTTCCCGACTTATCTTTTTTTTCAAACCTACCCTATATCATTGCGAACAAAAGAAAAAAAATTATCGACATCGGTCAAGCCGTTTTTGAGTTTTAGCGAAACTAACACACAGCAATTCATTTTTACCGAAATTTCGATTTTCCGGCTTTTCCTTTGGGATTTCCCGACTTATCTTTTTTTTCAAAACTGCCCTGTATCATAGCGAACAAAACAAAAAAAAATTATCGACATCGGTCAAGCCGTTTTTGAGTTTTAGCGAAACTAACACACAGCAATTCATTTTTATCGAAATTTCGATTTTTTCGATTTTCCGGCTTTTCTTTTGGGATTTCCCGACTTATCTTTTTTTTCAAAACTAACCTGTATCATAGCGAACAAAAAAAAAAAAACTTATCGACATCGGTCAAGCCGTTTTTGAGTTTTAACGAAACTAACGCACAGCAATTCATTTTTATCGGAATTTCGATTTTTTTGATTTTCCGTATTTTCCTTTGGGATTTCCCGACTTATCTTTTTTTTAAACCTGTCCTGTATCATAGCGAACAAAACAAAAAAACTTATCGACATCGGTCAAGCCGTTTTTGAGTTTTAACGAAACTAACGCACAGCAATTCATTTTTATCGAAATTTCGATTTTTTCGATTTTCCGGCTTTTCCTTTGGGATTTCCCGACTTATCTTTTTTTCAAACCTGCCCTGTATCATAGCGAACAAAACAAAAAAAACTTATCGACATCGGTCAAGCCGTTTTTGAGTTTTAACGAAACTAACGCACAGCAATTCATTTTTATCGAAATTTCGATTTTTTCGATTTTCCGGCTTTTCCTTTTGGATTTCCCGACTTATCTTTTTTTTCAAAGCTGCCTTGGATCATAGCGAACAAAACAAAAAAAAACTTATCGACATAGGTCAAGCCGTTTTTGAGTTTTAGCGAAACTAACGCACAGCAATTCATTTTTATCGAAATTTCGATTTTTCAATTTTCCGGCTTTTCCTTTGGGATTTCCCGACTTATCTTTTTTTTCAAAACTGCCCTGTATCATAGCGAACAAAACAAAAAAAACTTATCGACATCGGTCAAGCCGTTTTTGAGTTTTAGCGAAACTAACACACAGCAATTCATTTTTATCGAAATTTCGATTTTTTCGATTTTCCGGCTTTTCCTTTGGGATTTCCCGACTTATCTTTTTTTTCAAAACTGCCCTGTATCATAGCAAACAAAACAAAAAAAACTTATCGACATCGGTCAAGCCGTTTTTGAGTTTTAGCGAAACTAACGCACAGCAATTCATTTTTATCGGAATTTCGATTTTTTTGATTTTCCGGCTTTTCCTTTGGGATTTCCCGACTTATCTTTTTTTTCAAACCTGCCCTGTATCATAGCGAACAAAACAAAAAAAACTTATCGACATCGGTCAAGCCGTTTTTGAGTTTTAACGAAACTAACGCACAGCAATTCATTTTTATCGAAATTTCGATTTTTTCGATTTTCCGGCTTTTGTTTTGGGATTTCCCGACTTATCTTTTTTTTCAAAACTGCCCTGTATCATAGCGAAGCCGTTTTTGAGTTTTAGCGAAACTAACGCACAGCAATTCATTTTTATCGTAATTTCGATTTTTTTGATTTTCCGGCTTTTCCTTTGGGATTTCCCGACTTATCTTTTTTTCAAAACTGCCCTGTATCATAGCGAACAAAACAAAAAAAACTTATCGACATCGGTCAAGCCGTTTTTGAGTTTTAACGAAACTAACGCACAGCAATTCATTTTTATCGAAATTTCGATTTTTTCGATTTTCCGGCTTTTGTTTTGGGATTTCCCGACTTATCTTTTTTTTCAAAACTGCCCTGTATCATAGCGAAGCCGTTTTTGAGTTTTAGCGAAACTAACGCACAGCAATTCATTTTTATCGTAATTTCGATTTTTTTGATTTTCCGGATTTTCCTTTGGGATTTCCCGACTTATCTTTTTTTTCAAACCTACCCTATATCATTGCGAACAAAAGAAAAAAAATTATCGACATCGGTCAAGCCGTTTTTGAGTTTTAGCGAAACTAACGCATAGCAATTCATTTTTATCGTAATTTCGATTTTTTTGATTTTCCGGCTTTTCCTTTTGGATTTCCCGACTTATCTTTTTTTTCAAACCTACCCTGTATCATAGCGAACAAAACAAAAAAAACCTATCGACATCGGTCAAGCCGTTTTTGAGTTTTAGCGAAACTAACGTACAGCAATTCATTTTTATCAAAATTTCGATTTTTTCGATTTTCCGGCTTTTCCTTTGGGATTTCCCGACTTATCTTTTTTTTCAAAACTGCCCTGTATCATAGCGAACAATACAAAAAAACTTATCGACATCGGTCAAGCCGTTTTTGAGTTTTAACGAAACTAACGCACAGCAATTCATTTTTATCGTAATTTCGATGTTTTTGATTTTCCGGATTTTGCTTTGGGATTTCCCGACTTATCTTTTTTTTCAAAACTGCCCTGTATCATAGCAAACAAAACAAAAAAACTTATCGACATCGGTCAAGCCGTTTTTGAGTTTTAGCGAAACTAACGCACAGAAATTCATTTTTATCGGAATTTCGATTTTTTTGATTTTCCGGATTTTCCTTTGGGATTTCCCGACTTATCTTTTTTTTCAAACCTACCCTGTATCATTGCGAACAAAAGAAAAAAAATTATCGACATCGGTCAAGCCGTTTCTGAGTTTTAGCGAAACTAACGCACAGCGATTCATTTTTATCGGAATTTCGAATTTTTTGATTTTCCGGTTTTTGTTTTGGGATTTCCCGACATCTTTTTTTTTCAAACCTGCCCTGTATCATAGCGAACAAAACAAAAAAAAACTTATCGACATCGGTCAAGCCGTTTTTGAGTTTTAACGAAACTAACGCACAGCAATTCATTTTTATCGAAATTTCGATTTTTTCGATTTTCCGGCTTTTGTTTTGGGATTTCCCGACTTATCTTTTTTTTCAAAACTGCCCTGTATCATAGCGAAGCCGTTTTTGAGTTTTAGCGAAACTAACGCACAGCAATTCATTTTTATCGTAATTTCGATTTTTTTGATTTTCCGGATTTTCCTTTGGGATTTCCCGACTTATCTTTTTTTTCAAACCTACCCTATATCATTGCGAACAAAAGAAAAAAAATTATCGACATCGGTCAAGCCGTTTTTGAGTTTTAGCGAAACTAACGCATAGCAATTCATTTTTATCGTAATTTCGATTTTTTTGATTTTCCGGCTTTTCCTTTTGGATTTCCCGACTTATCTTTTTTTTCAAACCTACCCTGTATCATAGCGAACAAAACAAAAAAAACCTATCGACATCGGTCAAGCCGTTTTTGAGTTTTAGCGAAACTAACGTACAGCAATTCATTTTTATCAAAATTTCGATTTTTTCGATTTTCCGGCTTTTCCTTTGGGATTTCCCGACTTATCTTTTTTTTCAAAACTGCCCTGTATCATAGCGAACAATACAAAAAAACTTATCGACATCGGTCAAGCCGTTTTTGAGTTTTAACGAAACTAACGCACAGCAATTCATTTTTATCGTAATTTCGATGTTTTTGATTTTCCGGATTTTGCTTTGGGATTTCCCGACTTATCTTTTTTTTCAAAACTGCCCTGTATCATAGCAAACAAAACAAAAAAACTTATCGACATCGGTCAAGCCGTTTTTGAGTTTTAGCGAAACTAACGCACAGAAATTCATTTTTATCGGAATTTCGATTTTTTTGATTTTCCGGATTTTCCTTTGGGATTTCCCGACTTATCTTTTTTTTCAAACCTACCCTGTATCATTGCGAACAAAAGAAAAAAAATTATCGACATCGGTCAAGCCGTTTCTGAGTTTTAGCGAAACTAACGCACAGCGATTCATTTTTATCGGAATTTCGAATTTTTTGATTTTCCGGTTTTTGTTTTGGGATTTCCCGACATCTTTTTTTTTCAAACCTGCCCTGTATCATAGCGAACAAAACAAAAAAAAACTTATCGACATCGGTCAAGCCGTTTTTGAGTTTTAACGAAACTAACGCACAGCAATTCATTTTTATCGAAATTTCGATTTTTTCGATTTTCCGGCTTTTCGTTTGATATTTCCCGACTTATCTTTTTTTTCAAAACTGCCCTGTATCATAGCGAACAAAACAAAAAAAAACTTATCGACATAGGTCAAGCCGTTTTTGAGTTTTAGCGAAAGTAACACACAGCAATTCATTTTTATCGAAATTTCGATTTTTTCGATTTTCCGGCTTTTCCTTTGGGATTTCCCGACTTATCTTTTTTTTCAAAACTGCCCTGTATCATAGCAAACAAAACAAAAAAAACTTATCGACATCGGTCAAGCCGTTTTTGAGTTTTAGCGAAACTAACGCACAGCAATTCATTTTTATTGGAATTTCGATTTTTTTGATTTTCCGGCTTTTCCTTTGGGATTTCCCGACTTATCTTTTTTTTAAACCTGCCCTGTATCATAGCGAACAAAACAAAAAAAAACTTATCGACATCGGTCAAGCCGTTTTTGAGTTTTAACGAAACTAACGCACAGCAATTCATTTTTATCGAAATTTCGATTTTTTCGATTTTCCGGCTTTTCCTTTGGGATTTCCCGACTTATCTTTTTTTCAAAACTGCCCTGTATCATAGCGAACAAAACAAAAAAAACTTATCGACATCGGTCAAGCCGTTTTTGAGTTTTAACGAAACTAACGCACAGCAATTCATTTTTATCGAAATTGCGATTTTTTCGATTTTCCGGCTTTTGTTTTGGGATTTCCCGACTTATCTTTTTTTTCAAAACTGCCCTGTATCATAGCGAACAAAACGAAAAAAAGTTATCGACATCGGTCAAGCCGTTTTTGAGTTTTAGCGAAACTAACGTACAGCAATTCATTTTTATCGAAATTTCGATTTTTTCGATTTTCCGGCTTTTCCTTTGGGATTTCCTGACTTTTCTTTTTTTTAAACCTGCCCTGTATCATAGCGAACAAAACAAAAAAAAACTTATCGACATCGGTCAAGCCGTTTTTGAGTTTTAACGAAACTAACGCACAGCAATTCATTTTTATCGAAATTTCGATTTTTTCGATTTTCCGGCTTTTCCTTTGGGATTTCCTGACTTATCTTTTTTTTCAAAACTGCCCTGTATCATAGCGAACAAAACAAAAAAACTTATCGACATCGGTCAAGCCGTTTTTGAGTTTTAGCGAAACTAACACACAGCAATTCATTTTTATCGAAATTTCGATTTTCCGGCTTTTCCTTTGGGATTTCCCGACTTATCTTTTTTTTCAAAACTGCCCTGTATAATAGCAAACAAAACAAAAAAAACTTATCGACATCGGACAAGCCGTTTTTGAGTTTTAGCTAAACTAACGCACAGCAATTCATTTTTATCGGAATTTCGATTTTTTTAATTTTCCGGATTTTCCTTTGGGATTTCCCGACTTATCTTTTTTTTCAAAACTGCCCTGTATCATAGCGAACAAAACAAAAAAACTTATCGACATCGGTCAAGCCGTTTTTGAGTTTTAGCGAAACTAACACACAGCAATTCATTTTTATCGGAATTTCGATTTTTTTGATTTTCCGGGTTTTCCTTTTGGATTTCCCGACTTATCTTTTTTTCAAACCTACCCTGTATCATAGCGAACAAAACAAAAAAAACCTATCGACATCGGTCAAGCCGTTTTTGAGTTTTAGCTAAACTAACGCACAGCAATTCATTTTTATCGGAATTTCGATTTTTTTGATTTTCCGGCTTTTCCTTTGGGATTTCCCGACTTATCTTTTTTTTCAAACCTGCCCTGTATCATAGCGAACAAAACAAAAATAACTTATCGACATCGGTCAAGCCGTTTTTGAGTTTTAACGAAACTAACGCACAGCAATTCATTTTTATCGGAATTTCGATTTTTTTGATTTTCCGGCTTTTCCTTTGGGATTTCCCGAATTATCTTTTTTTTCAAAACTGCCCTGTATCATAGCGAACAAAACAAAAAAACTTATCGACATCGGTCAAGCCGTTTTTGAGTTTTAGCGAAACTAACACACAGCAATTCATCTTTATCGAAATTTCGATTTTTTCGATTTTCCGGCTTTTCCTTTGGGATTTCCCGACTTATCTTTTTTTCAAACCTGCCCTGTATCATAGCGAACAAAACAAAAAAACTTATCGACATCGGTCAAGCCGTTTTTGAGTTTTAACGAAACTAACGCCCAGCAATTCATTTTTATCGAAATTTCGATTTTTTCGATTTTCCGGCTTTTCCTTTGGGATTTCCCGACTTATCTTTTTTTTCAAAACTAACCTGCATCATAGCGAACAAAACAAAAAAAAACTTATCGACATCGGTCAAGCCGTTTTTGAGTTTTAACGAAACTAACGCACAGCAATTCATTTTTATCGGAATTTCGATTTTTTTGATTTTCCGGCTTTTCCTTTGGGATTTCCCGACTTATCTTTTTTTTCAAAACTGCCTTGTATCATAGCGAACAAAAGAAAAAAAAACTTATCGACATAGGTCAAGCCGTTTTTGAGTTTTAGCGAAACTAACGCACAGCAATTCATTTTTATCGAAATTTCGATTTTTTCGATTTTCCGGCTTTTCCTTTGGGATTTCCCGACTTATCTTTTTTTTCAAAACTGCCCTGTATCATAGCGAACAAAACAAAAAAACTTATCGACATCGGTCAAGCCGTTTTTGAGTTTTAGCGAAACTAACACACAGCAATTCATTTTTATCGAAATTTCGATTTTTTCGATTTTCCGGCTTTTCCTTTGGGATTTCCCGACTTATCTTTTTTTTCAAAACTAACCTGCATCATAGCGAACAAAACAAAAAAAAACTTATCGACATCGGTCAAGCCGTTTTTGAGTTTTAACGAAACTAACGCACAGCAATTCATTTTTATCGGAATTTCGATTTTTTTGATTTTCCGGCTTTTCCTTTGGGATTTCCCGACTTATCTTTTTTTTCAAAACTGCCTTGTATCATAGCGAACAAAAGAAAAAAAAACTTATCGACATAGGTCAAGCCGTTTTTGAGTTTTAGCGAAACTAACGCACAGCAATTCATTTTTATCGAAATTGCGATTTTTTCGATTTTCCGGCTTTTCCTTTGGGATTTCCCGACTTATCTTTTTTTTCAAAACTAACCTACATCATAGCGAACAAAACAAAAAAAAACTTATCGACATCGGTCAAGCCGTTTTTGAGTTTTAACGAAACTAACGCACAGCAATTCATTTTTATCGAAATTTCGATTTTTTCGATTTTCCGGCTTTTCCTTTGGGATTTCCCGACTTATCTTTTTTTTCAAAACTAAGCTGCATCATAGCGAACAAAACAAAAAAAACTTATCGACATCGGTCAAGCCGTTTTTGAGTTTTAACGAAACTAACGCACAGCAATTCATTTTTATCGGAACTTCGATTTTTTTGATTTTCCGGCTTTTCCTTTGGGATTTCCCGACTTATCTTTTTTTCAAACCTGCCCTGTATCATAGCGAACAAAACAAAAAAACTTATCGACATCGGTCAAGCCGTTTTTGAGTTTTAACGAAACTAACGCACAGCAATTCATTTTTATCGAAATTTCGATTTTTTCGATTTTCCGGCTTTTCCTTTGGGATTTCCCGACTTATCTTTTTTTTCAAAACTGCCCTGTATCATAGCGAACAAAACAAAAAAAACTTATCGACATCGGTCTAGCCGTTTTTGAGTTTTAACGAAACTAACGCACAGCAATTCATTTTTATCGAAATTTCGATTTTTTCGATTTTCCGGCTTTTCCTTTTGGATTTCCCGACTTATCTTTTTTTTCAAAACTGCCTTGTATCATAGCGAACAAAAGAAAAAAAAACTTATCGACATAGGTCAAGCCGTTTTTGAGTTTTAGCGAAACTAACGCACAGCAATTCATTTTTATCGAAATTTCGATTTTTTCGATTTTCCGGCTTTTCCTTTGGGATTTCCCGACTTATCTTTTTTTTCAAAACTGCCCTGTATCATAGCGAACAAAACAAAAAAACTTATCGACATCGGTCAAGCCGTTTTTGAGTTTTAGCGAAACTAACACACAGCAATTCATTTTTATCGAAATTTCGATTTTTTCGATTTTCCGGCTTTTCCTTTGGGATTTCCCGACTTATCTTTTTTTTCAAACCTGCCCTGTATCATAGCGAACAAAACAAAAATAACTTATCGACATCGGTCAAGCCGTTTTTGAGTTTTAACGAAACTAACGCACAGCAATTCATTTTTATCGAAATTTCGATTTTTTTGATTTTCCGGCTTTTTTTTTGGGATTTCCCGACTTATCTTTTTTTTCAAAACTGCCCTGTATCATAGCGAACAAAACAAAAAAAACTTATCGACATCGGACAAGCCGTTTTTGAGTTTTAGCTAAACTAACGCACAGCAATTCATTTTTATCGGAATTTCGATTTTTTTGATTTTCCGGCTTTTCCTTTGGGATTTCCCGACTTATCTTTTTTTTCAAACCTGCCCTGTATCATAGCGAACAAAACAAAAATAACTTATCGACATCGGTCTAGCCGTTTTTGAGTTTTAACGAAACTAACGCACAGCAATTCATTTTTATCGAAATTTCGATTTTTTTGATTTTCCGGCTTTTCCTTTGGGATTTCCCGACTTATCTTTTTTTTCAAAACTGCCCTGTATCATAGCGAACAAAACAAAAAAAACTTATCGACATCGGTCAAGCCGTTTTTGAGTTTTAACGAAACTAACGCACAGCAATTCATTTTTATCGTAATTTCGATTTTTTTGATTTTCCGGATTTTCCTTTTGGATTTCCCGACTTATCTTTTTTTTCAAACCTACCCTGTATCATAGCGAACAAAACAAAAAAAACCTATCGACATCGGTCAAGCCGTTTTTGAGTTTTAACGAAACTAACGCACAGCAATTCATTTTTATCGAAATTTCGATTTTTTTGATTTTCCGGCTTTTGTTTTGGGATTTCCCGCATCTTTTTTTTTCAAACCTGCCCTGTATCATAGCGAACAAAACACAAAAAAACTTATCGACATCGGTCAAGCCGTTTTTGAGTTTTAACGAAACTAACGCACAGCAATTCATTTTTATCGAAATTTCGATTTTTTCGATTTTCCGGCTTTTTTTTTGGGATTTCCCGACTTATCTTTTTTTTCAAAACTGCCCTGTATCATAGCGAACAAAACAAAAAAAACTTATCGACATAGGTCAAGCCGTTTTTGAGTTTTAGCGAAACTAACGCACAGCAATTCATTTTTATCGAAATTTCGATTTTTTCGATTTTCCGGCTTTTCCTTTGGGATTTCCCGACTTATCTTTTTTTTCAAAACTGCCCTGTATCATAGCGAACAAAACAAAAAAACTTATCGACGTCGGTCAAGCCGTTTTTGAGTTTTAGCGAAACTAACACACAGCAATTCATTTTTATCGAAATTTCGATTTTTTCGATTTTCCGGCTTTTCCTTTGGGATTTCCCGACTTATCTTTTTTTTCAAACCTGCCCTGTATCATAGCGAACAAAACAAAAAAAACTTATCGACATCGGTCAAGCCGTTTTTGAGTTTTAACGAAACTAACGCACAGCAATTCATTTTTATCGAAATTTCGATTTTTTTGATTTTCCGGCTTTTCCTTTGGGATTTCCCGACTTATCTTTTTTTCAAACCTACCCTATATCATTGCGAACCAAAGAAAAAAAATTATCGACATCGGTCAAGCCGTTTTTGAGTTTTAGCGAAACTAACGCACAGCAATTCATTTTTATCGTAATTTAGATTTTTTTGATTTTCCGGCTTTTCCTTTTGGATTTCCCGACTTATCTTTTTTTTCAAACCTACCCTGTATCATAGCGAACAAAACAAAAAAAACCTATCGACATCGGTCAAGCCGTTTTTGAGTTTTAGCGAAACTAACGTACAGCAATTCATTTTTATCAAAATTTCGATTTTTTCGATTTTCCGGCTTTTCCTTTGAGATTTCCCGACTTATCTTTTTTTTCAAAACTGCCCTGTATCATAGCGAACAATACAAAAACACTTATCGACATCGGTCAAGCCGTTTTTGAGTTTTAGCGAAACTAACGCACAGCAATTCATTTTTATCGTAATTTAGATGTTTTTGATTTTCCGGATTTTGCTTTGGGATTTCCCGACTTATCTTTTTTTTCAAAACTGCCCTGTATCATAGCAAACAAAGCAAAAAAACTTATCGACATCGGTCAAGCCGTTTTTGAGTTTTAGCGAAACTAACACACAGCAATTCATTTTTATCGGAATTTCGATTTTTTTGATTTTCCGGATTTTCCTTTGGGATTTCCCGACTTTTCTTTTTTTTCAAACCTACCCTGTATCATTGCGAACAAAAGAAAAAAAATTATCGACATCGGTCAAGCCGTTTCTGAGTTTTAGCGAAACTAACGCACAGCAATTCATTTTTATCGGAATTTCGAATTTTTTGATTTTCCGGCTTTTGTTTTGGGATTTCCCGGCATCTTTTTTTTTCAAACCTGCCCTGTATCATAGCGAACAAAACACAAAAAAACTTATCGACATCGGTCAAGCCGTTTTTGAGTTTTAACGAAACTAACGCACAGCAATTCATTTTTATCGGGATTTCCCGACTTATCTTTTTTTCAAACCTGCCCTGTATCATAGCGAACAAAACAAAAAAAACTGATTGACATCGGTCAAGCCGTTTTTGAGTTTTAACGAAACTAACGCACAGCAATTCATTTTTATCGAAATTTCGATTTTTTCGATTTTCCGGCTTTTCCTTTTGGATTTCCCGACTTATCTTTTTTTTCAAAACTGCCCTGTATCATAGCAAATAAAACAAAAAAAAACTTATCGACATCGGTCAAGCCGTTTTTGAGTTTTAGCGAAACTAACGCACAGCAATTCATTTTTATCGAAATTTCGATTTTTTCGATTTTCCGGCTTTTCCTTTGGGATTTCCCGACTTGTCTTTTTTTTTAAAACTGCCCTGTATCATAGCGAACAAAACACAAAAAACTTATCGACATCGGTCAAGCCGTTTTTGAGTTTTAGCGAAACTAACACACAGCAATTCATTTTTATCGAAATTTCGATTTTTTCGATTTTCCGGCTTTTCCTTTGGGATTTCCCGACTTATCTTTTTTTTCAAAACTGCCCTGTATCATAGCGAACAAAACAAGAAAAACTTATCGACATCGGTCAAGCCGTTTTTGAGTTTTAACGAAACTAACGCACAGCAATTCATTTTTATCGAAATTTCGATTTTTTCGATTTTCCGGCTTTTGTTTTGGGATTTCCTGACTTATCTTTTTTTTGAAAACTGCCCTGTATCATAGCGAATAAAACAAAAAAAACTTATCGACATCGGTCAAGCCGTTTTTGAGTTTTAGCGAAACTAACGCACAGCAATTCATTTTTATCGTAATTTCGATTTTTTTGATTTTCCGGATTTTCCTTTGGGATTTCCCGACTTATCTTTTTTTTCAAAACTGCCCTGTATCATAGCAAACAAAACAAAAAAACTTATAGACATCGGTCAAGCCGTTTTTGAGTTTTAGCGAAACTAACGCACAGCAATTCATTTTTATCGGAATTTCGATTTTTTTGATTTTCCGGCTTTTCCTTTGGGATTTCCCGACTTATCGTTTTTTTCAAACCTACCCTATATCATTGCGAACAAAAGAAAAAAAATTATTGACATCGGTCAAGCCGTTTTTGAGTTTTAACGAAACTAACGCACAGCAATTCATTTTTATCGAAATTTCGATTTTTTTGATTTTTTGGCTTTTCCTTTGGGATTTCCCGACTTATCTTTTTTTTGCAAAACTGCCCTGTATCATAGCGAACAAAACAAAAAAAACTTATCGACATCGGTCGAGCTGTTTTTGAGTTTTAACGAAACTAACGCACAGCAATTCATTTTTATCGAAATTTCGATTTTTTCGATTTTCCGGCTTTTGTTTTGGGATTTCCGACTTATCTTTTTTTTCGAAACTGCCGTGTATCATAGCGAACAAAACAAAAAAAACTTATCGACATCGGTCAAGCCGTTTTTGAGTTTTAGCGAAACTAACGTACAGCAATTCATTTTTATCGAAATTTCGATTTTTTCGATTTTCCGTCTTTTCCTTTGGGATTTCCCGACTTATCTTTTTTTTCAAAACTGCCCTGTATCATAGCGAACAACACAAAAAAACTTATCGACATCGGTCAAGCCGTTTTTGAGTTTTAGCGAAACTAACGCACAGCAATTCATTTTTATCGTAATTTCGATGTTTTTGATTTTCTTGATTTTGCTTTGGGATTTCCCGACTTATCTTTTTTTTCAAAACTGCCCTGTATTATAGCAAACAAAACAAAAAAACTTATCGACATCGGTCGAGCCGTTTTTGAGTTTTAGCGAAACTAACGCACAGCAATTCATTTTTATCGGAATTTCGATTTTTTTGATTTTCCGGATTTTCCTTTGGGATTTTCCGACTTATCTTTTTTTTCAAACCTACCCTGTATGATTGCGAACAACAGAAAAAAAATTATCGACATCGGTCAAGCCGTTTCTGAGTTTTAGCGAAACTAACGCACAGCAATTCATTTTTATCGGAATTTCGAATTTTTTGATTTTCCGGCTTTTGTTTTGGGATTTCCCGACATCTTTTTTTTTCAAACCTGCCCTGTATCATAGCGAACAAAACAAAAAAACACTTATCGACATCGGTCAAGCCGTTTTTGAGTTTTAACGAAACTAACGCACAGCAATTCATTTTTATCGAAATTTCGATTTTTTCGATTTTCCGGCTTTTCCTTTTGGATTTCCCGACTTATCTTTTTTTTCAAACCTGCCCTGTATCATAGCAAATAAAACAAAAAAAAACTTATCGACATCGGTCAAGCCGTTTTTGAGTTTTAGCGAAACTAACGCACAGCAATTCATTTTTATCGAAATTTCGATGTTTTTGATTTTCCGGATTTTCCTTTTGGATTTCCCGACTTATCTTTTTTTCAAACCTACCCTGTATCATAGCGAACAAAACAAAAAAAACCTATCGACATCGGTCAAGCCGTTTTTGAGTTTTAGCGAAACTAACGTACAGCAATTCATTTTTATCGAAATTTCGATTTTTTCGATTTTCCGGCTTTTCCTTTGGGATTTCCCGACTTATCTTTTTTTTCAAAACTGCCCTGTATCATAGCAAACAAAACAAAAAAAAACTTATCGACATCGGTCAAGCCGTTTTTGAGTTTTAGCGAAACTAACGCACAGCAATTCATTTTTATCGAAATTTCGATGTTTTTGATTTTCCGGATTTTCCTTTTGGATTTCCCGACTTATCTTTTTTTCAAACCTACCCTGTATCATAGCGAACAAAACAAAAAAAACCTATCGACATCGGTCAAGCCGTTTTTGAGTTTTAGCGAAACTAACGTACAGCAATTCATTTTTATCGAAATTGCGATTTTTTCGATTTTCCGGCTTTTCCTTTGGGATTTCCCGACTTATCTTTTTTTTCAAAACTAACCTACATCATAGCGAACAAAACAAAAAAAAACTTATCGACATCGGTCAAGCCGTTTTTGAGTTTTAACGAAACTAACGCACAGCAATTCATTTTTATCGAAATTTCGATTTTTTCGATTTTCCGGCTTTTCCTTTGGGATTTCCCGACTTATCTTTTTTTTCAAAACTAACCTGCATCATAGCGAACAAAACAAAAAAAAACTTATCGACATCGGTCAAGCCGTTTTTGAGTTTTAACGAAACTAACGCACAGCAATTCATTTTTATCGGAATTTCGATTTTTTTGATTTTCCGGCTTTTCCTTTGGGATTTCCCGACTTATCTTTTTTTCAAACCTGCCCTGTATCATAGCGAACAAAACAAAAAAACTTATCGACATCGGTCAAGCCGTTTTTGAGTTTTAACGAAACTAACGCACAGCAATTCATTTTTATCGAAATTTCGATATTTTCGATTTTCCGGCTTTTGTTTTGGGATTTCCGACTTATCTTTTTTTTCAAAACTGCCGTGTATCATAGCGAACAAAACAAGAAAAACTTATCGACATCGGTCAAGCCGTTTTTGAGTTTTAGCGAAACTAACGTACAGCAATTCATTTTTATCGAAATTTCGATTTTTTCGATTTTCCGTCTTTTCCTTTGGGATTTCCCGACTTATCTTTTTTTTCAAAACTGCCCTGTATCATAGCGAACAACACAAAAAAACTTATCGACATCGGTCAAGCCGTTTTTGAGTTTTAGCGAAACTAACGCACAGCAATTCATTTTTATCGTAATTTCGATGTTTTTGATTTTCTTGATTTTGCTTTGGGATTTCCCGACTTATCTTTTTTTTCAAAACTGCCCTGTATTATAGCAAACAAAACAAAAAAACTTATCTACATCGGTCGAGCCGTTTTTGAGTTTTAGCGAAACTAACGCACAGCAATTCATTTTTATCGGAATTTCGATTTTTTTGATTTTCCGGATTTTCCTTTGGGATTTTCCGACTTATCTTTTTTTTCAAACCTACCCTGTATGATTGCGAACAACAGAAAAAAAATTATCGACATCGGTCAAGCCGTTTCTGAGTTTTAGCGAAACTAACGCACAGCAATTCATTTTTATCGGAATTTCGAATTTTTTGATTTTCCGGCTTTTGTTTTGGGATTTCCCGACATCTTTTTTTTTCAAACCTGCCCTGTATCATGGCGAACAAAACAAAAAAACACTTATCGACATCGGTCAAGCCGTTTTTGAGTTTTAACGAAACTAACGCACAGCAATTCATTTTTATCGAAATTTCGATTTTTTCGATTTTCCGGCTTTTCCTTTTGGATTTCCCGACTTATCTTTTTTTTCAAACCTGCCCTGTATCATAGCAAATAAAACAAAAAAAAACTTATCGACATCGGTCAAGCCGTTTTTGAGTTTTAGCGAAACTAACGCACAGCAATTCATTTTTATCGAAATTTCGATGTTTTTGATTTTCCGGATTTTCCTTTCGGATTTCCCGACTTATCTTTTTTTCAAACCTACCCTGTATCATAGCGAACAAAACAAAAAAAACCTATCGACATCGGTCAAGCCGTTTTTGAGTTTTAGCGAAACTAACGTACAGCAATTCATTTTTATCGAAATTTCGATTTTTTCGATTTTCCGGCTTTTCCTTTGGGATTTCCCGACTTATCTTTTTTTTCAAAACTGCCCTGTATCATAGCAAACAAAACAAAAAAAAACTTATCGACATCGGTCAAGCCGTTTTTGAGTTTTAGCGAAACTAACGCACAGCAATTCATTTTTATCGAAATTTCGATGTTTTTGATTTTCCGGATTTTCCTTTTGGATTTCCCGACTTATCTTTTTTTCAAACCTACCCTGTATCATAGCGAACAAAACAAAAAAAACCTATCGACATCGGTCAAGCCGTTTTTGAGTTTTAGCGAAACTAACGTACAGCAATTCATTTTTATCGAAATTGCGATTTTTTCGATTTTCCGGCTTTTCCTTTGGGATTTCCCGACTTATCTTTTTTTTCAAAACTAACCTACATCATAGCGAACAAAACAAAAAAAAACTTATCGACATCGGTCAAGCCGTTTTTGAGTTTTA
This sequence comes from Neoitamus cyanurus, assembly GCA_947538895.1. NCBI lineage: Eukaryota > Metazoa > Arthropoda > Insecta > Diptera > Asilidae > Neoitamus > Neoitamus cyanurus. The sequence goes on from OX384547.1 coordinate 5,933,820, forward strand.
ACGAAACTAACGCACAGCAATTCATTTTTATCGAAATTTCGATTTGTTCGATTTTCCGGCTTTTCCTTTGGGATTTCCCGACTTATCTTTTTTTTCAAAACTAACCTGCATCATAGCGAACAAAACAAAAAAAAACTTATCGACATCGGTCAAGCCGTTTTTGAGTTTTAACGAAACTAACGCACAGCAATTCATTTTTATCGGAATTTCGATTTTTTTGATTTTCCGGCTTTTCCTTTGGGATTTCCCGACTTATCTTTTTTTCAAACCTGCCCTGTATCATAGCGAACAAAACAAAAAAACTTATCGACATCGGTCAAGCCGTTTTTGAGTTTTAACGAAACTAACGCACAGCAATTCATTTTTATCGAAATTTCGATTTTTTCGATTTTCCGGCTTTTCCTTTGGGATTTCCCGACTTATCTTATTTTCAAAACTGCCCTGTATCATAGCGAACAAAACAAAAAAAACTTATCGACATCGGTCTAGCCGTTTTTGAGTTTTAACGAAACTAACGCACAGCAATTCATTTTTATCGAAATTTCGATTTTTTCGATTTTCCGGCTTTTCCTTTTGGATTTCCCGACTTATCTTTTTTTTCAAAACTGCCTTGTATCATAGCGAACAAAAGAAAAAAAAACTTATCGACATAGGTCAAGCCGTTTTTGAGTTTTAGCGAAACTAACGCACAGCAATTCATTTTTATCGAAATTTCGATTTTTTCGATTTTCCGGCTTTTCCTTTGGGATTTCCCGACTTATCTTTTTTTTCAAAACTGCCCTGTATCATAGCAAACAAAACAAAAAAACTTATCGACATCGGTCAAGCCGTTTTTGAGTTTTAGCGAAACTAACACACAGCAATTCATTTTTATCGAAATTTCGATTTTTTCGATTTTCCGGCTTGTCCTTTGGGATTTTCCGACTTATCTTTTTTTTCAAAACTGCCCTGTATAATAGCAAACAAAACAAAAAAAACTTATCGACATCGGACAAGCCGTTTTTGAGTTTTAGCTAAACTAACGCACAGCAATTCATTTTTATCGGAATTTCGATTTTTTTGATTTTCCGGCTTTTCCTTTGGGATTTCCCGACTTATCTTTTTTTTCAAACCTGCCCCATATCATAGCGAACAAAACAAAAATAACTTATCGACATCGGTCAAGCCGTTTTTGAGTTTTAACGAAACTAACGCACAGCAATTCATTTTTATCGAAATTTCGATTTTTTTGATTTTCCGGCTTTTCCTTTGGGATTTCCCGCCTTATCTTTTTTTTCAAAACTGCCCTGTATCATAGCGAACAAAACAAAAAAAACTTATCGACATCGGTCAAGCCGTTTTTGAGTTTTAACGAAACTAACGCACAGCAATTCATTTTTATCGAAATTTCGATTTTTTCGATTTTCCGGCTTTTGTTTTGGGATTTCCCGACTTATCTTTTTTTTCAAAACTGCCCTGTATCATAGCGAAGCCGTTTTTGAGTTTTAGCGAAACTAACGCACAGCAATTCATTTTTATCGTAATTTCGATTTTTTTGATTTTCCGGATTTTCCTTTGGGATTTCCCGACTTATCTTTTTTTCAAACCTACCCTATATCATTGCGAACCAAAGAAAAAAAATTATCGACATCGGTCAAGCCGTTTTTGAGTTTTAGCGAAACTAACGCACAGCAATTCATTTTTATCGTAATTTCGATTTTTTTGATTTTCCGGCTTTTCCTTTTGGATTTCCCGACTTATCTTTTTTTTCAAACCTACATTGTATCATAGCGAACAAAACAAAAAAAACCTATCGACATCGGTCAAGCCGTTTTTGAGTTTTAGCGAAACTAACGTACAGCAATTCATTTTTATCAAAATTTCGATTTTTTCGATTTTCCGGCTTTTCCTTTGGGATTTCCCGACTTATCTTTTTTTTCAAAACTGCCCTTTATCATAGCGAACAATACAAAAAAACTTATCGACATCGGTCAAGCCGTTTTTGAGTTTTAGCGAAACTAACGCACAGCAATTCATTTTTATCGTAATTTAGATGTTTTTGATTTTCCGGATTTTGCTTTGGGATTTTCCGACTTATCTTTTTTTTCAAAACTGCCCTGTATCATAGCAAACAAAACAAAAAAACTTATCGACATCGGTCAAGCCGTTTTTGAGTTTTAGCGAAACTAACACACAGCAATTCATTTTTATCGGAATTTCGATTTTTTTGATTTTCCGGATTTTCCTTTGGGATTTCCCGACTTATCTTTTTTTTCAAACCTACCCTGTATCATTGCGAACAAAAGAAAAAAAATTATCGACATCGGTCAAGCCGTTTCTGAGTTTTAGCGAAACTAACGCACAGCAATTCATTTTTATCGGAATTTCGAATTTTTTGATTTTCCGGCTTTTGTTTTGGGATTTCCCGGCATCTTTTTTTTTCAAACCTGCCCTGTATCATAGCGAACAAAACACAAAAAAACTTATCGACATCGGTCAAGCCGTTTTTGAGTTTTAACGAAACTAACGCACAGCAATTCATTTTTATCGAAATTTCGATTTTTTTCGATTTTCCGGCTTTTCCTTTGGGATTTCCCGACTTATCTTTTTTTCAAACCTGCCCTGTATCATAGCGAACAAAACAAAAAAAACTGATTGACATCGGTCAAGCCGTTTTTGAGTTTTAACGAAACTAACGCACAGCAATTCATTTTTATCGAAATTTCGATTTTTTCGATTTTCCGGCTTTTCCTTTTCGATTTCCCGACTTATCTTTTTTTTCGAAACTGCCCTGTATCATAGCAAATAAAACAAAACAAAACTTATCGACATCGGTCAAGCCGTTTTTGAGTTTTAGCGAAACTAACGCACAGCAATTCATTTTTATCGAAATTTCGATTTTTTCGATTTTCCGGCTTTTCCTTTGGGATTTCCCGACTTGTCTTTTTTTTCAAAACTGCCCTGTATCATAGCGAACAAAACAAAAAAAACTTATCGACATCGGTCAAGCCGTTTTTGAGTTTTAGCGAAACTAACACACAGCAATTCATTTTTATCGAAATTTCGATTTTTTCGATTTTCCGGCTTTTCCTTTGGGATTTCCCGACTTATCTTTTTTTTCAAAACTGCCCTGTATCATAGCGAACAAAACAAAAAAAACTTATCGACATCGGTCAAGCCGTTTTTGAGTTTTAACGAAACTAACGCACAGCAATTCATTTTTATCGAAATTTCGATTTTTTCGATTTTCCGTCTTTTCCTTTGGGATTTCCCGACTTATCTTTTTTTTCAAAACTGCCCTGTATCATAGCGAACAACACAAAAAAACTTATAGACATCGGTCAAGCCGTTTTTGAGTTTTAGCGAAACTAACGCACAGCAATTCATTTTTATCGTAATTTCGATGTTTTTGATTTTCTTGATTTTGCTTTGGGATTTCCCGACTTATCTTTTTTTTCAAAACTGCCCTGTATTATAGCAAACAAAACAAAAAAACTTATCGACATCGGTCGAGCCGTTTTTGAGTTTTAGCGAAACTAACGCACAGCAATTCATTTTTATCGGAATTTCGATTTTTTTGATTTTCCGGATTTTCCTTTGGGATTTCCCGACTTATCTTTTTTTTCAAACCTACCCTGTATGATTGCGAACAAAAAAAAAAAAATTATCGACATCGGTCAAGCCGTTTCTGAGTTTTAGCGAAACTAACGCACAGCAATTCATTTTTATCGGAATTTCGAATTTTTTGATTTTCCGGCTTTTGTTTTGGGATTTCCCGACATCTTTTTTTTTCAAACCTGCCCTGTATCATAGCGAACAAAACAAAAAAACACTTATCGACATCGGTCAAGCCGTTTTTGAGTTTTAACGAAACTAACGCACAGCAATTCATTTTTATCGAAATTTCGATTTTTTCGATTTTCCGGCTTTTCCTTTTGGATTTCCCGACTTATCTTTTTTTTCAAACCTGCCCTGTATCATAGCAAACAAAACAAAAAAAAACTTATCGACATCGGTCAAGCCGTTTTTGAGTTTTAGCGAAACTAACGCACAGCAATTCATTTTTATCGAAATTTCGATGTTTTTGATTTTCCGGATTTTCCTTTTGGATTTCCCGACTTATCTTTTTTTCAAACCTACCCTGTATCATAGCGAACAAAACAAAAAAAACCTATCGACATCGGTCAACCCGTTTTTGAGTTTTAGCGAAACTAACGTACAGCAATTCATTTTTATCAAAATTTCGATTTTTTCGATTTTCCGGCTTTTCCTTTGGGATTTCCCAACTTATCTTTTTTTTCAAAACTGCCCTGTATCATAGCGAACAATACAAAAAAACTTATCGACATCGGTCAAGCCGTTTTTGAGTTTTAACGAAACTAACGCACAGCAATTCATTTTTATCGGAATTTCGATTTTTTTGATTTTCCGGATTTTCCTTTGGGATTTCCCGACTTATCTTTTTTTTCAAACCTATTCTGTATCATAGCGAACAAAACAAAAAAAACCTATCGACATCGGTCAAGCCGTTTTTGAGTTTTAGCGAAACTAACGTACAGCAATTCATTTTTATCGAAATTGCGATTTTTTCGATTTTCCGGCTTTTCCTTTGGGATTTCCCGACTTATCTTTTTTTTCAAACCTACCCTGTATGATTGCGAACAAAAAAAAAAAAATTATCGACATCGGTCAAGCCGTTTCTGAGTTTTAGCGAAACTAACGCACAGCAATTCATTTTTATCGGAATTTCGATTTTTTCGATTTTCCGGCTTTTCCTTTTCGATTTCCCGACTTATCTTTTTTTTCGAAACTGCCCTGTATCATAGCAAATAAAACAAAACAAAACTTATCGACATCGGTCAAGCCGTTTTTGAGTTTTAGCGAAACTAACGCACAGCAATTCATTTTTATCGAAATTTCGATTTTTTCGATTTTCCGGCTTTTCCTTTGGGATTTCCCGACTTGTCTTTTTTTTCAAAACTGCCCTGTATCATAGCGAACAAAACAAAAAAAACTTATCGACATCGGTCAAGCCGTTTTTGAGTTTTAGCGAAACTAACACACAGCAATTCATTTTTATCGAAATTTCGATTTTTTCGATTTTCCGGCTTTTCCTTTGGGATTTCCCGACTTATCTTTTTTTTCAAAACTGCCCTGTATCATAGCGAACAAAACAAAAAAAACTTATCGACATCGGTCAAGCCGTTTTTGAGTTTTAACGAAACTAACGCACAGCAATTCATTTTTATCGAAATTTCGATTTTTTCGATTTTCCGTCTTTTCCTTTGGGATTTCCCGACTTATCTTTTTTTTCAAAACTGCCCTGTATCATAGCGAACAACACAAAAAAACTTATAGACATCGGTCAAGCCGTTTTTGAGTTTTAGCGAAACTAACGCACAGCAATTCATTTTTATCGTAATTTCGATGTTTTTGATTTTCTTGATTTTGCTTTGGGATTTCCCGACTTATCTTTTTTTTCAAAACTGCCCTGTATTATAGCAAACAAAACAAAAAAACTTATCGACATCGGTCGAGCCGTTTTTGAGTTTTAGCGAAACTAACGCACAGCAATTCATTTTTATCGGAATTTCGATTTTTTTGATTTTCCGGATTTTCCTTTGGGATTTCCCGACTTATCTTTTTTTTCAAACCTACCCTGTATGATTGCGAACAAAAAAAAAAAAATTATCGACATCGGTCAAGCCGTTTCTGAGTTTTAGCGAAACTAACGCACAGCAATTCATTTTTATCGGAATTTCGAATTTTTTGATTTTCCGGCTTTTGTTTTGGGATTTCCCGACATCTTTTTTTTTCAAACCTGCCCTGTATCATAGCGAACAAAACAAAAAAACACTTATCGACATCGGTCAAGCCGTTTTTGAGTTTTAACGAAACTAACGCACAGCAATTCATTTTTATCGAAATTTCGATTTTTTCGATTTTCCGGCTTTTCCTTTTGGATTTCCCGACTTATCTTTTTTTTTAAACCTGCCCTGTATCATAGCAAACAAAACAAAAAAAAACTTATCGACATCGGTCAAGCCGTTTTTGAGTTTTAGCGAAACTAACGCACAGCAATTCATTTTTATCGAAATTTCGATGTTTTTGATTTTCCGGATTTTCCTTTTGGATTTCCCGACTTATCTTTTTTTCAAACCTACCCTGTATCATAGCGAACAAAACAAAAAAAACCTATCGACATCGGTCAACCCGTTTTTGAGTTTTAGCGAAACTAACGTACAGCAATTCATTTTTATCAAAATTTCGATTTTTTCGATTTTCCGGCTTTTCCTTTGGGATTTCCCAACTTATCTTTTTTTTCAAAACTGCCCTGTATCATAGCGAACAATACAAAAAAACTTATCGACATCGGTCAAGCCGTTTTTGAGTTTTAACGAAACTAACGCACAGCAATTCATTTTTATCGGAATTTCGATTTTTTTGATTTTCCGGATTTTCCTTTGGGATTTCCCGACTTATCTTTTTTTTCAAACCTATTCTGTATCATAGCGAACAAAACAAAAAAAACCTATCGACATCGGTCAAGCCGTTTTTGAGTTTTAGCGAAACTAACGTACAGCAATTCATTTTTATCGAAATTGCGATTTTTTCGATTTTCCGGCTTTTCCTTTGGGATTTCCCGACTTATCTTTTTTTTCAAAACTAACCTACATCATAGCGAACAAAACAAAAAAAAACTTATCGACATCGGTCAAGCCGTTTTTGAGTTTTAACGAAACTAACGCACAGCAATTCATTTTTATCGAAATTTCGATTTGTTCGATTTTCCGGCTTTTCCTTTGGGATTTCCCGACTTATCTTTTTTTTCAAAACTAACCTGCATCATAGCGAACAAAACAAAAAAAAACTTATCGACATCGGTCAAGCCGTTTTTGAGTTTTAACGAAACTAACGCACAGCAATTCATTTTTATCGGAATTTCGATTTTTTTGATTTTCCGGCTTTTCCTTTGGGATTTCCCGACTTATCTTTTTTTCAAACCTGCCCTGTATCATAGCGAACAAAACAAAAAAACTTATCGACATCGGTCAAGCCGTTTTTGAGTTTTAACGAAACTAACGCACAGCAATTCATTTTTATCGAAATTTCGATTTATTCGATTTTCCGGCTTTTCCTTTGGGATTTCCCGACTTATCTTATTTTCAAAACTGCCCTGTATCATAGCGAACAAAACAAAAAAAACTTATCGACATCGGTCTAGCCGTTTTTGAGTTTTAACGAAACTAACGCACAGCAATTCATTTTTATCGAAATTTCGATTTTTTCGATTTTCCGGCTTTTCCTTTTGGATTTCCCGACTTATCTTTTTTTTCAAAACTGCCTTGTATCATAGCGAACAAAAGAAAAAAAAACTTATCGACATAGGTCAAGCCGTTTTTGAGTTTTAGCGAAACTAACGCACAGCAATTCATTTTTATCGAAATTTCGATTTTTTCGATTTTCCGGCTTTTCCTTTGGGATTTCCCGACTTATCTTTTTTTTCAAAACTGCCCTGTATCATAGCAAACAAAACAAAAAAACTTATCGACATCGGTCAAGCCGTTTTTGAGTTTTAGCGAAACTAACACACAGCAATTCATTTTTATCGAAATTTCGATTTTTTCGATTTTCCGGCTTGTCCTTTGGGATTTTCCGACTTATCTTTTTTTTCAAAACTGCCCTGTATAATAGCAAACAAAACAAAAAAAACTTATCGACATCGGACAAGCCGTTTTTGAGTTTTAGCTAAACTAACGCACAGCAATTCATTTTTATCGGAATTTCGATTTTTTTGATTTTCCGGCTTTTCCTTTGGGATTTCCCGACTTATCTTTTTTTTCAAACCTGCCCCATATCATAGCGAACAAAACAAAAATAACTTATCGACATCGGTCAAGCCGTTTTTGAGTTTTAACGAAACTAACGCACAGCAATTCATTTTTATCGAAATTTCGATTTTTTTGATTTTCCGGCTTTTCCTTTGGGATTTCCCGCCTTATCTTTTTTTTCAAAACTGCCCTGTATCATAGCGAACAAAACAAAAAAAACTTATCGACATCGGTCAAGCCGTTTTTGAGTTTTAACGAAACTAACGCACAGCAATTCATTTTTATCGAAATTTCGATTTTTTCGATTTTCCGGCTTTTGTTTTGGGATTTCCCGACTTATCTTTTTTTTCAAAACTGCCCTGTATCATAGCGAAGCCGTTTTTGAGTTTTAGCGAAACTAACGCACAGCAATTCATTTTTATCGTAATTTCGATTTTTTTGATTTTCCGGATTTTCCTTTGGGATTTCCCGACTTATCTTTTTTTCAAACCTACCCTATATCATTGCGAACCAAAGAAAAAAAATTATCGACATCGGTCAAGCCGTTTTTGAGTTTTAGCGAAACTAACGCACAGCAATTCATTTTTATCGTAATTTCGATTTTTTTGATTTTCCGGCTTTTCCTTTTGGATTTCCCGACTTATCTTTTTTTTCAAACCTACCCTGTATCATAGCGAACAAAACAAAAAAAACCTATCGACATCGGTCAAGCCGTTTTTGAGTTTTAGCGAAACTAACGTACAGCAATTCATTTTTATCAAAATTTCGATTTTTTCGATTTTCCGGCTTTTCCTTTGGGATTTCCCGACTTATCTTTTTTTTCAAAACTGCCCTTTATCATAGCGAACAATACAAAAAAACTTATCGACATCGGTCAAGCCGTTTTTGAGTTTTAGCGAAACTAACGCACAGCAATTCATTTTTATCGTAATTTAGATGTTTTTGATTTTCCGGATTTTGCTTTGGGATTTCCCGACTTATCTTTTTTTTCAAAACTGCCCTGTATCATAGCAAACAAAACAAAAAAACTTATCGACATCGGTCAAGCCGTTTTTGAGTTTTAGCGAAACTAACACACAGCAATTCATTTTTATCGGAATTTCGATTTTTTTGATTTTCCGGATTTTCCTTTGGGATTTCCCGACTTATCTTTTTTTTCAAACCTACCCTGTATCATTGCGAACAAAAGAAAAAAAATTATCGACATCGGTCAAGCCGTTTCTGAGTTTTAGCGAAACTAACGCACAGCAATTCATTTTTATCGGAATTTCGAATTTTTTGATTTTCCGGCTTTTGTTTTGGGATTTCCCGGCATCTTTTTTTTTCAAACCTGCCCTGTATCATAGCGAACAAAACACAAAAAAACTTATCGACATCGGTCAAGCCGTTTTTGAGTTTTAACGAAACTAACGCACAGCAATTCATTTTTATCGAAATTTCGATTTTTTTCGATTTTCCGGCTTTTCCTTTGGGATTTCCCGACTTATCTTTTTTTCAAACCTGCCCTGTATCATAGCGAACAAAACAAAAAAAACTGATTGACATCGGTCAAGCCGTTTTTGAGTTTTAACGAAACTAACGCACAGCAATTCATTTTTATCGAAATTTCGATTTTTTCGATTTTCCGGCTTTTCCTTTTCGATTTCCCGACTTATCTTTTTTTTTCGAAACTGCCCTGTATCATAGCAAATAAAACAAAACAAAACTTATCGACATCGGTCAAGCCGTTTTTGAGTTTTAGCGAAACTAACGCACAGCAATTCATTTTTATCGAAATTTCGATTTTTTCGATTTTCCGGCTTTTCCTTTGGGATTTCCCGACTTGTCTTTTTTTTCAAAACTGCCCTGTATCATAGCGAACAAAACAAAAAAAACTTATCGACATCGGTCAAGCCGTTTTTGAGTTTTAGCGAAACTAACACACAGCAATTCATTTTTATCGAAATTTCGATTTTTTCGATTTTCCGGCTTTTCCTTTGGGATTTCCCGACTTATCTTTTTTTTCAAAACTGCCCTGTATCATAGCGAACAAAACAAAAAAAACTTATCGACATCGGTCAAGCCGTTTTTGAGTTTTAACGAAACTAACGCACAGCAATTCATTTTTATCGAAATTTCGATTTTTTCGATTTTCCGTCTTTTCCTTTGGGATTTCCCGACTTATCTTTTTTTTCAAAACTGCCCTGTATCATAGCGAACAACACAAAAAAACTTATAGACATCGGTCAAGCCGTTTTTGAGTTTTAGCGAAACTAACGCACAGCAATTCATTTTTATCGTAATTTCGATGTTTTTGATTTTCTTGATTTTGCTTTGGGATTTCCCGACTTATCTTTTTTTTCAAAACTGCCCTGTATTATAGCAAACAAAACAAAAAAACTTATCGACATCGGTCGAGCCGTTTTTGAGTTTTAGCGAAACTAACGCACAGCAATTCATTTTTATCGGAATTTCGATTTTTTTGATTTTCCGGATTTTCCTTTGGGATTTCCCGACTTATCTTTTTTTTCAAACCTACCCTGTATGATTGCGAACAAAAAAAAAAAAATTATCGACATCGGTCAAGCCGTTTCTGAGTTTTAGCGAAACTAACGCACAGCAATTCATTTTTATCGGAATTTCGAATTTTTTGATTTTCCGGCTTTTGTTTTGGGATTTCCCGACATCTTTTTTTTTCAAACCTGCCCTGTATCATAGCGAACAAAACAAAAAAACACTTATCGACATCGGTCAAGCCGTTTTTGAGTTTTAACGAAACTAACGCACAGCAATTCATTTTTATCGAAATTTCGATTTTTTCGATTTTCCGGCTTTTCCTTTTGGATTTCCCGACTTATCTTTTTTTTCAAACCTGCCCTGTATCATAGCAAACAAAACAAAAAAAAACTTATCGACATCGGTCAAGCCGTTTTTGAGTTTTAGCGAAACTAACGCACAGCAATTCATTTTTATCGAAATTTCGATGTTTTTGATTTTCCGGATTTTCCTTTTGGATTTCCCGACTTATCTTTTTTTCAAACCTACCCTGTATCATAGCGAACAAAACAAAAAAAACCTATCGACATCGGTCAACCCGTTTTTGAGTTTTAGCGAAACTAACGTACAGCAATTCATTTTTATCAAAATTTCGATTTTTTCGATTTTCCGGCTTTTCCTTTGGGATTTCCCAACTTATCTTTTTTTTCAAAACTGCCCTGTATCATAGCGAACAATACAAAAAAACTTATCGACATCGGTCAAGCCGTTTTTGAGTTTTAACGAAACTAACGCACAGCAATTCATTTTTATCGGAATTTCGATTTTTTTGATTTTCCGGATTTTCCTTTGGGATTTCCCGACTTATCTTTTTTTTCAAACCTATTCTGTATCATTGCGAACAAAAGAAAAAAAATTATCGACATCGGTCAAGCCGTTTCTGAGTTTTAGCGAAACTAACGCAAAGCAATTCATTTTTATCGGAATTTCGAATTTTTTGATTTTCCGGCTTTTGTTTTGGGATTTCCCGACATCTTTTTTTTTCAAACCTGCCCTGTATCATAGCGAACAAAACAAAAAAAAACTTATCGACATCGGTCAAGCCGTTTTTGAGTTTTAACGAAACTAACGCACAGCAATTCATTTTTATCGAAATTTCGATTTTTTCGATTTTCCGGCTTTTCCTTTGGGATTTCCCGACTTATCTTTTTTTTCAAAACTGCCCTGTATCATAGCGAACAAAACAAAAAAAAACTTATCGACATAGGTCAAGCCGTTTTTGAGTTTTAGCGAAACTAACGCACATCAATTCATTTTTATCGAAATTTCGATTTTTTCGATTTTCCGGCTTTTCCTTTGGGATTTCCCGACTTATCTTTTTTTCCAAAACTGCCCTGTATCATAGCGAACAAAACAAAAAAACTTATCGACATCGGCCAAGCCGTTTTTGAGTTTTAGCGAAACTAACGCACAGCAATTCATTTTTATCGGAATTTCGATTTTTTTGATTTTCCGGCTTTTCCTTTGGGATTTCCCGACTTATCTTTTTTTTCAAACCTGCCCTGTATCATAGCAAACAAAACAAAAAAACTTATCGACATCGGCCAAGCCGTTTTTGAGTTTTAGTGAAACTAACGCACAGCAATTCATTTTTATCGAAATTTCGATTTTTTTGATTTTCCGGCTTTTCCTTTGGGATTTCCCGACTTATCTTTTTTTTGCAAAACTGCCCTGTATCATAGCGAACAAAACAAAAAAAACTTATCGACATCGGTCGAGCTGTTTTTGAGTTTTAACGAAACTAACGCACAGCAATTCATTTTTATCGAAATTTCGATTTTTTCGATTTTCCGGCTTTTGTTTTGGGATTTCCGACTTATCTTTTTTTTCAAAACTGCCGTGTATCATAGCGAACAAAACAAAAAAAACTTATCGACATCGGTCAAGCCGTTTTTGAGTTTTAGCGAAACTAACGTACAGCAATTCATTTTTATCGAAATTTCGATTTTTTCGATTTTCCGTCTTTTCCTTTGGGATTTCCCGACTTATCTTTTTTTTCAAAACTGCCCTGTATCATAGCGAACAACACAAAAAAACTTATCGACATCGGTCAAGCCGTTTTTGAGTTTTAGCGAAACTAACGCACAGCAATTCATTTTTATCGTAATTTCGATGTTTTTGATTTTCCGGATTTTCCTTTTGGATTTCCCGACTTATCTTTTTTTCAAACCTACCCTGTATCATAGCGAACAAAACAAAAAAAACCTATCGACATCGGTCAAGCCGTTTTTGAGTTTTAGCGAAACTAACGTACAGCAATTCATTTTTATCGAAATTTCGATTTTTTCGATTTTCCGTCTTTTCCTTTGGGATTTCCCGACTTATCTTTTTTTTCAAACCTGCCCTGTATCATAGCAAATAAAACAAAAAAAAACTTATCGACATCGGTCAAGCCGTTTTTGAGTTTTAGCGAAACTAACGCACAGCAATTCATTTTTATCGAAATTTCGATGTTTTTGATTTTCCGGATTTTCCTTTTGGATTTCCCGACTTATCTTTTTTTCAAACCTACCCTGTATCATAGCGAACAAAACAAAAAAAACCTATCGACATCGGTCAAGCCGTTTTTGAGTTTTAGCGAAACTAACGTACAGCAATTCATTTTTATCGAAATTTCGATTTTTTCGATTTTCCGGCTTTTCCTTTGGGATTTCCCGACTTATCTTTTTTTTCAAAACTGCCCTGTATCATAGCAAACAAAACAAAAAAAAACTTATCGACATCGGTCAAGCCGTTTTTGAGTTTTAGCGAAACTAACGCACAGCAATTCATTTTTATCGAAATTTCGATGTTTTTGATTTTCCGGATTTTCCTTTTGGATTTCCCGACTTATCTTTTTTTCAAACCTACCCTGTATCATAGCGAACAAAACTAAAAAAAACCTATCGACATCGGTCAAGCCGTTTTTGAGTTTTAGCGAAACTAACGTACAGCAATTCATTTTTATCGAAATTGCGATTTTTTCGATTTTCCGGCTTTTCCTTTGGGATTTCCCGACTTATCTTTTTTTTCAAAACTAACCTACATCATAGCGAACAAAACAAAAAAAAACTTATCGACATCGGTCAAGCCGTTTTTGAGTTTTAACGAAACTAACGCACAGCAATTCATTTTTATCGAAATTTCGATTTTTTCGATTTTCCGGCTTTTCCTTTGGGATTTCCCGACTTATCTTTTTTTTCATAACTAACCTGCATCATAGCGAACAAAACAAAAAAAAACTTATCGACATCGGTCAAGCCGTTTTTGAGTTTTAACGAAACTAACGCACAGCAATTCATTTTTATCGGAATTTCGATTTTTTTGATTTTCCGGCTTTTCCTTTGGGATTTCCCGACTTATCTTTTTTTCAAACCTGCCCTGTATCATAGCGAACAAAACAAAAAAACTTATCGACATCGGTCAAGCCGTTTTTGAGTTTTAACGAAACTAACGCACAGCAATTCATTTTTATCGAAATTTCGATTTTTTCGATTTTCCGGCTTTTCCTTTGGGATTTCCCGACTTATCTTTTTTTCAAAACTGCCCTGTATCATAGCGAACAAAACAAAAAAAACTTATCGACATCGGTCTAGCCGTTTTTGAGTTTTAACGAAACTAACGCACAGCAATTCATTTTTATCGAAATTTCGATTTTTTCGATTTTCCGGCTTTTCCTTTTGGATTTCCCGACTTATCTTTTTTTTCAAAACTGCCTTGTATCATAGCGAACAAAAGAAAAAAAAACTTATCGACATAGGTCAAGCCGTTTTTGAGTTTTAGCGAAACTAACGCACAGCAATTCATTTTTATCGAAATTTCGATTTTTTCGATTTTCCGGCTTTTCCTTTGGGATTTCCCGACTTATCTTTTTTTTCAAAACTGCCCTGTATCATAGCGAACAAAACAAAAAAACTTATCGACATCGGTCAAGCCGTTTTTGAGTTTTAGCGAAACTAACACACAGCAATTCATTTTTATCGAAATTTCGATTTTTTCGATTTTCCGGCTTGTCCTTTGGGATTTTCCGACTTATCTTTTTTTTCAAAACTGCCCTGTATAATAGCAAACAAAACAAAAAAAACTTATCGACATCGGACAAGCCGTTTTTGAGTTTTAGCTAAACTAACGCACAGCAATTCATTTTTATCGGAATTTCGATTTTTTTGATTTTCCGGCTTTTCCTTTGGGATTTCCCGACTTATCTTTTTTTTCAAACCTGCCCTGTATCATAGCGAACAAAACAAAAATAACTTATCGACATCGGTCAAGCCGTTTTTGAGTTTTAACGAAACTAACGCACAGCAATTCATTTTTATCGAAATTTCGATTTTTTTGATTTTCCGGCTTTTCCTTTGGGATTTCCCGACTTATCTTTTTTTTCAAAACTGCCTTGTATCATAGCGAACAAAAGAAAAAAAAACTTATCGACATAGGTCAAGCCGTTTTTGAGTTTTAGCGAAACTAACGCACAGCAATTCATTTTTATCGAAATTTCGATTTTTTCGATTTTCCGGCTTTTCCTTTGGGATTTCCCGACTTATCTTTTTTTTCAAAACTGCCCTGTATCATAGCGAACAAAACAAAAAAACTTATCGACATCGGTCAAGCCGTTTTTGAGTTTTAGCGAAACTAACACACAGCAATTCATTTTTATCGAAATTTCGATTTTTTCGATTTTCCGGCTTGTCCTTTGGGATTTTCCGACTTATCTTTTTTTTCAAAACTGCCCTGTATAATAGCAAACAAAACAAAAAAAACTTATCGACATCGGACAAGCCGTTTTTGAGTTTTAGCTAAACTAACGCACAGCAATTCATTTTTATCGGAATTTCGATTTTTTTGATTTTCCGGCTTTTCCTTTGGGATTTCCCGACTTATCTTTTTTTTCAAACCTGCCCTGTATCATAGCGAACAAAACAAAAATAACTTATCGACATCGGTCAAGCCGTTTTTGAGTTTTAACGAAACTAACACACAGCAATTCATTTTTATCGAAATTTCGATTTTTTCGATTTTCCGGCTTGTCCTTTGGGATTTTCCGACTTATCTTTTTTTTCAAAACTGCCCTGTATAATAGCAAACAAAACAAAAAAAACTTATCGACATCGGACAAGCCGTTTTTGAGTTTTAGCTAAACTAACGCACAGCAATTCATTTTTATCGGAATTTCGATTTTTTTGATTTTCCGGATTTTCCTTTGGGATTTCCCGACTTATCTTTTTTTTCAAACCTATTCTGTATCATTGCGAACAAAAGAAAAAAAATTATCGACATCGGTCAAGCCGTTTCTGAGTTTTAGCGAAACTAACGCAAAGCAATTCATTTTTATCGGAATTTCGAATTTTTTGATTTTCCGGCTTTTGTTTTGGGATTTCCCGACATCTTTTTTTTTCAAACCTGCCCTGTATCATAGCGAACAAAACAAAAAAAAACTTATCGACATCGGTCAAGCCGTTTTTGAGTTTTAACGAAACTAACGCACAGCAATTCATTTTTATCGAAATTTCGATTTTTTCGATTTTCCGGCTTTTCCTTTGGGATTTCCCGACTTATCTTTTTTTTCAAAACTGCCCTGTATCATAGCGAACAAAACAAAAAAAAACTTATCGACATAGGTCAAGCCGTTTTTGAGTTTGAGCGAAACTAACGCACATCAATTCATTTTTATCGAAATTTCGATTTTTTCGATTTTCCGGCTTTTCCTTTGGGATTTCCCGACTTATCTTTTTTTCCAAAACTGCCCTGTATCATAGCGAACAAAACAAAAAAACTTATCGACATCGGCCAAGCCGTTTTTGAGTTTTAGCGAAACTAACGCACAGCAATTCATTTTTATCGGAATTTCGATTTTTTTGATTTTCCGGCTTTTCCTTTGGGATTTCCCGACTTATCTTTTTTTTCAAACCTGCCCTGTATCATAGCAAACAAAACAAAAAAACTTATCGACATCGGCCAAGCCGTTTTTGAGTTTTAGTGAAACTAACGCACAGCAATTCATTTTTATCGAAATTTCGATTTTTTTGATTTTCCGGCTTTTCCTTTGGGATTTCCCGACTTATCTTTTTTTTGCAAAACTGCCCTGTATCATAGCGAACAAAACAAAAAAAACTTATCGACATCGGTCAAGCTGTTTTTGAGTTTTAACGAAACTAACGCACAGCAATTCATTTTTATCGAAATTTCGATTTTTTCGATTTTCCGGCTTTTGTTTTGGGATTTCCGACTTATCTTTTTTTTCAAAACTGCCGTGTATCATAGCGAACAAAACAAAAAAAACTTATCGACATCGGTCAAGCCGTTTTTGAGTTTTAGCGAAACTAACGTACAGCAATTCATTTTTATCGAAATTTCGATTTTTTCGATTTTCCGTCTTTTCCTTTGGGATTTCCCGACTTATCTTTTTTTTCAAAACTGCCCTGTATCATAGCGAACAACACAAAAAAACTTATCGACATCGGTCAAGCCGTTTTTGAGTTTTAGCGAAACTAACGCACAGCAATTCATTTTTATCGTAATTTCGATGTTTTTGATTTTCCGGATTTTCCTTTTGGATTTCCCGACTTATCTTTTTTTCAAACCTACCCTGTATCATAGCGAACAAAACAAAAAAAACCTATCGACATCGGTCAAGCCGTTTTTGAGTTTTAGCGAAACTAACGTACAGCAATTCATTTTTATCGAAATTTCGATTTTTTCGATTTTCCGTCTTTTCCTTTGGGATTTCCCGACTTATCTTTTTTTTCAAACCTGCCCTGTATCATAGCAAATAAAACAAAAAAAAACTTATCGACATCGGTCAAGCCGTTTTTGAGTTTTAGCGAAACTAACGCACAGCAATTCATTTTTATCGAAATTTCGATGTTTTTGATTTTCCGGATATTCCTTTTGGATTTCCCGACTTATCTTTTTTTCAAACCTACCCTGTATCATAGCGAACAAAACAAAAAAAACCTATCGACATCGGTCAAGCCGTTTTTGAGTTTTAGCGAAACTAACGTACAGCAATTCATTTTTATCGAAATTTCGATTTTTTCGATTTTCCGGCTTTTCCTTTGGGATTTCCCGACTTATCTTTTTTTTCAAAACTGCCCTGTATCATAGCAAACAAAACAAAAAAAAACTTATCGACATCGGTCAAGCCGTTTTTGAGTTTTAGCGAAACTAACGCACAGCAATTCATTTTTATCGAAATTTCGATGTTTTTGATTTTCCGGATTTTCCTTTTGGATTTCCCGACTTATCTTTTTTTCAAACCTACCCTGTATCATAGCGAACAAAACTAAAAAAAACCTATCGACATCGGTCAAGCCGTTTTTGAGTTTTAGCGAAACTAACGTACAGCAATTCATTTTTATCGAAATTGCGATTTTTTCGATTTTCCGGCTTTTCCTTTGGGATTTCCCGACTTATCTTTTTTTTCAAAACTAACCTACATCATAGCGAACAAAACAAAAAAAAACTTATCGACATCGGTCAAGCCGTTTTTGAGTTTTAACGAAACTAACGCACAGCAATTCATTTTTATCGAAATTTCGATTTTTTCGATTTTCCGGCTTTTCCTTTGGGATTTCCCGACTTATCTTTTTTTTCATAACTAACCTGCATCATAGCGAACAAAACAAAAAAAAACTTATCGACATCGGTCAAGCCGTTTTTGAGTTTTAACGAAACTAACGCACAGCAATTCATTTTTATCGGAATTTCGATTTTTTTGATTTTCCGGCTTTTCCTTTGGGATTTCCCGACTTATCTTTTTTCAAACCTGCCCTGTATCATAGCGAACAAAACAAAAAAACTTATCGACATCGGTCAAGCCGTTTTTGAGTTTTAACGAAACTAACGCACAGCAATTCATTTTTATCGAAATTTCGATTTTTTCGATTTTCCGGCTTTTCCTTTGGGATTTCCCGACTTATCTTTTTTTCAAAACTGCCCTGTATCATAGCGAACAAAACAAAAAAAACTTATCGACATCGGTCTAGCCGTTTTTGAGTTTTAACGAAACTAACGCACAGCAATTCATTTTTATCGAAATTTCGATTTTTTCGATTTTCCGGCTTTTCCTTTTGGATTTCCCGACTTATCTTTTTTTTCAAAACTGCCTTGTATCATAGCGAACAAAAGAAAAAAAAACTTATCGACATAGGTCAAGCCGTTTTTGAGTTTTAGCGAAACTAACGCACAGCAATTCATTTTTATCGAAATTTCGATTTTTTCGATTTTCCGGCTTTTCCTTTGGGATTTCCCGACTTATCTTTTTTTTCAAAACTGCCCTGTATCATAGCGAACAAAACAAAAAAACTTATCGACATCGGTCAAGCCGTTTTTGAGTTTTAGCGAAACTAACACACAGCAATTCATTTTTATCGAAATTTCGATTTTTTCGATTTTCCGGCTTGTCCTTTGGGATTTTCCGACTTATCTTTTTTTTCAAAACTGCCCTGTATAATAGCAAACAAAACAAAAAAAACTTATCGACATCGGACAAGCCGTTTTTGAGTTTTAGCTAAACTAACGCACAGCAATTCATTTTTATCGGAATTTCGATTTTTTTGATTTTCCGGCTTTTCCTTTGGGATTTCCCGACTTATCTTTTTTTTCAAACCTGCCCTGTATCATAGCGAACAAAACAAAAATAACTTATCGACATCGGTCAAGCCGTTTTTGAGTTTTAACGAAACTAACGCACAGCAATTCATTTTTATCGAAATTTCGATTTTTTTGATTTTCCGGCTTTTCCTTTGGGATTTCCCGACTTATCTTTTTTTTCAAAACTGCCCTGTATCATAGCGAACAAAACAAAAAAAACTTATCGACATCGGTCAAGCCGTTTTTGAGTTTTAACGAAACTAACGCACAGCAATTCATTTTTATCGAAATTTCGATTTTTTCGATTTTCCGGCTTTTGTTTTGGGATTTCCCGACTTATCTTTTTTTTCAAAACTGCCCTGTATCATAGCGAAGCCGTTTTTGAGTTTTAGCGAAACTAACGCACAGCAATTCATTTTTATCGTAATTTCGATTTTTTTGATTTTCCGGATTTTCCTTTGGGATTTCCCGACTTATCTTTTTTTCAAACCTACCCTATATCATTGCGAACCAAAGAAAAAAAATTATCGACATCGGTCAAGCCGTTTTTGAGTTTTAGCGAAACTAACGCACAGCAATTCATTTTTATCGTAATTTCGATTTTTTTGATTTTCCGGCTTTTCCTTTTGGATTTCCCGACTTATCTTTTTTTTCAAACCTACCCTGTATCATAGCGAACAAAACAAAAAAAACCTATCGACATCGGTCAAGCCGTTTTTGAGTTTTAGCGAAACTAACGTACAGCAATTCATTTTTATCAAAATTTCGATTTTTTCGATTTTCCGGCTTTTCCTTTGGGATTTCCCGACTTGTCTTTTTTTTCAAAACTGCCCTGTATCATAGCGAACAAAACAAAAAAAAACTTATCGACATCGGTCAAGCCGTTTTTGAGTTTTAGCGAAACTAACACACAGCAATTCATTTTTATCGAAATTTCGATTTTTTCGATTTTCCGGCTTTTCCTTTGGGATTTCCCGACTTATCTTTTTTTTCAAAACTGCCCTGTATCATAGCGAACAAAACAAAAAAAACTTATCGACATCGGTCAAGCCGTTTTTGAGTTTTAACGAAACTAACGCACAGCAATTCATTTTTATCGAAATTTCGATTTTTTCGATTTTCCGGCTTTTGTTTTGGGATTTCCCGACTTATCTTTTTTTTCAAAACTGCCCTGTATCATAGCGAAGCCGTTTTTGAGTTTTAGCGAAACTAACGCACAGCAATTCATTTTTATCGTAATTTCGATTTTTTTGATTTTCCGGATTTTCCTTTGGGATTTCCTGACTTATCTTTTTTTCAAACCTACCCTATATCATTGCGAACCAAAGAAAAAAAATTATCGACATCGGTCAAGCCGTTTTTGAGTTTTAGCGAAACTAACGCACAGCAATTCATTTTTATCGTAATTTCGATTTTTTCGATTTTCCGGCTTTTCCTTTGGGATTTCCCGACTTATCTTTTTTTTCAAAACTGCCCTGTATCATAGCGAACAAAACAAAAAAAACTTATCGACATCGGTCAAGCCGTTTTTGAGTTTTAACGAAACTAACGCACAGCAATTCATTTTTATCGAAATTTCGATTTTTTCGATTTTCCGTCTTTTCCTTTGGGATTTCCCGACTTATCTTTTTTTTCAAAACTGCCCTGTATCATAGCGAACAACACAAAAAAACTTATCGACATCGGTCAAGCCGTTTTTGAGTTTTAGCGAAACTAACGCACAGCAATTCATTTTTATCGTAATTTCGATGTTTTTGATTTTCTTGATTTTGCTTTGGGATTTCCCGACTTATCTTTTTTTTCAAAACTGCCCTGTATTATAGCAAACAAAACAAAAAAACTTATCGACATCGGTCGAGCCGTTTTTGAGTTTTAGCGAAACTAACGCACAGCAATTCATTTTTATCGGAATTTCGATTTTTTTGATTTTCCGGATTTTCCTTTGGGATTTCCCGACTTATCTTTTTTTTCAAACCTACCCTGTATGATTGCGAACAAAAAAAAAAAAATTATCGACATCGGTCAAGCCGTTTCTGAGTTTTAGCGAAACTAACGCACAGCAATTCATTTTTATCGGAATTTCGAATTTTTTGATTTTCCGGCTTTTGTTTTGGGATTTCCCGACATCTTTTTTTTTCAAACCTGCCCTGTATCATAGCGAACAAAACAAAAAAACACTTATCGACATCGGTCAAGCCGTTTTTGAGTTTTAACGAAACTAACGCACAGCAATTCATTTTTATCGAAATTTCGATTTTTTCGATTTTCCGGCTTTTCCTTTTGGATTTCCCGACCTATCTTTTTTTTCAAACCTGCCCTGTATCATAGCAAACAAAACAAAAAAAAACTTATCGACATCGGTCAAGCCGTTTTTGAGTTTTAGCGAAACTAACGCACAGCAATTCATTTTTATCGAAATTTCGATGTTTTTGATTTTCCGGATTTTCCTTTTGGATTTCCCGACTTATCTTTTTTTCAAACCTACCCTGTATCATAGCGAACAAAACAAAAAAAACCTATCGACATCGGTCAAGCCGTTTTTGAGTTTTAGCGAAACTAACGTACAGCAATTCATTTTTATCAAAATTTCGATTTTTTCGATTTTCCGGCTTTTCCTTTGGGATTTCCCAACTTATCTTTTTTTTCAAAACTGCCCTGTATCATAGCGAACAATACAAAAAAACTTATCGACATCGGTCAAGCCGTTTTTGAGTTTTAACGAAACTAACGCACAGCAATTCATTTTTATCGGAATTTCGATTTTTTTGATTTTCCGGATTTTCCTTTGGGATTTCCCGACTTATCTTTTTTTTCAAACCTATTCTGTATCATTGCGAACAAAAGAAAAAAAATTATCGACATCGGTCAAGCCGTTTCTGAGTTTTAGCGAAACTAACGCAAAGCAATTCATTTTTATCGGAATTTCGAATTTTTTGATTTTCCGGCTTTTGTTTTGGGATTTCCCGACATCTTTTTTTTTCAAACCTGCCCTGTATCATAGCGAACAAAACAAAAAAAAACTTATCGACATCGGTCAAGCCGTTTTTGAGTTTTAACGAAACTAACGCACAGCAATTCATTTTTATCGAAATTTCGATTTTTTCGATTTTCCGGCTTTTCCTTTGGGATTTCCCGACTTATCTTTTTTTTCAAAACTGCCCTGTATCATAGCGAACAAAACAAAGAAAAAATTATCGACATAGGTCAAGCCGTTTTTGAGTTTTAGCGAAACTAACGCACAGCAATTCATTTTTATCGAAATTTCGATTTTTTCGATTTTCCGGCTTTTCCTTTGGGATTTCCCGACTTATCTTTTTTTCCAAAACTGCCCTGTATCATAGCGAACAAAACAAAAAAACTTATCGACATCGGCCAAGCCGTTTTTGAGTTTTAGCGAAACTAACGCACAGCAATTCATTTTTATCGGAATTTCGATTTTTTTGATTTTCCGGCTTTTCCTTTGGGATTTCCCGACTTATCTTTTTTTTCAAACCTGCCCTGTATCATAGCAAACAAAACAATAAAAACTTATCGACATCGGTCAAGCCGTTTTTGAGTTTTAGTGAAACTAACGCACAGCAATTCATTTTTATCGAAATTTCGATTTTTTTGATTTTCCGGCTTTTCCTTTGGGATTTCCCGACTTATCTTTTTTTTAAAAACTGCCCTGTATCATAGCGAACAACACAAAAAAAACTTGTCGACATCGGTCAAGCCGTTTTTGAGTTTTAACGAAACTAACGCACAGCAATTCATTTTTATCGAAATTGCGATTTTTTCGATTTTCCGGCTTTTGTTTTGGGATTTCCCGACTTATCTTTTTTTTCAAAACTGCCCTGTATCATAGCGAACAAAACAAAAAAAACTTATCGACATCGGTCAAGCCGTTTTTGAGTTTTAGCGAAACTAACGCACAGCAATTCATTTTTATCGTAATTTCGATTTTTTTGATTTTCCGGATTTTCCTTTGGGATTTCCCGACTTATCTTTTTTTTCAAACCTACCCTATATCATTGCGAACAAAAGAAAAAAAATTATCGACATCGGTCAAGCCGTTTTTGAGTTTTAACGAAACTAACGCACAGCAATTCATTTTTATCGTAATTTCGATTTTTTTGATTTTCCGGCTTTTCCTTTTGGATTTCCCGATTTATCTTTTTTTTCAAACCTACCCTGTATCATAGCGAACAAAACAAAAAAAACCTATCGACATCAGTCAAGCCGTTTTTGAGTTTTAGCGAAACTAACGTACAGCAATTCATTTTTATCGAAATTTCGATTTTTTCGATTTTCCGGATTTTCCTTTGGGATTTCCCGACTTATCTTTTTTTTCAAAACTGCCCTGTATCATAGCGAACAATACAAAAAAACTTATCGACATCGGTCAAGCCGTTTTTGAGTTTTAGCGAAACTAATGCACAGCAATTCATTTTTATCGTAATTTCGATGTTTTTGATTTTCCGGATTTTGCTTTGGGATTTCCCGACTTATCTTTTTTTTCAAAACTGCCCTGTATCATAGCAAACAAAACAAAAAAACTTATCGACATCGGTCAAGCCGTTTTTGAGTTTTAGCGAAACTAACGCACAGCAATTCATTTTTATCGGAATTTCGATTTTTTTGATTTTCCGGCTTTTTCTTTGGGATTTCCCGACTTATCTTTTTTTTCAAAACTGCCCTGTATCACAGCGAACAAAACAAAAAAAACTTATCGACATCGGTCAAGCCGTTTTTGAGTTTTAACGAAACTAACGCACAGCAATTCATTTTTATCGAAATTTCGAATTTTTCGATTTTCCGGCTTTTCCTTTGGGATTTCCCTACTTATCTTTTTTTCAAACCTGCCCTGTATCATATCGAACAAAACAAAAAAACTTATCGACATCGGTCAAGCCGTTTTTGAGTTTTAACGAAACTAACACACAGCAATTCATTTTTATCGAAATTTCGATTTTTTCGATTTTCCGGCTTTTCCTTTTGGATTTCCCGACTTATATTTTTTTTCAAAACTGCCCTGTATCATAGCGAACAAAACAAAAAAAAACTTATCGACATCGGTCAAGCCGTTTTTGAGTTTTAGCGAAACTAACGTACAGCAATTCATTTTTATCGAAATTTCGATTTTTTCGATTTTCCGGCTTTTCCTTTGGGATTTCCCGACTTATCTTTTTTTCAAACCTGCCCTGTATCATAGCGAACAAAACAAAAAAAACTTATCGACATCGGTCAAGCCGTTTTTGAGTTTTAACGAAACTAACGCACAGCAATTCATTTTTATCGTAATTTAGATTTTTTTGATTTTCCGGATTTTCCTTTGGGATTTCCCGACTTATCTTTTTTTTCAAAACTGCCCTGTATCATAGCAAACAAAACAAAAAAACTTATAGACATCGGTCAAGCCGTTTTTGAGTTTTAGCGAAACTAACGCACAGCAATTCATTTTTATCGGAATTTCGATTTTTTTGATTTTCCGGCTTTTCCTTTGGGATTTCCCGACTTATCTTTTTTTTCAAACCTACCCTATATCATTGCGAACAAAAGAAAAGAAATTATTGACATCGGTCAAGCCGTTTTTGAGTTTTAACGAAACTAACGCACAGCAATTCATTTTTATCGAAATTTCGATTTTTTTGATTTTCCGGCTTTTCCTTTGGGATTTCCCGACTTATCTTTTTTTTGCAAAACTGCCCTGTATCATAGCGAACAAAACAAAAAAAACTTATCGACATCGGTCGAGCTGTTTTTGAGTTTTAACGAAACTAACGCACAGCAATTCATTTTTATCGAAATTTCGATTTTTTCGATTTTCCGGCTTTTGTTTTGGGATTTCCGACTTATCTTTTTTTTCAAAACTGCCCTGTATCATAGCGAACAAAACAAAAAAAACTTATCGACATCGGTCAAGCCGTTTTTGAGTTTTAGCGAAACTAACGTACAGCAATTCATTTTTATCGAAATTTCGATTTTTTCGATTTTCCGTCTTTTCCTTTGGGATTTCCCGACTTATCTTTTTTTTCAAAACTGCCCTGTATCATAGCGAACAACACAAAAAAACTTATCGACATCGGTCAAGCCGTTTTTGAGTTTTAGCGAAACTAACGCACAGCAATTCATTTTTATCGTAATTTCGATGTTTTTGATTTTCTTGATTTTGCTTTGGGATTTCCCGACTTATCTTTTTTTTCAAAACTGCCCTGTATTATAGCAAACAAAACAAAAAAACTTATCGACATCGGTCGAGCCGTTTTTGAGTTTTAGCGAAACTAACGCACAGCAATTCATTTTTATCGGAATTTCGATTTTTTTGATTTTCCGGATTTTCCTTTGGGATTTTCCGACTTATCTTTTTTTTCAAACCTACCCTGTATGATTGCGAACAAAAGAAAAAAAATTATCGACATCGGTCAAGCCGTTTCTGAGTTTTAGCGAAACTAACGCACAGCAATTCATTTTTATCGGAATTTCGAATTTTTTGATTTTCCGGCTTTTGTTTTGGGATTTCCCGACATCTTTTTTTTTCAAACCTGCCCTATATCATAGCGAACAAAACAAAAAAACACTTATCGATATCGGTCAAGCCGTTTTTGAGTTTTAACGAAACTAACGCACAGCAATTCATTTTTATCGAAATTTCGATTTTTTCGATTTTCCGGCTTTTCCTTTTGGATTTCCCGACTTATCTTTTTTTTCAAACCTGCCCTGTATCATAGCAAATAAAACAAAAAAAAACTTATCGACATCGGTCAAGCCGTTTTTGAGTTTTAGCGAAACTAACGCACAGCAATTCATTTTTATCGAAATTTCGATGTTTTTGATTTTCCGGATTTTCCTTTTGGATTTCCCGACTTATCTTTTTTTCAAACCTACCCTGTATCATAGCGAACAAAACAAAAAAAACCTATCGACATCGGTCAAGCCGTTTTTGAGTTTTAGCGAAACTAACGTACAGCAATTCATTTTTATCGAAATTTCGATTTTTTCGATTTTCCGGCTTTTCCTTTGGGATTTCCCGACTTATCTTTTTTTTCAAAACTGCCCTGTATCATAACAAACAAAACAAAAAAAAACTTATCGACATCGGTCAAGCCGTTTTTGAGTTTTAGCGAAACTAACGCACAGCAATTCATTTTTATCGAAATTTCGATGTTTTTGATTTTCCGGATTTTCCTTTTGGATTTCCCGACTTATCTTTTTTTCAAACCTACCCTGTATCATAGCGAACAAAACAAAAAAAACCTATCGACATCGGTCAAGCCGTTTTTGAGTTTTAGCGAAACTAACGTACAGCAATTCATTTTTATCGAAATTGCGATTTTTTCGATTTTCCGGCTTTTCCTTTGGGATTTCCCGACTTATCTTTTTTTTCAAAACTAACCTACATCATAGCGAACAAAACAAAAAAAAACTTATCGACATCGGTCAAGCCGTTTTTGAGTTTTAACGAAACTAACGCACAGCAATTCATTTTTATCGAAATTTCGATTTTTTCGATTTTCCGGCTTTTCCTTTGGGATTTCCCGACTTATCTTTTTCTCAAACCTGCCCTGTATCATAGCGAACAAAACAAAAAAAACTTATCGACATCGGTCAAGCCGTTTTTGAGTTTTAACGAAACTAACGCACAGCAATTCATTTTTATCGAAATTTCGATTTTTTCGATTTTCCGGCTTTTCCTTTTGGATTTCCCGACTTATCTTTTTTTTCAAAGCTGCCTTGGATCATAGCGAACAAAACAAAAAAAAACTTATCGACATAGGTCAAGCCGTTTTTGAGTTTTAGCGAAACTAACGCACAGCAATTCATTTTTATCGAAATTTCGATTTTTCAATTTTCCGGCTTTTCCTTTGGGATTTCCCGACTTATCTTTTTTTTCAAAACTGCCCTGTATCATAGCGAACAAAACAAAAAAACTTATCGACATCGGTCAAGCCGTTTTTGAGTTTTAGCGAAACTAACACACAGCAATTCATTTTTATCGAAATTTCGATTTTTTCGATTTTCCGGCTTTTCCTTTGGGATTTCCCGACTTATCTTTTTTTTCAAAACTGCCCTGTATCATAGCAAACAAAACAAAAAAAACTTATCGACATCGGTCAAGCCGTTTTTGAGTTTTAGCGAAACTAACGCACAGCAATTCATTTTTATCGGAATTTCGATTTTTTTGATTTTCCGGCTTTTCCTTTGGGATTTCCCGACTTATCTTTTTTTTCAAACCTGCCCTGTATCATAGCGAACAAAACAAAAAAAACTTATCGACATCGGTCAAGCCGTTTTTGAGTTTTAACGAAACTAACGCACAGCAATTCATTTTTATCAAAATTTCGATTTTTTCGATTTTCCGGCTTTTGTTTTGGGATTTCCCGACTTATCTTTTTTTTCAAAACTGCCCTGTATCATAGCGAAGCCGTTTTTGAGTTTTAGCGAAACTAACGCACAGCAATTCATTTTTATCGTAATTTCGATTTTTTTGATTTTCCGGCTTTTCCTTTGGGATTTCCCGACTTATCTTTTTTTCAAAACTGCCCTGTATCATAGCGAACAAAACAAAAAAAACTTATCGACATCGGTCAAGCCGTTTTTGAGTTTTAACGAAACTAACGCACAGCAATTCATTTTTATCGAAATTTCGATTTTTTCGATTTTCCGGCTTTTGTTTTGGGATTTCCCGACTTATCTTTTTTTTCAAAACTGCCCTGTATCATAGCGAAGCCGTTTTTGAGTTTTAGCGAAACTAACGCACAGCAATTCATTTTTATCGTAATTTCGATTTTTTTGATTTTCCGGATTTTCCTTTGGGATTTCCCGACTTATCTTTTTTTTCAAACCTACCCTATATCATTGCGAACAAAAGAAAAAAAATTATCGACATCGGTCAAGCCGTTTTCGAGTTTTAGCGAAACTAACGCATAGCAATTCATTTTTATCGTAATTTCGATTTTTTTGATTTTCCGGCTTTTCCTTTTGGATTTCCCGACTTATCTTTTTTTTCAAACCTACCCTGTATCATAGCGAACAAAACAAAAAAAACCTATCGACATCGGTCAAGCCGTTTTTGAGTTTTAGCGAAACTAACGTACAGCAATTCATTTTTATCAAAATTTCAAAACTGCCCTGTATCATAGCGAACAATACAAAAAAACTTATCGACATCGGTCAAGCCGTTTTTGAGTTTTAACGAAACTAACGCACAGCAATTCATTTTTATCGTAATTTCGATGTTTTTGATTTTCCGGATTTTGCTTTGGGATTTCCCGACTTATCTTTTTTTCAAAACTGCCCTGTATCATAGCAAACAAAACAAAAAAACTTATCGACATCGGTCAAGCCGTTTTTGAGTTTTAGCGAAACTAACGCACAGAAATTCATTTTTATCGAAATTTCGATTTTTTCGATTTTCCGGCTTTTCCTTTGGGATTTCCCGACTTATCTTTTTTTTCAAACCTACCCTGTATCATAGCGAACAAAACAAAAAAAAACTTATCGACATAGGTCAAGCCGTTTTTGAGTTTTAGCGAAACTAACGCACAGCAATTCATTTTTATCGAAATTTCGATTTTTTCGATTTTCCGGCTTTTCCTTTGGGATTTCCCGACTTATCTTTTTTTTCAAAACTGCCCTGTATCACAGCGAACAAAATAAAAAAACTTATCGACATCGGTCAAGCCGTTTTTGAGTTTTAGCGAAAGTAACACACAGCAATTCATTTTTATCGAAATTTCGATTTTTTCGATTTTCCGGCTTTTCCTTTGGGATTTCCCGACTTATCTTTTTTTTCAAAACTGCCCTGTATCATAGCAAACAAAACAAAAAAAACTTATCGACATCGGTCAAGCCGTTTTTGAGTTTTAGCGAAACTAACGCACAGCAATTCATTTTTATTGGAATTTCGATTTTTTTGATTTTCCGGCTTTTCCTTTGGGATTTCCCGACTTATCTTTTTTTTAAACCTGCCCTGTATCATAGCGAACAAAACAAAAAAAAACTTATCGACATCGGTCAAGCCGTTTTTGAGTTTTAACGAAACTAACGCACAGCAATTCATTTTTATCGAAATTTCGATTTTTTCGATTTTCCGGCTTTTCCTTTGGGATTTCCCGACTTATCTTTTTTTCAAAACTGCCCTGTATCATAGCGAACAAAACAAAAAAAACTTATCGACATCGGTCAAGCCGTTTTTGAGTTTTAACGAAACTAACGCACAGCAATTCATTTTTATCGAAATTGCGATTTTTTCGATTTTCCGGCTTTTGTTTTGGGATTTCCCGACTTATCTTTTTTTTCAAAACTGCCCTGTATCATAGCGAACAAAACGAAAAAAAGTTATCGACATCGGTCAAGCCGTTTTTGAGTTTTAGCGAAACTAACGCACAGCAATTCATTTTTATCGTAATTTCGATTTTTTTGATTTTCCGGATTTTCCTTTGGGATTTCCCGACTTATCTTTTTTTTCAAACCTACCCTATATCATTGCGAACAAAAGAAAAAAAATTATCGACATCGGTCAAGCCGTTTTTGAGTTTTAGCGAAACTAACACACAGCAATTCATTTTTATCGAAATTTCGATTTTTTCGATTTTCCGGCTTTTCCTTTGGGATTTCCCGACTTATCTTTTTTTTCAAACCTGCCCTGTATCATAGCGAACAAAACAAAAAAAACTTATCGACATCGGTCAAGCCATTTTTACCGAAATTTCGATTTTGCGGCTTTTCCTTTGGGATTTTTCGACTTATCTTTTTTTTCAAAACTGCCCTGTATCATAGCGAACAAAACAAAAAAAACCTATCGACATCAATCAAGCCGTTTTTGAGTTTTAGCGAAACTAACGTACAGCAATTCATTTTTATCGAAATTTCGATTTTTTCGATTTTCCGGCTTTTCCTTTGGGATTTGCTGACTTATCTTTTTTTTAAACCTGCCCTGTATAATAGCAAACAAAACAAAAAAAACTTATCGACATCGGACAAGCCGTTTTTGAGTTTTAGCTAAACTAACGCACAGCAATTCATTTTTATCGTAATTTCGATTTTTTTGATTTTCCGGCTTTTCCTTTTGGATTTCCCGACTTATCTTTTTTTCAAACCTACCCTGTATAATAGCAAACAAAACAAAAAAAAATTATCGACATCGGACAAGCCGTTTTTGAGTTTTAGCTAAACTAACGCACAGCAATTCATTTTTATCGGAATTTCGATTTTTTTAATTTTCCGGATTTTCCTTTGGGATTTCCCGACTTATCTTTTTTTTCAAACCTACCCTGTATCATAGCGAACAAAACAAAAAAAACCTATCGACATCGGTCAAGCCGTTTTTGAGTTTTAGCGAAACTAACGTACAGCAATTCATTTTTATCGAAATTTCGATTTTTTCGATTTTCCGGCTTTTCCTTTGGGATTTCCTGACTTTTCTTTTTTTTAAACCTGCCCTGTATCATAGCGAACAAAACAAAAAAAAACTTATCGACATCGGTCAAGCCGTTTTTGAGTTTTAACGAAACTAACGCACAGCAATTCATTTTTATCGAAATTTCGATTTTTTCGATTTTCCGGCTTTTCCTTTGGGATTTCCTGACTTATCTTTTTTTCCAAAACTGCCCTGTATCATAGCGAACAAAACAAAAAAACTTATCGACATCGGTCAAGCCGTTTTTGAGTTTTAGCGAAACTAACACACAGCAATTCATTTTTATCGAAATTTCGATTTTCCGGCTTTTCCTTTGGGATTTCCCGACTTATCTTTTTTTTCAAAACTGCCCTGTATAATAGCAAACAAAACAAAAAAAACTTATCGACATCGGACAAGCCGTTTTTGAGTTTTAGCTAAACTAACGCACAGCAATTCATTTTTATCGGAATTTCGATTTTTTTAATTTTCCGGATTTTCCTTTGGGATTTCCCGACTTATCTTTTTTTTCAAAACTGCCCTGTATCATAGCGAACAAAACAAAAAAACTTATCGACATCGGTCAAGCCGTTTTTGAGTTTTAGCGAAACTAACACACAGCAATTCATTTTTATCGGAATTTCGATTTTTTTGATTTTCCGGCTTTTCCTTTTGGATTTCCCGACTTATCTTTTTTTCAAACCTACCCTGTATCATAGCGAACAAAACAAAAAAAACCTATCGACATCGGTCAAGCCGTTTTTGAGTTTTAGCTAAACTAAC
Source organism: Neoitamus cyanurus (assembly GCA_947538895.1). Lineage (NCBI taxonomy): Eukaryota > Metazoa > Arthropoda > Insecta > Diptera > Asilidae > Neoitamus > Neoitamus cyanurus. The sequence continues at coordinate 5,964,900 of OX384547.1, forward strand.
GCACAGCAATTCATTTTTATCGGAATTTCGATTTTTTTGATTTTCCGGCTTTTCCTTTGGGATTTCCCGACTTATCTTTTTTTTCAAAACTGCCCTGTATCATAGCGAACAAAACAAAAAAACTTATCGACATCGGTCAAGCCGTTTTTGAGTTTTAGCGAAACTAACACACAGCAATTCATTTTTATCGAAATTTCGATTTTTTCGATTTTCCGGCTTTTCCTTTGGGATTTCCCGACTTATCTTTTTTTCAAACCTGCCCTGTATCATAGCGAACAAAACAAAAAAACTTATCGACATCGGTCAAGCCGTTTTTGAGTTTTAACGAAACTAACGCCCAGCAATTCATTTTTATCGAAATTTCGATTTTTTCGATTTTCCGGCTTTTCCTTTGGGATTTCCCGACTTATCTTTTTTTTCAAAACTAACCTGCATCATAGCGAACAAAACAAAAAAAAACTTATCGACATCGGTCAAGCCGTTTTTGAGTTTTAACGAAACTAACGCACAGCAATTCATTTTTATCGGAATTTCGATTTTTTTGATTTTCCGGCTTTTCCTTTGGGATTTCCCGACTTATCTTTTTTTTCAAAACTGCCTTGTATCATAGCGAACAAAAGAAAAAAAAACTTATCGACATAGGTCAAGCCGTTTTTGAGTTTTAGCGAAACTAACGCACAGCAATTCATTTTTATCGAAATTTCGATTTTTTCGATTTTCCGGCTTTTCCTTTGGGATTTCCCGACTTATCTTTTTTTTCAAAACTGCCCTGTATCATAGCGAACAAAACAAAAAAACTTATCGACATCGGTCAAGCCGTTTTTGAGTTTTAGCGAAACTAACACACAGCAATTCATTTTTATCGAAATTTCGATTTTTTCGATTTTCCGGCTTTTCCTTTGGGATTTCCCGACTTATCTTTTTTTTCGAAACTAACCTGCATCATAGCGAACAAAACAAAAAAAAACTTATCGACATCGGTCAAGCCGTTTTTGAGTTTTAACGAAACTAACGCACAGCAATTCATTTTTATCGGAATTTCGATTTTTTTGATTTTCCGGCTTTTCCTTTGGGATTTCCCGACTTATCTTTTTTTTCAAAACTGCCTTGTATCATAGCGAACAAAAGAAAAAAAAACTTATCGACATAGGTCAAGCCGTTTTTGAGTTTTAGCGAAACTAACGCACAGCAATTCATTTTTATCGAAATTGCGATTTTTTCGATTTTCCGGCTTTTCCTTTGGGATTTCCCGACTTATCTTTTTTTTCAAAACTAACCTACATCATAGCGAACAAAACAAAAAAAAACTTATCGACATCGGTCAAGCCGTTTTTGAGTTTTAACGAAACTAACGCACAGCAATTCATTTTTATCGAAATTTCGATTTTTTCGATTTTCCGGCTTTTCCTTTGGGATTTCCCGACTTATCTTTTTTTTCAAAACTAACCTACATCATAGCGAACAAAACAAAAAAAAACTTATCGACATCGGTCAAGCCGTTTTTGAGTTTTAACGAAACTAACGCACAGCAATTCATTTTTATCGGAACTTCGATTTTTTTGATTTTCCGGCTTTTCCTTTGGGATTTCCCGACTTATCTTTTTTTCAAACCTGCCCTGTATCATAGCGAACGAAACAAAAAAACTTATCGACATCGGTCAAGCCGTTTTTGAGTTTTAACGAAACTAACGCACAGCAATTCATTTTTAACGAAATTTCGATTTTTTCGATTTTCCGGCTTTTCCTTTGGGATTTCCCGACTTATCTTTTTTTTCAAAACTGCCCTGTATCATAGCGAACAAAACAAAAAAAACTTATCGACATCGGTCTAGCCGTTTTTGAGTTTTAACGAAACTAACGCACAGCAATTCATTTTTATCGAAATTTCGATTTTTTCGATTTTCCGGCTTTTCCTTTTGGATTTCCCGACTTATCTTTTTTTTCAAAACTGCCTTGTATCATAGCGAACAAAAGAAAAAAAAACTTATCGACATAGGTCAAGCCGTTTTTGAGTTTTAGCGAAACTAACGCACAGCAATTCATTTTTATCGAAATTTCGATTTTTTCGATTTTCCGGCTTTTCCTTTGGGATTTCCCGACTTATCTTTTTTTTCAAAACTGCCCTGTATCATAGCGAACAAAACAAAAAAACTTATCGACATCGGTCAAGCCGTTTTTGAGTTTTAGCGAAACTAACACACAGCAATTCATTTTTATCGAAATTTCGATTTTTTCGATTTTCCGGCTTTTCCTTTGGGATTTCCCGACTTATCTTTTTTTTCAAACCTGCCCTGTATCATAGCGAACAAAACAAAAATAACTTATCGACATCGGTCAAGCCGTTTTTGAGTTTTAACGAAACTAACGCACAGCAATTCATTTTTATCGAAATTTCGATTTTTTTGATTTTCCGGCTTTTTTTTTGGGATTTCCCGACTTATCTTTTTTTTCAAAACTGCCCTGTATCATAGCGAACAAAACAAAAAAAACTTATCGACATCGGACAAGCCGTTTTTGAGTTTTAGCTAAACTAACGCACAGCAATTCATTTTTATCGGAATTTCGATTTTTTTGATTTTCCGGCTTTTCCTTTGGGATTTCCCGACTTATATTTTTTTTCAAACCTGCCCTGTATCATAGCGAACAAAACAAAAATAACTTATCGACATCGGTCAAGCCGTTTTTGAGTTTTAACGAAACTAACGCACAGCAATTCATTTTTATCGAAATTTCGATTTTTTTGATTTTCCGGCTTTTCCTTTGGGATTTCCCGACTTATCTTTTTTTTCAAAACTGCCCTGTATCATAGCGAACAAAACAAAAAAAACTTATCGACATCGGTCAAGCCGTTTTTGAGTTTTAACGAAACTAACGCACAGCAATTCATTTTTATCGTAATTTCGATTTTTTTGATTTTCCGGATTTTCCTTTGGGATTTCCCGACTTATCTTTTTTTCAAACCTACCCTATATCATTGCGAACCAAAGAAAAAAAATTATCGACATCGGTCAAGCCGTTTTTGAGTTTTAGCGAAACTAACGCACAGCAATTCATTTTTATCGTAATTTCGATTTTTTTGATTTTCCGGCTTTTCCTTTTGGATTTCCCGACTTATCTTTTTTTTCAAACCTACCCTGTATCATAGCGAACAAAACAAAAAAAACCTATCGACATCGGTCAAGCCGTTTTTGAGTTTTAGCGAAACTAACGTACAGCAATTCATTTTTATCAAAATTTCGATTTTTTCGATTTTCCGGCTTTTCCTTTGGGATTTCCCGACTTATCTTTTTTTTCAAAACTGCCCTGTATCATAGCGAACAATACAAAAACACTTATCGACATCGGTCAAGCCGTTTTTGAGTTTTAGCGAAACTAACGCACAGCAATTCATTTTTATCGTAATTTAGATGTTTTTGATTTTCCGGATTTTGCTTTGGGATTTCCCGACTTATCTTTTTTTTCAAAACTGCCCTGTATCATAGCAAACAAAGCAAAAAAACTTATCGACATCGGTCAAGCCGTTTTTGAGTTTTAGCGAAACTAACACACAGCAATTCATTTTTATCGGAATTTCGATTTTTTTGATTTTCCGGATTTTCCTTTGGGATTTCCCGACTTATCTTTTTTTTCAAACCTACCCTGTATCATTGCGAACAAAAGAAAAAAAATTATCGACATCGGTCAAGCCGTTTCTGAGTTTTAGCGAAACTAACGCACAGCAATTCATTTTTATCGGAATTTCGAATTTTTTGATTTTCCGGCTTTTGTTTTGGGATTTCCCGGCATCTTTTTTTTTCAAACCTGCCCTGTATCATAGCGAACAAAACACAAAAAAACTTATCGACATCGGTCAAGCCGTTTTTGAGTTTTAACGAAACTAACGCACAGCAATTCATTTTTATCGAAATTTCGATTTTTTTCGATTTTCCGGCTTTTCCTTTGGGATTTCCCGACTTATCTTTTTTTCAAACCTGCCCTGTATCATAGCGAACAAAACAAAAAAAACTGATTGACATCGGTCAAGCCGTTTTTGAGTTTTAACGAAACTAACGCACAGCAATTCATTTTTATCGAAATTTCGATTTTTTCGATTTTCCGGCTTTTCCTTTTGGATTTCCCGACTTATCTTTTTTTTCAAAACTGCCCTGTATCATAGCGAACAAAACAAAAAAAACTTATCGACATCGGTCAAGCCGTTTTTGAGTTTTAGCGAAACTAACACACAGCAATTCATTTTTATCGAAATTTCGATTTTTTCGATTTTCCGGCTTTTCCTTTGGGATTTCCCGACTTATCTTTTTTTTCAAAACTGCCCTGTATCATAGCGAACAAAACAAAAAAAACTTATCGACATCGGTCAAGCCGTTTTTGAGTTTTAACGAAACTAACGCACAGCAATTCATTTTTATCGAAATTTCGATTTTTTCGATTTTCCGGCTTTTGTTTTGGGATTTCCTGACTTATCTTTTTTTTGAAAACTGCCCTGTATCATAGCGAATAAAACAAAAAAAACTTATCGACATCGGTCAAGCCGTTTTTGAGTTTTAGCGAAACTAACGCACAGCAATTCATTTTTATCGTAATTTCGATTTTTTTGATTTTCCGGATTTTCCTTTGGGATTTCCCGACTTATCTTTTTTTTCAAAACTGCCCTGTATCATAGCAAACAAAACAAAAAAACTTATAGACATCGGTCAAGCCGTTTTTGAGTTTTAGCGAAACTAACGCACAGCAATTCATTTTTATCGGAATTTCGATTTTTTTGATTTTCCGGCTTTTCCTTTGGGATTTCCCGACTTATCTTTTTTTTCAAACCTACCCTATATCATTGCGAACAAAAGAAAAAAAATTATTGACATCGGTCAAGCCGTTTTTGAGTTTTAACGAAACTAACGCACAGCAATTCATTTTTATCGAAATTTCGATTTTTTTGATTTTTTGGCTTTTCCTTTGGGATTTCCCGACTTATCTTTTTTTTGCAAAACTGCCCTGTATCATAGCGAACAAAACAAAAAAAACTTATCGACATCGGTCGAGCTGTTTTTGAGTTTTAACGAAACTAACGCACAGCAATTCATTTTTATCGAAATTTCGATTTTTTCGATTTTCCGGCTTTTGTTTTGGGTTTTCCGACTTATCTTTTTTTTCAAAACTGCCGTGTATCATAGCGAACAAAACAAAAAAAACTTATCGACATCGGTCAAGCCGTTTTTGAGTTTTAGCGAAACTAACGTACAGCAATTCATTTTTATCGAAATTTCGATTTTTTCGATTTTCCGTCTTTTCCTTTGGGATTTCCCGACTTATCTTTTTTTTCAAAACTGCCCTGTATCATAGCGAACAACACAAAAAAACTTATCGACATCGGTCAAGCCGTTTTTGAGTTTTAGCGAAACTAACGCACAGCAATTCATTTTTATCGTAATTTCGGTGTTTTTGGTTTTCTTGATTTTGCTTTGGGATTTCCCGACTTATCTTTTTTTTCAAAACTGCCCTGTATTATAGCAAACAAAACAAAAAAACTTATCGACATCGGTCGAGCCGTTTTTGAGTTTTAGCGAAACTAACGCACAGCAATTCATTTTTATCGGAATTTCGATTTTTTTGATTTTCCGGATTTTCCTTTGGGATTTTCCGACTTATCTTTTTTTTCAAACCTACCCTGTATGATTGCGAACAAAAGAAAAAAAATTATCGACATCGGTCAAGCCGTTTCTGAGTTTTAGCGAAACTAACGCACAGCAATTCATTTTTATCGGAATTTCGAATTTTTTGATTTTCCGGCTTTTGTTTTGGGATTTCCCGACATCTTTTTTTTTCAAACCTGCCCTGTATCATAGCGAACAAAACAAAAAAACACTTATCGACATCGGTCAAGCCGTTTTTGAGTTTTAACGAAACTAACGCACAGCAATTCATTTTTATCGAAATTTCGATTTTTTCGATTTTCCGGCTTTTCCTTTTGGATTTCCCGACTTATCTTTTTTTTCAAACCTGCCCTGTATCATAGCAAATAAAACAAAAAAAAACTTATCGACATCGGTCAAGCCGTTTTTGAGTTTTAGCGAAACTAACGCACAGCAATTCATTTTTATCGAAATTTCGATGTTTTTGATTTTCCGGATTTTCCTTTTGGATTTCCCGACTTATCTTTTTTCCAAACCTACCCTGTATCATAGCGAACAAAACAAAAAAAACCTATCGACATCGGTCAAGCCGTTTTTGAGTTTTAGCGAAACTAACGTACAGCAATTCATTTTTATCGAAATTTCGATTTTTTCGATTTTCCGGCTTTTCCTTTGGGATTTCCCGACTTATCTTTTTTTTCAAAACTGCCCTGTATCATAGCAAACAAAACAAAAAAAAACTTATCGACATCGGTCAAGCCGTTTTTGAGTTTTAGCGAAACTAACGCACAGCAATTCATTTTTATCGAAATTTCGATGTTTTTGATTTTCCGGATTTTCCTTTTGGATTTCCCGACTTATCTTTTTTTCAAACCTACCCTGTATCATAGCGAACAAAACAAAAAAAACCTATCGACATCGGTCAAGCCGTTTTTGAGTTTTAGCGAAACTAACGTACAGCAATTCATTTTTATCGAAATTGCGATTTTTTCGATTTTCCGGCTTTTCCTTTGGGATTTCCCGACTTATCTTTTTTTTCAAAACTAACCTACATCATAGCGAACAAAACAAAAAAAAACTTATCGACATCGGTCGAGCCGTTTTTGAGTTTTAACGAAACTAACGCACAGCAATTCATTTTTATCGAAATTTCGATTTTTTCGATTTTCCGGCTTTTCCTTTGGGATTTCCCGACTTATCTTTTTTTTCAAAACTAACCTGCATCATAGCGAACAAAACAAAAAAAAACTTATCGACATCGGTCAAGCCGTTTTTGAGTTTTAACGAAACTAACGCACAGCAATTCATTTTTATCGGAATTTCGATTTTTTTGATTTTCCGGCTTTTCCTTTGGGATTTCCCGACTTATCTTTTTTTCAAACCTGCCCTGTATCATAGCGAACAAAACAAAAAAACTTATCGACATCGGTCAAGCCGTTTTTGAGTTTTAACGAAACTAACGCACAGCAATTCATTTTTATCGAAATTTCGATTTTTTCGATTTTCCGGCTTTTCCTTTGGGATTTCCCGACTTATCTTTTTTTCAGAACTGCCCTGTATCATAGCGAACAAAACAAAAAAAACTTATCGACATCGGTCTAGCCGTTTTTGAGTTTTAACGAAACTAACGCACAGCAATTCATTTTTATCGAAATTTCGATTTTTTCGATTTTCCGGCTTTTCCTTTTGGATTTCCCGACTTATCTTTTTTTTCAAAACTGCCTTGTATCATAGCGAACAAAAGAAAAAAAAACTTATCGACATAGGTCAAGCCGTTTTTGAGTTTTAGCGAAACTAACGCACAGCAATTCATTTTTATCGAAATTTCGATTTTTTCGATTTTCCGGCTTTTCCTTTGGGATTTCCCGACTTATCTTTTTTTTCAAAACTGCCCTGTATCATAGCGAACAAAACAAAAAAACTTATCGACATCGGTCAAGCCGTTTTTGAGTTTTAGCGAAACTAACACACAGCAATTCATTTTTATCGAAATTTCGATTTTTTCGATTTTCCGGCTTGTCCTTTGGGATTTTCCGACTTATCTTTTTTTTCAAAACTGCCCTGTATAATAGCAAACAAAACAAAAAAAACTTATCGACATCGGACAAGCCGTTTTTGAGTTTTAGCTAAACTAACGCACAGCAATTCATTTTTATCGGAATTTCGATTTTTTTGATTTTCCGGCTTTTCCTTTGGGATTTCCCGACTTATCTTTTTTTTCAAACCTGCCCTGTATCATAGCGAACAAAACAAAAATAACTTATCGACATCGGTCAAGCCGTTTTTGAGTTTTAACGAAACTAACGCACAGCAATTCATTTTTATCGAAATTTCGATTTTTTTGATTTTCCGGCTTTTCCTTTGGGATTTCCCGACTTATCTTTTTTTTCAAAACTGCCCTGTATCATAGCGAACAAAACAAAAAAAACTTATCGACATCGGTCAAGCCGTTTTTGAGTTTTAACGAAACTAACGCACAGCAATTCATTTTTATCGAAATTTCGATTTTTTCGATTTTCCGGCTTTTGTTTTGGGATTTCCCGACTTATCTTTTTTTTCAAAACTGCCCTGTATCATAGCGAAGCCGTTTTTGAGTTTTAGCGAAACTAACGCACAGCAATTCATTTTTATCGTAATTTCGATTTTTTTGATTTTCCGGATTTTCCTTTGGGATTTCCCGACTTATCTTTTTTTCAAACCTACCCTATATCATTGCGAACCAAAGAAAAAAAATTATCGACATCGGTCAAGCCGTTTTTGAGTTTTAGCGAAACTAACGCACAGCAATTCATTTTTATCGTAATTTCGATTTTTTTGATTTTCCGGCTTTTCCTTTTGGATTTCCCGACTTATCTTTTTTTTCAAACCTACCCTGTATCATAGCGAACAAAACAAAAAAACCTATCGGCATCGGTCAAGCCGTTTTTGAGTTTTAGCGAAACTAACGTACAGCAATTCATTTTTATCAAAATTTCGATTTTTTCGATTTTCCGGCTTTTCCTTTGGGATTTCCCGACTTATCTTTTTTTTCAAAACTGCCCTGTATCATAGCGAACAATACAAAAAAACTTATCGACATCGGTCAAGCCGTTTTTGAGTTTTAGCGAAACTAACGCACAGCAATTCATTTTTATCGTAATTTAGATGTTTTTGATTTTCCGGATTTTGCTTTGGGATTTCCCGACTTATCTTTTTTTTCAAAACTGCCCTGTATCATAGCAAATAAAACAAAAAAAAACTTATCGACATCGGTCAAGCCGTTTTTGAGTTTTAGCGAAACTAACGCACAGCAATTCATTTTTATCGAAATTTCGATTTTTTCGATTTTCCGGCTTTTCCTTTGGGATTTCCCGACTTGTCTTTTTTTTCAAAACTTCCCTGTATCATAGCGAACAAAACAAAAAAAACTTATCGACATCGGTCAAGCCGTTTTTGAGTTTTAGCGAAACTAACACACAGCAATTCATTTTTATCGAAATTTCGATTTTTTCGATTTTCCGGCTTTTCCTTTGGGATTTCCCGACTTATCTTTTTTTTCAAAACTGCCCTGTATCATAGCGAACAAAACAAAAAAAACTTATCGACATCGGTCAAGCCGTTTTTGAGTTTTAACGAAACTAACGCACAGCAATTCATTTTTATCGAAATTTCGATTTTTTCGATTTTCCGTCTTTTCCTTTGGGATTTCCCGACTTATCTTTTTTTTCAAAACTGCCCTGTATCATAGCGAACAACACAAAAAAACTTATCGACATCGGTCAAGCCGTTTTTGAGTTTTAGCGAAACTAACGCACAGCAATTCATTTTTATCGTAATTTCGATGTTTTTGATTTTCTTGATTTTGCTTTGGGATTTCCCGACTTATCTTTTTTTTCAAAACTGCCCTGTATTATAGCAAACAAAACAAAAAAACTTATCGACATCGGTCGAGCCGTTTTTGAGTTTTAGCGAAACTAACGCACAGCAATTCATTTTTATCGGAATTTCGATTTTTTTGATTTTCCGGATTTTCCTTTGGGATTTCCCGACTTATCTTTTTTTTCAAACCTACCCTGTATGATTGCGAACAAAAAAAAAAAAATTATCGACATCGGTCAAGCCGTTTCTGAGTTTTAGCGAAACTAACGCACAGCAATTCATTTTTATCGGAATTTCGAATTTTTTGATTTTCCGGCTTTTGTTTTGGGATTTCCCGACATCTTTTTTTTTCAAACCTGCCCTGTATCATAGCGAACAAAACAAAAAAACACTTATCGACATCGGTCAAGCCGTTTTTGAGTTTTAACGAAACTAACGCACAGCAATTCATTTTTATCGAAATTTCGATTTTTTCGATTTTCCGGCTTTTCCTTTTGGATTTCCCGACTTATCTTTTTTTTCAAACCTGCCCTGTATCATAGCAAACAAAACAAAAAAAAACTTATCGACATCGGTCAAGCCGTTTTTGAGTTTTAGCGAAACTAACGCACAGCAATTCATTTTTATCGAAATTTCGATGTTTTTGATTTTCCGGATTTTCCTTTTGGATTTCCCGACTTATCTTTTTTTCAAACCTACCCTGTATCATAGCGAACAAAACAAAAAAAACCTATCGACATCGGTCAACCCGTTTTTGAGTTTTAGCGAAACTAACGTACAGCAATTCATTTTTATCAAAATTTCGATTTTTTCGATTTTCCGGCTTTTCCTTTGGGATTTCCCAACTTATCTTTTTTTTCAAAACTGCCCTGTATCATAGCGAACAATACAAAAAAACTTATCGACATCGGTCAAGCCGTTTTTGAGTTTTAACGAAACTAACGCACAGCAATTCATTTTTATCGGAATTTCGATTTTTTTGATTTTCCGGATTTTCCTTTGGGATTTCCCGACTTATCTTTTTTTTCAAACCTATTCTGTATCATTGCGAACAAAAGAAAAAAAATTATCGACATCGGTCAAGCCGTTTCTGAGTTTTAGCGAAACTAACGCAAAGCAATTCATTTTTATCGGAATTTCGAATTTTTTGATTTTCCGGCTTTTGTTTTGGGATTTCCCGACATCTTTTTTTTTTCAAACCTGCCCTGTATCATAGCGAACAAAACAAAAAAAAACTTATCGACATCGGTCAAGCCGTTTTTGAGTTTTAACGAAACTAACGCACAGCAATTCATTTTTATCGAAATTTCGATTTTTTCGATTTTCCGGCTTTTCCTTTGGGATTTCCCGACTTATCTTTTTTTTCAAACCTGCCCTGTATCATAGCAAACAAAACAAAAAAAAACTTATCGACATAGGTCAAGCCGTTTTTGAGTTTTAGCGAAACTAACGCACAGCAATTCATTTTTATCGAAATTTCGATTTTTTCGATTTTCCGGCTTTTCCTTTGGGATTTCCCGACTTATCTTTTTTTCCAAAACTGCCCTGTATCATAGCGAACAAAACAAAAAAACTTATCGACATCGGCCAAGCCGTTTTTGAGTTTTAGCGAAACTAACGCACAGCAATTCATTTTTATCGGAATTTCGATTTTTTTGATTTTCCGGCTTTTCCTTTGGGATTTCCCGACTTATCTTTTTTTTCAAACCTGCCCTGTATCATAGCAAACAAAACAAAAAAACTTATCGACATCGGCCAAGCCGTTTTTGAGTTTTAGTGAAACTAACGCACAGCAATTCATTTTTATCGAAATTTCGATTTTTTTGATTTTCCGGCTTTTCCTTTGGGATTTCCCGACTTATCTTTTTTTTGCAAAACTGCCCTGTATCATAGCGAACAAAACAAAAAAAACTTATCGACATCGGTCGAGCTGTTTTTGAGTTTTAACGAAACTAACGCACAGCAATTCATTTTTATCGAAATTTCGATTTTTTCGATTTTCCGGCTTTTGTTTTGGGATTTCCGACTTATCTTTTTTTTCAAAACTGCCGTGTATCATAGCGAACAAAACAAAAAAAACTTATCGACATCGGTCAAGCCGTTTTTGAGTTTTAGCGAAACTAACGTACAGCAATTCATTTTTATCGAAATTTCGATTTTTTCGATTTTCCGTCTTTTCCTTTGGGATTTCCCGACTTAAATTTTTTTTTTAAAACTGCCCTGTATCATATCGAACAACACAAAAAAACTTATCGACATCGGTCAAGCCGTTTTTGAGTTTTAGCGAAACTAACGCACAGCAATTCATTTTTATCGTAATTTCGATGTTTTTGATTTTCTTGATTTTGCTTTGGGATTTCCCGACTTATCTTTTTTTTCAAAACTGCCCTGTATTATAGCAAACAAACCAAAAAAACTTATCGACATCGGTCGAGCCGTTTTTGAGTTTTAGCGAAACTAACGCACAGCAATTCATTTTTATCGGAATTTCGATTTTTTTGATTTTCCGGATTTTCCTTTGGGATTTTCCGACTTATCTTTTTTTTCAAACCTACCCTGTATGATTGCGAACAAAAGAAAAAAAATTATCGACATCGGTCAAGCAGTTTCTGAGTTTTAGCGAAACTAACGCACAGCAATTCATTTTTATCGGAATTTCGAATTTTTTGATTTTCCGGCTTTTGTTTTGGGATTTCCCGACATCTTTTTTTTTCAAACCTGCCCTGTATCATAGCGAACAAAACAAAAAAACACTTATCGACATCGGTCAAGCCGTTTTTGAGTTTTAACGAAACTAACGCACAGCAATTCATTTTTATCGAAATTTCGATTTTTTCGATTTTCCGGCTTTTCCTTTTGGATTTCCCGACTTATCTTTTTTTTCAAACCTGCCCTGTATCATAGCAAATAAAACAAAAAAAAACTTATCGACATCGGTCAAGCCGTTTTTGAGTTTTAGCGAAACTAACGCACAGCAATTCATTTTTATCGAAATTTCGATGTTTTTGATTTTCCGGATTTTCCTTTTGGATTTCCCGACTTATCTTTTTTTCAAACCTACCCTGTATCATAGCGAACAAATCAAAAAAAACCTATCGACATCGGTCAAGCCGTTTTTGAGTTTTAGCGAAACTAACGTACAGCAATTCATTTTTATCGAAATTTCGATTTTTTCGATTTTCCGGCTTTTCCTTTGGGATTTCCCGACTTATCTTTTTTTTCGAAACTGCCCTGTATCATAGCAAACAAAACAAAAAAAAACTTATCGACATCGGTCAAGCCGTTTTTGAGTTTTAGCGAAACTAACGCACAGCAATTCATTTTTATCGAAATTTCGATGTTTTTGATTTTCCGGATTTTCCTTTTGGATTTCCCGACTTATCTTTTTTTCAAACCTACCCTGTATCATAGCGAACAAAACAAAAAAAACCTATCGACATCGGTCAAGCCGTTTTTGAGTTTTAGCGAAACTAACGTACAGCAATTCATTTTTATCGAAATTGCGATTTTTTCGATTTTCCGGCTTTTCCTTTGGGATTTCCCGACTTATCTTTTTTTTCAAAACTAACCTACATCATAGCGAACAAAACAAAAAAAAACTTATCGACATCGGTCAAGCCGTTTTTGAGTTTTAACGAAACTAACGCACAGCAATTCATTTTTATCGAAATTTCGATTTTTTCGATTTTCCGGCTTTTCCTTTGGGATTTCCCGACTTATCTTTTTTTTCAAAACTAACCTGCATCATAGCGAACAAAACAAAAAAAAACTTATCGACATCGGTCAAGCCGTTTTTGAGTTTTAACGAAACTAACGCACAGCAATTCATTTTTATCGGAATTTCGATTTTTTTGATTTTCCGGCTTTTCCTTTGGGATTTCCCGACTTATCTTTTTTTCAAACCTGCCCTGTATCATAGCGAACAAAACAAAAAAACTTATCGACATCGGTCAAGCCGTTTTTGAGTTTTAACGAAACTAACGCACAGCAATTCATTTTTATCGAAATTTCGATTTTTTCGATTTTCCGGCTTTTCCTTTGGGATTTCCCGACTTATCTTTTTTTCAAAACTGCCCTGTATCATAGCGAACAAAACAAAAAAAACTTATCGACATCGGTCTAGCCGTTTTTGAGTTTTAACGAAACTAACGCACAGCAATTCATTTTTATCGAAATTTCGATTTTTTCGATTTTCCGGCTTTTCCTTTTGGATTTCCCGACTTATCTTTTTTTTCAAAACTGCCTTGTATCATAGCGAACAAAAGAAAAAAAAACTTATCGACATAGGTCAAGCCGTTTTTGAGTTTTAGCGAAACTAACGCACAGCAATTCATTTTTATCGAAATTTCGATTTTTTCGATTTTCCGGCTTTTCCTTTGGGATTTCCCGACTTATCTTTTTTTTCAAAACTGCCCTGTATCATAGCGAACAAAACAAAAAAACTTATCGACATCGGTCAAGCCGTTTTTGAGTTTTAGCGAAACTAACACAGAGCAATTCATTTTTATCGAAATTTCGATTTTTTCGATTTTCCGGCTTGTCCTTTGGGATTTTCCGACTTATCTTTTTTTTCAAAACTGCCCTGTATAATAGCAAACAAAACAAAAAAAACTTATCGACATCGGACAAGCCGTTTTTGAGTTTTAGCTAAACTAACGCACAGCAATTCATTTTTATCGGAATTTCGATTTTTTTGATTTTCCGGCTTTTCCTTTGGGATTTCCCGACTTATCTTTTTTTTCAAACCTGCCCTGTATCATAGCGAACAAAACAAAAATAACTTATCGACATCGGTCAAGCCGTTTTTGAGTTTTAACGAAACTAACGCACAGCAATTCATTTTTATCGAAATTTCGATTTTTTTGATTTTCCGGCTTTTCCTTTGGGATTTCCCGACTTATCTTTTTTTTCAAAACTGCCCTGTATCATAGCGAACAAAACAAAAAAAACTTATCGACATCGGTCAAGCCGTTTTTGAGTTTTAACGAAACTAACGCACAGCAATTCATTTTTATCGAAATTTCGATTTTTTCGATTTTCCGGCTTTTGTTTTGGGATTTCCCGACTTATCTTTTTTTTCAAAACTGCCCTGTATCATAGCGAAGCCGTTTTTGAGTTTTAGCGAAACTAACGCACAGCAATTCATTTTTATCGTAATTTCGATTTTTTTGATTTTCCGGATTTTCCTTTGGGATTTCCCGACTTATCTTTTTTTCAAACCTACCCTATATCATTGCGAACCAAAGAAAAAAAATTATCGACATCGGTCAAGCCGTTTTTGAGTTTTAGCGAAACTAACGCACAGCAATTCATTTTTATCGTAATTTCGATTTTTTTGATTTTCCGGCTTTTCCTTTTGGATTTCCCGACTTATCTTTTTTTTCAAACCTACCCTGTATCATAGCGAACAAAACAAAAAAAACCTATCGACATCGGTCAAGCCGTTTTTGAGTTTTAGCGAAACTAACGTACAGCAATTCATTTTTATCAAAATTTCGATTTTTTCGATTTTCCGGCTTTTCCTTTGGGATTTCCCGTCTTATCTTTTTTTTCAAAACTGCCCTGTATCATAGCGAACAATACAAAAAAACTTATCGACATCGGTCAAGCCGTTTTTGAGTTTTAGCGAAACTAACGCACAGCAATTCATTTTTATCGTAATTTAGATGTTTTTGATTTTCCGGATTTTGCTTTGGGATTTCCCGACTTATCTTTTTTTTCGAAACTGCCCTGTATCATAGCAAACAAAACAAAAAAACTTATCGACATCGGTCAAGCCGTTTTTGAGTTTTAGCGAAACTAACACACAGCAATTCATTTTTATCGGAATTTCGATTTTTTTGATTTTCCGGATTTTCCTTTGGGATTTCCCGACTTATCTTTTTTTTCAAACCTACCCTGTATCATTGCGAACAAAAGAAAAAAAATTATCGACATCGGTCAAGCCGTTTCTGAGTTTTAGCGAAACTAACGCACAGCAATTCATTTTTATCGGAATTTCGAATTTTTTGATTTTCCGGCTTTTGTTTTGGGATTTCCCGGCATCTTTTTTTTTCAAACCTGCCCTGTATCATAGCGAACAAATCACAAAAAAACTTATCGACATCGGTCAAGCCGTTTTTGAGTTTTAACGAAACTAACGCACAGCATTTCATTTTTATCGAAATTTCGATTTTTTTCGATTTTCCGGCTTTTCCTTTGGGATTTCCCGACTTATCTTTTTTTCAAACCTGCCCTGTATCATAGCGAACAAAACAAAAAAAACTGATTGACATCGGTCAAGCCGTTTTTGAGTTTTAACGAAACTAACGCACAGCAATTCATTTTTATCGAAATTTCGATTTTTTCGATTTTCCGGCTTTTCCTTTTGGATTTCCCGACTTATCTTTTTTTTCAAAACTGCCCTGTGTCATAGCAAATAAAACAAAAAAAAACTTATCGACATCGGTCAAGCCGTTTTTGAGTTTTAGCGAAACTAACGCACAGCAATTCATTTTTATCGAAATTTCGATTTTTTCGATTTTCCGGCTTTTCCTTTGGGATTTCCCGACTTATCTTTTTTTTCAAAACTGCCCTGTATCATAGCGAACAAAACAAAAAAAACTTATCGACATCGGTCAAGCCGTTTTTGAGTTTTAACGAAACTAACGCACAGCAATTCATTTTTATCGAAATTTCGATTTTTTCGATTTTCCGTCTTTTCCTTTGGGATTTCCCGACTTATCTTTTTTTTCAAAACTGCCCTGTATCATAGCGAACAACACAAAAAAACTTATCGACATCGGTCAAGCCGTTTTTGAGTTTTAGCGAAACTAACGCACAGCAATTCATTTTTATCGTAATTTCGATGTTTTTGATTTTCTTGATTTTGCTTTGGGATTTCCCGACTTATCTTTTTTTTCAAAACTGCCCTGTATTATAGCAAACAAAACAAAAAAACTTATCGACATCGGTCGAGCCGTTTTTGAGTTTTAGCGAAACTAACGCACAGCAATTCATTTTTATCGGAATTTCGATTTTTTTGATTTTCCGGATTTTCCTTTGGGATTTCCCGACTTATCTTTTTTTTCAAACCTACCCTGTATGATTGCGAACAAAAAAAAAAAATTATCGACATCGGTCAAGCCGTTTCTGAGTTTTAGCGAAACTAACGCACAGCAATTCATTTTTATCGGAATTTCGATTTTTTCGATTTTCCGGCTTTTCCTTTTGGATTTCCCGACTTATCTTTTTTTTCAAACCTGCCCTGTATCATAGCAAACAAAACAAAAAAAAACTTATCGACATCGGTCAAGCCGTTTTTGAGTTTTAGCGAAACTAACGCACAGCAATTCATTTTTATCGAAATTTCGATGTTTTTGATTTTCCGGATTTTCCTTTTGGATTTCCCGACTTATCTTTTTTTCAAACCTACCCTGTATCATAGCGAACAAAACAAAAAAAACCTATCGACATCGGTCAAGCCGTTTTTGAGTTTTAGCGAAACTAACGTACAGCAATTCATTTTTATCAAAATTTCGATTTTTTCGATTTTCCGGCTTTTCCTTTGGGATTTCCCAACTTATCTTTTTTTTCAAAACTGCCCTGTATCATAGCGAACAATACAAAAAAACTTATCGACATCGGTCAAGCCGTTTCTGAGTTTTAGCGAAACTAACGCACAGCAATTCATTTTTATCGGAATTTCGAATTTTTTGATTTTCCGGCTTTTGTTTTGGGATTTCCCGGCATCTTTTTTTTTCAAACCTGCCCTGTATCATAGCGAACAAAACAAAAAAACACTTATCGACATCGGTCAAGCCGTTTTTGAGTTTTAACGAAACTAACGCACAGCAATTCATTTTTATCGAAATTTCGATTTTTTCGATTTTCCGGCTTTTCCTTTTGGATTTCCCGACTTATCTTTTTTTTCAAACCTGCCCTGTATCATAGCAAACAAAACAAAAAAAAACTTATCGACATCGGTCAAGCCGTTTTTGAGTTTTAGCGAAACTAACGCACAGCAATTCATTTTTATCGAAATTTCGATGTTTTTGATTTTCCGGATTTTCCTTTTGGATTTCCCGACTTATCTTTTTTTCAAACCTACCCTGTATCATAGCGAACAAAACAAAAAAAACCTATCGACATCGGTCAAGCCGTTTTTGAGTTTTAGCGAAACTAACGTACAGCAATTCATTTTTATCAAAATTTCGATTTTTTCGATTTTCCGGCTTTTCCTTTGGGATTTCCCAACTTATCTTTTTTTTCAAAACTGCCCTGTATCATAGCGAACAATACAAAAAAACTTATCGACATCGGTCAAGCCGTTTTTGAGTTTTAACGAAACTAACGCACAGCAATTCATTTTTATCGGAATTTCGATTTTTTTGATTTTCCGGATTTTCCTTTGGGATTTCCCGACTTATCTTTTTTTTCAAACCTATTCTGTATCATTGCGAACAAAAGAAAAAAAATTATCGACATCGGTCAAGCCGTTTCTGAGTTTTAGCGAAACTAACGCAAAGCAATTCATTTTTATCGGAATTTCGAATTTTTTGATTTTCCGGCTTTTGTTTTGGGATTTCCCGACATCTTTTTTTTTCAAACCTGCCCTGTATCATAGCGAACAAAACAAAAAAAAACTTATCGACATCGGTCAAGCCGTTTTTGAGTTTTAACGAAACTAACGCACAGCAATTCATTTTTATCGAAATTTCGATTTTTTCGATTTTCCGGCTTTTCCTTTGGGATTTCCCGACTTATCTTTTTTTTCAAAACTGCCCTGTATCATAGCGAACAAAACAAAAAAAAACTTATCGACATAGGTCAAGCCGTTTTTGAGTTTTAGCGAAACTAACGCACAGCAATTCATTTTTATCGAAATTTCGATTTTTTCGATTTTCCGGCTTTTCCTTTGGGATTTCCCGACTTATCTTTTTTTCCAAAACTGCCCTGTATCATAGCGAACAAAACAAAAAAACTTATCGACATCGGCCAAGCCGTTTTTGAGTTTTAGCGAAACTAACGCACAGCAATTCATTTTTATCGGAATTTCGATTTTTTTGATTTTCCGGCTTTTCCTTTGGGATTTCCCGACTTATCTTTTTTTTCAAACCTGCCCTGTATCATAGCAAACAAAACAATAAAAACTTATCGACATCGGTCAAGCCGTTTTTGAGTTTTAGTGAAACTAACGCACAGCAATTCATTTTTATCGAAATTTCGATTTTTTTGATTTTCCGGCTTTTCCTTTGGGATTTCCCGACTTATCTTTTTTTTAAAAACTGCCCTGTATCATAGCAAATAACACAAAAAAAACTTATCGACATCGGTCAAGCCGTTTTTGAGTTTTAACGAAACTAACGCACAGCAATTCATTTTTATCGAAATTGCGATTTTTTCGATTTTCCGGCTTTTGTTTTGGGATTTCCCGACTTATCTTTTTTTTCAAAACTGCCCTGTATCATAGCGAACAAAACAAAAAAAACTTATCGACATCGGTCAAGCCGTTTTTGAGTTTTAGCGAAACTAACGCACAGCAATTCATTTTTATCGTAATTTCGATTTTTTTGATTTTCCGGATTTTCCTTTGGGATTTCCCGACTTATCTTTTTTTTCAAACCTACCCTATATCATTGCGAACAAAAGAAAAAAAATTATCGACATCGGTCCAGCCGTTTTTGAGTTTTAACGAAACTAACGCACAGCAATTCATTTTTATCGTAATTTCGATTTTTTCGATTTTCCGGCTTTTCCTTTGGGATTTCCCGACTTGTCTTTTTTTTCAAAACTGCCCTGTATCATAGCGAACAAAACAAAAAAAACTTATCGACATCGGTCAAGCCGTTTTTGAGTTTTAGCGAAACTAACACACAGCAATTCATTTTTATCGAAATTTCGATTTTTTCGATTTTCCGGCTTTTCCTTTGGGATTTCCCGACTTATCTTTTTTTTCAAAACTGCCCTGTATCATAGCGAACAAAACAAAAAAAACTTATCGACATCGGTCAAGCCGTTTTTGAGTTTTAACGAAACTAACGCACAGCAATTCATTTTTATCGAAATTTCGATTTTTTCGATTTTCCGTCTTTTCCTTTGGGATTTCCCGACTTATCTTTTTTTTCAAAACTGCCCTGTATCATAGCGAACAACACAAAAAAACTTATCGACATCGGTCAAGCCGTTTTTGAGTTTTAGCGAAACTAACGCACAGCAATTCATTTTTATCGTAATTTCGATGTTTTTGATTTTCTTGATTTTGCTTTGGGATTTCCCGACTTATCTTTTTTTTCAAAACTGCCCTGTATTATAGCAAACAAAACAAAAAAACTTATCGACTTCGGTCGAGCCGTTTTTGAGTTTTAGCGAAACTAACGCACAGCAATTCATTTTTATCGGAATTTCGATTTTTTTGATTTTCCGGATTTTCCTTTGGGATTTCCCGACTTATCTTTTTTTTCAAACCTACCCTGTATGATTGCGAACAAAAAAAAAAAAATTATCGACATCGGTCAAGCCGTTTCTGAGTTTTAGCGAAACTAACGCACAGCAATTCATTTTTATCGGAATTTCGATTTTTTCGATTTTCCGGCTTTTCCTTTTGGATTTCCCGACTTATCTTTTTTTTCAAACCTGCCCTGTATCATAGCAAACAAAACAAAAAAAAACTTATCGACATCGGTCAAGCCGTTTTTGAGTTTTAGCGAAACTAACGCACAGCAATTCATTTTTATCGAAATTTCGATGTTTTTGATTTTCCGGATTTTCCTTTTGGATTTCCCGACTTATCTTTTTTTCAAACCTACCCTGTATCATAGCGAACAAAACAAAAAAAACCTATCGACATCGGTCAAGCCGTTTTTGAGTTTTAGCGAAACTAACGTACAGCAATTCATTTTTATCAAAATTTCGATTTTTTCGATTTTCCGGCTTTTCCTTTGGGATTTCCCAACTTATCTTTTTTTTCAAAACTGCCCTGTATCATAGCGAACAATACAAAAAAACTTATCGACATCGGTCAAGCCGTTTCTGAGTTTTAGCGAAACTAACGCACAGCAATTCATTTTTATCGGAATTTCGAATTTTTTGATTTTCCGGCTTTTGTTTTGGGATTTCCCGGCATCTTTTTTTTTCAAACCTGCCCTGTATCATAGCGAACAAAACAAAAAAACACTTATCGACATCGGTCAAGCCGTTTTTGAGTTTTAACGAAACTAACGCACAGCAATTCATTTTTATCGAAATTTCGATTTTTTCGATTTTCCGGCTTTTCCTTTTGGATTTCCCGACTTATCTTTTTTTTCAAACCTGCCCTGTATCATAGCAAACAAAACAAAAAAAAACTTATCGACATCGGTCAAGCCGTTTTTGAGTTTTAGCGAAACTAACGCACAGCAATTCATTTTTATCGAAATTTCGATGTTTTTGATTTTCCGGATTTTCCTTTTGGATTTCCCGACTTATCTTTTTTTCAAACCTACCCTGTATCATAGCGAACAAAACAAAAAAAACCTATCGACATCGGTCAAGCCGTTTTTGAGTTTTAGCGAAACTAACGTACAGCAATTCATTTTTATCAAAATTTCGATTTTTTCGATTTTCCGGCTTTTCCTTTGGGATTTCCCAACTTATCTTTTTTTTCAAAACTGCCCTGTATCATAGCGAACAATACAAAAAAACTTATCGACATCGGTCAAGCCGTTTTTGAGTTTTAACGAAACTAACGCACAGCAATTCATTTTTATCGGAATTTCGATTTTTTTGATTTTCCGGATTTTCCTTTGGGATTTCCCGACTTATCTTTTTTTTCAAACCTATTCTGTATCATTGCGAACAAAAGAAAAAAAATTATCGACATCGGTCAAGCCGTTTCTGAGTTTTAGCGAAACTAACGCAAAGCAATTCATTTTTATCGGAATTTCGAATTTTTTGATTTTCCGGCTTTTGTTTTGGGATTTCCCGACATCTTTTTTTTTCAAACCTGCCCTGTATCATAGCGAACAAAACAAAAAAAAACTTATCGACATCGGTCAAGCCGTTTTTGAGTTTTAACGAAACTAACGCACAGCAATTCATTTTTATCGAAATTTCGATTTTTTCGATTTTCCGGCTTTTCCTTTGGGATTTCCCGACTTATCTTTTTTTTCAAAACTGCCCTGTATCATAGCAAACAAAACAAAAAAAAACTTATCGACATAGGTCAAGCCGTTTTTGAGTTTTAGCGAAACTAACGCACAGCAATTCATTTTTATCGAAATTTCGATTTTTTCGATTTTCCGGCTTTTCCTTTGGGATTTCCCGACTTATCTTTTTTTCCAAAACTGCCCTGTATCATAGCGAACAAAACAAAAAAACTTCTCGACATCGGCCAAGCCGTTTTTGAGTTTTAGCGAAACTAACGCACAGCAATTCATTTTTATCGGAATTTCGATTTTTTTGATTTTCCGGCTTTTCCTTTGGGATTTCCCGACTTATCTTTTTTTTCAAACCTGCCCTGTATCATAGCAAACAAAACAATAAAAACTTATCGACATCGGTCAAGCCGTTTTTGAGTTTTAGTGAAACTAACGCACAGCAATTCATTTTTATCGAAATTTCGATTTTTTTGATTTTCCGGCTTTTCCTTTGGGATTTCCCGACTTATCTTTTTTTTAAAAACTGCCCTGTATCATAGCAAATAACACAAAAAAAACTTATCGACATCGGTCAAGCCGTTTTTGAGTTTTAACGAAACTAACGCACAGCAATTCATTTTTATCGAAATTGCGATTTTTTCGATTTTCCGGCTTTTGTTTTGGGATTTCCCGACTTATCTTTTTTTTCAAAACTGCCCTGTATCATAGCGAACAAAACAAAAAAAACTTATCGACATCGGTCAAGCCGTTTTTGAGTTTTAGCGAAACTAACGCACAGCAATTCATTTTTATCGTAATTTCGATTTTTTTGATTTTCCGGATTTTCCTTTGGGATTTCCCGACTTATCTTTTTTTTCAAACCTACCCTATATCATTGCGAACAAAAGAAAAAAAATTATCGACATCGGTCCAGCCGTTTTTGAGTTTTAACGAAACTAACGCACAGCAATTCATTTTTATCGTAATTTCGATTTTTTTGATTTTCCGGCTTTTCCTTTTGGATTTCCCGATTTATCTTTTTTTTCAAACCTACCCTGTATCATAGCGAACAAAACAAAAAAAACCTATTGACATCAGTCAAGCCGTTTTTGAGTTTTAGCGAAACTAACGTACAGCAATTCATTTTTATCGAAATTTCGATTTTTTCGATTTTCCGGATTTTCCTTTGGGATTTCCCGACTTATCTTTTTTTTCAAAACTGCCCTGTATCATAGCGAACAATACAAAAAAACTTATCGACATCGGTCAAGCCGTTTTTGAGTTTTAGCGAAACTAATGCACAGCAATTCATTTTTATCGTAATTTCGATGTTTTTGATTTTCCGGATTTTGCTTTGGGATTTCCCGACTTATCTTTTTTTTCAAAACTGCCCTGTATCATAGCAAACAAAACAAAAAAACTTATCGACATCGGTCAAGCCGTTTTTGAGTTTTAGCGAAACTAACGCACAGCAATTCATTTTTATCGGAATTTCGATTTTTTTGATTTTCCGGCTTTTTCTTTGGGATTTCCCGACTTATCTTTTTTTTCAAAACTGTCCTGTATCATAGCGAACAAAACAAAAAAAACTTATCGACATCGGTCAAGCCGTTTTTGAGTTTTAACGAAACTAACGCACAGCAATTCATTTTTATCGAAATTTCGAATTTTTCGATTTTCCGGCTTTTCCTTTGGGATTTCCCTACTTATCTTTTTTTCAAACCTGCCCTGTATCATAGCGAACAAAACAAAAAAACTTATCGACATCGGTCAAGCCGTTTTTGAGTTTTAACGAAACTAACACACAGCAATTCATTTTTATCGAAATTTCGATTTTTTCGATTTTCCGGCTTTTCCTTTGGGATTTCCCGACTTATCTTTTTTTTCAAAACTGCCCTGTATCATAGCGAACAAAACAAAAAAAAACTTATCGACATCGGTCAAGCCGTTTTTGAGTTTTAGCGAAACTAACGCACAGCAATTCATTTTTATCGAAATTTCGATATTTTCGATTTTCCGGCTTTTCCTTTGGGATTTCCCGACTTATCTTTTTTTCAAACCTGCCCTGTATCATAGCGAACAAAACAAAAAAAACTTATCGACATCGGTCAAGCCGTTTTTGAGTTTTAACGAAACTAACGCACAGCAATTCATTTTTATCGTAATTTAGATTTTTTTGATTTTCCGGATTTTCCTTTGGGATTTCCCGACTTATCTTTTTTTTCAAAACTGCCCTGTATCATAGCAAACAAAACAAAAAAACTTATAGACATAGGTCAAGCCGTTTTTGAGTTTTAGCGAAACTAACGCACAGCAATTCATTTTTATCGGAATTTCGATTTTTTTGATTTTCCGGCTTTTCCTTTGGGATTTCCCGACTTATCTTTTTTTTCAAACCTACCCTATATCATTGCGAACAAAAGAAAAGAAATTATTGACATCGGTCAAGCCGTTTTTGAGTTTTAACGAAACTAACGCACAGCAATTCATTTTTATCGAAATTTCGATTTTTTTGATTTTCCGGCTTTTCCTTTGGGATTTCCCGACTTATCTTTTTTTTGCAAAACTGCCCTGTATCATAGCGAACAAAACAAAAAAAACTTATCGACATCGGTCGAGCTGTTTTTGAGTTTTAACGAAACTAACGCACAGCAATTCATTTTTATCGAAATTTCGATTTTTTCGATTTTCCGGCTTTTGTTTTGGGATTTCCGACTTATCTTTTTTTTCAAAACTGCCCTGTATCATAGCGAACAAAACAAAAAAAACTTATCGACATCGGTCAAGCCGTTTTTGAGTTTTAGCGAAACTAACGTACAGCAATTCATTTTTATCGAAATTTCGATTTTTTCGATTTTCCGTCTTTTCCTTTGGGATTTCCCGACTTATCTTTTTTTTCAAAACTGCCCTGTATCATAGCGAACAACACAAAAAAACTTATCGACATCGGTCAAGCCGTTTTTGAGTTTTAGCGAAACTAACGCACAGCAATTCATTTTTATCGTAATTTCGATGTTTTTGATTTTCTTGATTTTGCTTTGGGATTTCCCGACTTATCTTTTTTTTCAAAACTGCCCTGTATTATAGCAAACAAAACAAAAAAACTTATCGACATCGGTCGAGCCGTTTTTGAGTTTTAGCGAAACTAACGCACAGCAATTCATTTTTATCGGAATTTCGATTTTTTTGATTTTCCGGATTTTCCTTTGGGATTTTCCGACTTATCTTTTTTTTCAAACCTACCCTGTATGATTGCGAACAAAAGAAAAAAAATTATCGACATCGGTCAAGCCGTTTCTGAGTTTTAGCGAAACTAACGCACAGCAATTCATTTTTATCGGAATTTCGAATTTTTTGATTTTCCGGCTTTTGTTTTGGGATTTCCCGACATCTTTTTTTTTCAAACCTGCCCTGTATCATAGCGAACAAAACAAAAAAACACTTATCGATATCGGTCAAGCCGTTTTTGAGTTTTAACGAAACTAACGCACAGCAATTCATTTTTATCGAAATTTCGATTTTTTCGATTTTCCGGCTTTTCCTTTTGGATTTCCCGACTTATCTTTTTTTTCAAACCTGCCCTGTATCATAGCAAATAAAACAAAAAAAAACTTATCGACATCGGTCAAGCCGTTTTTGAGTTTTAGCGAAACTAACGCACAGCAATTCATTTTTATCGAAATTTCGATGTTTTTGATTTTCCGGATTTTCCTTTTGGATTTCCCGACTTATCTTTTTTTCAAACCTACCCTGTATCATAGCGAACAAAACAAAAAAAACCTATCGACATCGGTCAAGCCGTTTTTGAGTTTTAGCGAAACTAACGTACAGCAATTCATTTTTATCGAAATTTCGATTTTTTCGATTTTCCGGCTTTTCCTTTGGGATTTCCCGACTTATCTTTTTTTTCAAAACTGCCCTGTATCATAGCAAACAAAACAAAAAAAAACTTATCGACATCGGTCAAGCCGTTTTTGAGTTTTAGCGAAACTAACGCACAGCAATTCATTTTTATCGAAATTTCGATGTTTTTGATTTTCCGGATTTTCCTTTTGGATTTCCCGACTTATCTTTTTTTCAAACCTACCCTGTATCATAGCGAACAAAACAAAAAAAACCTATCGACATCGGTCAAGCCGTTTTTGAGTTTTAGCGAAACTAACGTACAGCAATTCATTTTTATCGAAATTGCGATTTTTTCGATTTTCCGGCTTTTCCTTTGGGATTTCCCGACTTATCTTTTTTTTCAAAACTAACCTACATCATAGCGAACAAAACAAAAAAAAACTTATCGACATCGGTCAAGCCGTTTTTGAGTTTGAACGAAACTAACGCACAGCAATTCATTTTTATCGAAATTTCGATTTTTTCGATTTTCCGGCTTTTCCTTTGGGATTTCCCGACTTATCTTTTTTTTCAAAACTAACCTGCATCATAGCGAACAAAACAAAAAAAAACTTATCGACATCGGTCAAGCCGTTTTTGAGTTTTAACGAAACTAACGCACAGCAATTCATTTTTATCGAAATTTCGATTTTTTCGATTTTTTCGATTTTCCGGCTTTTCCTTTGGGATTTCCCGACTTATCTATTTTTCAAACCTGCCCTGTATCATAGCGAACAAAACAAAAAAACTTATCGACATCGGTCAAGCCGTTTTTGAGTTTTAACGAAACTAACGCACAGCAATTCATTTTTATCGAAATTTCGATTTTTTCGATTTTCCGGCTTTTCCTTTGGGATTTCCCGACTTATCTTTTTTTCAAAACTGCCCTGTATCATAGCGAACAAAACAAAAAAAACTTATCGACATCGGTCTAGCCGTTTTTGAGTTTTAACAAAACTAACGCACAGCAATTCATTTTTATCGAAATTTCGATTTTTTCGATTTTCCGGCTTTTCCTTTTGGATTTCCCGACTTATCTTTTTTTTCAAAACTGCCTTGTATCATAGCGAACAAAAGAAAAAAAAACTTATCGACATAGGTCAAGCCGTTTTTGAGTTTTAGCGAAACTAACGCACAGCAATTCATTTTTATCGAAATTTCGATTTTTTCGATTTTCCGGCTTTTCCTTTGGGATTTCCCGACTTATCTTTTTTTTCAAAACTGCCCTGTATCATAGCGAACAAAACAAAAAAACTTATCGACATCGGTCAAGCCGTTTTTGAGTTTTAGCGAAACTAACACACAGCAATTCATTTTTATCGAAATTTCGATTTTTTCGATTTTCCGGCTTGTCCTTTGCGATTTTCCGACTTATCTTTTTTTTCAAAACTGCCCTGTATAATAGCAAACAAAACAAAAAAAACTTATCGACATCGGACAAGCCGTTTTTGAGTTTTAGCTAAACTAACGCACAGCAATTCATTTTTATCGGAATTTCGATTTTTTTGATTTTCCGGCTTTTCCTTTGGGATTTCCCGACTTATCTTTTTTTTCAAACCTGCCCTGTATCATAGCGAACAAAACAAAAATAACTTATCGACATCGGTCAAGCCGTTTTTGAGTTTTAACGAAACTAACGCACAGCAATTCATTTTTATCGAAATTTCGATTTTTTTGATTTTCCGGCTTTTCCTTTGGGATTTCCCGACTTATCTTTTTTTTCAAAACTGCCCTGTATCATAGCGAACAAAACAAAAAAAACTTATCGACATCGGTCAAGCCGTTTTTGAGTTTTAGCGAAACTAACGGACAGCAATTCATTTTTATCGAAATTTCGATTTTTTCGATTTTCCGGCTTTTGTTTTGGGATTTCCCGACTTATCTTTTTTTTCAAAACTGCCCTGTATCATAGCGAAGCCGTTTTTGAGTTTTAGCGAAACTAACGCACAGCAATTCATTTTTATCGTAATTTCGATTTTTTTGATTTTCCGGATTTTCCTTTGGGATTTCCCGACTTATCTTTTTTTCAAACCTACCCTATATCATTGCGAACCAAAGAAAAAAAATTATCGACATCGGTCAAGCCGTTTTTGAGTTTTAGCGAAACTAACGCACAGCAATTCATTTTTATCGTAATTTCGATTTTTTTGATTTTCCGGCTTTTCCTTTTGGATTTCCCGACTTATCTTTTTTTTCAAACCTACCCTGTATCATAGCGAACAAAACAAAAAAAACCTATCGACATCGGTCAAGCCGTTTTTGAGTTTTAGCGAAACTAACGTACAGCAATTCATTTTTATCGAAATTTCGATTTTTTCGATTTTCCGGCTTTTCCTTTGGGATTTCCCGACTTATCTTTTTTTTCAAAACTGCCCTGTATCATAGCGAACAATACAAAAAAACTTATCGACATCGGTCAAGCCGTTTTTGAGTTTTAGCGAAACTAACGCACAGCAATTTATTTTTATCGTAATTTAGATGTTTTTGATTTTCCGGATTTTGCTTTGGGATTTCCCGACTTATCTTTTTTTTCAAAACTGCCCTGTATCATAGCAAACAAAACAAAAAAACTTATCGACATCGGTCAAGCCGTTTTTGAGTTTTAGCGAAACTAACACACAGCAATTCATTTTTATCGGAATTTCGATTTTTTTGATTTTCCGGATTTTCCTTTGGGATTTCCCGACTTATCTTTTTTTTCAAACCTACCCTGTATCATTGCGAACAAAAGAAAAAAAATTATCGACATCGGTCAAGCCGTTTCTGAGTTTTAGCGAAACTAACGCACAGCAATTCATTTTTATCGGAATTTCGAATTTTTTGATTTTCCGGCTTTTGTTTTGGGATTTCCCGGCATCTTTTTTTTTCAAACCTGCCCTGTATCATAGCGAACAAAACACAAAAAAACTTATCGACATCGGTCAAGCCGTTTTTGAGTTTTAACGAAACTAACGCACAGCAATTCATTTTTATCGAAATTTCGATTTTTTTCGATTTTCCGGCTTTTCCTTTGGGATTTCCCGACTTATCTTTTTTTCAAACCTGCCCTGTATCATAGCGAACAAAACAAAAAAAACTGATTGACATCGGTCAAGCCGTTTTTGAGTTTTAACGAAACTAACGCACAGCAATTCATTTTTATCGAAATTTCGTTTTTTTCGATTTTCCGGCTTTTCCTTTTGGATTTCCCGACTTATCTTTTTTTTCAAAACTGCCCTGTATCATAGCAAATAAAACAAAAAAAAACTTATCGACATCGGTCAAGCCGTTTTTGAGTTTTAGCGAAACTAACGCACAGCAATTCATTTTTATCGAAATTTCGATTTTTTCGATTTTCCGGCTTTTCCTTTGGGATTTCCCGACTTGTCTTTTTTTTCAAAACTGCCCTGTATCATAGCGAACAAAACAAAAAAAACTTATCGACATCGGTCAAGCCGTTTTTGAGTTTTAGCGAAACTAACACACAGCAATTCATTTTTATCGAAATTTCGATTTTTTCGATTTTCCGGCTTTTCCTTTGGGATTTTCCGACTTATCTTTTTTTTCAAAACTGCCCTGTATCATAGCGAACAAAAAAAAAAAAACTTATCGACATCGGTCAAGCCGTTTTTGAGTTTTAACGAAACTAACGCACAGCAATTCATTTTTATCGAAATTTCGATTTTTTCGGTATTCCGTCTTTTCCTTTGGGATTTCCCGACTTATCTTTTTTTTCAAAACTGCCCTGTATCATAGCGAACAACACAAAAAAACTTATCGACATCGGTCAAGCCGTTTTTGAGTTTTAGCGAAACTAACGCACAGCAATTCATTTTTATCGTAATTTCGATGTTTTTGATTTTCTTGATTTTGCTTTGGGATTTCCCGACTTATCTTTTTTTTCAAAACTGCCCTGTATTATAGCAAACAAAACAAAAAAACTTATCGACATCGGTCGAGCCGTTTTTGAGTTTTAGCGAAACTAACGCACAGCAATTCATTTTTATCGGAATTTCGATTTTTTTGATTTTCCGGATTTTCCTTTGGGATTTCCCGACTTATCTTTTTTTTCAAACCTACCCTGTATGATTGCGAACAAAAGAAAAAAAATTATCGACATCGGTCAAGCCGTTTCTGAGTTTTAGCGAAACTAACGCACAGCAATTCATTTTTATCGGAATTTCGAATTTTTTGATTTTCCGGCTTTTGTTTTGGGATTTCCCGACATCTTTTTTTTTCAAACCTGCCCTGTATCATAGCGAACAAAACAAAAAAACACTTATCGACATCGGTCAAGCCGTTTTTGAGTTTTAACGAAACTAACGCACAGCAATTCATTTTTATCGAAATTTCGATTTTTTCGATTTTCCGGCTTTTCCTTTTGGATTTCCCGACTTATCTTTTTTTTCAAACCTGCCCTGTATCATAGCAAACAAAACAAAAAAAAACTTATCGACATCGGTCAAGCCGTTTTTGAGTTTTAGCGAAACTAACGCACAGCAATTCATTTTTATCGAAATTTCGATGTTTTTGATTTTCCGGATTTTCCTTTTGGATTTCCCGACTTATCTTTTTTTCAAACCTACCCTGTATCATAGCGAACAAAACAAAAAAAACCTATCGACATCGGTCAAGCCGTTTTTGAGTTTTAGCGAAACTAACGTACAGCAATTCATTTTTATCAAAATTTCGATTTTTTCGATTTTCCGGCTTTTCCTTTGGGATTTCCCAACTTATCTTTTTTTTCAAAACTGCCCTGTATCATAGCGAACAATACAAAAAAACTTATCGACATCGGTCAAGCCGTTTTTGAGTTTTAACGAATCTAACGCACAGCAATTCATTTTTATCGTAATTTCGATGTTTTTGATTTTCCGGATTTTGCTTTGGGATTTCCCGACTTATCTTTTTTTTCAAAACTGCCCTGTATCATAGCAAACAAAACAAAAAAACTTATCGACATCGGTCAAGCCGTTTTTGAGTTTTAGCGAAACTAACG
Organism: Neoitamus cyanurus; assembly: GCA_947538895.1. Classification (NCBI taxonomy): domain Eukaryota; kingdom Metazoa; phylum Arthropoda; class Insecta; order Diptera; family Asilidae; genus Neoitamus; species Neoitamus cyanurus. The sequence goes on from OX384547.1 coordinate 5,995,343, forward strand.
CACAGCAATTCATTTTTATCGGAATTTCGATTTTTTTGATTTTCCGGATTTTCCTTTGGGATTTCCCGACTTATCTTTTTTTTCAAACCTATTCTGTATCATTGCGAACAAAAGAAAAAAAATTATCGACATCGGTCAAGCCGTTTCTGAGTTTTAGCGAAACTAACGCAAAGCAATTCATTTTTATCGGAATTTCGAATTTTTTGATTTTCCGGCTTTTGTTTTGGGATTTCCCGACATCTTTTTTTTTCAAACCTGCCCTGTATCATAGCGAACAAAACAAAAAAAACTTATCGACATCGGTCAAGCCGTTTTTGAGTTTTAACGAAACTAACGCACAGCAATTCATTTTTATCGAAATTTCGATTTTTTCGATTTTCCGGCTTTTCCTTCGGAGTTTCTTGACTTATCTTTTTTTTCAAAACTGCCCTGTATCATAGCGAACAAAACAAAAAAAAACTTATCGACATAGGTCAAGCCGTTTTTGAGTTTTAGGGAAACTAACGCACAGCAATTCATTTTTATCGAAATTTCGATTTTTTCGATTTTCCGGCTTTTCCTTTGGGATTTCCCGACTTATCTTTTTTTCCAAAACTGCCCTGTATCATAGCGAACAAAACAAAAAAACTTATCGACATCGGCCAAGCCGTTTTTGAGTTTTAGCGAAACTAACGTACAGCAATTCATTTTTATCAAAATTTCGATTTTTTCGATTTTCCGGCTTTTCCTTTGGGATTTCCCAACTTATCTTTTTTTTCAAAACTGCCCTGTATCATAGCGAACAATACAAAAAAACTTATCGACATCGGTCAAGCCGTTTCTGAGTTTTAGCGAAACTAACGCACAGCAATTCATTTTTATCGGAATTTCGAATTTTTTGATTTTCCGGCTTTTGTTTTGGGATTTCCCGGCATCTTTTTTTTTCAAACCTGCCCTGTATCATAGCGAACAAAACAAAAAAAACTTATCGACATCGGTCAAGCCGTTTTTGAGTTTTAACGAAACTAACGCACAGCAATTCATTTTTATCGAAATTTCGATTTTTTCGATTTTCCGGCTTTTCCTTTGGAGTTTCTTGACTTATCTTTTTTTTCAAAACTGCCCTGTATCATAGCGAACAAAACAAAAAAAAACTTATCGACATAGGTCAAGCCGTTTTTGAGTTTTAGGGAAACTAACGCACAGCAATTCATTTTTATCGAAATTTCGATGTTTTTGATTTTCCGGATTTTCCTTTTGGATTTCCCGACTTATCTTTTTTTCAAACCTACCCTGTATCATAGCGAACAAAACAAAAAAAACCTATCGACATCGGTCAAGCCGTTTTTGAGTTTTAGCGAAACTAACGTACAGCAATTCATTTTTATCAAAATTTCGATTTTTTCGATTTTCCGGCTTTTCCTTTGGGATTTCCCAACTTATTTTTTTTTTCAAAACTGCCCTGTATCATAGCGAACAATACAAAAAAACTTATCGACATCGGTCAAGCCGTTTCTGAGTTTTAGCGAAACTAACGCACAGCAATTCATTTTTATCGGAATTTCGAATTTTTTGATTTTCCGGCTTTTGTTTTGGGATTTCCCGGCATCTTTTTTTTTCAAACCTGCCCTGTATCATAGCGAACAAAACAAAAAAACACTTATCGACATCGGTCAAGCCGTTTTTGAGTTTTAACGAAACTAACGCACAGCAATTCATTTTTATCGAAATTTCGATTTTTTCGATTTTCCGGCTTTTCCTTTTGGATTTCCCGACTTATCTTTTTTTTCAAACCTGCCCTGTATCATAGCAAACAAAACAAAAAAAAACTTATCGACATCGGTCAAGCCGTTTTTGAGTTTTAGCGAAACTAACGCACAGCAATTCATTTTTATCGAAATTTCGATGTTTTTGATTTTCCGGATTTTCCTTTTGGATTTCCCGACTTATCTTTTTTTCAAACCTACCCTGTATCATAGCGAACAAAACAAAAAAAACCTATCGACATCGGTCAAGCCGTTTTTGAGTTTTAGCGAAACTAACGTACAGCAATTCATTTTTATCAAAATTTCGATTTTTTCGATTTTCCGGCTTTTCCTTTGGGATTTCCCAACTTATCTTTTTTTTCAAAACTGCCCTGTATCATAGCGAACAATACAAAAAAACTTATCGACATCGGTCAAGCCGTTTTTGAGTTTTAACGAAACTAACGCACAGCAATTCATTTTTATCGGAATTTCGATTTTTTTGATTTTCCGGATTTTCCTTTGGGATTTCCCGACTTATCTTTTTTTTCAAACCTATTCTGTATCATTGCGAACAAAAGAAAAAAAATTATCGACATCGGTCAAGCCGTTTCTGAGTTTTAGCGAAACTAACGCAAAGCAATTCATTTTTATCGGAATTTCGAATTTTTAGATTTTCCGGCTTTTGTTTTGGGATTTCCCGACATCTTTTTTTTTCAAACCTGCCCTGTATCATAGCGAACAAAACAAAAAAAAACTTATCGACATCGGTCAAGCCGTTTTTGAGTTTTAACGAAACTAACGCACAGCAATTCATTTTTATCGAAATTTCGATTTTTTCGATTTTCCGGCTTTTCCTTTGGGATTTCCCGACTTATCTTTTTTTTCAAAACTGCCCTGTATCATAGCGAACAAAACAAAAAAAAACTTATCGACATAGGTCAAGCCGTTTTTGAGTTTTAGCGAAACTAACGCACAGCAATTCATTTTTATCGAAATTTCGATTTTTTCGATTTTCCGGCTTTTCCTTTGGGATTTCCCGACTTATCTTTTTTTCCAAAACTGCCCTGTATCATAGCGAACAAAACAAAAAAACTTATCGACATCGGCCAAGCCGTTTTTGAGTTTTAGCGAAACTAACGCACAGCAATTCATTTTTATCGGAATTTCGATTTTTTTGATTTTCCGGCTTTTCCTTTGGGATTTCCCGACTTATCTTTTTTTTCAAACCTGCCCTGTATCATAGCAAACAAAACAATAAAAACTTATCGACATCGGTCAAGCCGTTTTTGAGTTTTAGTGAAACTAACGCACAGCAATTCATTTTTATCGAAATTTCGATTTTTTTGATTTTCCGGCTTTTCCTTTAGGATTTCCCGACTTATCTTTTTTTTAAAAACTGCCCTGTATCATAGCGAACAACACAAAAAAAACTTATCGACATCGGTCAAGCCGTTTTTGAGTTTTAACGAAACTAACGCACAGCAATTCATTTTTATCGAAATTGCGATTTTTTCGATTTTCCGGCTTTTGTTTTGGGATTTCCCGACTTATCTTTTTTTTCAAAACTGCCCTGTATCATAGCGAACAAAACAAAAAAAACTTATCGACATCGGTCAAGCCGTTTTTGAGTTTTAGCGAAACTAACGCACAGCAATTCATTTTTATCGTAATTTCGATTTTTTTGATTTTCCGGATTTTCCTTTGGGATTTCCCGACTTATCTTTTTTTTCAAACCTACCCTATATCATTGCGAACAAAAGAAAAAAAATTATCGACATCGGTCCAGCCGTTTTTGAGTTTTAACGAAACTAACGCACAGCAATTCATTTTTATCGTAATTTCGATTTTTTTGATTTTCCGGCTTTTCCTTTTGGATTTCCCGATTTATCTTTTTTTTCAAACCTACCCTGTATCATAGCGAACAAAACAAAAAAAACCTATTGACATCAGTCAAGCCGTTTTTGAGTTTTAGCGAAACTAACGTACAGCAATTCATTTTTATCGAAATTTCGATTTTTTCGATTTTCCGGATTTTCCTTTGGGATTTCCCGACTTATCTTTTTTTTCAAAACTGCCCTGTATCATAGCGAACAATACAAAAAAACTTATCGACATCGGTCAAGCCGTTTTTGAGTTTTAGCGAAACTAATGCACAGCAATTCATTTTTATCGTAATTTCGATGTTTTTGATTTTCCGGATTTTGCTTTGGGATTTCCCGACTTATCTTTTTTTTCAAAACTGCCCTGTATCATAGCAAACAAAACAAAAAAACTTATCGACATCGGTCAAGCCGTTTTTGAGTTTTAGCGAAACTAACGCACAGCAATTCATTTTTATCGGAATTTCGATTTTTTTGATTTTCCGGCTTTTTCTTTGGGATTTCCCGACTTATCTTTTTTTTCAAAACTGCCCTGTATCATAGCGAACAAAACAAAAAAAACTTATCGACATCGGTCCAGCCGTTTTTGAGTTTTAACGAAACTAACGCACAGCAATTCATTTTTATCGAAATTTCGAATTTTTCGATTTTCCGGCTTTTCCTTTGGGATTTCCCTACTTATCTTTTTTTCAAACCTGCCCTGTATCATAGCGAACAAAACAAAAAAACTTATCGACATCGGTCAAGCCGTTTTTGAGTTTTAACGAAACTAACACACAGCAATTCATTTTTATCGAAATTTCGATTTTTTCGATTTTCCGGCTTTTCCTTTTGGATTTCCCGACTTATCTTTTTTTTCAAAACTGCCCTGTATCATAGCAAACAAAACAAAAAAACTTATAGACATCGGTCAAGCCGTTTTTGAGTTTTAGCGAAACTAACGCACAGCAATTCATTTTTATCGGAATTTCGATTTTTTTGATTTTCCGGCTTTTCCTTTGGGATTTCCCGACTTATCTTTTTTTTCAAACCTACCCTATATCATTGCGAACAAAAGAAAAGAAATTATTGACATCGGTCAAGCCGTTTTTGAGTTTTAACGAAACTAACGCACAGCAATTCATTTTTATCGAAATTTCGATTTTTTTGATTTTCCGGCTTTTCCTTTGGGATTTCCCGACTTATCTTTTTTTTGCAAAACTGCCCTGTATCATAGCGAACAAAACAAAAAAAACTTATCGACATCGGTCGAGCTGTTTTTGAGTTTTAACGAAACTAACGCACAGCAATTCATTTTTATCGAAATTTCGATTTTTTCGATTTTCCGGCTTTTGTTTTGGGATTTCCGACTTATCTTTTTTTTCAAAACTGCCCTGTATCATAGCGAACAAAACAAAAAAAACTTATCGACATCGGTCAAGCCGTTTTTGAGTTTTAGCGAAACTAACGTACAGCAATTCATTTTTATCGAAATTTCGATTTTTTCGATTTTCCGTCTTTTCCTTTGGGATTTCCCGACTTATCTTTTTTTTCAAAACTGCCCTGTATCATAGCGAACAACACAAAAAAACTTATCGACATCGGTCAAGCCGTTTTTGAGTTTTAGCGAAACTAACGCATAGCAATTCATTTTTATCGTAATTTCGATGTTTTTGATTTTCTTGATTTTGCTTTGGGATTTCCCGACTTATCTTTTTTTTCAAAACTGCCCTGTATTATAGCAAACAAAACAAAAAAACTTATCGACATCGGTCGAGCCGTTTTTGAGTTTTAGCGAAACTAACGCACAGCAATTCATTTTTATCGGAATTTCGATTTTTTTGATTTTCCGGATTTTCCTTTGGGATTTTCCGACTTATCTTTTTTTTCAAACCTACCCTGTATGATTGCGAACAAAAGAAAAAAAATTATCGACATCGGTCAAGCCTTTTCTGAGTTTTAGCGAAACTAACGCACAGCAATTCATTTTTATCGGAATTTCGAATTTTTTGATTTTCCGGCTTTTGTTTTGGGATTTCCCGACATCTTTTTTTTTCAAACCTGCCCTGTATCATAGCGAACAAAACAAAAAAACACTTATCGATATCGGTCAAACCGTTTTTGAGTTTTAACGAAACTAACGCACAGCAATTCATTTTTATCGAAATTTCGATTTTTTCGATTTTCCGGCTTTTCCTTTTGGATTTCCCGACTTATCTTTTTTTTCAAACCTGCCCTGTATCATAGCAAATAAAACAAAAAAAAACTTATCGACATCGGTCAAGCCGTTTTTGAGTTTTAGCGAAACTAACGCACAGCAATTCATTTTTATCGAAATTTCGATGTTTTTGATTTTCCGGATTTTCCTTTTGGATTTCCCGACTTATCTTTTTTTCAAACCTACCCTGTATCATAGCGAACAAAACAAAAAAAACCTATCGACATCGGTCAAGCCGTTTTTGAGTTTTAGCGAAACTAACGTACAGCAATTCATTTTTATCGAAATTTCGATTTTTTCGATTTTCCGGCTTTTCCTTTGGGATTTCCCGACTTATCTTTTTTTTCAAAACTGCCCTGTATCATAGCAAACAAAACAAAAAAAAACTTATCGACATCGGTCAAGCCGTTTTTGAGTTTTAGCGAAACTAACGCACAGCAATTCATTTTTATCGAAATTTCGATGTTTTTGATTTTCCGGATTTTCCTTTTGGATTTCCCGACTTATCTTTTTTTCAAACCTACCCTGTATCATAGCGAACAAAACAAAAAAAACCTATCGACATCGGTCAAGCCGTTTTTGAGTTTTAGCGAAACTAACGTACAGCAATTCATTTTTATCAAAATTTCGATTTTTTCGATTTTCCGGCTTTTCCTTTGGGATTTCCCAACTTATCTTTTTTTTCAAAACTGCCCTGTATCATAGCGAACAATACAAAAAAACTTATCGACATCGGTCAAGCCGTTTTTGAGTTTTAACGAAACTAACGCACAGCAATTCATTTTTATCGGAATTTAGATTTTTTTGATTTTCCGGATTTTCCTTTGGGATTTCCCGACTTATCTTTTTTTTCAAACCTATTCTGTATCATTGCGAACAAAAGAAAAAAAATTATCGACATCGGTCAAGCCGTTTCTGAGTTTTAGCGAAACTAACGCAAAGCAATTCATTTTTATCGGAATTTCGAATTTTTTGATTTTCCGGCTTTTGTTTTGGGATTTCCCGACATCTTTTTTTTTCAAACCTGCCCTGTATCATAGCGAACAAAACAAAAAAAAACTTATCGACATCGGTCAAGCCGTTTTTGAGTTTTAACGAAACTAACGCACAGCAATTCATTTTTATCGAAATTTCGATTTTTTCGATTTTCCGGCTTTTCCTTTGGGATTTCCCGACTTATCTTTTTTTTCAAAACTGCCCTGTATCATAGCGAACAAAACAAAAAAAAACTTATCGACATAGGTCAAGCCGTTTTTGAGTTTTAGCGAAACTAACGCACAGCAATTCATTTTTATCGAAATTTCGATTTTTTCGATTTTCCGGCTTTTCCTTTGGGATTTCCCGACTTATCTTTTTTTCCAAAACTGCCCTGTATCATAGCGAAGCCGTTTTTGAGTTTTAGCTAAACTAACGCACAGCAATTCATTTTTATCGGAATTTCGATTTTTTTGATTTTCCGGCTTTTCCTTTGGGATTTCCCGACTTATCTTTTTTTTCAAACCTGCCCTGTATCATAGCGAACAAAACAAAAATAACTTATCGACATCGGTCAAGCCGTTTTTGAGTTTTAACGAAACTAACGCACAGCAATTCATTTTTATCGAAATTTCGATTTTTTCGATTTTCCGGCTTTTGTTTTGGGATTTCCCGACTTATCTTTTTTTTCAAAACTGCCCTGTATCATAGCGAAGCCGTTTTTGAGTTTTAGCGAAACTAACGCACAGCAATTCATTTTTATCGTAATTTCGATTTTTTTGATTTTCCGGATTTTCCTTTGGGATTTCCCGACTTATCTTTTTTTCAAACCTACCCTATATCATTGCGAACCAAAGAAAAAAAATTATCGACATCGGTCAAGCCGTTTTTGAGTTTTAGCGAAACTAACGCACAGCAATTCATTTTTATCGTAATTTCGATTTTTTTGATTTTCCGGCTTTTCCTTTTGGATTTCCCGACTTATCTTTTTTTTCAAACCTACCCTGTATCATAGCGAACAAAACAAAAAAAACCTATCGACATCGGTCAAGCCGTTTTTGAGTTTTAGCGAAACTAACGTACAGCAATTCATTTTTATCGAAATTTCGATTTTTTCGATTTTCCGGCTTTTCCTTTGGGATTTCCCGACTTATCTTTTTTTTCAAAACTGCCCTGTATCATAGCGAACAATACAAAAAAACTTATCGACATCGGTCAAGCCGTTTTTGAGTTTTAGCGAAACTAACGCACAGCAATTTATTTTTATCGTAATTTAGATGTTTTTGATTTTCCGGATTTTGCTTTGGGATTTCCCGACTTATCTTTTTTTTCAAAACTGCCCTGTATCATAGCAAACAAAACAAAAAAACTTATCGACATCGGTCAAGCCGTTTTTGAGTTTTAGCGAAACTAACACACAGCAATTCATTTTTATCGGAATTTCGATTTTTTTGATTTTCCGGATTTTCCTTTGGGATTTCCCGACTTATCTTTTTTTTCAAACCTACCCTGTATCATTGCGAACAAAAGAAAAAAAATTATCGACATCGGTCAAGCCGTTTCTGAGTTTTAGCGAAACTAACGCACAGCAATTCATTTTTATCGGAATTTCGAATTTTTTGATTTTCCGGCTTTTGTTTTGGGATTTCCCGGTATCTTTTTTTTTCAAACCTGCCCTGTATCATAGCGAACAAAACACAAAAAAACTTATCGACATCGGTCAAGCCGTTTTTGAGTTTTAACGAAACTAACGCACAGCAATTCATTTTTATCGAAATTTCGATTTTTTTCGATTTTCCGGCTTTTCCTTTGGGATTTCCCGACTTATCTTTTTTTCAAACCTGCCCTGTATCATAGCGAACAAAACAAAAAAAACTGATTGACATCGGTCAAGCCGTTTTTGAGTTTTAACGAAACTAACGCACAGCAATTCATTTTTATCGAAATTTCGTTTTTTTCGATTTTCCGGCTTTTCCTTTTGGATTTCCCGACTTATCTTTTTTTTCAAAACTGCCCTGTATCATAGCAAATAAAACAAAAAAAAACTTATCGACATCGGTCAAGCCGTTTTTGAGTTTTAGCGAAACTAACGCACAGCAATTCATTTTTATCGAAATTTCGATTTTTTCGATTTTCCGGCTTTTCCTTTGGGATTTCCCGACTTGTCTTTTTTTTCAAAACTGCCCTGTATCATAGCGAACAAAACAAAAAAAACTTATCGACATCGGTCAAGCCGTTTTTGAGTTTTAGCGAAACTAACACACAGCAATTCATTTTTATCGAAATTTCGATTTTTTCGATTTTCCGGCTTTTCCTTTGGGATTTTCCGACTTATCTTTTTTTTCAAAACTGCCCTGTATCATAGCGAACAAAACAAAAAAAACTTATCGACATCGGTCAAGCCGTTTTTGAGTTTTAACGAAACTAACGCACAGCAATTCATTTTTATCGAAATTTCGATTTTTTCGGTATTCCGTCTTTTCCTTTGGGATTTCCCGACTTATCTTTTTTTTCAAAACTGCCCTGTATCATAGCGAACAACACAAAAAAACTTATCGACATCGGTCAAGCCGTTTTTGAGTTTTAGCGAAACTAACGCACAGCAATTCATTTTTATCGTAATTTCGATGTTTTTGATTTTCTTGATTTTGCTTTGGGATTTCCCGACTTATCTTTTTTTTCAAAACTGCCCTGTATTATAGCAAACAAAACAAAAAAACTTATCGACATCGGTCAAGCCGTTTTTGAGTTTTAGCGAAACTAACGCACAGCAATTCATTTTTATCGGAATTTAGATTTTTTTGATTTTCCGGATTTTCCTTTGGGATTTCCCGACTTATCTTTTTTTTCAAACCTACCCTGTATGATTGCGAACAAAAGAAAAAAAATTATCGACATCGGTCAAGCCGTTTCTGAGTTTTAGCGAAACTAACGCACAGCAATTCATTTTTATCGGAATTTCGAATTTTTTGATTTTCCGGCTTTTGTTTTGGGATTTCCCGACATCTTTTTTTTTCAAACCTGCCCTGTATCATAGCGAACAAAACAAAAAAACACTTATCGACATCGGTCAAGCCGTTTTTGAGTTTTAACGAAACTAACGCACAGCAATTCATTTTTATCGAAATTTCGATTTTTTCGATTTTCCGGCTTTTCCTTTTGGATTTCCCGACTTATCTTTTTTTTCAAACCTGCCCTGTATCATAGCAAACAAAACAAAAAAAAACTTATCGATATCGGTCAAGCCGTTTTTGAGTTTTAGCGAAACTAACGCACAGCAATTCATTTTTATCGAAATTTCGATGTTTTTGATTTTCCGGATTTTCCTTTTGGATTTCCCGACTTATCTTTTTTTCAAACCTACCCTGTATCATAGCGAACAAAACAAAAAAAACCTATCGACATCGGTCAAGCCGTTTTTGAGTTTTAGCGAAACTAACGTACAGCAATTCATTTTTATCAAAATTTCGATTTTTTCGATTTTCCGGCTTTTCCTTTGGGATTTCCCAACTTATCTTTTTTTTCAAAACTGCCCTGTATCATAGCGAACAATACAAAAAAACTTATCGACATCGGTCAAGCCGTTTTTGAGTTTTAACGAATCTAACGCACAGCAATTCATTTTTATCGTAATTTGGATGTTTTTGATTTTCCGGATTTTGCTTTGGGATTTCCCGACTTATCTTTTTTTTCAAAACTGCCCTGTATCATAGCAAACAAAACAAAAAAACTTATCGACATCGGTCAAGCCGTTTTTGAGTTTTAGCGAAACTAACGCACAGCAATTCATTTTTATCGGAATTTCGATTTTTTTGATTTTCCGGATTTTCCTTTGGGATTTCCCGACTTATCTTTTTTTTCAAACCTATTCTGTATCATTGCGAACAAAAGAAAAAAAATTATCGACATCGGTCAAGCCGTTTCTGAGTTTTAGCGAAACTAACGCAAAGCAATTCATTTTTATCGGAATTTCGAATTTTTTGATTTTCCGGCTTTTGTTTTGGGATTTCCCGACATCTTTTTTTTTCAAACCTGCCCTGTATCATAGCGAACAAAACAAAAAAAACTTATCGACATCGGTCAAGCCGTTTTTGAGTTTTAACGAAACTAACGCACAGCAATTCATTTTTATCGAAATTTCGATTTTTTCGATTTTCCGGCTTTTCCTTTGGAGTTTCTTGACTTATCTTTTTTTTCAAAACTGCCCTGTATCATAGCGAACAAAACAAAAAAAAACTTATCGACATAGGTCAAGCCGTTTTTGAGTTTTAGGGAAACTAACGCACAGCAATTCATTTTTATCGAAATTTCGATTTTTTCGATTTTCCGGCTTTTCCTTTGGGATTTCCCGACTTATCTTTTTTTCCAAAACTGCCCTGTATCATAGCGAACAAAACAAAAAAACTTATCGACATCGGCCAAGCCGTTTTTGAGTTTTAGCGAAACTAACGCACAGCAATTCATTTTTATCGGAATTTCGATTTTTTTGATTTTCCGGCTTTTCCTTTGGGATTTCCCGACTTATCTTTTTTTTCAAACCTGCCCTGTATCATAGCAAACAAAACAATAAAAACTTATCGACATCGGTCAAGCCGTTTTTGAGTTTTAGCGAAACTAACGCACAGCAATTCATTTTTATCGAAATTTCGATTTTTTTGATTTTCCGGCTTTTCCTTTGGGATTTCCCGACTTATCTTTTTTTTAAAAACTGCATTGTATCATAGCGAACAACACAAAAAAAACTTATCGACATCGGTCAAGCCGTTTTTGAGTTTTAACGAAACTAACGCACAGCAATTCATTTTTATCGAAATTGCGATTTTTTCGATTTTCCGGCTTTTGTTTTGGGATTTCCCGACTTATCTTTTTTTTCAAAACTGCCCTGTATCATAGCGAACAAAACAAAAAAAACTTATCGACATCGGTCAAGCCGTTTTTGAGTTTTAGCGAAACTAACGCACAGCAATTCATTTTTATCGTAATTTCGATTTTTTTGATTTTCCGGATTTTCCTTTGGGATTTCCCGACTTATCTTTTTTTTCAAACCTACCCTATATCATTGCGAACAAAAGAAAAAAAATTATCGACATCGGTCAAGCCGTTTTTGAGTTTTAACGAAACTAACGCACAGCAATTCATTTTTATCGTAATTTCGATTTTTTTGATTTTCCGGCTTTTCCTTTTGGATTTCCCGATTTATCTTTTTTTTCAAACCTACCCTGTATCATAGCGAACAAAACAAAAAAAACCTATCGACATCAGTCAAGCCGTTTTTGAGTTTTAGCGAAACTAACGTACAGCAATTCATTTTTATCGAAATTTCGATTTTTTCGATTTTCCGGATTTTCCTTTGGGATTTCCCGACTTATCTTTTTTTTCAAAACTGCCCTGTATCATAGCGAACAATACAAAAAAACTTATCGACATCGGTCAAGCCGTTTTCGAGTTTTAGCGAAACTAATGCACAGCAATTCATTTTTATCGTAATTTCGATGTTTTTGATTTTCCGGATTTTGCTTTGGGATTTCCCGACTTATCTTTTTTTTCAAAACTGCCCTGTATCATAGCAAACAAAACAAAAAAACTTATCGACATCGGTCAAGCCGTTTTTGAGTTTTAGCGAAACTAACGCACAGCAATTCATTTTTATCGGAATTTCGATTTTTTTGATTTTCCGGCTTTTTCTTTGGGATTTCCCGACTTATCTTTTTTTTCAAAACTGCCCTGTATCATAGCGAACAAAACAAAAAAAACTTATCGACATCGGTCAAGCCGTTTTTGAGTTTTAACGAAACTAACGCACAGCAATTCATTTTTATCGAAATTTCGAATTTTTCGATTTTCCGGCTTTTCCTTTGGGATTTCCCTACTTATCTTTTTTTCAAACCTGCCCTGTATCATAGCGAACAAAACAAAAAAACTTATCGACATCGGTCAAGCCGTTTTTGAGTTTTAACGAAACTAACACACAGCAATTCATTTTTATCGAAATTTCGATTTTTTCGATTTTCCGGCTTTTCCTTTTGGATTTCCCGACTTATCTTTTTTTTCAAAACTGCCCTGTATCATAGCGAACAAAACAAAAAAAAACTTATCGACATCGGTCAAGCCGTTTTTGAGTTTTAGCGAAACTAACGCACAGCAATTCATTTTTATCGAAATTTCGATTTTTTCGATTTTCCGGCTTTTCCTTTGGGATTTCCCGACTTATCTTTTTTTCAAACCTGCCCTGTATCATAGCGAACAAAACAAAAAAAACTTATCGACATCGGTCAAGCCGTTTTTGAGTCTTAACGAAACTAACGCACAGCAATTCATTTTTATCGTAATTTAGATTTTTTTGATTTTCCGTATTTTCCTTTGGGATTTCCCGACTTTTCTTTTTTTTCAAACCTACCCTATATCATTGCGAACAAAAGAAAAAAAATTATCGACATCGGTCAAGCCGTTTTTGAGTTTTAACGAAACTAACGCACAGCAATTCATTTTTATCGTAATTTCGATTTTTTTGATTTTCCGTATTTTCCTTTGGGATTTCCCGACTTATCTTTTTTTTCAAACCTACCCTATATCATTGCGAACAAAAGAAAAAAAATTATCGACATCGGTCAAGCCGTTTTTGAGTTTTAACGAAACTAACGCACAGCAATTCATTTTTATCGTAATTTCGATTTTTTTGATTTTCCGGCTTTTCCTTTTGGATTTCCCGACTTATCTTTTTTTCAAACCTACCCTGTATCATAGCGAACAAAACAAAAAAAACCTATCGACATCGGTCAAGCCGTTTTTGAGTTTTAGCGAAACTAACGTACAGCAATTCATTTTTATCGAAATTTCGATTTTTTCGATTTTTTCGATTTTCCGGCTTTTCCTTTGGGATTTCCCGACTTATCTTTTTTTTCAAAACTGCCCTGTATCATAGCGAACAACACAAAAAATCTTATCGACATCGGTCAAGCCGTTTTTGAGTTTTAGCGAAACTAACGCACAGCAATTCATTATTATCGGAATTTCGATTTTTTTGATTTTCCGGATTTTCCTTTGGGATTTCCCGACTTATCTTTTTTTCAAACCTACCCTGTATCATTGCGAACAAAAGAAAAAAAATTATCGACATCGGTCAAGCCGTTTCTGAGTTTTAGCGAAACTAACGCACAGCAATTCATTTTTATCGGAATTTCGAATTTTTTGATTTTCCGGCTTTTGTTTTGGGATTTCCCGACATCTTTTTTTTTCAAACCTGCCCTGTATCATAGCGAACAAAACAAAAAAAAACTTATCGACATCGGTCAAGCCGTTTTTGAGTTTTAACGAAACTAACGCACAGCAATTCATTTTTATCGAAATTTCGATTTTTTCGATTTTCCGGCTTTTCCGGCTTTTCCTTTGGGATTTCCCGACTTACCTTTTTTTCAAACCTGCCCTGTATCATAGCGAACAAAACAAAAAAACTTATCGACATCGGTCAAGCCGTTTTCGAGTTTTAGCGAAACTAATGCACAGCAATTCATTTTTATCGTAATTTCGATGTTTTTGATTTTCCGGATTTTGCTTTGGGATTTCCCGACTTATCTTTTTTTTCAAAACTGCCCTGTATCATAGCAAACAAAACAAAAAAACTTATCGACATCGGTCAAGCCGTTTTTGAGTTTTAGCGAAACTAACGCACAGCAATTCATTTTTATCGGAATTTCGATTTTTTTGATTTTCCGGCTTTTTCTTTGGGATTTCCCGACTTATCTTTTTTTTCAAAACTGCCCTGTATCATAGCGAACAAAACAAAAAAAACTTATCGACATCGGTCAAGCCGTTTTTGAGTTTTAACGAAACTAACGCACAGCAATTCATTTTTATCGAAATTTCGAATTTTTCGATTTTCCGGCTTTTCCTTTGGGATTTCCCTACTTATCTTTTTTCAAACCTGCCCTGTATCATAGCGAACAAAACAAAAAAACTTATCGACATCGGTCAAGCCGTTTTTGAGTTTTAACGAAACTAACACACAGCAATTCATTTTTATCGAAATTTCGATTTTTTCGATTTTCCGGCTTTTCCTTTTGGATTTCCCGACTTATCTTTTTTTTCAAAACTGCCCTGTATCATAGCGAACAAAACAAAAAAAAACTTATCGACATCGGTCAAGCCGTTTTTGAGTTTTAGCGAAACTAACGCACAGCAATTCATTTTTATCGAAATTTCGATTTTTTCGATTTTCCGGCTTTTCCTTTGGGATTTCCCGACTTATCTTTTTTTCAAACCTGCCCTGTATCATAGCGAACAAAACAAAAAAAACTTATCGACATCGGTCAAGCCGTTTTTGAGTTTTAACGAAACTAACGCACAGCAATTCATTTTTATCGTAATTTAGATTTTTTTGATTTTCCGTATTTTCCTTTGGGATTTCCCGACTTTTCTTTTTTTTCAAACCTACCCTATATCATTGCGAACAAAAGAAAAAAAATTATCGACATCGGTCAAGCCGTTTTTGAGTTTTAACGAAACTAACGCACAGCAATTCATTTTTATCGTAATTTCGATTTTTTTGATTTTCCGTATTTTCCTTTGGGATTTCCCGACTTATCTTTTTTTTCAAACCTACCCTATATCATTGCGAACAAAAGAAAAAAAATTATCGACATCGGTCAAGCCGTTTTTGAGTTTTAACGAAACTAACGCACAGCAATTCATTTTTATCGTAATTTCGATTTTTTTGATTTTCCGGCTTTTCCTTTTGGATTTCCCGACTTATCTTTTTTTCAAACCTACCCTGTATCATAGCGAACAAAACAAAAAAAACCTATCGACATCGGTCAAGCCGTTTTTGAGTTTTAGCGAAACTAACGTACAGCAATTCATTTTTATCGAAATTTCGATTTTTTCGATTTTCCGGCTTTTCCTTTGGGATTTCCCGACTTATCTTTTTTTTCAAAACTGCCCTGTATCATAGCGAACAATACAAAAAATCTTATCGACATCGGTCAAGCCGTTTTTGAGTTTTAGCGAAACTAACGCACAGCAATTCATTATTATCGGAATTTCGATTTTTTTGATTTTCCGGATTTTCCTTTGGGATTTCCCGACTTATCTTTTTTTCAAACCTACCCTGTATCATTGCGAACAAAAGAAAAAAAATTATCGACATCGGTCAAGCCGTTTCTGAGTTTTAGCGAAACTAACGCACAGCAATTCATTTTTATCGGAATTTCGAATTTTTTGATTTTCCGGCTTTTGTTTTGGGATTTCCCGACATCTTTTTTTTTCAAACCTGCCCTGTATCATAGCGAACAAAACAAAAAAAAACTTATCGACATCGGTCAAGCCGTTTTTGAGTTTTAACGAAACTAACGCACAGCAATTCATTTTTATCGAAATTTCGATTTTTTCGATTTTCCGGCTTTTCCGGCTTTTCCTTTGGGATTTCCCGACTTACCTTTTTTTCAAACCTGCCCTGTATCATAGCGAACAAAACAAAAAAAACTTATCGACATCGGTCAAGCCGTTTTTGAGTTTTAACGAAACTAACGCACAGCAATTCATTTTTACCGAAATTTCGATTTTCCGGCTTTTCCTTTGGGATTTCCCGACTTATCTTTTTTTTCAAAACTGCCCTGTATCATAGCGAACAAAACAAAAAAAAAGTATCGACATCGGTCAAGCCGTTTTTGAGTTTTAGCGAAACTAACACACAGCAATTCATTTTTATCGAAATTTCGATTTTTTCGATTTTCCGGCTTTTCCTTTGGGATTTCCCGACTTATCTTTTTTTTCAAAACTAACCTGTATCATAGCGAACAAAACAAAAAAAAACTTATCGACATCGGTCAAGCCGTTTTTGAGTTTTAACGAAACTAACGCACAGCAATTCATTTTTATCGGAATTTCGATTTTTTTGATTTTCCGGCTTTTCCTTTGGGATTTCCCGACTTATCTTTTTTTCAAACCTGCCCTGTATCATAGCGAACAAAACAAAAAAACTTATCGACATCGGTCAAGCCGTTTTTGAGTTTTAACGAAACTAACGCACAGCAATTCATTTTTATCGAAATTTCGATTTTTTCGATTTTCCGGCTTTTCCTTTGGGATTTCCCGACTTATCTTTTTTTTCAAAACTGCCCTGTATCATAGCGAACAAAACAAAAAAACTTATCGACATCGGTCAAGCCGTTTTTGAGTTTTAGCAAAACTAACACACAGCAATTCATTTTTATCGAAATTTCGATTTTTTCGATTTTCCGGCTTTTCCTTTGGGATTTCCCGACTTATCTTTTTTTTCAAAACTGCCCTGTATAATAGCAAACAAAACAAAAAAAACTTATCGACCTCGGTCAAGCCGTTTTTGAGTTTTAGCTAAACTAACGCACAGCAATTCATTTTTATCGGAATTTCGATTTTTTTGATTTTCCGGCTTTTCCTTTGGGATTTCCCGACTTATCTTTTTTTTCAAACCTGCCCTGTATCATAGCGAACAAAACAAAAAAAAACTTTTCGACATCGGTCAAGCCGTTTTTGAGTTTTAACGAAACTAACGCACAGCAATTCATTTTTATCGAAATTTCGATTTTTTTTATTTCCGGCTTTTCCTTTGGGATTTCCCGACTTATCTTTTTTTTCAAAACTGCCCTGTATCATAGCGAACAAAACAAAAAAAACTTATCGACATCGGTCAAGCCGTTTTTGAGTTTTAACGAAACTAACGCACAGCAATTCATTTTTATCGAAATTTCGATTTTTTCGATTTTCCGGCTTTTGTTTTGGGATTTCCCGACTTATCTTTTTTTTCAAAACTGCCCTGTATCATAGCGAAGCCGTTTTTGAGTTTTAGCGAAACTAACGCACAGCAATTCATTTTTATCGTAATTTCGATTTTTTTGATTTTCCGGCTTTTCCTTTTGGATTTCCCGACTTATCTTTTTTTTCAAACCTACCCTGTATCATAGCGAACAAAACAAAAAAAACCTATCGACATCGGTCAAGCCGTTTTTGAGTTTTAGCGAAACTAACGTACAGCAATTCATTTTTATCAAAATTTCGATTTTATCGATTTTCCGGCTTTTCCTTTGGGATTTCCCGACTTATCTTTTTTTTCAAAACTGCCCTGTATCATAGCGAACAATACAAAAAAACTTATCGACATCGGTCAAGCCGTTTTTGAGTTTTAGCGAAACTAACGCACAGCAATTCATTTTTATCGTAATTTCGATGTTTTTGATTTTCCGGATTTTGCTTTGGGATTTCCCGACTTATCTTTTTTTTCAAAACTGCCCTGTATCATAGCAAACAAAACAAAAAAACTTATCGACATCGGTCAAGCCGTTTTTGAGTTTTAGCGAAACTAACGCACAGCAATTCATTTTTATCGGAATTTCGATTATTTTGATTTTCCGGATTTTCCTTTGGGATTTCCCGACTTATCTTTTTTTTCAAACCTACCCTGTATCATTGCGAACAAAAGAAAAAAAATTATCGACATCGGTCAAGCCGTTTCTGAGTTTTAACGAAACTAACGCACAGCAATACATTTTTATCGGAATTTCGAATTTTTTGATTTTCCGGCTTTTGTTTTGGGATTTCCCGACATCTTTTTTTTTCAAACCTGCCCTGTATCATAGCGAACAAAACAAAAAAAAACTTATCGACATCGGTCAAGCCGTTTTTGAGTTTTAACGAAACTAACGCACAGCAATTCATTTTTATCGAAATTTCGATTTTTTCGATTTTCCGGCTTTTCCTTTGGGATTTCCCGACTTATCTTTTTTTCAAACCTGCCCTGTATCATAGCGAACAAAATAAAAAAAACTTATTGACAGCGGTCAATCCGTTTTTGAGTTTTAACGAAACTAACGCACAGCAATTCATTTTTATCGAAATTTCGATTTTTTCGATTTTCCGGCTTTTCCTTTTGGATTTCCCGACTTATCTTTTTTTTCAAAACTGCCCTGTATCATAACGAATAAAACAAAAAAAAACTTATCGACATCGGTCAAGCCGTTTTTGAGTTTTAGCGAAACTAACGCACAGCAATTCATTTTTATCGAAATTTCGATTTTTTCGATTTTCCGGCTTTTCCTTTGGGATTTCCCGACTTATCTTTTTTTTTAAAACTGCCCTGTATCATAGCGAACAAAACAAAAAAAACTTATCGACATCGGTCAAGCCGTTTTTGAGTTTTAGCGAAACTAACACACAGCAATTCATTTTTATCGAAATTTCGATTTTTTCGATTTTCCGGCTTTTCCTTTGGGATTTCCCGACTTATCTTTTTTTTCAAAACTGCCCTGTATCATAGCGAACAAAACAAAAAAAACTTATCGACATCGGTCAAGCAGTTTTTGAGTTTCAACGAAACTAACGCACAGCAATTCATTTTTATCGAAATTTCGATTTTTTCGATTTTCCGGCTTTTGTTTTGGGATTTCCCGACTTATCTTTTTTTTCAAACCTGCCCTGTATCATAGCAAACAAAACAATAAAAACTTATCGACATCGGTCAAGCCGTTTTTGAGTTTTAGCGAAACTAACGCACAGCAATTCATTTTTATCGAAATTTCGATTTTTTTGATTTTCCGGCTTTTCCTTTGGGATTTCCCGACTTATCTTTTTTTTAAAAACTGCATTGTATCATAGCGAACAACACAAAAAAAACTTATCGACATCGGTCAAGCCGTTTTTGAGTTTTAACGAAACTAACGCACAGCAATTCATTTTTATCGAAATTGCGATTTTTTCGATTTTCCGGCTTTTGTTTTGGGATTTCCCGACTTATCTTTTTTTTCAAAACTGCCCTGTATCATAGCGAACAAAACAAAAAAAACTTATCGACATCGGTCAAGCCGTTTTTGAGTTTTAGCGAAACTAACGCACAGCAATTCATTTTTATCGTAATTTCGATTTTTTTGATTTTCCGGATTTTCCTTTGGGATTTCCCGACTTATCTTTTTTTTCAAACCTACCCTATATCATTGCGAACAAAAGAAAAAAAATTATCGACATCGGTCAAGCCGTTTTTGAGTTTTAACGAAACTAACGCACAGCAATTCATTTTTATCGTAATTTCGATTTTTTTGATTTTCCGGCTTTTCCTTTTGGATTTCCCGATTTATCTTTTTTTTCAAACCTACCCTGTATCATAGCGAACAAAACAAAAAAAACCTATCGACATCAGGCAAGCCGTTTTTGAGTTTTAGCGAAACTAACGTACAGCAATTCATTTTTATCGAAATTTCGATTTTTTCGATTTTCCGGATTTTCCTTTGGGATTTCCCGACTTATCTTTTTTTTCAAAACTGCCCTGTATCATAGCGAACAATACAAAAAAACTTATCGACATCGGTCAAGCCGTTTTCGAGTTTTAGCGAAACTAATGCACAGCAATTCATTTTTATCGTAATTTCGATGTTTTTGATTTTCCGGATTTTGCTTTGGATTTCCCGACTTATCTTTTTTTTCAAAACTGCCCTGTATCATAGCAAACAAAACAAAAAAACTTATCGACATCGGTCAAGCCGTTTTTGAGTTTTAGCGAAACTAACGCACAGCAATTCATTTTTATCGGAATTTCGATTTTTTTGATTTTCCGGCTTTTTCTTTGGGATTTCCCGACTTATCTTTTTTTTCAAAACTGCCCTGTATCATAGCGAACAAAACAAAAAAAACTTATCGACATCGGTCAAGCCGTTTTTGAGTTTTAACGAAACTAACGCACAGCAATTCATTTTTATCGAAATTTCGAATTTTTCGATTTTCCGGCTTTTCCTTTGGGATTTCCCTACTTATCTTTTTTTCAAACCTGCCCTGTATCATAGCGAACAAAACAAAAAAACTTATCGACATCGGTCAAGCCGTTTTTGAGTTTTAACGAAACTAACACACAGCAATTCATTTTTATCGAAATTTCGATTTTTTCGATTTTCCGGCTTTTCCTTTTGGATTTCCCGACTTATCTTTTTTTTCAAAACTGCCCTGTATCATAGCGAACAAAACAAAAAAAAACTTATCGACATCGGTCAAGCCGTTTTTGAGTTTTAGCGAAACTAACGCACAGCAATTCATTTTTATCGAAATTTCGATTTTTTCGATTTTCCGGCTTTTCCTTTGGGATTTCCCGACTTATCTTTTTTTCAAACCTGCCCTGTATCATAGCGAACAAAACAAAAAAAACTTATCGACATCGGTCAAGCCGTTTTTGAGTTTTAACGAAACTAACGCACAGCAATTCATTTTTATCGTAATTTAGATTTTTTTGATTTTTCGTATTTTCCTTTGGGATTTCCCGACTTTTCTTTTTTTTCAAACCTACCCTATATCATTGCGAACAAAAGAAAAAAAATTATCGACATCGGTCAAGCCGTTTTTGAGTTTTAACGAAACTAACGCACAGCAATTCATTTTTATCGTAATTTCGATTTTTTTGATTTTCCGTATTTTCCTTTGGGATTTCCCGACTTATCTTTTTTTTCAAACCTACCCTATATCATTGCGAACAAAAGAAAAAAAATTATCGACATCGGTCAAGCCGTTTTTGAGTTTTAACGAAACTAACGCACAGCAATTCATTTTTATCGTAATTTCGATTTTTTTGATTTTCCGGCTTTTCCTTTTGGATTTCCCGACTTATCTTTTTTTCAAACCTACCCTGTATCATAGCGAACAAAACAAAAAAAACCTATCGACATCGGTCAAGCCGTTTTTGAGTTTTAGCGAAACTAACGTACAGCAATTCATTTTTATCGAAATTTCGATTTTTTCGATTTTCCGGCTTTTCCTTTGGGATTTCCCGACTTATCTTTTTTTTCAAAACTGCCCTGTATCATAGCGAACAATACAAAAAATCTTATCGACATCGGTCAAGCCGTTTTTGAGTTTTAGCGAAACTAACGCACAGCAATTCATTATTATCGGAATTTCGATTTTTTTGATTTTCCGGATTTTCCTTTGGGATTTCCCGACTTATCTTTTTTTCAAACCTACAGTGTATCATTGCGAACAAAAGAAAAAAAATTATCGACATCGGTCAAGCCGTTTCTGAGTTTTAGCGAAACTAACGCACAGCAATTCATTTTTATCGGAATTTCGAATTTTTTGATTTTCCGGCTTTTGTTTTGGGATTTCCCGACATCTTTTTTTTTCAAACCTGCCCTGTATCATAGCGAACAAAACAAAAAAAAACTTATCGACATCGGTCAAGCCGTTTTTGAGTTTTAACGAAACTAACGCACAGCAATTCATTTTTATCGAAATTTCGATTTTTTCGATTTTTCGGCTTTTCCTTTGGGATTTCCCGACTTACCTTTTTTTCAAACCTGCCCTGTATCATAGCGAACAAAACAAAAAAAACTTATCGACATCGGTCAAGCCGTTTTTGAGTTTTAACGAAACTAACGCACAGCAATTCATTTTTACCGAAATTTCGATTTTCCGGCTTTTCCTTTGGGATTTCCCGACTTATCTTTTTTTTCAAAACTGCCCTGTATCATAGCGAACAAAACAAAAAAAAAGTATCGACATCGGTCAAGCCGTTTTTGAGTTTTAGCGAAACTAACACACAGCAATTCATTTTTATCGAAATTTCGATTTTTTCGATTTTCCGGCTTTTCCTTTGGGATTTCCCGACTTATCTTTTTTTTCAAAACTAACCTGTATCATAGCGAACAAAACAAAAAAAAACTTATCGACATCGGTCAAGCCGTTTTTGAGTTTTAACGAAACTAACGCACAGCAATTCATTTTTATCGGAATTTCGATTTTTTTGATTTTCCGGCTTTTCCTTTGGGATTTCCCGACTTATCTTTTTTTCAAACCTGCCCTGTATCATAGCGAACAAAACAAAAAAACTTATCGACATCGGTCAAGCCGTTTTTGAGTTTTAACGAAACTAACGCACAGCAATTCATTTTTATCGAAATTTCGATTTTTTCGATTTTCCGGCTTTTCCTTTGGGATTTCCCGACTTATCTTTTTTTTCAAAACTGCCCTGTATCATAGCGAACAAAACAAAAAAACTTATCGACATCGGTCAAGCCGTTTTTGAGTTTTAGCGAAACTAACACACAGCAATTCATTTTTATCGAAATTTCGATTTTTTCGATTTTCCGGCTTTTGCTTTGGGATTTCCCGACTTATCTTTTTTTTTAAAACTGCCCTGTATCATAGCGAACAAAACAAAAAAAACTTATCGACATCGGTCAAGCCGTTTTTGAGTTTTAGCGAAACTAACACACAGCAATTCATTTTTATCGAAATTTCGATTTTTTCGATTTTCCGGCTTTTCCTTTGGGATTTCCCGACTTATCTTTTTTTTCAAAACTGCCCTGTATCATAGCGAACAAAACAAAAAAAACTTATCGACATCGGTCAAGCAGTTTTTGAGTTTCAACGAAACTAACGCACAGCAATTCATTTTTATCGAAATTTCGATTTTTTCGATTTTCCGGCTTTTGTTTTGGGATTTCCCGACTTATCTTTTTTTTCAAACCTGCCCTGTATCATAGCAAACAAAACAATAAAAACTTATCGACATCGGTCAAGCCGTTTTTGAGTTTTAGCGAAACTAACGCACAGCAATTCATTTTTATCGAAATTTCGATTTTTTTGATTTTCCGGCTTTTCCTTTGGGATTTCCCGACTTATCTTTTTTTTAAAAACTGCATTGTATCATAGCGAACAACACAAAAAAAACTTATCGACATCGGTCAAGCCGTTTTTGAGTTTTAACGAAACTAACGCACAGCAATTCATTTTTATCGAAATTGCGATTTTTTCGATTTTCCGGCTTTTGTTTTGGGATTTCCCGACTTATCTTTTTTTTCAAAACTGCCCTGTATCATAGCGAACAAAACAAAAAAAACTTATCGACATCGGTCAAGCCGTTTTTGAGTTTTAGCGAAACTAACGCACAGCAATTCATTTTTATCGTAATTTCGATTTTTTTGATTTTCCGGATTTTCCTTTGGGATTTCCCGACTTATCTTTTTTTTCAAACCTACCCTATATCATTGCGAACAAAAGAAAAAAAATTATCGACATCGGTCAAGCCGTTTTTGAGTTTTAACGAAACTAACGCACAGCAATTCATTTTTATCGTAATTTCGATTTTTTTGATTTTCCGGCTTTTCCTTTTGGATTTCCCGATTTATCTTTTTTTTCAAACCTACCCTGTATCATAGCGAACAAAACAAAAAAAACCTATCGACATCAGTCAAGCCGTTTTTGAGTTTTAGCGAAACTAACGTACAGCAATTCATTTTTATCGAAATTTCGATTTTTTCGATTTTCCGGATTTTCCTTTGGGATTTCCCGACTTATCTTTTTTTTCAAAACTGCCCTGTATCATAGCGAACAATACAAAAAAACTTATCGACATCGGTCAAGCCGTTTTCGAGTTTTAGCGAAACTAATGCACAGCAATTCATTTTTATCGTAATTTCGATGTTTTTGATTTTCCGGATTTTGCTTTGGGATTTCCCGACTTATCTTTTTTTTCAAAACTGCCCTGTATCATAGCAAACAAAACAAAAAAACTTATCGACATCGGTCAAGCCGTTTTTGAGTTTTAGCGAAACTAACGCACAGCAATTCATTTTTATCGGAATTTCGATTTTTTTGATTTTCCGGCTTTTTCTTTGGGATTTCCCGACTTATCTTTTTTTTCAAAACTGCCCTGTATCATAGCGAACAAAACAAAAAAAACTTATCGACATCGGTCAAGCCGTTTTTGAGTTTTAACGAAACTAACGCACAGCAATTCATTTTTATCGAAATTTCGAATTTTTCGATTTTCCGGCTTTTCCTTTGGGATTTCCCTACTTATCTTTTTTTCAAACCTGCCCTGTATCATAGCGAACAAAACAAAAAAACTTATCGACATCGGTCAAGCCGTTTTTGAGTTTTAACGAAACTAACACACAGCAATTCATTTTTATCGAAATTTCGATTTTTTCGATTTTCCGGCTTTTCCTTTTGGATTTCCCGACTTATCTTTTTTTTCAAAACTGCCCTGTATCATAGCGAACAAAACAAAAAAAAACTTATCGACATCGGTCAAGCCGTTTTTGAGTTTTAGCGAAACTAACGCACAGCAATTCATTTTTATCGAAATTTCGATTTTTTCGATTTTCCGGCTTTTCCTTTGGGATTTCCCGACTTATCTTTTTTTCAAACCTGCCCTGTATCATAGCGAACAAAACAAAAAAAACTTATCGACATCGGTCAAGCCGTTTTTGAGTTTTAACGAAACTAACGCACAGCAATTCATTTTTATCGTAATTTAGATTTTTTTGATTTTTCGTATTTTCCTTTGGGATTTCCCGACTTTTCTTTTTTTTCAAACCTACCCTATATCATTGCGAACAAAAGAAAAAAAATTATCGACATCGGTCAAGCCGTTTTTGAGTTTTAACGAAACTAACGCACAGCAATTCATTTTTATCGTAATTTCGATTTTTTTGATTTTCCGTATTTTCCTTTGGGATTTCCCGACTTATCTTTTTTTTCAAACCTACCCTATATCATTGCGAACAAAAGAAAAAAAATTATCGACATCGGTCAAGCCGTTTTTGAGTTTTAACGAAACTAACGCACAGCAATTCATTTTTATCGTAATTTCGATTTTTTTGATTTTCCGGCTTTTCCTTTTGGATTTCCCGACTTATCTTTTTTTCAAACCTACCCTGTATCATAGCGAACAAAACAAAAAAAACCTATCGACATCGGTCAAGCCGTTTTTGAGTTTTAGCGAAACTAACGTACAGCAATTCATTTTTATCGAAATTTCGATTTTTTCGATTTTCCGGCTTTTCCTTTGGGATTTCCCGACTTATCTTTTTTTTCAAAACTGCCCTGTATCATAGCGAACAATACAAAAAATCTTATCGACATCGGTCAAGCCGTTTTTGAGTTTTAGCGAAACTAACGCACAGCAATTCATTATTATCGGAATTTCGATTTTTTTGATTTTCCGGATTTTCCTTTGGGATTTCCCGACTTATCTTTTTTTCAAACCTACCCTGTATCATTGCGAACAAAAGAAAAAAAATTATCGACATCGGTCAAGCCGTTTCTGAGTTTTAGCGAAACTAACGCACAGCAATTCATTTTTATCGGAATTTCGAATTTTTTGATTTTCCGGCTTTTGTTTTGGGATTTCCCGACATCTTTTTTTTTCAAACCTGCCCTGTATCATAGCGAACAAAACAAAAAAAAACTTATCGACATCGGTCAAGCCGTTTTTGAGTTTTAACGAAACTAACGCACAGCAATTCATTTTTATCGAAATTTCGATTTTTTCGATTTTTCGGCTTTTCCTTTGGGATTTCCCGACTTACCTTTTTTTCAAACCTGCCCTGTATCATAGCGAACAAAACAAAAAAAACTTATCGACATCGGTCAAGCCGTTTTTGAGTTTTAACGAAACTAACGCACAGCAATTCATTTTTACCGAAATTTCGATTTTCCGGCTTTTCCTTTGGGATTTCCCGACTTATCTTTTTTTTCAAAACTGCCCTGTATCATAGCGAACAAAACAAAAAAAAAGTATCGACATCGGTCAAGCCGTTTTTGAGTTTTAGCGAAACTAACACACAGCAATTCATTTTTATCGAAATTTCGATTTTTTCGATTTTCCGGCTTTTCCTTTGGGATTTCCCGACTTATCTTTTTTTTCAAAACTAACCTGTATCATAGCGAACAAAACAAAAAAAAACTTATCGACATCGGTCAAGCCGTTTTTGAGTTTTAACGAAACTAACGCACAGCAATTCATTTTTATCGGAATTTCGATTTTTTTGATTTTCCGGCTTTTCCTTTGGGATTTCCCGACTTATCTTTTTTTCAAACCTGCCCTGTATCATAGCGAACAAAACAAAAAAACTTATCGACATCGGTCAAGCCGTTTTTGAGTTTTAACGAAACTAACGCACAGCAATTCATTTTTATCGAAATTTCGATTTTTTCGATTTTCCGGCTTTTCCTTTGGGATTTCCCGACTTATCTTTTTTTTCAAAACTGCCCTGTATCATAGCGAACAAAACAAAAAAACTTATCGACATCGGTCAAGCCGTTTTTGAGTTTTAGCGAAACTAACACACAGCAATTCATTTTTATCGAAATTTCGATTTTTTCGATTTTCCGGCTTTTCCTTTGGGATTTCCCGACTTATCTTTTTTTTCAAAACTGCCCTGTATAATAGCAAACAAAACAAAAAAAACTTATCGACCTCGGTCAAGCCGTTTTTGAGTTTTAGCTAAACTAACGCACAGCAATTCATTTTTATCGGAATTTCGATTTTTTTGATTTTCCGGCTTTTCCTTTGGGATTTCCCGACTTATCTTTTTTTTCAAAACTGCCCTGTATCATAGCAAACAAAACAAAAAAAACTTTTCGACATCGGTCAAGCCGTTTTTGAGTTTTAACGAAACTAACGCACAGCAATTCATTTTTATCGAAATTTCGATTTTTTTTATTTCCGGCTTTTCCTTTGGGATTTCCCGACTTATCTTTTTTTTCAAAACTGCCCTGTATCATAGCGAACAAAACAAAAAAACTTATCGACATCGGTCAAGCCGTTTTTGAGTTTTAACGAAACTAACGCACAGCAATTCATTTTTATCGAAATTTCGAGTTTTTCGATTTTCTGGCTTTTGTTTTGGGATTTCCCGACTTATCTTTTTTTTCAAAACTGCCCTGTATCATAGCGAAGCCGTTTTTGAGTTTTAGCGAAACTAACGCACAGCAATTCATTTTTATCGTAATTTCGATTTTTTTGATTTTCCGGCTTTTCCTTTTGGATTTCCCGACTTATCTTTTTTTTCAAACCTACCCTGTATCATAGCGAACAAAACAAAAAAAACCTATCGACATCGGTCAAGCCGTTTTTGAGTTTTAGCGAAACTAACGTACAGCAATTCATTTTTATCAAAATTTCGATTTTATCGATTTTCCGGCTTTTCCTTTGGGATTTCCCGACTTATCTTTTTTTTCAAAACTGCCCTGTATCATAGCGAACAATACAAAAAAACTTATCGACATCGGTCAAGCCGTTTTTGAGTTTTAGCGAAACTAACGCACAGCAATTCATTTTTATCGTAATTTCGATGTTTTTGATTTTCCGGATTTTGCTTTGGGATTTCCCGACTTATCTTTTTTTTCAAAACTGCCCTGTATCATAGCAAACAAAACAAAAAAACTTATCGACATCGGTCAAGCCGTTTTTGAGTTTTAGCGAAACTAACGCACAGCAATTCATTTTTATCGAAATTTCGATTTTTTCGATTTTCCGGCTTTTCGTTTGGGATTTCCCGACTTATCTTTTTTTTTAAAACTGCCCTGTATCATAGCGAACAAAACAAAAAAAACTTATCGACATCGGTCAAGCCGTTTTTGAGTTTTAGCGAAACTAACACACAGCAATTCATTTTTATCGAAATTTCGATTTTTTCGATTTTCCGGCTTTTCCTTTGGGATTTCCCGACTTATCTTTTTTTTCAAAACTGCCCTGTATCATAGCGAACAAAACAAAAAAAACTTATCGACATCGGTCAAGCAGTTTTTGAGTTTCAACGAAACTAACGCACAGCAATTCATTTTTATCGAAATTTCGATTTTTTCGATTTTCCGGCTTTTGTTTTGGGATTTCCCGACTTATCTTTTTTTTGAAAACTGCCCTGTATCATAGCAAACAAAACAAAAAAAACTTATCGACATCGGTCAAGCCGTTTTTGAGTTTTAGTGAAACTAACGCACAGCAATTCATTTTTATCGTAATTTCGATTTTTTTGATTTTCCGGATTTTCCTTTGGGATTTCCCGACTTATCTTTTTTTTCAAAACTGCCCTGTATCATAGCAAACAAAACAAAAAAACTTATAGACATCGGTCAAGCCGTTTTTGAGTTTTAGCGAAACTAACGCACAGCAATTCATTTTTATCGGAATTTCGATTTTTTTGATTTTCCGGCTTTTCCTTTGGGATTTCCCGACTTATCTTTTTTTTCAAACCTACCCTATATCATTGCGAACAAAAGAAAAGAAATTATCGACATCGGTCAAGCCGTTTTTGAGTTTTAACGAAACTAACGCACAGCAATTCATTTTTATCGTAATTTCGATTTTTTTGATTTTCCGGCTTTTCCTTTTGGATTTCCCGACTTATCTTTTTTTTCAAACCTACCCTGTATCATAGCGAACAAAACAAAAAAAAACCTATCTACATCGGTCAAGCCGTTTTTGAGTTTTAGCGAAACTAACGTACAGCAATTCATTTTTATCGAAATTTCGATTTTTTCGATTTTCCGGCTTTTCCTTTGGGATTTCCCGACTTATCTTTTTTTTCAAAACTGCCCTGTATCATAGCGAACAATACAAAAAAACTTATCGACATTGGTCAAGCCGTTTTTGAGTTTTAGCGAAACTAACGCACAGCAATTCATTTTTATCGGAATTTCGATTTTTTTGATTTTCCGGATTTTCCTTTGGGATTTCCCGACTTATCTTTTTTTCAAACCTACCCTGTATCATTGCGAACAAAAGAAAAAAAATTATCGACATCGGTCAAGCCGTTTTTGAGTTTTAGCGAAACTAACACACAGCAATTCATTTTTATCGAAATTTCGATTTTTTCGATTTTCCGGCTTTTCCTTTGGGATTTCCCGACTTATCTTTTTTTTCAAAACTGCCCTGTATCATAGCGAACAAAACAAAAAAAAACTTATCGACATCGGTCAAGCCGTTTTTGAGTTTTAGCGAAACTAACGCACAGCAATTCATTTTTATCGAAATTTCGATTTTTTCGATTTTCCGGCTTTTGTTTTGGGATTTCCCGACTTATCTTTTTTTTGAAAACTGCCCTGTATCATAGCGAACAAAAGAAAAAAAACTTATCGACATCGGTCAAGCCGTTTTTGAGTTTTAGCGAAACTAACGCACAGCAATTCATTTTTATCGTAATTTCGATTTTTTTGATTTTCCGGATTTTCCTTTGGGATATCCCGACTTATCTTTTTTTTCAAACCTACCCTATATCATTGCGAACAAAAGAAAAAAAATTATCGACATCGGTCAAGCCGTTTTTGAGTTTTAACGAAACTAACGCACAGCAATTCATTTTTATCAGAATTTCGATTTTTTCGATTTTCCGGCTTTTCCTTTTGGATTTCCCGACTTATCTTTTTTTTCAAACCTACCCTGTATCATAGCGAACAAAACAAAAAAACCTATCGACATCGGTCAAGCCGTTTTTGAGTTTTAGCGAAACTAACGCACAGCAATTCATTTTTATCGAAATTTCGATTTTTTCGATTTTCCGGCTTTTCCTTTGGGATTTCCCGACTTATCTTTTTTTTCAAAACTGCCCTGTATCATAGCGAACAATACAAAAAAACTTATCGACATCGGTCAAGCCGTTTTTGAGTTTTAGCGAAACTAACGCACAGCAATTCATTTTTATCGTAATTTCGATGTTTTTCATTTTCCGGATTTTCCTTTGGGATTTCCCGACTTATCTTTTTTTTCAAAACTGCCCTGTATCATAGCAAACAAAACAAAAAAACTTATCGACATCGGTCAAGCCGTTTTTGAGTTTTAGCGAAACTAACGCACAGCAATTCATTTTTATCGGAATTTCGATTTTTTTGATTTTCCGGCTTTTCCTTTGGGATTTCCCGACTTATCTTTTTTTTCAAACCTGCCCTGTATCATAGCGAACAAAACAAAAAAAAACTTATCGACATCGGTCAAGCCGTTTTTGAGTTTTAACGAAACTAACGCACAGCAATTCATTTTTATCGATATTTGGATTTTTTTGATTTTCCGGCTTTTCCTTTGGGATTTCCCGACTTATCTTTTTTTCAAACCTGCCCTGTATCATAGCGAACAAAACAAAAAAAACTTATCGACATCGGTCAAGCCGTTTTTGAGTTTTAACGAAACTAACGCACAGCAATTCATTTTTATCGAAATTTCGATTTTTTCGATTTTCCGGTTTTTGTTTTGGGATTTCCCGACTTATCTTTTTTTTCAAAACTGCCCTGTATCATAGCGAACAAAACAAAAAAACTTATCGACATCGGTCAAGCCGTTTTTGAGTTTTAGCGAAACTAACGCACAGCAATTCATTTTTATCGGAATTTGGATTTTTTTGATTTTCCGGATTTTCCTTTGGGATTTCCCGACTTATCTTTTTTTCAAACCTACCCTGTATCATTGCGAACAAAAGAAAAAAAATTATCGACATCGGTCAAGCCGTTTCTGAGTTTTAGCGAAACTAACGCACAGCAATTCATTTTTATCGGAATTTCGAATTTTTTGATTTTCCGGCTTTTGTTTTGGAATTTCCCGACATCTTTTTTTTCAAACCTGCCCTGTATCATAGCGAACAAAACAAAAAAAAACTTATCGACATCGGTCAAGCCGTTTTTGAGTTTTAACGAAACTAACGCACAGCAATTCATTTTTATCGCAATTTCGATTTTTTCGATTTTCCGGCTTTTCCTTTGGCATTTCCCGACTTATCTTTTTTTCAAACCTGCCCTGTATCATAGCGAACAAAACAAAAAAAACTTATCGACATCGGTCAAGCCGTTTTTGAGTTTTAGCGAAACTAACGCACAGCAATTCATTTTTATCGAAATTTCGATTTTCCGGCTTTTCCTTTGAGATTTCCCGACTTATCTTTTTTTTCAAAACTGCCCTGTATCATAGCGAACAAAACAAAAAAAAATTATCGACATCGGTCAAGCCGTTTTTGAGTTTTAGCGAAACTAACACACAGCAATTCATTTTTATCGAAATTTCGATTTTTTCGATTTTTCGGCTTTTCCTTTGGGATTTCCCGGCTTATCTTTTTTTTCAGAACTAACCTGCATCATAGCGAAAAAAACAAAAAAAAACTTATCGACATCGGTCAAGCCGTTTTTGAGTTTTAACGAAACTAACGCACAGCAATTCATTTTTATCGGAATTTCGATTTTTTTGATTTTCCGGCTTTTCCTTTGGGATTTCCCGACTTATCTTTTTTTCAAACCTGCCCTGTATCATAGCGAACAAAACAAAGAAAACTTATCGACATCGGTCAAGCCGTTTTTGAGTTTTAACGAAACTAACGCACAGCAATTCATTTTTATCGAAATTTCGATTTTTTCGATTTTCCGGCTTTTCCTTTGGGATTTCCAGACTTATCTTTTTTTTCAAAACTGCCCTGTATCATAGCGAACAAAACAAAAAAAAACTTATCGACATAGGTCAAGCCGTTTTTGAGTTTTAGTGAAACTAACGCACAGCAATTCATTTTTATCGAAATTTCGATTTTTTCGATTTTCCGGCTTTTCCTTTGGGATTTCCCGACTTATCTTTTTTTTCAAAACTGCCCTGTATCATAGCGAACAAAACAAAAAAACTTATCGACATCGGTCAAGCCGTTTTTGAGTTTTAGCGAAACTAACACACAGCAATTCATTTTTATCGAAATTTCGATTTTTTCGATTTTCCGGCTTTTCCTTTGGGATTTCCCGACTTATCTTTTTTTTCAAAACTGCTCTGTATCATAGCAAACAAAACAAAAAAAACTTATCGACATCGGTCAAGCCGTTTTTGAGTTTTAGCGAAACTAACGCACAGCAATTCATTTTTATCGGAATTTCGATTTTTTTGATTTTCCGGCTTTTCCTTTGGGATTTCCCGACTTATCTTTTTTTTCAAACCTGCCCTGTATCATAGCGAACAAAACAAAAAAAACTTATCGACATCGGTCAAGCCGTTTTTGAGTTTTAACGAAACTAACGCACAGCAATTCATTTTTATCGAAATTTCGATTTTTGTGATTTTCCGCCTTTTCCTTTGGGATTTCCCGACTTATCTTTTTTTTAAAAACTGCCCTGTATCATAGCGAACAAAACAAAAAAAACTTATCGACATCGGTCAAGCCGTTTTTGAGTTTTAACGAAACTAACGCACAGCAATTCATTTTTATCGAAATTTCGATTTTTTCGATTTTCCGGCTTTTGTTTTGGGATTTCCCAACTTATCTTTTTTTGCAAAACTGCCCTGTATCATAGCGAACAAAACAAAAAAAACTTATCGACATCGGTCAAGCCGTTTTTGAGTTTTAGCGAAACTAACGCACAGCAATTCATTTTTATCGTAATTTCGATTTTTTTGATTTTCCTTTGTTATTTCCCGACTTATCTTTTTTTTCAAACCTACCCTATATCATTGCGAACAAAGGAAAAAAAATTATCGACATCGGTCAAGCCGTTTTTGAGTTTTAGCGAAACTAACGCACAGCAATTCATTTTTATCGTAATTTCGATTTTTTTGATTTTCTGGCTTTTCCTTTTGGATTTCCCGACTTATCTTTTTTTTCAAACCTACCCTGTATCATAGCGAACAAAACAAAAAAAACCTATCGACATCGGTCAAGCCGTTTTTGAGTTTTAGCGAAACAAACGTACAGCAATTCATTTTTATCGAAATTTCGATTTTTTCGATTTTCCGGCTTTTCCTTTGGGATTTCCCGACTTATCTTTTTTTCAAACCTGCCCTGTATCATAGCGAACAAAACAAAAAAAACTTATCGACATCGGTCAAGCCGTTTTTGAGTTTTAACGAAACTAACGCACAGCAATTCATTTTTATCGAAATTTCGATTTTTTCGATTTTCCGGCTTTTCCTTTTGGATTTCCCGACTTATCTTTTTTTCAAACCTGCCCTGTATCATAGCGAACAAAACAAAAAAAACTTATCGACATCGTTCAGCCGTTTTTGAGTTTTAACGAAACTAACACAGCAATTCATTTTTATCGAAATTTCGATTTTTTCGATTTTCCGGCTTTTCCTTTGGGATTTCCCGACTTATCTTTTTTTTCAAAACTAACCTGCATCATAGCGAACAAAACAAAAAAAAACTTATCGACATCGGTCAAGCCGTTTTTGAGTTTTAACGAAACTAACGCACAGCAATTCATTTTTATCGAAATTTCGATTTTTTCGATTTTCCGGCTTTTCCTTTGGGATTTCCCGACTTATCTTTTTTTCCAACCTGCCCTGTATCATAGCGAACAAAACACAAAAAACTTATCGACATCGGTCAAGCCGTTTTTGAGTTTTAACGAAACTAACGCACAGCAATTCATTTTTATCAAAATTTCGATTTTTTCGATTTTCCGGCTTTTCCTTTGGGATTTCCCGACTAATCTTTTTTTCAAACCGGCCCTGTGTCATAGCGAACAAAACAAAAAAAACTTATCGACATCGGTCAAGCCGTTTTTGAGTTTTAACGAAACTAACGCACAGCAATTCATTTTTATCGGAATTTCGATTTTTTTGATTTTCCGGATTTTCCTTTGGGATTTCCCGACTTATCTTTTTTTTCAAACCTACCCTGTATCATTGCGAACAAAACAAAAAAAACCTATCGACATCGGTCAAGCCGTTTTTGAGTTTTAGCGAAACTAACGTACAGCAATTCATTTTTATCAAAATTTCGATTTTATCGATTTTCCGGCTTTTCCTTTGGGATTTCCCGACTTATCTTTTTTTTCAAAACTGCCCTGTATCATAGCGAACAATACAAAAAAACTTATCGACATCGGTCAAGCCGTTTTTGAGTTTTAGCGAAACTAACGCACAGCAATTCATTTTTATCGTAATTTCGATGTTTTTGATTTTCCGGATTTTGCTTTGGGATTTCCCGACCTTTCTTTTTTTTCAAAACTGCCCTGTATCATAGCAAACAAAACAAAAAAACTTATGGACATCGGTCAAGCCGTTTTTGAGTTTTAGCGAAACTAACGCACAGCAATTCATTTTTATCGGAATTTCGATTTTTTTGATTTTCCGGATTTTCCTTTGGGATTTCCCGACTTATCTTTTTTTTCAAACCTACCCTGTATCATTGCGAACAAAATAAAAAAAACTTATTGACATCGGTCAAGCCGTTTTTGAGTTTTAACGAAACTAACGCACAGCAATTCATTTTTATCGAAATTTCGATTTTTTCGATTTTCCGGCTTTTCCTTTGGGATTTCCCGACTTATCTTTTTTTCAAACCTGCCCTGTATCATAGCGAACAAAATAAAAAAAACTTATTGACATCGGTCAAGCCGTTTTTGAGTTTTAACGAAACTAACGCACAGCAATTCATTTTTATCGGAATTTCGAATTTTTTGATTTTCCGGCTTTTGTTTTGGGATTTCCCGACATCTTTTTTTTTCAAACCTGCCCTGTATCATAGCGAACAAAACAAAAAAAAACTTATCGACATCGGTCAAGCCGTTTTTGAGTTTTAACGAAACTAACGCACAGCAATTCATTTTTATCGAAATTTCGATTTTTTCGATTTTCCGGCTTTTCCTTTGGGATTTCCCGACTTATCTTTTTTTCAAACCTGCCCTGTATCATAGCGAACAAAATAAAAAAAACTTATTGACATCGGTCAAGCCGTTTTTGAGTTTTAACGAAACTAACGCACAGCAATTCATTTTTATCGAAATTTCGATTTTTTCGATTTTCCGGCTTTTCCTTTGGGATTTCCCGACTTATCTTTTTTTCAAACCTGCCCTGTATCATAGCGAACAAAATAAAAAAAACTTATTGACATCGGTCAAGCCGTTTTTGAGTTTTAACGAAACTAACGCACAGCAATTCATTTTTATCGGAATTTCGAATTTTTTGATTTTCCGGATTTTCCTTTGGGATTTCCCGACTTATCTTTTTTTTCAAACCTACCCTGTATCATAGCGAACAAAATAAAAAAAACTTATTGACATCGGTCAAGCCGTTTTTGAGTTTTAACGAAACTAACGCACAGCAATTCATTTTTATCGGAATTTCGATTTTTTCGATTTTCCGGCTTTTCCTTTGGGATTTCCCGACTTATCTTTTTTTTCAAACCTACCCTGTATCATTGCGAACAAAATAAAAAAAACTTATTGACATCGGTCAAGCCGTTTTTGAGTTTTAACGAAACTAACGCACAGCAATTCATTTTTATCGGAATTTCGAATTTTTTGATTTTCCGGCTTTTGTTTTGGGATTTCCCGACATCTTTTTTTTTCAAACCTGCCCTGTATCATAGCAAACAAAACAAAAAAACTTATGGACATCGGTCAAGCCGTTTTTGAGTTTTAGCGAAACTAACGCACAGCAATTCATTTTTATCGGAATTTCGATTTTTTTGATTTTCCGGATTTTCCTTTGGGATTTCCCGACTTATCTTTTTTTTCAAACCTACCCTGTATCATTGCGAACAAAATAAAAAAAACTTATTGACATCGGTCAAGCCGTTTTTGAGTTTTAACGAAACTAACGCACAGCAATTCATTTTTATCGAAATTTCGATTTTTTCGATTTTCCGGCTTTTCCTTTGGGATTTCCCGACTTATCTTTTTTTCAAACCTGCCCTGTATCATAGCGAACAAAATAAAAAAAACTTATTGACATCGGTCAAGCCGTTTTTGAGTTTTAACGAAACTAACGCACAGCAATTCATTTTTATCGGAATTTCGAATTTTTTGATTTTCCGGCTTTTGTTTTGGGATTTCCCGACATCTTTTTTTTTCAAACCTGCCCTGTATCATAGCGAACAAAACAAAAAAAAACTTATCGACATCGGTCAAGCCGTTTTTGAGTTTTAACGAAACTAACGCACAGCAATTCATTTTTATCGAAATTTCGATTTTTTCGATTTTCCGGCTTTTCCTTTGGGATTTCCCGACTTATCTTTTTTTCAAACCTGCCCTGTATCATAGCGAACAAAATAAAAAAAACTTATTGACATCGGTCAAGCCGTTTTTGAGTTTTAACGAAACTAACGCACAGCAATTCATTTTTATCGAAATTTCGATTTTTTCGATTTTCCGGCTTTTCCTTTTGGATTTCCCGACTTATCTTTTTTTTCAAAACTGCCCTGTAGCATAGCGAATAAAACAAAAAAAAACTTACCGACATCGGTCAAGCCGTTTTTGAGTTTTAGCGAAACTAACGCACAGCAATTCATTTTTATCGAAATTTCGATTTTTTCGATTTTCCGGCTTTTCCTTTGGGATTTCCCGACTTATCTTTTTTTTCAAAACTGCCCTGTATCATAGCGAACAAAACAAAAAAAACTTATCGACATCGGTATAGCCGTTTTTGAGTTTTAGCGAAACTAACACACAGCAATTCATTTTTATCGAAATTTCGATTTTTTCGATTTTCCGGCTTTTCCTTTGGGATTTCCCGACTTATCTTTTTTTTCAAAACTGCCCTGTATCATAGCGAACAAAACAAAAAAAACTTATCGACATCGGTCAAGCCGTTTTTGAGTTTTAACGAAACTAACGCACAGCAATTCATTTTTATCGAAATTTCGATTTTTGCGATTTTCCGGCTTTTGTTTTGGGATTTCCCGACTTATCTTTTTTTTGAAAATTGCCCTGTATCATAGCGAACAAAACAAAAAAAACTTATCGACATCGGTCAAGCCGTTTTTGAGTTTTAGCGAAACTAACGCACAGCAATTCATTTTTATCGTAATTTCGATTTTTTTGATTTTCCGGATTTTCCTTTGGGATTTCCCGACTTATCTTTTTTTTCAAAACTGCCCTGTATCATAGCAAATAAAACAAAAAAACTTATAGACATCGGTCAAGCCGTTTTTGAGTTTTAGCGAAACTAACGCACAGCAATTCATTTTTATCGGAATTTCGATTTTTTTGATTTTCCGGCTTTTCCTTTGGGATTTCCCGACTTATCTTTTTTTTCAAACCTACCCTATATCATTGCGAACAAAGGAAAAGAAATTATCGACATCGGTCAAGCCGTTTTTGAGTTTTAACGCAACTAACGCACAGCAATTCATTTTTATCGTAATTTCGATTTTTTTGATTTTACGGCTTTTCCTTTGGGATTTCCCGACTTATCTTTTTTTTCAAACCTACCCTGTATCATAGCGAACAAAACAAAAAAAAACTTATCGACATCGGTCAAGCCGTTTTTGAGTTTTAGCGAAACTAACGTACAGCAATTCATTTTTATCGAAATTTCGATTTTTTCGATTTTCCGGCTTTTCCTTTGGGATTTCCCGACTTATCTTTTTTTTCAAAACTGCCCTGTATCATAGCGAACAATACAAAAAAACTTATCGACATCGGTCAAGCCGTTTTTGAGTTTTAGCGAAACTAACGCACAGCAATTCATTTTTATCGTAATTTCGATGTTTTTGATTTTCTTGATTTTGCTTTGGGATTTCCCAATTTATCTTTTTTTTCAAAACTGCCCTGTATCATAGCAAACAATACAAAAAAAATTATCGACATCGGTCAAGCCGTTTTTGAGTTTTAGCGAAACTAACGCACAGCAATTCATTTTTATCGTAATTTCGATTTTTTTGATTTTCCGGCTTTTCCTTTTGGATTTCCCGACTTATCTTTTTTTTCAAACCTACCCTGTATCATAGCGAACAAAACAAAAAAAACCTATCGACATCGGTCAAGCCGTTTTTGAGTTTTAGCGAAACAAACGTACAGCAATTCATTTAATCGAAATTTAGATTTTTTCGATTTTCCGGCTTTTCCTTTGGGATTTCCCGACTTATCTTTTTTTTCAAAACTGCCCTGTATCATAGCAAACAAAACAAAAAAACTTATCGACATCGGTCAAGCCGTTTTTGAGTTTTAGCGAAACTAACGCACAGCAATTCATTTTTTTCGGAATTTCGATTTTTTTGATTTTCCGGCTTTTGTTTTGGGATTTCCCGACATCTTTTTTTTTCAAACCTGCCCTGTATCATAGCGAACAAAACAAAAAAAATTATCGTCATCGGTCAAGCCGTTTCTGAGTTTTAGCGAAACTAACGCACAGCAATTCATTTTTATCGGAATTTCGAATTTTTTGATTTTCCGGCTTTTGTTTTGGGATTTCCCGACATCTTTTTTTTTCAAACCTGCCCTGTATCATAGCGAACAAAACAAAAAAAAACTTATCGACATCGGTCAAGCCGTTTTTGAGTATTAACGAAACTAACGCACAGCAATTCATTTTTATCGAAATTTCGATTTTTTCGATTTTCCGGCTTTTCCTTTGGGATTTCCCGACTTATCTTTTTTTCAAACCTGCCCTGTATCATAGCTAACAAAACACAAAAAACTTATCGACATCGGTCAAGCCGTTTTTGAGTTTTAACGAAACTAACACAGCAATTCATTTTTATCGAAATTTCGATTTTTTCGATTTTCCGGCTTTTCCTTTGGGATTTCCCGACTTATCTTTTTTTTCAAAACTAACCTGCATCATAGCGAACAAAACAAAAAAAAACTTATCGACATCGGTCAAGCCGTTTTTGAGTTTTAACGAAACTAACGCACAGCAATTCATTTTTATCGAAATTTCGATTTTTTCGATTTTCCGGCTTTTCCTTTGGGATTTCCCGACTTATCTTTTTTTCAAACCTGCCCTGTATCATAGCGAACAAAACACAAAAAACTTATCGACATCGGTCAAGCCGTTTTTGAGTTTTAACGAAACTAACGCACAGCAATTCATTTTTATCAAAATTTCGATTTTTTCGATTTTCCGGCTTTTCCTTTGGGATTTCCCGACTAATCTTTTTTTCAAACCTGCCCTGTATCATAGCGAACAAAACAAAAAAAACTTATCGACATCGGTCAAGCCGTTTTTGAGTTTTAACGAAACTAACGCACAGCAATTCATTTTTATCGGAATTTCGATTTTTTTGATTTTCCGGATTTTGCTTTGGGATTTCCCGACTTATCTTTTTTTTCAAACCTACCCTGTATCATTGCGAACAAAACAAAAAAAACCTATCGACATCGGTCAAGCCGTTTTTGAGTTTTAGCGAAACTAACGTACAGCAATTCATTTTTATCAAAATTTCGATTTTATCGATTTTCCGGCTTTTCCTTTGGGATTTCCCGACTTATCTTTTTTTTCAAAACTGCCCTGTATCATAGCGAACAATACAAAAAAACTTATCGACATCGGTCAAGCCGTTTTTGAGTTTTAGCGAAACTAACGCACAGCAATTCATTTTTATCGTAATTTCGATGTTTTTGATTTTCCGGATTTTGCTTTGGGATTTCCCGACTTATCTTTTTTTTCAAAACTGCCCTGTATAATAGCAAACAAAACAAAAAAACTTATCGACATCGGTCAAGCCGTTTTTGAGTTTTAGCGAAACTAACGCACAGCAATTCATTTTTATCGGAATTTCGATTTTTTTGATTTTCCGGATTTTCCTTTGGGATTTCCCGACTTATCTTTTTTTTCAAACCTACCCTGTATCATTGCGAACAAAAGAAAAAAAATTATCGACATCGGTCAAGCCGTTTCTGAGTTTTAACGAAACTAACGCACAGCAATACATTTTTATCGGAATTTCGAATTTTTTGATTTTCCGGCTTTTGTTTTGGGATTTCCCGACATCTTTTTTTTCAAACCTGCCCTGTATCATAGCGAACAAAACAAAAAAAAACTTATCGACATCGGTCAAGCCGTTTTTGAGTTTTAACGAAACTAACGCACAGCAATTCATTTTTATCGAAATTTCGATTTTTTCGATTTTCCGGCTTTTCCTTTGGGATTTCCCGACTTATCTTTTTTTCAAACCTGCCCTGTATCATAGCGAACAAAATAAAAAAAACTTATTGACATCGGTCAAGCCGTTTTTGAGTTTTAACGAAACTAACGCACAGCAATTCATTTTTATCGAAATTTCGATTTTTTCGATTTTCCGGCTTTTCCTTTTGGATTTCCCGACTTATCTTTTTTTCAAAACTGCCCTGTAGCATAGCGAATAAAACAAAAAAAAACTTATCGACATCGGTTAAGCCGTTTTTGAGTTTTAGCGAAACTAACGCACAGCAATTCATTTTTATCGAAATTTCGATTTTTTCGATTTTCCGGCTTTTCCTTTGGGATTTCCCGACTTATCTTTTTTTTCAAAACTGCCCTGTATCATAGCGAACAAAACAAAAAAAACTTATCGACATCGGTCTAGCCGTTTTTGAGTTTTAGCGAAACTAACACACAGCAATTCATTTTTATCGAAATTTCGATTTTTTCGATTTTCCGGCTTTTCCTTTGGGATTTCCCGACTTATCTTTTTTTTCAAAACTGCCCTGTATCATAGCGAACAAAACAAAAAAAACTTATCGACATCGGTCAAGCCGTTTTTGAGTTTTAACGAAACTAACGCACAGCAATTCATTTTTATCGAAATTTCGATTTTTTCGATTTTCCGGCTTTTCCTTTGGGATTTCCCGACTTATCTTTTTTTTCAAACCTACCCTATATCATTGCGAACAAAGGAAAAGAAATTATCGACATCGGTCAAGCCGTTTTTGAGTTTTAACGAAACTAACGCACAGCAATTCATTTTTATCGTAATTTCGATTTTTTTGATTTTCCGGCTTTTCCTTTTGGATTTCCCGACTTATCTTTTTTTTCAAACCTACCCTGTACCATAGCGAACAAAACAAAAAAAAACCTATCGACATCGGTCAAGCCGTTTTTGAGTTTTAGCGAAACTAACGTACAGCAATTCATTTTTATCGAAATTTCGATTTTTTCGATTTTCCGGCTTTTCCTTTGGGATTTCCCGACTTATCTTTTTTTTCAAAACTGCCCTGTATCATAGCGAACAATACAAAAAAACTTATCGACATCGGTCAAGCCGTTTTTGAGTTTTAGCGAAACTAACGCACAGCAATTCATTTTTATCGTAATTTCGATGTTTTTGATTTTCTTGATTTTGCTTTGGGATTTCCCGATTTATCTTTTTTTTCAAAACTGCCCTGTATCATAGCAAACAAAACAAAAAAACTTATCGACATCGGTCAAGCCGTTTTTGAGTTTTAGCGAAACTAACGCACAGCAATTCATTTTTATCGGAATTTCGATTTTTTTGATTTTCCGGATTTTCCTTTGGGATTTCCCGACTTATCTTTTTTTCAAACCTGCCCTGTATCATAGCGAACAAAACAAAAAAAACTTATCGACATCGGTCAAGCCGTTTTTGAGTTTTAACGAAACTAACGCACAGCAATTCATTTTTATCGAAATTTCGATTTTTTCGATTTTCCGGCTTTTCCTTTGGGATTTCCCGACTTATCTTTTTTTTCAAACCTGCCCTGTATCATAGCGAACAAAACACAAAAAACTTATCGACATCGGTCAAGCCGTTTTTGAGTTTTAACGAAACTAACGCACAGCAATTCATTTTTATCAAAATTTCGATTTTTTCGATTTTCCGGCTTTTCCTTTGGGATTTCCCGACTAATCTTTTTTTCAAACCTGCCCTGTATCATAGCGAACAAAACAAAAAAAACTTATCGACATCGGTCAAGCCGTTTTTGAGTTTTAACGAAACTAACGCACAGCAATTCATTTTTATCGGAATTTCGATTTTTTTGATTTTCCGGATTTTCCTTTGGGATTTCCCGACTTATCTTTTTTTTCAAACCTACCCTGTATCATTGCGAACAAAACAAAAAAAACCTATCGACATCGGTCAAGCCGTTTTTGAGTTTTAGCGAAACTAACGTACAGCAATTCATTTTTATCAAAATTTCGATTTTATCGATTTTCCGGCTTTTCCTTTGGGATTTCCCGACTTATCTTTTTTTTCAAAACTGCCCTGTATCATAGCGAACAATACAAAAAAACTTATCGACATCGGTCAAGCCGTTTTTGAGTTTTAGCGAAACTAACGCACAGCAATTCATTTTTATCGTAATTTCGATGTTTTTGATTTTCCGGATTTTGCTTTGGGATTTCCCGACTTATCTTTTTTTTCAAAACTGCCCTGTATAATAGCAAACAAAACAAAAAAACTTATCGACATCGGTCAAGCCGTTTTTGAGTTTTAGCGAAACTAACGCACAGCAATTCATTTTTATCGGAATTTCGATTTTTTTGATTTTCCGGATTTTCCTTTGGGATTTCCCGACTTATCTTTTTTTTCAAACCTACCCTGTATCATTGCGAACAAAAGAAAAAAAATTATCGACATCGGTCAAGCCGTTTCTGAGTTTTAACGAAACTAACGCACAGCAATACATTTTTATCGGAATTTCGAATTTTTTGATTTTCCGGCTTTTGTTTTGGGATTTCCCGACATCTTTTTTTTTCAAACCTGCCCTGTATCATAGCGAACAAAACAAAAAAAAACTTATCGACATCGGTCAAGCCGTTTTTGAGTTTTAACGAAACTAACGCACAGCAATTCATT
This sequence comes from Neoitamus cyanurus, assembly GCA_947538895.1. NCBI lineage: Eukaryota > Metazoa > Arthropoda > Insecta > Diptera > Asilidae > Neoitamus > Neoitamus cyanurus. The sequence goes on from OX384547.1 coordinate 6,038,334, forward strand.
TTTATCGAAATTTCGATTTTTTCGATTTTCCGGCTTTTCCTTTGGGATTTCCCGACTTATCTTTTTTTCAAACCTGCCCTGTATCATAGCGAACAAAATAAAAAAAACTTATTGACATCGGTCAAGCCGTTTTTGAGTTTTAACGAAACTAACGCACAGCAATTCATTTTTATCGAAATTTCGATTTTTTCGATTTTCCGGCTTTTCCTTTTGGATTTCCCGACTTATCTTTTTTTCAAAACTGCCCTGTAGCATAGCGAATAAAACAAAAAAAAACTTATCGACATCGGTTAAGCCGTTTTTGAGTTTTAGCGAAACTAACGCACAGCAATTCATTTTTATCGAAATTTCGATTTTTTCGATTTTCCGGCTTTTCCTTTGGGATTTCCCGACTTATCTTTTTTTTCAAAACTGCCCTGTATCATAGCGAACAAAACAAAATAAACTTATCGACATCGGTCTAGCCGTTTTTGAGTTTTAGCGAAACTAACACACAGCAATTCATTTTTATCGAAATTTCGATTTTTTCAATTTTCCGGCTTTTCCTTTGGGATTTCCCGACTTATCTTTTTTTTCAAAACTGCCCTGTATCATAGCGAACAAAAGAAAAAAAACTTATCGACATCGGTCAAGCCGTTTTTGAGTTTTAACGAAACTAACGCACAGCAATTCATTTTTATCGAAATTTCGATTTTTTCGATTTTCCGGCTTTTCCTTTGGGATTTCCCGACTTATCTTTTTTTTCAAACCTACCCTATATCATTGCGAACAAAGGAAAAGAAATTATCGACATCGGTCAAGCCGTTTTTGAGTTTTAACGAAACTAACGTACAGCAATTCATTTTTATCGAAATTACGATTTTTTCGATTTTCCGGCTTTTCCTTTGGGATTTCCCGACTTATCTTTTTTTTCAAAACTGCCCTGTATCATAGCGAACAATACAAAAAAACTTATCGACATCGGTCAAGCCGTTTTTGAGTTTTAGCGAAACTAACGCACAGCAATTCATTTTTATCGTAATTTCGATGTTTTTGATTTTCTTGATTTTGCTTTGGGATTTCCCGATTTATCTTTTTTTTCAAAACTGCCCTGTATCATAGCAAACAAAACAAAAAAACTTATCGACATCGGTCAAGCCGTTTTTGAGTTTTAGCGAAACTAACGCACAGCAATTCATTTTTATCGGAATTTCGATTTTTTTGATTTTCCGGATTTTCCTTTGGGATTTCCCGACTTATCTTTTTTTCAAACCTACCCTGTATCATTGCGAACAAAAGAAAAAAAATTATCGACATCGGTCAAGCCGTTTCTGAGTTTTAGCGAAACTAACGCACAGCAATTCATTTTTATCGGAATTTCGATTTTTTTGATTTTCCGGCTTTTGTTTTGGGATTTCCCGACATCTTTTTTTTTTAAACCTGCCCTGTATCATAGCGAACAAAAGAAAAAAAACTTATCGACATCGGTCAAGCCGTTTTTGAGTTTTAACGAAACTAACGCACAGCAATTCATTTTTATCGAAATTTCGATTTTTTCGATTTTCCGGCTTTTCCTTTTGGATTTCCCGACTTATCTTTTTTTTCAAAACTGCCCTGTATCATAGCAAACAAAACAAAAAAAAACTTATCGACATCGGTCAAGCCGTTTTTGAGTTTTAGCGAAACTAACGCACAGCAATTCATTTTTATCGAAATTTCGATTTTTTCGATTTTCCGGCTTTTCCTTTGGGATTTCCCGACTTATCTTTTTTTTCAAAACTGCCCTGTATCATAGCGAACAAAAAAAAAAAACTTATCGACATCGGTCAAGCCGTTTTTGAGTTTTAGCGAAACTAACACACAGCAATTCATTTTTATCGAAATTTCGATTTTTTCGATTTTCCGGCTTTTCCTTTGGGATTTCCCGACTTATCTTTTTTTTCAAAACTGCCCTGTATCATAGCGAACAAAACAAAAAAAACTTATTGACATCGGTCAAGCCGTTTTTGAGTTTTAACGAAACTAACGCACAGCAATTCATTTTTATCGAAATTTCGATTTTTTCGATTTTCCGGCTTTTGTTTTGGGATTTCCCGACTTATCTTTTTTTTTGAAAACTGCCCTGTATCATAGCGAACAAAAGAAAAAAAACTTATCGACATCGATCAAGCCGTTTTTGAGTTTTAGCGAAACTAACGCACAGCAATTCATTTTTATCGTAATTTCGATTTTTTTGATTTTCCGGATTTTCCTTTGGGATATCCCGACTTATTTTTTTTTCAAACCTACCCTATATCATTGCGAACAAAAGAAAAAAAATTATCGACATCGGTCAAGCCGTTTTTGAGTTTTAACGAAACTAACGCACAGCAATTCATTTTTATCAGAATTTCGATTTTTTTCGATTTTCCGGCTTTTCCTTTTGGATTTCCCGACTTATCTTTTTTTTCAAACCTACCCTGTATCATAGCGAACAAAACAAAAAAACCTATCGACATCGGTCAAACCGTTTTTGAGTTTTAGCGAAACTAACGCACAGCAATTCATTTTTATCGAAATTTCGATTTTTTCGATTTTCCGGCTTTTCCTTTGGGATTTCCCGACTTATCTTTTTTTTCAAAACTGCCCTGTATCATAGCGAACAATACAAAAAAACTTATCGACATCGGTCAAGCCGTTTTTGAGTTTTAGCGAAACTAACGCACAGCAATTCATTTTTATCGTAATTTCGATGTTTTTCATTTTCCGGATTTTCCTTTGGGATTTCCCGACTTATCTTTTTTTTCAAAACTGCCCTGTATCATAGCAAACAAAACAAAAAAACTTATCGACATCGGTCAAGCCGTTTTTGAGTTTTAGCGAAACTAACGCACAGCAATTCATTTTTATCGGAATTTCGATTTTTTTGATTTTCCGGCTTTTCCTTTGGGATTTCCCGACTTATCTTTTTTTTCAAACCTGCCCTGTATCATAGCGAACAAAACAAAAAAAAACTTATCGACATCGGTCAAGCCGTTTTTGAGTTTTAACGAAACTAACGCACAGCAATTCATTTTTATCGAAATTTCGATTTTATTGATTTTCCGGCTTTTCCTTTGGGATTTCCCGACTTATCTTTTTTTTCAAAACTGCCCTGTATCATAGCGAACAAAACAAAAAAAACTTATCGACATCGGTCAAGCCGTTTTTGAGTTTTAACGAAACTAACGCACAGCAATTCATTTTTATCGAAATTTCGATTTTTTCGATTTTCCGGCTTTTCCTTTGGGATTTCCCGACTTATCTTTTTTTTCAAAACTGCCCTGTATCATAGCGAACAAAACAAAAAAACTTATCGACATCGGTCAAGCCGTTTTTGAGTTTTAGCGAAACTAACGCACAGCAATTCATTTTTATCGTAATTTCGATTTTTTTGATTTTCCGGATTTTGCTTTGGGATTTCCCGACTTATCTTTTTTTTCAAACCTACCCTATATCATTGCGAACAAAAGACAAAAAATTATCGACATCGGTCAAGCCGTTTTTGAGTTTTAACGAAACTAACGCACAGCAATTCATTTTTATCGTAATTTCGATTTTTTTGATTTTCCGGCTTTTCCTTTTGGATTTCCCGACTTATCTTTTTTTTCAAACCTACCCTGTATCATAGCGAACAAAACAAAAAAAACCTATCGACATCGGTCAAGCCGTTTTTGAGTTTTAGCGAAACTAACGTACAGCAATTCATTTTTATCGAAATTTCGATTTTTTTGATTTTCCGGATTTTCCTTTGGGATTTCCCGACTTATCTTTTTTTTCAAACCTACCCTATATCATTGCGAACAAAAGAAAAAAAATTATCGACATCGGTCAAGCCGTTTTTGAGTTTTAACGAAACTAACGCACAGCAATTCATTTTTATCGTAATTTCGATTTTTTTGATTTTCCGGCTTTTCCTTTTGGATTTCCCGACTTATCTTTTTTTTCAAAACTGCCCTGTATCATAGCGAACAATACAAAAAAACTTATCGACATCGGTCAAGCCGTTTTTGAGTTTTAGCGAAACTAACGCACAGCAATTCATTTTTATCGTAATTTCGATGTTTTTGATTTTCCGGATTTTCCTTTGGGATTTCCCGACTTATCTTTTTTTTCAAAACTGCCCTGTATCATAGCAAACAAAACAAAAAAACTTATCGACATCGGTCAAGCCGTTTTTGAGTTTTAGCGAAACTAACGCACAGCAATTCATTTTTATCGGAATTTCGATTTTTTTGATTTTCCGGATTTTCCTTTGGGATTTCCCGACTTATCTTTTTTTTCAAACCTACCCTGTATCATTGCGAACAAAAGGAAAAAAATTATCGACATCGGTCAAGCCGTTGCTGAGTTTTAACGAAACTAACGCACAGCAATTCATTTTTATCGAAATTTCGACTTTTTCGATTTTCCGGCTTTTCCTTTGGGATTTCCCGACTTATCTTTTTTTCAAACCTGCCCTGTATCATAGCGAACAAAACAAAAAAAACTTATCGACATCGGTCAAGCCGTTTTTGAGTTTTAACGAAACTAACGCACAGCAATTCATTTTTATCGAAATTTCGATTTTTTCGATTTTCCGGCTTTTCCTTTGGGATTTCCCGACTTATCTTTTTTTTCAAAACTGCCCTGTATCATAGCGAACAAAACAAAAAAAACTTATCGACATCGGTCAAGCCGTTTTTGAGTTTTAGCGAAACTAACACACAGCAATTCATTTTTATCGAAATTTCGATTTTTTCGATTTTCCGGTTTTTCCTTTGATATTTCCCGACTTATCTTTTTTTCAAACCTGCCCTGTATCATAGCGAACAAAACAAAAAAACTTATCGACATCGGTCAAGCCGTTTTTGAGTTTTAGCGAAACTAACGCACAGCAATTCATTTTTATCGTAATTTCGATTTTTTTGATTTTCCGGATTTTCCTTTGGGATTTCCCGACTTATCTTTTTTTTCAAACCTACCCTATATCATTGCGAACAAAAGAAAAAAAATTATCGACATCGGTCAAGCCGTTTTTGAGTTTTAACGAAACTAACGCACAGCAATTCATTTTTATCGTAATTTCGATTTTTTTGATTTTCCGGCTTTTCCTTTTGGATTTCCCGATATCTTTTTTTTCAAACCTACCCTGTATCATAGCGAACAAAACAAAAAAAACCTATCGACATCGGTCAAGCCGTTTTTGAGTTTTAGCGAAACTAACGTACAGCAATTCATTTTTATCGAAATTTCGATTTTTTCGATTTTCCGGCTTTTCCTTTGGGATTTCCCGACTTATCTTTTTTTTCAAAACTGCCCTGTATCATAGCAAACAATACAAAAAAACTTATCGACATCGGTCGAGCCGTTTTTGAGTTTTAGCGAAACTAACGCACGGCAATTCATTTTTATCGTAATTTCGATGTTTTTGATTTTCCGGATTTTGCTTTGGGATTTCCCGACTTATCTTTTTTTTCAAAACTGCCCTGTATCATAGCAAACAAAACAAAAAAACTTATCGACATCGGTCATGCCGTTTTTGAGTTTTAGCGAAACTAACGCACAGCAATTCATTTTTATCGGAATTTGGATTTTTTTGATTTTCCGGATTTTCCTTTGGGATTTCCCGACTTATCTTTTTTTCAAACCTACCCTGTATCATTGCGAACAAAAGAAAAAAAATTATCGACATCGGTCAAGCCGTTTCTGAGTTTTAGCGAAACTAACGCACAGCAATTCATTTTTATCGGAATTTCGAATTTTTTGATTTTCCGGCTTTTGTTTTGGGATTTCCCGACATCTTTTTTTTCAAACCTGCCCTGTATCATAGCGAACAAAACAAAAAAAAACTTATCGACATCGGTCAAGCCGTTTTTGAGTTTTAACGAAACTAACGCACAGCAATTCATTTTTATCGCAATTTCGATTTTTTCGATTTTCCGGCTTTTCCTTTGGGATTTCCCGACTTATCTTTTTTTCAAACCTGCCCTGTATCATAGCGAACAAAACAAAAAAAACTTATCGACATCGGTCAAGCCGTTTTTGAGTTTTAGCGAAACTAACGCACAGCAATTCATTTTTATCGAAATTTCGATTTTCCGGCTTTTCCTTTGGGATTTCCCGACTTATCTTTTTTTTCAAAACTGCCCTGTATCAAAGCGAACAAAACAAAAAAAAATTATCTACATCGGTCAAGCCGTTTTTGAGTTTTAGCGAAACTAACACACAGCAATTCATTTTTATCGAAATTTCGATTTTTTCGATTTTTCGGCTTTGCCTTTGGGATTTCCCGGCTTATCTTTTTTTTCAAAACTAACCTGCATCATAGCGAACAAAACAAAAAAAACTTATCGACATCGGTCAAGCCGTTTTTGAGTTTTAACGAAACTAACGCACAGCAATTCATTTTTATCGAAATTTCGATTTTTTCGATTTTCCGGCTTTTCCTTTTGGATTTGCCGACTTATCTTTTTTTTCAAAACTGCCCTGTATCATAGCGAACAAAACAAAAAAAAACTTATCGACATAGGTCAAGCCGTTTTTGAGTTTTAGCGAAACTAACGCACAGCAATTCATTTTTATCGAAATTTCGATTTTTTCGATTTTCCAGCTTTTCCTTTGGGATTTCCCGACTTATCTTTTTTTTCAAAACTGCTTTGTATCATAGCCAACAAAGCAAAAAAAAACTTATCGACATAGGTCAAGCCGTTTTTGAGTTTTAGCGAAACTAACGCACAGCAATTCATTTTTATCGGAATTTCGATTTTTTTGATTTTCCGGCTTTTCCTTTGGGATTTCCCGACTTATCTTTTTTTCAAACCTGCCCTGTATCATAGCGAACAAAACAAAGAAAACTTATCGACATCGGTCAAGCCGTTTTTGAGTTTTAACGAAACTAACGCACAGCAATTCATTTTTATCGAAATTTCGATTTTTTCGATTTTCCGGCTTTTCCTTTTGGATTTGCCGACTTATCTTTTTTTTCAAAACTGCCCTGTATCATAGCGAACAAAACAAAAAAAAACTTATCGACATAGGTCAAGCCGTTTTTGAGTTTTAGCGAAACTAACGCACAGCAATTCATTTTTATCGAAATTTCGATTTTTTCGATTTTCCGGCTTTTCCTTTGGGATTTCCCGACTTATCTTTTTTTTCAAAACTGCCCTGTATCATAGCGAACAAAGCAAAAAAACTTATCGACATCGGTCAAGCCGTTTTTGAGTTTTAGCGAAACTAACACACAGCAATTCATTTTTATCGAAATTTCGATTTTTTCGATTTTCCGGCTTTTCCTTTGGGATTTCCCGACTTATCTTTTTTTTCAAAACTGCCCTGTATCATAGCAAACAAAACAAAAAAAACTTATCGACATCGGTCAAGCCGTTTTTGAGTTTTAGCGAAACTAACGCACAGCAATTCATTTTTATCGGAATTTCGATTTTTTTGATTTTCCGGCTTTTCCTTTGGGATTTCCCGACTTATCTTTTTTTTCAAACCTGCCCTGTATCATAGCGAATAAAACAAAAAAAACTTATCGACATCGGTCAAGCCGTTTTTGAGTTTTAACGAAACTAACGCACAGCAATTCATTTTTATCGAAATTTCGATTTTTTCGATTTTCCGGCTTTTGTTTTGGGATTTCCCAACTTATCTTTTTTTGCAAAACTGCCCTGTATCATAGCGAACAAAACAAAAAAAACTTATCGACATCGGTCAAGCCGTTTTTGAGTTTTAGCGAAACTAACGCACAGCAATTCATTTTTATCGTAATTTCGATTTTTTTGATTTTCCGGATTTTCCTTAGGGATTTCCCGACTTATCTTTTTTTTCAAACCTACCCTATATCATTGCGAACAAAGGAAAAAAAATTATCGACATCGGTCAAGCCGTTTTTGAGTTTTAGCGAAACTAACGCACAGCAATTCATTTTTATCGTAATTTCGATTTTTTTGATTTTCCGGCTTTTCCTTTTGGATTTCCCGACTTATCTTTTTTTTCAAACCTACCCTGTATCATAGCGAACAAAACAAAAAAACTTATCGACATCGGTCAAGCCGTTTTTGAGTTTTAGCGAAACTAACGCACAGCAATTCATTTTTATCGTAATTTCGATTTTTTTGATTTTCCGGCTTTTCCTTTTTTTATTTCCCGACTTATCTTTTTTTTCAAACCTACCCTGTATCATAGCGAACAAAACAAAAAAAACTTATCGACATCGTTCAGCCGTTTTTGAGTTTTAACGAAACTAACACAGCAATTCATTTTTATCGAAATTTCGATTTTTTCGATTTTCCGGCTTTTCCTTTGGGATTTCCCGACTTATATTTTTTTCAAAACTAACCTGCATCATAGCGAACAAAACAAAAAAAAACTTATCGACATCGGTCAAGCCGTTTTTGAGTTTTAACGAAACTAACGCACAGCAATTCATTTTTATCGAAATTTCGATTTTTTCGATTTTCCGGCTTTTCCTTTGGGATTTCCCGACTTATCTTTTTTTCAAACCTGCCCTGTATCATAGCGAACAAAACACAAAAAACTTATCGACATCGGTCAAGCCGTTTTTGAGTTTTAACGAAACTAACGCACAGCAATTCATTTTTATCGGAATTTCGATTTTTTTGATTTTCCGGCTTTTCCTTTGGGATTTCCCGACTTATCTTTTTTTCAAACCTGCCCTGTATCATAGCGAACAAAACAAAAAAAACTTATCGACATCGGTCAAGCCGTTTTTGAGTTTTAACGAAACTAACGCACAGCAATTCATTTTTATCGAAATTTCGATTTTTTCGATTTTCTGGCTTTTCCTTTGGGATTTCCCGACTTATATTTTTTTCAAACCTGCCCTGTATCATAGCGAACAAAACAAAAAAAACTTATCGACATCGGTCAAGCCGTTTTTGAGTTTTAACGAAACTAACGCACAGCAATTCATTTTTATCGAAATTTCGATTTTTTCGATTTTCCGGCTTTTCCTTTTGGATTTCCCAACTTATCTTTTTTTTTCAAAACTGCCCTGTATCATAGCGAACAAAACAAAAAAAAACTTATCGACATAGGTCAAGCCGTTTTTGAGTTTTAGCGAAACTAACGCACAGCAATTCATTTTTATCGAAATTTCGATTTTTTCGATTTTCCGGCTTTTCCTTTGGGATTTCCCGACTTATCTCTTTTTTCAAAACTGCCCTGTATCATAGCGAACAAAACAAAAAAACTTATCGACATCGGTCAAGCCGTTTTTGAGTTTTAGCGAAACTAACACACAGCAATTCATTTTTATCGAAATTTCGATTTTTTCGATTTTCCGGCTTTTCCTTTGGGATTTCCCGACTTATCTCTTTTTTCAAAACTGCCCTGTATCATAGCGAACAAAACAAAAAAACTTATCGACATCGGTCAAGCCGTTTTTGAGTTTTAGCGAAACTAACGCACAGCAATTCATTTTTATCGGAATTTCGATTTTTTTGATTTTCCGGCTTTTCCTTTGGGATTTCCCGACTTATCTTTTTTTTCAAACCTGCCCTGTATCATAGCGAACAAAACACAGAAAACTTATCGACATCGGTCAAGCCGTTTTTGAGTTTTAACGAAACTAACGCACAGCAATTCATTTTTATCGAAATTTCGATTTTTTTGATTTTCCGCCTTTTCCTTTGAGATTTCCCGACTTATCTTTTTTTTCAAAACTGCCCTGTATCATAGCGAACAAAACAAAAAAAACTTATCGACATCGGTCAAGCCGTTTTTGAGTTTTAACGAAACTAACGCACAGCAATTCATTTTTATCGAAATTTCGATTTTTTTGATTTTCCGCCTTTTCCTTTGGGATTTCCCGACTTATCTTTTTTTTCAAAACTGCCCTGTATCATAGCGAACAAAACAAAATAAACTTATCGACATCGGTCAAGCCGTTTTTGAGTTTTAGCGAAACTAACGCACAGCAATTCATTTTTATCGTAATTTCGATTTTTTTGATTTTCCGGCTTTTCCTTTGGGATTTCCCGACTTATCTTTTTTTTCAAACCTGCCCTGTATCATAGCGAACAAAACAGAAAAAACTTATCGACATCGGTCAAGCCGTTTTTGAGTTTTAACGAAACTAACGCACAGCAATTCATTTTTATCGAAATTTCGATTTTTTTGATTTTCCGCCTTTTCCTTTTGGATTTCCCGACTTATCGTTTTTTTCAAAACTGCCCTGTATCATGGCGAACAAAACAAAAAAAACTTATCGACATCGGTCAAGCCGTTTTTGAGTTTTAACGAAACTAACGCACAGCAATTCATTTTTATCGAAATTTCGATTTTTTCGATTTTCCGGCTTTTGTTTTGGGATTTCCCGACTTATCTTTTTTTTCAAAACTGCCCTGTATCATAGCGAACAATACAAAAAAACTTATCGACATCGGTCAAGCCGTTTTTGAGTTTTAGCGAAACTAACGCACAGCAATTCATTTTTATCGTAATTTGGATGTTTTTGATTTTCCGGATTTTGCTTTAGGATTTCCCGACTTATCTTTTTTTTCAAAACTGCCCTGTATCATAGCAAACAAAACAAAAAAAATTATCGTCATCGGTCAAGCCGTTTCTGAGTTTTAGCGAAACTAACGCACAGCAATTCATTTTTATCGGAATTTCGAATTTTTTGATTTTCCGGCTTTTGTTTTGAGATTTCCCGACATCTTTTTTTTTCAAACCTGCCCTGTATCGTAGCGAACAAAACAAAAAAAAACTTATCGACATCGGTCAAGCCGTTTTTGAGTATTAACGAAACTAACGCACAGCAATTCATTTTTATCGAAATTTCGATTTTTTCGATTTTCCGGCTTTTCCTTTGAGATTTCCCGACTTATCTTTTTTTCAAACCTGCCCTGTATCATAGCGAACAAAACAAAAAAAACTTATCGACATCGGTCAAGCCGTTTTTGAGTTTTAACGAAACTAACGCACAGCAATTCATTTTTATCGAAATTTCGATTTTTTTGATTTTCCGGCTTTTCCTTTTGGATTTCCCGACTTATCTTTTTTTCAAACCTGCCCTGTATCATAGCGAACAAAATAAAAAAAACTTATCGACATCGGTCAAGCCGTTTTTGAGTTTTAACGAAACTAACACACAGCAATTCATTTTTATCGAAATTTCGATTTTTTCGATTTTCCGGCTTTTCCTTTGGGATTTCCCGACTTATCTTTTTTTTCAAAACTAACCTGCATCATAGCGAACAAAACAAAAAAAAACTTATCGACATCGGTCAAGCCGTTTTTTAGTTTTAACGAAACTAACGCACAGCAATTCATTTTTATCGAAATTTCGATTTTTTCGATTTTCCGGCTTTTCCTTTGGGATTTCCCGACTTATATTTTTTTCAAACCTGCCCTGTATCATAGCGAACAAAACAAAAAAAACTTATCGACATCGGTCAAGCCGTTTTTGAGTTTTAACGAAACTAACGCACAGCAATTCATTTTTATCGAAATTTCGATTTTTTCGATTTTCCGGCTTTTCCTTTGGGATTTTCCGACTAATCTTTTTTTCAAACCTGCCCTGTATCATAGCGAACAAAACAAAAAAAACTTATCGACATCGGTCAAGCCGTTTTTGAGTTTTAACGAAACTAACGCACAGCAATTCATTTTTATGGAAATTTCGATTTTCCGGCTTTTCCTTTGGGATTTCCCGACTTATCTTTTTTTCAAAACTGCCCTGTATCATAGCAAACAAAACAAAAAAAAATTATCGACATCGGTCAAGCCGTTTTTGAGTTTTAGCGAAACTAACACACAGCAATTCATTTTTATCGGAATTTCGAATTTTTTGATTTTCCGGCTTTTGTTTTGGGATTTCCCGACATCTTTTTTTTCAAACCTGCCCTGTATCATAGCGAACAAAACAAAAAAAAACTTATCGACATCGGTCAAGCCGTTTTTGAGTTTTAACGAAACTAACGCACAGCAATTCATTTTTATCGGAATTTCGATTTTTTCGATTTTCCGGCTTTTCCTTTGGGATTTCCCGACTTATCTTTTTTTCAAAACTGCCCTGTATCATAGCGAACAAAACAAAAAAAACTTATCGACATCGGTCAAGCCGTTTTTGAGTTTTAGCGAAACTAACGCACAGCAATTCATTTTTATCGGAATTTCGATTTTTTCGATTTTCCGGCTTTTCCTTTGGGATTTCCCGACTTATCTTTTTTTTCAAAACTGCCCTGTATCATAGCGAACAAAACAAAAAAAACTTATCGACATCGGTCAAGCCGTTTTTGAGTTTTAGCGAAACTAACGCACAGCAATTCATTTTTATCGGAATTTCGATTTTTTCGATTTTCCGGCTTTTCCTTTGGGATTTCCCGACTTATCTTTTTTTTCAAAACTGCCCTGTATCATAGCGAACAAAACAAAAAAAACTTATCGACATCGGTCAAGCCGTTTTTGAGTTTTAGCGAAACTAACGCACAGCAATTCATTTTTATCGGAATTTCGATTTTTTTGATTTTCCGGCTTTTCCTTTGGGATTTCCCGACTTATCTTTTTTTTCAAACCTGCCCTGTATCATAGCGAACAAAACACAAAAAACTTATCGACATCGGTCAAGCCGTTTTTGAGTTTTAACGAAACTAACGCACAGCAATTCATTTTTATCGAAATTTCGATTTTTTTGATTTTCCGCCTTTTCCTTTGAGATTTCCCGACTTATCTTTTTTTTCAAAACTGCCCTGTATCATAGCGAACAAAACAAAAAAAACTTATCGACATCGGTCAAGCCGTTTTTGAGTTTTAACGAAACTAACGCACAGCAATTCATTTTTATCGAAATTTCGATTTTTTTGATTTTCCGCCTTTTCCTTTGGGATTTCCCGACTTATCTTTTTTTTCAAAACTGCCCTGTATCATAGCGAACAAAACAAAATAAACTTATCGACATCGGTCAAGCCGTTTTTGAGTTTTAGCGAAACTAACGCACAGCAATTCATTTTTATCGTAATTTAGATTTTTTTGATTTTCCGGCTTTTCCTTTGGGATTTCCCGACTTATCTTTTTTTTCAAACCTGCCCTGTATCATAGCGAACAAAACAGAAAAAACTTATCGACATCGGTCAAGCCGTTTTTGAGTTTTAACGAAACTAACGCACAGCAATTCATTTTTATCGAAATTTCGATTTTTTTGATTTTCCGCCTTTTCCTTTTGGATTTCCCGACTTATCGTTTTTTTCAAAACTGCCCTGTATCATGGCGAACAAAACAAAAAAAACTTATCGACATCGGTCAAGCCGTTTTTGAGTTTTAACGAAACTAACGCACAGCAATTCATTTTTATCGAAATTTCGATTTTTTCGATTTTCCGGCTTTTGTTTTGGGATTTCCCGACTTATCTTTTTTTTCAAAACTGCCCTGTATCATAGCGAACAATACAAAAAAACTTATCGACATCGGTCAAGCCGTTTTTGAGTTTTAGCGAAACTAACGCACAGCAATTCATTTTTATCGTAATTTGGATGTTTTTGATTTTCCGGATTTTGCTTTAGGATTTCCCGACTTATCTTTTTTTTCAAAACTGCCCTGTATCATAGCAAACAAAACAAAAAAAATTATCGTCATCGGTCAAGCCGTTTCTGAGTTTTAGCGAAACTAACGCACAGCAATTCATTTTTATCGGAATTTCGAATTTTTTGATTTTCCGGCTTTTGTTTTGAGATTTCCCGACATCTTTTTTTTTCAAACCTGCCCTGTATCGTAGCGAACAAAACAAAAAAAAACTTATCGACATCGGTCAAGCCGTTTTTGAGTATTAACGAAACTAACGCACAGCAATTCATTTTTATCGAAATTTCGATTTTTTCGATTTTCCGGCTTTTCCTTTGAGATTTCCCGACTTATCTTTTTTTCAAACCTGCACTGTATCATAGCGAACAAAACAAAAAAAACTTATCGACATCGGTCAAGCCGTTTTTGAGTTTTAACGAAACTAACGCACAGCAATTCATTTTTATCGAAATTTCGATTTTTTTGATTTTCCGGCTTTTCCTTTTGGATTTCCCGACTTATCTTTTTTTCAAACCTGCCCTGTATCATAGCGAACAAAATAAAAAAAACATATCGACATCGGTCAAGCCGTTTTTGAGTTTTAACGAAACTAACACACAGCAATTCATTTTTATCGAAATTTCGATTTTTTCGATTTTCCGGCTTTTCCTTTGGGATTTCCCGACTTATCTTTTTTTTCAAAACTAACCTGCATCATAGCGAACAAAACAAAAAAAAACTTATCGACATCGGTCAAGCCGTTTTTTAGTTTTAACGAAACTAACGCACAGCAATTCATTTTTATCGAAATTTCGATTTTTTCGATTTTCCGGCTTTTCCTTTGGGATTTCCCGACTTATATTTTTTTCAAACCTGCCCTGTATCATAGCGAACAAAACAAAAAAAACTTATCGACATCGGTCAAGCCGTTTTTGAGTTTTAACGAAACTAACGCACAGCAATTCATTTTTATCGAAATTTCGATTTTTTCGATTTTCCGGCTTTTCCTTTGGGATTTTCCGACTAATCTTTTTTTCAAACCTGCCCTGTATCATAGCGAACAAAACAAAAAAAACTTATCGACATCGGTCAAGCCGTTTTTGAGTTTTAACGAAACTAACGCACAGCAATTCATTTTTATGGAAATTTCGATTTTCCGGCTTTTCCTTTGGGATTTCCCGACTTATCTTTTTTTCAAAACTGCCCTGTATCATAGCGAACAAAACAAAAAAAAATTATCGACATCGGTCAAGCCGTTTTTGAGTTTTAGCGAAACTAACACACAGCAATTCATTTTTATCGGAATTTCGAATTTTTTGATTTTCCGGCTTTTGTTTTGGGATTTCCCGACATCTTTTTTTTCAAACCTGCCCTGTATCATAGCGAACAAAACAAAAAAAAACTTATCGACATCGGTCAAGCCGTTTTTGAGTTTTAACGAAACTAACGCACAGCAATTCATTTTTATCGGAATTTCGATTTTTTCGATTTTCCGGCTTTTCCTTTGGGATTTCCCGACTTATCTTTTTTTCAAAACTGCCCTGTATCATAGCGAACAAAACAAAAAAAACTTATCGACATCGGTCAAGCCGTTTTTGAGTTTTAGCGAAACTAACGCACAGCAATTCATTTTTATCGGAATTTCGATTTTTTCGATTTTCCGGCTTTTCCTTTGGGATTTCCCGACTTATCTTTTTTTTCAAAACTGCCCTGTATCATAGCGAACAAAACAAAAAAAACTTATCGACATCGGTCAAGCCGTTTTTGAGTTTTAGCGAAACTAACGCACAGCAATTCATTTTTATCGGAATTTCGATTTTTTCGATTTTCCGGCTTTTCCTTTGGGATTTCCCGACTTATCTTTTTTTTCAAAACTGCCCTGTATCATAGCGAACAAAACAAAAAAAACTTATCGACATCGGTCAAGCCGTTTTTGAGTTTTAGCGAAACTAACGCACAGCAATTCATTTTTATCGAAATTTCGATTTTCCGGCTTTTCCTTTGGGATTTCCCGACTTATCTTTTTTTTCAAAACTGCCCTGTATCATAGCGAACAAAAGAAAAAAAAATTATCGACATCGGTCAAGCCGTTTTTGAGTTTTAGCGAAACTAACACACAGCAATTCATTTTTATCGAAATTTCGATTTTTTCGATTTTTCGGCTTTTCCTTTGGGATTTCCCGACTTATCTTTTTTTTCAAAACTAACCTGCATCATAGCGAACAAAACAAAAAAAAACTTATCGACATCGGTCAAGCCGTTTTTGAGTTTTAACGAAACTAACGCACAGCAATTCATTTTTATCGGAATTTCGATTTTTTTGATTTTCCGGCTTTTCCTTTGGGATTTCCCGACTTATCTTTTTTTCAAACCTGCCCTGTATCATAGCGAACAAAACAAAAAAAACTTATCGACATCGGTCAAGCCGTTTTTGAGTTTTAACGAAACTAACGCACAGCAATTCATTTTTATCGAAATTTCGATTTTTTCGATTTTCCGGCTTTTCCTTTGGGGTTTCCCGACTTATCTTTTTTTCAAACCTGCCCTGTATCATAGCGAACAAAACAAAAAAAACTTATCGACATCGGTCAAGCCGTTTTTGAGTTTTAACGAAACTAACGCACAGCAATTCATTTTTATCGAAATTTCGATTTTTTCGATTTTCCGGCTTTTCCTTTTGGATTTCCCGACTTATCTTTTTTTTCAAAACTGCCCTGTATCATAGCGAACAAAACAAAGAAAAACTTATCGACATAGGTCAAGCCGTTTTTGAGTTTTAGCGAAACTAACGCACAGCAATTCATTTTTATCGAAATTTAGATTTTTTCGATTTTCCGGCTTTTCCTTCGGGATTTCCCGACTTATCTTTTTTTCAAAACTGCCCTGTATCATAGCAAACAAAACAAAAAAAACTTATAGACATCGGTCAAGCCGTTTTTGAGTTTTAGCGAAACTAACGCACAGCAATTCATTTTTATCGGAATTTCGATTTTTTTGATTTTCCGGCTTTTCCTTTGGGATTTCCCGACTTATCTTTTTTTTCAAACCTGCCCTGTATCATAGCGAACAAAACAAAAAAAACTTATCGACATCGGTCAAGCCGTTTTTGAGTTTTAACGAAACTAACGCACAGCAATTCATTTTTATCGAAATTTCGATTTTTTTGATTTTCCGCCTTTTCCTTTGGGATTTCCCGACTTATCTTTTTTTTCAAAACTGCCCTGTATCATAGCAAACAAAACAAAAAACTTATCGACATCGGTCAAGCCGTTTCTGAGTTTTAGCGAAACTAACGCACAGCAATTCATTTTTATCGGAATTTCGAATTTTTTGATTTTCCGGCTTTTGTTTTGGGATTTCCCGACTTATCTTTTTTTGCAAAACTGCCCTGTATCATAGCGAATAAAACAAAAAAAAACTTATCGACATCGGTCAAGCCGTTTTTGAGTATTAACAAAACTAACGCACAGCAATTCATTTTTATCGAAATTTCGATTTTTTCGATTTTCCGGCTTTTCCTTTGGGATTTCCTGACTTATCTTTTTTTCAAACCTGCCCTGTATCATAGCGAACAAAACAAAAAAAACTTATCGACATCGGTCAAGCCGTTTTTGAGTTTTAACGAAACTAACGCACAGCAATTCATTTTTATCGAAATTTCGATTTTTTCGATTTTCCGGCTTTTCCTTTTGGATTTCCCGACGTATCTTTTTTTCAAGCCTGCCCTGTATCATAGCGAACAAAACAAAAAAAAGTTATCGACATCGGTCAGCCGTTTTTGAGTTTTAACGAAACTAACACACAGCAATTCATTTTTATCGAAATTTCGATTTTTTCGATTTTCCGGCTTTTCCTTTGGGATTTCCCGACTTATCTTTTTTTTCAAAACTAACCTGCATCATAGCAAACAAAACAAAAAAAAACTTATCGACATCGGTCAAGCCGTTTTTGAGTTTTAACGAAACTAACGCACAGCAATTCATTTTTATCGAAATTTCGATTTTTTCGATTTTCCGGCTTTTCCTTTGGGATTTCCCGACTTATCTTTTTTTCAAACCTGCCCTGTATCATAGCGAACAAAACAAAAAAAACTTATCGACATCGGTCAAGCCGTTTTTGAGTTTTAACGAAACTAACGCACAGCAATTCATTTTTATCGAAATTTCGATTTTTTCGATTTTCCGGCTTTTCCTTTGGGATTTCCCGACTAATCTTTTTTTCAAACCTGCCCTGTATCATAGCGAACAAAACAAAAAAAACTTATCGACATCGGTCAAGCCGTTTTTGAGTTTTAGCGAAACTAACACACAGCAATTCATTTTTATCGAAATTTCGATTTTTTCGATTTTCCGGCTTTTCCTTTGGGATTTCCCGACTTATCTTTTTTTTCAAAACTAACCTGCATCATAGCGAACAAAACAAAAAAAAACTTATCGACATCGGTCAAGCCGTTTTTGAGTTTTAACGAAACTAACGCACAGCAATTCATTTTTATCGGAATTTCGATTTTCTTGATTTTCCGGCTTTTCCTTTGGGATTTCCCGACTTATCTTTTTTTCAAACCTGCCCTGTATCATAGCGAACAAAACAAAAAAAACTTATCGACATCGGTCAAGCCGTTTTTGAGTTTTAACGAAACTAACGCACAGCAATTCATTTTTATCGAAATTTCGATTTTTTCGATTTTCCGGCTTTTCCTTTGGGATTTCCCGACCTATCTTTTTTTCAAACCTGCCCTGTATCATAGCGAACAAAACATAAAAAACTTATCGACATCGGTCAAGCCGTTTTTGAGTTTTAACGAAACTAACGCACAGCAATTCATTTTTATCGAAATTTCGATTTTTTCGATTTTCCGGCTTTTCCTTTTGGATTTCCCAACTTATCTTTTTTTTCAAAACTGCCCTGTATCATAGCGAACAAAACAAAAAAAAACTTATCGACATAGGTCAAGCCGTTTTTGAGTTTTAGCGAAACTAACGCACAGCAATTCATTTTTATCGAAATTTCGATTTTTTCGATTTTCCGGCTTTTCCTTTGGGATTTCCGGACTTATCTTTTTTTTCAAAACTGCCCTGTATCATAGCGAACAAAACAAAAAAACTTATCGACATCGGTCAAGCCGTTTTTGAGTTTTAGCGAAACTAACACACAGCAATTCATTTTTATCGAAATTTCGATTTTTTCGATTTTCCGGCTTTTCCTTTGGGATTTCCCGACTTATCTTTTTTTTCAAAACTGCCCTGTATCATAGCAAACAAAACAAAAAAAACTTATCGACATCGGTTAAGCCGTTTTTGAGTTTTAGCGAAACTAACGCACAGCAATTCATTTTTATCGGAATTTCGATTTTTTTGATTTTCCGGCTTTTCCTTTGGGATTTCCCGACTTATCTTTTTTTTCAAACCTGCCCTGTATCATAGCGAACAAAAAAAAAAAAAAACTAACCGACATCGGTCAAGCCGTTTTTGAGTTTTAACGAAACTAACGCACAGCAATTCATTTTTATCGAAATTTCGATTTTTTTGATTTTCCGCCTTTTCCTTTGGGATTTCCCGACTTATCTTTTTTTTCAAAACTGCCCTGTATCATAGCGAACAAAACAAAAAAAACTTATCGACATCGGTCAAGCCGTTTTTGAGTTTTAACGAAACTAACGCACAGCAATTCATTTTTATCGAAATTTCGATTTTTTTGATTTTCCGCCTTTTCCTTTGGGATTTCCCGACTTATCTTTTTTTTCAAAACTGCCCTGTATCATAGCGAACAAATCAAAAAAAACTTATCGACATCGGTCAAGCCGTTTTTGAGTTTTAGCGAAACTAACGCACAGCAATTCATGTTTATCGTAATTTCGATTTTTTGATTTTCCGGCTTTTCCTTTGGGATTTCCCGACTTATCTTTTTTTTCAAACCTGCCCTGTATCATAGCGAACAAAACAAAAAAAAACTTATCGACATCGGTCAAGCCGTTTTTGAGTTTTAACGAAACTAACGCACAGCAATTCATTTTTATCGAAATTTCGATTTTTTTGATTTTCCTCCTTTTCCTTTTGGATTTCCCGACTTATCTTTTTTTCAAAACTGCCCTGTATCATAGCGAACAAAACAAAAAAAACTTATCGACATCGGTCAAGCCGTTTTTGAGTTTTAACGAAACTAACGCACAGCAATTCATTTTTATCGAAATTTCGATTTTTTCGATTTTCCGGCTTTTGTTTTGGGATTTCCCGACTTATCTTTTTTTCAAACCTGCCCTGTATCATAGCGAACAAAACAAAAAAAACTTATCGACATCGGTCAAGCCGTTTTTGAGTTTTAACGAAACTAACGCACAGCAATTCATTTTTATCGAAATTTCGATTTTTTTGATTTTCCTCCTTTTCCTTTTGGATTTCCCGACTTATCTTTTTTTTCAAAACTGCCCTGTATCATAGCAAACAAAACAAAAAACTTATCGACATCGGTCAAGCCGTTTCTGAGTTTTAGCGAAACTAACGCACAGCAATTCATTTTTATCGGAATTTCGAATTTTTTGATTTTCCGGCTTTTGTTTTGGGATTTCCCGACTTATCTTTTTTTGCAAAACTGCCCTGTATCATAGCGAACAAAACAAAAAAAAACTTATCGACATCGGTCAAGCCGTTTTTGAGTATTAACAAAACTAACGCACAGCAATTCATTTTTATCGAAATTTCGATTTTTTCGATTTTCCGGCTTTTCCTTTGGGATTTCCTGACTTATCTTTTTTTCAAACCTGCCCTGTATCATAGCGAACAAAACAAAAAAAACTTATCGACATCGGTCAAGCCGTTTTTGAGTTTTAACGAAACTAACGCACAGCAATTCATTTTTATCGAAATTTCGATTTTTTCGATTTTCCGGCTTTTCCTTTGGGATTTCCCGACCTATCTTTTTTTCAAACCTGCCCTGTATCATAGCGAACAAAACATAAAAAACTTATCGACATCGGTCAAGCCGTTTTTGAGTTTTAACGAAACTAACGCACAGCAATTCATTTTTATCGAAATTTCGATTTTTTCGATTTTCCGGCTTTTCCTTTTGGATTTCCCAACTTATCTTTTTTTTCAAAACTGCCCTGTATCATAGCGAACAAAACAAAAAAAAACTTATCGACATAGGTCAAGCCGTTTTTGAGTTTTAGCGAAACTAACGCACAGCAATTCATTTTTATCGAAATTTCGATTTTTTCGATTTTCCGGCTTTTCCTTTGGGATTTCCGGACTTATCTTTTTTTTCAAAACTGCCCTGTATCATAGCGAACAAAACAAAAAAACTTATCGACATCGGTCAAGCCGTTTTTGAGTTTTAGCGAAACTAACACACAGCAATTCATTTTTATCGAAATTTCGATTTTTTCGATTTTCCGGCTTTTCCTTTGGGATTTCCCGACTTATCTTTTTTTTCAAAACTGCCCTGTATCATAGCAAACAAAACAAAAAAAACTTATCGACATCGGTTAAGCCGTTTTTGAGTTTTAGCGAAACTAACGCACAGCAATTCATTTTTATCGGAATTTCGATTTTTTTGATTTTCCGGCTTTTCCTTTGGGATTTCCCGACTTATCTTTTTTTTTAAACCTGCCCTGTATCATAGCGAACAAAAAAAAAAAAAAACTAACCGACATCGGTCAAGCCGTTTTTGAGTTTTAACGAAACTAACGCACAGCAATTCATTTTTATCGAAATTTCGATTTTTTTGATTTTCCGCCTTTTCCTTTGGGATTTCCCGACTTATCTTTTTTTTCAAAACTGCCCTGTATCATAGCGAACAAAACAAAAAAAACTTATCGACATCGGTCAAGCCGTTTTTGAGTTTTAACGAAACTAACGCACAGCAATTCATTTTTATCGAAATTTCGATTTTTTTGATTTTCCGCCTTTTCCTTTGGGATTTCCCGACTTATCTTTTTTTTCAAAACTGCCCTGTATCATAGCGAACAAAACAAAAAAAACTTATCGACATCGGTCAAGCCGTTTTTGAGTTTTAACGAAACTAACGCACAGCAATTCATTTTTATCGAAATTTCGATTTTTTTGATTTTCCTCCTTTTCCTTTTGGATTTCTCGACTTATCTTTTTTTTCAAAACTGCCCTGTATCATAGCGAACAAAACAAAAAAAACTTATCGACATCGGTCAAGCCGTTTTTGAGTTTTAACGAAACTAACGCACAGCAATTCATTTTTATCGAAATTTCGATTTTTTCGATTTTCCGGCTTTTGTTTTGGGATTTCCCGACTTATCTTTTTTTCAAACCTGCCCTGTATCATAGCGAACAAAACAAAAAAAACTTATCGACATCGGTCAAGTCGTTTTTGAGTTTTAACGAAACTAACGCACAGCAATTCATTTTTATCGAAATTTCGATTTTTTTGATTTTCCTCCTTTTCCTTTTGGATTTCCCGACTTATCTTTTTTTCAAAACTGCCCTGTATCATAGCAAACAAAACAAAAAACTTATCGACATCGGTCAAGCCGTTTCTGAGTTTTAGCGAAACTAACGCACAGCAATTCATTTTTATCGGAATTTCGAATTTTTTGATTTTCCGGCTTTTGTTTTGGGATTTCCCGACTTATCTTTTTTTGCAAAACTGCCCTGTATCATAGCGAACAAAACAAAAAAAAACTTATCGACATCGGTCAAGCCGTTTTTGAGTATTAACAAAACTAACGCACAGCAATTCATTTTTATCGAAATTTCGATTTTTTCGATTTTCCGGCTTTTCCTTTGGGATTTCCTGACTTATCTTTTTTTCAAACCTGCCCTGTATCATAGCGAACAAAACAAAAAAAACTTATCGACATCGGTCAAGCCGTTTTTGAGTTTTAACGAAACTAACGCACAGCAATTCATTTTTATCGAAATTTCGATTTTTTCGATTTTCCGGCTTTTCCTTTTAGATTTCCCGACTTATCTTTTTTTCAAACCTGCCCTGTATCATAGCGAACAAAACAAAAAAAACTTATCGACATCGGTCAAGCCGTTTTTGAGTTTTAACGAAACTAACACACAGCAATTCATTTTTATCGAAATTTCGATTTTTTCGATTTTCCGGCTTTTCCTTTGGGATTTCCCGACTTATCTTTTTTTTCAAAACTAACCTGCATCATAGCAAACAAAACAAAAAAAAACTTATCGACATCGGTCAAGCCGTTTTTGAGTTTTAACGAAACTAACGCACAGCAATTCATTTTTATCGAAATTTCGATTTTTTCGATTTTCCGGCTTTTCCTTTGGGATTTCCCGACTTATCTTTTTTTCAAACCTGCCCTGTATCATAGCGAACAAAACAAAAAAAACTTATCGACATCGGTCAAGCCGTTTTTGAGTTTTAACGAAACTAACGCACAGCAATTCATTTTTATCGAAATTTCGATTTTTTCGATTTTCCGGCTTTTCCTTTTAGATTTCCCGACTTATCTTTTTTTCAAACCTGCCCTGTATCATAGCGAACAAAACAAAAAAAACTTATCGACATCGGTCAAGCCGTTTTTGAGTTTTAACGAAACTAACGCACAGCAATTCATTTTTATCGAAATTTCGATTTTTTTGATTTTCCTCCTTTTCCTTTTGGATTTCCCGACTTATCTTTTTTTTCAAAACTGCCCTGTATCATAGCAAACAAAACAAAAAACTTATCGACATCGGTCAAGCCGTTTCTGAGTTTTAGCGAAACTAACGCACAGCAATTCATTTTTATCGGAATTTCGAATTTTTTGATTTTCCGGCTTTTGTTTTGGGATTTCCCGACTTATCTTTTTTTGCAAAACTGCCCTGTATCATAGCGAACAAAACAAAAAAAAACTTATCGACATCGGTCAAGCCGTTTTTGAGTATTAACAAAACTAACGCACAGCAATTCATTTTTATCGAAATTTCGATTTTTTCGATTTTCCGGCTTTTCCTTTTAGATTTCCCGACTTATCTTTTTTTCAAACCTGCCCTGTATCATAGCGAACAAAACAAAAAAAACTTATCGACATCGGTCAAGCCGTTTTTGAGTTTTAACGAAACTAACGCACAGCAATTCATTTTTATCGAAATTTCGATTTTTTCGATTTTCCGGCTTTTCCTTTGGGATTTCCCGACTTACCTTTTTTTTCAAAACTAACCTGCATCATAGCAAACAAAACAAAAAAAAACTTATCGACATCGGTCAAGCCGTTTTTGAGTTTTAACGAAACTAACGCACAGCAATTCATTTTTATCGAAATTTCGATTTTTTCGATTTTCCGGCTTTTCCTTTGGGATTTCCCGACTTATCTTTTTTTCAAACCTGCCCTGTATCATAGCGAACAAAAAAAAAAAAACTTATCGACATCGGTCAAGCCGTTTTTGAGTTTTAACGAAACTAACGCACAGCAATTCATTTTTATCGAAATTTCGATTTTTTCGATTTTCCGGCTTTTCCTTTGGGATTTCCCGACTAATCTTTTTTTCAAACCTGCCCTGTATCATAGCGAACAAAACAAAAAAAACTTATCGACATCGGTCAAGCCGTTTTTGAATTTTAACGAAACTAACGCACAGCAATTCATTTTTATCGAAATTTCGATTTTCCGGCTTTTCCTTTGGGATTTCCCGACTAATCTTTTTTTCAAACCTGCCCTGTATCATAGCGAACAAAACAAAAAAAACTTATCGACATCGGTCAAGCCGTTTTTGAGTTTTAGCGAAACTAACACACAGCAATTCATTTTTATCGAAATTTCGATTTTTTCGATTTTCCGGCTTTTCCTTTGGGATTTCCCGACTTATCTTTTTTTTCAAAACTAACCTGCATCATAGCGAACAAAACAAAAAAAAACTTATCGACATCGGTCAAGCCGTTTTTGAGTTTTAACGAAACTAACGCACAGCAATTCATTTTTATCGGAATTTCGATTTTCTTGATTTTCCGGCTTTTCCTTTGGGATTTCCCGACTTATCTTTTTTTCAAACCTGCCCTGTATCATAGCGAACAAAATAAAAAAACTTATCGACATCGGTCAAGCCGTTTTTGAGTTTTAACGAAACTAACGCACAGCAATTCATTTTTATCGAAATTTCGATTTTTTCGATTTTCCGGCTTTTCCTTTGGGATTTCCCGACTTATCTTTTTTTCAAACCTGCCCTGTATCATAGCGAACAAAACAAAAAAAACTTATCGACATCGGTCAAGCCGTTTTTGAGTTTTAGCGAAACTAACACACAGCAATTCATTTTTATCGAAATTTCGATTTTTTCGATTTTCCGGCTTTTCCTTTGGGATTTCCCGACTTATCTTTTTTTTCAAAACTGCCCTGTATCATAGCAAACAAAACAAAAAAAACTTATCGACATCGGTTAAGCCGTTTTTGAGTTTTAGCGAAACTAACGCACAGCAATTCATTTTTATCGGAATTTCGATTTTTTTGATTTTCCGGCTTTTCCTTTGGGATTTCCCGACTTATCTTTTTTTTCAAACCTGCCCTGTATCATAGCGAACAAAAAAAAAAAAAAACTAACCGACATCGGTCAAGCCGTTTTTGAGTTTTAACGAAACTAACGCACAGCAATTCATTTTTATCGAAATTTCGATTTTTTTGATTTTCCGCCTTTTCCTTTGGGATTTCCCGACTTATCTTTTTTTTCAAAACTGCCCTGTATCATAGCGAACAAAACAAAAAAAACTTATCGACATCGGTCAAGCCGTTTTTGAGTTTTAACGAAACTAACGCACAGCAATTCATTTTTATCGAAATTTCGATTTTTTTGATTTTCCGCCTTTTCCTTTGGGATTTCCCGACTTATCTTTTTTTTCAAAACTGCCCTGTATCATAGCGAACAAAACAAAAAAAACTTATCGACATCGGTCAAGCCGTTTTTGAGTTTTAGCGAAACTAACGCACAGCAATTCATTTTTATCGAAATTTCGATTTTTTCGATTTTCCGGCTTTTCTTTTGGGAGGGATTTCCCGACTTATCTTTTTTTCAAACCTGCCCTGTATCATAGCGAACAAAACAAAAAAAACTTATCGACATCGGTCAAGCCGTTTTTGAGTTTTAGCGAAACTAACACACAGCAATTCATTTTTATCGAAATTTCGATTTTTTCGATTTTCCGGCTTTTCCTTTGGGATTTCCCGACTTATCTTTTTTTTCAAAACTGCCCTGTATCATAGCAAACAAAACAAAAAAAACTTATCGACATCGGTTAAGCCGTTTTTGAGTTTTAGCGAAACTAACGCACAGCAATTCATTTTTATCGGAATTTCGATTTTTTTGATTTTCCGGCTTTTCCTTTGGGATTTCCCGACTTATCTTTTTTTTCAAACCTGCCCTGTATCATAGCGAACAAAAAAAAAAAAAAACTAACCGACATCGGTCAAGCCGTTTTTGAGTTTTAGCGAAACTAACGCACAGCAATTCATTTTTATCGAAATTTCGATTTTTTTGATTTTCCGCCTTTTCCTTTGGGATTTCCCGACTTATCTTTTTTTTCAAAACTGCCCTGTATCATAGCGAACAAAACAAAAAAAACTTATCGACATCGGTCAAGCCGTTTTTGAGTTTTAACGAAACTAACGCACAGCAATTCATTTTTATCGAAATTTCGATTTTTTTGATTTTCCGCCTTTTCCTTTGGGATTTCCCGACTTATCTTTTTTTTCAAAACTGCCCTGTATCATAGCGAACAAAACAAAAAAAACTTATCGACATCGGTCAAGCCGTTTTTGAGTTTTAACGAAACTAACGCACAGCAATTCATTTTTATCGAAATTTCGATTTTTTTGATTTTCCGCCTTTTCCTTTGGGATTTCCCGACTTATCTTTTTTTTCAAAACTGCCCTGTATCATAGCGAACAAAACAAAAAAAACTTATCGACATCGGTCAAGCCGTTTTTGAGTTTTAGCGAAACTAACGCACAGCAATTCATTTTTATCGAAATTTCGATTTTTTCGATTTTCCGGCTTTTCTTTTGGGAGGGATTTCCCGACTTATCTTTTTTTCAAACCTGCCCTGTATCATAGCGAACAAAACAAAAAAAACTTATCGACATCGGTCAAGCCGTTTTTGAGTTTTAGCGAAACTAACACACAGCAATTCATTTTTATCGAAATTTCGATTTTTTCGATTTTCCGGCTTTTCCTTTGGGATTTCCCGACTTATCTTTTTTTTCAAAACTGCCCTGTATCATAGCAAACAAAACAAAAAAAACTTATCGACATCGGTTAAGCCGTTTTTGAGTTTTAGCGAAACTAACGCACAGCAATTCATTTTTATCGGAATTTCGATTTTTTTGATTTTCCGGCTTTTCCTTTGGGATTTCCCGACTTATCTTTTTTTTCAAACCTGCCCTGTATCATAGCGAACAAAAAAAAAAAAAAACTAACCGACATCGGTCAAGCCGTTTTTGAGTTTTAACGAAACTAACGCACAGCAATTCATTTTTATCGAAATTTCGATTTTTTTGATTTTCCGCCTTTTCCTTTGGGATTTCCCGACTTATCTTTTTTTTCAAAACTGCCCTGTATCATAGCGAACAAAACAAAAAAAACTTATCGACATCGGTCAAGCCGTTTTTGAGTTTTAACGAAACTAACGCACAGCAATTCATTTTTATCGAAATTTCGATTTTTTTGATTTTCCGCCTTTTCCTTTGGGATTTCCCGACTTATCTTTTTTTTCAAAACTGCCCTGTATCATAGCGAACAAAACAAAAAAAACTTATCGACATCGGTCAAGCCGTTTTTGAGTTTTAGCGAAACTAACGCACAGCAATTCATTTTTATCGTAATTTCGATTTTTTTGATTTTCCGGCTTTTCCTTTGGGATTTCCCGACTTATCTTTTTTTTCAAAACTGCCCTGTATCATAGCGAACAAAACAAAAAAAACTTATCGACATCGGTCAAGCCGTTTTTGAGTTTTAACGAAACTAACGCACAGCAATTCATTTTTATCGAAATTTCGATTTTTTTGATTTTCCGCCTTTTCCTTTGGGATTTCCCGACTTATCTTTTTTTTCAAAACTGCCCTGTATCATAGCGAACAAAACAAAAAAAACTTATCGACATCGGTCAAGCCGTTTTTGAGTTTTAGCGAAACTAACGCACAGCAATTCATTTTTATCGTAATTTCGATTTTTTTGATTTTCCGGCTTTTCCTTTGGGATTTCCCGACTTATCTTTTTTTTCAAACCTGCCCTGTATCATAGCGAACAAAACAGAAAAAACTTATCGACATCGGTCAAGCCGTTTTTGAGTTTTAACGAAACTAACGCACAGCAATTCATTTTTATCGAAATTTCGATTTTTTCGATTTTCCGGCTTTTGTTTTGGGATTTCCCGACTTATCTTTTTTCCAAACCTGCCCTGTATCATAGCGAACAAAACAAAAAAAACTTATCGACATCGGTCAAGCCGTTTTTGAGTTTTAACGAAACTAACGCACAGCAATTCATTTTTATCGAAATTTCGATTTTTTTGATTTTCCTCCTTTTCCTTTTGGATTTCCCGACTTATCTTTTTTTTCAAAACTGCCCTGTATCATAGCAAACAAAACAAAAAACTTATCGACATCGGTCAAGCCGTTTCTGAGTTTTAGCGAAACTAACGCACAGCAATTCATTTTTATCGGAATTTCGAATTTTTTGATTTTCCGGCTTTTGTTTTGGGATTTCCCGACTTATCTTTTTTTGCAAAACTGCCCTGTATCATAGGGAACAAAACAAAAAAAAACTTATCGACATCGGTCAAGCCGTTTTTGAGTATTAACAAAACTAACGCACAGCAATTCATTTTTATCGAAATTTCGATTTTTTCGATTTTCCGGCTTTTCCTTTGGGATTTCCTGACTTATCTTTTTTTCAAACCTGCCCTGTATCATAGCGAACAAAACAAAAAAAACTTATCGACATCGGTCAAGCCGTTTTTGAGTTTTAACGAAACTAACGCACAGCAATTCATTTTTATCGAAATTTCGATTTTTTCGATTTTCCGGCTTTTCCTTTTAGATTTCCCGACTTATCTTTTTTTCAAACCTGCCCTGTATCATAGCGAACAAAACAAAAAAAACTTATCGACATCGGTCAAGCCGTTTTTGAGTTTTAACGAAACTAACACACAGCAATTCATTTTTATCGAAATTTCGATTTTTTCGATTTTCCGGCTTTTCCTTTGGGATTTCCCGACTTATCTTTTTTTTCAAAACTAACCTGCATCATAGCAAACAAAACAAAAAAAAACTTATCGACATCGGTCAAGCCGTTTTTGAGTTTTAACGAAACTAACGCACAGCAATTCATTTTTATCGAAATTTCGATTTTTTCGATTTTCCGGCTTTTCCTTTGGGATTTCCCGACTTATCTTTTTTTCAAACCTGCCCTGTATCATAGCGAACAAAACAAAAAAAACTTATCGACATCGGTCAAGCCGTTTTTGAGTTTTAACGAAACTAACGCACAGCAATTCCTTTTTATCGAAATTTCGATTTTTTCGATTTTCCGGCTTTTCCTTTTAGATTTCCCGACTTATCTTTTTTTCAAACCTGCCCTGTATCATAGCGAACAAAACAAAAAAAACTTATCGACATCGGTCAAGCCGTTTTTGAGTTTTAACGAAACTAACGCACAGCAATTCATTTTTATCGAAATTTCGATTTTTTTGATTTTCCTCCTTTTCCTTTTGGATTTCCCGACTTATCTTTTTTTTCAAAACTGCCCTGTATCATAGCAAACAAAACAAAAAACTTATCGACATCGGTCAAGCCGTTTCTGAGTTTTAGCGAAACTAACGCACAGCAATTCATTTTTATCGGAATTTCGAATTTTTTGATTTTCCGGCTTTTGTTTTGGGATTTCCCGACTTATCTTTTTTTGCAAAACTGCCCTGTATCATAGCGAACAAAACAAAAAAAAACTTATCGACATCGGTCAAGCCGTTTT
Source organism: Neoitamus cyanurus (assembly GCA_947538895.1). NCBI lineage: Eukaryota > Metazoa > Arthropoda > Insecta > Diptera > Asilidae > Neoitamus > Neoitamus cyanurus. The sequence continues at coordinate 6,067,766 of OX384547.1, forward strand.
TGAGTATTAACAAAACTAACGCACAGCAATTCATTTTTATCGAAATTTCGATTTTTTCGATTTTCCGGCTTTTCCTTTTAGATTTCCCGACTTATCTTTTTTTCAAACCTGCCCTGTATCATAGCGAACAAAACAAAAAAAACTTATCGACATCGGTCAAGCCGTTTTTGAGTTTTAACGAAACTAACACACAGCAATTCATTTTTATCGAAATTTCGATTTTTTCGATTTTCCGGCTTTTCCTTTGGGATTTCCCGACTTACCTTTTTTTTCAAAACTAACCTGCATCATAGCAAACAAAACAAAAAAAACTTATCGACATCGGTCAAGCCGTTTTTGAGTTTTAACGAAACTAACGCACAGCAATTCATTTTTATCGAAATTTCGATTTTTTCGATTTTCCGGCTTTTCCTTTGGGATTTCCCGACTTATCTTTTTTTCAAACCTGCCCTGTATCATAGCGAACAAAAAAAAAAAAACTTATCGACATCGGTCAAGCCGTTTTTGAGTTTTAACGAAACTAACGCACAGCAATTCATTTTTATCGAAATTTTGATTTTTTTGATTTTCCGGCTTTTCCTTTGGGATTTCCCGACTAATCTTTTTTTCAAACCTGCCCCGTATCATAGCGAACAAAACAAAAAAAACTTATCGACATCGGTCAAGCCGTTTTTGAATTTTAACGAAACTAACGCACAGCAATTCATTTTTATCGAAATTTCGATTTTCGGGCTTTTCCTTTGGGATTTCCCGACTAATCTTTTTTTCAAACCTGCCCTGTATCATAGCGAACAAAACAAAAAAAACTTATCGACATCGGTCAAGCCGTTTTTGAGTTTTAGCGAAACTAACACACAGCAATTCATTTTTATCGAAATTTCGATTTTTTCGATTTTCCGGCTTTTCCTTTGGGATTTCCCGACTTATCTTTTTTTTCAAAACTAACCTGCATCATAGCGAACAAAACAAAAAAAAACTTATCGACATCGGTCAAGCCGTTTTTGAGTTTTAACGAAACTAACGCACAGCAATTCATTTTTATCGGAATTTCGATTTTCTTGATTTTCCGGCTTTTCCTTTGGGATTTCCCGACTTATCTTTTTTTCAAACCTGCCCTGTATCATAGCGAACAAAACAAAAAAAACTTATCGACATCGGTCAAGCCGTTTTTGAGTTTTAACGAAACTAACGCACAGCAATTCATTTTTATCGAAATTTCGATTTTTTCGATTTTCCGGCTTTTCCTTTTGGATTTCCCAACTTATCTTTTTTTTCAAAACTGCCCTGTATCATAGCGAACAAAACAAAAAAAAACTTATCGACATAGGTCAAGCCGTTTTTGAGTTTTAGCGAAACTAACGCACAGCAATTCATTTTTATCGAAATTTCGATTTTTTCGATTTTCCTGCTTTTCCTTTGGGATTTCCGGACTTATCTTTTTTTTCAAAACTGCCCTGTATCATAGCGAACAAAACAAAAAAACTTATCGACATCGGTCAAGCCGTTTTTGAGTTTTAACGAAACTAACGCACAGCAATTCATTTTTATCGAAATTTCGATTTTTTCGATTTTCCGGCTTTTCCTTTGGGATTTCCCGACCTATCTTTTTTTCAAACCTGCCCTGTATCATAGCGAACAAAACATAAAAAACTTATCGACATCGGTCAAGCCGTTTTTGAGTTTTAACGAAACTAACGCACAGCAATTCATTTTTATCGAAATTTCGATTTTTTCGATTTTCCGGCTTTTCCTTTTGGATTTCCCAACTTATCTTTTTTTTCAAAACTGCCCTGTATCATAGCGAACAAAACAAAAAAAAACTTATCGACATAGGTCAAGCCGTTTTTGAGTTTTAGCGAAACTAACGCACAGCAATTCATTTTTATCGAAATTTCGATTTTTTCGATTTTCCGGCTTTTCCTTTGGGATTTCCGGACTTATCTTTTTTTTCAAAACTGCCCTGTATCATAGCGAACAAAACAAAAAAACTTATCGACATCGGTCAAGCCGTTTTTGAGTTTTAGCGAAACTAACACACAGCAATTCATTTTTATCGAAATTTCGATTTTTTCGATTTTCCGGCTTTTCCTTTGGGATTTCCCGACTTATCTTTTTTTTCAAAACTGCCCTGTATCATAGCAAACAAAACAAAAAAAACTTATCGACATCGGTTAAGCCGTTTTTGAGTTTTAGCGAAACTAACGCACAGCAATTCATTTTTATCGGAATTTCGATTTTTTTGATTTTCCGGCTTTTCCTTTGGGATTTCCCGACTTATCTTTTTTTTCAAACCTGCCCTGTATCATAGCGAACAAAAAAAAAAAAAAACTAACCGACATCGGTCAAGCCGTTTTTGAGTTTTAACGAAACTAACGCACAGCAATTCATTTTTATCGAAATTTCGATTTTTTTGATTTTCCGCCTTTTCCTTTGGGATTTCCCGACTTATCTTTTTTTTCAAAACTGCCCTGTATCATAGCGAACAAAACAAAAAAAACTTATCGACATCGGTCAAGCCGTTTTTGAGTTTTAACGAAACTAACGCACAGCAATTCATTTTTATCGAAATTTCGATTTTTTTGATTTTCCGCCTTTTCCTTTGGGATTTCCCGACTTATCTTTTTTTTCAAAACTGCCCTGTATCATAGCGAACAAAACAAAAAAAACTTATCGACATCGGTCAAGCCGTTTTTGAGTTTTAGCGAAACTAACGCACAGCAATTCATTTTTATCGTAATTTAGATTTTTTTGATTTTCCGGCTTTTCCTTTGGGATTTCCCGACTTATCTTTTTTTTCAAACCTGCCCTGTATCATAGCGAACAAAAAAAAAAAAACTTGTCGACATCGGTCAACCCGTTTTTGAGTTTTAACGAAACTAACGCACAGCAATTCATTTTTATCGAAATTTCGATTTTTTTGATTTTCCTCCTTTTCCTTTTGGATTTCCCGACTTATCTTTTTTTTCAAAACTGCCCTGTATCATAGCGAACAAAACAAAAAAAACTTATCGACATCGGTCAAGCCGTTTTTGAGTTTTAACGAAACTAACGCACAGCAATTCATTTTTATCGAAATTTCGATTTTTTCGATTTTCCGGCTTTTGTTTTGGGATTTCCCGACTTATCTTTTTTTTCAAAACTGCCCTGTATCATAGCGAACAATACAAAAAAACTTATCGACATCGGTCAAGCCGTTTTTGAGTTTTAGCGAAACTAACGCACAGCAATTCATTTTTATCGTAATTTCGATGTTTTTGATTTTCCGGATTTTGCTTTGGGATTTCCCGACTTATCTTTTTTTTCAAAACTGCCCTGTATCATAGCAAACAAAACAAAAAAACTTATCGACATCGGTCAAGCCGTTTTTGAGTTTTAGCGAAACTAACGCACAGCAATTCATTTTTATCGGAATTTCGATTTTTTTAATTTTCCGGATTTTCCTTTGGGATTTCCCGACTTATCTTTTTTTTCAAACCTACCCTGTATCATTGCGAACAAAAGAAAAAAAATTATCGTCATCGGTCAAGCCGTTTCTGAGTTTTAGCGAAACTAACGCACAGCAATTCATTTTTATCGGAATTTCGAATTTTTTGATTTTCCGGCTTTTGTTTTGGGATTTCCCGACATCTTTTTTTTTCAAACCTGCCCTGTATCATAGCGAACAAAACAAAAAAAAACTTATCGACATCGGTCAAGCCGTTTTTGAGTATTAACGAAACTAACGCACAGCAATTCATTTTTATCGAAATTTCGATTTTTTCGATTTTCCGGCTTTTCCTTTGAGATTTCCCGACTTATCTTTTTTTCAAACCTGCCCTGTATCATAGCAAACAAAACAAAAAAAACTTATAGACATCGGTCAAGCCGTTTATGGGTTTTAACGAAACTAACGCACAGCAATTCATTTTTATCGAAATTTCGATTTTTTCGATTTTCCGGCTTTTCCTTTTGGATTTCCCGACTTATCTTTTTTTCAAACCTGCCCTGTATCATAGCGAACAAAACAAAAAAAACTTATCGACATCGGTCAAGCCGTTTTTGAGTTTTAACGAAACTAACACACAGCAATTCATTTTTATCGAAATTTCGATTTTTTCGATTTTCCGGCTTTTCCTTTGGGATTTCCCGACTTATCTTTTTTTTTAAAAATAACCTGCATCATAGCGATCAAAACAAAAAAAAACTTATCGACATCGGTCAAGCCGTTTTTGAGTTTTAGCGAAACTAACGCACAGCAATTCATTTTTATCGAAATTTCGATTTTTTCGATTTTCCGGATTTTCCTTTGGGATTTCCCGACTTATCTTTTTTTCAAAGCTGCCCTGTATCATAGCGAACAAAACAAAAAAAACTCATCGACATCGGTCAAGCCGTTTTTGAGTTTTAGCGAAACTAACACACAGCAATTCATTTTTATCGAAATTTCGATTTTTTCGATTTTCCGGCTTTTCCTTTGGGATTTCCCGACTTATCTTTTTTTTCAAAACTGCCCTGTATCATAGCGAACAAAACAAAAAAAACTCATCGACATCGGTCAAGCCGTTTTTGAGTTTTAGCGAAACTAACACACAGCAATTCATTTTTATCGAAATTTCGATTTTTTCGATTTTCCGGCTTTTCCTTTGGGATTTCCCGACTAATCTTTTTTTCAAACCTGCCCTCTATCATAGCGAACAAAACAAAAAAAACTTATCGACATCGGTCAAGCCGTTTTTGAGTTTTAACGAAACTAACGCACAGCAATTCATTTTTATCGAAATTTCGATTTTCCGGCTTTTCCTTTGGGATTTCCCAACTTATCTTTTTTTTCAAAACTGCCCTGTATCATAGCGAACAAAACAAAAAAACTTATCGACATCGGTCAAGCCGTTTTTGAGTTTTAGCGAAACTAACGCACAGCAATTCATTTTTATCGAAATTTCGATTTATTCGATTTTCCGGCTTTTCCTTTGGGATTTCCCGACTTATCTTTTTTTTCAAAACTAACCTGCATCATAGCGAACAAAACAAAAAAAAACTTATCGACATCGGTCAAGCCGTTTTTGAGTTTTAACGAAACTAACGCACAGCAATTCATTTTTATCGGAATTTCGATTTTTTGGATTTTCCGGCTTTTCCTTTGGGATTTCCCGACTTATCTTTTTTTCAAACCTGCCCTGTATCATAGCGAATAAAACAAAAAAAAACTTATCGACATCGGTCAAGCCGTTTTTGAGTTTTAACGAAACTAACGCACAGCAATTCATTTTTATCGAAATTTCGATTTTTTCGATTTTCCGGCTTTTCCTTTGGGATTTCCCGACTTATCTTTTTTTCAAACCTGCCCTATATCATAGCGAACAAAACAAAAAAAACTTATCGACATCGGTCAAGCCGTTTTTGAGTTTTAACGAAACTAACGCACAGCAATTCATTTTTATCGAAATTTCGATTTTTTCGATTTTCCATCTTTTCCTTTTGGATTTCCCAACTTATCTTTTTTTCAAAACTGCCCTGTATCATAGCGAACAAAACAAAAAAAAACTTATCGACATAGGTCAAGCCGTTTTTGAGTTTTAGCGAAACTAACGCACAGCAATTCATTTTTATCGAAATTTCGATTTTTTCGATTTTCCGGCTTTTCCTTTGGGATTTCCCGACTTATCTTTTTTTTCAAAACTGCCCTGTATCATAGCGAACAAAACACAAAAACTTATCGACATCGGTCAAGCCGTTTTTGAGTTTTAGCGAAACTAACACACAGAAATTCATTTTTATCGAAATTTCGATTTTTTCGATTTTCCGGCTTTTCCTTTGGGATTTCCCGACTTATCTGTTTTTTCAAAACTGCCCTGTATCATAGCAAACAAAACAAAAAAAACTTATCGACATCGGTCAAGCCCTTTTTGAGTTTTAGCGAAACTAACGCACAGCAATTCATTTTTATCGGAATTTCGATTTTTTTGATTTTCCGGCTTTTCCTTTGGGATTTCCCGACTTATCTTTTTTTTCAAAACTGCCCTGTATCATAGCGAACAAAACAAAAAAAACTTATCGACATCGGTCAAGCCGTTTTTGAGTTTTAGCGAAACTAACGCACAGCAATTCATTTTTATCGTAATTTCGATTTTTTTGATTTTCCGGATTTTCCTTTGGGATTTCCCGACTTATCTTTTTTTTCAAAACTGCCCTGTATCATAGCGAACAAAACAAAAAAAACTCATCGACATCGGTCAAGCCGTTTTTGAGTTTTAGCGAAACTAACACACAGCAATTCATTTTTATCGAAATTTCGATTTTTTCGATTTTCCGGCTTTTGCTTTGGGATTTCCCGACTTTTTTTTTTTTTCAAAACTGCCCTGTATCATAGCGAACAAAGCAAAAAAAACTCATCGACATCGGTCAAGCCGTTTTTGAGTTTTAGCGAAACTAACACACAGCAATTCATTTTTATCGAAATTTCGATTTTTTCGATTTTCCGGCTTTTCCTTTGGGATTTCCAGACTAATCTTTTTTTCAAACCTGCCCTGTATCATAGCGAACAAAACAAAAAAAACTTATCGACATCGGTCAAGCCGTTTTTGAGTTTTAACGAAACTAACGCACAGCAATTCATTTTTATCGAAATTTCGATTTTCCGGCTTTTCCTTTGGGATTTCCCAACTTATCTTTTTTTTCAAAACTGCCCTGTATCATAGCGAACAAAACAAAAAAAAATTATCGACATCGGTCAAGCCGTTTTTGAGTTTTAGCGAAACTAACGCACAGCAATTCATTTTTATCGAAATTTCGATTTTTTCGATTTTCCGGCTTTTCCTTTGGGATTTCCCGACTTATCTTTTTTCAAACCTGCCCTGTATCATAGCGAACAAAACAAAAAAAACTTATCGACATCGGTCAAGCCGTTTTTGAGTTTTAACGAAACTAACGCACAGCAATTCATTTTTATCGAAATTTAGATTTTTTCGATTTTCCGGCTTTTCCTTTGGGATTTCCCGACTAATCTTTTTTTCAAACCTGCCCTGTATCATAGCGAACAAAATAAAAAAAACTTATCGACATCGGTCAAGCCGTTTTTGAGTTTTAACGAAACGAACGCACAGCAATTCATTTTTATCGAAATTTCGATTTTCCGGCTTTTCCTTTGGGATTTCCCAACTTATCTTTTTTTTCAAAACTGCCCTGTATCATAGCGAACAAAACAAAAAAAAATTATCGACATCGGTCAAGCCGTTTTTGAGTTTTAGCGAAACTAACACACAGCAATTCATTTTTATCGAAATTTCGATTTTTTCGATTTTCCGGCTTTTCCTTTGGGATTTCCCGACTTATCTTTTTTTTCAAAACTAACCTGCATCAGAGCGAACAAAACAAAAAAAAACTTATCGACATCGGTCAAGCCGTTGTTGAGTCTTAACGAAACTAACGCACAGCAATTCATTTTTATCGGAATTTCGATTTTTTTGATTTTCCGGCTTTTCCTTTGGGATTTCCCGACTTATCTTTTTTTCAAACCTGCCCTGTATCATAGCGAACAAAACAAAAAAAACTTATCGACATCGGTCAAGCCGTTTTTGAGTTTTAGCGAAACTAACGCACAGCAATTCATTTTTATCGAAATTTCGATTTTTTCGATTTTTTCGATTTTCCGGCTTTTCCTTTGGGATTTCCCGACTTATCTTTTTTTCAAACCTGCCCTGTATCATAGCGAACAAAACAAAAAAAACTTATAGACATCGGTCAAGCCGTTTTTGAGTTTTAGCGAAACTAACGCACAGCAATTCATTTTTATCGGAATTTCGATTTTTTTGATTTTCCGGCTTTTCCTTTGGGATTTCCCGACTTATCTTTTTTTTCAAACCTGCCCTGTATCATAGCGAACAAAACAAAAAAAACTTATCGACATCGGTCAAGCCGTTTTTGAGTTTTAACGAAACTAACGCACAGCAATTCATTTTTATCGAAATTTCGATTTTTTTGATTTTCCGCCTTTTCCTTTGGGATTTCCCGACTTATCTTTTTTTTCAAAACTGCCCTGTATCATAGCAAACAAAACAAAAAACTTATCGACATCGGTCAAGCCGTTTCTGAGTTTTAGCGAAACTAACGCACAGCAATTCATTTTTATCGGAATTTCGAATTTTTTGATTTTCCGGCTTTTGTTTTGGGATTTCCCGACTTATCTTTTTTTGCAAAACTGCCCTGTATCATAGCGAACAAAACAAAAAAAAACTTATCGACATCGGTCAAGCCGTTTTTGAGTATTAACAAAACTAACGCACAGCAATTCATTTTTATCGAAATTTCGATTTTTTCGATTTTCCGGCTTTTCCTTTGGGATTTCCCGACTTATCTTTTTTTCAAACCTGCCCTGTATCATAGCGAACAAAACAAAAAAAACTTATCGACATCGGTCAAGCCGTTTTTGAGTTTTAACGAAACTAACGCACAGCAATTCATTTTTATCGAAATTTCGATTTTTTCGATTTTCCGGCTTTTCCTTTGGGATTTCCCGACTTATCTTTTTTTCAAACCTGCCCTGTATCATAGCGAACAAAACAAAAAAAAATTATCGACATCGGTCAAGCCGTTTTTGAGTTTTAACGAAACTAACGCACAGCAATTCATTTTTATCGAAATTTCGATTTTTTCGATTTTCCGGCTTTTCCTTTGGGATTTCCCGACTTATCTTTTTTTCAAACCTGCCCTGTATCATAGCGAACAAAACGAAAAAAACTTATCGACATCGGTCAAGCCGTTTTTGAGTTTTAACGAAACTAACGCACAGCAATTGATTTTTATCGAAATTTCGATTTTTTCGATTTTCCGGCTTTTCCTTTGGGATTTCCCGACTAATCTTTTTTTCAAACCTGCCCTGTATCATAGCGAACAAAACAAAAAAAACTTATCGACATCGGTCAAGCCGTTTTTGAGTTTTAACGAAACTAACGCACAGCAATTGATTTTTATCGAAATTTCGATTTTTTCGATTTTCCGGCTTTTCCTTTGGGATTTCCCGACTAATCTTTTTTTCAAACCTGCCCTGTATCATAGCGAACAAAACAAAAAAAACTTATCGACATCGGTCAAGCCGTTTTTGAGTTTTAACGAAACTAACGCACAGCAATTCATTATTATCGAAATTTCGATTTTCCGGCTTTTCCTTTGGGATTTCCCGACTTATCTTTTTTTCAAACCTGCCCTGTATCATAGCGAACAAAACAAAAAAAACTTATCGACATCGGTCAAGCCGTTTTTGAGTTTTAACGAAACTAACACACAGCAATTCATTTTTATCGAAATTTCGATTTTTTCGATTTTCCGGCTTTTCCTTTGGGATTTCCCGACTTATCTTTTTTTTCAAAACTAACCTGCATCATAGCGAACAAAACAAAAAAAAACTTATCGACATCGGTCAAGCCGTTTTTGAGTTTTAACGAAACTAACGCACAGCAATTCATTTTTATCGAAATTTCGATTTTTTCGATTTTCCGGCTTTTCCTTTGGGATTTCCCGACTTATCTTTTTTTCAAACCTGCCCTGTATCATAGCGAACAAACAATAAAAAACTTATCGACATCGGTCAAGCCGTTTTTGAGTTTTAGCGAAACTAACACACAGCAATTCATTTTTATCGAAATTTCGATTTTTTCGATTTTCCGGCTTTTCCTTTGGGATTTCCCGACTTATCTTTTTTTTCAAAACTGCCCTGTATCATAGCAAACAAAACAAAAAAAACTTATCGACATCGGTCAAGCCGTTTTTGAGTTTTAGCGAAACTAACGCACAGCAATTCATTTTTATCGAAATTTCGATTTTTTTGATTTTCCGCCTTTTCCTTTGGGATTTCCCGACTTATCTTTTTTTTCAAAACTGCCCTGTATCATAGCGAACAAAACAAAAAAAACTTATCGACATCGGTCAAGCCGTTTTTGAGTTTTAGCGAAACTAACGCACAGCAATTCATTTTTATCGTAATTTCGATTTTTTCGATTTTCCGGCTTTTCCTTTGGGATTTCCCGACTTATCTTTTTTTCAAACCTGCCCTGTATCATAGCGAACAAAACAAAAAAAACTTATCGACATCGGTCAAGCCGTTTTTGAGTTTTAACGAAACTAACGCACAGCAATTCATTTTTATCGAAATTTCGATTTTTTCGATTTTCCGGCTTTTCCTTTGGGATTTCCCGACTTATCTTTTTTTCAAACCTGCCCTGTATCATAGCGAACAAAACAAAAAAACTTATCGACATCGGTCAAGCCGTTTTTGAGTTTTAGCGAAACTAACACACAGCAATTCATTTTTATCGAAATTTCGATTTTTTCGATTTTCCGGCTTTTCCTTTGGGATTTCCCGACTTATCTTTTTTTCAAACCTGCCCTGTATCATAGCGAACAAAACAAAAAAAACTTATCGACATCGGTCAAGCCGTTTTTGAGTTTTAACGAAACTAACGCACAGCAATTCATTTTTATCGAAATTTCGATTTTTTCGATTTTCCGGCTTTTCCTTTGGGATTTCCCGACTTATCTTTTTTTCAAACCTGCCCTGTATCATAGCGAACAAAACAAAAAAACTTATCGACATCGGTCAAGCCGTTTTTGAGTTTTAGCGAAACTAACACACAGCAATTCATTTTTATCGAAATTTCGATTTTTTCGATTTTCCGGCTTTTCCTTTGGGATTTCCCGACTTATCTTTTTTTCAAACCTGCCCTGTATCATAGCGAACAAAACAAAAAAAACTTATCGACATCGGTCAAGCCGTTTTTGAGTTTTAACGAAACTAACGCACAGCAATTCATTTTTATCGAAATTTCGATTTTTTCGATTTTCCGGCTTTTCCTTTGGGATTTCCCGACTTATCTTTTTTTCAAACCTGCCCTGTATCATAGCGAACAAAACAAAAAAAACTTATCGACATCGGTCAAGCCGTTTTTGAGTTTTAACGAAACTAACACACAGCAATTCATTTTTATCGAAATTTCGATTTTTTCGATTTTCCGGCTTTTCCTTTGGGATTTCCCGACTTATCTTTTTTTCAAACCTGCCCTGTATCATAGCGAACAAAACAAAAAAAACTTATCGACATCGGTCAAGCCGTTTTTGAGTTTTAACGAAACTAACGCACAGCAATTCATTTTTATCGAAATTTCGATTTTTTCGATTTTCCGGCTTTTCCTTTGGGATTTCCCGACTAATCTTTTTTTCAAACCTGCCCTGTATCATAGCGAACAAAACAAAAAAAACTTATCGACATCGGTCAAGCCGTTTTTGAGTTTTAACGAAACTAACGCACAGCAATTGATTTTTATCGAAATTTCGATTTTTTCGATTTTCCGGCTTTTCCTTTGGGATTTCCCGACTAATCTTTTTTTCAAACCTGCCCTGTATCATAGCGAACAAAACAAAAAAAACTTATCGACATCGGTCAAGCCGTTTTTGAGTTTTAACGAAACTAACGCACAGCAATTCATTTTTATCGAAATTTCGATTTTCCGGCTTTTCCTTTGGGATTTCCCGACTTATCTTTTTTTTCAAAACTGCCCTGTATCATAGCGAACAAAAGAAAAAAAACTTATCGACATCGGTCAAGCCGTTTTTGAGTTTTAACGAAACTAACGCACAGCAATTCATTTTTATCGAAATTTCGATTTTTTCGATTTTCCGGCTTTTCCTTTGGGATTTCCCGACTTATCTTTTTTTCAAACCTGCCCTGTATCATAGCGAACAAAACAAAAAAAACTTATCGACATCGGTCAAGCCGTTTTTGAGTTTTAACGAAACTAACACACAGCAATTCATTTTTATCGAAATTTCGATTTTTTCGATTTTCCGGCTTTTCCTTTGGGATTTCCCGACTTATCTTTTTTTCAAACCTGCCCTGTATCATAGCGAACAAAACAAAAAAAACTTATCGACATCGGTCAAGCCGTTTTTGAGTTTTAACGAAACTAACGCACAGCAATTCATTTTTATCGAAATTTCGATTTTTTCGATTTTCCGGCTTTTCCTTTGGGATTTCCCGACTAATCTTTTTTTCAAACCTGCCCTGTATCATAGCGAACAAAACAAAAAAAACTTATCGACATCGGTCAAGCCGTTTTTGAGTTTTAACGAAACTAACGCACAGCAATTGATTTTTATCGAAATTTCGATTTTTTCGATTTTCCGGCTTTTCCTTTGGGATTTCCCGACTAATCTTTTTTTCAAACCTGCCCTGTATCATAGCGAACAAAACAAAAAAAACTTATCGACATCGGTCAAGCCGTTTTTGAGTTTTAACGAAACTAACGCACAGCAATTCATTATTATCGAAATTTCGATTTTCCGGCTTTTCCTTTGGGATTTCCCGACTTATCTTTTTTTCAAACCTGCCCTGTATCATAGCGAACAAAACAAAAAAAACTTATCGACATCGGTCAAGCCGTTTTTGAGTTTTAACGAAACTAACACACAGCAATTCATTTTTATCGAAATTTCGATTTTTTCGATTTTTCGGCTTTTCCTTTGGGATTTCCCGACTTATCTTTTTTTCAAACCTGCCCTGTATCATAGCGAACAAAACAAAAAAAACTTATCGACATCGGTCAAGCCGTTTTTGAGTTTTAACGAAACTAACGCACAGCAATTCATTTTTATCGAAATTTCGATTTTTTCGATTTTCCGGCTTTTCCTTTGGGATTTCCCGACTTATCTTTTTTTCAAACCTGCCCTGTATCATAGCGAACAAAACAAAAAAAACTTATCGACATCGGTCAAGCCGTTTTTGAGTTTTAGCGAAACTAACACACAGCAATTGATTTTTATCGAAATTTCGATTTTTTCGATTTTCCGGCTTTTCCTTTGGGATTTCCCGACTAATCTTTTTTTCAAACCTGCCCTGTATCATAGCGAACAAAACAAAAAAAACTTATCGACATCGGTCAAGCCGTTTTTGAGTTTTAACGAAACTAACGCACAGCAATTCATTATTATCGAAATTTCGATTTTCCGGCTTTTCCTTTGGGATTTCCCGACTTATCTTTTTTTTCAAAACTGCCCTGTATCATAGCGAACAAAACAAAAAAAACTTATCGACATCGGTCAAGCCGTTTTTGAGTTTTAACGAAACTAACGCACAGCAATTCATTTTTATCGAAATTTCGATTTTTTCGATTTTCCGGCTTTTCCTTTGGGATTTCCCGACTTATCTTTTTTTCAAACCTGCCCTGTATCATAGCGAACAAAACAAAAAAAACTTATCGACATCGGTCAAGCCGTTTTTGAGTTTTAACGAAACTAACGCACAGCAATTCATTTTTATCGAAATTTCGATTTTTTCGATTTTCCGGCTTTTCCTTTGGGATTTCCCGACTTATCTTTTTTTCAAACCTGCCCTGTATCATAGCGAACAAAACAAAAAAAACTTATCGACATCGGTCAAGCCGTTTTTGAGTTTTAACGAAACTAACACACAGCAATTCATTTTTATCGAAATTTCGATTTTTTCGATTTTCCGGCTTTTCCTTTGGGATTTCCCGACTTATCTTTTTTTCAAACCTGCCCTGTATCATAGCGAACAAAACAAAAAAAACTTATCGACATCGGTCAAGCCGTTTTTGAGTTTTAACGAAACTAACGCACAGCAATTCATTTTTATCGAAATTTCGATTTTTTCGATTTTCCGGCTTTTCCTTTGGGATTTCCCGACTAATATTTTTTTCAAACCTGCCCTGTATCATAGCGAACAAAACAAAAAAAACTTATCGACATCGGTCAAGCCGTTTTTGAGTTTTAACGAAACTAACGCACAGCAATTGATTTTTATCGAAATTTCGATTTTTTCGATTTTCCGGCTTTTCCTTTGGGATTTCCCGACTAATCTTTTTTTCAAACCTGCCCTGTATCATAGCGAACAAAACAAAAAAAACTTATCGACATCGGTCAAGCCGTTTTTGAGTTTTAACGAAACTAACGCACAGCAATTCATTTTTATCGAAATTTCGATTTTCCGGCTTTTCCTTTGGGATTTCCCGACTTATCTTTTTTTTCAAAACTGCCCTGTATCATAGCGAACAAAACAAAAAAAAATTATCGACATCGGTCAAGCCGTTTTTGAGTTTTAGCGAAACTAACACACAGCAATTCATTTTTATCGAAATTTCGATTTTTTCGATTTTCCGGCTTTTCCTTTGGGATTTCCCGACTTATCTTTTTTTTCAAAACTAACCTGCATCATAGCGAACAAAACAAAAAAAAACTTATCGACATCGGTCAAGCCGTTTTTGAGTTTTAACGAAACTAACGCACAGCAATTCATTTTTATCGGAATTTCGATTTTCTTGATTTTCCGGCTTTTCCTTTGGGATTTCCCGACTTATCTTTTTTTTAAACCTGCCCTGTATCATAGCGAACAAAACAAAAAAAACTTATCGACATCGGTCAAGCCGTTTTTGAGTTTTAACGAAACTAACGCACAGCAATTCATTTTTATCGAAATTTCGATTTTTTCGATTTTCCGGCTTTTCCTTTGGGATTTCCCGACTTATCTTTTTTTCAAACCTGCCCTGTATCATAGCGAACAAAACATAAAAAACTTATCGACATCGGTCAAGCCGTTTTTGAGTTTTAGCGAAACTAACACACAGCAATTCATTTTTATCGAAATTTCGATTTTTTCGATTTTCCGGCTTTTCCTTTGGGATTTCCCGACTTATCTTTTTTTTCAAAACTGCCCTGTATCATAGCAAACAAAACAAAAAAAACTTATCGACATCGGTCAAGCCGTTTTTGAGTTTTAGCGAAACTAACGCACAGCAATTCATTTTTATCGAAATTTCGATTTTTTTGATTTTCCGCCTTTTCCTTTGGGATTTCCCGACTTATCTTTTTTTTCAAAACTGCCCTGTATCATAGCGAACAAAACAAAAAAAACTTATCGACATCGGTCAAGCCGTTTTTGAGTTTTAGCGAAACTAACGCACAGCAATTCATTTTTATCGTAATTTCGATTTTTTCGATTTTCCGGCTTTTCCTTTGGGATTTCCCGACTTATCTTTTTTTCAAACCTGCCCTGTATCATAGCGAACAAAACAAAAAAAACTTATCGACATCGGTCAAGCCGTTTTTGAGTTTTAACGAAACTAACGCACAGCAATTCATTTTTATCGAAATTTCGATTTTTTCGATTTTCCGGCTTTTCCTTTGGGATTTCCCGACTTATCTTTTTTTCAAACCTGCCCTGTATCATAGCGAACAAAACAAAAAAACTTATCGACATCGGTCAAGCCGTTTTTGAGTTTTAGCGAAACTAACACACAGCAATTCATTTTTATCGAAATTTCGATTTTTTCGATTTTCCGGCTTTTCCTTTGGGATTTCCCGACTTATCTTTTTTTCAAACCTGCCCTGTATCATAGCGAACAAAACAAAAAAAACTTATCGAGATCGGTCAAGCCGTTTTTGAGTTTTAGCGAAACTAACACACAGCAATTCATTTTTATCGAAATTTCGATTTTTTCGATTTTCCGGCTTTTCCTTTGGGATTTCCCGACTTATCTTTTTTTCAAACCTGCCCTGTATCATAGCGAACAAAACAAAAAAAACTTATCGACATCGGTCAAGCCGTTTTTGAGTTTTAACGAAACTAACGCACAGCAATTCATTTTTATCGAAATTTCGATTTTTTCGATTTTCCGGCTTTTCCTTTGGGATTTCCCGACTTATCTTTTTTTCAAACCTGCCCTGTATCATAGCGAACAAAACAAAAAAAACTTATCGACATCGGTCAAGCCGTTTTTGAGTTTTAACGAAACTAACACACAGCAATTCATTTTTATCGAAATTTCGATTTTTTCGATTTTCCGGCTTTTCCTTTGGGATTTCCCGACTTATCTTTTTTTCAAACCTGCCCTGTATCATAGTGAACAAAACAAAAAAAACTTATCGACATCGGTCAAGCCGTTTTTGAGTTTTAACGAAACTAACACACAGCAATTCATTTTTATCGAAATTTCGATTTTTTCGATTTTCCGGCTTTTCCTTTGGGATTTCCCGACTTATCTTTTTTTCAAACCTGCCCTGTATCATAGCGAACAAAACAAAAAAAACTTATCGACATCGGTCAAGCCGTTTTTAAGTTTTAACGAAACTAACGCACAGCAATTGATTTTTATCGAAATTTCGATTTTTTCGATTTTCCGGCTTTTCCTTTGGGATTTCCCGACTAATCTTTTTTTCAAACCTGCCCTGTATCATAGCGAACAAAACAAAAAAAACTTATCGACATCGGTCAAGCCGTTTTTGAGTTTTAACGAAACTAACGCACAGCAATTCATTTTTATCGAAATTTCGATTTTCCGGCTTTTCCTTTGGGATTTCCCGACTTATCTTTTTTTTCAAAACTGCCCTGTATCATAGCGAACAAAAGAAAAAAAACTTATCGACATCGGTCAAGCCGTTTTTGAGTTTTAACGAAACTAACGCACAGCAATTCATTTTTATCGAAATTTCGATTTTTTCGATTTTCCGGCTTTTCCTTTGGGATTTCCCGACTTATCTTTTTTTCAAACCTGCCCTGTATCATAGCGAACAAAACAAAAAAAACTTATCGACATCGGTCAAGCCGTTTTTGAGTTTTAACGAAACTAACACACAGCAATTCATTTTTATCGAAATTTCGATTTTTTCGATTTTTCGGCTTTTCCTTTGGGATTTCCCGACTTATCTTTTTTTCAAACCTGCCCTGTATCATAGCGAACAAAACAAAAAAAACTTATCGACATCGGTCAAGCCGTTTTTGAGTTTTAACGAAACTAACGCACAGCAATTCATTTTTATCGAAATTTCGATTTTTTCGATTTTCCGGCTTTTCCTTTGGGATTTCCCGACTTATCTTTTTTTCAAACCTGCCCTGTATCATAGCGAACAAAACAAAAAAAACTTATCGACATCGGTCAAGCCGTTTTTGAGTTTTAGCGAAACTAACACACAGCAATTGATTTTTATCGAAATTTCGATTTTTTCGATTTTCCGGCTTTTCCTTTGGGATTTCCCGACTAATCTTTTTTTCAAACCTGCCCTGTATCATAGCGAACAAAACAAAAAAAACTTATCGACATCGGTCAAGCCGTTTTTGAGTTTTAACGAAACTAACGCACAGCAATTCATTTTTATCGAAATTTCGATTTTCCGGCTTTTCCTTTGGGATTTCCCGACTTATCTTTTTTTTCAAAACTGCCCTGTATCATAGCGAACAAAACCAAAAAAACTTATCGACATCGGTCAAGCCGTTTTTGAGTTTTAACGAAACTAACGCACAGCAATTCATTTTTATCGAAATTTCGATTTTTTCGATTTTCCGGCTTTTCCTTTGGGATTTCCCGACTTATCTTTTTTTCAAACCTGCCCTGTATCATAGCGAACAAAACAAAAAAAACTTATCGACATCGGTCAAGCCGTTTTTGAGTTTTAACGAAACTAACGCACAGCAATTCATTTTTATCGAAATTTCGATTTTTTCGATTTTCCGGCTTTTCCTTTGGGATTTCCCGACTTATCTTTTTTTCAAACCTGCCCTGTATCATAGCGAACAAAACAAAAAAAACTTATCGACATCGGTCAAGCCGTTTTTGAGTTTTAACGAAACTAACACACAGCAATTCATTTTTATCGAAATTTCGATTTTTTCGATTTTCCGGCTTTTCCTTTGGGATTTCCCGACTTATCTTTTTTTCAAACCTGCCCTGTATCATAGCGAACAAAACAAAAAAAACTTATCGACATCGGTCAAGCCGTTTTTGAGTTTTAACGAAACTAACGCACAGCAATTCATTTTTATCGAAATTTCGATTTTTTCGATTTTCCGGCTTTTCCTTTGGGATTTCCCGACTTATCTTTTTTTCAAACCTGCCCTGTATCATAGCGAACAAAACAAAAAAAACTTATCGACATCGGTCAAGCCGTTTTTGAGTTTTAACGAAACTAACGCACAGCAATTCATTTTTATCGAAATTTCGATTTTTTCGATTTTCCGGCTTTTCCTTTGGGATTTCCCGACTTATCTTTTTTTCAAACCTGCCCTGTATCATAGCGAACAAAACATAAAAAACTTATCGACATCGGTCAAGCCGTTTTTGAGTTTTAACGAAACTAACGCACAGCAATTCATTTTTATCGAAATTTCGATTTTTTCGATTTTCCGGCTTTTCCTTTTGGATTTCCCAACTTATCTTTTTTTTCAAAACTGCCGTGTATCATAGCGAACAAAACAAAAAAAAACTTATCGACATAGGTCACGCCGTTTTTGAGTTTTAGCGAAACTAACGCACAGCAATTCATTTTTATCGAAATTTCGATTTTTTCGATTTTCCGGCTTTTCCTTTGGGATTTCCGGACTTATCTTTTTTTTCAAAACTGCCCTGTATCATAGCGAACAAAACAAAAAAACTTATCGACATCGGTCAAGCCGTTTTTGAGTTTTAGCGAAACTAACACACAGCAATTCATTTTTATCGAAATTTCGATTTTTTCGATTTTCCGGCTTTTCCTTTGGGATTTCCCGACTTATCTTTTTTTTCAAAACTGCCCTGTATCATAGCAAACAAAACAAAAAAAAACTTATCGACATCGGTCAAGCCGTTTTTGAGTTTTAGCGAAACTAACGCACAGCAATTCATTTTTATCGAAATTTCGATTTTTTTGATTTTCCGCCTTTTCCTTTGGGATTTCCCGACTTATCTTTTTTTTCAAAACTGCCCTGTATCATAGCGAACAAAACAAAAAAAACTTATCGACATCGGTCAAGCCGTTTTTGAGTTTTAGCGAAACTAACGCACAGCAATTCATTTTTATCGTAATTTCAATTTTTTCGATTTTCCGGCTTTTCCTTTGGGATTTCCCGACTTATCTTTTTTTTCAAACCTGCCCTGTATCATAGCGAACAAAACAAAAAAAACTTATCGACATCGGTCAAGCCGTTTTTGAGTTTTAACGAAACTAACGCACAGCAATTCATTTTTATCGAAATTTCGATTTTTTTGATTTTCCGCCTTTTCCTTTTGGATTTCCCGACTTATCTTTTTTTTCAAAACTGCCCTGTATCATAGCGAACAAAACAAAAAAAACTTATCGACATCGGTCAAGCCGTTTTTGAGTTTTAACGAAACTAACGCACAGCAATTCATTTTTATCGAAATTTCGATTTTTTCGATTTTCCGGCTTTTCCTTTGGGATTTCCCGACTTATCTTTTTTTTCAAACCTGCCCTGTATCATAGCGAACAAAACAAAAAAAACTTATCGACATCGGTCAAGCCGTTTTTGAGTTTTAACGAAACTAACGCACAGCAATTCATTTTTATCGAAATTTCGATTTTTTTGATTTTCCGCCTTTTCCTTTTGGATTTCCCGACTTATCTTTTTTTTCAAAACTGCCCTGTATCATAGCGAACAAAACAAAAAAAACTTATCGACATCGGTCAAGCCGTTTTTGAGTTTTAACGAAACTAACGCACAGCAATTCATTTTTATCGAAATTTCGATTTTTTCGATTTTCCGGCTTTTGTTTTGGGATTTCCCGACTTATCTTTTTTTTCAAAACTGCCCTGTATCATAGCAAACAAAACAAAAAAACTTATCGACATCGGTCAAGCCGTTTTTGAGTTTTAGCGAAACTAACGCACAGCAATTCATTTTTATCGGAATTTCGATTTTTTTAATTTTCCGGATTTTCCTTTGGGATTTCCAGACTTATCTTTTTTTTCAAACCTACCCTGTATCATTGCGAACAAAAGAAAAAAAATTATCGTCATCGGTCAATCCGTTTCTGAGTTTTAGCGAAACTAACGCACAGCAATTCATTTTTATCGGAATTTCGAATTTTTTGATTTTCCGGCTTTTGTTTTGGGATTTCCCGACATCTTTTTTTTTCAAACCTGCCCTGTATCATAGCGAACAAAACAAAAAAAAACTTATCGACATCGGTCAAGCCGTTTTTGAGTATTAACGAAACTAACGCACAGCAATTCATTTTTATCGAAATTTCGATTTTTTCGATTTTCCGGCTTTTCCTTTGAGATTTCCCGACTTATCTTTTTTTCAAACCTGCCCTGTATCATAGCGAACAAAACAAAAAAAACTTATCGACATCGGTCAAGCCGTTTATGAGTTTTAACGAAACTAACGCACAGCAATTCATTTTTATCGAAATTTCGATTTTTTCGATTTTCCGGCTTTTCCTTTTGGATTTCCCGACTTATCTTTTTTTCAAACCTGCCCTGTATCATAGCGAACAAAACAAAAAAAACTTATCGACATCGGTCAAGCCGTTTTTGAGTTTTAACGAAACTAACACACAGCAATTCATTTTTATCGAAATTTCGATTTTTTCGATTTTCCGGCTTTTCCTTTGGGATTTCCCGACTTATCTTTTTTTTTAAAACTAACCTGCATCATAGCGATCAAAACAAAAAAAAACATCGACATCGGTCAAGCCGTTTTTGAGTTTTAGCGAAACTAACGCACAGCAATTCATTTTTATCGAAATTTCGATTTTTTCGATTTTCCGGCTTTTCCTTTGGGATTTCCCGACTTATATTTTTTTTCAAAACTGCCCTGTATCATAGCGAACAAAACAAAAAAAACTCATCGACATCGGTCAAGCCGTTTTTGAGTTTTAGCGAAACTAACACACAGCAATTCATTTTTATCGAAATTTCGATTTTTTCGATTTTCCGGCTTTTCCTTTTGGATTTCCCGACTTATCTTTTTTTTCAAAACTGCCCTGTATCATAGCGAACAAAACAAAAAAAACTTATCGACATCGGTCAAGCCGTTTTTGAGTTTTAGCGAAACTAACGCACAGCAATTCATTTTTATCGTAATTTCGATTTTTTTGATTTTCCGGATTTTCCTTTGGGATTTCCCGACTTATCTTTTTTTTCAAAACTGCCCTGTATCATAGCGAACAAAACAAAAAAAACTTATCGACATCGGTCAAGCCGTTTTTGAGTTTTAGCGAAACTAACGCACAGCAATTCATTTTTATCGTAATTTCGATTTTTTTGATTTTCCGGATTTTCCTTTGGGATTTCCCGACTTATCTTTTTTTTCAAAACTGCCCTGTATCATAGCGAACAAAACAAAAAAAACTCATCGACATCGGTCAAGCCGTTTTTGAGTTTTAGCGAAACTAACACACAGCAATTCATTTTTATCGAAATTTCGATTTTTTCGATTTTCCGGCTTTTCCTTTGGGATTTCCCGACTTATCTTTTTTTTCAAAACTGCCCTGTATCATAGCGAACAAAACAAAAAAAACTCATCGACATCGGTCAAGCCGTTTTTGAGTTTTAGCGAAACTAACACACAGCAATTCATTTTTATCGAAATTTCGATTTTTTCGATTTTCCGGCTTTTCCTTTGGGATTTCCCGCCTTATCTTTTATTCAAACCTGCCCTGTATCATAGCGAACAAAACAAAAAAAACTTATCGACATCGGTCAAGCCGTTTTTGAGTTTTAACGAAACTAACGCACAGCAATTCATTTTTATCGAAATTTCGATTTTTTCGATTTTCCGGCTTTTCCTTTGGGATTTGCCGACTAATCTTTTTTTCAAACCTGCCCTGTATCATAGCGAACAAAACAAAAAAAACTTATCGACATCGGTCAAGCCGTTTTTGAGTTTTAACGAAACTAACGCACAGCAATTCATTTTTATCGGAATTTCGATTTTTTTGATTTTCCGGCTTTTCCTTTGGGATTTCCCGACTTATCTTTTTTTCAAACCTGCCCTGTATCATAGCGAACAAAACAAAAAAAACTTATCGACATCGGTCTAGCCGTTTTTGAGTTTTAGCGAAACTAACACACAGCAATTCATTTTTATCGAAATTTCGATTTTTTCGATTTTCCGGCTTTTCCTTTGGGATTTCCCAACTTATCTTTTTTTTCAAAACTGCCCTGTATCATAGCGAACAAAACAAAAAAAACTTATCGACATCGGTCAAGCCGTTTTTGAGTTTTAGCGAAACTAACGCACAGCAATTCATTTTTTTCGAAATTTCGATTTTTTCGATTTTCCGGCTTTTCCTTTGGGATTTCCCGACTTATCTTTTTTTTCAAAACTAACCTGCATCATAGCGAACAAAACAAAAAAAAACTTATCGACATCGGTCAAGCCGTTTTTGAGTTTTAACGAAACTAACGCACAGCAATTCATTTTTATCGGAATTTCGATTTTTTTGATTTTCCGGCTTTTCCTTTGGGATTTCCCGACTTATCTTTTTTTCAAACCTGCCCTGTATCATAGCGAACAAAACAAAAAAAACTTATCGACATCGGTCAAGCCGTTTTTGAGTTTTAACGAAACTAACGCACAGCAATTCATTTTTATCAAAATTTCGATTTTTTCGATTTTCCGGCTTTTCCTTTGGGATTTCCCGACTAATCTTTTTTTCAAACCTGCCCTGTATCATAGCGAACAAAACAAAAAAAACTTATCGACATCGGTCAAGCCGTTTTTGAGTTTTAACGAAACTAACGCACAGCAATTCATTTTTATCGAAATTTCGATTTTTTCGATTTTCCAGCTTTTCCTTTTGGATTTCCCAACTTATCTTTTTTTCAAAACTGCCCTGTATCATAGCGAACAAAACAAAAAAAAACTTATCGACATAGGTCAAGCCGTTTTTGAGTTTTAGCGAAACTAACGCACAGCAATTCATTTTTATCGAAATTTCGATTTTTTCGATTTTCCGGCTTTTCCTTTGGGATTTCCCGACTTATCTTTTTTTTCAAAACTGCGCTGTATCATAGCGAACAAAACACAAAAACTTATCGACATCGGTCAAGCCGTTTTTGAGTTTTAGCGAAACTAACACACAGAAATTCATTTTTATCGAAATTTCGATTTTTTCGATTTTCCGGCTTTTCCTTTGGGATTTCCCGACTTATCTTTTTTTTCAAAACTGCCCTGTATCATAGCAAACAAAACAAAAAAAACTTATCGACATCGGTCAAGCCGTTTTTGAGTTTTAGCGAAACTAACGCACAGCAATTCATTTTTATCGTAATTTCGATTTTTTTGATTTTCCGGATTTTCCTTTGGGATTTCCCGACTTATCTTTTTTTTCAAAACTGCCCTGTATCATAGCGAACAAAACAAAAAAAACTTATCGACATCGGTCAAGCCGTTTTTGAGTTTTAACGAAACTAACGCACAGCAATTCATTTTTATCGAAATTTCGATTTTCCGGCTTTTCCTTTGGGATTTCCCAACTTATCTTTTTTTTCAAAACTGCCCTGTATCATAGCGAACAAAACAAAAAAAATTATCGACATCGGTCAAGCCGTTTTTGAGTTTTAGCGAAACTAACGCACAGCAATTCATTTTTATCGAAATTTCGATTTTTTCGATTTTCCGGCTTTTCCTTTGGGATTTCCCGACTTATCTTTTTTTTCAAAACTAACCTGCATCATAGCGAACAAAACAAAAAAAAACTTATCGACATCGGTCAAGCCGTTTTTGAGTTTTAACGAAACTAACGCACAGCAATTCATTTTTATCGGAATTTCGATTTTTTTGATTTTCCGGCTTTTCCTTTGGGATTTCCCGACTTATCTTTTTTTTAAACCTGCCCTGTATCATAGCGAACAAAACAAAAAAAACTTATCGACATCGGTCAAGCCGTTTTTGAGTTTTAACGAAACTAACGCACAGCAATTCATTTTTATCGAAATTTCGATTTTTTCGATTTTCCGGCTTTTCCTTTGGGATTTCCCGACTTATCTTTTTTTCAAACCTGCCCTGTATCATAGCGAACAAAACATAAAAAACTTATCGACATCGGTCAAGCCGTTTTTGAGTTTTAACGAAACTAACGCACAGCAATTCATTTTTATCGAAATTTCGATTTTTTCGATTTTCCGGCTTTTCCTTTGGGATTTCCCAACTTATCTTTTTTTTCAAAACTGCCCTGTATCATAGCGAACAAAACAAAAAAAAACTTATCGACATAGGTCAAGCCGTTTTTGAGTTTTAGCGAAACTAACGCACAGCAATTCATTTTTATCGAAATTTCGATTTTTTCGATTTTCCGGCTTTTCCTTTGGGATTTCCGGACTTATCTTTTTTTTCAAAACTGCCCTGTATCATAGCGAACAAAACAAAAAAACTTATCGACATCGGTCAAGCCGTTTTTGAGTTTTAACGAAACTAACGCACAGCAATTCATTTTTATCAAAATTTCGATTTTTTCGATTTTCCGGCTTTTCCTTTGGGATTTCCCGACTAATCTTTTTTTCAAACCTGCCCTGTATCATAGCGAACAAAACAAAAAAAACTTATCGACATCGGTCAAGCCGTTTTTGAGTTTTAACGAAACTAACGCACAGCAATTCATTTTTATCGAAATTTCGATTTTTTCGATTTTCCAGCTTTTCCTTTTGGATTTCCCAACTTATCTTTTTTTCAAAACTGCCCTGTATCATAGCGAACAAAACAAAAAAAAACTTATCGACATAGGTCAAGCCGTTTTTGAGTTTTAGCGAAACTAACGCACAGCAATTCATTTTTATCGAAATTTCGATTTTTTCGATTTTCCGGCTTTTCCTTTGGGATTTCCCGACTTATCTTTTTTTTCAAAACTGCGCTGTATCATAGCGAACAAAACACAAAAACTTATCGACATCGGTCAAGCCGTTTTTGAGTTTTAGCGAAACTAACACACAGAAATTCATTTTTATCGAAATTTCGATTTTTTCGATTTTCCGGCTTTTCCTTTGGGATTTCCCGACTTATCTTTTTTTTCAAAACTGCCCTGTATCATAGCAAACAAAACAAAAAAAACTTATCGACATCGGTCAAGCCGTTTTTGAGTTTTAGCGAAACTAACGCACAGCAATTCATTTTTATCGTAATTTCGATTTTTTTGATTTTCCGGATTTTCCTTTGGGATTTCCCGACTTATCTTTTTTTTCAAAACTGCCCTGTATCATAGCGAACAAAACAAAAAAAACTCATCGACATCGGTCAAGCCGTTTTTGAGTTTTAGCGAAACTAACACACAGCAATTCATTTTTATCGAAATTTCGATTTTTTCGATTTTCCGGCTTTTCCTTTGGGATTTCCCGACTTATCTTTTTTTTCAAAACTGCCCTGTATCATAGCGAACAAAACAAAAAAAACTCATCGACATCGGTCAAGCCGTTTTTGAGTTTTAGCGAAACTAACACACAGCAATTCATTTTTATCGAAATTTCGATTTTTTCGATTTTCCGGCTTTTCCTTTGGGATTTCCAGACTAATCTTTTTTTCAAACCTGCCCTGTATCATAGCGAACAAAACAAAAAAAACTTATCGACATCGGTCAAGCCGTTTTTGAGTTTTAACGAAACTAACGCACAGCAATTCATTTTTATCGAAATTTCGATTTTCCGGCTTTTCCTTTGGGATTTCCCAACTTATCTTTTTTTTCAAAACTGCCCTGTATCATAGCGAACAAAACAAAAAAAATTATCGACATCGGTCAAGCCGTTTTTGAGTTTTAGCGAAACTAACGCACAGCAATTCATTTTTATCGAAATTTCGATTTTTTCGATTTTCCGGCTTTTCCTTTGGGATTTCCCGACTTATCTTTTTTTTCAAAACTAACCTGCATCATAGCGAACAAAACAAAAAAAAACTTATCGACATCGGTCAAGCCGTTTTTGAGTTTTAACGAAACTAACCCACAGCAATTCATTTTTATCGGAATTTCGATTTTTTTGATTTTCCGGCTTTTCCTTTGGGATTTCCCGACTTATCTTTTTTTTAAACCTGCCCTGTATCATAGCGAACAAAACTAAAAAAACTTATCGACATCGGTCAAGCCGTTTTTGAGTTTTAACGAAACTAACGCACAGCAATTCATTTTTATCGAAATTTCGATTTTTTCGATTTTCCGGCTTTTCCTTTGGGATTTCCCGACTTATCTTTTTTTCAAACCTGCCCTGTATCATAGCGAACAAAACATAAAAAACTTATCGACATCGGTCAAGCCGTTTTTGAGTTTTAACGAAACTAACGCACAGCAATTCATTTTTATCGAAATTTCGATTTTTTCGATTTTCCGGCTTTTCCTTTTGGATTTCCCAACTTATCTTTTTTTTCAAAACTGCCCTGTATCATAGCGAACAAAACAAAAAAAAACTTATCGACATAGGTCAAGCCGTTTTTGAGTTTTAGCGAAACTAACGCACAGCAATTCATTTTTATCGAAATTTCGATTTTTTCGATTTTCCGGCTTTTCCTTTGGGATTTCCGGACTTATCTTTTTTTTCAAAACTGCCCTGTATCATAGCGAACAAAACAAAAAAACTTATCGACATCGGTCAAGCCGTTTTTGAGTTTTAGCGAAACTAACACTCAGCAATTCATTTTTATCGAAATTTCGATTTTTTCGATTTTCCGGCTTTTCCTTTGGGATTTCCCGACTTATCTTTTTTTTCAAAACTGCCCTGTATCATAGCGAACAAAACAAAAAAAACTTATCGACATCGGTCAAGCCGTTTTTGAGTTTTAACGAAACTAACGCACAGCAATTCATTTTTATCGAAATTTCGATTTTTTTGATTTTCCGCCTTTTCCTTTTGGATTTCCCGACTTATCTTTTTTTTCAAAACTGCCCTGTATCATAGCGAACAAAACAAAAAAAACTTATCGACATCGGTCAAGCCGTTTTTGAGTTTTAACGAAACTAACGCACAGCAATTCATTTTTATCGAAATTTCGATTTTTTTGATTTTCCGCCTTTTCCTTTTGGATTTCCCGACTTATCTTTTTTTTCAAAACTGCCCTGTATCATAGCGAACAAAACAAAAAAAACTTATCGACATCGGTCAAGCCGTTTTTGAGTTTTAACGAAACTAACGCACAGCAATTCATTTTTATCAAAATTTCGATTTTTTCGATTTTCCGGCTTTTCCTTTGGGATTTCCCGACTAATCTTTTTTTCAAACCTGCCCTGTATCATAGCGAACAAAACAAAAAAAACTTATCGACATCGGTCAAGCCGTTTTTGAGTTTTAACGAAACTAACGCACAGCAATTCATTTTTATCGAAATTTCGATTTTTTCGATTTTCCGGCTTTTGTTTTGGGATTTCCCGACTTATCTTTTTTTTCAAAACTGCCCTGTATCATAGCGAACAATACAAAAAAACTTATCGACATCGGTCAAGCCGTTTTTGAGTTTTAGCGAAACTAACGCACAGCAATTCATTTTTATCGTAATTTCGATGTTTTTGATTTTCCGGATTTTGCTTTGGGATTTCCCGACTTATCTTTTTTTTCAAAACTGCCCTGTATCATAGCAAACAAAACAAAAAAACTTATCGACATCGGTCAAGCCGTTTTTGAGTTTTAGCGAAACTAACGCACAGCAATTCATTTTTATCGGAATTTCGATTTTTTTAATTTTCCGGATTTTCCTTTGGGATTTCCAGACTTATCTTTTTTTTCAAAACTGCCCTGTATCATAGCGAACAAAACAAAAAAAACTCATCGACATCGGTCAAGCCGTTTTTGAGTTTTAGCGAAACTAACACACAGCAATTCATTTTTATCGAAATTTCGATTTTTTCGATTTTCCGGCTTTTCCTTTGGGATTTCCCGACTTATCTTTTTTTTCAAAACTGCCCTGTATCATAGCGAACAAAACAAAAAAAACTCATCGACATCGGTCAAGCCGTTTTTGAGTTTTAGCGAAACTAACACACAGCAATTCATTTTTATCGAAATTTCGATTTTTTCGATTTTCCGGCTTTTCCTTTGGGATTTCCAGACTAATCTTTTTTTCAAACCTGCCCTGTATCATAGCGAACAAAACAAAAAAAACTTATCGACATCGGTCAAGCCGTTTTTGAGTTTTAACGAAACTAACGCACAGCAATTCATTTTTATCGAAATTTCGATTTTCCGGCTTTTCCTTTGGGATTTCCCAACTTATCTTTTTTTTCAAAACTGCCCTGTATCATAGCGAACAAAACAAAAAAAATTATCGACATCGGTCAAGCCGTTTTTGAGTTTTAGCGAAACTAACGCACAGCAATTCATTTTTATCGAAATTTCGATTTTTTCGATTTTCCGGCTTTTCCTTTGGGATTTCCCGACTTATCTTTTTTTTCAAAACTAACCTGCATCATAGCGAACAAAACAAAAAAAAACTTATCGACATCGGTCAAGCCGTTTTTGAGTTTTAACGAAACTAACCCACAGCAATTCATTTTTATCGGAATTTCGATTTTTTTGATTTTCCGGCTTTTCCTTTGGGATTTCCCGACTTATCTTTTTTTTAAACCTGCCCTGTATCATAGCGAACAAAACTAAAAAAACTTATCGACATCGGTCAAGCCGTTTTTGAGTTTTAACGAAACTAACGCACAGCAATTCATTTTTATCGAAATTTCGATTTTTTCGATTTTCCGGCTTTTCCTTTGGGATTTCCCGACTTATCTTTTTTTCAAACCTGCCCTGTATCATAGCGAACAAAACATAAAAAACTTATCGACATCGGTCAAGCCGTTTTTGAGTTTTAACGAAACTAACGCACAGCAATTCATTTTTATCGAAATTTCGATTTTTTCGATTTTCCGGCTTTTCCTTTTGGATTTCCCAACTTATCTTTTTTTTCAAAACTGCCCTGTATCATAGCGAACAAAACAAAAAAAAACTTATCGACATAGGTCAAGCCGTTTTTGAGTTTTAGCGAAACTAACGCACAGCAATTCATTTTTATCGAAATTTCGATTTTTTCGATTTTCCGGCTTTTCCTTTGGGATTTCCGGACTTATCTTTTTTTTCAAAACTGCCCTGTATCATAGCGAACAAAACAAAAAAACTTATCGACATCGGTCAAGCCGTTTTTGAGTTTTAGCGAAACTAACACTCAGCAATTCATTTTTATCGAAATTTCGATTTTTTCGATTTTCCGGCTTTTCCTTTGGGATTTCCCGACTTATCTTTTTTTTCAAAACTGCCCTGTATCATAGCGAACAAAACAAAAAAAACTTATCGACATCGGTCAAGCCGTTTTTGAGTTTTAACGAAACTAACGCACAGCAATTCATTTTTATCGAAATTTCGATTTTTTTGATTTTCCGCCTTTTCCTTTTGGATTTCCCGACTTATCTTTTTTTTCAAAACTGCCCTGTATCATAGCGAACAAAACAAAAAAAACTTATCGACATCGGTCAAGCCGTTTTTGAGTTTTAACGAAACTAACGCACAGCAATTCATTTTTATCGAAATTTCGATTTTTTTGATTTTCCGCCTTTTCCTTTTGGATTTCCCGACTTATCTTTTTTTTCAAAACTGCCCTGTATCATAGCGAACAAAACAAAAAAAACTTATCGACATCGGTCAAGCCGTTTTTGAGTTTTAACGAAACTAACGCACAGCAATTCATTTTTATCAAAATTTCGATTTTTTCGATTTTCCGGCTTTTCCTTTGGGATTTCCCGACTAATCTTTTTTTCAAACCTGCCCTGTATCATAGCGAACAAAACAAAAAAAACTTATCGACATCGGTCAAGCCGTTTTTGAGTTTTAACGAAACTAACGCACAGCAATTCATTTTTATCGAAATTTCGATTTTTTCGATTTTCCGGCTTTTGTTTTGGGATTTCCCGACTTATCTTTTTTTTCAAAACTGCCCTGTATCATAGCGAACAATACAAAAAAACTTATCGACATCGGTCAAGCCGTTTTTGAGTTTTAGCGAAACTAACGCACAGCAATTCATTTTTATCGTAATTTCGATGTTTTTGATTTTCCGGATTTTGCTTTGGGATTTCCCGACTTATCTTTTTTTTCAAAACTGCCCTGTATCATAGCAAACAAAACAAAAAAACTTATCGACATCGGTCAAGCCGTTTTTGAGTTTTAGCGAAACTAACGCACAGCAATTCATTTTTATCGGAATTTCGATTTTTTTAATTTTCCGGATTTTCCTTTGGGATTTCCAGACTTATCTTTTTTTTCAAACCTACCCTGTATCATTGCGAACAAAAGAAAAAAAATTATCGTCATCGGTCAAGCCGTTTCTGAGTTTTAGCGAAACTAACGCACAGCAATTCATTTTTATCGGAATTTCGAATTTTTTGATTTTCCGGCTTTTGTTTTGGGATTTCCCGACATCTTTTTTTTTCAAACCTGCCCTGTATCATAGCGAACAAAACAAAAAAAAACTTATCGACATCGGTCAAGCCGTTTTTGAGTATTAACGAAACTAACGCACAGCAATTCATTTTTATCGAAATTTCGATTTTTTCGATTTTCCGGCTTTTGCTTTGAGATTTCCCGACTTATCTTTTTTTTAAACCTGCCCTGTATCATAGCGAACAAAACAAAAAAAACTTATCGACATCGGTCAAGCCGTTTATGAGTTTTAAGGAAACTAACGCACAGCAATTCATTTTTATCGAAATTTCGATTTTTTCGATTTTCCGGCTTTTCCTTTTGGATTTCCCGACTTATCTTTTTTTCAAACCTGCCCTGTATCATAGCGAACAAAACAAAAAAAACTTATCGACATCGGTCAAGCCGTTTTTGAGTTTTAACGAAACTAACACACAGCAATTCATTTTTATCGAAATTTCGATTTTTTCGATTTTCCGGCTTTTCCTTTGGGATTTCCCGACTTATCTTTTTTTTTAAAACTAACCTGCATCATAGCGATCGAAACAAAAAAAAACTTATCGACATCGGTCAAGCCGTTTTTGAGTTTTAGCGAAACTAACGCACAGCAATTCATTTTTATCGAAATTTCGATTTTTTCGATTTTCCGGCTTTTCCTTTGGGATTTCCGACTTATCTTTTTTTTCAAAACTGCCCTGTATCATAGCGAACAAAACAAAAAAAACTCATCGACATCGGTCAAGCCGTTTTTGAGTTTTAGCGAAACTAACACACAGCAATTCATTTTTATCGAAATTTCGATTTTTTCGATTTTCCGGCTTTTCCTTTTGGATTTCCCGACTTATCTTTTTTTTCAAAACTGCCCTGTATCATAGCGAACAAAACAAAAAAAACTTATCGACATCGGTCAAGCCGTTTTTGAGTTTTAGCGAAACTAACGCACAGCAATTCATTTTTATCGTAATTTCGATTTTTTTGATTTTCCGGATTTTCCTTTGGGATTTCCCGACTTATCTTTTTTTCAAAACTGCCCTGTATCATAGCGAACAAAACAAAAAAAACTTATCGACATCGGTCAAGCCGTTTTTGAGTTTTAGCGAAACTAACGCACAGCAATTCATTTTTATCGTAATTTCGATTTTTTTGATTTTCCGGATTTTCCTTTGGGATTTCCCGACTTATCTTTTTTTTCAAAACTGCCCTGTATCATAGCGAACAAAACAAAAAAAACTCATCGACATCGGTCAAGCCGTTTTTGAGTTTTAGCGAAACTAACACACAGCAATTCATTTTTATCGAAATTTCGATTTTTTCGATTTTCCGGCTTTTCCTTTGGGATTTCCCGACTTATCTTTTTTTTCAAAACTGCCCTGTATCATAGCGAACAAAACAAAAAAAACTCATCGACATCGGTCAAGCCGTTTTTGAGTTTTAGCGAAACTAACACACAGCAATTCATTTTTATCGAAATTTCGATTTTTTCGATTTTCCGGCTTTTCCTTTGGGATTTCCCGCCTTATCTTTTATTCAAACCTGCCCTGTATCATAGCGAACAAAACAAAAAAAACTTATCGACATCGGTCAAGCCGTTTTTGAGTTTTAACGAAACTAACGCACAGCAATTCATTTTTATCGAAATTTCGATTTTCCGGCTTTTCCTTTGGGATTTCCCAACTTATCTTTTTTTTCAAAACGTCCCTGTATCATAGCGAACAAAACAAAAAAAAATTATCGACATCGGTCAAGCCGTTTTTGAGTTGTAGCGAAACTAACGCACAGCAATTCATTTTTATCGAAATTTCGATTTTTTCGATTTTCCGGCTTTTCCTTTGGGATTTCCCGACTTATCTTTTTTTTCAAAACTAACCTGCATCATAGCGAACAAAACAAAAAAAAACTTATCGACATCGGTCAAGCCGTTTTTGAGTTTTAACGAAACTAACGCACAGCAATTCATTTTTATCGGAATTTCGATTTTTTTGATTTTCCGGCTTTTCCTTTGGGATTTCCCGACTTATCTTTTTTTCAAACCTGCCCTGTATCATAGCGAACAAAACAAAAAAAACTTATCGACATCGGTCAAGCCGTTTTTGAGTTTTAACGAAACTAACGCACAGCAATTCATTTTTATCGAAATTTCGATTTTTTCGATTTTCCGGCTTTTCCTTTGGGATTTCCCGACTAATCTTTTTTTCAAACCTGCCCTGTATCATAGCGAACAAAACAAAAAAAACTTATCGACATCGGTCAAGCCGTTTTTGAGTTTTAACGAAACTAACGCACAGCAATTCATTTTTATCGAAATTTCGATTTTTTCGATTTTCCAGCTTTTCCTTTTGGATTTCCCAACTTATCTTCTTTTCAAAACTGCCCTGTATCATAGCGAACAAAACAAAAAAAAACTTATCGACATAGGTCAAGCCGTTTTTGAGTTTTAGCGAAACTAACGCACAGCAATTCATTTTTATCGAAATTTCGATTTTTTCGATTTTCCGGCTTTTCCTTTGGGATTTCCCGACTTATCTTTTTTTTCAAAACTGCGCTGTATCATAGCGAACAAAACACAAAAACTTATCGACATCGGTCAAGCCGTTTTTGAGTTTTAGCGAAACTAACACACAGAAATTCATTTTTATCGAAATTTCGATTTTTTCGATTTTCCGGCTTTTCCTTTGGGATTTCCCGACTTATCTTTTTTTTCAAAACTGCCCTGTATCATAGCAAACAAAACAAAAAAAACTTATCGACATCGGTCAAGCCGTTTTTGAGTTTTAGCGAAACTAACGCACAGCAATTCATTTTTATCGGAATTTCGATTTTTTTGATTTTCCGGCTTTTCCTTTGGGATTTCCAGACTAATCTTTTTTTTCAAAACTGCCCTGTATCATAGCGAACAAAGCAAAAAAAACTTATCGACATCGGTCAAGCCGTTTTTGAGTTTTAGCGAAACTAACGCACAGCAATTCATTTTTATCGTAATTTCGATTTTTTTGATTTTCCGGATTTTCCTTTGGGATTTCCCGACTTATCTTTTTTTTCAAAACTGCCCTGTATCATAGCGAACAAAACAAAAAAAACTCATCGACATCGGTCAAGCCGTTTTTGAGTTTTAGCGAAACTAACACACAGCAATTCATTTTTATCGAAATTTCGATTTTTTCGATTTTCCGGCTTTTCCTTTGGGATTTCCCGACTTATCTTTTTTTTCAAAACTGCCCTGTATCATAGCGAACAAAACAAAAAAAACTCATCGACATCGGTCAAGCCGTTTTTGAGTTTTAGCGAAACTAACACACAGCAATTCATTTTTATCGAAATTTCGATTTTTTCGATTTTCCGGCTTTTCCTTTGGGATTTCCAGACTAATCTTTTTTTCAAACCTGCCCTGTATCATAGCGAACAAAACAAAAAAAACTTATCGACATCGGTCAAGCCGTTTTTGAGTTTTAACGAAACTAACGCACAGCAATTCATTTTTATCGAAATTTCGATTTTCCGGCTTTTCCTTTGGGATTTCCCAACTTATCTTTTTTTTCAAAACTGCCCTGTATCATAGCGAACAAAACAAAAAAAAATTATCGACATCGGTCAAGCCGTTTTTGAGTTTTAGCGAAACTAACGCACAGCAATTCATTTTTATCGAAATTTCGATTTTTTCGATTTTCCGGCTTTTCCTTTGGGATTTCCCGACTTATCTTTTTTCAAACCTGCCCTGTATCATAGCGAACAAAACAAAAAAAACTTATCGACATCGGTCAAGCCGTTTTTGAGTTTTAACGAAACTAACGCACAGCAATTCATTTTTATCGAAATTTCGATTTTTTCGATTTTCCGGCTTTTCCTTTGGGATTTCCCGACTTATCTTTTTTTTCAAAACTAACCTGCATCATAGCGAACAAAACAAAAAAAAACTTATCGACATCGGTCAAGCCGTTTTTGAGTTTTAACGAAACTAACGCACAGCAATTCATTTTTATCGGAATTTCGATTTTTTTGATTTTCCGGCTTTTCCTTTGGGATTTCCCGACTTATCTTTTTTTCAAACCTGCCCTGTATCATAGCGAACAAAACAAAAAAAAAACTTATCGACATCGGTCAAGCCGTTTTTGAGTTTTAACGAAACGAACGCACAGCAATTCATTTTTATCGAAATTTCGATTTTCCGGCTTTTCCTTTGGGATTTCCCAACTTATCTTTTTTTTCAAAACTGCCCTGTATCATAGCGAACAAAACAAAAAAAAATTATCGACATCGGTCAAGCCGTTTTTGAGTTTTAGCGAAACTAACACACAGCAATTCATTTTTATCGAAATTTCGATTTTTTCGATTTTCCGGCTTTTCCTTTGGGATTTCCCGACTTATCTTTTTTTTCAAAACTAACCTGCATCATAGCGAACAAAACAAAAAAAAACTTATCGACATCGGTCAAGCCGTTTTTGAGTTTTAACGAAACTAACGCACAGCAATTCATTTTTATCGGAATTTCGATTTTTTTTGATTTTCCGGCTTTTCCTTTAGGATTTCCCGACTTATCTTTTTTTCAAACCTGCCCTGTATCATAGCGAACAAAACAAAAAAAACTTATCGACATCGGTCAAGCCGTTTTTGAGTTTTAACGAAACTAACGCACAGCAATTCATTTTTATCGAAATTTCGATTTTTTCGATTTTCCGGCTTTTCCTTTGGGATTTCCCGACTTATCTTTTTTTCAAACCTGCCCTGTATCATAGCGAACAAAACAAAAAAAACTTATCGACATCGGTCAAGCCGTTTTTGAGTTTTAACGAAACTAACGCACAGCAATTCATTTTTATCGAAATTTCGATTTTTTCGATTTTCCAGCTTTTCCTTTTGGATTTCCCAACTTATCTTTTTTTTCAAAACTGCCCTGTATCATAGCGAACAAAACAAAAAAAAACTTATCGACATAGGTCAAGCCGTTTTTGAGTTTTAGCGAAACTAACGCACAGCAATTCATTTTTATCGGAATTTCGATTTTTTTGATTTTCCGGCTTTTCCTTTGGGATTTCCCGACTTATCTTTTTTTTCAAACCTGCCCTGTATCATAGCGAACAAAACAAAAAAAAATTATCGACATCGGTCAAGCCGTTTTTGAGTTTTAACGAAACTAACGCACAGCAATTCATTTTTATCGAAATTTCGATTTTTTTGATTTTCCGCCTTTTCCTTTGGGATTTCCCGACTTTTCTTTTATTTCAAAACTGCCCTGTATCATAGCGAACAAAACAAAAAAAACTTGTCGACATCGGTCAAGCCGTTTTTGAGTTTTAACGAAACTAACGCACAGCAATTCATTTTTATCGAAATTTCGATTTTTTTGATTTTCCGCCTTTTCCTTTGGGATTTCCCGACTTATCTTTTTTTTCAAAACTGCCCTGTATCATAGCGAACAAAACGAAAAAACTTATCGACATCGGTCAAGCCGTTTTTGAGTTTTAGCGAAACTAACGCACAGCAATTCATTTTTATCGGAATTTCGATTTTTTTGATTTTCCGGCTTTTCCTTTGGGATTTCCCGACTTATCTTTTTTTTCAAACCTACCCTGTATCATAGCGAACAAAACAAAACAAAACCTATCGACATCGGTCAAGCCGTTTTTGAGTTTTAGCGAAACTAACGTACAGCAATTCATTTTTATCGAAATTTCGATTTTTTCGATTTTCCGGCTTTTTCTTTGGGATTTCCCGACTTATCTTTTTTTTCAAAACTGCCCTGTATCATAGCGAACAATACAAAAAAACTTATCGACATCGGTCAAGCCGTTTTTGAGTTTTAGCGAAACTAACGCACAGCAATTCATTTTTATCGGAATTTCGATTTTTTTGATTTTCCGGATTTTCCTTTGGGATTTCCCGACTTATCTTTTTTTTCAAACCTACCCTGTATCATTGCGAACAAAAGAAAAAAAATTATCGTCATCGGTCAAGCCGTTTATGAGTTTTAGCGAAACTAACGCACAGCAATTCATTTTTATCGAAATTTCGAATTTTTTGATTTTCCGGCTTTTCCTTTGGGATTTCCCGACTTATCTTATTTTCAAACCTGCCCTGTATCATAGCGAACAAAACAAAAAAAACTTATCGACATCGGTCAAGCCGTTTTTGAGTTTTAACGAAACTAACGCACAGCAAATCATTTTTATCGAAATTTCGATTTTCCGGCTTTTCCTTTTGGATTTCCCGACTTATCTTTTTTTTCAAAACTGCCCTGTATCATAGCGAACAAAACAAAAAAAAACTTATCGACATCGGTCAAGCCGTTTTTGAGTTTTAGCGAAACTAACGCACAGCAATTCATTTTTATCGAAATTTCGATTTTTTCGATTTTCCGGCTTTTCCTTTGGGATTTCCCGACATATCTTTTTTTTCAAAACTGCCCCGTATCATAGCGAACAAAACAAAAAAAACTTATCGACATCGGTCAAGCCGTTTTTGAGTTTTAGCGAAACTAACACACAGCAATTCATTTTTATCGAAATTTCGATTTTTTCGATTTTCCGGCTTTTGTTTTGGGATTTCCCGACTTATCTTTTTTTTGAAAACTGCCCTGTATCATAGCGAACAAAACAAAAAAAACTTATCGACATCGGTCAAGCCGTTTTTGAGTTTTAGCGAAACTAACGCACAGCAATTCATTTTTATCGTAATTTCGATTTTTTTTGATTTTCCGGATTTTCCTTTGGGATTTCCCGACTTATCTTTTTTTTCAAACCTACCCTATATCATTGCGAACAAAAGAAAAAAAATTATCGACATCGGTCAAGCCGTTTTTGAGTTTTAACGAAACTAACTCACAGCAATTCATTTTTATCAGAATTTCGATTTTTTCGATTTTCCGGCTTTTCCTTTTGGATTTCCCGACTTATCTTTTTTTTCAAACCTACCCTGTATCATAGCGAACAAAACAAAAAAACCTATCGACATCGGTCAAGCCGTTTTTGAGTTTTAGCGAAACTAACGCACAGCAATTCATTTTTATCGAAATTTCGATTTTTTCGATTTTTTCGATTTTCCGGCTTTTCCTTTGGGATTTCCCGACTTATCTTTTTTTTCAAACCTGCCCTGTATCATAGCGAACAAAACAAAAAAAACTTATCGACATCGGTCAAGCCGTTTTTGAGTTTTAACGAAACTAACGCACAGCAATTCATTTTTATCGAAATTTCGATTTTTTTGATTTTCCACCTTTTCCTTTGGGATTTCCCGACTTATCTTTTTTTTCAAAACTGCCCTGTATCATAGCGAACAAAACAAAAAAAACCTATCGACATCGGTCAAGCCGTTTTTGAGTTTTAGCGAAACTAACGTACAGCAATTCATTTTTATCGAAATTTCGATTTTTTCGATTTTCCGGCTTTTCCTTTGGGATTTCCCGACTTATCTTTTTTTTCAAAACTGCCCTGTATCATAGCGAACAAAACAAAAAAAAACTTATCGACATCGGTCAAGCCGTTTTTGAGTTTTAACGAAACTAACGCACAGCAATTCATTTTTATCGAAATTTCGATTTATTCGATTTTCCGGCTTTTCCTTTGGGATTTCCCGACTTATCTTTTTTTCAAACCTGCCCTGTATCATAGCGAACAAAACATAAAAAACTTATCGACATCGGTCAAGCCGTTTTTGAGTTTTAACGAAACTAACGCACAGCAATTCATTTTTATCGAAATTTCGATTTTTTCGATTTTCCGGCTTTTCCTTTTGGATTTCCCAACTTATCTTTTTTTTCAAAACTGCCCTGTATCATAGCGAACAAAACAAAAAAAAACTTATCGACATAGGTCACGCCGTTTTTGAGTTTTAGCGAAACTAACGCACAGCAATTCATTTTTATCGAAATTTCGATTTTTTCGATTTTCCGGCTTTTCCTTTGGGATTTCCGGACTTATCTTTTTTTTCAAAACTGCCCTGTATCATAGCGAACAAAACAAAAAAACTTATCGACATCGGTCAAGCCGTTTTTGAGTTTTAGCGAAACTAACACACAGCAATTCATTTTTATCGAAATTTCGATTTTTTCGATTTTCCGGCTTTTCCTTTGGGATTTCCCGACTTATCTTTTTTTTCAAAACTGCCCTGTATCATAGCAAACAAAACAAAAAAAACTTATCGACATCGGTCAAGCCGTTTTTGAGTTTTAGCGAAACTAACGCACAGCAATTCATTTTTATCGAAATTTCGATTTTTTTGATTTTCCGCCTTTTCCTTTGGGATTTCCCGACTTATCTTTTTTTTCAAAACTGCCCTGTATCATAGCGAACAAAACAAAAAAAACTTATCGACATCGGTCAAGCCGTTTTTGAGTTTTAGCGAAACTAACGCACAGCAATTCATTTTTATCGTAATTTCAATTTTTTCGATTTTCCGGCTTTTCCTTTGGGATTTCCCGACTTATCTTTTTTTTCAAACCTGCCCTGTATCATAGCGAACAAAACAAAAAAAACTTATCGACATCGGTCAAGCCGTTTTTGAGTTTTAACGAAACTAACGCACAGCAATTCATTTTTATCGAAATTTCGATTTTTTTGATTTTCCGCCTTTTCCTTTTGGATTTCCCGACTTATCTTTTTTTTCAAAACTGCCCTGTATCATAGCGAACAAAACAAAAAAAACTTATCGACATCGGTCAAGCCGTTTTTGAGTTTTAACGAAACTAACGCACAGCAATTCATTTTTATCGAAATTTCGATTTTTTCGATTTTCCGGCTTTTCCTTTGGGATTTCCCGACTTATCTTTTTTTTCAAACCTGCCCTGTATCATAGCGAACAAAACAAAAAAAACTTATCGACATCGGTCAAGCCGTTTTTGAGTTTTAACGAAACTAACGCACAGCAATTCATTTTTATCGAAATTTCGATTTTTTTGATTTTCCGCCTTTTCCTTTTGGATTTCCCGACTTATCTTTTTTTTCAAAACTGCCCTGTATCATAGCGAACAAAACAAAAAAAACTTATCGACATCGGTCAAGCCGTTTTTGAGTTTTAACGAAACTAACGCACAGCAATTCATTTTTATCGAAATTTCGATTTTTTCGATTTTCCGGCTTTTGTTTTGGGATTTCCCGACTTATCTTTTTTTTCAAAACTGCCCTGTATCATAGCGAACAATACAAAAAAACTTATCGACATCGGTCAAGCCGTTTTTGAGTTTTAGCGAAACTAACGCACAGCAATTCATTTTTATCGTAATTTCGATGTTTTTGATTTTCCGGATTTTGCTTTGGGATTTCCCGACTTATCTTTTTTTTCAAAACTGCCCTGTATCATAGCAAACAAAACAAAAAAACTTATCGACATCGGTCAAGCCGTTTTTGAGTTTTAGCGAAACTAACGCACAGCAATTCATTTTTATCGGAATTTCGATTTTTTTAATTTTCCGGATTTTCCTTTGGGATTTCCAGACTTATCTTTTTTTTCAAACCTACCCTGTATCATTGCGAACAAAAGAAAAAAAATTATCGTCATCGGTCAATCCGTTTCTGAGTTTTAGCGAAACTAACGCACAGCAATTCATTTTTATCGGAATTTCGAATTTTTTGATTTTCCGGCTTTTGTTTTGGGATTTCCCGACATCTTTTTTTTTCAAACCTGCCCTGTATCATAGCGAACAAAACAAAAAAAAACTTATCGACATCGGTCAAGCCGTTTTTGAGTATTAACGAAACTAACGCACAGCAATTCATTTTTATCGAAATTTCGATTTTTTCGATTTTCCGGCTTTTCCTTTGAGATTTCCCGACTTATCTTTTTTTCAAACCTGCCCTGTATCATAGCGAACAAAACAAAAAAAACTTATCGACATCGGTCAAGCCGTTTATGAGTTTTAACGAAACTAACGCACAGCAATTCATTTTTATCGAAATTTCGATTTTTTCGATTTTCCGGCTTTTCCTTTTGGATTTCCCGACTTATCTTTTTTTCAAACCTGCCCTGTATCATAGCGAACAAAACAAAAAAAACTTATCGACATCGGTCAAGCCGTTTTTGAGTTTTAACGAAACTAACACACAGCAATTCATTTTTATCGAAATTTCGATTTTTTCGATTTTCCGGCTTTTCCTTTGGGATTTCCCGACTTATCTTTTTTTTTAAAACTAACCTGCATCATAGCGATCAAAACAAAAAAAAACATCGACATCGGTCAAGCCGTTTTTGAGTTTTAGCGAAACTAACGCACAGCAATTCATTTTTATCGAAATTTCGATTTTTTCGATTTTCCGGCTTTTCCTTTGGGATTTCCCGACTTATATTTTTTTTCAAAACTGCCCTGTATCATAGCGAACAAAACAAAAAAAACTCATCGACATCGGTCAAGCCGTTTTTGAGTTTTAGCGAAACTAACACACAGCAATTCATTTTTATCGAAATTTCGATTTTTTCGATTTTCCGGCTTTTCCTTTTGGATTTCCCGACTTATCTTTTTTTTCAAAACTGCCCTGTATCATAGCGAACAAAACAAAAAAAACTTATCGACATCGGTCAAGCCGTTTTTGAGTTTTAGCGAAACTAACGCACAGCAATTCATTTTTATCGTAATTTCGATTTTTTTGATTTTCCGGATTTTCCTTTGGGATTTCCCGACTTCTCTTTTTTTTCAAAACTGCCCTGTATCATAGCGAACAAAACAAAAAAAACTTATCGACATCGGTCAAGCCGTTTTTGAGTTTTAGCGAAACTAACGCACAGCAATTCATTTTTATCGTAATTTCGATTTTTTTGATTTTCCGGATTTTCCTTTGGGATTTCCCGACTTATCTTTTTTTTCAAAACTGCCCTGTATCATAGCGAACAAAACAAAAAAAACTCATCGACATCGGTCAAGCCGTTTTTGAGTTTTAGCGAAACTAACACACAGCAATTCATTTTTATCGAAATTTCGATTTTTTCGATTTTCCGGCTTTTCCTTTGGGATTTCCCGACTTATCTTTTTTTTCAAAACTGCCCTGTATCATAGCGAACAAAACAAAAAAAACTCATCGACATCGGTCAAGCCGTTTTTGAGTTTTAGCGAAACTAACACACAGCAATTCATTTTTATCGAAATTTCGATTTTTTCGATTTTCCGGCTTTTCCTTTGGGATTTCCCGCCTTATCTTTTATTCAAACCTGCCCTGTATCATAGCGAACAAAACAAAAAAAACTTATCGACATCGGTCAAGCCGTTTTTGAGTTTTAACGAAACTAACGCACAGCAATTCATTTTTATCGAAATTTCGATTTTTTCGATTTTCCGGCTTTTCCTTTGGGATTTGCCGACTAATCTTTTTTTCAAACCTGCCCTGTATCATAGCGAACAAAACAAAAAAAACTTATCGACATCGGTCAAGCCGTTTTTGAGTTTTAACGAAACTAACGCACAGCAATTCATTTTTATCGGAATTTCGATTTTTTTGATTTTCCGGCTTTTCCTTTGGGATTTCCCGACTTATCTTTTTTTCAAACCTGCCCTGTATCATAGCGAACAAAACAAAAAAAACTTATCGACATCGGTCTAGCCGTTTTTGAGTTTTAGCGAAACTAACACACAGCAATTCATTTTTATCGAAATTTCGATTTTTTCGATTTTCCGGCTTTTCCTTTGGGATTTCCCAACTTATCTTTTTTTTCAAAACTGCCCTGTATCATAGCGAACAAAACAAAAAAAACTTATCGACATCGGTCAAGCCGTTTTTGAGTTTTAGCGAAACTAACGCACAG
The DNA here is from genome assembly GCA_947538895.1 of Neoitamus cyanurus. Taxonomy (NCBI): domain Eukaryota; kingdom Metazoa; phylum Arthropoda; class Insecta; order Diptera; family Asilidae; genus Neoitamus; species Neoitamus cyanurus. Next base: position 6,109,619 of record OX384547.1, read on the forward strand.
CAATTCATTTTTATCGAAATTTCGATTTTTTCGATTTTCCGGCTTTTCCTTTGGGATTTCCCGACTTATCTTTTTTTTCAAAACTAACCTGCATCATAGCGAACAAAACAAAAAAAAACTTATCGACATCGGTCAAGCCGTTTTTGAGTTTTAACGAAACTAACGCACAGCAATTCATTTTTATCGGAATTTCGATTTTTTTGATTTTCCGGCTTTTCCTTTGGGATTTCCCGACTTATCTTTTTTTCAAACCTGCCCTGTATCATAGCGAACAAAACAAAAAAAACTTATCGACATCGGTCAAGCCGTTTTTGAGTTTTAACGAAACTAACGCACAGCAATTCATTTTTATCAAAATTTCGATTTTTTCGATTTTCCGGCTTTTCCTTTGGGATTTCCCGACTAATCTTTTTTTCAAACCTGCCCTGTATCATAGCGAACAAAACAAAAAAAACTTATCGACATCGGTCAAGCCGTTTTTGAGTTTTAACGAAACTAACGCACAGCAATTCATTTTTATCGAAATTTCGATTTTCCGGCTTTTCCTTTGGGATTTCCCAACTTATCTTTTTTTTCAAAACTGCCCTGTATCATAGCGAACAAAACAAAAAAAATTATCGACATCGGTCAAGCCGTTTTTGAGTTTTAGCGAAACTAACGCACAGCAATTCATTTTTATCGAAATTTCGATTTTTTCGATTTTCCGGCTTTTCCTTTGGGATTTCCCGACTTATCTTTTTTTTCAAAACTAACCTGCATCATAGCGAACAAAACAAAAAAAAACTTATCGACATCGGTCAAGCCGTTTTTGAGTTTTAACGAAACTAACGCACAGCAATTCATTTTTATCGGAATTTCGATTTTTTTGATTTTCCGGCTTTTCCTTTGGGATTTCCCGACTTATCTTTTTTTTAAACCTGCCCTGTATCATAGCGAACAAAACAAAAAAAACTTATCGACATCGGTCAAGCCGTTTTTGAGTTTTAACGAAACTAACGCACAGCAATTCATTTTTATCGAAATTTCGATTTTTTCGATTTTCCGGCTTTTCCTTTGGGATTTCCCGACTTATCTTTTTTTCAAACCTGCCCTGTATCATAGCGAACAAAACATAAAAAACTTATCGACATCGGTCAAGCCGTTTTTGAGTTTTAACGAAACTAACGCACAGCAATTCATTTTTATCGAAATTTCGATTTTTTCGATTTTCCGGCTTTTCCTTTTGGATTTCCCAACTTATCTTTTTTTTCAAAACTGCCCTGTATCATAGCGAACAAAACAAAAAAAAACTTATCGACATGGGTCAAGCCGTTTTTGAGTTTTAGCGAAACTAACGCACAGCAATTCATTTTTATCGAAATTTCGATTTTTTCGATTTTCCGGCTTTTCCTTTGGGATTTCCGGACTTATCTTTTTTTTCAAAACTGCCCTGTATCATAGCGAACAAAACAAAAAAACTTATCGACATCGGTCAAGCCGTTTTTGAGTTTTAACGAAACTAACGCACAGCAATTCATTTTTATCAAAATTTCGATTTTTTCGATTTTCCGGCTTTTCCTTTGGGATTTCCCGACTAATCTTTTTTTCAAACCTGCCCTGTATCATAGCGAACAAAACAAAAAAACTTATCGACATCGGTCAAGCCGTTTTTGAGTTTTAACGAAACTAACGCACAGCAATTCATTTTTATCGAAATTTCGATTTTTTCGATTTTCCGGCTTTTCCTTTTGGATTTCCCAACTTATCTTTTTTTTCAAAACTGCCCTGTATCATAGCGAACAAAACAAAAAAAAACTTATCGACATAGGTCAAGCCGTTTTTGAGTTTTAGCGAAACTAACGCACAGCAATTCATTTTTATCGAAATTTCGATTTTTTCGATTTTCCGGCTTTTCCTTTGGGATTTCCGGACTTATCTTTTTTTTCAAAACTGCCCTGTATCATAGCGAACAAAACAAAAAAACTTATCGACATCGGTCAAGCCGTTTTTGAGTTTTAACGAAACTAACGCACAGCAATTCATTTTTATCAAAATTTCGATTTTTTCGATTTTCCGGCTTTTCCTTTGGGATTTCCCGACTAATCTTTTTTTCAAACCTGCCCTGTATCATAGCGAACAAAACAAAAAAAACTTATCGACATCGGTCAAGCCGTTTTTGAGTTTTAACGAAACTAACGCACAGCAATTCATTTTTATCGAAATTTCGATTTTTTCGATTTTCCAGCTTTTCCTTTTGGATTTCCCAACTTATCTTTTTTTCAAAACTGCCCTGTATCATAGCGAACAAAACAAAAAAAAACTTATCGACATAGGTCAAGCCGTTTTTGAGTTTTAGCGAAACTAACGCACAGCAATTCATTTTTATCGAAATTTCGATTTTTTCGATTTTCCGGCTTTTCCTTTGGGATTTCCCGACTTATCTTTTTTTTCAAAACTGCGCTGTATCATAGCGAACAAAACACAAAAACTTATCGACATCGGTCAAGCCGTTTTTGAGTTTTAGCGAAACTAACACACAGAAATTCATTTTTATCGAAATTTCGATTTTTTCGATTTTCCGGCTTTTCCTTTGGGATTTCCCGACTTATCTTTTTTTTCAAAACTGCCCTGTATCATAGCAAACAAAACAAAAAAAACTTATCGACATCGGTCAAGCCGTTTTTGAGTTTTAGCGAAACTAACGCACAGCAATTCATTTTTATCGTAATTTCGATTTTTTTGATTTTCCGGATTTTCCTTTGGGATTTCCCGACTTATCTTTTTTTTCAAAACTGCCCTGTATCATAGCGAACAAAACAAAAAAAACTCATCGACATCGGTCAAGCCGTTTTTGAGTTTTAGCGAAACTAACACACAGCAATTCATTTTTATCGAAATTTCGATTTTTTCGATTTTCCGGCTTTTCCTTTGGGATTTCCCGACTTATCTTTTTTTTCAAAACTGCCCTGTATCATAGCGAACAAAACAAAAAAAACTCATCGACATCGGTCAAGCCGTTTTTGAGTTTTAGCGAAACTAACACACAGCAATTCATTTTTATCGAAATTTCGATTTTTTCGATTTTCCGGCTTTTCCTTTGGGATTTCCAGACTAATCTTTTTTTCAAACCTGCCCTGTATCATAGCGAACAAAACAAAAAAAACTTATCGACATCGGTCTAGCCGTTTTTGAGTTTTAGCGAAACTAACACACAGCAATTCATTTTTATCGAAATTTCGATTTTTTCGATTTTCCGGCTTTTCCTTTGGGATTTCCCAACTTATCTTTTTTTTCAAAACTGCCCTGTATCATAGCGAACAAAACAAAAAAAACTTATCGACATCGGTCAAGCCGTTTTTGAGTTTTAGCGAAACTAACGCACAGCAATTCATTTTTATCGAAATTTCGATTTTTTCGATTTTCCGGCTTTTCCTTTGGGATTTCCCGACTTATCTTTTTTTTCAAAACTAACCTGCATCATAGCGAACAAAACAAAAAAAAACTTATCGACATCGGTCAAGCCGTTTTTGAGTTTTAACGAAACTAACGCACAGCAATTCATTTTTATCGGAATTTCGATTTTTTTGATTTTCCGGCTTTTCCTTTGGGATTTCCCGACTTATCTTTTTTTCAAACCTGCCCTGTATCATAGCGAACAAAACAAAAAAAACTTATCGACATCGGTCAAGCCGTTTTTGAGTTTTAACGAAACTAACGCACAGCAATTCATTTTTATCAAAATTTCGATTTTTTCGATTTTCCGGCTTTTCCTTTGGGATTTCCCGACTAATCTTTTTTTCAAACCTGCCCTGTATCATAGCGAACAAAACAAAAAAAACTTATCGACATCGGTCAAGCCGTTTTTGAGTTTTAACGAAACTAACGCACAGCAATTCATTTTTATCGAAATTTCGATTTTTTCGATTTTCCAGCTTTTCCTTTTGGATTTCCCAACTTATCTTTTTTTCAAAACTGCCCTGTATCATAGCGAACAAAACAAAAAAAAACTTATCGACATAGGTCAAGCCGTTTTTGAGTTTTAGCGAAACTAACGCACAGCAATTCATTTTTATCGAAATTTCGATTTTTTCGATTTTCCGGCTTTTCCTTTGGGATTTCCCGACTTATCTTTTTTTTCAAAACTGCGCTGTATCATAGCGAACAAAACACAAAAACTTATCGACATCGGTCAAGCCGTTTTTGAGTTTTAGCGAAACTAACACACAGAAATTCATTTTTATCGAAATTTCGATTTTTTCGATTTTCCGGCTTTTCCTTTGGGATTTCCCGACTTATCTTTTTTTTCAAAACTGCCCTGTATCATAGCAAACAAAACAAAAAAAACTTATCGACATCGGTCAAGCCGTTTTTGAGTTTTAGCGAAACTAACGCACAGCAATTCATTTTTATCGTAATTTCGATTTTTTTGATTTTCCGGATTTTCCTTTGGGATTTCCCGACTTATCTTTTTTTTCAAAACTGCCCTGTATCATAGCGAACAAAACAAAAAAAACTTATCGACATCGGTCAAGCCGTTTTTGAGTTTTAACGAAACTAACGCACAGCAATTCATTTTTATCGAAATTTCGATTTTCCGGCTTTTCCTTTGGGATTTCCCAACTTATCTTTTTTTTCAAAACTGCCCTGTATCATAGCGAACAAAACAAAAAAAATTATCGACATCGGTCAAGCCGTTTTTGAGTTTTAGCGAAACTAACGCACAGCAATTCATTTTTATCGAAATTTCGATTTTTTCGATTTTCCGGCTTTTCCTTTGGGATTTCCCGACTTATCTTTTTTTTCAAAACTAACCTGCATCATAGCGAACAAAACAAAAAAAAACTTATCGACATCGGTCAAGCCGTTTTTGAGTTTTAACGAAACTAACGCACAGCAATTCATTTTTATCGGAATTTCGATTTTTTTGATTTTCCGGCTTTTCCTTTGGGATTTCCCGACTTATCTTTTTTTTAAACCTGCCCTGTATCATAGCGAACAAAACAAAAAAAACTTATCGACATCGGTCAAGCCGTTTTTGAGTTTTAACGAAACTAACGCACAGCAATTCATTTTTATCGAAATTTCGATTTTTTCGATTTTCCGGCTTTTCCTTTGGGATTTCCCGACTTATCTTTTTTTCAAACCTGCCCTGTATCATAGCGAACAAAACATAAAAAACTTATCGACATCGGTCAAGCCGTTTTTGAGTTTTAACGAAACTAACGCACAGCAATTCATTTTTATCGAAATTTCGATTTTTTCGATTTTCCGGCTTTTCCTTTTGGATTTCCCAACTTATCTTTTTTTTCAAAACTGCCCTGTATCATAGCGAACAAAACAAAAAAAAACTTATCGACATAGGTCAAGCCGTTTTTGAGTTTTAGCGAAACTAACGCACAGCAATTCATTTTTATCGAAATTTCGATTTTTTCGATTTTCCGGCTTTTCCTTTGGGATTTCCGGACTTATCTTTTTTTTCAAAACTGCCCTGTATCATAGCGAACAAAACAAAAAAACTTATCGACATCGGTCAAGCCGTTTTTGAGTTTTAACGAAACTAACGCACAGCAATTCATTTTTATCAAAATTTCGATTTTTTCGATTTTCCGGCTTTTCCTTTGGGATTTCCCGACTAATCTTTTTTTCAAACCTGCCCTGTATCATAGCGAACAAAACAAAAAAAACTTATCGACATCGGTCAAGCCGTTTTTGAGTTTTAACGAAACTAACGCACAGCAATTCATTTTTATCGAAATTTCGATTTTTTCGATTTTCCAGCTTTTCCTTTTGGATTTCCCAACTTATCTTTTTTTCAAAACTGCCCTGTATCATAGCGAACAAAACAAAAAAAAACTTATCGACATAGGTCAAGCCGTTTTTGAGTTTTAGCGAAACTAACGCACAGCAATTCATTTTTATCGAAATTTCGATTTTTTCGATTTTCCGGCGAACAAAACTGCTTTTTGTGGTGATGCTGGAGAGGTATCCGGCTCGAAGGACCAATGTTTTTTTCTGCTGCGGATGTTGGAGGGCAAAACACAAAGCACTTTCTGGCGTTTTCTGAGGAAGATGAAGTATGAAAACACAAAGCACTTTCTTTCTTCACCAAACCACTGATATTATATTACATCAACTAACAATTAGCGATATACACTTTAACTATTACTTAGCTATACAAAGATAAAGATATATAAGATATAAGATATAGAAGAAGATACAAAAGAAGTACGGTTGTACTCCGCGGATGTTCTGGAACGACTGCCAATACCGCCCCCATCGATTCTGCTTGCCCTCGCGATGTCAGTTAGGTGACCCAATTGGGCACCTCACGTGTCGCTGATCCAGCGGAGTTTCCCAATAGGGAACGTGCTTTAAGCAGCCGGTCATAGGGTGATTGGCCGATGGTCCTGACGATGCAAATCGATGACCTGCATGTGCTGCGGAATCACAAGGCGTTGACCTGCATGTGCTGCGGAATCACAAGGCGTTGACCTGCATATGCTGCGGAATCACAAGGCGTCAACATTCCGGGCGGCGTTGAAATGTATCAATTTCAAAACTAAACAAGAAATAAAAAAAAAAAAATATATCAGTAGAAAGAGGATCATGCAGGGGCATTTCCTCCCGTTGCACGACTGGCTCTTGATGATGAAAGGAGTTATTTAAGGAGCGCTCCGACTCGCCCATGCTGTAGGTATCATGGTTGACGACAGATATAACCAAAGAAGGATGAGGTGAGAGGTAGGATGATAAATATAGGATCGCATTAGGGATTAATTGAAGTGCAGTTGTTTAATGGCGGATAAATCATCGTGTGGCGATGTGCGGTCTGTAAGTCGGTTGTTATGGTTTCTGATGAAGAAGCTAGGACTGTGGAACTCTCTTCGGCTTCTTTCTCTTCCTGGCAGACTACAGACGTCAGTTCGTTATCCGTTGCAGCTTTGCTTCCTTGATGGATGATGTAGTTCGTGCACGTATCACAAAGGGCTCCTAAAAGCCACCAACTGCAGCCGCGAATCCGTTTGATCAATGATATGTTGATAAGGACCGAGAAAACGAATTTTAATAGATTAAAACTCGTCCAGATTGCTATGACACCAGCACTGAGACTACCAAACTTCGTAAAGAAGGACCAGGTTGGATGCATGTATTTAGACACGAATGTATTCAAATGTTTTGATGAGAATAGGTGTAAAAGGTTGAGATCTTGCTGATCGGTGTCATGTCCTATTAGGGTTTTGGTAATTAGATTTTCAATTGCCTTTCGTTCCGTAGGATACATGATTTGCCGGCGTAGTTCTTCCGTTGTATCATAGGAATAGAGACCAGACTTGATCAGATCATGTACATCTTCATACTTCCATGGAACATCCTTGGTGGGATGTAACATGGATGGAGCTTCTAGCTTATGACTTGCAGGACTGAATCCATACCACGAGCCATGGATCAAATAAGCTGGCATCAGAGTTGATGAGCACGGAATCTCGGTGCCATATTCATGGAGAAGGTGCGTAGTAGGAGTCATGAAGTAGCTTCTGTTGGTGTATGTCACAGGAAGTTCATGGTAACATCTCTCGGTCTTTCGTACAATTACCTCGACTGCTTGGCATCTGATTAAGTAAATCGCCTCCCCTCTTGCAATAGCCGTGAATCCGGGTTCTTTCATCTGCATGAAGGCAAATTCCGCAGGATGTTGATGAGCTACGGCTAATTGCGTTTCAAGTACTTGACGCTCTACTTCACATTTCTTGTGGATTAAATGTCTGTGTAGGTTTTCGATTTGATGTTTTAAATGTCTTTCTACGTAGACGAATTTTGCATTGATATATGCGAAAAGATCGATGTTCTTCGGATTTATAGATTCTGCTTTGAATACGTATTCCACAGAGGTTTTCTTTACTATAAGCAGTCGAGGATGTTCTGTTTGGTATCCAGGATGTCGACAGATGGCAATCTCCTTAATGATCTCGAGTGCAAAGATGATATCTCCAGTGTGTACCGCGTAAATGATATGGGTTTGATTGTTCGTAAGGTCCAACGTCTGAGTTTTTGTAGCGTTGCCTTCGAACAGAACGGTATGGGATATAGTCTCACATGACTTATCGGAGATCAGGTTCCAAAAACTCATTCCATACTCGATATCCATGCAATTTCCTGACGTATATGGGCAAACAACACTGTTTCGCAGAACCACATGGTTATCATCCAGTCGTAAGGTGCCCATGTAGTTATGGAGGGTAATTTCTATGGCCTGGATTACAATGACGCCATGCCAGGAATGTGCTCCGAATGTATATGATGTTCCTTCGCAGTTACCCTTGTAGTCTAAAGAACCAGCAATAGTCTCGGTAAATCGTGTTGATGAGTTCGCTTTAATATCCATGATGATTTTACCATTTTGAAGTTTATATTGTCCTTTAAGTTGGAGATTCATGCATTCCTCCTGTGTTATATCAGCGATAAAGGAACTTAGTCCTCCCGGGACCACCGAAAGATGGCTGAACATGCCACAATGGTAGACGGTTTGCAATATATTTATCTTGCATTGTGAAATGTGAATAGGCGCTACGGTATTTATTTCTAGTAGCTGGATATCTTCGGTTTCAAGAAACGCTTTAGAATGCTGCATTTCACAGTTTCCAACACTTAATACCGATACCCGGGTATGATTCATCTTATCGTGTCCACAGTCGTAGGCAATAAGAGCGTTAGCCGTTGAGATTACGGTTACAAAAATAACGATTTTAATCCCCATGAGGAAATTTTCTGTAGAATTAAGGGGAATGATTATAGATTAGCGTTACAAATTAATGCTTATGGCTATTAAATTCTTATTGAACTGAAGCTAAATTTACTATCTCTTGGTAACCATTAATCTAATCAGCACATTCTGTAGACATATTTTCAAGCGTTTCGACTTGCTCATTGTTCACAAATGGTAACGGACAAATTTTAGTAATTGGTCTCGTTAGCTGAGTGGAGGCAGTTTTCACCGTGACTACACGGGTGTGGTCATCTTTGCCTATATGAGTCTCCACTATACGGGCGAGTTTCCACGCAGATGGGGGTAGATTGTCCTCCTTCAAAAGTACTAGCTCTCCGATGTTAATTGAAGGCTGAATGGTTTGCCATTTTGTTCGTTGTTGTAATCGAGACAGGTATTCGGCAGACCAGCGTTTCCAAAAGTCGTATTTGAGCTTTTGTAGAAGTTGCCAACGCGATACAACTGATAACTTCGAGTCGTTTCGATTTACATCTGGTAATGTAAGAGGAGCATCTCCAACCAGAAAATGTCCTGGAGTGAGAGGTGTCAGATCCGCTGGGTCTGAGGATAAGGGATACAGCGGTCGTGAATTTAAGATCGCCTCTATCTGAGTTACCACCGTGGTAAGCTCTTCAAATGTAAGAAGCGTTTGGCCAACTATACGTCGAAGGTGGTGTTTGATTGATTTCACTCCCGCCTCCCAAAGCCCACCGAAGTGTGGTGCTCCGGGGGGAATGAAATGCCAGCTAACGTTTTGAATGGCGAACTGTTCGGCTGCTATTTCCATATTCCGGCTGATTGCATCATTCAATTCATTTTTAAGAATTTTTGAGGCTCCAACGAAGTTAGTGCCGTTATCACTATAAATGTCCTTGCATATGCCACGTCTGGAGAAAAATCTTCTAAGAGCTGCTAAGAACGCTTCAGAACTTAAGTCGCTCACAACCTCAATGTGTATTGCTTTGGTCGCAAAACATACAAAAATGGCGATATAAGCCTTAGAGGTCTTCGCGTTTCTAGTTCTATTCAGTTTAATCGTGATTGGTCCCGCGAAGTCGATTCCGACGGCATAGAATGGACGTTGTAGCGTAATTCGGTTTACAGGGAGGTTTCCCATAATTTGGCTAGCGGTTTGCTGTTTCCATCGCACACAAGTCATGCATCGCCGCAAGACTTTTTTGACCGCTCTTTGGAGACCTATTATCCAATAAGTTTTGCGTAATACGGCGCAAGTGAGACTAGGTCCGCCATGCATGGAAATGGTATGCGTATGCTCAATCAATAACTCTGTTAATTTTGAAGAATATGGCAATATGATCGGGTGTTTCTCGGAGAACGGTAAATTGGCTTCTTCCAATCGTCCTCCTACACGAAGAATATTATCACCATCTAGGAATGGCGTCAAAGATTTCAATGAACTTTTATTGGGAAGAGGAAGTTGATTACCAAGACTGGTTATTTCCGGAAGAAAGGCCGTTCTTTGGCATTCCCGAATCAGATGTAGTTTAGATCTTTCAAGTTCATTTGGAGAAAGGGGTTTACCCGCGGTTGATTTCGATGTAGAATTTTTTAATTTGCAATTATAAACAAAACGATAACACCATGCTAGGGTGCGACAAGCTTTTGTGTAGCTAGAAAATCGGTTAACGATGGGTTCTACCCGTACTTGAACTTGAAATGACTTAACTTTCCTTATTTCTTCGATCACTTGCTCTGAGTCTTGTTCCTGTTGCAGCATTGGCCAGTATTCAGGGCTCAGTTTTAACCATGAGGGGCCGTGCCACCATGCAGATTGTTGGCTTAGCTCTGATGCGAGCACTCCTCGTGATGCCAAATCAGCTGGATTATCTTCCGAGGGAACATGTCTCCACGGTGCTTCGGCGGTATTACTGATAATGTCTGTTACTCGATTTGCGACAAATGACTTCCATCGACTGGGATGCCCTTTAAGCCATGCCAAAACTACAGTTGAGTCCGACCATAGATGAAATTGTATGGTTTCACCCAGGTGTTTCTTTAAATATCGTACCAGTTTCGAGAGTAGGTGAGCTCCACAAAGCTCTAATCGAGGTAGCGACACCGTTTTTACAGGAGCGACTCGTGTCTTAGATATGAGTATATAAGTTGAACAATTGCCGTCATCTTGCAGTACTCGAGCATAAATGACTGCAGCGTATGCTCGCTCCGAGCTATCACAAAACCCGTGAAATTCGATGGATGATGTAGGTAGAAAAGTTATCCACCGAGGCATTTTAATTTGTTCTATGGCTTGTAAATCGTTTACGATTTCGTTCCAACGTGTTAGAAGTAATGTAGGAATAGTAGAATCCCAATCAATTCCAGCGAGCCAGAGACTTTGTATTAGTATCTTGCCGCAAATGATAATAGGGCTGATCCACCCCAAGGGATCAAAGAGTTTAGATATCTTTGATAAAATGTGTCTTTTTGTGGGGGGACCCCCAAAATCTAGGTTAAGTTTATAGTAAAAAGTATCCTCTTTCGGATTCCATGTAATGCCAAGTGCTTTGATCGTTTCTTCCCCATTCAGGAGTACATGAGGATTGTCAGCTAAATCTTCGGGTGGTAAATCTTTAAGAATATCCTCATGATTCGCTGTAAACTTCCGTAGATGGAAACCTCCCCGTTTGAGTAGGGCTATCAGATCTTTCTTAAGGCTGTTAATTTCAGTGATAGTTCCTCTGCCAGTTAGAACGTCATCCACATAAAAATCATGCAGTAGACATTGAGATGCTTTTGGAAAGTCTCGCCTTTCGTCAGCTGCTAGTTGATGAAGCGTGCGAATAGCGAGATATGGAGCACAAGCCACTCCGAAGGTAACGGTTGCGAGACGGTAGTCTTTTACTGGTCCATGTGGATCGGGGCGCCATACTATTTGCTGGTAATTGGCGTCATCGGGATGTACCCAAATTTGTCGGTACATTTTTTCGATATCTGCTGAGAATACATATTTGTGTAAACGCCATCTCAGTAATATCGTCATCAAATCTTGCTGTAAGGCAGGACCAGTAAACAGTTCATCATTCAGCGATTTATTCGTAGTACCTTTATACGATGCGTTAAATACCACACGCAGTTTGGTGGTGGAACTACAATCCTTTATAACACCGTGGTGCGGCAAGTAATTTCCTATCAAGCTTGCGTGGTCGAGAGATATTTCTTCCATGTGCTGTAATGAGAGGTATTCTTTGAGAACGGTATTGTAGTCGTTCAGATATCCCTTCTTTTCTGCAGTTTTTTCTACAGATAAGAAACATTTCAATGCGTCGTGTCTCGACGCACCTACTGCTGATCTTGCCTTCGACTTAAAAGGGAGTCTTACTACGTATTTGCCGTCAGCGAATCGGCTATGAGTTTCTTGGAAATGCTTTTCACATAATTTCTCCTCAATGGTCTGGGTCTGATCTTCACGGACTTCTTCGATTTCCCAAAACTTTTTCAAGTCGAAAGTGCTTTCCAAAACATTTACATACGATTGAATTTTAATTGGAGAATTCTGTGATGATTCTTCAAGCTTTCCAGATAGAAGCCAGCCAAAGATACTGTTCTGCGCAAGCGGAGTACCTGCTGGTCCGAACTTGACTCCATTCAGTATTATAAATGGATAGATATCCGCTCCTACCAGCATGTCAACTGGCTGTGGTTTATCGAAACAGGGGTCAGCTAGTTCCAATCCCTGTAAGTGTGGCCAATTCGTATCGATGATCGCCTTGGATGGAAGAAGATCGGTTAAACGATCCAATATAATGGCATTTGTTTCTATATGCTTGTTAACATTGCGGGCATGTAGCACAATTGTTGCCATTTTTCGGGACAAAGCTGCTTCAGTACTACCTAATCCCGTTACCATTACCTGGGTCGAATTGGCGCGGAGTCCCATTCGTTTTATAGCACCAGCTGTGATAAAAGTCGCTTGAGAGCCCGGGTCTATCAATGCGCGAATAGCATAGAGACCTTGAGGAGTATCGACTTGCACAATTGCCGTTGCGAGTAACACTTGTTTATTTTCAGCCACAAAGTAAGTTGATACATGGGACGTAGATACCCCATTATTCGGTATGTTGACCGTGGTCAGGGCCAACGTTGCTTCCGTAGGTAGTTCTGTCGCACGCGCTTGATTAGGGAAATGCAGCAATGTGTGATGCTTCGCTCCGCAGTTGGCACATTTAGCTTTGCTGAGGCATTTGTTTACGGTGTGATATTTCCCCAAACAATTAAGGCAGCTACTAGTGGACTTTGCCGTCTTTAAACGATTTTTGGGGTCAAGTTTAATGAACTGAGGGCATTGACGGAGCGCATGATTACCGCGGCATAATTGGCATTCTGACTTCGATATATGAAAGTTCTGCACTTTCGTATTTGGTTTATTGTTGGTGTCACATTTCTTTTCGCTTGTAGGTTTTGGTTTTGAACCACTGATAGCTTCTAATGTGCGGAATCTTTGTTCGAGAAATCTTTTAAAGTCTTCCCACGTTGGCACGTCGGTGTTATCACTGACAGATTCTTCCCAAGCCTTGTGGGTTTCTAGTGGTAATTTCTGAACTAACAGATGCACTGTAAGGGGATCCCAATGTAGCGTATTGACACCAATATTGTGAAGCGATGCGAGACATTCGCTCGTTACATCTAGCAGAGCTTTTATGTTGCTAGCCGATTCCACAACAATTTTTTGTTGCCCCGTAAATGCTTTCAAAAGGGATGATACGAGAATTCTTTTATTCTCGTAGCGACATTTGAGTGCACTCCACGCTGATGCATAATTAGCTTGCGTTATGCTAAATTGCTTAACGACATTAGCGGCGTCGCCAGTGAGAGTCGTTTTTAAATAATGAAATTTTTGGACATCCTCTAGCGCTTGATTTTGATGGATCACAGACACGAACAGATCACGAAAGCTAACCCAGTCGTTGTAATCTCCGGAAAATTTCGGAAGCGTAATCCGAGGTAAACTTGAATGATTGGGAGTTTTCGGATCGTCTCTGGAGGTCTGGCGAGAAAGAGTTGGATCGCTTTCCTTTTCAGCCTTTTCCAACTTTTTTATTGTTTCGAGTAATTCACCTTTGAACTCATAGAACAAGTCTTCATATAAGGAGAGTTGGTCTTGAGTGAAATACTCGAGATTCCCGTGTTCTGCAGTCTTTCGCTGGACGATTTGGCTGTGGTTACTTGTGAACCGTTGCCAGAGGTCATGCCAGCCATTAACCCGGCTCAGATAATAGCCGTGAGTTCGCTTGGCCAGTGGAGTTTTCTTGGTATTGGACACAAATTTATTCATTTGGTCCATTAGAGCGTCTTGCGCGCAAATAAGTTTCTCCATGGTATCAAGCCCAAGCGACATTGTGATCGAGCTTACTCGTTAATACACGATAATACTAGACACCTTACACCGCACTTCAATTAGATAGGAAGAAAAGGTACTTACAAATAGATATTGCTGGACAGGAATCCGGTTCGAAGGACCAATGCTTTTTGTGGTGATGCTGGAGAGGTATCCGGCTCGAAGGACCAATGTTTTTTTCTGCTGCGGATGTTGGAGGGCAAAACACAAAGCACTTTCTGGCGTTTTCTGAGGAAGATGAAGTATGAAAACACAAAGCACTTTCTTTCTTCACCAAACCACTGATATTATATTACATCAACTAACAATTAGCGATATACACTTTAACTATTACTTAGCTATACAAAGATAAAGATATATAAGATATAAGATATAGAAGAAGATACAAAAGAAGTACGGTTGTACTCCGCGGATGTTCTGGAACGACTGCCAATACCGCCCCCATCGATTCTGCTTGCCCTCGCGATGTCAGTTAGGTGACCCAATTGGGCACCTCACGTGTCGCTGATCCAGCGGAGTTTCCCAATAGGGAACGTGCTTTAAGCAGCCGGTCATAGGGTGATTGGCCGATGGTCCTGACGATGCAAATCGATGACCTGCATGTGCTGCGGAATCACAAGGCGTTGACCTGCATGTGCTGCGGAATCACAAGGCGTTGACCTGCATATGCTGCGGAATCACAAGGCGTCAACAAAAACACAAAAACTTATCGACATCGGTCAAGCCGTTTTTGAGTTTTAGCGAAACTAACACACAGAAATTCATTTTTATCGAAATTTCGATTTTTTCGATTTTCCGGCTTTTCCTTTGGGATTTCCCGACTTATCTTTTTTTTCGAAACTGCCCTGTATCATAGCAAACAAAACAAAAAAAACTTATCGACATCGGTCAAGCCGTTTTTGAGTTTTAGCGAAACTAACGCACAGCAATTCATTTTTATCGTAATTTCGATTTTTTTGATTTTCCGGATTTTCCTTTGGGATTTCCCGACTTATCTTTTTTTTCAAAACTGCCCTGTATCATAGCGAACAAAACAAAAAAAACTTATCGACATCGGTCAAGCCGTTTTTGAGTTTTAACGAAACTAACGCACAGCAATTCATTTTTATCGAAATTTCGATTTTCCGGCTTTTCCTTTGGGATTTCCCAACTTATCTTTTTTTTCAAAACTGCCCTGTATCATAGCGAACAAAACAAAAAAAATTATCGACATCGGTCAAGCCGTTTTTGAGTTTTAGCGAAACTAACGCACAGCAATTCATTTTTATCGAAATTTCGATTTTTTCGATTTTCCGGCTTTTCCTTTGGGATTTCCCGACTTATCTTTTTTTTCAAAACTAACCTGCATCATAGCGAACAAAACAAAAAAAAACTTATCGACATCGGTCAAGCCGTTTTTGAGTTTTAACGAAACTAACGCACAGCAATTCATTTTTATCGGAATTTCGATTTTTTTGATTTTCCGGCTTTTCCTTTGGGATTTCCCGACTTATCTTTTTTTTAAACCTGCCCTGTATCATAGCGAACAAAACAAAAAAAACTTATCGACATCGGTCAAGCCGTTTTTGAGTTTTAACGAAACTAACGCACAGCAATTCATTTTTATCGAAATTTCGATTTTTTCGATTTTCCGGCTTTTCCTTTGGGATTTCCCGACTTATCTTTTTTTCAAACCTGCCCTGTATCATAGCGAACAAAACATAAAAAACTTATCGACATCGGTCAAGCCGTTTTTGAGTTTTAACGAAACTAACGCACAGCAATTCATTTTTATCGAAATTTCGATTTTTTCGATTTTCCGGCTTTTCCTTTTGGATTTCCCAACTTATCTTTTTTTTCAAAACTGCCCTGTATCATAGCGAACAAAACAAAAAAAAACTTATCGACATAGGTCAAGCCGTTTTTGAGTTTTAGCGAAACTAACGCACAGCAATTCATTTTTATCGAAATTTCGATTTTTTCGATTTTCCGGCTTTTCCTTTGGGATTTCCGGACTTATCTTTTTTTTCAAAACTGCCCTGTATCATAGCGAACAAAACAAAAAAACTTATCGACATCGGTCAAGCCGTTTTTGAGTTTTAACGAAACTAACGCACAGCAATTCATTTTTATCAAAATTTCGATTTTTTCGATTTTCCGGCTTTTCCTTTGGGATTTCCCGACTAATCTTTTTTTCAAACCTGCCCTGTATCATAGCGAACAAAACAAAAAAAACTTATCGACATCGGTCAAGCCGTTTTTGAGTTTTAACGAAACTAACGCACAGCAATTCATTTTTATCGAAATTTCGATTTTTTCGATTTTCCAGCTTTTCCTTTTGGATTTCCCAACTTATCTTTTTTTCAAAACTGCCCTGTATCATAGCGAACAAAACAAAAAAAAACTTATCGACATAGGTCAAGCCGTTTTTGAGTTTTAGCGAAACTAACGCACAGCAATTCATTTTTATCGAAATTTCGATTTTTTCGATTTTCCGGCTTTTCCTTTGGGATTTCCCGACTTATCTTTTTTTTCAAAACTGCGCTGTATCATAGCGAACAAAACAAAAAAAACTTATCGACATCGGTCAAGCCGTTTTTGAGTTTTAGCGAAACTAACACACAGAAATTCATTTTTATCGAAATTTCGATTTTTTCGATTTTCCGGCTTTTCCTTTGGGATTTCCCGACTTATCTTTTTTTTCAAAACTGCCCTGTATCATAGCAAACAAAACAAAAAAAACTTATCGACATCGGTCAAGCCGTTTTTGAGTTTTAGCGAAACTAACGCACAGCAATTCATTTTTATCGTAATTTCGATTTTTTTGATTTTCCGGATTTTCCTTTGGGATTTCCCGACTTATCTTTTTTTTCAAAACTGCCCTGTATCATAGCGAACAAAACAAAAAAAACTCATCGACATCGGTCAAGCCGTTTTTGAGTTTTAGCGAAACTAACACACAGCAATTCATTTTTATCGAAATTTCGATTTTTTCGATTTTCCGGCTTTTCCTTTGGGATTTCCCGACTTATCTTTTTTTTCAAAACTGCCCTGTATCATAGCGAACAAAACAAAAAAAACTCATCGACATCGGTCAAGCCGTTTTTGAGTTTTAGCGAAACTAACACACAGCAATTCATTTTTATCGAAATTTCGATTTTTTCGATTTTCCGGCTTTTCCTTTGGGATTTCCAGACTAATCTTTTTTTCAAACCTGCCCTGTATCATAGCGAACAAAACAAAAAAAACTTATCGACATCGGTCAAGCCGTTTTTGAGTTTTAACGAAACTAACGCACAGCAATTCATTTTTATCGAAATTTCGATTTTCCGGCTTTTCCTTTGGGATTTCCCAACTTATCTTTTTTTTCAAAACTGCCCTGTATCATAGCGAACAAAACAAAAAAAATTATCGACATCGGTCAAGCCGTTTTTGAGTTTTAGCGAAACTAACGCACAGCAATTCATTTTTATCGAAATTTCGATTTTTTCGATTTTCCGGCTTTTCCTTTGGGATTTCCCGACTTATCTTTTTTTTCAAAACTAACCTGCATCATAGCGAACAAAACAAAAAAAAACTTATCGACATCGGTCAAGCCGTTTTTGAGTTTTAACGAAACTAACGCACAGCAATTCATTTTTATCGGAATTTCGATTTTTTTGATTTTCCGGCTTTTCCTTTGGGATTTCCCGACTTATCTTTTTTTTAAACCTGCCCTGTATCATAGCGAACAAAACAAAAAAAACTTATCGACATCGGTCAAGCCGTTTTTGAGTTTTAACGAAACTAACGCACAGCAATTCATTTTTATCGAAATTTCGATTTTTTCGATTTTCCGGCTTTTCCTTTGGGATTTCCCGACTTATCTTTTTTTCAAACCTGCCCTGTATCATAGCGAACAAAACATAAAAAACTTATCGACATCGGTCAAGCCGTTTTTGAGTTTTAACGAAACTAACGCACAGCAATTCATTTTTATCGAAATTTCGATTTTTTCGATTTTCCGGCTTTTCCTTTTGGATTTCCCAACTTATCTTTTTTTTCAAAACTGCCCTGTATCATAGCGAACAAAACAAAAAAAAACTTATCGACATAGGTCAAGCCGTTTTTGAGTTTTAGCGAAACTAACGCACAGCAATTCATTTTTATCGAAATTTCGATTTTTTCGATTTTCCGGCTTTTCCTTTGGGATTTCCGGACTTATCTTTTTTTTCAAAACTGCCCTGTATCATAGCGAACAAAACAAAAAAACTTATCGACATCGGTCAAGCCGTTTTTGAGTTTTAGCGAAACTAACACTCAGCAATTCATTTTTATCGAAATTTCGATTTTTTCGATTTTCCGGCTTTTCCTTTGGGATTTCCCGACTTATCTTTTTTTTCAAAACTGCCCTGTATCATAGCAAACAAAACAAAAAAAACTTATCGACATCGGTCAAGCCGTTTTTGAGTTTTAGCGAAACTAACGCACAGCAATTCATTTTTATCGAAATTTCGATTTTTTTGATTTTCCGCCTTTTCCTTTGGGATTTCCCGACTTATCTTTTTTTTCAAAACTGCCCTGTATCATAGCGAACAAAACAAAAAAAAACTTATCGACATCGGTCAAGCCGTTTTTGAGTTTTAGCGAAACTAACGCACAGCAATTCATTTTTATCGTAATTTCGATTTTTTTGATTTTCCGGCTTTTCCTTTGGGATTTCCCGACTTATCTTTTTTTTCAAACCTGCCCTGTATCATAGCGAACAAAACAAAAAAAACTTATCGACATCGGTCAAGCCGTTTTTGAGTTTTAACGAAACTAACGCACAGCAATTCATTTTTATCGAAATTTCGATTTTTTTGATTTTCCGCCTTTTCCTTTTGGATTTCCCGACTTATCTTTTTTTTCAAAACTGCCCTGTATCATAGCGAACAAAACAAAAAAAACTTATCGACATCGGTCAAGCCGTTTTTGAGTTTTAACGAAACTAACGCACAGCAATTCATTTTTATCGAAATTTCGATTTTTTTGATTTTCCGCCTTTTCCTTTTGGATTTCCCGACTTATCTTTTTTTTCAAAACTGCCCTGTATCATAGCGAACAAAACAAAAAAAACTTATCGACATCGGTCAAGCCGTTTTTGAGTTTTAACGAAACTAACGCACAGCAATTCATTTTTATCGAAATTTCGATTTTTTCGATTTTCCGGCTTTTGTTTTGGGATTTCCCGACTTATCTTTTTTTTCAAAACTGCCCTGTATCATAGCGAACAATACAAAAAAACTTATCGACATCGGTCAAGCCGTTTTTGAGTTTTAGCGAAACTAACGCACAGCAATTCATTTTTATCGTAATTTCGATATTTTTGATTTTCCGGATTTTGCTTTGGGATTTCCCGACTTATCTTTTTTTTCAAAACTGCCCTGTATCATAGCAAACAAAACAAAAAAACTTATCGACATCGGTCAAGCCGTTTTTGAGTTTTAGCGAAACTAACGCACAGCAATTCATTTTTATCGGAATTTCGATTTTTTTAATTTTCCGGATTTTCCTTTGGGATTTCCAGACTTATCTTTTTTTTCAAACCTACCCTGTATCATTGCGAACAAAAGAAAAAAAATTATCGTCATCGGTCAAGCCGTTTCTGAGTTTTAGCGAAACTAACGCACAGCAATTCATTTTTATCGGAATTTCGAATTTTTTGATTTTCCGGCTTTTGTTTTGGGATTTCCCGACATCTTTTTTTTTCAAACCTGCCCTGTATCATAGCGAACAAAACAAAAAAAAACTTATCGACATCGGTCAAGCCGTTTTTGAGTATTAACGAAACTAACGCACAGCAATTCATTTTTATCGAAATTTCGATTTTTTCGATTTTCCGGCTTTTCCTTTGAGATTTCCCGACTTATCTTTTTTTTAAACCTGCCCTGTATCATAGCGAACAAAACAAAAAAAACTTATCGACATCGGTCAAGCCGTTTATGAGTTTTAACGAAACTAACGCACAGCAATTCATTTTTATCGAAATTTCGATTTTTTCGATTTTCCGGCTTTTCCTTTTGGATTTCCCGACTTATCTTTTTTTCAAACCTGCCCTGTATCATAGCGAACAAAACAAAAAAAACTTATCGACATCGGTCAAGCCGTTTTTGAGTTTTAACGAAACTAACACACAGCAATTCATTTTTATCGAAATTTCGATTTTTTCGATTTTCCGGCTTTTCCTTTGGGATTTCCCGACTTATCTTTTTTTTTAAAACTAACCTGCATCATAGCGATCGAAACAAAAAAAAACTTATCGACATCGGTCAAGCCGTTTTTGAGTTTTAGCGAAACTAACGCACAGCAATTCATTTTTATCGAAATTTCGATTTTTTCGATTTTCCGGCTTTTCCTTTGGGATTTCCGACTTATCTTTTTTTTCAAAACTGCCCTGTATCATAGCGAACAAAACAAAAAAAACTCATCGACATCGGTCAAGCCGTTTTTGAGTTTTAGCGAAACTAACACACAGCAATTCATTTTTATCGAAATTTCGATTTTTTCGATTTTCCGGCTTTTCCTTTTGGATTTCCCGACTTATCTTTTTTTTCAAAACTGCCCTGTATCATAGCGAACAAAACAAAAAAAACTTATCGACATCGGTCAAGCCGTTTTTGAGTTTTAGCGAAACTAACGCACAGCAATTCATTTTTATCGTAATTTCGATTTTTTTGATTTTCCGGATTTTCCTTTGGGATTTCCCGACTTATCTTTTTTTCAAAACTGCCCTGTATCATAGCGAACAAAACAAAAAAAACTTATCGACATCGGTCAAGCCGTTTTTGAGTTTTAGCGAAACTAACGCACAGCAATTCATTTTTATCGTAATTTCGATTTTTTTGATTTTCCGGATTTTCCTTTGGGATTTCCCGACTTATCTTTTTTTTCAAAACTGCCCTGTATCATAGCGAACAAAACAAAAAAAACTCATCGACATCGGTCAAGCCGTTTTTGAGTTTTAGCGAAACTAACACACAGCAATTCATTTTTATCGAAATTTCGATTTTTTCGATTTTCCGGCTTTTCCTTTGGGATTTCCCGACTTATCTTTTTTTTCAAAACTGCCCTGTATCATAGCGAACAAAACAAAAAAAACTCATCGACATCGGTCAAGCCGTTTTTGAGTTTTAGCGAAACTAACACACAGCAATTCATTTTTATCGAAATTTCGATTTTTTCGATTTTCCGGCTTTTCCTTTGGGATTTCCCGCCTTATCTTTTATTCAAACCTGCCCTGTATCATAGCGAACAAAACAAAAAAAACTTATCGACATCGGTCAAGCCGTTTTTGAGTTTTAACGAAACTAACGCACAGCAATTCATTTTTATCGAAATTTCGATTTTCCGGCTTTTCCTTTGGGATTTCCCAACTTATCTTTTTTTTCAAAACTGCCCTGTATCATAGCGAACAAAACAAAAAAAAATTATCGACATCGGTCAAGCCGTTTTTGAGTTGTAGCGAAACTAACGCACAGCAATTCATTTTTATCGAAATTTCGATTTTTTCGATTTTCCGGCTTTTCCTTTGGGATTTCCCGACTTATCTTTTTTTTCAAAACTAACCTGCATCATAGCGAACAAAACAAAAAAAAACTTATCGACATCGGTCAAGCCGTTTTTGAGTTTTAACGAAACTAACGCACAGCAATTCATTTTTATCGGAATTTCGATTTTTTTGATTTTCCGGCTTTTCCTTTGGGATTTCCCGACTTATCTTTTTTTCAAACCTGCCCTGTATCATAGCGAACAAAACAAAAAAAACTTATCGACATCGGTCAAGCCGTTTTTGAGTTTTAACGAAACTAACGCACAGCAATTCATTTTTATCGAAATTTCGATTTTTTCGATTTTCCGGCTTTTCCTTTGGGATTTCCCGACTAATCTTTTTTTCAAACCTGCCCTGTATCATAGCGAACAAAACAAAAAAAACTTATCGACATCGGTCAAGCCGTTTTTGAGTTTTAACGAAACTAACGCACAGCAATTCATTTTTATCGAAATTTCGATTTTTTCGATTTTCCAGCTTTTCCTTTTGGATTTCCCAACTTATCTTTTTTTCAAAACTGCCCTGTATCATAGCGAACAAAACAAAAAAAAACTTATCGACATAGGTCAAGCCGTTTTTGAGTTTTAGCGAAACTAACGCACAGCAATTCATTTTTATCGAAATTTCGATTTTTTCGATTTTCCGGCTTTTCCTTTGGGATTTCCCGACTTATCTTTTTTTTCAAAACTGCGCTGTATCATAGCGAACAAAACACAAAAACTTATCGACATCGGTCAAGCCGTTTTTGAGTTTTAGCGAAACTAACACACAGAAATTCATTTTTATCGAAATTTCGATTTTTTCGATTTTCCGGCTTTTCCTTTGGGATTTCCCGACTTATCTTTTTTTTCAAAACTGCCCTGTATCATAGCAAACAAAACAAGAAAAACTTATCGACATCGGTCAAGCCGTTTTTGAGTTTTAGCGAAACTAACGCACAGCAATTCATTTTTATCGGAATTTCGATTTTTTTGATTTTCCGGCTTTTCCTTTGGGATTTCCCGACTTATCTTTTTTTTCAAAACTGCCCTGTATCATAGCGAACAAAGCAAAAAAAACTTATCGACATCGGTCAAGCCGTTTTTGAGTTTTAGCGAAACTAACGCACAGCAATTCATTTTTATCGTAATTTCGATTTTTTTGATTTTCCGGATTTTCCTTTGGGATTTCCCGACTTATCTTTTTTTTCAAAACTGCCCTGTATCATAGCGAACAAAACAAAAAAAACTCATCGACATCGGTCAAGCCGTTTTTGAGTTTTAGCGAAACTAACACACAGCAATTCATTTTTATCGAAATTTCGATTTTTTCGATTTTCCGGCTTTTCCTTTGGGATTTCCCGACTTATCTTTTTTTTCAAAACTGCCCTGTATCATAGCGAACAAAACAAAAAAAACTCATCGACATCGGTCAAGCCGTTTTTGAGTTTTAGCGAAACTAACACACAGCAATTCATTTTTATCGAAATTTCGATTTTTTCGATTTTCCGGCTTTTCCTTTGGGATTTCCAGACTAATCTTTTTTTCAAACCTGCCCTGTATCATAGCGAACAAAACAAAAAAAACTTATCGACATCGGTCAAGCCGTTTTTGAGTTTTAACGAAACTAACGCACAGCAATTCATTTTTATCGAAATTTCGATTTTCCGGCTTTTCCTTTGGGATTTCCCAACTTATCTTTTTTTTCAAAACTGCCCTGTATCATAGCGAACAAAACAAAAAAAAATTATCGACATCGGTCAAGCCGTTTTTGAGTTTTAGCGAAACTAACGCACAGCAATTCATTTTTATCGAAATTTCGATTTTTTCGATTTTCCGGCTTTTCCTTTGGGATTTCCCGACTTATCTTTTTTCAAACCTGCCCTGTATCATAGCGAACAAAACAAAAAAAACTTATCGATATCGGTCAAGCCGTTTTTGAGTTTTAACGAAACTAACGCACAGCAATTCATTTTTATCGAAATTTCGATTTTTTCGATTTTCCGGCTTTTCCTTTGGGATTTCCCGACTTATCTTTTTTTTCAAAACTAACCTGCATCATAGCGAACAAAACAAAAAAAAACTTATCGACATCGGTCAAGCCGTTTTTGAGTTTTAACGAAACTAACGCACAGCAATTCATTTTTATCGGAATTTCGATTTTTTTGATTTTCCGGCTTTTCCTTTGGGATTTCCCGACTTATCTTTTTTTCAAACCTGCCCTGTATCATAGCGAACAAAACAAAAAAAAAACTTATCGACATCGGTCAAGCCGTTTTTGAGTTTTAACGAAACGAACGCACAGCAATTCATTTTTATCGAAATTTCGATTTTCCGGCTTTTCCTTTGGGATTTCCCAACTTATCTTTTTTTTCAAAACTGCCCTGTATCATAGCGAACAAAACAAAAAAAAATTATCGACATCGGTCAAGCCGTTTTTGAGTTTTAGCGAAACTAACACACAGCAATTCATTTTTATCGAAATTTCGATTTTTTCGATTTTCCGGCTTTTCCTTTGGGATTTCCCGACTTATCTTTTTTTTCAAAACTAACCTGCATCATAGCGAACAAAACAAAAAAAAACTTATCGACATCGGTCAAGCCGTTTTTGAGTTTTAACGAAACTAACGCACAGCAATTCATTTTTATCGGAATTTCGATTTTTTTTGATTTTCCGGCTTTTCCTTTAGGATTTCCCGACTTATCTTTTTTTCAAACCTGCCCTGTATCATAGCGAACAAAACAAAAAAAACTTATCGACATCGGTCAAGCCGTTTTTGAGTTTTAACGAAACTAACGCACAGCAATTCATTTTTATCGAAATTTCGATTTTTTCGATTTTCCGGCTTTTCCTTTGGGATTTCCCGACTTATCTTTTTTTCAAACCTGCCCTGTATCATAGCGAACAAAACAAAAAAAACTTATCGACATCGGTCAAGCCGTTTTTGAGTTTTAACGAAACTAACGCACAGCAATTCATTTTTATCGAAATTTCGATTTTTTCGATTTTCCAGCTTTTCCTTTTGGATTTCCCAACTTATCTTTTTTTTCAAAACTGCCCTGTATCATAGCGAACAAAACAAAAAAAAACTTATCGACATAGGTCAAGCCGTTTTTGAGTTTTAGCGAAACTAACGCACAGCAATTCATTTTTATCGGAATTTCGATTTTTTTGATTTTCCGGCTTTTCCTTTGGGATTTCCCGACTTATCTTTTTTTTCAAACCTGCCCTGTATCATAGCGAACAAAACAAAAAAAACTTATCGACATCGGTCAAGCCGTTTTTGAGTTTTAACGAAACTAACGCACAGCAATTCATTTTTATCGAAATTTCGATTTTTTTGATTTTCCGCCTTTTCCTTTGGGATTTCCCGACTTTTCTTTTTTTTCAAACCTGCCCTGTATCATAGCGAACAAAACAAAAAAAACTTGTCGACATCGGTCAAGCCGTTTTTGAGTTTTAACGAAACTAACGCACAGCAATTCATTTTTATCGAAATTTCGATTTTTTTGATTTTCCGCCTTTTCCTTTGGGATTTCCCGACTTATCTTTTTTTTCAAAACTGCCCTGTATCATAGCGAACAAAACGAAAAAACTTATCGACATCGGTCAAGCCGTTTTTGAGTTTTAGCGAAACTAACGCACAGCAATTCATTTTTATCGGAATTTCGATTTTTTTGATTTTCCGGCTTTTCCTTTGGGATTTCCCGACTTATCTTTTTTTTCAAACCTACCCTGTATCATAGCGAACAAAACAAAACAAAACCTATCGACATCGGTCAAGCCGTTTTTGAGTTTTAGCGAAACTAACGTACAGCAATTCATTTTTATCGAAATTTCGATTTTTTCGATTTTCCGGCTTTTTCTTTGGGATTTCCCGACTTATCTTTTTTTTCAAAACTGCCCTGTATCATAGCGAACAATACAAAAAAACTTATCGACATCGGTCAAGCCGTTTTTGAGTTTTAGCGAAACTAACGCACAGCAATTCATTTTTATCGTAATTTCGATGTTTTTGATTTTCCGGATTTTGCTTTGGGATTTCCCGACTTATCTTTTTTTTCAAAACTGCCCTGTTTCATAGCAAACAAAACAAAAAAACTTATCGACATCGGTCAAGCCGTTTTTGAGTTTTAGCGAAACTAACGCACAGCAATTCATTTTTATCGGAATTTCGATTTTTTTGATTTTCCGGATTTTCCTTTGGGATTTCCCGACTTATCTTTTTTTTCAAACCTACCCTGTATCATTGCGAACAAAAGAAAAAAAATTATCGTCATCGGTCAAGCCGTTTCTGAGTTTTAGCGAAACTAACGCACAGCAATTCATTTTTATCGAAATTTCGAATTTTTTGATTTTCCGGCTTTTCCTTTGGGATTTCCCGACTTATCTTATTTTCAAACCTGCCCTGTATCATAGCGAACAAAACAAAAAAAACTTATCGACATCGGTCAAGCCGTTTTTGAGTTTTAACGAAACTAACGCACAGCAAATCATTTTTATCGAAATTTCGATTTTCCGGCTTTTCCTTTTGGATTTCCCGACTTATCTTTTTTTTCAAAACTGCCCTGTATCATAGCGAACAAAACAAAAAAAAACTTATCGACATCGGTCAAGCCGTTTTTGAGTTTTAGCGAAACTAACGCACAGCAATTCATTTTTATCGAAATTTCGATTTTTTCGATTTTCCGGCTTTTCCTTTGGGATTTCCCGACATATCTTTTTTTTCAAAACTGCCCCGTATCATAGCGAACAAAACAAAAAAAACTTATCGACATCGGTCAAGCCGTTTTTGAGGTTTAGCGAAACTAACACACAGCAATTCATTTTTATCGAAATTTCGATTTTTTCGATTTTCCGGCTTTTCCTTTGGGATTTCCCGACTTATCTTTTTTTCCAAAACTGCCCTGTATCATAGCGAACAAAACAAAAAAAACTTATCGACATCGGTCAAGCCGTTTTTGAGTTTTAGCGAAACTAACGCACAGCAATTCATTTTTATCGAAATTTCGATTTTTTCGATTTTCCGGCTTTTGTTTTGGGATTTCCCGACTTATCTTTTTTTTGAAAACTGCCCCGTATCATAGCGAACAAAACAAAAAAAACTTATCGACATCGGTCAAGCCGTTTTTGAGGTTTAGCGAAACTAACACACAGCAATTCATTTTTATCGAAATTTCGATTTTTTCGATTTTCCGGCTTTTCCTTTGGGATTTCCCGACTTATCTTTTTTTCCAAAACTGCCCTGTATCATAGCGAACAAAACAAAAAAAACTTATCGACATCGGTCAAGCCGTTTTTGAGTTTTAACAAAACTAACGCACAGCAATTCATTTTTATCGAAATTTCGATTTTTTCGATTTTCCGGCTTTTGTTTTGGGATTTCCCGACTTATCTTTTTTTTGAAAACTGCCCTGTATCATAGCGAACAAAACAAAAAAAACTTATCGACATCGGTCAAGCCGTTTTTGAGTTTTAGCGAAACTAACGCACAGCAATTCATTTTTATCGTAATTTCGATTTTTTTTGATTTTCCGGATTTTCCTTTGGGATTTCCCGACTTATTTTTTTTTCAAACCTACCCTATATCATTGCGAACAAAAGAAAAAAAATTATCGACATCGGTCAAGCCGTTTTTGAGTTTTAACGAAACTAACTCACAGCAATTCATTTTTATCAGAATTTCGATTTTTTCGATTTTCCGGCTTTTCCTTTTGGATTTCCCGACTTATCTTTTTTTTCAAACCTACCCTGTATCATAGCGAACAAAACAAAAAAACCTATCGACATCGGTCAAGCCGTTTTTGAGTTTTAGCGAAACTAACGCACAGCAATTCATTTTTATCGAAATTTCGATTTTTTCGATTTTTTCGATTTTCCGGCTTTTCCTTTGGGATTTCCCGACTTATCTTTTTTTTCAAACCTGCCCTGTATCATAGCGAACAAAACAAAAAAAACTTATCGACATCGGTCAAGCCGTTTTTGAGTTTTAACGAAACTAACGCACAGCAATTCATTTTTATCGAAATTTCGATTTTTTTGATTTTCCACCTTTTCCTTTGGGATTTCCCGACTTATCTTTTTTTTCAAAACTGCCCTGTATCATAGCGAACAAAACAAAAAAAACCTATCGACATCGGTCAAGCCGTTTTTGAGTTTTAGCGAAACTAACGTACAGCAATTCATTTTTATCGAAATTTCGATTTTTTCGATTTTCCGGCTTTTCCTTTGGGATTTCCCGACTTATCTTTTTTTTCAAAACTGCCCTGTATCATAGCGAACAATACAAAAAAATTTATCGACATCGGTCAAGCCGTTTTTGAGTTTTAGCGAAACTAACGCACAGCAATTCATTTTTATCGTAATTTCGATGTTTTTGATTTTCCGGATTTTGCTTTGGGATTTCCCGACTTATCTTTTTTTTCAAAACTGCCCTGTATCATAGCAAACAAAACAAAAAAACTTATCGACATCGGTCAAGCCGTTTTTGAGTTTTAGCGAAACTAACGCACAGCAATTCATTTTTATCGGAATTTCGATTTTTTTGATTTTCCGGATTTTCCTTTGGGATTTCCCGACTTATCTTTTTTTTCAAACCTACCCTGTATCATCGCGAACAAAAGAAAAAAAATTATCGTCATCGGTCAAGCCGTTTCTGAGTTTTAGCGAAACTAACGCACAGCAATTCATTTTTATCGAAATTTCGAATTTTTTGATTTTCCGGCTTTTCCTTTGGGATTTCCCGACTTATCTTTTTTTCAAACCTGCCCTGTATCATAGCGAACAAAACAAAAAAAACTTATCGACATCGGTCAAGCCGTTTTTGAGTTTTAACGAAACTAACGCACAGCAATTCATTTTTATCGAAATTTCGATTTTTTCGATTTTCCGGCTTTTCCTTTTGGATTTCCCGACTTATCTTTATTTTCAAAACTGCCCTGTATCATAGCGAACAAAACAAAAAAAAACTTATCGACATCGGTCAAGCCGTTTTTGAGTTTTAGCGAAACTAACGCACAGCAATTCATTTTTATCGAAATTTCGATTTTTTCGATTTTCCGGCTTTTCCTTTGGGATTTCCCGACATATCTTTTTTTTCAAAACTGCCGCGTATCATAGCGAACAAAACAAAAAAAACTTATCGACATCGGTCAAGCCGTTTTTGAGTTTTAGCGAAACTAACACACAGCAATTCATTTTTATCGAAATTTCGATTTTTTCGATTTTCCGGCTTTTCCTTTGGGATTTCCCGACTTATCTTTTTTTCCAAAACTGCCCTGTATCATAGCGAACAAAACAAAAAAAACTTATCGACATCGGTCAAGCCGTTTTTGAGTTTTAACGAAACTAACGCACAGCAATTCATTTTTATCGAAATTTCGATTTTTTCGATTTTCCGGCTTTTCCTTTGGGATTTCCCGACTTTTATTTATGACAAATTCATCAACAATCTGATTACTATACAGTAAGGCCATCAATGGAAATATACATCGAAAAAATATAAACTTTAACGAAGCAGATTCTTTATCTGGCCCCTCGATAGATGAAAATCAATATCGGGGAAACGTAAATTAAAGGAACGTGACATCGAAGCAATAGGCTCATTGTAGCCATAATTGGTGCGGTGATGTGATAACTGGAAGAAGTCGTAATTCCTCAAAGACCGCGCGGGTATGGAAATATTAAGTAGAGCCAAAATTTCAGTCGAATTAATAACGCCGTTCAGACAGTCGAAAACTAAGACAGTTCTGGAATTATTTCGTCTACTCTCCAAAGTGCTAAGCGAGATAAGCTTGAGTCTGTCAGAATAAGGAGGTAATATGAGACTATTTTCCCAAGGCAGACCACGCAGGGCGAAACGCAAAAATCTACGTTGGACAGCCTCAATTCTATTAATGTCTTTTTCGTAGAAAGGAGACCAAACGGGACTAGCATATTCAAGTATGGGTCTCACGAAAGAGCAATATAGTAGACGAGAGATATATGGATCGTCAAACTCCTTTGACCACCTTTTCACAAACCCCAAGGTTGCATTAGCCTTATTGATTATGGAATTTATGTGGTCATCAAAAGAAAAACGTGAATTGAGTGTAACCCCTAAGTCACGCACTTTGTCAAGTCGTCTGAGGGAATGTCCATCGATCTTGAAATTAAAAAGCAGAGGGTTTTTTTTGCGTGAAAAGGACATACAAGTACACTTATTGATATTAAGAGGAAGAAGGTTAATAGAACACCATTTATGAAAGGCATCAAGATCCGAGTTCAAAGTTTCGCAGTCATGATCATTAGATATCAAGCGAAAAATTTTCGCGTCGTCAGCATAGCAGAGAATTCTCGAGTGGGTTGGGATGGAGGATACATCATTGATGTATATTGTGAACAACAGTGGACCAAGATGACTACCTTGGGGTACACCTGATGTATTCTCAATATAGTCGGAAAGGAATCCACGGAAATGGACAGATTGAGTACGCTCAGTCAAATACGAGGAAATCCAATCAACAAAAAGATTAGGGAAGCCGAGAACAGACAATTTATGAATAAGAATATTATGATTAATCCTGTCGAAAGCCTTACTGAAGTCGGTGAAAATACAATCCACTTGCTTGCCCGTTTCAATGGCAGAAATGCAATAATTCGAGAACTCCAAAAGGTTAGTAGTGGTTGATTTTCCCTTGATGAATCCATGTTGAAAGGGCATTAGAAAAGGCTTGCAGTGGAAAGAAAGTACATCACAGACGAGGGCCTCGAAAAGTTTAGGTATACAACTTAAATTGGCAACAGGACGATAATTTGAGATGTCAATTAAACTAGAGATATGATTATATATGGTGATCTCGTCAATTATAAGGTCCTTAAGCACGAGAGATGTCGGCGGAAGCCTCGTCAGATAGGAGAAATCCTTAGAATTAATATCACAGTTGGTATCACAGAATGCAGTTTTAAAGAAGTCTGCAAAAAGATTAGAAACTACTTTAGGGTCATTACTACTAGTAGAACCATAGAAGAGAGAGGATGGATAACCGTCAGATTTACGCTTAGAGTTGACGAACTTCCAGAACCGTTTCGGACAATCACGAAGGGAAGATTTCAAATTCTCAACATAAGCGCAATAAGACTCCTTGGCAGCATTTACGAACTGATCCCGCGTTTCAGAATAAGCGAGAAAATCAGAATCACTCCTAGAGGAACAGAACCTCTTCCAGGCTTTAGTTTTTTTATTTTTCAAATATTTCACTTGGCTATTCAGCCAAGGCTGACAATGACTCGAAAGAGTCGTCTTTTTAACTGGGATACAATCCGCAAAGCTACGCGAGATAATGTTATAGAATGAATTAACAGCCTTATTAATGTCACGTTCCTGCAGGACGTTATCCCAGTCACAGTTTAATAGCCAATTATTTAATTTCAAAAAGTCTGCCTTTTTAAAGTTATAGGAATAATTAGCATGGAGCGAAGATTCAACAAGAACAGGATCGAATGAAAACGTCATAATAAGAGCCGGGTGATGATTCGACTCAGGCAGTAATGGTGCAGTGCAACGACGAACCGTTGTTCCAGCAGGATCCGAGGAAAATATCAAATCCAAATATTTGTTGTGATCATTAGCAACGGCATTACACTGTGTCAAGCCGGAGGACGCGATATTGTCAAGGAATGACGAAATGTACGAATTAACCGTCGTAACGGATGGAAGCAAGATCCCGTCCTCTGCGTCAATCCAACTAACGGAGGGTAAATTGAAGTCGCCCACCAGGAGTATCTCGTCAGAAAAAGATGTATCACTCGTGAGTTCGTCGAGAAATGTTGCCAGTCGTTCGTATAAAGCTGAGGGTGAATTCGGAGGGATGTAGGCCGTTGCAACAAATATAGATTTGTGTGGAAGACGCAGGACAATACATAACAGCTCAATATCCTCAAAACGCGACGTATCCAACCGCTCGCAAGCTATGGTCCGGCGAACAGCGCACAAAACACCTCCACCAACAGGAGCATCCAATTCAGAGTGGCGGTCACGCCGAAATACAATGAAGTCCGGGCTGAAGAGCTCAGCATCAGTAATCCCTCCATGAAGCCAGGTCTCGGTCAAGCAGACCACGTCAAAACAGGAACCAGTCGTACCAATAAACAGGCGAGTCGTTTTCGAGCGAAGTCCAGTCACGTTGGCGTAGTAGAGGGAAAAATTTATAATTAGTTTTTTGAGATCCGTGGTGAGATGGGACGTTCCTTATGCGTAAACTCTCGCACAATGCATCCAGACGGCCAAATGTTAGATGATACAATTGAATCAAATAAATCCTCAGGTGCGAGAATTTTAAAGGATGCATTAAACGAACGACGCCTGTGAGCAGAGTTCAGCTTCATGCAGTCCAATGACCCACGTGAGATCCCCAAGCGCGACGAAATCAATCGAATCACTTCGTCTTCAGAGGTCTCCGGATGAAGGCGCGAAATGAAGATAGGTCGTGGACGTTTCGCGGGCCTCAAGGTTACAACATCCGCAGTACATGGAGCCGTCGCAGGAACTGTGAGAGGCTCTGTCGTGGGAGCCGGTCGAGAAAACCGCTGGCGATCGCTCTGAGCCTGTTTCTTGCGATGACGCTGGACAGGCCGGACCGGAGGATTAGCACTAACATTTAAAGCACCCTCATCGGATGATGGATGAGCTAAGACGTCCAAGCAGGCCGGGAGAGGTTGCACCTCCAAGGGAACCGCCTTATCAATGGTTGAAGGAGTCGGCGTCATGTCAGGAACTGCAGGAGTCTGCAAACTGGTAGCGTCGCGAGACAAAAGAGATCTGACATCAGACGCAATAGAGCTAACCAGCTCTGAGCCATTAGCAGTGGAAGAGTGACAAGCCCCGATGTCAGATTTTATCTGCTTAATACCACGCCGAATGTCATCGAGAGCGGGCAAAACATGGCCAGAGTCCATACCATTAAAATGATTTCCCTCCGCAAATGAAGAGCGAAGATCGTCGATGGAATTCGAGATATCAGAAATCTTACCAGAAACTACATGTAGCTTAGAAAACGTAGCGGAAGAGTCAGCAGTCATTACGGCCGTAGCGTCAAGCAATTTATCCAGTTTGTCATGGAAGGAGTTAAGGTCCTCAGAGAAATGCTGAATGCAGGCAGAATTAGCTGAGATGGAATTTACCTTAGCAGCAATTATTGATTGCTCCGTGTACATCTTGTCCGCGAAAGACTTCATAAAGCTCAAAAGATGGCATGGCTTGATATCAGCACATTCATCACAGGTGAAATATCCGCTAGGATCAATCCTTACCGATCGCTTGAGGCAGGAGGCGTGGAAAGCCTGATGGCACACACCGATGCATTCCACCTTATCACTGGAGACATGCTCAGTACAAATCTTGCAGCATTCCATCTCTGGTGCACAGAAATCAGCCAACACCCCACAAATGTTGAGCAGCGCTGGAATTAGCAGGGGCAACAACCCAATGTCCGCGATGCGTCCAGACTCAAGTAATCCAAAAAGGCGGGAATCGAGCTAACCTCAATCGCAATTCCAGAAGCAGGATAATTGAGCACCAAAAAATGGAAAAAGTCTTAGGGTGGTAGTATACAAAGCCTCGGCAGAGGCATATACTAAAGAGTTTACCCTTGAAAAAAAATAATCTCCAACGATTACAAATCCAGAAACCACAGAGGCAAGATCCGGCACAGGGAGAGGGCAAACAGCATCCAAACACCGATAAATCAGCGACGCACAACTAAACCTTCAACAGCAGTCAATGAAAATCAGCAACAATGAGGATCACGGCAAAAAATAACACCGAAGAACAAATAGCAACGAAAATATACGGAAAATAAATAGAGCGACTCAAAAGCACAAACGTACAGCTTGACAGTTGACAGTCACTTATCTTTTTTTTCAAAACTGCCCTGTATCATAGCGAACAAAACAAAAAAAAATTATCGACATCGGTCAAGCCGTTTTTGAGTTTTAGCGAAACTAACGCACAGCAATTCATTTTTATCGGAATTTCGATTTTTTTGATTTTCCGGCTTTTCCTTTGGGATTTCCCGACTTATCTTTTTTTTCAAACCTGCCCTGTATCATAGCGAACAAAACAAAAAAAACTTATCGACATCGGTCAAGCCGTTTTTGAGTTTTAACGAAACTAACGCACAGCAATTCATTTTTATCGAAATTTCGATTTTTTCGATTTTCCGGCTTTTGTTTTGGGATTTCCCGACTTATCTTTTTTTTCAAAACTGCCCTGTATCATAGCGAACAATACAAAAAAACTTATCGACATCGGTCAAGCCGTTTTTGAGTTTTAGCGAAACTAACGCACAGCAATTCATTTTTATCGTAATTTCGATGTTTTTGATTTTCCGGATTTTGCTTTGGGATGTCCCGACTTATCTTTTTTTTCAAAACTGCCCTGTATCATAGCAAACAAAACAAAAAAACTTATCGACATCGGTCAAGCCGTTTTTGAGTTTTAGCGAAACTAACGCACAGCAATTCATTTTTATCGGAATTTCGATTTTTTTGATTTTGCGGATTTTCCTTTGGGATTTCCCGACTTATCTTTTTTTTCAAACCTACCCTGTATCATTGCGAACAAAAGACAAAAAATTATCGTCATCGGTCAAGCCGTTTCTGAGTTTTAGCGAAACTAACGCACAGCAATTCATTTTTATCGGAATTTCGAATTTTTTGATTTTCCGGCTTTTGTTTTGGGATTTCCCGACATCTTTTTTTTTCAAACCTGCCCTGTATCATAGCGAACAAAACAAAAAAAAACTTATCGACATCGGTCAAGCCGTTTTTGAGTATTAACGAAACTAACGCACAGCAATTCATTTTTATCGAAATTTCGATTTTTTCGATTTTCCGGCTTTTCCTTTGAGATTTCCCGACTTATCTTTTTTTCAAACCTGCCCTGTATCATAGCGAACAAAACAAAAAAAACTTATCGACATCGGTCAAGCCGTTTATGAGTTTTAACGAAACTAACGCACAGCAATTCATTTTTATCGAAATTTCGATTTTTTCGATTTTCCGGCTTTTCCTTTTGGATTTCCCGACTTATCTTTTTTTCAAACCTGCCCTGTATCATAGCGAACAAAACAAAAAAAACTTATCGACATCGGTCAAGCCGTTTTTGAGTTTTAACGAAACTAACACACAGCAATTCATTTTTATCGAAATTTCGATTTTTTCGATTTTCCGGCTTTTCCTTTGGGATTTCCCGACTTATCTTTTTTTTAAAAACTAACCTGCATCATAGCGAACAAAACAAAAAAAAACTTATCGACATCGGTCAAGCCGTTTTTGAGTTTTAACGAAACTAACGCACAGCAATTCATTTTTATCGAAATTTCGATTTTTTCGATTTTCCGGCTTTTCCTTTGGGATTTCCCGACTTATCTTTTTTTCAAACCTGCCCTGTATCATAGCGAACAAAACAAAAAAAACTTATCGACATCGGTCAAGCCGTTTTTGAGTTTTAACGAAACTAACGCACAGCAATTCATTTTTATCGAAATTTCGATTTTTTCGATTTTCCGGCTTTTCCTTTGGGATTTCCCGACTAATCTTTTTTTCAAACCTGCCCTGTATCATAGCGAACAAAACAAAAAAAACTTATCGACATCGGTCAAGCCGTTTTTGAGTTTTAACGAAACTAACGCACAGCAATTCATTTTTATCGAAATTTCGATTTTCCGGCTTTTCCTTTGGGATTTCCCGACTTATCTTTTTTTTCAAAACTGCCCTGTATCATAGCGAACAAAACAAAAAAAAATTATCGACATCGGTCAAGCCGTTTTTGAGTTTTAGCGAAACTAACACACAGCAATTCATTTTTATCGAAATTTCGATTTTTTCGATTTTCCGGCTTTTCCTTTGGGATTTCCCGACTTATCTTTTTTTTCAAACCTGCCCTGTATCATAGCGAACAAAACAAAAAAAACTTATCGACATCGGTCAAGCCGTTTTTGAGTTTTAGCGAAACTAACGCACAGCAATTCATTTTTATCGGAATTTCGATTTTTTTGATTTTCCGGATTTTCCTTTGGGTTTTCCCGACTTATCTTTTTTTTCAAACCTACCCTATATCATTGCGAACAAACGAAAAAAAATTATCGACATCGGTCAAGCCGTTTTTGAGTTTTAGCGAAACTAACGCACAGCAATTCATTTTTATCGGAATTTCGATTTTTTTGATTTTCCGGCTTTTCCTTTGGGATTTCCCGACTTATCTTTTTTTTCAAACCTACCCTGTATCATAGCGAACAAAACAAAACAAAACCTATCGACATCGGTCAAGCCGTTTTTGAGTTTTAGCGAAACTAACGTACAGCAATTCATTTTTATCGAAATTTCGATTTTTTCGATTTTCCGGCTTTTTCTTTGGGATTTCCCGACTTATCTTTTTTTTCAAAACTGCCCTGTATCATAGCGAACAATACAAAAAAACTTATCGACATCGGTCAAGCCGTTTTTGAGTTTTAGCGAAACTAACGCACAGCAATTCATTTTTATCGTAATTTCGATGTTTTTGATTTTCCGGATTTTGCTTTGGGATTTCCCGACTTATCTTTTTTTCAAAACTGCCCTGTATCATAGCAAACAAAACAAAAAAACTTATCGACATCGGTCAAGCCGTTTTTGAGTTTTAGCGAAACTAACGCACAGCAATTCATTTTTATCGGAATTTCGATTTTTTTGATTTTCCGGATTTTCCTTTGGGATTTCCCGACTTATCTTTTTTTTCAAACCTACCCTGTATCATTGCGAACAAAAGAAAAAAAATTATCGTCATCGGTCAAGCCGTTTCTGAGTTTTAGCGAAACTAACGCACAGCAATTCATTTTTATCGAAATTTCGAATTTTTTGATTTTCCGGCTTTTCCTTTGGGATTTCCCGACTTATCTTATTTTCAAACCTGCCCTGTATCATAGCGAACAAAACGAAAAAAACTTATCGACATCGGTCAAGCCGTTTTTGAGTTTTAACGAAACTAACGCACAGCAATTCATTTTTATCGAAATTTCGATTTTTTCGATTTTCCGGCTTTTCCTTTTGGATTTCCCGACTTATCTTTTTTTTCAAAACTGCCCTGTATCATAGCGAACAAAACAAAAAAAAACTTATCGACATCGGTCAAGCCGTTTTTGAGTTTTAGCGAAACTAACGCACAGCAATTCATTTTTATCGAAATTTCGATTTTTTCGATTTTCCGGCTTTTCCTTTGGGATTTCCCGACATATCTTTTTTTTCAAAACTGCCGCGTATCATAGCGAACAAAACAAAAAAAACTTATCGACATCGGTCAAGCCGTTTTTGAGTTTTAGCGAAACTAACACACAGCAATTCATTTTTATCGAAATTTCGATTTTTTCGATTTTCCGGCTTTTCCTTTGGGATTTCCCGACTTATCTTTTTTTCCAAAACTGCCCTGTATCATAGCGAACAAAACAAAAAAAACTTATCGACATCGGTCAAGCCGTTTTTGAGTTTTAACAAAACTAACGCACAGCAATTCATTTTTATCGAAATTTCGATTTTTTCGATTTTCCGGCTTTTGTTTTGGGATTTCCCGACTTATCTTTTTTTTGAAAACTGCCCTGTATCATAGCGAACAAAACAAAAAAAACTTATCGACATCGGTCAAGCCGTTTTTGAGTTTTAGCGAAACTAACGCACAGCAATTCATTTTTATCGTAATTTCGATTTTTTTGATTTTCCGGATTTTCCTTTGGGATTTCCCGACTTATCTTTTTTTTCAAACCTACCCTATATCATTGCGAACAAAAGAAAAAAAATTATCGACATCGGTCAAGCCGTTTTTGAGTTTTAACGAAACTAACTCACAGCAATTCATTTTTATCAGAATTTCGATTTTTTCGATTTTCCGGCTTTTCCTTTTGGATTTCCCGACTTATCTTTTTTTTCAAACCTACCCTGTATCATAGCGAACAAAACAAAAAAAACCTATCGACATCGGTGAAGCCGTTTTTGAGTTTTAGCGAAACTAACGCACAGCAATTCATTTTTATCGAAATTTCGATTTTTTCGATTTTCCGGCTTTTCCTTTGGGATTTCCCGACTTATCTTTTTTTTCAAACCTGTCCTGTATCATAGCGAACAAAACAAAAAAAACTTATCGACATCGGTCAAGCCGTTTTTGAGTTTTAACGAAACTAACGCACAGCAATTCATTTTTATCGAAATTTCGATTTTTTTGATTTTCCACCTTTTCCTTTGGGATTTCCCGACTTATCTTTTTTTTCAAAACTGCCCTGTATCATAGCGAACAAAACAAAAAAAACCTATCGACATCGGTCAAGCCGTTTTTGAGTTTTAGCGAAACTAACGTACAGCAATTCATTTTTATCGAAATTTCGATTTTTTCGATTTTCCGGCTTTTCCTTTGGGATTTCCCGACTTATCTTTTTTTTCAAAACTGCCCTGTATCATAGCGAACAATACAAAAAAACTTATCGACATCGGTCAAGCCGTTTTTGAGTTTTAGCGAAACTAACGCACAGCAATTCATTTTTATCGTAATTTCGATGCTTTTGATTTTCCGGATTTTGCTTTGGGATTTCCCGACTTATCTTTTTTTTCAAAACTGCCCTGTAT
Source organism: Neoitamus cyanurus (assembly GCA_947538895.1). NCBI lineage: Eukaryota > Metazoa > Arthropoda > Insecta > Diptera > Asilidae > Neoitamus > Neoitamus cyanurus. The sequence continues at coordinate 6,147,872 of OX384547.1, forward strand.
CATAGCAAACAAAACAAAAAAACTTATCGACATCGGTCAAGCCGTTTTTGAGTTTTAGCGAAACTAACGCACAGCAATTCATTTTTATCGGAATTTCGATTTTTTTGATTTTCCGGATTTTCCTTTGGGATTTCCCGACTTATCTTTTTTTTCAAACCTACCCTGTATCATTGCGAACAAAAGAAAAAAAATTATCGTCATCGGTCAAGCCGTTTCTGAGTTTTAGCGAAACTAACGCACAGCAATTCATTTTTATCGAAATTTCGAATTTTTTGATTTTCCGGCTTTTCCTTTGGGATTTCCCGACTTATCTTTTTTTTCAAAACTGCCCTGTATCATAGCGAACAAAACAAAAAAAAACTTATCGACATCGGTCAAGCCGTTTTTGAGTTTTAGCGAAACCAACGCACAGCAATTCATTTTTATCGAAATTTCGATTTTTTCGATTTTCCGGCTTTTCCTTTGGGATTTCCCGACATATCTTTTTTTTCGAAACTGCCGCGTATCATAGCGAACAAAACAAAAAAAACTTATCGACATCGGTCAAGCCGTTTTTGAGTTTTAGCGAAACTAACACACAGCAATTCATTTTTATCGAAATTTCGATTTTTTCGATTTTCCGGCTTTTCCTTTGGGATTTCCCGACTTATCTTTTTTACCAAAACTGCCCTGTATCATAGCGAACAAAACAAAAAAAACTTATCGACATCGGTCAAGCCGTTTTTGAGTTTTAACAAAACTAACGCACAGCAATTCATTTTTATCGAAATTTCGATTTTTTCGATTTTCCGGCTTTTCCTTTTGGATTTCCCGACTTATCTTTTTTTTCAAAACTGCCCTGTATCATAGCGAACAAAACAAAAAAAAACTTATCGACATCGGTCAAGCCGTTTTTGAGTTTTAGCGAAACTAACGCACAGCAATTCATTTTTATCGAAATTTCGATTTTTTCGATTTTCCGGCTTTTCCTTTGGGATTTCCCGACATATCTTTTTTTCAAAACTGCCGCGTATCATAGCGAACAAAACAAAAAAAACTTATCGACATCGGTCAAGCCGTTTTTGAGTTTTAGCGAAACTAACACACAGCAATTCATTTTTATCGAAATTTCGATTTTTTCGATTTTCCGGCTTTTCCTTTGGGATTTCTCGACTTATCTTTTTTTCCAAAACTGCCCTGTATCATAGCGAACAAAACAAAAAAAACTTATCGACATCGGTCAAGCCGTTTTTGAGTTTTAACGAAACTAACGCACAGCAATTCATTTTTATCGAAATTTCGATTTTTTCGATTTTCCGGCTTTTGTTTTGGGATTTCCCGACTTATCTTTTTTTTGAAAACTGCCCTGTATCATAGCGAACAAAACAAAAAAAACTTATCGACATCGGTCAAGCCGTTTTTGAGTTTTAGCGAAACTAACGCACAGCAATTCATTTTTATCGTAATTTCGATTTTTTTGATTTTCCGGATTTTCCTTTGGGATTTCCCGACTTATCTTTTTTTTCAAAACTGCCGCGTATCATAGCGAACAAAACAAAAAAAACTTATCGACATCGGTCAAGCCGTTTTTGAGTTTTAGCGAAACTAACACACAGCAATTCATTTTTATCGAAATTTCGATTTTTTCGATTTTCCGGCTTTTCCTTTGGGATTTCTCGACTTATCTTTTTTTCCAAAACTGCCCTGTATCATAGCGAACAAAACAAAAAAAACTTATCGACATCGGTCAAGCCGTTTTTGAGTTTTAACGAAACTAACGCACAGCAATTCATTTTTATCGAAATTTCGATTTTTTCGATTTTCCAGCTTTTGTTTTGGGATTTCCCGACTTATCTTTTTTTTGAAAACTGCCCTGTATCATAGCGAACAAAACAAAAAAAACTTATCGACATCGGTCAAGCCGTTTTTGAGTTTTAGCGAAACTAACGCACAGCAATTCATTTTTATCGTAATTTCGATTTTTTTGATTTTCCGGATTTTCCTTTGGGATTTCCCGACTTATCTTTTTTTTCAAACCTACTCTATATCATTGCGAACAAAAGAAAAAAAATTATCGACATCGGTCAAGCCGTTTTTGAGTTTTAACGAAACTAACGCACAGCAATTCATTTTTATCAGAATTTCGATTTTTTCGATTTTCCGGCTTTTCCTTTTGGATTTCCCGACTTATCTTTTTTTTCAAACCTACCCTGTATCATTGCGAACAAAAGAAAAAAAATTATCGTCATCGGTCAAGCCGTTTCTGAGTTTTAGCGAAACTAACGCACAGCAATTCATTTTTATCGAAATTTCGAATTTTTTGATTTTCCGGCTTTTCCTTTGGGATTTCCCGACTTATCTTTTTTTCAAACCTACCCTATATCATTGCGAACAAAAGAAAAAAAATTATCGACATCGGTCAAGCCGTTTTTGAGTTTTAGCGAAACTAACGCACAGCAATTCATTTTTATCGTAATTTCGATTTTTTTGATTTTCCGGATTTTCCTTTGGGATTTCCCGACTTATCTTTTTTTTCAAACCTACTCTATATCATTGCGAACAAAAGAAAAAAAATTATCGACATCGGTCAAGCCGTTTTTGAGTTTTAACGAAACTAACGCACAGCAATTCATTTTTATCAGAATTTCGATTTTTTCGATTTTCCGGCTTTTCCTTTTGGATTTCCCGACTTATCTTTTTTTTCAAACCTACCCTGTATCATTGCGAACAAAAGAAAAAAAATTATCGTCATCGGTCAAGCCGTTTCTGAGTTTTAGCGAAACTAACGCACAGCAATTCATTTTTATCGAAATTTCGAATTTTTTGATTTTCCGGCTTTTCCTTTGGGATTTCCCGACTTATCTTTTTTTCAAACCTACCCTATATCATTGCGAACAAAAGAAAAAAAATTATCGACATCGGTCAAGCCGTTTTTGAGTTTTAACGAAACTAACGCACAGCAATTCATTTTTATCAGAATTTCGATTTTTTCGATTTTCCGGCTTTTCCTTTTGGATTTCCCGACTTATCTTTTTTTTCAAACCTACCCTGTATCATTGCGAACAAAAGAAAAAAAATTATCGTCATCGGTCAAGCCGTTTCTGAGTTTTAGCGAAACTAACGCACAGCAATTCATTTTTATCGAAATTTCGAATTTTTTGATTTTCCGGCTTTTCCTTTGGGATTTCCCGACTTATCTTTTTTTCAAACCTACCCTATATCATTGCGAACAAAAGAAAAAAAATTATCGACATCGGTCAAGCCGTTTTTGAGTTTTAACGAAACTAACGCACAGCAATTCATTTTTATCGGAATTTCGATTTTTTTGATTTTCCGGATTTTCCTTTGGGATTTCCCGACTTATCTTTTTTTTCAAACCTACCCTGTATCATTGCGAACAAAAGAAAAAAAATTATCGTCATCGGTCAAGCCGTTTCTGAGTTTTAGCGAAACTAACGCACAGCAATTCATTTTTATCGAAATTTCGAATTTTTTGATTTTCCGGCTTTTCCTTTGGGATTTCCCGACTTATCTTATTTTCAAACCTGCCCTGTATCATAGCGAACAAAACAAAAAAAACTTATCGACATCGGTCAAGCCGTTTTTGAGTTTTAACGAAACTAACGCACAGCAATTCATTTTTATCGAAATTTCGATTTTTTCGATTTTCCGGCTTTTCCTTTTGGATTTCCCGACTTATCTTTTTTTTCAAAACTGCCCTGTATCATAGCGAACAAAACAAAAAAAAACTTATCGACATCGGTCAAGCCGTTTTTGAGTTTTAGCGAAACTAACGCACAGCAATTCATTTTTATCGAAATTTCGATTTTTTCGATTTTCCGGCTTTTCCTTTGGGATTTCCCGACATATCTTTTTTTTCAAAACTGCCGCGTATCATAGCGAACAAAACAAAAAAAACTTATCGACATCGGTCAAGCCGTTTTTGAGTTTTAGCGAAACTAACACACAGCAATTCATTTTTATCGAAATTTCGATTTTTTCGATTTTCCGGCTTTTCCTTTGGGATTTCCCGACTTATCTTTTTTTCCAAAACTGCCCTGTATCATAGCGAACAAAACAAAAAAAACTTATCGACATCGGTCAAGCCGTTTTTGAGTTTTAACAAAACTAACGCACAGCAATTCATTTTTATCGAAATTTCGATTTTTTCGATTTTCCGGCTTTTGTTTTGGGATTTCCCGACTTATCTTTTTTTTGAAAACTGCCCTGTATCATAGCGAACAAAACAAAAAAAACTTATCGACATCGGTCAAGCCGTTTTTGAGTTTTAGCGAAACTAACGCACAGCAATTCATTTTTATCGTAATTTCGATTTTTTTGATTTTCCGGATTTTCCTTTGGGATTTCCCGACTTATCTTTTTTTTCAAACCTACCCTATATCATTGCGAACAAAAGAAAAAAAATTATCGACATCGGTCAAGCCGTTTTTGAGTTTTAACGAAACTAACTCACAGCAATTCATTTTTATCAGAATTTCGATTTTTTCGATTTTCCGGCTTTTCCTTTTGGATTTCCCGACTTATCTTTTTTTTCAAACCTACCCTGTATCATAGCGAACAAAACAAAAAAAACCTATCGACATCGGTGAAGCCGTTTTTGAGTTTTAGCGAAACTAACGCACAGCAATTCATTTTTATCGAAATTTCGATTTTTTCGATTTTCCGGCTTTTCCTTTGGGATTTCCCGACTTATCTTTTTTTTCAAACCTGTCCTGTATCATAGCGAACAAAACAAAAAAAACTTATCGACATCGGTCAAGCCGTTTTTGAGTTTTAACGAAACTAACGCACAGCAATTCATTTTTATCGAAATTTCGATTTTTTTGATTTTCCACCTTTTCCTTTGGGATTTCCCGACTTATCTTTTTTTTCAAAACTGCCCTGTATCATAGCGAACAAAACAAAAAAAACCTATCGACATCGGTCAAGCCGTTTTTGAGTTTTAGCGAAACTAACGTACAGCAATTCATTTTTATCGAAATTTCGATTTTTTCGATTTTCCGTCTTTTCCTTTGGGATTTCCCGACTTATCTTTTTTTTCAAAACTGCCCTGTATCATAGCGAACAATACAAAAAAACTTATCGACATCGGTCAAGCCGTTTTTGAGTTTTAGCGAAACTAACGCACAGCAATTCATTTTTATCGAAATTTCGATTTTTTTGATTTTCCGGATTTTCCTTTGGGATTTCCCGACTTATCTTTTTTTTCAAACCTACCCTGTATCATTGCGAACAAAAGAAAAAAAATTATCGTCATCGGTCAAGCCGTTTCTGAGTTTTAGCGAAACTAACGCACAGCAATTCATTTTTATCGGAATTTCGATTTTTTTGATTTTCCGGATTTTCCTTTGGGATTTCCCGACTTATCTTTTTTTTCAAACCTACCCTGTATCATTGCGAACAAAAGAAAAAAAATTATCGTCATCGGTCAAGCCGTTTCTGAGTTTTAGCGAAACTAACGCACAGCAATTCATTTTTATCGAAATTTCGAATTTTTTGATTTTCCGGCTTTTCCTTTGGGATTTCCCGACTTATCTTTTTTTTCAAAACTGCCCTGTATCATAGCGAACAAAACAAAAAAAAACTTATCGACATCGGTCAAGCCGTTTTTGAGTTTTAGCGAAACCAACGCACAGCAATTCATTTTTATCGAAATTTCGATTTTTTCGATTTTCCGGCTTTTCCTTTGGGATTTCCCGACATATCTTTTTTTTCGAAACTGCCGCGTATCATAGCGAACAAAACAAAAAAAACTTATCGACATCGGTCAAGCCGTTTTTGAGTTTTAGCGAAACTAACACACAGCAATTCATTTTTATCGAAATTTCGATTTTTTCGATTTTCCGGCTTTTCCTTTGGGATATCCCGACTTATCTTTTTTACCAAAACTGCCCTGTATCATAGCGAACAAAACAAAAAAAACTTATCGACATCGGTCAAGCCGTTTTTGAGTTTTAACAAAACTAACGCACAGCAATTCATTTTTATCGAAATTTCGATTTTTTCGATTTTCCGGCTTTTCCTTTTGGATTTCCCGACTTATCTTTTTTTTCAAAACTGCCCTGTATCATAGCGAACAAAACAAAAAAAAACTTATCGACATCGGTCAAGCCGTTTTTGAGTTTTAGCGAAACTAACGCACAGCAATTCATTTTTATCGAAATTTCGATTTTTTCGATTTTCCGGCTTTTCCTTTGGGATTTCCCGACATATCTTTTTTTCAAAACTGCCGCGTATCATAGCGAACAAAACAAAAAAAACTTATCGACATCGGTCAAGCCGTTTTTGAGTTTTAGCGAAACTAACACACAGCAATTCATTTTTATCGAAATTTCGATTTTTTCGATTTTCCGGCTTTTCCTTTGGGATTTCTCGACTTATCTTTTTTTCCAAAACTGCCCTGTATCATAGCGAACAAAACAAAAAAAACTTATCGACATCGGTCAAGCCGTTTTTGAGTTTTAACGAAACTAACGCACAGCAATTCATTTTTATCGAAATTTCGATTTTTTCGATTTTCCGGCTTTTGTTTTGGGATTTCCCGACTTATCTTTTTTTTGAAAACTGCCCTGTATCATAGCGAACAAAACAAAAAAAACTTATCGACATCGGTCAAGCCGTTTTTGAGTTTTAGCGAAACTAACGCACAGCAATTCATTTTTATCGTAATTTCGATTTTTTTGATTTTCCGGATTTTCCTTTGGGATTTCCCGACTTATCTTTTTTTTCAAAACTGCCGCGTATCATAGCGAACAAAACAAAAAAAACTTATCGACATCGGTCAAGCCGTTTTTGAGTTTTAGCGAAACTAACACACAGCAATTCATTTTTATCGAAATTTCGATTTTTTCGATTTTCCGGCTTTTCCTTTGGGATTTCTCGACTTATCTTTTTTTCCAAAACTGCCCTGTATCATAGCGAACAAAACAAAAAAAACTTATCGACATCGGTCAAGCCGTTTTTGAGTTTTAACGAAACTAACGCACAGCAATTCATTTTTATCGAAATTTCGATTTTTTCGATTTTCCAGCTTTTGTTTTGGGATTTCCCGACTTATCTTTTTTTTGAAAACTGCCCTGTATCATAGCGAACAAAACAAAAAAAACTTATCGACATCGGTCAAGCCGTTTTTGAGTTTTAGCGAAACTAACGCACAGCAATTCATTTTTATCGTAATTTCGATTTTTTTGATTTTCCGGATTTTCCTTTGGGATTTCCCGACTTATCTTTTTTTTCAAACCTACTCTATATCATTGCGAACAAAAGAAAAAAAATTATCGACATCGGTCAAGCCGTTTTTGAGTTTTAACGAAACTAACGCACAGCAATTCATTTTTATCAGAATTTCGATTTTTTCGATTTTCCGGCTTTTCCTTTTGGATTTCCCGACTTATCTTTTTTTTCAAACCTACCCTGTATCATAGCGAACAAAACAAAAAAAACCTATCGACATCGGTCAAGCCGTTTTTGAGTTTTAGCGAAACTAACGCACAGCAATTCATTTTTATCGAAATTTCGATTTTTTCGATTTTTTCGATTTTCCGGCTTTTCCTTTGGGATTTCCCGACTTATCTTTTTTTTCAAACCTGCCCTGTATCATAGCGAACAAAACAAAAAAAACTTATCGACATCGGTCAAGCCGTTTTTGAGTTTTAACGAAACTAACACACAGCAATTCATTTTTATCGAAATTTCGATTTTTTCGATTTTCCGGCTTTTCCTTTGGGATTTCCCGACTTATCTTTTTTTTTAAAACTAACCTGCATCATAGCGATCGAAACAAAAAAAAACTTATCGACATCGGTCAAGCCGTTTTTGAGTTTTAGCGAAACTAACGCACAGCAATTCATTTTTATCGAAATTTCGATTTTTTCGATTTTCCGGCTTTTCCTTTGGGATTTCCCGACTTATCTTTTTTTTCAAAACTGCCCTGTATCATAGCGAACAAAACAAAAAAAACTCATCGACATCGGTCAAGCCGTTTTTGAGTTTTAGCGAAACTAACACACAGCAATTCATTTTTATCGAAATTTCGATTTTTTCGATTTTCCGGCTTTTCCTTTTGGATTTCCCGACTTATCTTTTTTTTCAAAACTGCCCTGTATCATAGCGAACAAAACAAAAAAAACTTATCGACATCGGTCAAGCCGTTTTTGAGTTTTAGCGAAACTAACGCACAGCAATTCATTTTTATCGTAATTTCGATTTTTTTGATTTTCCGGATTTTCCTTTGGGATTTCCCGACTTATCTTTTTTTCAAAACTGCCCTGTATCATAGCGAACAAAACAAAAAAAACTTATCGACATCGGTCAAGCCGTTTTTGAGTTTTAGCGAAACTAACGCACAGCAATTCATTTTTATCGTAATTTCGATTTTTTTGATTTTCCGGATTTTCCTTTGGGATTTCCCGACTTATCTTTTTTTTCAAAACTGCCCTGTATCATAGCGAACAAAACAAAAAAAACTCATCGACATCGGTCAAGCCGTTTTTGAGTTTTAGCGAAACTAACACACAGCAATTCATTTTTATCGAAATTTCGATTTTTTCGATTTTCCGGCTTTTCCTTTGGGATTTCCCGACTTATCTTTTTTTTCAAAACTGCCCTGTATCATAGCGAACAAAACAAAAAAAACTCATCGACATCGGTCAAGCCGTTTTTGAGTTTTAGCGAAACTAACACACAGCAATTCATTTTTATCGAAATTTCGATTTTTTCGATTTTCCGGCTTTTCCTTTGGGATTTCCCGCCTTATCTTTTATTCAAACCTGCCCTGTATCATAGCGAACAAAACAAAAAAAACTTATCGACATCGGTCAAGCCGTTTTTGAGTTTTAACGAAACTAACGCACAGCAATTCATTTTTATCGAAATTTCGATTTTCCGGCTTTTCCTTTGGGATTTCCCAACTTATCTTTTTTTTCAAAACTGCCCTGTATCATAGCGAACAAAACAAAAAAAAATTATCGACATCGGTCAAGCCGTTTTTGAGTTTTAGCGAAACTAACGCACAGCAATTCATTTTTATCGAAATTTCGATTTTTTCGATTTTCCGGCTTTTCCTTTGGGATTTCCCGACTTATCTTTTTTTTCAAAACTAACCTGCATCATAGCGAACAAAACAAAAAAAAACTTATCGACATCGGTCAAGCCGTTTTTGAGTTTTAACGAAACTAACGCACAGCAATTCATTTTTATCGGAATTTCGATTTTTTTGATTTTCCGGCTTTTCCTTTGGGATTTCCCGACTTATCTTTTTTTCAAACCTGCCCTGTATCATAGCGAACAAAACAAAAAAAACTTATCGACATCGGTCAAGCCGTTTTTGAGTTTTAACGAAACTAACGCACAGCAATTCATTTTTATCGAAATTTCGATTTTTTCGATTTTCCGGCTTTTCCTTTGGGATTTCCCGACTAATCTTTTTTTCAAACCTGCCCTGTATCATAGCGAACAAAACAAAAAAAACTTATCGACATCGGTCAAGCCGTTTTTGAGTTTTAACGAAACTAACGCACAGCAATTCATTTTTATCGAAATTTCGATTTTTTCGATTTTCCAGCTTTTGCTTTTGGATTTCCCAACTTATCTTTTTTTCAAAACTGCCCTGTATCATAGCGAACAAAACAAAAAAAAACTTATCGACATAGGTCAAGCCGTTTTTGAGTTTTAGCGAAACTAACGCACAGCAATTCATTTTTATCGAAATTTCGATTTTTTCGATTTTCCGGCTTTTCCTTTGGGATTTCCCGACTTATCTTTTTTTTCAAAACTGCGCTGTATCATAGCGAACAAAACACAAAAACTTATCGACATCGGTCAAGCCGTTTTTGAGTTTTAGCGAAACTAACACACAGAAATTCATTTTTATCGAAATTTCGATTTTTTCGATTTTCCGGCTTTTCCTTTGGGATTTCCCGACTTATCTTTTTTTTCAAAACTGCCCTGTATCATAGCAAACAAAACAAAAAAAACTTATCGACATCGGTCAAGCCGTTTTTGAGTTTTAGCGAAACTAACGCACAGCAATTCATTTTTATCGGAATTTCGATTTTTTTGATTTTCCGGCTTTTCCTTTGGGATTTCCCGACTTATCTTTTTTTTCAAAACTGCCCTGTATCATAGCGAACAAAGCAAAAAAAACTTATCGACATCGGTCAAGCCGTTTTTGAGTTTTAGCGAAACTAACGCACAGCAATTCATTTTTATCGTAATTTCGATTTTTTTGATTTTCCGGATTTTCCTTTGGGATTTCCCGACTTATCTTTTTTTTCAAAACTGCCCTGTATCATAGCGAACAAAACAAAAAAAACTCATCGACATCGGTCAAGCCGTTTTTGAGTTTTAGCGAAACTAACACACAGCAATTCATTTTTATCGAAATTTCGATTTTTTCGATTTTCCGGCTTTTCCTTTGGGATTTCCCGACTTATCTTTTTTTTCAAAACTGCCCTGTATCATAGCGAACAAAACAAAAAAAACTCATCGACATCGGTCAAGCCGTTTTTGAGTTTTAGCGAAACTAACACACAGCAATTCATTTTTATCGAAATTTCGATTTTTTCGATTTTCCGGCTTTTCCTTTGGGATTTCCAGACTAATCTTTTTTTCAAACCTGCCCTGTATCATAGCGAACAAAACAAAAAAAACTTATCGACATCGGTCAAGCCGTTTTTGAGTTTTAACGAAACTAACGCACAGCAATTAATTTTTATCGAAATTTCGATTTTCCGGCTTTTCCTTTGGGATTTCCCAACTTATCTTTTTTTTCAAAACTGCCCTGTATCATAGCAAACAAAACAAAAAAAAATTATCGACATCGGTCAAGCCGTTTTTGAGTTTTAGCGAAACTAACGCACAGCAATTCATTTTTATCGAAATTTCGATTTTTTCGATTTTCCGGCTTTTCCTTTGGGATTTCCCGACTTATCTTTTTTCAAACCTGCCCTGTATCATAGCGAACAAAACAAAAAAAACTTATCGACATCGGTCAAGCCGTTTTTGAGTTTTAACGAAACTAACGCACAGCAATTCATTTTTATCGAAATTTCGATTTTTTCGATTTTCCGGCTTTTCCTTTGGGATTTCCCGACTTATCTTTTTTTTCAAAACTAACCTGCATCATAGCGAACAAAACAAAAAAAAACTTATCGACATCGGTCAAGCCGTTTTTGAGTTTTAACGAAACTAACGCACAGCAATTCATTTTTATCGGAATTTCGATTTTTTTGATTTTCCGGCTTTTCCTTTGGGATTTCCCGACTTATCTTTTTTTCAAACCTGCCCTGTATCATAGCGAACAAAACAAAAAAAAACTTATCGACATCGGTCAAGCCGTTTTTGAGTTTTAACGAAACGAACGCACAGCAATTCATTTTTATCGAAATTTCGATTTTCCGGCTTTTCCTTTGGGATTTCCCAACTTATCTTTTTTTTCAAAACTGCCCTGTATCATAGCGAACAAAACAAAAAAAAATTATCGACATCGGTCAAGCCGTTTTTGAGTTTTAGCGAAACTAACACACAGCAATTCATTTTTATCGAAATTTCGATTTTTTCGATTTTCCGGCTTTTCCTTTGGGATTTCCCGACTTATCTTTTTTTTCAAAACTAACCTGCATCATAGCGAACAAAACAAAAAAAAACTTATCGACATCGGTCAAGCCGTTTTTGAGTTTTAACGAAACTAACGCACAGCAATTCATTTTTATCGGAATTTCGATTTTTTTTGATTTTCCGGCTTTTCCTTTAGGATTTCCCGACTTATCTTTTTTTCAAACCTGCCCTGTATCATAGCGAACAAAACAAAAAAAACTTATCGACATCGGTCAAGCCGTTTTTGAGTTTTAACGAAACTAACGCACAGCAATTCATTTTTATCGAAATTTCGATTTTTTCGATTTTCCGGCTTTTCCTTTGGGATTTCCCGACTTATCTTTTTTTCAAACCTGCCCTGTATCATAGCGAACAAAACAAAAAAAACTTATCGACATCGGTCAAGCCGTTTTTGAGTTTTAACGAAACTAACGCACAGCAATTCATTTTTATCGAAATTTCGATTTTTTCGATTTTCCAGCTTTTCCTTTTGGATTTCCCAACTTATCTTTTTTTTCAAAACTGCCCTGTATCATAGCGAACAAAACAAAAAAAACTTATCGACATAGGTCAAGCCGTTTTTGAGTTTTAGCGAAACTAACGCACAGCAATTCATTTTTATCGAAATTTCGATTTTTTCGATTTTCCGGCTTTTCCTTTGGGATTTCCCGACTTATCTTTTTTTCAAAACTGCCCTGTATCATAGCAAACAAAACAAAAAAAACTTATCGACATCGGTCAAGCCGTTTTTGAGTTTTAGCGAAACTAACGCACAGCAATTCATTTTTATCGGAATTTCGATTTTTTTGATTTTCCGGCTTTTCCTTTGGGATTTCCCGACTTATCTTTTTTTTCAAACCTGCCCTGTATCATAGCGAACAAAACAAAAAAAACTTATCGACATCGGTCAAGCCGTTTTTGAGTTTTAACGAAACTAACGCACAGCAATTCATTTTTATCGAATTTTCGATTTTTTTGATTTTCCGCCTTTTCCTTTGGGATTTCCCGACTTTTCTTTTTTTTAAAACTGCCCTGTATCATAGCGAACAAAACAAAAAAAACTTGTCGACATCGGTCAAGCCGTTTTTGAGTTTTAACGAAACTAACGCACAGCAATTCATTTTTATCGAAATTTCGATTTTTTTGATTTTCCGCCTTTTCCTTTGGGATTTCCCGACTTATCTTTTTTTTCAAAACTGCCCTGTATCATAGCGAACAAAACAAAAAAACTTATCGACATCGGTCAAGCCGTTTTTGAGTTTTAGCGAAACTAACGCAGAGCAATTCATTTTTATCGTAATTTCGATTTTTTTGATTTTCCGGATTTTCCTTTGGGTTTTCCCGACTTATCTTTTTTTTCAAACCTACCCTATATCATTGCGAACAAACGAAAAAAAATTATCGACATCGGTCAAGCCGTTTTTGAGTTTTAGCGAAACTAACGCACAGCAATTCATTTTTATCGGAATTTCGATTTTTTTGATTTTCCGGCTTTTCCTTTGGGATTTCCCGACTTATCTTTTTTTTCAAACCTACCCTGTATCATAGCGAACAAAACAAAACAAAACCTATCGACATCGGTCAAGCCGTTTTTGAGTTTTAGCGAAACTAACGTACAGCAATTCATTTTTATCGAAATTTCGATTTTTTCGATTTTCCGGCTTTTTCTTTGGGATTTCCCGACTTATCTTTTTTTTCAAAACTGCCCTGTATCATAGCGAACAATACAAAAAAACTTATCGACATCGGTCAAGCCGTTTTTGAGTTTTAGCGAAACTAACGCACAGCAATTCATTTTTATCGTAATTTCGATGTTTTTGATTTTCCGGATTTTGCTTTGGGATTTCCCGACTTATCTTTTTTTTCAAAACTGCCCTGTATCATAGCAAACAAAACAAAAAAACTTATCGACATCGGTCAAGCCGTTTTTGAGTTTTAGCGAAACTAACGCACAGCAATTCATTTTTATCGGAATTTCGATTTTTTTGATTTTCCGGATTTTCCTTTGGGATTTCCCGACTTATCTTTTTTTTCAAACCTACCCTGTATCATTGCGAACAAAAGAAAAAAAATTATCGTCATCGGTCAAGCCGTTTCTGAGTTTTAGCGAAACTAACGCACAGCAATTCATTTTTATCGAAATTTCGAATTTTTTGATTTTCCGGCTTTTCCTTTGGGATTTCCCGACTTATCTTATTTTCAAACCTGCCCTGTATCATAGCGAATAAAACAAAAAAAACTTATCGACATCGGTCAAGCCGTTTTTGAGTTTTAACGAAACTAACGCACAGCAAATCATTTTTATCGAAATTTCGATTTTCCGGCTTTTCCTTTTGGATTTCCCGACTTATCTTTTTTTTCAAAACTGCCCTGTATCATAGCGAACAAAACAAAAAAAAACTTATCGACATCGGTCAAGCCGTTTTTGAGTTTTAGCGAAACTAACGCACAGCAATTCATTTTTATCGAAATTTCGATTTTTTCGATTTTCCGGCTTTTCCTTTGGGATTTCCCGACATATCTTTTTTTTCAAAACTGCCCCGTATCATAGCGAACAAAACAAAAAAAACTTATCGACATCGGTCAAGCCGTTTTTGAGTTTTAGCGAAACTAACACACAGCAATTCATTTTTATCGAAATTTCGATTTTTTCGATTTTCCGGCTTTTCCTTTGGGATTTCCCGACTTATCTTTTTTTCCAAAACTGCCCTGTATCATAGCGAACAAAACAAAAAAAACTTATCGACATCGGTCAAGCCGTTTTTGAGTTTTAACAAAACTAACGCACAGCAATTCATTTTTATCGAAATTTCGATTTTTTCGATTTTCCGGCTTTTGTTTTGGGATTTCCCGACTTATCTTTTTTTTGAAAACTGCCCTGTATCATAGCGAACAAAACAAAAAAAACTTATCGACATCGGTCAAGCCGTTTTTGAGTTTTAGCGAAACTAACGCACAGCAATTCATTTTTATCGTAATTTCGATTTTTTTGATTTTCCGGATTTTGCTTTGGGATTTCCCGACTTATCTTTTTTTTCAAACCTACCCTATATCATTGCGAACAAAAGAAAAAAAATTATCGACATCGGTCAAGCCGTTTTTGAGTTTTAACGAAACTAACTCACAGCAATTCATTTTTATCAGAATTTCGATTTTTTCGATTTTCCGGCTTTTCCTTTTGGATTTCCCGACTTATCTTTTTTTCAAACCTACCCTGTATCATAGCGAACAAAACAAAAAAAACCTATCGACATCGGTCAAGCCGTTTTTGAGTTTTAGCGAAACTAACGCACAGCAATTCATTTTTATCGAAATTTCGATTTTTTCGATTTTTTCGATTTTCCGGCTTTTCCTTTGGGATTTCCCGACTTATCTTTTTTTTCAAACCTGCCCTGTATCATAGCGAACAAAACAAAAAAAACTTATCGACATCGGTCAAGCCGTTTTTGAGTTTTAACGAAATTTAACGCAATTCATTTTTATCGAAATTTCGATTTTTTTGATTTTCCACCTTTTCCTTTGGGATTTCCCGACTTATCTTTTTTTTCAAAACTGCCCTGTATCATAGCGAACAAAACAAAAAAAACCTATCGACATCGGTCAAGCCGTTTTTGAGTTTTAGCGAAACTAACGTACAGCAATTCATTTTTATCGAAATTTCGATTTTTTCGATTTTCCGGCTTTTCCTTTGGGATTTCCCGACTTATCTTTTTTTTCAAAACTGCCCTGTATCATAGCGAACAATACAAAAAAACTTATCGACATTGGTCAAGCCGTTTTTGAGTTTTAGCGAAACTAACGCACAGCAATTCATTTTTATCGGAATTTCGATTTTTTTGATTTTCCGGATTTTGCTGTGGGATTTCCCGACTTATCTTTTTTTTCAAAACTGCCCTGTATCATAGCAAACAAAACAAAAAAACTTATCGACATCGGTCAAGCCGTTTTTGAGTTTTAGCGAAACTAACGCACAGCAATTCATTTTTATCGGAATTTCGATTTTTTTGATTTTCCGGATTTTCCTTTGGGATTTCCCGACTTATCTTTTTTTTCAAACCTACCCTGTATCATTGCGAACAAAAGAAAAAAAATTATCGTCATCGGTCAAGCCGTTTCTGAGTTTTAGCGAAACTAACGCACAGCAATTCATTTTTATCGAAATTTCGAATTTTTTGATTTTCCGGCTTTTCCTTTGGGATTTCCCGACTTATCTTTTTTTCAAACCTGCCCTGTATCATAGCGAACAAAACAAAAAAAACTTATCGACATCGGTCAGCCGTTTTTGAGTTTTAACGAAACTAACGCACAGCAATTCATTTTTATCGAAATTTCGATTTTTTCGATTTTCCGGCTTTTCCTTTTGGATTTCCCGACTTATCTTTATTTCCAAAACTGCCCTGTATCATAGCGAACAAAACAAAAAAAAACTTATCGACATTGGTCAAGCCGTTTTTGAGTTTTAGCGAAACTAACGCACAGCAATTCATTTTTATCGGAATTTCGATTTTTTTGATTTTCCGGATTTTGCTGTGGGATTTCCCGACTTATCTTTTTTTTCAAAACTGCCCTGTATCATAGCAAACAAAACAAAAAAACTTATCGACATCGGTCAAGCCGTTTTTGAGTTTTAGCGAAACTAACGCACAGCAATTCATTTTTATCGGAATTTCGATTTTTTTGATTTTCCGGATTTTCCTTTGGGATTTCCCGACTTATCTTTTTTTTCAAACCTACCCTGTATCATTGCGAACAAAAGAAAAAAAATTATCGTCATCGGTCAAGCCGTTTCTGAGTTTTAGCGAAACTAACGCACAGCAATTCATTTTTATCGAAATTTCGAATTTTTTGATTTTCCGGCTTTTCCTTTGGGATTTCCCGACTTATCTTTTTTTCAAACCTGCCCTGTATCATAGCGAACAAAACAAAAAAAACTTATCGACATCGGTCAGCCGTTTTTGAGTTTTAACGAAACTAACGCACAGCAATTCATTTTTATCGAAATTTCGATTTTTTCGATTTTCCGGCTTTTCCTTTTGGATTTCCCGACTTATCTTTATTTCCAAAACTGCCCTGTATCATAGCGAACAAAACAAAAAAAAACTTATCGACATCGGTCAAGCCGTTTTTGAGTTTTAGCGAAACTAACGCACAGCAATTCATTTTTATCGAAATTTCGATTTTTTCGATTTTCCGGCTTTTCCTTTGGGATTTCCCGACATATCTTTTTTTTCAAAACTGCCGCGTATCATAGCGAACAAAACAAAAAAAACTTATCGACATCGGTCAAGCCGTTTTTGAGTTTTAGCGAAACTAACACACAGCAATTCATTTTTATCGAAATTTCGATTTTTTCGATTTTCCGGCTTTTCCTTTGGGATTTCCCGACTTATCTTTTTTTCCAAAACTGCCCTGTATCATAGCGAACAAAACAAAAAAAAATTATCGACATCGGTCAAGCCGTTTTTGAGTTTTAACGAAACTAACGCACAGCAATTCATTTTTATCGAAATTTCGATTTTTTCGATTTTCCGGCTTTTCCTTTGGGATTTCCCGACTTATCTTTTTTTTCAAAACTGCCCTGTATCATAGCGAACAAAACAAAAAAAAATTATCGACATCGGTCAAGCCGTTTTTGAGTTTTAGCGAAACTAACGCACAGCAATTCATTTTTATCGGAATTTAGATTTTTTTGATTTTCCGGCTTTTCCTTTGGGATTTCCCGACTTATCTTTTTTTTCAAACCTGCCCTGTATCATAGCGAACAAAACAAAAAAAACTTATCGACATCGGTCAAGCCGTTTTTGAGTTTTAACGAAACTAACGCACAGCAATTCATTTTTATCGAAATTTCGATTTTTTCGATTTTCCGGCTTTTCCTTTTGGATTTCCCGACTTATCTTTTTTTCAAACCTGCCCTGTATCATAGCGAACAAAACAAAAAAAACTTATCGACATCGGTCAAGCCGTTTTTGAGTTTTAACGAAACTAACACACAGCAATTCATTTTTATCGAAATTTCGATTTTTTCAATTTTCCGGCTTTTCCTTTGGGATTTCCCGACTTATCTTTTTTTTCAAAACTAACCTGCATCTTAGCGAACAAAACAAAAAAAAACTTATCGACATCGGTCAAGCCGTTTTTGAGTTTTAACGAAACTAACGCACAGCAATTCATTTTTATCGAAATTTCGATTTTTTCGATTTTCCGGCTTTTCCTTTGGGATTTCCCGACTTATCTTTTTTTCAAACCTGCCCTGTATCATAGCGAACAAAACAAAAAAAACTTATCGACATCGGTCAAGCCGTTTTTGAGTTTTAACGAAACTAACGCACAGCAATTCATTTTTATCGAAATTTCGATTTTTTCGATTTTCCGGCTTTTCCTTTGGGATTTCCCGACTAATCTTTTTTTCAAACCTGCCCTGTATCATAGCGAACAAAACAAAAAAAACTTATCGACATCGGTCAAGCCGTTTTTGAGTTTTAACGAAACTAACGGACAGCAATTCATTTTTATCGAAATTTCGATTTTCCGGCTTTTCCTTTGGGATTTCCCGACTTATCTTTTTTTTCAAAACTGCCCTGTATCATAGCGAACAAAACAAAAAAAAATTATCGACATCGGTCAAGCCGTTTTTGAGTTTTAGCGAAACTAACACACAGCAATTCATTTTTATCGAAATTTCGATTTTTTCGATTTTCCGGCTTTTCCTTTGGGATTTCCCGACTTATCTTTTTTTTCAAACCTGCCCTGTATCATAGCGAACAAAACAAAAAAAACTTATCGACATCGGTCAAGCCGTTTTTGAGTTTTAGCGAAACTAACGCACAGCAATTCATTTTTATCGGAATTTCGATTTTTTTGATTTTCCGGATTTTCCTTTGGGTTTTCCCGACTTATCTTTTTTTTCAAACCTACCCTATATCATTGCGAACAAACGAAAAAAAATTATCGACATCGGTCAAGCCGTTTTTGAGTTTTAGCGAAACTAACGCACAGCAATTCATTTTTATCGGAATTTCGATTTTTTTGATTTTCCGGCTTTTCCTTTGGGATTTCCCGACTTATCTTTTTTTTTAAACCTACCCTGTATCATAGCGAACAAAACAAAACAAAACCTATCGACATCGGTCAAGCCGTTTTTGAGTTTTAGCGAAACTAACGTACAGCAATTCATTTTTATCGAAATTTCGATTTTTTCGATTTTCCGGCTTTTCCTTTGGGATTTCCCGACTTATCTTTTTTTTCAAAACTGCCCTGTATCATAGCGAACAATACAAAAAAACTTATCGACATCGGTCAAGCCGTTTTTGAGTTTTAGCGAAACTAACGCACAGCAATTCATTTTTATCGTAATTTCGATGTTTTTGATTTTCCGGATTTTGCTTTGGGATTTCCCGACTTATCTTTTTTTCAAAACTGCCCTGTATCATAGCAAACAAAACAAAAAAACTTATCGACATCGGTCAAGCCGTTTTTGAGTTTTAGCGAAACTAACGCACAGCAATTCATTTTTATCGGAATTTCGATTTTTTTGATTTTCCGGATTTTCCTTTGGGATTTCCCGACTTATCTTTTTTTTCAAACCTACCCTGTATCATTGCGAACAAAAGAAAAAAAATTATCGTCATCGGTCAAGCCGTTTCTGAGTTTTAGCGAAACTAACGCACAGCAATTCATTTTTATCGAAATTTCGAATTTTTTGATTTTCCGGCTTTTCCTTTGGGATTTCCCGACTTATCTTATTTTCAAACCTGCCCTGTATCATAGCGAACAAAACAAAAAAAACTTATCGACATCGGTCAAGCCGTTTTTGAGTTTTAACGAAACTAACGCACAGCAATTCATTTTTATCGAAATTTCGATTTTTTCGATTTTCCGGCTTTTCCTTTTGGATTTCCCGACTTATCTTTTTTTCAAAACTGCCCTGTATCATAGCTAACAAAACAAAAAAAAACTTATCGACATCGGTCAAGCCGTTTTTGAGTTTTAGCGAAACTAACGCACAGCAATTCATTTTTATCGAAATTTCGATTTTTTCGATTTTCCGGCTTTTCCTTTGGGATTTCCCGACATATCTTTTTTTTCAAAACTGCCGCGTATCATAGCGAACAAAACAAAAAAAACTTATCGACATCGGTCAAGCCGTTTTTGAGTTTTAGCGAAACTAACACACAGCAATTCATTTTTATCGAAATTTCGATTTTTTCGATTTTTCGGCTTTTCCTTTGGGATTTCCCGACTTATCTTTTTTTCCAAAACTGCCCTGTATCATAGCGAACAAAACAAAAAAAACTTATCGACATCGGTCAAGCCGTTTTTGAGTTTTAACAAAACTAACGCACAGCAATTCATTTTTATCGAAATTTCGATTTTTTCGATTTTCCGGCTTTTGTTTTGGGATTTCCCGACTTATCTTTTTTTTGAAAACTGCCCTGTATCATAGCGAACAAAACAAAAAAAACTTATCGACATCGGTCAAGCCGTTTTTGAGTTTTAGCGAAACTAACGCACAGCAATTCATTTTTATCGTAATTTCGATTTTTTTGATTTTCCGGATTTTCCTTTGGGATTTCCCGACTTATCTTTTTTTTCAAACCTACCCTATATCATTGCGAACAAAAGAAAAAAAATTATCGACATCGGTCAAGCCGTTTTTGAGTTTTAACGAAACTAACTCACAGCAATTCATTTTTATCAGAATTTCGATTTTTTCGATTTTCCGGCTTTTCCTTTTGGATTTCCCGACTTATCTTTTTTTTCAAACCTACCCTGTATCATAGCGAACAAAACAAAAAAAACCTATCGACATCGGTCAAGCCGTTTTTGAGTTTTAGCGAAACTAACGCACAGCAATTCATTTTTATCGAAATTTCGATTTTTTCGATTTTCCGGCTTTTCCTTTGGGATTTCCCGACTTATCTTTTTTTTCAAACCTGCCCTGTATCATAGCGAACAAAACAAAAAAAACTTATCGACATCGGTCAAGCCGTTTTTGAGTTTTAACGAAACTAACGCACAGCAATTCATTTTTATCGAAATTTCGATTTTTTTGATTTTCCACCTTTTCCTTTGGGATTTCCCGACTTATCTTTTTTTTCAAAACTGCCCTGTATCATAGCGAACAAAACAAAAAAAACCTATCGACATCGGTCAAGCCGTTTTTGAGTTTTAGCGAAACTAACGTACAGCAATTCATTTTTATCGAAATTTCGATTTTTTCGATTTTCCGGCTTTTCCTTTGGGATTTCCCGACTTATCTTTTTTTTCAAAACTGCCCTGTATCATAGCGAACAATACAAAAAAACTTATCGACATCGGTCAAGCCGTTTTTGAGTTTTAGCGAAACTAACGCACAGCAATTCATTTTTATCGTAATTTCGATGCTTTTGATTTTCCGGATTTTGCTTTGGGATTTCCCGACTTATCTTTTTTTTCAAACCTACCCTGTATCATTGCGAACAAAAGAAAAAAAATTATCGTCATCGGTCAAGCCGTTTCTGAGTTTTAGCGAAACTAACGCACAGCAATTCATTTTTATCGAAATTTCGAATTTTTTGATTTTCCGGCTTTTCCTTTGGGATTTCCCGACTTATCTTTTTTTTCAAAACTGCCCTGTATCATAGCGAACAAAACAAAAAAACACTTATCGACATCGGTCAAGCCGTTTTTGAGTTTTAGCGAAACCAACGCACAGCAATTCATTTTTATCGAAATTTCGATTTTTTCGATTTTCCGGCTTTTCCTTTGGGATTTCCCGACATATCTTTTTTTTCGAAACTGCCGCGTATCATAGCGAACAAAACAAAAAAAACTTATCGACATCGGTCAAGCCGTTTTTGAGTTTTAGCGAAACTAACACACAGCAATTCATTTTTATCGAAATTTCGATTTTTTCGATTTTCCGGCTTTTCCTTTTGGATTTCCCGACTTATCTTTTTTTTCAAAACTGCCCTGTATCATAGCGAACAAAACAAAAAAAAACTTATCGACATCGGTCAAGCCGTTTTTGAGTTTTAGCGAAACTAACGCACAGCAATTCATTTTTATCGAAATTTCGATTTTTTCGATTTTCCGGCTTTTCCTTTGGGATTTCCCGACATATCTTTTTTTCAAAACTGCCGCGTATCATAGCGAACAAAACAAAAAAAACTTATCGACATCGGTCAAGCCGTTTTTGAGTTTTAGCGAAACTAACACACAGCAATTCATTTTTATCGAAATTTCGATTTTTTCGATTTTCCGGCTTTTCCTTTGGGATTTCTCGACTTATCTTTTTTTCCAAAACTGCCCTGTATCATAGCGAACAAAACAAAAAAAACTTATCGACATCGGTCAAGCCGTTTTTGAGTTTTAACGAAACTAACGCACAGCAATTCATTTTTATCGAAATTTCGATTTTTTCGATTTTCCGGCTTTTGTTTTGGGATTTCCCGACTTATCTTTTTTTTGAAAACTGCCCTGTATCATAGCGAACAAAACAAAAAAAACTTATCGACATCGGTCAAGCCGTTTTTGAGTTTTAGCGAAACTAACGCACAGCAATTCATTTTTATCGTAATTTCGATTTTTTTGATTTTCCGGATTTTCCTTTGGGATTTCCCGACTTATCTTTTTTTTCAAAACTGCCGCGTATCATAGCGAACAAAACAAAAAAAACTTATCGACATCGGTCAAGCCGTTTTTGAGTTTTAGCGAAACTAACACACAGCAATTCATTTTTATCGAAATTTCGATTTTTTCGATTTTCCGGCTTTTCCTTTGGGATTTCTCGACTTATCTTTTTTTCCAAAACTGCCCTGTATCATAGCGAACAAAACAAAAAAAACTTATCGACATCGGTCAAGCCGTTTTTGAGTTTTAACGAAACTAACGCACAGCAATTCATTTTTATCGAAATTTCGATTTTTTCGATTTTCCAGCTTTTGTTTTGGGATTTCCCGACTTATCTTTTTTTTGAAAACTGCCCTGTATCATAGCAAACAAAACAAAAAAAACTTATCGACATCGGTCAAGCCGTTTTTGAGTTTTAGCGAAACTAACGCACAGCAATTCATTTTTATCGTAATTTCGATTTTTTTGATTTTCCGGATTTTCCTTTGGGATTTCCCGACTTATCTTTTTTTTCAAACCTACTCTATATCATTGCGAACAAAAGAAAAAAAATTATCGACATCGGTCAAGCCGTTTTTGAGTTTTAACGAAACTAACGCACAGCAATTCATTTTTATCAGAATTTCGATTTTTTCGATTTTCCGGCTTTTCCTTTTGGATTTCCCGACTTATCTTTTTTTTCAAACCTACCCTGTATCATAGCGAACAAAACAAAAAAAACCTATCGACATCGGTCAAGCCGTTTTTGAGTTTTAGCGAAACTAACGCACAGCAATTCATTTTTATCGAAATTTCGATTTTTTCGATTTTCCGGCTTTTCCTTTGGGATTTCCCGACATATCTTTTTTTTCAAAACTGCCGCGTATCATAGCGAACAAAACAGAAAAAACTTATCGACATCGGTCAAGCCGTTTTTGAGTTTTAGCGAAACTAACACACAGCAATTCATTTTTATCGAAATTTCGATTTTTTCGATTTTCCGGCTTTTCCTTTGGGATTTCCCGACTTATCTTTTTTTCCAAAACTGCCCTGTATCATAGCGAACAAAACAAAAAAAACTTATCGACATCGGTCAAGCCGTTTTTGAGTTTTAACAAAACTAACGCACAGCAATTCATTTTTATCGAAATTTCGATTTTTTCGATTTTCCGGCTTTTGTTTTGGGATTTCCCGACTTATCTTTTTTTGAAAACTGCCCTGTATCATAGCGAACAAAACAAAAAAAACTTATCGACATCGGTCAAGCCGTTTTTGAGTTTTAGCGAAACTAACGCACAGCAATTCATTTTTATCGTAATTTCGATTTTTTTGATTTTCCGGATTTTCCTTTGGGATTTCCCGACTTATCTTTTTTTTCAAACCTACCCTATATCATTGTGAACAAAAGAAAAAAAATTATCGACATCGGTCAAGCCGTTTTTGAGTTTTAACGAAACTAACGCACAGCAATTCATTTTTATCAGAATTTCGATTTTTTCGATTTTCCGGCTTTTCCTTTTGGATTTCCCGACTTATCTTTTTTTTCAAACCTACCCTGTATCATAGCGAACAAAACAAAAAAAACCTATCGACATCGGTCAAGCCGTTTTTGAGTTTTAGCGAAACTAACGCACAGCAATTCATTTTTATCGAAATTTCGATTTTTTCGATTTTCCGGCTTTTCCTTTGGGATTTCCCGACGTATCTTTTTTTTCAAACCTGCCCTGTATCATAGCGAACAAAACAAAAAAAACTTATCGACATCGGTCAAGCCGTTTTTGAGTTTTAACGAAACTAACGCACAGCAATTCATTTTTATCGAAATTTCGATTTTTTTGATTTTCCGCCTTTTCCTTTGGGATTTCCCGACTTATCTTTTTTTTCAAAACTGCCCTGTATCATAGCGAACAAAACAAAAAAAACCTATCGACATCGGTCAAGCCGTTTTTGAGTTTTAGCGAAACTAACGTACAGCAATTCATTTTTATCGAAATTTCGATTTTTTCGATTTTCCGGCTTTTCCTTTGGGATTTCCCGACTTATCTTTTTTTTCAAAACTGCCCTGTATCATAGCGAACAATACAAAAAAACTTATCGACATCGGTCAAGCCGTTTTTGAGTTTTAGCGAAACTAACGCACAGCAATTCATTTTTATCGTAATTTCGATGTTTTTGATTTTCCGGATTTTGCTTTGGGATTTCCCGACTTATCTTTTTTTTCAAAACTGCCCTGTATCATAGCAAACAAAACAAAAAAACTTATCGACATCGGTCAAGCCGTTTTTGAGTTTTAGCGAAACTAACGCACAGCAATTCATTTTTATCGGAATTTCGATTTTTTTGATTTTCCGGATTTTCCTTTGGGATTTCCCGACTTATCTTTTTTTTCAAACCTACCCTGTATCATTGCGAACAAAAGAAAAAAAATTATCGTCATCGGTCAAGCCGTTTCTGAGTTTTAGCGAAACTAACGCACAGCAATTCATTTTTATCGAAATTTCGAATTTTTCGATTTTCCGGCTTTTCCTTTTGGATTTCCCGACTTATCTTTTTTTCAAACCTGCCCTGTATCATAGCGAACAAAACAAAAAAAACTTATCGACATCGGTCAAGCCGTTTTTGAGTTTTAACGAAACTAACGCACAGCAATTCATTTTTATCGAAATTTCGATTTTTTCGATTTTCCGGCTTTTCCTTTTGGATTTCCCGACTTATCTTTTTTTTCAAAACTGCCCTGTATCATAGCGAACAAAACAAAAAAAAACTTATCGACATCGGTCAAGCCGTTTTTGAGTTTTAGCGAAACTAACGCACAGCAATTCATTTTTATCGAAATTTCGATTTTTTCGATTTTCCGGCTTTTCCTTTGGGATTTCCCGACATATCTTTTTTTCAAAACTGCCGCGTATCATAGCGAACAAAACAAAAAAAACTTATCGACATCGGTCAAGCCGTTATTGAGTTTTAGCGAAACTAACACACAGCAATTCATTTTTATCGAAATTTCGATTTTTTCGATTTTCCGGCTTTTCCTTTGGGATTTCTCGACTTATCTTTTTTTCCAAAACTGCCCTGTGTCATAGCGAACAAAACAAAAAAAACTTATCGACATCGGTTAAGCCGTTTTTGAGTTTTAACGAAACTAACGCACAGCAATTCATTTTTATCGAAATTTCGATTTTTTCGATTTTCCGGCTTTTGTTTTGGGATTTCCCGACTTATCTTTTTTTTGAAAACTGCCCTGTATCATAGCGAACAAAACAAAAAAAACTTATCGACATCGGTCAAGCCGTTTTTGAGTTTTAGCGAAACTAACGCACAGCAATTCATTTTTATCGTAATTTCGATTTTTTTGATTTTCCGGATTTTCCTTTGGGATTTCCCGACTTATCTTTTTTTTCAAACCTACTCTATATCATTGCGAACAAAAGAAAAAAAATTATCGACATCGGTCAAGCCGTTTTTGAGTTTTAACGAAACTAACGCACAGCAATTCATTTTTATCAGAATTTCGATTTTTTCGATTTTCCGGCTTTTCCTTTTGGATTTCCCGACTTATCTTTTTTTTCAAACCTACCCTGTATCATAGCGAACAAAACAAAAAAAACCTATCGACATCGGTCAAGCCGTTTTTGAGTTTTAGCGAAACTAACGCACAGCAATTCATTTTTATCGAAATTTCGATTTTTTCGATTTTCCGGCTTTTCCTTTGGGATTTCCCGACTTATCTTTTTTTTCAAACCTGCCCTGTATCATAGCGAACAAAACAAAAAAAACTTATCGACATCGGTCAAGCCGTTTTTGAGTTTTAACGAAACTAACGCACAGCAATTCATTTTTATCGAAATTTCGATTTTTTTGATTTTCCGCCTTTTCCTTTGGGATTTCCCGACTTATCTTTTTTTTCAAAACTGCCCTGTATCATAGCGAACAAAACAAAAAAAACTTATCGACATCGGTCAAGCCGTTTTTGAGTTTTAGCGAAACTAACGCACAGCAATTCATTTTTATCGGAATTTCGATTTTTTTGATTTTCCGGCTTTTCCTTTGGGATTTCCCGACTTATCTTTTTTTTCAAACCTGCCCTGTATCATAGCGAACAAAACAAAAAAACTCATCGACATCGGTCAAGCCGTTTTTGAGTTTTAACGAAACTAACGCACAGCAATTCATTTTTATCGAAATTTCGATTTTTTCGATTTTCCGGCTTTTGTTTTGGGATTTACCGACTTATCTTTTTTTTCAAAACTGCCCTGTATCATAGCGAACAATACAAAAAAACTTATCGACATCGGTCAAGCCGTTTTTGAGTTTTAGCGAAACTAACGCACAGCAATTCATTTTTATCGTAATTTCGATGTTTTTGATTTTCCGGATTTTGCTTTGGGATGTCCCGACTTATCTTTTTTTTCAAAACTGCCCTGTATCATAGCAAACAAAACAAAAAAACTTATCGACATCGGTCAAGCCGTTTTTGAGTTTTAGCGAAACTAACGCACAGCAATTCATTTTTATCGGAATTTCGATTTTTTTGATTTTCCGGCTTTTCCTTTGGGATTTCCCGACTTATCTTTTTTTTCAAAACTGCCCTGTATCATAGCGAACAAAACAAAAAAACTTATCGACATCGGTCAAGCCATTTTTGAGTTTTAGCGAAACTAACACACAGAAATTCATTTTTATCGAAATTTCGATTTTTTCGATTTTCCGGCTTTTCCTTTGGGATTTCCCGACTTATCTTTTTTTTCAAAACTGCCCTGTATCATAGCAAACAAAACAAAAAAAACTTATCGACATCGGTCAAGCCGTTTTTGAGTTTTAGCGAAACTAACGCACAGCAATTCATTTTTATCGGAATTTCGATTTTTTTGATTTTCCGGCTTTTCCTTTGGGATTTCCCGACTTATCTTTTTTTTCAAACCTACCCTGTATCATTGCGAACAAAAGAAAAAAAATTATCGTCATCGGTCAAGCCGTTTCTGAGTTTTAGTGAAACTAACGCACAGCAATTCATTTTTATCGAAATTTCGATTTTTTCGATTTTCAGGCTTTTCCTTTGAGATTTCCCGACTTATCTTTTTTTCAAACCTGCCCTGTATCATAGCGAACAAAACAAAAAAAAACTTATCGACATAGGTCAAGCCGTTTTTGAGTTTTAGCGAAACTAACGCACAGCAATTCATTTTTATCGAAATTTCGATTTTTTCGATTTTCCGGCTTTTCCTTTGGGATTTCCCGACTTATCTTTTTTTTCAAAACTGCCCTGTATCATAGCGAACAAAACAAAAAAACTTATCGACATCGGTCAAGCCATTTTTGAGTTTTAGCGAAACTAACACACAGAAATTCATTTTTATCGAAATTTCGATTTTTTCCATTTTTCGGCTTTTCCTTTGGGATTTCCCGACTTATCTTTTTTTTCAAAACTGCCCTGTATCATAGCAAACAAAACAAAAAAAACTTATCGACATCGGTCAAGCCGTTTTTGAGTTTTAGCGAAACTAACGCACAGCAATTCATTTTTATCAGAATTTCGATTTTTTTGATTTTCCGGCTTTTCCTTTGGGATTTCCCGACTTATCTTTTTTTTCAAACCTGCCCTGTATCATAGCGAACAAAACAAAAAAAACTTATCGACATCGGTCAAGCCGTTTTTGAGTTTTAACGAAACTAACGCACAGCAATTCATTTTTATCGAAATTTCGATTTTTTTGATTTTCCGCCTTTTCCTTTGGGATTTCCCGACTTATCTTTCTTTTCAAAACTGCCCTGTATCATAGCGAACAAAACAAAAAAAACTTGTCGACATCGGTCAAGCCGTTTTTGAGTTTTAACGAAACTAACGCACAGCAATTCATTTTTATCGAAATTTCGATTTTTTTGATTTTCCGCCTTTTCCTTTGGGATTTCCCGACTTATCTTTTTTTTCAAAACTGCCCTGTATCATAGCGAACAAAACAAAAAAAACTTATCGACATCGGTCAAGCCGTTTTTGAGTTTTAGCGAAACTAACGCACAGCAATTCATTTTTATCGTAATTTCGATTTTTTTGATTTTCCGGATTTTCCTTTGGGATTTCCCGACTTATCTTTTTTTTCAAACCTATTCTATATCATTGCGAACAAACGAAAAAAAATTATCGACATCGGTCAAGCCGTTTTTGAGTTTTAGCGAAACTAACGCACAGCAATTCATTTTTATCGGAATTTCGATTTTTTTGATTTTCCGGCTTTTCCTTTGGGATTTCCCGACTTATCTTTTTTTTCAAACCTACCCTGTATCATTGCGAACAAAACAAAAAAAACCTATCGACATCGGTCAAGCCGTTTTTGAGTTTTAGCGAAACTAACGTACAGCAATTCATTTTTATCGTAATTTCGATGTTTTTGATTTTCCGGATTTTGCTTTGGGATTTCCCGACTTATCTTTTTTTTCAAAACTGCCCTGTATCATAGCAAACAAAACAAAAAAACTTATCGACATCGGTCAAGCCGTTTTTGAGTTTTAGCGAAACTAACGCACAGCAATTCATTTTTATCGGAATTTCGATTTTTTTGATTTTCCGGATTTTCCTTTGGGATTTCCCAACTTATCTTTTTTTTCAAACCTACCCTGTATCATTGCGAACAAAAGAAAAAAAATTATCGTCATCGGTCAAGCCGTTTCTGAGTTTTAGCGAAACTAACGCACAGCAATTCATTTTTATCGGAATTTCGATTTTTTTGATTTTCCGGCTTTTCCTTTGGGATTTCCCGACTTATCTTTTTTTTCAAACCTACCCTGTATCATAGCGAACAATACAAAAAAACTTATCGACATCGGTCAAGCCGTTTTTGAGTTTTAGCGAAACTAACGCACAGCAATTCATTTTTATCGTAATTTCGATGTTTTTGATTTTCCGGATTTTGCTTTGGGATTTCCCGACTTATCTTTTTTTTCAAAACTGCCCTGTATCATAGCAAACAAAACAAAAAAACTTATCGACATCGGTCAAGCCGTTTTTGAGTTTTAGCGAAACTAACGCACAGCAATTCATTTTTATCGGAATTTCGATTTTTTTGATTTTCCGGATTTTCCTTTGGGATTTCCCGACTTATCTTTTTTTTCAAACCTACCCTGTATCATTGCGAACAAAAGAAAAAAAATTAACGTCATCGGTCAAGCCGTTTCTGAGTTTTAGCGAAACTAACGCACAGCAATTCATTTTTATCAGAATTTCGATTTTTTCGATTTTCCGGCTTTTCCTTTTGGATTTCCCGACTTATCTTTTTTTTCAAACCTACCCTGTATCATAGCGAACAAAACAAAAAAAACCTATCGACATCGGTCAAGCCGTTTTTGAGTTTTAGCGAAACTAACGCACAGCAATTCATTTTTATCGAAATTTCGATTTTTTCGATTTTCCGGCTTTTCCTTTGGGATTTCCCGACGTATCTTTTTTTTAAACCTGCCCTGTATCATAGCGAACAAAACAAAAAAAACTTATCGACATCGGTCAAGCCGTTTTTGAGTTTTAACCAAACTAACGCACAGCAATTCATTTTTATCGAAATTACGATTTTTTTGATTTTCCGCCTTTTCCTTTGGGATTTCCCGACTTATCTTTTTTTTCAAAACTGCCCTGTATCATAGCGAACAAAACAAAAAAAACCTATCGACATCGGTCAAGCCGTTTTTGAGTTTTAGCGAAACTAACGTACAGCAATTCATTTTTATCGAAATTTCGATTTTTTCGATTTTCCGGCTTTTCCTTTGGGATTTCCCGACTTATCTTTTTTTTCAAAACTGCCCTGTATCATAGCGAACAATACAAAAAAACTTATCGACATCGGTCAAGCCGTTTTTGAGTTTTAGCGAAACTAACGCACAGCAATTCATTTTTATCGGAATTTCGATTTTTTTGATTTTCCGGATTTTCCTTTGGGATTTCCCGACTTATCTTTTTTTCAAACCTGCCCTGTATCATAGCGAACAAAACAAAAAAAACTTATCGACATCGGTCAAGCCGTTTTTGAGTTTTAACGAAACTAACGCACAGCAATTCATTTTTATCGAAATTTCGATTTTTTCGATTTTCCGGCTTTTCCTTTGGGATTTCCCGACTTATCTTTTTTTCAAACCTGCCCTGTATCATAGCGAACAAAACAAAAAAAACTTATCGACATCGGTCAAGCCGTTTTTGAGTTTTAACGAAACTAACGCACAGCAATTCATTTTTATCGAAATTTCGATTTTTTCGATTTTCCAGCTTTTCCTTTTGGATTTCCCAACTTATCTTTTTTTTCAAAACTGCCCTGTATCATAGCGAACAAAACAAAAAAAAATTATCGACATCGGTCAAGCCGTTTTTGAGTTTTAGCGAAACTAACACACAGCAATTCATTTTTATCGAAATTTCGATTTTTTCGATTTTCCGGCTTTTCCTTTGGGATTTCCCGACTTATCTTTTTTTTCAAAACTAACCTGCATCATAGCGAACAAAACAAAAAAAAACTTATCGACATCGGTCAAGCCGTTTTTGAGTTTTAACGAAACTAACGCACAGCAATTCATTTTTATCGGAATTTCGATTTTTTTGATTTTCCGGCTTTTCCTTTGGGATTTCCCGACTTATCTTTTTTTCAAACCTGCCCTGTATCATAGCGAACAAAACAAAAAAAACTTATCGACATCGGTCAAGCCGTTTTTGAGTTTTAACGAAACTAACGCACAGCAATTCATTTTTATCGAAATTTCGATTTTTTCGTTTTCCGGCTTTTCCTTTGGGATTTCCCGACTTATCTTTTTTTCAAACCTGCCCTGTATCATAGCGAACAAAACAAAAAAAACTTATCGACATCGGTCAAGCCGTTTTTGAGTTTTAACGAAACTAACGCACAGCAATTCATTTTTATCGAAATTTCGATTTTTTCGATTTTCCAGCTTTTCCTTTTGGATTTCCCAACTTATCTTTTTTTTCAAAACTGCCCTGTATCATAGCGAACAAAACAAAAAAAAACTTATCGACATAGGTCAAGCCGTTTTTGAGTTTTAGCGAAACTAACGCACAGCAATTCATTTTTATCGAAATTTCGATTTTTTCGATTTTCCGGCTTTTCCTTTGGGATTTCCCGACTTATCTTTTTTTTCAAAACTGCCCTGTATCATAGCGAACAAAACAAAAAACTTATCGACATCGGTCAAGCCGTTTTTGAGTTTTAGCGAAACTAACACACAGAAATTCATTTTTATCGAAATTTCGATTTTTTCGATTTTCCGGCTTTTCCTTTGGGATTTCCCGACTTATCTTTTTTTTCAAAACTGCCCTGTATCATAGCAAACAAAACAAAAAAAACTTATCGACATCGGTCAAGCCGTTTTTGAGTTTTAGCGAAACTAACGCACAGCAATTCATTTTTATCGGAATGTCGATTTTTTTGATTTTCCGGCTTTTCCTTTGGGATTTCCCGACTTATTTTTTTTTCAAACCTGCCCTGTATCATAGCGAACAAAACAAAAAAAACTTATCGACATCGGTCAAGCCGTTTTTGAGTTTTAACGAAACTAACGCACAGCAATTCATTTTTATCGAAATTTAGATTTTTTCGATTTTCCGGCTTTTCCTTTTGGATTTCCCGACTTATCTTTTTTTTCAAAACTGCCCTGTATCATAGCGAACAAAACAAAAAAAACTTATCGACATCGGTCAAGCCGTTTTTGAGTTTTAACGAAACTAACACACAGCAATTCATTTTTATCGAAATTTCGATTTTTTCGATTTTCCGGCTTTTCCTTTGGGATTTCCCGACTTATCTTTTTTTTCAAAACTAACCTGCATCATAGCGAACAAAACAAAAAAAAACTTATCGACATCGGTCAAGCCGTTTTTGAGTTTTAACGAAACTAACGCACAGCAATTCATTTTTATCGGAATTTCGATTTTTTTGATTTTCCGGCTTTTCCTTTGGGATTTCCCGACTTATCTTTTTTTCAAACCTGCCCTGTATCATAGCGAACAAAACAAAAAAAACTTATCGACATCGGTCAAGCCGTTTTTGAGTTTTAACGAAACTAACGCACAGCAATTCATTTTTATCGAAATTTCGATTTTTTCGATTTTCCGGCTTTTCCTTTGGGATTTCCCGACTTATCTTTTTTTCAAACCTGCCCTGTATCATAGCGAACAAAACAAAAAAAACTTATCGACATCGGTCAAGCCGTTTTTGAGTTTTAACGAAACTAACGCACAGCAATTCATTTTTATCGAAATTTCGATTTTTTCGATTTTCCAGCTTTTCCTTTTGGATTTCCCAACTTATCTTTTTTTTCAAAACTGCCCTGTATCATAGCGAACAAAACAAAAAAAAACTTATCGACATAGGTCAAGCCGTTTTTGAGTTTTAGCGAAACTAACGCACAGCAATTCATTTTTATCGAAATTTCGATTTTTTCGATTTTCCGGCTTTTCCTTTGGGATTTCCCGACTTATCTTTTTTTTCAAAACTGCCCTGTATCATAGCGAACAAAACAAAAAAACTTATCGACATCGGTCAAGCCGTTTTTGAGTTTTAGCGAAACTAACACACAGAAATTCATTTTTATCGAAATTTCGATTTTTTCGATTTTCCGGCTTTTCCTTTGGGATTTCCCGACTTATCTTTTTTTTCAAAACTGCCCTGTATCATAGCAAACAAAACAAAAAAAACTTATCGACATCGGTCAAGCCGTTTTTGAGTTTTAGCGAAACTAACGCACAGCAATTCATTTTTATCGGAATGTCGATTTTTTTGATTTTCCGGCTTTTCCTTTGGGATTTCCCGACTTATCTTTTTTTTCAAACCTGCCCTGTATCATAGCGAACAAAACAAAAAAAACTTATCGACATCGGTCAAGCCGTTTTTGAGTTTTAACGAAACTAACGCACAGCAATTCATTTTTATCGAAATTTAGATTTTTTCGATTTTCCGGCTTTTCCTTTTGGATTTCCCGACTTATCTTTTTTTTCAAAACTGCCCTGTATCATAGCGAACAAAACAAAAAAAACTTATCGACATCGGTCAAGCCGTTTTTGAGTTTTAACGAAACTAACGCACAGCAATTCATTTTTATCGAAATTTCGATTTTTTTGATTTTCCGCCTTTTCCTTTGGGATTTCCCGACTTATCTTTTTTTTCAAAACTGCCCTGTATCATAGGGAACAAAACAAAAAAAACTTATCGACATCGGTCAAGCCGTTTTTGAGTTTTAGCGAAACTAACGCACAGCAATTCATTTTTATCGTAATTTCGATTTTTTTGATTTTCCGGATTTTCCTTTGGGATTTCCCGACTTATCTTTTTTTTCAAACCTACCCTATATCATTGCGAACAAACGAAAAAAAATTATCGACATCGGTCAAGCCGTTTTTGAGTTTTAGCGAAACTAACGCACAGCAATTCATTTTTATCGGAATTTCGATTTTTTTGATTTTCCGGCTTTTCCTTTGGGATTTCCCGACTTATCTTTTTTTTCAAACCTACCCTGTATCATAGCGAACAAAACAAAAAAAACCTATCGACATCGGTCAAGCCGTTTTTGAGTTTTAGCGAAACTAACGTACAGCAATTCATTTTTATCGAAATTTCGATTTTTTCGATTTTCCGGCTTTTCCTTTGGGATTTCCCGACTTATCTTTTTTTTCAAAACTGCCCTGTATCATAGCGAACAATACAAAAAAACTTATCGACATCGGTCGAGCCGTTTTTGAGTTTTAGCGAAACTAACGCACAGCAATTCATTTTTATCGTAATTTCGATGTTTTTGATTTTCCGGATTTTGCTTTCGGATTTCCCGACTTATCTTTTTTTTCAAAACTGCCCTGTATCATAGCAAACAAAAAAAAAAAACTTATCGACATCGGTCAAGCCGTTTTTGAGTTTTAGCGAAACTAACGCACAGCAATTCATTTTTATCGGAATTTCGATTTTTTTGATTTTCCGGATTTTCCTTTGGGATTTCCCGACTTATCTTTTTTTTCAAACCTACCCTGTATCATTGCGAACAAAAGAAAAAAAATTATCGTCATCGGTCAAGCCGTTTCTGAGTTTTAGCGAAACTAACGCACAGCAATTCATTTTTATCGAAATTTCGAATTTTTTGATTTTCCGGCTTTTCCTTTGGGATTTCCCGACTTATCTTTTTTTCAAACCTGCCCTGTATCATAGCGAACAAAACAAAAAAAACTTATCGACATCGGTCAAGCCGTTTTTGAGTTTTAACGAAACTAACGCACAGCAATTCATTTTTATCGAAATTTCGATTTTTTCGATTTTCCGGCTTTTCCTTTGGGATTTCCCGACATATCTTTTTTTTCAAAACTGCCGCGTATCATAGCGAACAAAACAAAAAAAACTTATCGACATCGGTCAAGCCGTTTTTGAGTTTTAACGAAACTAACGCACAGCAATTCATTTTTATCGAAATTTCGATTTTTTCGATTTTCCGGCTTTTCCTTTTGGATTTCCCGACTTATCTTTTTTTTCAAAACTGCCCTGTATCATAGCGAACAAAACAAAAAAAAACTTATCGACATCGGTCTAGCCGTTTTTGAGTTTTAGCGAAACTAACGCACAGCAATTCATTTTTATCGGAATTTCGATTTTTTTGATTTTCCGGCTTTTCCTTTGGGATTTCCCGACTTATCTTTTTTTTCAAACCTGCCCTGTATCATAGCGAACAAAACAAAAAAAACTTATCGACATCGGTCAAGCCGTTTTTGAGTTTTAACGAAACTAACGCACAGCAATTCATTTTTATCGAAATTTCGATTTTTTCGATTTTCCGGCTTTTCCTTTTGGATTTCCCAACTTATCTTTTTTTTCAAAACTGCCCTGTATCATAGCGAACAAAACAAAAAAAAACTTATCGACATCGGTCAAGCCGTTTTTGAGTTTTAGCGAAACTAACGCACAGCAATTCATTTTTATCGAAATTTCGAATTTTTTGATTTTCCGGCTTTTCCTTTGGGATTTCCCGACTTATCTTTTATTCAAACCTGCCCTGTATCATAGCGAACAAAACAAAAAAAACTTATCGACATCGGTCAAGCCGTTTTTGAGTTTTAACGAAACTAACGCACAGCAATTCATTTTTATCGAAATTTCGATTTTTTCGATTTTCCGGCTTTTCCTTTTGGATTTCCCGACTTATCTTTTTTTTCAAAACTGCCCTGTATCATAGCGAACAAAACATAAAAAAACTTATCGACATCGGTCAAGCCGTTTTTGAGTTTTAGCGAAACTAACGCACAGCAATTCATTTTTATCGGAATTTCGATTTTTTTGATTTTCCGGCTTTTTTTTTGGGATTTCCCGACTTATCTTTTTTTTCAAACCTACCCTGTATCATAGCGAACAAAACAAAAAAAACCTATCGACATCGGTCAAGCCGTTTTTGAGTTTTAGCGAAACTAACGTACAGCAATTCATTTTTATCGTAATTTCGATGTTTTTGATTTTCCGGATTTTGCTTTGGGATTTCCCGACTTATCTTTTTTTTCAAAACTGCCCTGTATCATAGCAAACAAAAAAAAAAAACTTATCGACATCGGTCAAGCCGTTTTTGAGTTTTAGCGAAACTAACGCACAGCAATTCATTTTTATCGGAATTTCGATTTTTTTGATTTTCCGGATTTTCCTTTGGGATTTCCCGACTTATCTTTTTTTTCAAACCTACCCTGTATCATTGCGAACAAAAGAAAAAAAATTATCGTCATCGGTCAAGCCGTTTCTGAGTTTTAGCGAAACTAACGCACAGCAATTCATTTTTATCGGAATTTCGATTTTTTTGATTTTCCGGCTTTTCCTTTGGGATTTCCCGACTTATCTTTTTTTTCAAACCTACCCTGTATCATAGCGAACAATACAAAAAAACTTATCGACATCGGTCAAGCCGTTTTTGAGTTTTAGCTAAACTAACGCACAGCAATTCATTTTTATCGTAATTTCGATGTTTTTGATTTTCCGGATTTTGCTTTGGGATTTCCCGACTTATCTTTTTTTTCAAAACTGCCCTGTATCATAGCAAACAAAACAAAAAAACTTATCGACATCGGTCAAGCCGTTTTTGAGTTTTAGCGAAACTAACGCACAGCAATTCATTTTTATCGGAATTTCGATTTTTTTGATTTTCCGGATTTTCCTTTGGGATTTCCCGACTTATCTTTTTTTTCAAACCTACCCTGTATCATTGCGAACAAAAGAAAAAAAATTATCGTCATCGGTCAAGCCGTTTCTGAGTTTTAGCGAAACTAACGCACAGCAATTCATTTTTATCGAAATTTCGAATTTTTTGATTTTCCGGCTTTTCCTTTGGGATTTCCCGACTTATCTTTTTTTCAAACCTGCCCTGTATCATAGCGAACAAAACAAAAAAAACTTATCGACATCGGTCAAGCCGTTTTTGAGTTTTAACGAAACTAACGCACAGCAATTCATTTTTATCGAAATTTAGATTTTTTCGATTTTCCGGCTTTTCCTTTTGGATTTCCCGACTTATCTTTTTTTTCAAAACTGCCCTGTATCATAGCGAACAAAACAAAAAAAACTTATCGACATCGGTCAAGCCGTTTTTGAGTTTTAACAAAACTAACGCACAGCAATTCATTTTTATCGAAATTTCGATTTTTTCGATTTTCCGGCTTTTGTTTTGGGATTTCCCGACTTATCTTTTTTTTGAAAACTGCCCTGTATCATAGCGAACAAAACAAAAAAAACTTATCGACATCGGTCAAGCCGTTTTTGAGTTTTAGCGAAACTAACGCACAGCAATTCATTTTTATCGTAATTTCGATTTTTTTGATTTTCCGGATTTTCCTTTGGGATTTCCCGACTTATCTTTTTTTTCAAACCTACCCTATATCATTGTGAAGAAAAGAAAAAAAATTATCGACATCGGTCAAGCCGTTTTTGAGTTTTAACGAAACTAACGCACAGCAATTCATTTTTATCAGAATTTCGATTTTTTCGATTTTCCGGCTTTTCCTTTTGGATTTCCCGACTTATCTTTTTTTTCAAACCTACCCTGTATCATAGCGAACAAAACAAAAAAAACCTATCGACATCGGTCAAGCCGTTTTTGAGTTTTAGCGAAACTAACGCACAGCAATTCATTTTTATCGAAATTTCGATTTTTTCGATTTTCCGGCTTTTCCTTTGGGATTTCCCGACGTATCTTTTTTTTCAAACCTGCCCTGTATCATAGCGAACAAAACAAAAAAAACTTATCGACATCGGTCAAGCCGTTTTTGAGTTTTAACGAAACTAACGCACAGCAATTCATTTTTATCGAAATTACGATTTTTTTGATTTTCCGCCTTTTCCTTTGGGATTTCCCGACTTATCTTTTTTTCCAAACCTACCCTGTATCATAGCGAACAAAACAAAAAAAACCTATCGACATCGGTCAAGCCGTTTTTGAGTTTTAGCGAAACTAACGCACAGCAATTCATTTTTATCGAAATTTCGATTTTTTCGATTTTCCGGCTTTTCCTTTGGGATTTCCCGACGTATCTTTTTTTTCAAACCTGCCCTGTATCATAGCGAACAAAACAAAAAAAACTTATCGACATCGGTCAAGCCGTTTTTGAGTTTTAACGAAACTAACGCACAGCAATTCATTTTTATCGAAATTACGATTTTTTTGATTTTCCGCCTTTTCCTTTGGGATTTCCCGACTTATCTTTTTTTTTCAAAACTGCCCTGTATCATAGCAAACAAAACAAAAAAACTTATTGACATCGGTCAAGCTGTTTTTGAGTTTTAGCGAAACTAACGCACAGCAATTCATTTTTATCGGAATTTCGATTTTTTTGATTTTCCGGATTTTCCTTTGGGATTTCCCGACTTATCTTTTTTTTCAAACCTACCCTGTATCATTGCGAACAAAAGAAAAAAAATTATCGTCATCGGTCAAGCCGTTTCTGAGTTTTAGCGAAACTAACGCACAGCAATTCATTTTTATCGAAATTTCGAATTTTTTGATTTTCCGGCTTTTCCTTTGGGATTTCCCGACTTATCTTTTTTTCAAACCTGCCCTGTATCATAGCGAACAAAACAAAAAAAACTTATCGACATCGGTCAAGCCGTTTTTGAGTTTTAACGAAACTAACGCACAGCAATTCATTTTTATCGAAATTTCGATTTTTTTCGATTTTCCGGCTTTTCCTTTGGGATTTCCCGACTTATCTTTTTTTCAAACCTGCCCTGTATCATAGCGAACAAAACAAAAAAAACTTATCGACATCGGTCAAGCCGTTTTTGAGTTTTAACGAAACTAACGCACAGCAATTCATTTTTATCGAAATTTCGATTTTTTCGATTTTCCAGCTTTTCCTTTTGGATTTCCCAACTTATCTTTTTTTTCAAAACTGCCCTGTATCATAGCGAACAAAACAAAAAAAAATTATCGACATCGGTCAAGCCGTTTTTGAGTTTTAGCGAAACTAACACACAGCAATTCATTTTTATCGCAATTTCGATTTTTTCGATTTTCCGGCTTTTCCTTTGGGATTTCCCGACTTATCTTTTTTTTCAAAACTAACCTGCATCATAGCGAACAAAACAAAAAAAAACTTATCGACATCGGTCAAGCCGTTTTTGAGTTTTAACGAAACTAACGCACAGCAATTCATTTTTATCGGAATTTCGATTATTTTGATTTTCCGGCTTTTCCTTTGGGATTTCCCGACTTATCTTTTTTTCAAACCTGCCCTGTATCATAGCGAACAAAACAAAAAAAACTTATCGACATCGGTCAAGCCGTTTTTGAGTTTTAACGAAACTAACGCACAGCAATTCATTTTTATCGAAATTTCGATTTTTTCGATTTTCCGGCTTTTCCTTTGGGATTTCCCGACTTATCTTTTTTTCAAACCTGCCCTGTATCATAGCGAACAAAACAAAAAAAACTTATCGACATCGGTCAAGCCGTTTTTGAGTTTTAACGAAACTAACGCACAGCAATTCATTTTTATCGAAATTTCGATTTTTTCGATTTTCCAGCTTTTCCTTTTGGATTTCCCAACTTATCTTTTTTTTCAAAACTGCCCTGTATCATAGCGAACAAAACAAAAAAAAATTTATCGACATAGGTCAAGCCGTTTTTGAGTTTTAGCGAAACTAACGCACAGCAATTCATTTTTATCGAAATTTCGATTTTTTCGATTTTCCGGCTTTTCCTTTGGGATTTCCCGACTTATTATTTTTTTCAAAACTGCCCTGTATCATAGCGAACAAAACAAAAAAACTTATCGACATCGGTCAAGCCGTTTTTGAGTTTTAGCGAAACTAACACACAGAAATTCATTTTTATCGAAATTTCGATTTTTTCGATTTTCCGGCTTTTCCTTTGGGATTTCCCGACTTATCTTTTTTTTCAAAACTGCCCTGTATCATAGCAAACAAAACAAAAAAAACTTATCGACATCGGTCAAGCCGTTTTTGAGTTTTAGCGAAACTAACGCACAGCAATTCATTTTTATCGGAATTTCGATTTTTTTGATTTTCCGGCTTTTCCTTTGGGATTTCCCGACTTATCTTTTTTTTCAAACCTGCCCTGTATCATAGCGAACAAAACAAAAAAAACTTATCGACATCGGTCAAGCCGTTTTTGAGTTTTAACGAAACTAACGCACAGCAATTCATTTTTACGAAATTTCGATTTTTTTGATTTTCCGCCTTTTCCTTTGGGATTTCCCGACTTATCTTTTTTTTCAAAACTGGTCTGTATCATAGCGAACAAAACAAAAAAAACTTGTCGACATCGGTCAACCCGTTTTTGAGTTTTAACGAAACTAACGCACAGCAATTCATTTTTATCGAAATTTCGATTTTTTTGATTTTCCGCCTTTTCCTTTGGGATTTCCCGACTTATCTTTTTTTTCAAAACTGCCCTGTATCATAGCGAACAAAACAAAAAAAACTTATCGACATCGGTCAAGCCGTTTTTGAGTTTTAGCGAAACTAACGCACAGCAATTCATTTTTATCGTAATTTCGATTTTTTTGATTTTCCGGATTTTCCTTTGGGATTTCCCGACTTATCTTTTTTTTCAAACCTAGCCTATATCATTGCGAACAAACGAAAAAAAATTATCGACATCGGTCAAGCCGTTTTTGAGTTTTAGCGAAACTAACGCACAGCAATTCATTTTTATCGGAATTTCGATTTTTTTGATTTTCCGGCTTTTCCTTTGGGATTTCCCGACTTATCTTTTTTTTCAAACCTACCCTGTATCATAGCGAACAAAACAAAAAAAACCTATCGACATCGGTCAAGCCGTTTTTGAGTTTTAGCGAAACTAACGTACAGCAATTCATTTTTATCGAAATTTCGATTTTTTCGATTTTCCGGCTTTTCCTTTGGGATTTCCCGACTTATCTTTTTTTTCAAAACTGCCCTGTATCATAGCGAACAATACAAAAAAACTTATCGACATCGGTCAAGCCGTTTTTGAGTTTTAGCGAAACTAACGCACAGCAATTCATTTTTATCGTAATTTCGATGCTTTTGATTTTCCGGATTTTGCTTTGGGATTTCCCGACTTATCTTTTTTTTCAAAACTGCCCTGTATCATAGCAAACAAAAAAAAAAAAACTTATCGACATCGGTCAAGCCGTTTTTGAGTTTTAGCGAAACTAACGCACAGCAATTCATTTTTATCGAAATTTCGAATTTTTTGATTTTCCGGCTTTTGTTTTGGGATTTCCCGACTTACCTTTTTTTTGAAAACTGCCCTGTATCATAGCGACAAAACAAAAAAACTTATCGACATCGGTCAAGCCGTTTTTGAGTTTTAGCGAAACTAACGCACAGCAATTCATTTTTATCGTAATTTCGATTTTTTCGATTTTCCGGCTTTTCCATTGGGATTTCCCGACATATCTTTTTTTTCAAAACTGCCGCGTATCGTAGCGAACAAAACAAAAAAAACTTATCGACATCGGTCAAGCCGTTTTTGAGTTTTAGCGAAACTAACACACAGCAATTCATTTTTATCGAAATTTCGATTTTTTCGATTTTCCGGCTTTTCCTTTGGGATTTCCCGACTTATCTTTTTTTCCAAAACTGCCCTGTATCATAGCGAACAAAACAAAAAAACTTATCGACATCGGTCAAGCCGTTTTTGAGTTTTAGCGAAACTAACGCACAGCAATTCATTTTTATCGGAATTTCGATTATTTTGATTTTCCGGCTTTTCCTTTGGGATTTCCCGACTTATCTTTTTTTCAAACCTGCCCTGTATCATAGCGAACAAAACAAAAAAAACTTATCGACATCGGTCAAGCCGTTTTTGAGTTTTCACGAAACTAACGCACAGCAATTCATTTTTATCGAAATTTCGATTTTTTCGATTTTCCGGCTTTTCCTTTGGGATTTCCCGACTTATCTTTTTTTTCAAAACTGCCCTGTATCATAGCGAACAAAACAAAAAAACTTATCGACATCGGTCAAGCCGTTTTTGAGTTTTAGCGAAACTAACACACAGAAATTCATTTTTATCGAAATTTCGATTTTTTCGATTTTCCGTTTTTTTTTTGGGATTTCCCGACTTATCTTTTTTTTCAAAACTGCCCTGTATCATAGCGAACAAAACAAAAAAAAACTTATCGACATAGGTCAAGCCGTTTTTGAGTTTTAGCGAAACTAACGCACAGCAATTCATTTTTATCGAAATTTCGATTTTTTCGATTTTCCAGCTTTTCCTTTTGGATTTCCCAACTTATCTTTTTTTTCAAAACTGCCCTGTATCATAGCGAACAAAACAAAAAAAAACTTATCGACATAGGTCAAGCCGTTTTTGAGTTTTAGCGAAACTAACGCACAGCAATTCATTTTTATCGAAATTTGGATTTTTTCGATTTTCCGGCTTTTCCTTTGGGATTTCCCGACTTATCTTTTTTTTCAAAACTGCCCTGTATCATAGCGAACAAAACAAAAAAACTTATCGACATCGGTCAAGCCGTTTTTGAGTTTTAGCGAAACTAACACACAGAAATTCATTTTTATCGAAATTTCGATTTTTTCGATTTTCCGGCTTTTCCTTTGGGATTTCCCGACTTATCTTTTTTTTCAAAACTGCCCTGTATCATAGCAAACAAAACAAAAAAAACTTATCGACATCGGTCAAGCCGTTTTTGAGTTTTAGCGAAACTAACGCACAGCAATTCATTTTTATCGGAATTTCGATTTTTTTGATTTTCCGGCTTTTCCTTTGGGATTTCCCGACTTATCTTTTTTTTCAAACCTGCCCTGTATCATAGCGAACAAAACAAAAAAAACTTATCGACATCGGTCAATCCGTTTTTGAGTTTTAACGAAACTAACGCACAGCAATTCATTTTTATCGAAATTTCGATTTTTTTGATTTTCCGCCTTTTCCTTTGGGATTTCCCGACTTATCTTTTTTTTGCAAAACTGGTCTGTATCATAGCGAACAAAACAAAAAAAACTTGTCGACATCGGTCAAGCCGTTTTTGAGTTTTAACGAAACTAACGCACAGCAATTCATTTTTATCGAAATTTCGATTTTTTTGATTTTCCGCCTTTTCCTTTGGGATTTCCCGACTTATCTTTTCTTTCAAAACTGCCCTGTATCATAGCGAACAAAACAAAAAAAACTTATCGACATCGGTCAAGCCGTTTTTGAGTTTTAGCGAAACTAACGCACAGCAATTCATTTTTATCGTAATTTCGATTTTTTTGATTTTCCGGATTTTCCTTTGGGATTTCCCGACTTATCTTTTTTTTCAAACCTAGCCTATATCATTGCGAACAAACGAAAAAAAATTATCGACATCGGTCAAGCCGTTTTTGAGTTTTAGCGAAACTAACGCACAGCAATTCATTTTTATCGGAATTTCGATTTTTTTGATTTTCCGGCTTTTCCTTTGGGATTTCCCGACTTATCTTTTTTTTCAAACCTACCCTGTATCATAGCGAACAAAACAAAAAAAACCTATCGACATCGGTCAAGCCGTTTTTGAGTTTTAGCGAAACTAACGTACAGCAATTCATTTTTATCGAAATTTCGATTTTTTCGATTTTCCGGCTTTTCCTTTGGGATTTCCCGACTTATCTTTTTTTTCAAAACTGCCCTGTATCATAGCGAACAATACAAAAAAACTTATCGACATCGGTCAAGCCGTTTTTGAGTTTTAGCGAAACTAACGCACAGCAATTCATTTTTATCGTAATTTCGATGTTTTTGATTTTCCGGATTTTGCTTTGGGATTTCCCGACTTATCTTTTTTTCAAAACTGCCCTGTATCATAGCAAACAAAAAAAAAAAACTTATCGACATCGGTCAAGCCGTTTTTGAGTTTTAGGGAAACTAACGCACAGCAATTCATTTTTATCGAAATTTCGAATTTTTTGATTTTCCGGCTTTTGTTTTGGGATTTCCCGACTTACCTTTTTTTTGAAAACTGCCCTGTATCATAGCGACAAAACAAAAAAAACTTATCGACATCGGTCAAGCCGTTTTTGAGTTTTAGCGAAACTAACGCACAGCAATTCATTTTTATCGTAATTTCGATTTTTTCGATTTTCCGGCTTTTCCTTTGGGATTTCCCGACATATCTTTTTTTTCAAAACTGCCGCGTATCGTAGCGAACAAAACAAAAAAAACTTATCGACATCGGTCAAGCCGTTTTTGAGTTTTAGCGAAACTAACACACAGCAATTCATTTTTATCGAAATTTCGATTTTTTCGATTTTCCGGCTTTTCCTTTGGGATTTCCCGACTTATCTTTTTTTCCAAAACTGCCCTGTATCATAGCGAACAAAACAAAAAAAAATTATCGACATCGGTCAAGC
This sequence comes from Neoitamus cyanurus, assembly GCA_947538895.1. NCBI lineage: Eukaryota > Metazoa > Arthropoda > Insecta > Diptera > Asilidae > Neoitamus > Neoitamus cyanurus. The sequence continues at coordinate 6,191,893 of OX384547.1, forward strand.
CGTTTTTGAGTTTTAACGAAACTAACGCACAGCAATTCATTTTTATCGAAATTTCGATTTTTTCGATTTTCCGGCTTTTCCTTTGGGATTTCCCGACTTATCTTTTTTTTCAAACCTGCCCTGTATCATAGCGAACAAAACAAAAAAAACTTATCGACATCGGTCAAGCCGTTTTTGAGTTTTAACGAAACTAACGCACAGCAATTCATTTTTATCGAAATTTCGATTTTTTTGATTTTCCGCCTTTTCCTTTGGGATTTCCCGACTTATCTTTTTTTTCAAAACTGCCCTGTATCATAGCGAACAAAACAAAAAAAACTTATCGACATCGGTCAAGCCGTTTTTGAGTTTTAGCGAAACTAACGCACAGCAATTCATTTTTATCGGAATTTCGATTTTTTTGATTTTCCGGCTTTTCCTTTGGGATTTCCCGACTTTTCTTTTTTTTCAAACCTGCCCTGTATCATAGCGAACAATACAAAAAAACTTATCGACATCGGTCAAGCCGTTTTTGAGTTTTAGCGAAACTAACGCACAGCAATTCATTTTTATCGTAATTTCGATGTTTTTGATTTTCCGGATTTTGCTTTGGGATGTCCCGACTTATCTTTTTTTTCAAAACTGCCCTGTATCATAGCAAACAAAACAAAAAAACTTATCGACATCGGTCAAGCCGTTTTTGAGTTTTAGCGAAACTAACGCACAGCAATTCATTTTTATCGGAATTTCGATTTTTTTGATTTTCCGGCTTTTCCTTTGGGATTTCCCGACTTATCTTTTTTTTCAAAACTGCCCTGTATCATAGCGAACAAAACAAAAAAACTTATCGACATCGGTCAAGCCATTTTTGAGTTTTAGCGAAACTAACACACAGAAATTCATTTTTATCGAAATTTCGATTTTTTCGATTTTCCGGCTTTTCCTTTGGGATTTCCCGACTTATCTTTTTTTTCAAAACTGCCCTGTATCATAGCAAACAAAACAAAAAAAACTTATCGACATCGGTCCAGCCGTTTTTGAGTTTTAGCGAAACTAACGCACAGCAATTCATTTTTATCGGAATTTCGATTTTTTTGATTTTCCGGCTTTTCCTTTGGGATTTCCCGACTTATCTTTTTTTTCAAACCTACCCTGTATCATTGCGAACAAAAGAAAAAAAATTATCGTCATCGGTCAAGCCGTTTCTGAGTTTTAGCGAAACTAACGCACAGCAATTCATTTTTATCGGAATTTCGAATTTTTTGATTTTCCGGCTTTTGTTTTGGGATTTCCCGACATCTTTTTTTTTCAAACCTGCCCTGTATCATAGCGAACAAAACAAAAAAAACTTATCGACATCGGTCAAGCCGTTTTTGAGTATTAACAAAACTAACGCACAGCAATTCATTTTTATCGAAATTTCGATTTTTTCGATTTTCCGGCTTTTGTTTTGGGATTTCCCGACTTATCTTTTTTTTGAAAACTGCCCTGTATCATAGCGAACAAAACAAAAAAAACTTATCGACATCGGTCAAGCCGTTTTTGAGTTTTAGCGAAACTAACGCACAGCAATTCATTTTTATCGTAATTTCGATTTTTTTGATTTTCCGGATTTTCCTTTGGGATTTCCCGACTTATCTTTTTTTTCAAACCTACCCTATATCATTGTGAACAAAAGAAAAAAAATTATCGAAATCGGTCAAGCCGTTTTTGAGTTTTAACGAAACTAACGCACAGCAATTCATTTTTATCAGAATTTCGATTTTTTCGATTTTCCGGCTTTTCCTTTTGGATTTCCCGACTTATCTTCTTTTTCAAACCTACCCTGTATCATAGCGAACAAAACAAAAAAAACCTATCGACATCGGTCAAGCCGTTTTTGAGTTTTAGCGAAACTAACGCACAGCAATTCATTTTTATCGAAATTTCGATTTTTTTGATTTTCCGGCTTTTCCTTTGGGATTTCCCGACTTATCTTTTTTTTCAAACCTGCCCTGTATCATAGCGAACAAAACAAATAAAACTTATCGACATCGGTCAATCCGTTTTTGAGTTTTAACGAAACTAACACACAGAAATTCATTTTTATCGGAATTTCGATTTTTTTGATTTTCCGGCTTTTCCTTTGGGATTTCCCGACTTATCTTTTTTTTCAAACCTGCCCTGTATCATAGCGAACAAAACAAAAAAAACTTATCGACATCGGTCAATCCGTTTTTGAGTTTTAGCGAAACTAACGCACAGCAATTCATTTTTATCGAAATTTGGATTTTTTCGATTTTCCGGCTTTTCCTTTGGGATTTCCCGACTTATCTTTTTTTTCAAAACTGCCCTGTATCATAGCGAACAAAACAAAAAAACTTATCGACATCGGTCAAGCCGTTTTTGAGTTTTAGCGAAACTAACACACAGAAATTCATTTTTATCGAAATTTCGATTTTTTCGATTTTCCGGCTTTTCCTTTGGGATTTCCCGACTTATCTTTTTTTTCAAAACTGCCCTGTATCATAGCAAACAAAACAAAAAAAACTTATCGACATCGGTCAAGCCGTTTTTGAGTTTTAGCGAAACTAACGCACAGCAATTCATTTTTATCGGAATTTCGATTTTTTTGATTTTCCGGCTTTTCCTTTGGGATTTCCCGACTTATCTTTTTTTTCAAACCTGCCCTGTATCATAGCGAACAAAACAAAAAAAACTTGTCGACATCGGTCAAGCCGTTTTTGAGTTTTAACGAAACTAACGCACAGCAATTCATTTTTATCGAAATTTCGATTTTTTTGATTTTCCGCCTTTTCCTTTGGGATTTCCCGACTTATCTTTTCTTTCAAAACTGCCCTGTATCATAGCGAACAAAACAAAAAAAACTTATCGACATCGGTCAAGCCGTTTTTGAGTTTTAGCGAAACTAACGCACAGCAATTCATTTTTATCGTAATTTCGATTTTTTTGATTTTCCGGATTTTCCTTTGGGATTTCCCGACTTATCTTTTTTTTCAAACCTAGCCTATATCATTGCGAACAAACGAAAAAAAATTATCGACATCGGTCAAGCCGTTTTTGAGTTTTAGCGAAACTAACGCACAGCAATTCATTTTTATCGGAATTTCGATTTTTTTGATTTTCCGGCTTTTCCTTTGGGATTTCCCGACTTATCTTTTTTTTCAAACCTACCCTGTATCATAGCGAACAAAACAAAAAAAACCTATCGACATCGGTCAAGCCGTTTTTGAGTTTTAGCGAAACTAACGTACAGCAATTCATTTTTATCGAAATTTCGATTTTTTCGATTTTCCGGCTTTTCCTTTGGGATTTCCCGACTTATCTTTTTTTTCAAAACTGCCCTGTATCATAGCGAACAATACAAAAAAACTTATCGACATCGGTCAAGCCGTTTTTGAGTTTTAGCGAAACTAACGCACAGCAATTCATTTTTATCGTAATTTCGATGTTTTTGATTTTCCGGATTTTGCTTTGGGATTTCCCGACTTATCTTTTTTTTCAAAACTGCCCTGTATCATAGCAAACAAAAAAAAAAAACTTATCGACATCGGTCAAGCCGTTTTTGAGTTTTAGCGAAACTAACGCACAGCAATTCATTTTTATCGAAATTTCGAATTTTTTGATTTTCCGGCTTTTGTTTTGGGATTTCCCGACTTACCTTTTTTTTGAAAACTGCCCTGTATCATAGCGACAAAACAAAAAAAACTTATCGACATCGGTCAAGCCGTTTTTGAGTTTTAGCGAAACTAACGCACAGCAATTCATTTTTATCGTAATTTCGATTTTTTCGATTTTCCGGCTTTTCCTTTGGGATTTCCCGACATATCTTTTTTTTCAAAACTGCCGCGTATCGTAGCGAACAAAACAAAAAAAACTTATCGACATCGGTCAAGCCGTTTTTGAGTTTTAGCGAAACTAACACACAGCAATTCATTTTTATCGAAATTTCGATTTTTTCGATTTTCCGGCTTTTCCTTTGGGATTTCCCGACTTATCTTTTTTTCCAAAACTGCCCTGTATCATAGCGAACAAAACAAAAAAAACTTATCGACATCGGTCAAGCCGTTTTTGAGTTTTAACGAAACTAACGCACAGCAATTCATTTTTATCGAAATTTCGATTTTTTCGATTTTCCGGCTTTTGTTTTGGGATTTCCCGACTTACCTTTTTTTTGAAAACTGCCCTGTATCATAGCGACAAAACAAAAAAAACTTATCGACATCGGTCAAGCCGTTTTTGAGTTTTAGCGAAACTAACGCACAGCAATTCATTTTTATCGTAATTTCGATTTTTTTGATTTTCCGGATTTTCCTTTGGGATTTCCCGACTTATCTTTTTTTTCAAACCTACCCTATATCATTGCGAACAAAAGAAAAAAAATTATCGACATCGGTCAAGCCGTTTTTGAGTTTTAACGAAACTAACGCACAGCAATTCATTTTTATCAGAATTTCGATTTTTTCGATTTTCCGGCTTTTCCTTTTGGATTTCCCGACTTATCTTTTTTTTCAAACCTACCCTGTATCATAGCGAACAAAACAAAAAAAACCTATCGACATCGGTCAAGCCGTTTTTGAGTTTTAGCGAAACTAACGCACAGCAATTCATTTTTATCGAAATTTCGATTTTTTCGATTTTCCGGCTTTTCCTTTGGGATTTCCCGACTTATCTTTTTTTTCAAACCTGCCCTGTATCATAGCGAACAAAACAAAAAAAACTTATCGACATCGGTCAAGCCGTTTTTGAGTTTTAACGAAACTAACGCACAGCAATTCATTTTTATCGAAATTTCGATTTTTTTGATTTTCCGCCTTTTCCTTTGGGATTTCCCGACTTATCTTTGTTTTCAAAACTGCCCTGTATCATAGCGAACAAAACAAAAAAAACTTATCGACATCGGTCAAGCCGTTTTTGAGTTTTAGCGAAACTAACGCACAGCAATTCATTTTTATCGGAATTTCGATTTTTTTGATTTTCCGGCTTTTCCTTTGGGATTTCCCGACTTTTCTTTTTTTTCAAACCTGCCCTGTATCATAGCGAACAAAACAAAAAAACTTATCGACATCGGTCAAGCCGTTTTTGAGTTTTAACGAAACTAACGCACAGCAATTCATTTTTATCGAAATTTCGATTTTTTCGATTTTCCGGCTTTTGTTTTGGGATTTCCCGACTTATCTTTTTTTTCAAAACTGCCCTGTATCATAGCGAACAATACAAAAAAACTTATCGACATCGGTCAAGCCGTTTTTGAGTTTTAGCGAAACTAACGCACAGCAATTCATTTTTATCGTAATTTCGATGTTTTTGATTTTCCGGATTTTGCTTTGGGATGTCCCGACTTATCTTTTTTTTCAAAACTGCCCTGTATCATAGCAAACAAAACAAAAAAACTTATCGACATCGGTCAAGCCGTTTTTGAGTTTTAGCGAAACTAACGCACAGCAATTCATTTTTATCGGAATTTCGATTTTTTTGATTTTCCGGCTTTTCCTTTGGGATTTCCCGACTTATCTTTTTTTTCAAAACTGCCCTGTATCATAGCGAACAAAACAAAAAAACTTATCGACATCGGTCAAGCCATTTTTGAGTTTTAGCGAAACTAACACACAGAATTTCATTTTTATCGAAATTTCGATTTTTTCGATTTTCCGGCTTTTCCTTTGGGATTTCCCGACTTATCTTTTTTTTCAAAACTGCCCTGTATCATAGCAAACAAAACAAAAAAAACTTATCGACATCGGTCCAGCCGTTTTTGAGTTTTAGCGAAACTAACGCACAGCAATTCATTTTTATCGGAATTTCGATTTTTTTGATTTTCCGGCTTTTCCTTTGGGATTTCCCGACTTATCTTTTTTTTCAAACCTACCCTGTATCATTGCGAACAAAAGAAAAAAAATTATCGTCATCGGTCAAGCCGTTTCTGAGTTTTAGCGAAACTAACGCACAGCAATTCATTTTTATCGGAATTTCGAATTTTTTGATTTTCCGGCTTTTGTTTTGGGATTTCCCGACATCTTTTTTTTTCAAACCTGCCCTGTATCATAGCGAACAAAACAAAAAAAACTTATCGACATCGGTCAAGCCGTTTTTGAGTATTAACAAAACTAACGCACAGCAATTCATTTTTATCGAAATTTCGATTTTTTCGATTTTCCGGCTTTTGTTTTGGGATTTCCCGACTTATCTTTTTTTTGAAAACTGCCCTGTATCATAGCGAACAAAACAAAAAAAACTTATCGACATCGGTCAAGCCGTTTTTGAGTTTTAGCGAAACTAACGCACAGCAATTCATTTTTATCGTAATTTCGATTTTTTTGATTTTCCGGATTTTCCTTTGGGATTTCCCGACTTATCTTTTTTTTCAAACCTACCCTATATCATTGTGAATAAAAGAAAAAAAATTATCGAAATCGGTCAAGCCGTTTTTGAGTTTTAACGAAACTAACGCACAGCAATTCATTTTTATCAGAATTTCGATTTTTTCGATTTTCCGGCTTTTCCTTTTGGATTTCCCGACTTATCTTCTTTTTCAAACCTACCCTGTATCATAGCGAACAAAACAAAAAAAACCTATCGACATCGGTCAAGCCGTTTTTGAGTTTTAGCGAAACTAACGCACAGCAATTCATTTTTATCGAAATTTCGATTTTTTCGATTTTCCGGCTTTTCCTTTGGGATTTCCCGACGTATCTTTTTTTCAAACCTGCCCTGTATCATAGCGAACAAAACAAAAAAAACTTATCGACATCGGTCAAGCCGTTTTTGAGTTTTAACGAAACTAACGCACAGCAATTCATTTTTATCGAAATTACGATTTTTTTGATTTTCCGCCTTTTCCTTTGGGATTTCCCGACTTATCTTTTTTTTCAAACCTACCCTGTATCATAGCGAACAAAACAAAAAAACCTATCGACATCGGTCAAGCCGTTTTTGAGTTTTAGCGAAACTAACGCACAGCAATTCATTTTTATCGAAATTTCGATTTTTTCGATTTTCCGGCTTTTCCTTTGGGATTTCCCGACGTATCTTTTTTTTCAAACCTGCCCTGTATCATAGCGAACAAAACAAAAAAAACTTATCGACATCGGTCAAGCCGTTTTTGAGTTTTAACGAAACTAACGCACAGCAATTCATTTTTATCGAAATTACGATTTTTTTGATTTTCCGCCTTTTCCTTTGGGATTTCCCGACTTATCTTTTTTTTTCAAAACTGCCCTGTATCATAGCAAACAAAACAAAAAAACTTATTGACATCGGTCAAGCTGTTTTTGAGTTTTAGCGAAACTAACGCACAGCAATTCATTTTTATCGGAATTTCGATTTTTTTGATTTTCCGGATTTTCCTTTGGGATTTCCCGACTTATCTTTTTTTTCAAACCTACCCTGTATCATTGCGAACAAAAGAAAAAAAATTATCGTCTTCGGTCAAGCCGTTTCTGAGTTTTAGCGAAACTAACGCACAGCAATTCATTTTTATCGAAATTTCGAATTTTTTGATTTTCCGGCTTTTCCTTTGGGATTTCCCGACTTATCTTTTTTTCAAACCTGCCCTGTATCATAGCGAACAAAACAAAAAAAACTTATCGACATCGGTCAAGCCGTTTTTGAGTTTTAACGAAACTAACGCACAGCAATTCATTTTTATCGAAATTTCGATTTTTTTCGATTTTCCGGCTTTTCCTTTGGGATTTCCCCTACTTATCTTTTTTTCAAACCTGCCCTGTATCATAGCGAACAAAACAAAAAAAACTTATCGACATCGGTCAAGCCGTTTTTGAGTTTTAACGAAACTAACGCACAGCAATTCATTTTTATCGGAATTTCGATTATTTTGATTTTCCGGCTTTTCCTTTGGGATTTCCCGACTTATCTTTTTTTCAAACCTGCCCTGTATCATAGCGAACAAAACAAAAAAAACTTATCGACATCGGTCAAGCCGTTTTTGAGTTTTAACGAAACTAACGCACAGCAATTCATTTTTATCGAAATTTCGATTTTTTCGATTTTCCGGCTTTTCCTTTGGGATTTCCCGACTTATCTTTTTTTCAAACCTGCCCTGTATCATAGCGAACAGAACAAAAAAAACTTATCGACATCGGTCAAGCCGTTTTTGAGTTTTAACGAAACTAACGCACAGCAATTCATTTTTATCGAAATTTCGATTTTTTCGATTTTCCAGCTTTTCCTTTTGGATTTCCCAACTTATCTTTTTTTTCAAAACTGCCCTGTATCATAGCGAACAAAAAAAAAAAAAACTTATCGACATAGGTCAAGCCGTTTTTGAGTTTTAGCGAAACTAACGCACAGCAATTCATTATTATCGAAATTTCGATTTTTTCGATTTTCCGGCTTTTCCTTTGGGATTTCCCGACTTATCTTTTTTTTCAAAACTGCCCTGTATCATAGCGAACAAAACAAAAAAACTTATCGACATCGGTCAAGCCGTTTTTGAGTTTTAGCGAAACTAACACACAGAAATTCATTTTTATCGAAATTTCGATTTTTTCGATTTTCCGGCTTTTCCTTTGGGATTTCCCGACTTATCTTTTTTTTCAAAACTGCCCTGTATCATAGCAAACAAAACAAAAAAAACTTATCGACATCGGTCAAGCCGTTTTTGAGTTTTAGCGAAACTAACGCACAGCAATTCATTTTTATCGGAATTTCGATTTTTTTGATTTTCCGGCTTTTCCTTTGGGATTTCCCGACTTATCTTTTTTTTCAAACCTGCCCTGTATCATAGCGAACAAAACAAAAAAAACTTATCGACATCGGTCAAGCCGTTTTTGAGTTTTAACGAAACTAACGCACAGCAATTCATTTTTATCGAAATTTCGATTTTTTTGATTTTCCGCCTTTTCCTTTGGGATTTCCCGACTTATCTTTTTTTTCAAAACTGCCCTGTATCATAGCGAACAAAACAAAAAAAACTTATCGACATCGGTCAAGCCGTTTTTGAGTTTTAGCGAAACTAACGCACAGCAATTCATTTTTATCGTAATTTCGATTTTTTTGATTTTCCGGATTTTCCTTTGGGATTTCCCGACTTATCTTTTTTTTCAAACCTAGCCTATATCATTGCGAACAAACGAAAAAAAATTATCGACATCGGTCAAGCCGTTTTTGAGTTTTAGCGAAACTAACGCACAGCAATTCATTTTTATCGGAATTTCGATTTTTTTGATTTTCCGGCTTTTCCTTTGGGATTTCCCGACTTATCTTTTTTTTCAAACCTACCCTGTATCATAGCGAACAAAACAAAAAAAACCTATCGACATCGGTCAAGCCGTTTTTGAGTTTTAGCGAAACTAACGTACAGCAATTCATTTTTATCGAAATTTCGATTTTTTCGATTTTCCGGCTTTTCCTTTGGGATTTCCCGACTTATCTTTTTTTTCAAAACTGCCCTGTATCATAGCGAACAATACAAAAAAACTTATCGACATCGGTCAAGCCGTTTTTGAGTTTTAGCGAAACTAACGCACAGCAATTCATTTTTATCGTAATTTCGATGTTTTTGATTTTCCGGATTTTGCTTTGGGATTTCCCGACTTATCTTTTTTTTCAAAACTGCCCTGTATCATAGCAAACAAAAAAAAAAAACTTATCGACATCGGTCAAGCCGTTTTTGAGTTTTAGCGAAACTAACGCACAGCAATTCATTTTTATCGAAATTTCGAATTTTTTGATTTTCCGGCTTTTGTTTTGGGATTTCCCGACTTACCTTTTTTTTGAAAACTGCCCTGTATCATAGCGACAAAACAAAAAAACTTATCGACATCGGTCAAGCCGTTTTTGAGTTTTAGCGAAACTAACGCACAGCAATTCATTTTTATCGTAATTTCGATTTTTTCGATTTTCCGGCTTTTCCTTTGGGATTTCCCGACATATCTTTTTTTTCAAAACTGCCGCGTATCGTAGCGAACAAAAAAAAAAAAACTTATCGACATCGGTCAAGCCGTTTTTGAGTTTTAGCGAAACTAACACACAGCAATTCATTTTTATCGAAATTTCGATTTTTTCGATTTTCCGGCTTTTCCTTTGGGATTTCCCGACTTATCTTTTTTTCCAAAACTGCCCTGTATCATAGCGAACAAAACAAAAAAACTTATCGACATCGGTCAAGCCGTTTTTGAGTTTTAGCGAAACTAACACACAGAAATTCATTTTTATCGAAATTTCGATTTTTTCGATTTTCCGGCTTTTGTTTTGGGATTTCCCGACTTACCTTTTTTTTGAAAACTGCCCTGTATCATAGCGACAAAACAAAAAAAACTTATCGACATCGGTCAAGCCGTTTTTGAGTTTTAGCGAAACTAACGCACAGCAATTCATTTTTATCGTAATTTCGATTTTTTTGATTTTCCGGATTTTCCTTTGGGATTTCCCGACTTATCTTTTTTTTCAAACCTACCCTATATCATTGCGAACAAAAGAAAAAAAATTATCGACATCGGTCAAGCCGTTTTTGAGTTTTAACGAAACTAACGCACAGCAATTAATTTTTATCAGAATTTCGATTTTTTCGATTTTCCGGCTTTTCCTTTTGGATTTCCCGACTTATCTTTTTTTTCAAACCTACCCTGTATCATAGCGAACAAAACAAAAAAAACCTATCGACATCGGTCAAGCCGTTTTTGAGTTTTAGCGAAACTAACGCACAGCAATTCATTTTTATCGGAATTTCGATTATTTTGATTTTCCGGCTTTTCCTTTGGGATTTCCCGACTTATCTTTTTTTCAAACCTGCCCTGTATCATAGCGAACAAAACAAAAAAAACTTATCGACATCGGTCAAGCCGTTTTTGAGTTTTAACGAAACTAACGCACAGCAATTCATTTTTATCGAAATTTCGATTTTTTCGATTTTCCGGCTTTTCCTTTGGGATTTCCCGACTTATCTTTTTTTTCAAAACTGCCCTGTATCATAGCGAACAAAACAAAAAAACTTATCGACATCGGTCAAGCCGTTTTTGAGTTTTAGCGAAACTAACACACAGAAATTCATTTTTATCGAAATTTCGATTTTTTCGATTTTCCGGCTTTTCCTTTTGGATTTCCCGACTTATCTTTTTTTTCAAAACTGCCCTGTATCATAGCGAACAAAACAAAAAAAAACTTATCGACATAGGTCAAGCCGTTTTTGAGTTTTAGCGAAACTAACGCACAGCAATTCATTTTTATCGAAATTTCGATTTTTTCGATTTTCCAGCTTTTCCTTTTGGATTTCCCAACTTATCTTTTTTTTCAAAACTGCCCTGTATCATAGCGAACAAAACAAAAAAAAACTTATCGACATAGGTCAAGCCGTTTTTGAGTTTTAGCGAAACTAACGCACAGCAATTCATTTTTATCGAAATTTCGATTTTTTCGATTTTCCGGCTTTTCCTTTGGGATTTCCCGACTTATCTTTTTTTTCAAAACTGCCCTGTATCATAGCGAACAAAACAAAAAAACTTATCGACATCGGTCAAGCCGTTTTTGAGTTTTAGCGAAACTAACACACAGAAATTCATTTTTATCGAAATTTCGATTTTTTCGATTTTCCGGCTTTTCCTTTGGGATTTCCCGACTTATCTTTTTTTTCAAAACTGCCCTGTATCATAGCAAACAAAACAAAAAAAACTTATCGACATCGGTCAAGCCGTTTTTGAGTTTTAGCGAAACTAACGCACAGCAATTCATTTTTATCGGAATTTCGATTTTTTTGATTTTCCGGCTTTTCCTTTGGGATTTCCCGACTTATCTTTTTTTTCAAACCTGCCCTGTATCATAGCGAACAAAACAAAAAAAACTTATCGACATCGGTCAAGCCGTTTTTGAGTTTTAACGAAACTAACGCACAGCAATTCATTTTTATCGAAATTTCGATTTTTTTGATTTTCCGCCTTTTCCTTTGGGATTTCCCGACTTATCTTTTCTTTCAAAACTGCCCTGTATCATAGCGAACAAAACAAAAAAAACTTATCGACATCGGTCAAGCCGTTTTTGAGTTTTAACGAAACTAACGCACAGCAATTCATTTTTATCGAAATTTCGATTTTTTTGATTTTCCGCCTTTTCCTTTGGGATTTCCCGACTTATCTTTTTTTTGCAAAACTGGTCTGTATCATAGCGAACAAAACAAAAAAAACTTGTCGACATCGGTCAAGCCGTTTTTGAGTTTTAACGAAACTAACGCACAGCAATTCATTTTTATCGAAATTTCGATTTTTTTGATTTTCCGCCTTTTCCTTTGGGATTTCCCGACTTATCTTTTCTTTCAAAACTGCCCTGTATCATAGCGAACAAAACAAAAAAAACTTATCGACATCGGTCAAGCCGTTTTTGAGTTTTAGCGAAACTAACGCACAGCAATTCATTTTTATCGTAATTTCGATTTTTTTGATTTTCCGGATTTTCCTTTGGGATTTCCCGACTTATCTTTTTTTTCAAACCTAGCCTATATCATTGCGAACAAACGAAAAAAAATTATCGACATCGGTCAAGCCGTTTTTGAGTTTTAGCGAAACTAACGCACAGCAATTCATTTTTATCGGAATTTCGATTTTTTTGATTTTCCGGCTTTTCCTTTGGGATTTCCCGACTTATCTTTTTTTTCAAACCTACCCTGTATCATAGCGAACAAAACAAAAAAAACCTATCGACATCGGTCAAGCCGTTTTTGAGTTTTAGCGAAACTAACGTACAGCAATTCATTTTTATCGAAATTTCGATTTTTTCGATTTTCCGGCTTTTCCTTTGGGATTTCCCGACTTATCTTTTTTTTCAAAACTGCCCTGTATCATAGCGAACAATACAAAAAAACTTATCGACATCGGTCAAGCCGTTTTTGAGTTTTAGCGAAACTAACGCACAGCAATTCATTTTTATCGTAATTTCGATGTTTTTGATTTTCCGGATTTTGCTTTGGGATTTCCCGACTTATCTTTTTTTTCAAAACTGCCCTGTATCATAGCAAACAAAAAAAAAAAACTTATCGACATCGGTCAAGCCGTTTTTGAGTTTTAGCGAAACTAACGCACAGCAATTCATTTTTATCGAAATTTCGAATTTTTTGATTTTCCGGCTTTTGTTTTGGGATTTCCCGACTTACCTTTTTTTTGAAAACTGCCCTGTATCATAGCGACAAAACAAAAAAAACTTATCGACATCGGTCTAGCCGTTTTTGAGTTTTAGCGAAACTAACGCACAGCAATTCATTTTTATCGTAATTTCGATTTTTTCGATTTTCCGGCTTTTCCTTTGGGATTTCCCGACATATCTTTTTTTTCAAAACTGCCGCGTATCGTAGCGAACAAAACAAAAAAAACTTATCGACATCGGTCAAGCCGTTTTTGAGTTTTAGCGAAACTAACACACAGCAATTCATTTTTATCGAAATTTCGATTTTTTCGATTTTCCGGCTTTTCCTTTGGGATTTCCCGACTTATCTTTTTTTCCAAAACTGCCCTGTATCATAGCGAACAAAACAAAAAAAACTTATCGACATCGGTCAAGCCGTTTTTGAGTTTTAACGAAACTAACGCACAGCAATTCATTTTTATCGAAATTTCGATTTTTTCGATTTTCCGGCTTTTGTTTTGGGATTTCCCGACTTACCTTTTTTTTGAAAACTGCCCTGTATCATAGCGACAAAACAAAAAAAACTTATCGACATCGGTCAAGCCGTTTTTGAGTTTTAGCGAAACTAACGCACAGCAATTCATTTTTATCGTAATTTCGATTTTTTTGATTTTCCGGATTTTCCTTTGGGATTTCCCGACTTATCTTTTTTTTCAAACCTACCCTATATCATTGCGAACAAAAGAAAAAAAATTATCGACATCGGTCAAGCCGTTTTTGAGTTTTAACGAAACTAACGCACAGCAATTCATTTTTATCAGAATTTCGATTTTTTCGATTTTCCGGCTTTTCCTTTTGGATTTCCCGACTTATCTTTTTTTTCAAACCTACCCTGTATCATAGCGAACAAAACAAAAAAAACCTATCGACATCGGTCAAGCCGTTTTTGAGTTTTAGCGAAACTAACGCACAGCAATTCATTTTTATCGAAATTTCGATTTTTTCGATTTTCCGGCTTTTCCTTTGGGATTTCCCGACTTATCTTTTTTTTCAAACCTGCCCTGTATCATAGCGAACAAAACAAAAAAAACTTATCGACATCGGTCAAGCCGTTTTTGAGTTTTAACGAAACTAACGCACAGCAATTCATTTTTATCGAAATTTCGATTTTTTTGATTTTCCGCCTTTTCCTTTGGGATTTCCCGACTTATCTTTTTTTTCAAAACTGCCCTGTATCATAGCGAACAAAACAAAAAAAACTTATCGACATCGGTCAAGCCGTTTTTGAGTTTTAGCGAAACTAACGCACAGCAATTCATTTTTATCGGAATTTCGATTTTTTTGATTTTCCGGCTTTTCCTTTGGGATTTCCCGACTTTTCTTTTTTTTCAAACCTGCCCTGTATCATAGCGAACAAAACAAAAAAACTTATCGACATCGGTCAAGCCGTTTTTGAGTTTTAACGAAACTAACGCACAGCAATTCATTTTTATCGAAATTTCGATTTTTTCGATTTTCCGGCTTTTGTTTTGGGATTTCCCTACTTATCTTTTTTTTCAAAACTGCCCTGTATCATAGCGAACAATACAAAAAAACTTATCGACATCGGTCAAGCCGTTTTTGAGTTTTAGCGAAACTAACGCACAGCAATTCATTTTTATCGTAATTTCGATGTTTTTGATTTTCCGGATTTTGCTTTGGGATGTCCCGACTTATCTTTTTTTTCAAAACTGCCCTGTATCATAGCAAACAAAACAAAAAAACTTATCGATATCGGTCAAGCCGTTTTTGAGTTTTAGCGAAACTAACGCACAGCAATTCATTTTTATCGGAATTTCGATTTTTTTGATTTTCCGGCTTTTCCTTTGGGATTTCCCGACTTATCTTTTTTTTCAAAACTGCCCTGTATCATAGCGAACAAAACAAAAAAACTTATCGACATCGGTCAAGCCATTTTTGAGTTTTAGCGAAACTAACACACAGAAATTCATTTTTATCGAAATTTCGATTTTTTCGATTTTCCGGCTTTTCCTTTGGGATTTCCCGACTTATCTTTTTTTTCAAAACTGCCCTGTATCATAGCAAACAAAACAAAAAAAACTTATCGACATCGGTCCAGCCGTTTTTGAGTTTTAGCGAAACTAACGCACAGCAATTCATTTTTATCGGAATTTCGATTTTTTTGATTTTCCGGCTTTTCCTTTGGGATTTCCCGACTTATCTTTTTTTTCAAACCTACCCTGTATCATTGCGAACAAAAGAAAAAAAATTATCGTCATCGATCAAGCCGTTTCTGAGTTTTAGCGAAACTAACGCACAGCAATTCATTTTTATCGGAATTTCGAATTTTTTGATTTTCCGGCTTTTGTTTTGGGATTTCCCGACATCTTTTTTTTTCAAACCTGCCCTGTATCATAGCGAACAAAACAAAAAAAACTTATCGACATCGGTCAAGCCGTTTTTGAGTATTAACGAAACTAACGCACAGCAATTCATTTTTATCGAAATTTCGATTTTTTCGATTTTCCGGCTTTTCCTTTGAGATTTCCCGACTTATCTTTTTTTCAAACCTGCCCTGTATCATAGCGAACAAAACAAAAAAAAACTTATCGACATAGGTCAAGCCGTTTTTGAGTTTTAGCGAAACTAACGCACAGCAATTCATTTTTATCGAAATTTCGATTTTTTCGATTTTCCGGCTTTTCTTTTGGGATTTCCCGACTTATCTTTTTTTTCAAAACTGCCCTGTATCATAGCGAACAAAACAAAAAAACTTATCGACATCGGTCAAGCCATTTTTGAGTTTTAGCGAAACTAACACACAGAAATTCATTTTTATCGAAATTTCGATTTTTTCGATTTTCCGGCTTTTCCTTTGGGATTTCCCGACTTATCTTTTTTTTCAAAACTGCCCTGTATCATAGCAAACAAAACAAAAAAAACTTATCGACATCGGTCAAGCCGTTTTTGAGTTTTAGCGAAACTAACGCACAGCAATTCATTTTTATCAGAATTTCGATTTTTTTGATTTTCCGGCTTTTCCTTTGGGATTTCCCGACTTATCTTTTTTTTCAAACCTGCCCTGTATCATAGCGAACAAAACAAAAAAAACTTATCGACATCGGTCAAGCCGTTTTTGAGTTTTAACGAAACTAACGCACAGCAATTCATTTTTATCGAAATTTCGATTTTTTTGATTTTCCGCCTTTTCCTTTGGGATTTCCCGACTTATCTTTTTTTTCAAAACTGCCCTGTATCATAGCGAACAAAACAAAAAAAACTTGTCGACATCGGTCAAGCCGTTTTTGAGTTTTAACGAAACTAACGCACAGCAATTCATTTTTATCGAAATTTCGATTTTTTTGATTTTCCGCCTTTTCCTTTGGGATTTCCCGACTTATCTTTTTTTTCAAAACTGCCCTGTATCATAGCGAACAAAACAAAAAAAACTTATCGACATCGGTCAAGCCGTTTTTGAGTTTTAGCGAAACTAACGCACAGCAATTCATTTTTATCGTAATTTCGATTTTTTGATTTTCCGGATTTTCCTTTGGGATTTCCCGACTTATCTTTTTTTTCAAACCTACCCTATATCATTGCGAACAAACGAAAAAAAATTATCGACATCGGTCAAGCCGTTTTTGAGTTTTAGCGAAACTAACGCACAGCAATTCATTTTTATCGGAATTTCGATTTTTTTGATTTTCCGGCTTTTCCTTTGGGATTTCCCGACTTATCTTTTTTTTCAAACCTACCCTGTATCATAGCGAACAAAACAAAAAAAACCTATCGACATCGGTCAAGCCGTTTTTGAGTTTTAGCGAAACTAACGTACAGCAATTCATTTTTATCGAAATTTCGATTTTTTCGATTTTCCGGCTTTTCCTTTGGGATTTCCCGACTTATCTTTTTTTTCAAAACTGCCCTGTATCATAGCGAACAATACAAAAAAACTTATCGACATCGGTCAAGCCGTTTTTGAGTTTTAGCGAAACTAACGCACAGCAATTCATTTTTATCGTAATTTCGATGTTTTTGATTTTCCGGATTTTGCTTTGGGATTTCCCGACTTATCTTTTTTTTCAAAACTGCCCTGTATCATAGCAAACAAAACAAAAAAACTTATCGACATCGGTCAAGCCGTTTTTGAGTTTTAGCGAAACTAACGCACAGCAATTCATTTTTTCGGAATTTCGATTTTTTTGATTTTCCGGATTTTCCTTTGGGATTTCCCGACTTATCTTTTTTTTCAAACCTACCCTGTATCATTGCAAACAAAAGAAAAAAAATTATCGTCATCGGTCAAGCCGTTTCTGAGTTTTAGCGAAACTAACGCACAGCAATTCATTTTTATCGAAATTTCGAATTTTTTGATTTTCCGGCTTTTCCTTTGGGATTTCCCGACTTATCTTTTTTTCAAACCTGCCCTGTATCATAGCAAACAAAACAAAAAAAACTTATCGACATCGGTCAAGCCGTTTTTGAGTTTTAACGAAACTAACGCACAGCAATTCATTTTTATCGAAATTTCGATTTTTTCGATTTTCCGGCTTTTCCTTTTGGATTTCCCGACTTATCTTTTTTTTCAAAACTGCCCTGTATCATAGCGAACAAAACAAAAAAAACTTATCGACATCGGTCAAGCCGTTTTTGAGTTTTAACAAAACTAACGCACAGCAATTCATTTTTATCGAAATTTCGATTTTTTCGATTTTCCGGCTTTTGTTTTGGGATTTCCCGACTTATCTTTTTTTTGAAAACTGCCCTGTATCATAGCGAACAAAACAAAAAAAACTTATCGACATCGGTCAAGCCGTTTTTGAGTTTTAGCGAAACTAACGCACAGCAATTCATTTTTATCGTAATTTCGATTTTTTTGATTTTCCGGATTTTCCTTTGGGATTTCCCGACGTATCTTTTTTTTCAAACCTGCCCTGTATCATAGCGAACAAAACAAAAAAAACTTATCGACATCGGTCAAGCCGTTTTTGAGTTTTAACGAAACTAACGCACAGCAATTCATTTTTATCGAAATTACGATTTTTTTGATTTTCCGCCTTTTCCTTTGGGATTTCCCGACTTATTTTTTTTTCAAAACTGCCCTGTATCATAGCGAACAAAACAAAAAAAACCTATCGACATCGGTCAAGCCGTTTTTTAGTTTTAGCGAAACTAACGTACAGCAATTCATTTTTATCGAAATTTCGATTTTTTCGATTTTCCGGCTTTTTCTTTGGGATTTCCCGACTTATCTTTTTTTTCAAAACTGCCCTGTATCATAGCGAACAACACAAAAAAACTTATCGACATCGGTCAAGCCGTTTTTGAGTTTTAACGAAACTAACGCACAGCAATTCATTTTTATCGAAATTTCGATTTTTTCGATTTTCCGGCTTTTCCTTTGGGATTTCCCGACTTATCTTTTTTTTCAAAACTGCCCTATATCATTGTGAACAAAAGAAAAAAAATTATCGACATCGGTCAAGCCGTGTTTGAGTTTTAACGAAACTAACGCACAGCAATTCATTTTTATCAGAATTTCGATTTTTTCGATTTTCCGGCTTTTCCTTTTGGATTTCCCGACTTATCTTTTTTTTCAAACCTACCCTGTATCATAGCGAACAAAACAAAAAAAACCTATCGACATCGGTCAAGCCGTTTTTGAGTTTTAGCGAAACTAACGCACAGCAATTCATTTTTATCGAAATTTCGATTTTTTCGATTTTCCGGCTTTTCCTTTGGGATTTCCCGACGTATCTTTTTTTTCAAACCTGCCCTGTATCATAGCGAACAAAACAAAAAAAACTTATCGACATCGGTCAAGCCGTTTTTGAGTTTTAACGAAACTAACGCACAGCAATTCATTTTTATCGAAATTACGATTTTTTTGATTTTCCGCCTTTTCCTTTGGGATTTCCCGACTTATCTTTTTTTTCAAAACTGCCCTGTATCATAGCGAACAAAACAAAAAAAACCTATCGACATCGGTCAAGTCGTTTTTGAGTTTTAGCGAAACTAACGTACAGCAATTCATTTTTATCGAAATTTCGAATTTTTCGATTTTCCGGCTTTTCCTTTGGGATTTCCCGACTTATCTTTTTTTTCAAAACTGCCCTGTATCATAGCGAACAATACAAAAAAACTTATCGACATCGGTCAAGCCGTTTTTGAGTTTTAGCGAAACTAACGCACAGCAATTCATTTTTATCGTAATTTCGATGTTTTTGATTTTCCGGATTTTGCTTTGGGATTTCCCGACTTATCTTTTTTTTCAAAACTGCCCTGTATCATAGCAAACAAAACAAAAAAACTTATCGACATCGGTCAAGCCGTTTTTGAGTTTTAGCGAAACTAACGCACAGCAATTCATTTTTATCGGAATTTCGATTTTTTTGATTTTCCGGATTTTCCTTTGGGATTTCCCGACTTATCTTTTTTTTCAAACCTACCCTGTATCATTGCGAACAAAAGAAAAAAAATTATCGTCATCGGTCAAGCCGTTTCTGAGTTTTAGCGAAACTAACGCACAGCAATTCATTTTTATCGAAATTTCGAATTTTTTGATTTTCCGGCTTTTCCTTTGGGATTTCCCGACTTATCTTTTTTTCAAAACTGCCCTGTATCATAGCGAACAAAACAAAAAAAAACTTATCGACATCGGTCAAGCCGTTTTTGAGTTTTAGCGAAACTAACGCACAGCAATTCATTTTTATCGAAATTTCGATTTTTTCGATTTTCCGGCTTTTCCTTTGGGATTTCCCGACATATCTTTTTTTTCAAAACTGCCGCGTATCATAGCGAACAAAACAAAAAAAACTTATCGACATCGGTCAAGCCGTTTTTGAGTTTTAGCGAAACTAACGCACAGCAATTCATTTTTATCGAAATTTCGATTTTTTCGATTTTCCGGCTTTTCCTTTGGGATTTCCCGACTTATCTTCTTTTCCAAAACTGCCCTGTATCATAGCGAACAAAACAAAAAAAACTTATCGACATCGGTCAAGCCGTTTTTGAGTTTTAACGAAACTAACGCACAGCAATTCATTTTTATCGAAATTTCGATTTTTTCGATTTTCCGGCTTTTGTTTTGGGATTTCCCGACTTATCTTTTTTTTGAAAACTGCCCTGTATCATAGCGAACAAAACAAAAAAAACTTATCGACATCGGTCAAGCCGTTTTTGAGTTTTAGCGAAACTAACGCACAGCAATTCATTTTTATCGTAATTTCGATTTTTTTGATTTTCCGGATTTTCCTTTGGGATTTCCCGACTTATCTTTTTTTTCAAACCTACCCTATATCATTGCGAACAAAAGAAAAAAAATTATCGACATCGGTCAAGCCGTTTTTGAGTTTTAACGAAACTAACGCACAGCAATTCATTTTTATCAGAATTTCGATTTTTTCGATTTTCCGGCTTTTCCTTTGGGATTTCCCGACTTATCTTCTTTTCCAAAACTGCCCTGTATCATAGCGAACAAAACAAAAAAAACCTATCGACATCGGTCAAGCCGTTTTTGAGTTTTAGCGAAACTAACGCACAGCAATTCATTTTTATCGAAATTTCGATTTTTTCGATTTTCCGGCTTTTCCTTTGGGATTTCCCGACTTATCTTTTTTTTGAAACCTGCCCTGTATCATAGCGAACAAAACAAAAAAAACTTATCGACATCGGTCAAGCCGTTTTTGAGTTTTAACGAAACTAACGCACAGCAATTCATTTTTATCGAAATTTCGATTTTTTTGATTTTCCGCCTTTTCCTTTGGGATTTCCCGACTTATCTTTTTTTTCAAAACTGCCCTGTATCATAGCGAACAAAACAAAAAAAACTTATCGACATCGGTCAAGCCGTTTTTGAGTTTTAGCGAAACTAACGCACAGCAATTCATTTTTATCGGAATTTCGATTTTTTTGATTTTCCGGCTTTTCCTTTGGGATTTCCCGACTTATCTTTTTTTTCAAACCTGCCCTGTATCATAGCGAACAAAACAAAAAAACTTATCGACATCGGTCAAGCCGTTTTTGAGTTTTAACGAAACTAACGCACAGCAATTCATTTTTATCGAAATTTCGATTTTTTCGATTTTCCGGCTTTTGTTTTGGGATTTCCCGACTTATCTTTTTTTTCAAAACTGCCCTGTATCATAGCGAACAATACAAAAAAACTTATCGACATCGGTCAAGCCGTTTTTGAGTTTTAGCGAAACTAACGCACAGCAATTCATTTTTATCGTAATTTCGATGTTTTTGATTTTCCGGATTTTGCTTTGGGATGTCCCGACTTATCTTTTTTTTCAAAACTGCCCTGTATCATAGCAAACAAAACAAAAAAACTTATCGACATCGGTCAAGCCGTTTTTGAGTTTTAGCGAAACTAACGCACAGCAATTCATTTTTTCGGAATTTCGATTTTTTTGATTTTCCGGATTTTCCTTTGGGATTTCCCGACTTATCTTTTTTTTCAAACCTACCCTGTATCATTGCGAACAAAAGAAAAAAAATTATCGTCATCGGTCAAGCCGTTTCTGAGTTTTAGCGAAACTAACGCACAGCAATTCATTTTTATCGGAATTTCGAATTTTTTGATTTTCCGGCTTTTGTTTTGGGATTTCCCGACATCTTTTTTTTTCAAACCTGCCCTGTATCATAGCGAACAAAACAAAAAAAAACTTATCGACATCGGTCAAGCCGTTTTTGAGTATTAACGAAACTAACGCACAGCAATTCATTTTTATCGAAATTTCGATTTTTTCGATTTTCCGGCTTTTCCTTTGAGATTTCCCGACTTATCTTTTTTTCAAACCTGCCCTGTATCATAGCGAACAAAACAAAAAAAAACTTATCGACATAGGTCAAGCCGTTTTTGAGTTTTAGCGAAACTAACGCACAGCAATTCATTTTTATCGAAATTTCGATTTTTTCGATTTTCCGGCTTTTTCTTTGGGATTTCCCGACTTATCTTTTTTTTCAAAACTGCCCTGTATCATAGCGAACAAAACAAAAAAACTTATCGACATCGGTCAAGCCATTTTTGAGTT
The DNA here is from genome assembly GCA_947538895.1 of Neoitamus cyanurus. Classification (NCBI taxonomy): domain Eukaryota; kingdom Metazoa; phylum Arthropoda; class Insecta; order Diptera; family Asilidae; genus Neoitamus; species Neoitamus cyanurus. The sequence continues at coordinate 6,213,978 of OX384547.1, forward strand.
TTAGCGAAACTAACACACAGAAATTCATTTTTATCGAAATTTCGATTTTTTCGATTTTCCGGCTTTTCCTTTGGGATTTCCCGACTTATCTTTTTTTTCAAAACTGCCCTGTATCATAGCAAACAAAACAAAAAAAACTTATCGACATCGGTCAAGCCGTTTTTGAGTTTTAGCGAAACTAACGCACAGCAATTCATTTTTATCGGAATTTCGATTTTTTTGATTTTCCGGCTTTTCCTTTGGGATTTCCCGACTTATCTTTTTTTTTAAAACTGCCCTGTATCATAGCAAACAAAACAAAAAAACTTATCGACATCGGTCAAGCCGTTTTTGAGTTTTAGCGAAACTAACGCACAGCAATTCATTTTTATCGGAATTTCGATTTTTTTGATTTTCCGGCTTTTCCTTTGGGATTTCCCGACTTATCTTTTTTTTCAAAACTGCCCTGTATCATAGCGAACAAAACAAAAAAACTTATCGACATCGGTCAAGCCATTTTTGAGTTTTAGCGAAACTAACACACAGAAATTCATTTTTATCGAAATTTCGATTTTTTCGATTTTCCGGCTTTTCGTTTGGGATTTCCCGACTTATCTTTTTTTTCAAAACTGCCCTGTATCATAGCAAACAAAACAAAAAAAACTTATCGACATCGGTCAAGCCGTTTTTGAGTTTTAGCGAAACTAACGCACAGCAATTCATTTTTATCGGAATTTCGATTTTTTTGATTTTCCGGCTTTTCCTTTGGGATTTCCCGACTTTTCAAACCTACCCTGTATCATTGCGAACAAAAGAAAAAAAATTATCGTCATCGGTCAAGCCGTTTCTGAGTTTTAGCAAAACTAACGCACAGCAATTCATTTTTATCGGAATTTCGAATTTTTTGATTTTCCGGCTTTTGTTTTGGGATTTCCCGACATCTTTTTTTTTCAAACCTGCCCTGTATCATAGCGAACAAAACAAAAAAAAACTTATCGACATCGGTCAAGCCGTTTTTGAGTATTAACGAAACTAACGCACAGCAATTCATTTTTATCAGAATTTCGATTTTTTTTATTTTCCGGCTTTTCCTTTGGGATTTCCCGACTTATCTTTTTTTTCAAAACTGCCCTGTATCATAGCGAACAAAACAAAAAAAACTTGTCGACATCGGTCAAGCCGTTTTTGAGTTTTAGCGAAACTAACGCACAGCAATTCATTTTTATCGTAATTTCGATTTTTTTGATTTTCCGGATTTTCCTTTGGGATTTCCCGACTTATCTTTTTTTTCAAACCTACCCTGTATCATAGCGAACAAAACAAAAAAAAACTTATCGACATAGGTCAAGCCGTTTTTGAGTTTTAGCGAAACTAACGCACAGCAATTCATTTTTATCGAAATTTCGATTTTTTCGATTTTCCGGCTTTTCCTTTGGGATTTCCCGACTTATCTTTTTTTTCAAAACTGCCCTGTATCATAGCGAACAAAACAAAAAAACTTATCGACATCGGTCAAGCCATTTTTGAGTTTTAGCGAAACTAACACACAGAAATTCATTTTTATCGAAATTTCGATTTTTTCGATTTTCCGGCTTTTCCTTTGGGATTTCCCGACTTATCTTTTTTTTCAAAACTGCCCTGTATCATAGCAAACAAAACAAAAAAAACTTATCGACATCGGTCAAGCCGTTTTTGAGTTTTAGCGAAACTAACGCACAGCAATTCATTTTTATCAGAATTTCGATTTTTTTTATTTTCCGGCTTTTCCTTTGGGATTTCCCGACTTATCTTTTTTTTCAAACCTGCCCTGTATCATAGCGAACAAAACAAAAAAAACTTATCGACATCGGTCAAGCCGTTTTTGAGTTTTAACGAAACTAACGCACAGCAATTCATTTTTATCGAAATTTCGATTTTTTTTATTTTCCGCCTTTTCCTTTGGGATTTCCCGACTTATCTTTTTTTTCAAAACTGCCCTGTATCATAGCGAACAAAACAAAAAAAACTTGTCGACATCGGTCAAGCCGTTTTTGAGTTTTAACGAAACTAACGCACAGCAATTCATTTTTATCGAAATTTCGATTTTTTTGATTTTCCGCCTTTTCCTTTGGGATTTCCCGACTTATCTTTTTTTTCAAAACTGCCCTGTATCATAGCGAACAAAACAAAAAAAACTTATCGACATCGGTCAAGCCGTTTTTGAGTTTTAGCGAAACTAACGCACAGCAATTCATTTTTATCGTAATTTCGATTTTTTTGATTTTCCGGCTTTTGTTTTGGGATTTCCCGACTTACCTTTTTTTTGAAAACTGCCCTGTATCATAGCGACAAAACAAAAAAAACTTATCGACATCGGTCAAGCCGTTTTTGAGTTTTAGCGAAACTAACGCACAGCAATTCATTTTTATCGTAATTTCGATTTTTTTGATTTTCCGGATTTTCCTTTGGGATTTCCCGACTTATCTTTTTTTTCAAACCTACCCTATATCATTGCGAACAAAAGAAAAAAAATTATCGACATCGGTCAAGCCGTTTTTGAGTTTTAACGAAACTAACGCACAGCAATTCATTTTTATCAGAATTTCGATTTTTTCGATTTTCCGGCTTTTCCTTTGGGATTTCCCGACTTATCTTTTTTTTCAAACCTGCCCTGTATCATAGCGAACAAAACAAAAAAAACTTATCGACATCGGTCAAGCCGTTTTTGAGTTTTAACGAAACTAACGCACAGCAATTCATTTTTATCGAAATTTCGATTTTTTTTATTTTCCGCCTTTTCCTTTGGGATTTCCCGACTTATCTTTTTTTTCAAAACTGCCCTGTATCATAGCGAACAAAACAAAAAAAACTTGTCGACATCGGTCAAGCCGTTTTTGAGTTTTAACGAAACTAACGCACAGCAATTCATTTTTATCGAAATTTCGATTTTTTTGATTTTCCGCCTTTTCCTTTGGGATTTCCCGACTTATCTTTTTTTTCAAAACTGCCCTGTATCATAGCGAACAAAACAAAAAAAACTTATCGACATCGGTCAAGCCGTTTTTGAGTTTTAACGAAACTAACGCACAGCAATTCATTTTTATCGAAATTTCGATTTTTTCGATTTTCCGGCTTTTGTTTTGGGATTTCCCGACTTACCTTTTTTTTGAAAACTGCCCTGTATCATAGCGACAAAACAAAAAAAACTTATCGACATCGGTCAAGCCGTTTTTGAGTTTTAGCGAAACTAACGCACAGCAATTCATTTTTATCGTAATTTCGATTTTTTTGATTTTCCGGATTTTCCTTTGGGATTTCCCGACTTATCTTTTTTTTCAAACCTACCCTATATCATTGCGAACAAAAGAAAAAAAATTATCGACATCGGTCAAGCCGTTTTTGAGTTTTAACGAAACTAACGCACAGCAATTCATTTTTATCAGAATTTCGATTTTTTCGATTTTCCGGCTTTTCCTTTTGGATTTCCCGACTTATCTTTTTTTTCAAACCTACCCTGTATCATAGCGAACAAAACAAAAAAAACCTATCGACATCGGTCAAGCCGTTTTTGAGTTTTAGCGAAACTAACGCACAGCAATTCATTTTTATCGAAATTTCGATTTTTTCGATTTTCCGGCTTTTCCTTTGGGATTTCCCGACTTATCTTTTTTTTCAAACCTGCCCTGTATCATAGCGAACAAAACAAAAAAAACTTATCGACATCGGTCAAGCCGTTTTTGAGTTTTAACGAAACTAACGCACAGCAATTCATTTTTATCGAAATTTCGATTTTTTTGATTTTCCGCCTTTTCCTTTGGGATTTCCCGACTTATCTTTTTTTTCAAAACTGCCCTGTATCATAGCGAACAAAACAAAAAAAACTTATCGACATCGGTCAAGCCGTTTTTGAGTTTTAGCGAAACTAACGCACAGCAATTCATTTTTATCGGAATTTCGATTTTTTTGATTTTCCGGCTTTTCCTTTGGGATTTCCCGACTTTTCTTTTTTTTCAAACCTGCCCTGTATCATAGCGAACAAAACAAAAAAACTTATCGACATCGGTCAAGCCGTTTTTGAGTTTTAACGAAACTAACGCACAGCAATTCATTTTTATCGAAATTTCGATTTTTTCGATTTTCCGGCTTTTGTTTTGGGATTTCCCGACTTATCTTTTTTTTCAAAACTGCCCTGTATCATAGCGAACAATACAAAAAAACTTATCGACATCGGTCAAGCCGTTTTTGAGTTTTAGCGAAACTAACGCACAGCAATTCATTTTTATCGTAATTTCGATGTTTTTGATTTTCCGGATTTTGCTTTGGGATGTCCCGACTTATCTTTTTTTTCAAAACTGCCCTGTATCATAGCAAACAAAACAAAAAAACTTATCGACATCGGTCAAGCCGTTTTTGAGTTTTAGCGAAACTAACGCACAGCAATTCATTTTTATCGGAATTTCGATTTTTTTGATTTTCCGGCTTTTCCTTTGGGATTTCCCGACTTATCTTTTTTTTCAAAACTGCCCTGTATCATAGCGAACAAAACAAAAAAACTTATCGACATCGGTCAAGCCATTTTTGAGTTTTAGCGAAACTAACACACAGAAATTCATTTTTATCGAAATTTCGATTTTTTCGATTTTCCGGCTTTTTCTTTGGGATTTCCCGACTTATCTTTTTTTTCAAAACTGCCCTGTATCATAGCAAACAAAACAAAAAAAACTTATCGACATCGGTCCAGCCGTTTTTGAGTTTTAGCGAAACTAACGCACAGCAATTCATTTTTATCGGAATTTCGATTTTTTTGATTTTCCGGCTTTTCCTTTGGGATTTCCCGACTTATCTTTTTTTTCAAACCTACCCTGTATCATTGCGAACAAAAGAAAAAAAATTATCGTCATCGGTCAAGCCGTTTCTGAGTTTTAGCGAAACTAACGCACAGCAATTCATTTTTATCGGAATTTCGAATTTTTTGATTTTCCGGCTTTTGTTTTGGGATTTCCCGACATCTTTTTTTTTCAAACCTGCCCTGTATCATAGCGAACAAAACAAAAAAAACTTATCGACATCGGTCAAGCCGTTTTTGAGTATTAACGAAACTAACGCACAGCAATTCATTTTTATCGAAATTTCGATTTTTTCGATTTTCCGGCTTTTCCTTTGAGATTTCCCGACTTATCTTTTTTTCAAACCTGCCCTGTATCATAGCGAAAAAAACAAAAAAAACTTATCGACATAGGTCAAGCCGTTTTTGAGTTTTAGCGAAACTAACGCACAGCAATTCATTTTTATCGAAATTTCGATTTTTTCGATTTTCCGGCTTTTCCTTTGGGATTTCCCGACTTATCTTTTTTTTCAAAACTGCCCTGTATCATAGCGAACAAAACAAAAAAACTTATCGACATCGGTCAAGCCATTTTTGAGTTTTAGCGAAACTAACACACAGAAATTCATTTTTATCGAAATTTCGATTTTTTCGATTTTCCGGCTTTTCCTTTGGGATTTCCCGACTTATCTTTTTTTTCAAAACTGCCCTGTATCATAGCAAACAAAACAAAAAAAACTTATCGACATCGGTCAAGCCGTTTTTGAGTTTTAGCGAAACTAACGCACAGCAATTCATTTTTATCAGAATTTCGATTTTTTTGATTTTCCGGCTTTTCCTTTGGGATTTCCCGACTTATCTTTTTTTTCAAACCTGCCCTGTATCATAGCGAACAAAACAAAAAAAACTTATCGACATCGGTCAAGCCGTTTTTGAGTTTTAACGAAACTAACGCACAGCAATTCATTTTTATCGAAATTTCGATTTTTTTGATTTTCCGCCTTTTCCTTTGGGATTTCCCGACTTATCTTTTTTTTCAAAACTGCCCTGTATCATAGCGAACAAAACAAAAAAAACTTGTCGACATCGGTCAAGCCGTTTTTGAGTTTTAACGAAACTAACGCACAGCAATTCATTTTTATCGAAATTTCGATTTTTTTGATTTTCCGCCTTTTCCTTTGGGATTTCCCGACTTATCTTTTTTTTCAAAACTGCCCTGTATCATAGCGAACAAAACAAAAAAAACTTATCGACATCGGTCAAGCCGTTTTTGAGTTTTAGCGAAACTAACGCACAGCAATTCATTTTTATCGTAATTTCGATTTTTTGATTTTCCGGATTTTCCTTTGGGATTTCCCGACTTATCTTTTTTTTCAAACCTACCCTATATCATTGCGAACAAACGAAAAAAAATTATCGACATCGGTCAAGCCGTTTTTGAGTTTTAGCGAAACTAACGCACAGCAATTCATTTTTATCGGAATTTCGATTTTTTTGATTTTCCGGCTTTTCCTTTGGGATTTCCCGACTTATCTTTTTTTTCAAACCTACCCTGTATCATAGCGAACAAAACAAAAAAAACCTATCGACATCGGTCAAGCCGTTTTTGAGTTTTAGCGAAACTAACGTACAGCAATTCATTTTTATCGAAATTTCGATTTTTTCGATTTTCCGGCTTTTCCTTTGGGATTTCCCGACTTATCTTTTTTTTCAAAACTGCCCTGTATCATAGCGAACAATACAAAAAAACTTATCGACATCGGTCAAGCCGTTTTTGAGTTTTAGTGAAACTAACGCACAGCAATTCATTTTTATCGTAATTTCGATGTTTTTGATTTTCCGGATTTTGCTTTGGGATTTCCCGACTTATCTTTTTTTTCAAAACTGCCCTGTATCATAGCAAACAAAACAAAAAAACTTATCGACATCGGTCAAGCCGTTTTTGAGTTTTAGCGAAACTAACGCACAGCAATTCATTTTTTCGGAATTTCGATTTTTTTGATTTTCCGGATTTTCCTTTGGGATTTCCCGACTTATCTTTTTTTTCAAACCTACCCTGTATCATTGCAAACAAAAGAAAAAAAATTATCGTCATCGGTCAAGCCGTTTCTGAGTTTTAGCGAAACTAACGCACAGCAATTCATTTTTATCGAAATTTCGAATTTTTTGATTTTCCGGCTTTTCCTTTGGGATTTCCCGACTTATCTTTTTTTCAAACCTGCCCTGTATCATAGCAAACAAAACAAAAAAAACTTATCGACATCGGTCAAGCCGTTTTTGAGTTTTAACGAAACTAACGCACAGCAATTCATTTTTATCGAAATTTCGATTTTTTCGATTTTCCGGCTTTTCCTTTTGGATTTCCCGACTTATCTTTTTTTTCAAAACTGCCCTGTATCATAGCGAACAAAACAAAAAAAACTTATCGACATCGGTCAAGCCGTTTTTGAGTTTTAACAAAACTAACGCACAGCAATTCATTTTTATCGAAATTTCGATTTTTTCGATTTTCCGGCTTTTGTTTTGGGATTTCCCGACTTATCTTTTTTTTGAAAACTGCCCTGTATCATAGCGAACAAAACAAAAAAAACTTATCGACATCGGTCAAGCCGTTTTTGAGTTTTAGCGAAACTAACGCACAGCAATTCATTTTTATCGTAATTTCGATTTTTTTGATTTTCCGGATTTTCCTTTGGGATTTCCCGACGTATCTTTTTTTTCAAACCTGCCCTGTATCATAGCGAACAAAACAAAAAAAACTTATCGACATCGGTCAAGCCGTTTTTGAGTTTTAACGAAACTAACGCACAGCAATTCATTTTTATCGAAATTACGATTTTTTTGATTTTCCGCCTTTTCCTTTGGGATTTCCCGACTTATTTTTTTTTCAAAACTGCCCTGTATCATAGCGAACAAAACAAAAAAAACCTATCGACATCGGTCAAGCCGTTTTTTAGTTTTAGCGAAACTAACGTACAGCAATTCATTTTTATCGAAATTTCGATTTTTTCGATTTTCCGGCTTTTTCTTTGGGATTTCCCGACTTATCTTTTTTTTCAAAACTGCCCTGTATCATAGCGAACAACACAAAAAAACTTATCGACATCGGTCAAGCCGTTTTTGAGTTTTAACGAAACTAACGCACAGCAATTCATTTTTATCGAAATTTCGATTTTTTCGATTTTCCGGCTTTTCCTTTGGGATTTCCCGACTTATCTTTTTTTTCAAAACTGCCCTATATCATTGTGAACAAAAGAAAAAAAATTATCGACATCGGTCAAGCCGTGTTTGAGTTTTAACGAAACTAACGCACAGCAATTCATTTTTATCAGAATTTCGATTTTTTCGATTTTCCGGCTTTTCCTTTTGGATTTCCCGACTTATCTTTTTTTTCAAACCTACCCTGTATCATAGCGAACAAAACAAAAAAAACCTATCGACATCGGTCAAGCCGTTTTTGAGTTTTAGCGAAACTAACGCACAGCAATTCATTTTTATCGAAATTTCGATTTTTTCGATTTTCCGGCTTTTCCTTTGGGATTTCCCGACGTATCTTTTTTTTCAAACCTGCCCTGTATCATAGCGAACAAAACAAAAAAAACTTATCGACATCGGTCAAGCCGTTTTTGAGTTTTAACGAAACTAACGCACAGCAATTCATTTTTATCGAAATTACGATTTTTTTGATTTTCCGCCTTTTCCTTTGGGATTTCCCGACTTATCTTTTTTTTCAAAACTGCCCTGTATCATAGCGAACAAAACAAAAAAAACCTATCGACATCGGTCAAGTCGTTTTTGAGTTTTAGCGAAACTAACGTACAGCAATTCATTTTTATCGAAATTTCGAATTTTTCGATTTTCCGGCTTTTCCTTTGGGATTTCCCGACTTATCTTTTTTTTCAAAACTGCCCTGTATCATAGCGAACAATACAAAAAAACTTATCGACATCGGTCAAGCCGTTTTTGAGTTTTAGCGAAACTAACGCACAGCAATTCATTTTTATCGTAATTTCGATGTTTTTGATTTTCCGGATTTTGCTTTGGGATTTCCCGACTTATCTTTTTTTTCAAAACTGCCCTGTATCATAGCAAACAAAACAAAAAAACTTATCGACATCGGTCAAGCCGTTTTTGAGTTTTAGCGAAACTAACGCACAGCAATTCATTTTTATCGGAATTTCGATTTTTTTGATTTTCCGGATTTTCCTTTGGGATTTCCCGACTTATCTTTTTTTTCAAACCTACCCTGTATCATTGCGAACAAAAGAAAAAAAATTATCGTCATCGGTCAAGCCGTTTCTGAGTTTTAGCGAAACTAACGCACAGCAATTCATTTTTATCGAAATTTCGAATTTTTTGATTTTCCGGCTTTTCCTTTGGGATTTCCCGACTTATCTTTTTTTCAAAACTGCCCTGTATCATAGCGAACAAAACAAAAAAAAACTTATCGACATCGGTCAAGCCGTTTTTGAGTTTTAGCGAAACTAACGCACAGCAATTCATTTTTATCGAAATTTCGATTTTTTCGATTTTCCGGCTTTTCCTTTGGGATTTCCCGACATATCTTTTTTTTCAAAACTGCCGCGTATCATAGCGAACAAAACAAAAAAAACTTATCGACATCGGTCAAGCCGTTTTTGAGTTTTAGCGAAACTAACGCACAGCAATTCATTTTTATCGAAATTTCGATTTTTTCGATTTTCCGGCTTTTCCTTTGGGATTTCCCGACTTATCTTCTTTTCCAAAACTGCCCTGTATCATACCGAACAAAACAAAAAAAACTTATCGACATCGGTCAAGCCGTTTTTGAGTTTTAACGAAACTAACGCACAGCAATTCATTTTTATCGAAATTTCGATTTTTTCGATTTTCCGGCTTTTGTTTTGGGATTTCCCGACTTATCTTTTTTTTGAAAACTGCCCTGTATCATAGCGAACAAAACAAAAAAAACTTATCGACATCGGTCAAGCCGTTTTTGAGTTTTAGCGAAACTAACGCACAGCAATTCATTTTTATCGTAATTTCGATTTTTTTGATTTTCCGGATTTTCCTTTGGGATTTCCCGACTTATCTTTTTTTTCAAACCTACCCTATATCATTGCGAACAAAAGAAAAAAAATTATCGACATCGGTCAAGCCGTTTTTGAGTTTTAACGAAACTAACGCACAGCAATTCATTTTTATCAGAATTTCGATTTTTTCGATTTTCCGGCTTTTCCTTTTGGATTTCCCGACTTATCTTTTTTTTCAAACCTACCCTGTATCATAGCGAACAAAACAAAAAAAACCTATCGACATCGGTCAAGCCGTTTTTGAGTTTTAGCGAAACTAACGCACAGCAATTCATTTTTATCGAAATTTCGATTTTTTCGATTTTCCGGCTTTTCCTTTGGGATTTCCCGACTTATCTTTTTTTTGAAACCTGCCCTGTATCATAGCGAACAAAACAAAAAAAACTTATCGACATCGGTCAAGCCGTTTTTGAGTTTTAACGAAACTAACGCACAGCAATTCATTTTTATCGAAATTTCGATTTTTTTGATTTTCCGCCTTTTCCTTTGGGATTTCCCGACTTATCTTTTTTTTCAAAACTGCCCTGTATCATAGCGAACAAAACAAAAAAAACTTATCGACATCGGTCAAGCCGTTTTTGAGTTTTAGCGAAACTAACGCACAGCAATTCATTTTTATCGGAATTTCGATTTTTTTGATTTTCCGGCTTTTCCTTTGGGATTTCCCGACTTATCTTTTTTTTCAAACCTGCCCTGTATCATAGCGAACAAAACAAAAAAACTTATCGACATCGGTCAAGCCGTTTTTGAGTTTTAACGAAACTAACGCACAGCAATTCATTTTTATCGAAATTTCGATTTTTTCGATTTTCCGGCTTTTGTTTTGGGATTTCCCGACTTATCTTTTTTTTCAAAACTGCCCTGTATCATAGCGAACAATACAAAAAAACTTATCGACATCGGTCAAGCCGTTTTTGAGTTTTAGCGAAACTAACGCACAGCAATTCATTTTTATCGTAATTTCGATGTTTTTGATTTTCCGGATTTTGCTTTGGGATGTCCCGACTTATCTTTTTTTTCAAAACTGCCCTGTATCATAGCAAACAAAACAAAAAAACTTATCGACATCGGTCAAGCCGTTTTTGAGTTTTAGCGAAACTAACGCACAGCAATTCATTTTTATCGGAATTTCGATTTTTTTGATTTTCCGGATTTTCCTTTGGGATTTCCCGACTTATCTTTTTTTTCAAACCTACCCTGTATCATTGCGAACAAAAGAAAAAAAATTATCGTCATCGGTCAAGCCGTTTCTGAGTTTTAGCGAAACTAACGCACAGCAATTCATTTTTATCGGAATTTCGAATTTTTTGATTTTCCGGCTTTTGTTTTGGGATTTCCCGACATCTTTTTTTTTCAAACCTGCCCTGTATCATAGCGAACAAAACAAAAAAAAACTTATCGACATCGGTCAAGCCGTTTTTGAGTATTAACGAAACTAACGCACAGCAATTCATTTTTATCGAAATTTCGATTTTTTCGATTTTCCGGCTTTTCCTTTGAGATTTCCCGACTTATCTTTTTTTCAAACCTGCCCTGTATCATAGCGAACAAAACAAAAAAAAACTTATCGACATAGGTCAAGCCGTTTTTGAGTTTTAGCGAAACTAACGCACAGCAATTCATTTTTATCGAAATTTCGATTTTTTCGATTTTCCGGCTTTTTCTTTGGGATTTCCCGACTTATCTTTTTTTTCAAAACTGCCCTGTATCATAGCGAACAAAACAAAAAAACTTATCGACATCGGTCAAGCCATTTTTGAGTTTTAGCGAAACTAACACACAGAAATTCATTTTTATCGAAATTTCGATTTTTTCGATTTTCCGGCTTTTCCTTTGGGATTTCCCGACTTATCTTTTTTTTCAAAACTGCCCTGTATCATAGCAAACAAAACAAAAAAAACTTATCGACATCGGTCAAGCCGTTTTTGAGTTTTAGCGAAACTAACGCACAGCAATTCATTTTTATCGGAATTTCGATTTTTTTGATTTTCCGGCTTTTCCTTTGGGATTTCCCGACTTATCTTTTTTTTTAAAACTGCCCTGTATCATAGCAAACAAAACAAAAAAACTTATCGACATCGGTCAAGCCGTTTTTGAGTTTTAGCGAAACTAACGCACAGCAATTCATTTTTATCGGAATTTCGATTTTTTTGATTTTCCGGCTTTTCCTTTGGGATTTCCCGACTTATCTTTTTTTTCAAAACTGCCCTATATCATAGCGAACAAAACAAAAAAACTTATCGACATCGGTCAAGCCATTTTTGAGTTTTAGCGAAACTAACACACAGAAATTCATTTTTATCGAAATTTCGATTTTTTCGATTTTCCGGCTTTTCGTTTGGGATTTCCCGACTTATCTTTTTTTTCAAAACTGCCCTGTATCATAGCAAACAAAACAAAAAAAACTTATCGACATCGGTCAAGCCGTTTTTGAGTTTTAGCGAAACTAACGCACAGCAATTCATTTTTATCGGAATTTCGATTTTTTTGATTTTCCGGCTTTTCCTTTGGGATTTCCCGACTTTTCAAACCTACCCTGTATCATTGCGAACAAAAGAAAAAAAATTATCGTCATCGGTCAAGCCGTTTCTGAGTTTTAGCAAAACTAACGCACAGCAATTCATTTTTATCGGAATTTCGAATTTTTTGATTTTCCGGCTTTTGTTTTGGGATTTCCCGACATCTTTTTTTTTCAAACCTGCCCTGTATCATAGCGAACAAAACAAAAAAAAACTTATCGACATCGGTCAAGCCGTTTTTGAGTATTAACGAAACTAACGCACAGCAATTCATTTTTATCAGAATTTCGATTTTTTTTATTTTCCGGCTTTTCCTTTGGGATTTCCCGACTTATCTTTTTTTTCAAAACTGCCCTGTATCATAGCGAACAAAACAAAAAAAACTTGTCGACATCGGTCAAGCCGTTTTTGAGTTTTAGCGAAACTAACGCACAGCAATTCATTTTTATCGTAATTTCGATTTTTTTGATTTTCCGGATTTTCCTTTGGGATTTCCCGACTTATCTTTTTTTTCAAACCTACCCTGTATCATAGCGAACAAAACAAAAAAAAACTTATCGACATAGGTCAAGCCGTTTTTGAGTTTTAGCGAAACTAACGCACAGCAATTCATTTTTATCGAAATTTCGATTTTTTCGATTTTCCGGCTTTTCCTTTGGGATTTCCCGACTTATCTTTTTTTTCAAAACTGCCCTGTATCATAGCGAACAAAACAAAAAAACTTATCGACATCGGTCAAGCCATTTTTGAGTTTTAGCGAAACTAACACACAGAAATTCATTTTTATCGAAATTTCGATTTTTTCGATTTTCCGGCTTTTCCTTTGGGATTTCCCGACTTTTCTTTTTTTTCAAAACTGCCCTGTATCATAGCAAACAAAACAAAAAAAACTTATCGACATCGGTCAAGCCGTTTTTGAGTTTTAGCGAAACTAACGCACAGCAATTCATTTTTATCAGAATTTCGATTTTTTTTATTTTCCGGCTTTTCCTTTGGGATTTCCCGACTTATCTTTTTTTTCAAACCTGCCCTGTATCATAGCGAACAAAACAAAAAAAACTTATCGACATCGGTCAAGCCGTTTTTGAGTTTTAACGAAACTAACGCACAGCAATTCATTTTTATCGAAATTTCGATTTTTTTTATTTTCCGCCTTTTCCTTTGGGATTTCCCGACTTATCTTTTTTTTCAAAACTGCCCTGTATCATAGCGAACAAAACAAAAAAAACTTGTCGACATCGGTCAAGCCGTTTTTGAGTTTTAACGAAACTAACGCACAGCAATTCATTTTTATCGAAATTTCGATTTTTTTGATTTTCCGCCTTTTCCTTTGGGATTTCCCGACTTATCTTTTTTTTCAAAACTGCCCTGTATCATAGCGAACAAAACAAAAAAAACTTATCGACATCGGTCAAGCCGTTTTTGAGTTTTAGCGAAACTAACGCACAGCAATTCATTTTTATCGTAATTCCGATTTTTTTGATTTTCCGGATTTTCCTTTGGGATTTCCCGACTTATCTTTTTTTTCAAACCTACCCTATATCATTGCGAACAAACGAAAAAAAATTATCGACATCGGTCAAGCCGTTTTTGAGTTTTAGCGAAACTAACGCACAGCAATTCATTTTTATCGGAATTTCGATTTTTTTGATTTTCCGGCTTTTCCTTTGGGATTTCCCGACTTATCTTTTTTTTCAAACCTACCCTGTATCATAGCGAACAAAACAAAAAAAACCTATCGACATCGGTCAAGCCGTTTTTGAGTTTTAGCGAAACTAACGTACAGCAATTCATTTTTATCGAAATTTCGATTTTTTCGATTTTCCGGCTTTTGTTTTGGGATTTCCCGACTTATCTTTTTTTTGAAAACTGCCCTGTATCATAGCGAACAATACAAAAAAACTTATCGACATCGGTCAAGCCGTTTTTGAGTTTTAGCGAAACTAACGCACAGCAATTCATTTTTATCGTAATTTCGATGTTTTTGATTTTCCGGATTTTGCTTTGGGATTTCCCGACTTATCTTTTTTTTCAAAACTGCCCTGTATCATAGCAAACAAAACAAAAAAACTTATCGACATCGGTCAAGCCGTTTTTGAGTTTTAGCGAAACTAACGCACAGCAATTCATTTTTATCGGAATTTCGATTTTTTTGATTTTCCGGATTTTCCTTTGGGATTTCCCGACTTATCTTTTTTTTCAAACCTACCCTGTATCATTGCGAACAAAAGAAAAAAAATTATCGTCATCGGTCAAGCCGTTTCTGAGTTTTAGCGAAACTAACGCACAGCAATTCATTTTTATCGAAATTTCGAATTTTTTGATTTTCCGGCTTTTCCTTTGGGATTTCCCGACTTATCTTTTTTTCAAACCTGCCCTGTATCATAGCAAACAAAACAAAAAAAACTTATCGACATCGGTCAAGCCGTTTTTGAGTTTTAACGAAACTAACGCACAGCAATTCATTTTTATCGAAATTTCGATTTTTTCGATTTTCCGGCTTTTCCTTTTGGATTTCCCGACTTATCTTTTTTTTCAAAACTGCCCTGTATCATAGCGAACAAAACAAAAAAAACTTATCGACATCGGTCAAGCCGTTTTTGAGTTTTAACAAAACTAACGCACAGCAATTCATTTTTATCGAAATTTCGATTTTTTCGATTTTCCGGCTTTTGTTTTGGGATTTCCCGACTTATCTTTTTTTTGAAAACTGCCCTGTATCATAGCGAACAAAACAAAAAAAACTTATTGACATCGGTCAAGCCGTTTTTGAGTTTTAGCGAAACTAACGCACAGCAATTCATTTTTATCGTAATTTCGATTTTTTTGATTTTCCGGATTTTCCTTTGGGATTTCCCGACGTATCTTTTTTTTCAAACCTGCCCTGTATCATAGCGAACAAAACAAAAAAAACTTATCGACATCGGTCAAGCCGTTTTTGAGTTTTAACGAAACTAACGCACAGCAATTCATTTTTATCGAAATTACGATTTTTTTGATTTTCCGCCTTTTCCTTTGGGATTTCCCGACTTATCTTTTTTTTCAAAACTGCCCTGTATCATAGCGAACAAAACAAAAAAAACCTATCGACATCGGTCAAGCCGTTTTTGAGTTTTAGCGAAACTAACGTACAGCAATTCATTTTTATCGAAATTTCGATTTTTTCGATTTTCCGGCTTTTCCTTTGGGATTTCCCGACTTATCTTTTTTTTCAAAACTGCCCTGTATCATAGCGAACAATACAAAAAAACTTATCGACATCGGTCAAGCCGTTTTTGAGTTTTAACGAAACTAACGCACAGCAATTCATTTTTATCGAAATTTCGATTTTTTCGATTTTCCGGCTTTTCCTTTGGGATTTCCCGACTTATCTTTTTTTTCAAAACTGCCCTATATCATTGTGAACAAAAGAAAAAAAATTATCGACATCGGTCAAGCCGTTTTTGAGTTTTAACGAAACTAACGCACAGCAATTCATTTTTATCAGAATTTCGATTTTTTCGATTTTCCGGCTTTTCCTTTTGGATTTCCCGACTTATCTTTTTTTTCAAACCTACCCTGTATCATAGCGAACAAAACAAAAAAAACCTATCGACATCGGTCAAGCCGTTTTTGAGTTTTAACGAAACTAACGTACAGCAATTCATTTTTATCGAAATTTCGATTTTTTCGATTTTCCGGCTTTTCCTTTGGGATTTCCCGACTTATCTTTTTTTTCAAAACTGCCCTGTATCATAACGAACAATACAAAAAAACTTATCGACATCGGTCAAGCCGTTTTTGAGTTTTAGCGAAACTAACGCACAGCAATTCATTTTTATCGTAATTTCGATGTTTTTGATTTTCCGGATTTTGCTTTGGGATTTCCCGACTTATCTTTTTTTTCAAAACTGCCCTGTATCATAGCAAACAAAACAAAAAAACTTATCGACATCGGTCAAGCCGTTTTTGAGTTTTAGCGAAACTAACGCACAGCAATTCATTTTTATCGGAATTTCGATTTTTTTGATTTTCCGGATTTTCCTTTGGGATTTCCCGACTTATCTTTTTTTTCAAACCTACCCTGTATCATTGCGAACAAAAGAAAAAAAATTATCGTCATCGGTCAAGCCGTTTCTGAGTTTTAGCGAAACTAACGCACAGCAATTCATTTTTATCGAAATTTCGAATTTTTTGATTTTCCGGCTTTTCCTTTGGGATTTCCCGACTTATCTTTTTTTCAAACCTGCCCTGTATCATAGCGAACAAAACAAAAAAAACTTATCGACATCGGTCAAGCCGTTTTTGAGTTTTAACGAAACTAACGCACAGCAATTCATTTTTATCGAAATTTCGATTGTTTCGATTTTCCGGCTTTTCCTTTTGGATTTCCCGACTTATCTTTTTTTTCAAAACTGCCCTGTATCATAGCGAACAAAACAAAAAAAAACTTATCGACATCGGTCAAGCCGTTTTTGAGTTTTAGCGAAACTAACGCACAGCAATTCATTTTTATCGAAATTTCGATTTTTTCGATTTTCCGGCTTTTCCTTTGGGATTTCCCGACATATCTTTTTTTTCAAAACTGCCGCGTATCATAGCGAACAAAACAAAAAAAACTTATCGACATCGGTCAAGCCGTTTTTGAGTTTTAGCGAAACTAACGCACAGCAATTCATTTTTATCGAAATTTCGATTTTTTCGATTTTCCGGCTTTTCCTTTGGGATTTCCCGACTTATCTTCTTTTCCAAAACTGCCCTGTATCATGGCGAACAAAACAAAAAAAACTTATCGACATCGGTCAAGCCGTTTTTGAGTTTTAACGAAACTAACGCACAGCAATTCATTTTTATCGAAATTTCGATTTTTTCGATTTTCCGGCTTTTGTTTTGGGATTTCCCGACTTATCTTTTTTTTGAAAACTGCCCTGTATCATAGCGAACAAAACAAAAAAAACTTATCGACATCGGTCAAGCCGTTTTTGAGTTTTAGCGAAACTAACGCACAGCAATTCATTTTTATCGTAATTTCGATTTTTTTGATTTTCCGGATTTTCCTTTGGGATTTCCCGACTAATCTTTTTTTTCAAACCTACCCTATATCATTGCGAACAAAAGAAAAAAAATTATCGACATCGGTCAAGCCGTTTTTGAGTTTTAACGAAACTAACGCACAGCAATTCATTTTTATCAGAATTTCGATTTTTTCGATTTTCCGGCTTTTCCTTTTGGATTTCCCGACTTATCTTTTTTTTCAAACCTACCCTGTATCATAGCGAACAAAACAAAAAAAACCTATCGACATCGGTCAAGCCGTTTTTGAGTTTTAGCGAAACTAACGCACAGCAATTCATTTTTATCGAAATTTCGATTTTTTCGATTTTCCGGCTTTTCCTTTGGGATTTCCCGACTTATCTTTTTTTTCAAACCTGCCCTGTATCATAGCGAACAAAACAAAAAAAACTTATCGACATCGGTCAAGCCGTTTTTGAGTTTTAACGAAACTAACGCACAGCAATTCATTTTTATCAGAATTTCGATTTTTTCGATTTTTCGGCGTTTCCTTTTGGATTTCCCGACTTATATTTTTTTTTCAAACCTACCCTGTATCATAGCGAACAAAACAAAAAAAACCTATCGACATCGGTCAAGCCGTTTTTGAGTTTTAGCGAAACTAACGCACAGCAATTCATTTTTATCGAAATTTCGATTTTTTCGATTTTCCGGCTTTTCCTTTGGGATTTCCCGACTTATCTTTTTTTTCAAACCTTCATTTTTATCGAAATTTCGATTTTTTCGATTTTCCGGCTTTTGTTTTGGGATTTCCCGACTTATCTTTTTTTTCAAAACTGCCCTGTAGCATAGCGAACAATACAAAAAAACTTATCGACATCGGTCAAGCCGTTTTTGAGTTTTAGCGAAACTAACGCACAGCAATTCATTTTTATCGTAATTTCGATGTTTTTGATTTTCCGGATTTTGCTTTGGGATGTCCCGACTTATCTTTTTTTTCAAAACTGCCCTGTATCATAGCAAACAAAACAAAAAAACTTATCGACATCGGTCAAGCCGTTTTTGAGTTTTAGCGAAACTAACGCACAGCAATTCATTTTTATCGGAATTTCGATTTTTTTGATTTTCCGGATTTTCCTTTGGGATTTCCCGACTTATCTTTTTTTTCAAACCTACCCTGTATCATTGCGAACAAAAGAAAAAAAATTATCGTCATCGGTCAAGCCGTTTCTGAGTTTTAGCGAAACTAACGCACAGCAATTCATTTTTATCGGAATATCGAATTTTTTGATTTTCCGGCTTTTGTTTTGGGATTTCCCGACATCTTTTTTTTTCAAACCTGCCCTGTATCATAGCGAACAAAACAAAAAAAAACTTATCGACATCGGTCAAGCCGTTTTTGAGTATTAACGAAACTAACGCACAGCAATTCATTTTTATCGAAATTTCGATTTTTTCGATTTTCCGGCTTTTCCTTTGAGATTTTCCGACTTATCTTTTTTTCAAACCTGCCCTGTATCATAGCGAACAAAACAAAAAAAAACTTATCGACATAGGTCAAGCCGTTTTTGAGTTTTAGCGAAACTAACGCACAGCAATTCATTTTTATCGAAATTTCGATTTTTTCGATTTTCCGGCTTTTTCTTTGGGATTTCCCGACTTATCTTTTTTTTCAAAAGTGCCCTGTATCATAGCGAACAAAACAAAAAAACTTATCGACATCGGTCAAGCCATTTTTGAGTTTTAGCGAAACTAACACACAGAAATTCATTTTTATCGAAATTTCGATTTTTTCGATTTTCCGGCTTTTCCTTTGGGATTTCCCGACTTATCTTTTTTTTCAAAACTGCCCTGTATCATAGCAAACAAAACAAAAAAAACTTATCGACATCGGTCAAGCCGTTTTTGAGTTTTAGCGAAACTAACGCACAGCAATTCATTTTTATCGAAATTTCGATTTTTTCGATTTTCCGGCTTTTTCTTTGGGATTTCCCGACTTATCTTTTTTTTCAAAACTGCCCTGTATCATAGCGAACAAAACAAAAAAACTTATCGACATCGGTCAAGCCATTTTTGAGTTTTAGCGAAACTAACACACAGAAATTCATTTTTATCGAAATTTCGATTTTTTCGATTTTCCGGCTTTTCCTTTGGGATTTACCGACTTATCTTTTTTTTCAAAACTGCCCTGTATCATAGCAAACAAAACAAAAAAAACTTATCGACATCGGTCAAGCCGTTTTTGAGTTTTAGCGAAACTAACGCACAGCAATTCATTTTTATCGGAATTTCGATTTTTTTGATTTTCCGGCTTTTCCTTTGGGATTTCCCGACTTATCTTTTTTTTCAAACCTGCCCTGTATCATAGCGAACAAAACAAAAAAAATTATCGATATCGGTCAAGCCGTTTTTGAGTTTTAACGAAACTAACGCACAGCAATTCATTTTTATCGAAATTTCGATTTTTTTGATTTTCCGCCTTTTCGTTTGGGATTTCCCGACTTATCTTTTTTTTCAAAACTGCCCTGTATCATAGCGAACAAAACAAAAAAAACTTGTCGACATCGGTCAAGCCGTTTTTGAGTTTTAACGAAACTAACGCACAGCAATTCATTTTTATCGAAATTTCGATTTTTTTGATTTTCCGCCTTTTCCTTTGGGATTTCCCGACTTATCTTTTTTTTCAAAACTGCCCTGTATCATAGCGAACAAAACAAAAAAAACTTATCGACATCGGTCAAGCCGTTTTTGAGTTTTAGCGAAACTAACGCACAGCAATTCATTTTTATCGTAATTTCGATTTTTTTGATTTTCCGGATTTTCCTTTGGGATTTCCCGACTTATCTTTTTTTTCAAACCTACCCTATATCATTGCGAACAAACGAAAAAAAATTATCGACATCGGTCAAGCCGTTTTTGAGTTTTAGCGAAACTAACGCACAGCAATTCATTTTTATCGGAATTTCG
Source organism: Neoitamus cyanurus (assembly GCA_947538895.1). Taxonomy (NCBI): domain Eukaryota; kingdom Metazoa; phylum Arthropoda; class Insecta; order Diptera; family Asilidae; genus Neoitamus; species Neoitamus cyanurus. The sequence goes on from OX384547.1 coordinate 6,234,311, forward strand.
ATTTTTTTGATTTTCCGGCTTTTCCTTTGGGATTTCCCGACATATCTTTTTTTTCAAACCTACCCTGTGTCATAGCGAACAAAACAAAAAAAACCTATCGACATCGGTCAAGCCGTTTTTGAGTTTTAGCGAAACTAACGTACAGCAATTCATTTTTATCGAAATTTCGATTTTTTCGATTTTCCGGCTTTTCCTTTGGGATTTCCCGACTTATCTTTTTTTTCAAAACTGCCCTGTATCATAGCGAACAATACAAAAAAACTTATCGACATCGGTCAAGCCGTTTTTGAGTTTTAGCGAAACTAACGCACAGCATTTCATTTTTATCGTAATTTCGATGTTTTTGATTTTCCGGATTTTGCTTTGGGATTTCCCGACTTATCTTTTTTTTCAAAACTGCCCTGTATCATAGCAAACAAAACAAAAAAACTTATCGACATCGGTCAAGCCGTTTTTGAGTTTTAGCGAAACTAACGCACAGCAATTCATTTTTATCGGAATTTCGATTTTTTTGATTTTCCGGATTTTCCTTTGGGATTTCCCGACTTATCTTTTTTTTCAAACCTACCCTGTATCATTGCGAACAAAAGAAAAAAAATTATCGTCATCGGTCAAGCCGTTTCTGAGTTTTAGCGAAACTAACGCACAGCAATTCATTTTTATCGAAATTTCGAATTTTTTGATTTTCCGGCTTTTCCTTTGGGATTTCCCGACTTATCTTTTTTTCAAACCTGCCCTGTATCATAGCGAACAAAACAAAAAAAACTTATCGACATCGGTCAAGCCGTTTTTGAGTTTTAACGAAACTAACGCACAGCAATTCATTTTTATCGAAATTTCGATTTTTTCGATTTTCCGGCTTTTCCTTTTGGATTTCCCGACTTATCTTTTTTTTCAAAACTGCCCTGTATCATAGCGAACAAAACAAAAAAAAACTTATCGACATCGGTCAAGCCGTTTTTGAGTTTTAGCGAAACTAACGCACAGCAATTCATTTTTATCGTAATTTCGATTTTTTTGATTTTCCGGATTTTCCTTTGGGATTTCCCGACTTATCTTTTTTTTCAAACCTACCCTATATCATTGCGAACAAAAGAAAAAAAATTATCGACATCAGTCAAGCCGTTTTTGAGTTTTAACGAAACTAACGCACAGCAATTCATTTTTATCAGAATTTCGATTTTTTCGATTTTCCGGCTTTTCCTTTTGGATTTCCCGACTTATCTTTTTTTTCAAACCTACCCTGTATCATAGCGAACAAAACAAAAAAAACCTATCGACATCGGTCAAGCCGTTTTTGAGTTTTAGCGAAACTAACGCACAGCAATTCATTTTTATCGAAATTTCGATTTTTTCGATTTTCCGGCTTTTCCTTTGGGATTTCCCGACTTATCTTTTTTTTCAAACCTGCCCTGTATCATAGCGAACAAAACAAAAAAAACTTATCGACATCGGTCAAGCCGTTTTTGAGTTTTAACGAAACTAACGCACAGCAATTCATTTTTATCGAAATTTCGATTTTTTTGATTTTCCGCCTTTTCCTTTGGGATTTCCCGACTTATCTTTTTTTTCAAAACTGCCCTGTATCATAGCGAACAAAACAAAAAAAACCTATCGACATCGGTCAAGCCGTTTTTGAGTTTTAGCGAAACTAACGTACAGCAATTCATTTTTATCGAAATTTCGATTTTTTCGATTTTTCGGCTTTTCCTTTGGGATTTCCCGACTTATCTTTTTTTTCAAAACTGCCCTGTATCATAGCGAACAATACAAAAAAACTTATCGACATCGGTCAAGCCGTTTTTGAGTTTTAGCGAAACTAACGCACAGCAATTCATTTTTATCGTAATTTCGATGTTTTTGATTTTCCGGATTTTGCTTTGGGATTTCCCGACTTATCTTTTTTTTCAAAACTGCCCTGTATCATAGCAAACAAAACAAAAAAACTTATCGACATCGGTCAAGCCGTTTTTGAGTTTTAGCGAAACTAACGCACAGCAATTCATTTTTATCGGAATTTCGATTTTTTTGATTTTCCGGATTTTCCTTTGGGATTTCCCGACTTATCTTTTTTTTCAAACCTACCCTGTATCATTGCGAACAAAAGAAAAAAAATTATCGTCATCGGTCAAGCCGTTTCTGAGTTTTAGCGAAACTAACGCACAGCAATTCATTTTTATCGAAATTTCGAATTTTTTGATTTTCCGGCTTTTCCTTTGGGATTTCCCGACTTATCTTTTTTTCAAACCTGCCCTGTATCATAGCGAACAAAACAAAAAAAACTTATCGACATCGGTGAAGCCGTTTTTGAGTTTTAACGAAACTAACGCACAGCAATTCATTTTTATCGAAATTTCGATTTTTTCGATTTTCCGGCTTTTCCTTTTGGATTTCCCGACTTATCTTTTTTTTCAAAACTGCCCTGTATCATAGCGAACAAAACAAAAAAAAACTTATCGACATCGGTCAAGCCGTTTTTGAGTTTTAGCGAAACTAACGCACAGCAATTCATTTTTATCGAAATTTCGATTTTTTCGATTTTCCGGCTTTTCCTTTGGGATTTCCCGACATATTTTTTTTTTCAAAACTGCCGCGTATCATAGCGAACAAAACAAAAAAAACTTATCGACATCGGTCAAGCCGTTTTTGAGTTTTAGCGAAACTAACACACAGCAATTCATTTTTATCGATATTTCGATTTTTTCGATTTTCCGGCTTTTCCTTTGGGATTTCCCGACTTATCTTTTTTTCCAAAACTGCCCTGTATCATAGCGAACAAAACAAAAAAAATTTATCGACATCGGTCAAGCCGTTTTTGAGTTTTAACGAAACTAACGCACAGCAATTCATTTTTATCGAAATTTCGATTTTTTCGATTTTCCGGCTTTTGTTTTGGGATTTCCCGACTTATCTTTTTTTTGAAAACTGCCCTGTATCATAGCGAACAAAACAAAAAAAACTTATCGACATCGGTCAAGCCGTTTTTGAGTTTTAGCGAAACTAACGCACAGCAATTCATTTTTATCGTAATTTCGATTTTTTCGATTTTCCGGCTTTTCCTTTGGGATTTCCCGACTTATCTTTTTTTTCAAACCTGCCCTGTATCATTGCGAACAAAAGAAAAAAAATTATCGACATCGGTCAAGCCGTTTTTGAGTTTTAACGAAACTAACGCACAGCAATTCATTTTTATCAGAATTTCGATTTTTTCGATTTTCCGGCTTTTCCTTTGGGATTTCCCGACTTATCTTTTTTTTCAAAACTGCCCTGTATCATAGCGAACAATACAAAAAAACTTATCGACATCGGTCAAGCCGTTTTTGAGTTTTAGCGAAACTAACGCACAGCAATTCATTTTTATCGTAATTTCGATGTTTTTGATTTTCCGGATTTTGCTTTGGGATTTCCCGACTTATCTTTTTTTTCAAAACTGCCCTGTATCATAGCAAACAAAACAAAAAAACTTATCGACATCGGTCAAGCCGTTTTTGAGTTTTAGCGAAACTAACGCACAGCAATTCATTTTTATCGGAATTTCGATTTTTTTGATTTTCCGGATTTTCCTTTGGGATTTCCCGACTTATCTTTTTTTTCAAACCTACCCTGTATCATTGCGAACAAAAGAAAAAAAATTATCGTCATCGGTCAAGCCGTTTCTGAGTTTTAGCGAAACTAACGCACAGCAATTCATTTTTATCGAAATTTCGAATTTTTTGATTTTCCGGCTTTTCCTTTGGGATTTCCCGACTTATCTTTTTTTCAAACCTGCCCTGTATCATAGCGAACAAAACAAAAAAAACTTATCGACATCGGTCAAGCCGTTTTTGAGTTTTAACGAAACTAACGCACAGCAATTCATTTTTATCGAAATTTCGATTTTTTCGATTTTCCGGCTTTTCCTTTTGGATTTCCCGACTTATCTTTTTTTTCAAAACTGCCCTGTATCATAGCGAACAAAACAAAAAAAAACTTATCGACATCGGTCAAGCCGTTTTTGAGTTTTAGCGAAACTAACGCACAGCAATTCATTTTTATCGTAATTTCGATTTTTTTGATTTTCCGGATTTTCCTTTGGGATTTCCCGACTTATCTTTTTTTTCAAACCTACCCTATATCATTGCGAACAAAAGAAAAAAAATTATCGACATCAGTCAAGCCGTTTTTGAGTTTTAACGAAACTAACGCACAGCAATTCATTTTTATCAGAATTTCGATTTTTTCGATTTTCCGGCTTTTCCTTTTGGATTTCCCGACTTATCTTTTTTTTCAAACCTACCCTGTATCATAGCGAACAAAACAAAAAAAACCTATCGACATCGGTCAAGCCGTTTTTGAGTTTTAGCGAAACTAACGCACAGCAATTCATTTTTATCGAAATTTCGATTTTTTCGATTTTCCGGCTTTTCCTTTGGGATTTCCCGACTTATCTTTTTTTTCAAACCTGCCCTGTATCATAGCGAACAAAACAAAAAAAACTTATCGACATCGGTCAAGCCGTTTTTGAGTTTTAACGAAACTAACGCACAGCAATTCATTTTTATCGAAATTTCGATTTTTTTGATTTTCCGCCTTTTCCTTTGGGATTTCCCGACTTATCTTTTTTTTCAAAACTGCCCTGTATCATAGCGAACAAAACAAAAAAAACCTATCGACATCGGTCAAGCCGTTTTTGAGTTTTAGCGAAACTAACGTACAGCAATTCATTTTTATCGAAATTTCGATTTTTTCGATTTTTCGGCTTTTCCTTTGGGATTTCCCGACTTATCTTTTTTTTCAAAACTGCCCTGTATCATAGCGAACAATACAAAAAAACTTATCGACATCGGTCAAGCCGTTTTTGAGTTTTAGCGAAACTAACGCACAGCAATTCATTTTTATCGTAATTTCGATGTTTTTGATTTTCCGGATTTTGCTTTGGGATTTCCCGACTTATCTTTTTTTTCAAAACTGCCCTGTATCATAGCAAACAAAACAAAAAAACTTATCGACATCGGTCAAGCCGTTTTTGAGTTTTAGCGAAACTAACGCACAGCAATTCATTTTTATCGGAATTTCGATTTTTTTGATTTTCCGGATTTTCCTTTGGGATTTCCCGACTTATCTTTTTTTTCAAACCTACCCTGTATCATTGCGAACAAAAGAAAAAAAATTATCGTCATCGGTCAAGCCGTTTCTGAGTTTTAGCGAAACTAACGCACAGCAATTCATTTTTATCGAAATTTCGAATTTTTTGATTTTCCGGCTTTTCCTTTGGGATTTCCCGACTTATCTTTTTTTCAAACCTGCCCTGTATCATAGCGAACAAAACAAAAAAAACTTATCGACATCGGTGAAGCCGTTTTTGAGTTTTAACGAAACTAACGCACAGCAATTCATTTTTATCGAAATTTCGATTTTTTCGATTTTCCGGCTTTTCCTTTTGGATTTCCCGACTTATCTTTTTTTTCAAAACTGCCCTGTATCATAGCGAACAAAACAAAAAAAAACTTATCGACATCGGTCAAGCCGTTTTTGAGTTTTAGCGAAACTAACGCACAGCAATTCATTTTTATCGAAATTTCGATTTTTTCGATTTTCCGGCTTTTCCTTTGGGATTTCCCGACATATTTTTTTTTTCAAAACTGCCGCGTATCATAGCAAACAAAACAAAAAAAACTTATCGACATCGGTCAAGCCGTTTTTGAGTTTTAGCGAAACTAACACACAGCAATTCATTTTTATCGATATTTCGATTTTTTCGATTTTCCGGCTTTTCCTTTGGGATTTCCCGACTTATCTTTTTTTCCAAAACTGCCCTGTATCATAGCGAACAAAACAAAAAAAATTTATCGACATCGGTCAAGCCGTTTTTGAGTTTTAACGAAACTAACGCACAGCAATTCATTTTTATCGAAATTTCGATTTTTTCGATTTTCCGGCTTTTGTTTTGGGATTTCCCGACTTATCTTTTTTTTGAAAACTGCCCTGTATCATAGCGAACAAAACAAAAAAAACTTATCGACATCGGTCAAGCCGTTTTTGAGTTTTAGCGAAACTAACGCACAGCAATTCATTTTTATCGTAATTTCGATTTTTTCGATTTTCCGGCTTTTCCTTTGGGATTTCCCGACTTATCTTTTTTTTCAAACCTGCCCTGTATCATTGCGAACAAAAGAAAAAAAATTATCGACATCGGTCAAGCCGTTTTTGAGTTTTAACGAAACTAACGCACAGCAATTCATTTTTATCAGAATTTCGATTTTTTCGATTTTCCGGCTTTTCCTTTTGGATTTCCCGACTTATCTTTTTTTTCAATCCTACCCTGTATCATAGCGAACAAAACAAAAAAAACCTATCGACATCGGTCAAGCCGTTTTTGAGTTTTAGCGAAACTAACGCACAGCAATTCATTTTTATCGAAATTTCGATTTTTTCGATTTTCCGGCTTTTCCTTTGGGATTTCCCGACTTATCTTTTTTTTCAAACCTGCCCTGTATCATAGCGAACAAAACAAAAAAAACTTATCGACATCGGTCAAGCCGTTTTTGAGTTTTAACGAAACTAACGCACAGCAATTCATTTTTATCGAAATTTCGATTTTTTTGATTTTCCGCCTTTTCCTTTGGGATTTCCCGACTTATCTTTTTTTTCAAAACTGCCCTGTATCATAGCGAACAAAACAAAAAAAACTTATCGACATCGGTCAAGCCGTTTTTGAGTTTTAGCGAAACTAACGCACAGCAATTCATTTTTATCGGAATTTCGATTTTTTTGATTTTCCGGCTTTTCCTTTGGGATTTCCCGACTTATCTTTTTTTTCAAACCTGCCCTGTATCATAGCGAACAAAACAAAAAAAACTTATCGACATCGGTCAAGCCGTTTTTGAGTTTTAACGAAACTAACGCACAGCAATTCATTTTTATCGAAATTTCGATTTTTTTGATTTTCCGCCTTTTCCTTTGGGATTTCCCAACTTATCTTTTTTTTCAAAACTGCCCTGTATCATAGCAAACAAAACAAAAAAACTTATCGACATCGGTCAAGCCGTTTTTGAGTTTTAGCGAAACTAACGCACAGCAATTCATTTTTATCGGAATTTCGATTTTTTTGATTTTCCGGATTTTCCTTTGGGATTTCCCGACTTATCTTTTTTTTCAAACCTACCCTGTCTCATTGCGAACAAAAGAAAAAAAATTATCGTCATCGGTCAAGCCGTTTCTGAGTTTTAGCGAAACTAACGCACAGCAATTCATTTTTATCGAAATTTCGAATTTTTTGATTTTCCGGCTTTTCCTTTGGGATTTCCCGACTTATCTTTTTTTCAAACCTGCCCTGTATCATAGCGAACAAAACAAAAAAAACTTATCGACATCGGTCAAGCCGTTTTTGAGTTTTAGCGAAACTAACGCACAGCAATTCATTTTTATCGTAATTTCGATTTTTTTGATTTTCCGGATTTTCCTTTGGGATTTCCCGACTTATCTTTTTTTTCAAACCTACCCTATATCATTGCGAACAAAAGAAAAAAAATTATCGACATCAGTCAAGCCGTTTTTGAGTTTTAACGAAACTAACGCACAGCAATTCATTTTTATCAGAATTTCGATTTTTTCGATTTTCCGGCTTTTCCTTTTGGATTTCCCGACTTATCTTTTTTTTCAAACCTACCCTGTATCATAGCGCACAAAACAAAAAAAACCTATCGACATCGGTCAAGCCGTTTTTGAGTTTTAGCGAAACTAACGCACAGCAATTCATTTTTATCGAAATTTCGATTTTTTTGATTTTCCGCCTTTTCCTTTGGGATTTCCCAACTTATCTTTTTTTTCAAAACTGCCCTGTATCATAGCGAACAAAACAAAAAAAACTTATCGACATCGGTCAAGCCGTTTTTGAGTTTTAGCGAAACTAACGCACAGCAATTCATTTTTATCGAAATTTCGATTTTTTCGATTTTCCGGCTTTTGTTTTGGGATTTCCCAACTTATCTTTTTTTTCAAAACTGCCCTGTATCATAGCGAACAAAACAAAAAAAACTTATCGACATCGGTCAAGCCGTTTTTAAGTTTTAGCGAAACTAACGCACAGCAATTCATTTTTATCGTAATTTCGATTTTTTTGATTTTCCGGCTTTTCCTTTTGTATTTCCCGACTTATCTTTTTTTTCAAACCTACCCTGTATCATAGCGAACAAAACAAAAAAAACCTATCGACATCGGTCAAGCCGTTTTTGAGTTTTAGCGAAACTAACGTACAGCAATTCATTTTTATCGAAATTTCGATTTTTTCGATTTTCCGGCTTTTCCTTTGGGATTTCCCGACTTATCTTTTTTTTCAAAACTGCCCTGTATCATAGCAAACAAAACAAAAAAAATTATCGACATCGGTCAAGCCGTTTTTGAGTTTTAGCGAAACTAACGCACAGCAATTCATTTTTATCGGAATTTCGATTTTTTTGATTTTCCGGCTTTTCCTTTGGGATTTCCCGACTTATCTTTTTTTTCAAACCTACCCTGTGTCATAGCGAACAAAACAAAAAAAACCTATCGACATCGGTCAAGCCGTTTTTGAGTTTTAGCGAAACTAACGTACAGCAATTCATTTTTATCGAAATTTCGATTTTTTCGATTTTCCGGCTTTTCCTTTGGGATTTCCCGACTTATCTTTTTTTTCAAAACTGCCCTGTATCATAGCGAACAATACAAAAAAACTTATCGACATCGGTCAAGCCGTTTTTGAGTTTTAGCGAAACTAACGCACAGCAATTCATTTTTATCGGAATTTCGATTTTTTTGATTTTCCGGCTTTTCCTTTGGGATTTCCCGACTTATCTTTTTTTTCAAACCTGCCCTGTATCATAGCGAACAAAACAAAAAAAACTTATCGACATCGGTCAAGCCGTTTTTGAGTTTTAACGAAACTAACGCACAGCAATTCATTTTTATCGAAATTTCGATTTTTTTGATTTTCCGCCTTTTCCTTTGGGATTTCCCAACTTATCTTTTTTTTCAAAACTGCCCTGTATCATAGCGAACAAAACAAAAAAAACTTATCGACATCGGTCAAGCCGTTTTTGAGTTTTAGCGAAACTAACGCACAGCAATTCATTTTTATCGAAATTTCGATTTTTTCGATTTTCCGGCTTTTGTTTTGGGATTTCCCAACTTATCTTTTTTTTCAAAACTGCCCTGTATCATAGCGAACAAAACAAAAAAAACTTATCGACATCGGTCAAGCCGTTTTTGAGTTTTAGCGAAACTAACGCACAGCAATTCATTTTTATCGTAATTTCGATTTTTTTGATTTTCCGGCTTTTCCTTTTGTATTTCCCGACTTATCTTTTTTTTCAAACCTACCCTGTATCATAGCGAACAAAACAAAAAAAACCTATCGACATCGGTCAAGCCGTTTTTGAGTTTTAGCGAAACTAACGTACAGCAATTCATTTTTATCGAAATTTCGATTTTTTCGATTTTCCGGCTTTTCCTTTGGGATTTCCCGACTTATCTTTTTTTTCAAAACTGCCCTGTATCATAGCAAACAAAACAAAAAAAATTATCGACATCGGTCAAGCCGTTTTTGAGTTTTAGCGAAACTAACGCACAGCAATTCATTTTTATCGGAATTTCGATTTTTTTGATTTTCCGGCTTTTCCTTTGGGATTTCCCGACTTATCTTTTTTTTCAAACCTACCCTGTGTCATAGCGAACAAAACAAAAAAAACCTATCGACATCGGTCAAGCCGTTTTTGAGTTTTAGCGAAACTAACGTACAGCAATTCATTTTTATCGAAATTTCGATTTTTTCGATTTTCCGGCTTTTCCTTTGGGATTTCCCGACTTATCTTTTTTTTCAAAACTGCCCTGTATCATAGCGAACAATACAAAAAAACTTATCGACATCGGTCAAGCCGTTTTTGAGTTTTAGCGAAACTAACGCACAGCAATTCATTTTTATCGTAATTTCGATGTTTTTGATTTTCTGGATTTTGCTTTGGGATTTCCCGACTTATCTTTTTTTTCAAAACTGCCCTGTATCATAGCAAACAAAACAAAAAAACTTATCGACATCGGTCAAGCCGTTTTTGAGTTTTAGCGAAACTAACGCACAGCAATTCATTTTTATCGGAATTTCGATTTTTTTGATTTTCCGGATTTTCCTTTGGGATTTCCCGACTTATCTTTTTTTTCAAACCTACCCTGTATCATTGCGAACAAAAGAAAAAAAATTATCGTCATCGGTCAAGCCGTTTCTGAGTTTTAGCGAAACTAACGCACAGCAATTCATTTTTATCGAAATTTCGAATTTTTTGATTTTCCGGCTTTTCCTTTGGGATTTCCCGACTTATCTTTTTTTCAAACCTGCCCTGTATCATAGCGAACAAAACAAAAAAAACTTATCGACATCGGTCAAGCCGTTTTTGAGTTTTAACGAAACTAACGCACAGCAATTCATTTTTATCGAAATTTCGATTTTTTCGATTTTCCGGCTTTTCCTTTTGGATTTCCCGACTTATCTTTTTTTTCAAAACTGCCCTGTATCATAGCGAACAAAACAAAAAAAAACTTATCGACATCGGTCAAGCCGTTTTTGAGTTTTAGCGAAACTAACGCACAGCAATTCATTTTTATCGTAATTTCGATTTTTTTGATTTTCCGGATTTTCCTTTGGGATTTCCCGACTTATCTTTTTTTTCAAACCTACCCTATATCATTGCGAACAAAAGAAAAAAAATTATCGACATCAGTCAAGCCGTTTTTGAGTTTTAACGAAACTAACGCACAGCAATTCATTTTTATCAGAATTTCGATTTTTTCGATTTTCCGGCTTTTCCTTTTGGATTTCCCGACTTATCTTTTTTTTCAAACCTACCCTGTATCATAGCGAACAAAACAAAAAAAACCTATCAACATCGGTCAAGCCGTTTTTGAGTTTTAGCGAAACTAACGCACAGCAATTCATTTTTATCGAAATTTCGATTTTTTCGATTTTCCGGCTTTTCCTTTGGGATTTCCCGACTTATCTTTTTTTTCAAACCTGCCCTGTATCATAGCGAACAAAACAAAAAAAACTTATCGACATCGGTCAAGCCGTTTTTGAGTTTTAACGAAACTAACGCACAGCAATTCATTTTTATCGAAATTTCGATTTTTTTGATTTTCCGCCTTTTCCTTTGGGATTTCCCGACTTATCTTTTTTTTCAAAACTGCCCTGTATCATAGCGAACAAAACAAAAAAAACCTATCGACATCGGTCAAGCCGTTTTTGAGTTTTAGCGAAACTAACGTACAGCAATTCATTTTTATCGAAATTTCGATTTTTTCGATTTTTCGGCTTTTCCTTTGGGATTTCCCGACTTATCTTTTTTTTCAAAACTGCCCTGTATCATAGCGAACAATACAAAAAAACTTATCGACATCGGTCAAGCCGTTTTTGAGTTTTAGCGAAACTAACGCACAGCAATTCATTTTTATCGTAATTTCGATGTTTTTGATTTTCCGGATTTTGCTTTGGGATTTCCCGACTTATCTTTTTTTTCAAAACTGCCCTGTATCATAGCAAACAAAACAAAAAAACTTATCGACATCGGTCAAGCCGTTTTTGAGTTTTAGCGAAACTAACGCACAGCAATTCATTTTTATCGGAATTTCGATTTTTTTGATTTTCCGGATTTTCCTTTGGGATTTCCCGACTTATCTTTTTTTTCAAACCTACCCTGTATCATTGCGAACAAAAGAAAAAAAATTATCGTCATCGGTCAAGCCGTTTCTGAGTTTTAGCGAAACTAACGCACAGCAATTCATTTTTATCGAAATTTCGAATTTTTTGATTTTCCGGCTTTTCCTTTGGGATTTCCCGACTTATCTTTTTTTCAAACCTGCCCTGTATCATAGCGAACAAAACAAAAAAAACTTATCGACATCGGTGAAGCCGTTTTTGAGTTTTAACGAAACTAACGCACAGCAATTCATTTTTATCGAAATTTCGATTTTTTCGATTTTCCGGCTTTTCCTTTTGGATTTCCCGACTTATCTTTTTTTTCAAAACTGCCCTGTATCATAGCGAACAAAACAAAAAAAAACTTATCGACATCGGTCAAGCCGTTTTTGAGTTTTAGCGAAACTAACGCACAGCAATTCATTTTTATCGAAATTTCGATTTTTTCGATTTTCCGGCTTTTCCTTTGGGATTTCCCGACATATTTTTTTTTTTCAAAACTGCCGCGTATCATAGCGAACAAAACAAAAAAAAACTTATCGACATCGGTCAAGCCGTTTTTGAGTTTTAGCGAAACTAACACACAGCAATTCATTTTTATCGATATTTCGATTTTTTCGATTTTCCGGCTTTTCCTTTGGGATTTCCCGACTTATCTTTTTTTCCAAAACTGCCCTGTATCATAGCGAACAAAACAAAAAAAATTTATCGACATCGGTCAAGCCGTTTTTGAGTTTTAACGAAACTAACGCACAGCAATTCATTTTTATCGAAATTTCGATTTTTTCGATTTTCCGGCTTTTGTTTTGGGATTTCCCGACTTATCTTTTTTTTGAAAACTGCCCTGTATCATAGCGAACAAAACAAAAAAAACTTATCGACATCGGTCAAGCCGTTTTTGAGTTTTAGCGAAACTAACGCACAGCAATTCATTTTTATCGTAATTTCGATTTTTTCGATTTTCCGGCTTTTCCTTTGGGATTTCCCGACTTATCTTTTTTTTCAAACCTGCCCTGTATCATTGCGAACAAAAGAAAAAAAATTATCGACATCGGTCAAGCCGTTTTTGAGTTTTAACGAAACTAACGCACAGCAATTCATTTTTATCAGAATTTCGATTTTTTCGATTTTCCGGCTTTTCCTTTTGGATTTCCCGACTTATCTTTTTTTTCAAACCTACCCTGTATCATAGCGAACAAAACAAAAAAAACCTATCGACATCGGTCAAGCCGTTTTTGAGTTTTAGCGAAACTAACGCACAGCAATTCATTTTTATCGAAATTTCGATTTTTTCGATTTTCCGGCTTTTCCTTTGGGATTTCCCGACTTATCTTTTTTTTCAAACCTGCCCTGTATCATAGCGAACAAAACAAAAAAAACTTATCGACATCGGTCAAGCCGTTTTTGAGTTTTAACGAAACTAACGCACAGCAATTCATTTTTATCGAAATTTCGATTTTTTTGATTTTCCGCCTTTTCCTTTGGGATTTCCCGACTTATCTTTTTTTTCAAAACTGCCCTGTATCATAGCGAACAAAACAAAAAAAACTTATCGACATCGGTCAAGCCGTTTTTGAGTTTTAGCGAAACTAACGCACAGCAATTCATTTTTATCGGAATTTCGATTTTTTTGATTTTCCGGCTTTTCCTTTGGGATTTCCCGACTTATCTTTTTTTTCAAACCTGCCCTGTATCATAGCGAACAAAACAAAAAAAACTTATCGACATCGGTCAAGCCGTTTTTGAGTTTTAACGAAACTAACGCACAGCAATTCATTTTTATCGAAATTTCGATTTTTTTGATTTTCCGCCTTTTCCTTTGGGATTTCCCAACTTATCTTTTTTTTCAAAACTGCCCTGTATCATAGCGAACAAAACAAAAAAAACTTATCGACATCGGTCAAGCCGTTTTTGAGTTTTAGCGAAACTAACGCACAGCAATTCATTTTTATCGAAATTTCGATTTTTTCGATTTTCCGGCTTTTGTTTTGGGATTTCCCAACTTATCTTTTTTTTCAAAACTGCCCTGTATCATAGCGAACAAAACAAAAAAAACTTATCGACATCGGTCAAGCCGTTTTTGAGTTTTAGCGAAACTAACGCACAGCAATTCATTTTTATCGTAATTTCGATTTTTTTGATTTTCCGGCTTTTCCTTTTGTATTTCCCGACTTATCTTTTTTTTCAAACCTACCCTGTATCATAGCGAACAAAACAAAAAAAACCTATCGACATCGGTCAAGCCGTTTTTGAGTTTTAGCGAAACTAACGTACAGCAATTCATTTTTATCGAAATTTCGATTTTTTCGATTTTCCGGCTTTTCCTTTGGGATTTCCCGACTTATCTTTTTTTTCAAAACTGCCCTGTATCATAGCAAACAAAACAAAAAAACTTATCGACATCGGTCAAGCCGTTTTTGAGTTTTAGCGAAACTAACGCACAGCAATTCATTTTTATCGGAATTTCGATTTTTTTGATTTTCCGGATTTTCCTTTGGGATTTCCCGACTTATCTTTTTTTCAAACCTACCCTGTATCATTGCGAACAAAAGAAAAAAAATTATCGTCATCGGTCAAGCCGTTTCTGAGTTTTAGCGAAACTAACGCACAGCAATTCATTTTTATCGGAATTTCGAATTTTTTGATTTTCCGGCTTTTGTTTTAGGATTTCCCGACATCTTTTTTTTTCAAACCTGCTTTGTATCATAGCGAACAAAACAAAAAAAACTTATCGACATCGGTCAAGCCGTTTTTGAGTATTAACGAAACTAACGCACAGCAATTCATTTTTATCGAAATTTCGATTTTTTCGATTTTCCGGCTTTTCCTTTGGGATTTCCCGACTTATCTTTTTTTCAAACCTGCCCTGTATCATAGCGAACAAAACAAAAAAAACTTATCGACATCGGTCAAGCCGTTTTTGAGTTTTAACGAAACTAACGCACAGCAATTCATTTTTATCGAAATTTCGATTTTTTCGATTTTCCGGCTTTTCCTTTTGGATTTCCCGACGTATCTTTTTTTCAAGCCTGCCCTGTATCATAGCGAACAAAACAAAAAAAACTTATCGACATCGGTCAAGCCGTTTTTGAGTTTTAACGAAACTAACGCACAGCAATTCATTTTTATCGAAATTTCGATTTTTTCGATTTTCCGGCTTTTCCTTTGGGATTTCCCGACGTATCTTTTTTTTAAACCTGCCCTGTATCATAGCGAACAAAACAAAAAAAACTTATCGACATCGGTCAAGCCGTTTTTGAGTTTTAACGAAACTAACGCACAGCAATTCATTTTTATCGAAATTACGATTTTTTTGATTTTCCGCCTTTTCCTTTGGGATTTCCCGACTTATCTTTTTTTTCAAAACTGCCCTGTATCATAGCGAACAAAACAAAAAAAACTTATCGACATCGGTCAAGCCGTTTTTGAGTTTTAACGAAACTAACGCACAGCAATTCATTTTTATCGAAATTTCGATTTTTTCGATTTTCCGGCTTTTCCTTTGGGATTTCCCGACTTATCTTTTTTTTCAAACCTACCCTGTATCATAGCGAACAAAACAAAAAAAACTTATCGACATCGGTCAAGCCGTTTTTGAGTTTTAACGAAACTAACGCACAGCAATTCATTTTTATCGAAATTTCGATTTTTTCGATTTTCCGGCTTTTCCTTTGGGATTTCCCGACGTATCTTTTTTTTCAAACCTGCCCTGTATCATAGCGAACAAAACAAAAAAAACTTATCGACATCGGTCAAGCCGTTTTTGAGTTTTAACGAAACTAACGTACAGCAATTCATTTTTATCGAAATTTCGATTTTTTCGATTTTCCGGCTTTTCCTTTGGGATTTCCCGACTTATCTTTTTTTTCAAAACTGCCCTGTATCATAACGAACAATACAAAAAAACTTATCGACATCGGTCAAGCCGTTTTTGAGTTTTAGCGAAACTAACGCACAGCAATTCATTTTTATCGTAATTTCGATGTTTTTGATTTTCCGGATTTTGCTTTGGGATTTCCCGACTTATCTTTTTTTTCAAAACTGCCCTGTATCATAGCAAACAAAACAAAAAAACTTATCGACATCGGTCAAGCCGTTTTTGAGTTTTAGCGAAACTAACGCACAGCAATTCATTTTTATCGGAATTTCGATTTTTTTGATTTTCCGGATTTTCCTTTGGGATTTCCCGACTTATCTTTTTTTTCAAACCTACCCTGTATCATTGCGAACAAAAGAAAAAAAATTATCGTCATCGGTCAAGCCGTTTCTGAGTTTTAGCGAAACTAACGCACAGCAATTCATTTTTATCGAAATTTCGAATTTTTTGATTTTCCGGCTTTTCCTTTGGGATTTTCCGACTTATCTTTTTTTCAAACCTGCCCTGTATCATAGCGAACAAAACAAAAAAAACTTATCGACATCGGTCAAGCCGTTTTTGAGTTTTAACGAAACTAACGCACAGCAATTCATTTTTATCGAAATTTCGATTGTTTCGATTTTCCGGCTTTTCCTTTTGGATTTCCCGACTTATCTTTTTTTTCAAAACTGCCCTGTATCATAGCGAACAAAACAAAAAAAAACTTATCGACATCGGTCAAGCCGTTTTTGAGTTTTAGCGAAACTAACGCACAGCAATTCATTTTTATCGAAATTTCGATTTTTTCGATTTTCCGGCTTTTCCTTTGGGATTTCCCGACATATCTTTTTTTTCAAAACTGCCGCGTATCATAGCGAACAAAACAAAAAAAACTTATCGACATCGGTCAAGCCGTTTTTGAGTTTTAGCGAAACTAACGCACAGCAATTCATTTTTATCGAAATTTCGATTTTTTCGATTTTCCGGCTTTTCCTTTGGGATTTCCCGACTTATCTTCTTTTCCAAAACTGCCCTGTATCATGGCGAACAAAACAAAAAAAACTTATCGACATCGGTCAAGCCGTTTTTGAGTTTTAACGAAACTAACGCACAGCAATTCATTTTTATCGAAATTTCGATTTTTTCGATTTTCCGGCTTTTGTTTTGGGATTTCCCGACTTATCTTTTTTTTGAAAACTGCCCTGTATCATAGCGAACAAAACAAAAAAAACTTATCGACATCGGTCAAGCCGTTTTTGAGTTTTAGCGAAACTAACGCACAGCAATTCATTTTTATCGTAATTTCGATTTTTTTGATTTTCCGGATTTTCCTTTGGGATTTCCCGACTAATCTTTTTTTTCAAACCTACCCTATATCATTGCGAACAAAAGAAAAAAAATTATCGACATCGGTCAAGCCGTTTTTGAGTTTTAACGAAACTAACGCACAGCAATTCATTTTTATCAGAATTTCGATTTTTTCGATTTTCCGGCTTTTCCTTTTGGATTTCCCGACTTATCTTTTTTTTCAAACCTACCCTGTATCATAGCGAACAAAACAAAAAAAACCTATCGACATCGGTCAAGCCGTTTTTGAGTTTTAGCGAAACTAACGCACAGCAATTCATTTTTATCGAAATTTCGATTTTTTCGATTTTCCGGCTTTTCCTTTGGGATTTCCCGACTTATCTTTTTTTTCAAAACTGCCCTGTATCATAACGAACAATACAAAAAAACTTATCGACATCGGTCAAGCCGTTTTTGAGTTTTAGCGAAACTAACGCACAGCAATTCATTTTTATCGTAATTTCGATGTTTTTGATTTTCCGGATTTTGCTTTGGGATTTCCCGACTTATCTTTTTTTTCAAAACTGCCCTGTATCATAGCAAACAAAACAAAAAAACTTATCGACATCGGTCAAGCCGTTTTTGAGTTTTAACGAAACTAACGCACAGCAATTCATTTTTATCGAAATTTCGATTTTTTCGATTTTCCGGCTTTTCCTTTGGGATTTCCCGACGTATCTTTTTTTTAAACCTGCCCTGTATCATAGCGAACAAAACAAAAAAAACTTATCGACATCGGTCAAGCCGTTTTTGAGTTTTAACGAAACTAACGCACAGCAATTCATTTTTATCGAAATTACGATTTTTTTGATTTTCCGCCTTTTCCTTTGGGATTTCCCGACTTATCTTTTTTTTCAAAACTGCCCTGTATCATAGCGAACAAAACAAAAAAAACTTATCGACATCGGTCAAGCCGTTTTTGAGTTTTAACGAAACTAACGCACAGCAATTCATTTTTATCGAAATTTCGATTTTTTCGATTTTCCGGCTTTTCCTTTGGGATTTCCCGACTTATCTTTTTTTTCAAACCTACCCTGTATCATAGCGAACAAAACAAAAAAAACTTATCGACATCGGTCAAGCCGTTTTTGAGTTTTAACGAAACTAACGCACAGCAATTCATTTTTATCGAAATTTCGATTTTTTCGATTTTCCGGCTTTTCCTTTGGGATTTCCCGACGTATCTTTTTTTTCAAACCTGCCCTGTATCATAGCGAACAAAACAAAAAAAACTTATCGACATCGGTCAAGCCGTTTTTGAGTTTTAACGAAACTAACGTACAGCAATTCATTTTTATCGAAATTTCGATTTTTTCGATTTTCCGGCTTTTCCTTTGGGATTTCCCGACTTATCTTTTTTTTCAAAACTGCCCTGTATCATAACGAACAATACAAAAAAACTTATCGACATCGGTCAAGCCGTTTTTGAGTTTTAGCGAAACTAACGCACAGCAATTCATTTTTATCGTAATTTCGATGTTTTTGATTTTCCGGATTTTGCTTTGGGATTTCCCGACTTATCTTTTTTTTCAAAACTGCCCTGTATCATAGCAAACAAAACAAAAAAACTTATCGACATCGGTCAAGCCGTTTTTGAGTTTTAGCGAAACTAACGCACAGCAATTCATTTTTATCGGAATTTCGATTTTTTTGATTTTCCGGATTTTCCTTTGGGATTTCCCGACTTATCTTTTTTTTCAAACCTACCCTGTATCATTGCGAACAAAAGAAAAAAAATTATCGTCATCGGTCAAGCCGTTTCTGAGTTTTAGCGAAACTAACGCACAGCAATTCATTTTTATCGAAATTTCGAATTTTTTGATTTTCCGGCTTTTCCTTTGGGATTTCCCGACTTATCTTTTTTTCAAACCTGCCCTGTATCATAGCGAACAAAACAAAAAAAACTTATCGACATCGGTCAAGCCGTTTTTGAGTTTTAACGAAACTAACGCACAGCAATTCATTTTTATCGAAATTTCGATTGTTTCGATTTTCCGGCTTTTCCTTTTGGATTTCCCGACTTATCTTTTTTTTCAAAACTGCCCTGTATCATAGCGAACAAAACAAAAAAAAACTTATCGACATCGGTCAAGCCGTTTTTGAGTTTTAGCGAAACTAACGCACAGCAATTCATTTTTATCGAAATTTCGATTTTTTCGATTTTCCGGCTTTTCCTTTGGGATTTCCCGACATATCTTTTTTTTCAAAACTGCCGCGTATCATAGCGAACAAAACAAAAAAAACTTATCGACATCGGTCAAGCCGTTTTTGAGTTTTAGCGAAACTAACGCACAGCAATTCATTTTTATCGAAATTTCGATTTTTTCGATTTTCCGGCTTTTCCTTTGGGATTTCCCGACTTATCTTCTTTTCCAAAACTGCCCTGTATCATGGCGAACAAAACAAAAAAAACTTATCGACATCGGTCAAGCCGTTTTTGAGTTTTAACGAAACTAACGCACAGCAATTCATTTTTATCGAAATTTCGATTTTTTCGATTTTCCGGCTTTTGTTTTGGGATTTCCCGACTTATCTTTTTTTTGAAAACTGCCCTGTATCATAGCGAACAAAACAAAAAAAACTTATCGACATCGGTCAAGCCGTTTTTGAGTTTTAGCGAAACTAACGCACAGCAATTCATTTTTATCGTAATTTCGATTTTTTTGATTTTCCGGATTTTCCTTTGGGATTTCCCGACTAATCTTTTTTTTCAAACCTACCCTATATCATTGCGAACAAAAGAAAAAAAATTATCGACATCGGTCAAGCCGTTTTTGAGTTTTAACGAAACTAACGCACAGCAATTCATTTTTATCAGAATTTCGATTTTTTCGATTTTCCGGCTTTTCCTTTTGGATTTCCCGACTTATCTTTTTTTTCAAACCTACCCTGTATCATAGCGAACAAAACAAAAAAAACCTATCGACATCGGTCAAGCCGTTTTTGAGTTTTAGCGAAACTAACGCACAGCAATTCATTTTTATCGAAATTTCGATTTTTTCGATTTTCCGGCTTTTCCTTTGGGATTTCCCGACTTATCTTTTTTTTCAAACCTGCCCTGTATCATAGCGAACAAAACAAAAAAAACTTATCGACATCGGTCAAGCCGTTTTTGAGTTTTAACGAAACTAACGCACAGCAATTCATTTTTATCAGAATTTCGATTTTTTCGGTTTTCCGGCTTTTCCTTTTGGATTTCCCGACTTATCTTTTTTTTCAAACCTACCCTGTATCATAGCGAACAAAACAAAAAAAACCTATCGACATCGGTGAAGCCGTTTTTGAGTTTTAGCGAAACTAACGCACAGCAATTCATTTTTATCGAAATTTCGATTTTTTCGATTTTCCGGCTTTTCCTTTGGGATTTCCCGACTTATCTTTTTTTTCAAACCTGCCCTGTATCATAGCGAACAAAACAAAAAAACTTATCGACATCGGTCAAGCCGTTTTTGAGTTTTAGCGAAACTAACGCACAGCAATTCATTTTTATCGAAATTTCGATTTTTTCGATTTTCCGGCTTTTGTTTTGGGATTTCCCGACTTATCTTTTTTTTCAAAACTGCCCTGTATCATAGCGAACAATACAAAAAAACTTATCGACATCGGTCAAGCCGTTTTTGAGTTTTAGCGAAACTAACGCACAGCAATTCATTTTTATCGTAATTTCGATGTTTTTGATTTTCCGGATTTTGCTTTGGGATGTCCCGACTTATCTTTTTTTTCAAAACTGCCCTGTATCATAGCAAACAAAACAAAAAAACTTATCGACATCGGTCAAGCCGTTTTTGAGTTTTAGCGAAACTAACGCACAGCAATTCATTTTTATCGGAATTTCGATTTTTTTGATTTTCCGGATTTTCCTTTGGGATTTCCCGACTTATCTTTTTTTTCAAACCTACCCTGTATCATTGCGAACAAAAGAAAAAAAATTATCGTCATCGGTCAAGCCGTTTCTGAGTTTTAGCGAAACTAACGCACAGCAATTCATTTTTATCGGAATTTCGAATTTTTTGATTTTCCGGCTTTTGTTTTGGGATTTCCCGACATCTTTTTTTTTCAAACCTGCCCTGTATCATAGCGAACAAAACAAAAAAAAACTTATCGACATCGGTCAAGCCGTTTTTGAGTATTAACGAAACTAACGCACAGCAATTCATTTTTATCGAAATTTCGATTTTTTCGATTTTCCGGCTTTTCCTTTGAGATTTCCCGACTTATCTTTTTTTCAAACCTGCCCTGTATCATAGCGAATAAAACAAAAAAAAACTTATCGACATAGGTCAAGCCGTTTTTGAGTTTTAGCGAAACTAACGCACAGCAATTCATTTTTATCGAAATTTCGATTTTTTGGATTTTCCGGCTTTTTCTTTGGGATTTCCCGACTTATCTTTTTTTTCAAAAGTGCCCTGTATCATAGCGAACAAAACAAAAAAACTTATCGACATCGGTCAAGCCATTTTTGAGTTTTAGCGAAACTAACACACAGAAATTCATTTTTATCGAAATTTCGATTTTTTCGATTTTCCGGCTTTTTCTTTGGGATTTCCCGACTTATCTTTTTTTTCAAAACTGCCCTGTATCATAGCGAACAAAACAAAAAAACTTATCGACATCGGTCAAGCCATTTTTGAGTTTTAGCGAAACTAACACACAGAAATTCATTTTTATCGAAATTTCGATTTTTTCGATTTTCCGGCTTTTTCTTTGGGATTTACCGACTTATCTTTTTTTTCAAAACTGCCCTGTATCATAGCGAACAAAACAAAAAAACTTATCGACATCGGTCAAGCCATTTTTGAGTTTTAGCGAAACTAACACACAGAAATTCATTTTTATCGAAATTTCGATTTTTTCGATTTTCCGGCTTTTCCTTTGGGATTTACCGACTTATCTTTTTTTTCAAAACTGCCCTGTATCATAGCAAACAAAACAAAAAAAACTTATCGACATCGGTCAAGCCGTTTTTGAGTTTTAGCGAAACTAACGCACAGCAATTCATTTTTATCGGAATTTCGATTTTTTTGATTTTCCGGCTTTTCCTTTGGGATTTCCCGACTTATCTTTTTTTTCAAACCTGCCCTGTATCATAGCGAACAAAACAAAAAAAATTATCGATATCGGTCAAGCCGTTTTTGAGTTTTAACGAAACTAACGCACAGCAATTCATTTTTATCGAAATTTCGATTTTTTTGATTTTCCGCCTTTTCCTTTAGGATTTCCCGACTTATCTTTTTTTTCAAAACTGCCCTGTATCATAGCGAACAAAACAAAAAAAACTTGTCGACATCGGTCAAGCCGTTTTTGAGTTTTAACGAAACTAACGCACAGCAATTCATTTTTATCGAAATTTCGATTTTTTTGATTTTCCGCCTTTTCCTTTGGGATTTCCCGACTTATCTTTTTTTTCAAAACTGCCCTGTATCATAGCGAACAAAACAAAAAAAACTTATCGACATCGGTCAAGCCGTTTTTGAGTTTTAGCGAAACTAACGCACAGCAATTCATTTTTATCGTAATTTCGATTTTTTTGATTTTCCGGATTTTCCTTTGGGATTTCCCGACTTATCTTTTTTTTCAAACCTACCCTATATCATTGCGAACAAACGAAAAAAAATTATCGACATCGGTCAAGCCGTTTTTGAGTTTTAGCGAAACTAACGCACAGCAATTCATTTTTATCGGAATTTCGATTTTTTTGATTTTCCGGCTTTTCCTTTGGGATTTCCCGACTTATCTTTTTTTTCAAACCTACCCTGTGTCATAGCGAACAAAACAAAAAAAACCTATCGACATCGGTCAAGCCGTTTTTGAGTTTTAGCGAAACTAACGTACAGCAATTCATTTTTATCGAAATTTCGATTTTTTCGATTTTCCGGCTTTTCCTTTGGGATTTCCCGACTTATCTTTTTTTTCAAAACTGCCCTGTATCATAGCGAACAATACAAAAAAACTTATCGACATCGGTCAAGCCGTTTTTGAGTTTTAGCGAAACTAACGCACAGCAATTCATTTTTATCGTAATTTCGATGTTTTTGATTTTCCGGATTTTGCTTTGGGATTTCCCGACTTATCTTTTTTTTCAAAACTGCCCTGTATCATAGCAAACAAAACAAAAAAACTTATCGACATCGGTCAAGCCGTTTTTGAGTTTTAGCGAAACTAACGCACAGCAATTCATTTTTATCGTAATTTCGATGTTTTTGATTTTCCGGATTTTGCTTTGGGATTTCCCGACTTATCTTTTTTTTCAAAACTGCCCTGTATCATAGCAAACAAAACAAAAAAACTTATCGACATCGGTCAAGCCGTTTTTGAGTTTTAGCGAAACTAACGCACAGCAATTCATTTTTATCGTAATTTCGATTTTTTTGATTTTCCGGATTTTCCTTTGGGATTTCCCGACTTATCTTTTTTTTCAAACCTACCCTGTATCATTGCGAACAAAAGAAAAAAAATTATCGTCATCGGTCAAGCCGTTTCTGAGTTTTAGCGAAACTAACGCACAGCAATTCATTTTTATCGAAATTTCGAATTTTTTGATTTTCCGGCTTTTCCTTTGGGATTTCCCGACTTATCTTTTTTTCAAACCTGCCCTGTATCATAGCGAACAAAACAAAAAAAACTTATCGACATCGGTCAAGCCGTTTTTGAGTTTTAACGAAACTAACGCACAGCAATTCATTTTTATCGAAATTTCGATTTTTTCGATTTTCCGGCTTTTCCTTTTGGATTTCCCGACTTATCTTTTTTTTCAAAACTGCCCTGTATCATAGCGAACAAAACAAAAAAAAACTTATCGACATCGGTCAAGCCGTTTTTGAGTTTTAGCGAAACTAACGCACAGCAATTCATTTTTATCGTAATTTCGATTTTTTTGATTTTCCGGATTTTCCTTTGGGATTTCCCGACTTATCTTTTTTTTCAAACCTACCCTATATCATTGCGAACAAAAGAAAAAAAATTATCGACATCAGTCAAGCCGTTTTTGAGTTTTAACGAAACTAACGCACAGCAATTCATTTTTATCAGAATTTCGATTTTTTCGATTTTCCGGCTTTTCCTTTTGGATTTCCCGACTTATCTTTTTTTTCAAACCTACCCTGTATCATAGCGAACAAAACAAAAAAAACCTATCGACATCGGTCAAGCCGTTTTTGAGTTTTAGCGAAACTAACGCACAGCAATTCATTTTTATCGAAATTTCGATTTTTTCGATTTTCCGGCTTTTCCTTTGGGATTTCCCGACTTATCTTTTTTTTCAAACCTGCCCTGTATCATAGCGAACAAAACAAAAAAAACTTATCGACATCGGTCAAGCCGTTTTTGAGTTTTAACGAAACTAACGCACAGCAATTCATTTTTATCGAAATTTCGATTTTTTTGATTTTCCGCCTTTTCCTTTGGGATTTCCCGACTTATCTTTTTTTTCAAAACTGCCCTGTATCATAGCGAACAAAACAAAAAAAACCTATCGACATCGGTCAAGCCGTTTTTGAGTTTTAGCGAAACTAACGTACAGCAATTCATTTTTATCGAAATTTCGATTTTTTCGATTTTTCGGCTTTTCCTTTGGGATTTCCCGACTTATCTTTTTTTTCAAAACTGCCCTGTATCATAGCGAACAATACAAAAAAACTTATCGACATCGGTCAAGCCGTTTTTGAGTTTTAGCGAAACTAACGCACAGCAATTCATTTTTATCGTAATTTCGATGTTTTTGATTTTCCGGATTTTGCTTTGGGATTTCCCGACTTATCTTTTTTTTCAAAACTGCCCTGTATCATAGCAAACAAAACAAAAAAACTTATCGACATCGGTGAAGCCGTTTTTGAGTTTTAGCGAAACTAACGCACAGCAATTCATTTTTATCGGAATTTCGATTTTTTTGATTTTCCGGATTTTCCTTTGGGATTTCCCGACTTATCTTTTTTTTCAAACCTACCCTGTATCATTGCGAACAAAAGAAAAAAAATTATCGTCATCGGTCAAGCCGTTTCTGAGTTTTAGCGAAACTAACGCACAGCAATTCATTTTTATCGAAATTTCGAATTTTTTGATTTTCCGGCTTTTCCTTTGGGATTTCCCGACTTATCTTTTTTTCAAACCTGCCCTGTATCATAGCGAACAAAACAAAAAAAACTTATCGACATCGGTGAAGCCGTTTTTGAGTTTTAACGAAACTAACGCACAGCAATTCATTTTTATCGAAATTTCGATTTTTTCGATTTTCCGGCTTTTCCTTTTGGATTTCCCGACTTATCTTTTTTTTCAAAACTGCCCTGTATCATAGCGAACAAAACAAAAAAAAACTTATCGACATCGGTCAAGCCGTTTTTGAGTTTTAGCGAAACTAACGCACAGCAATTCATTTTTATCGAAATTTCGATTTTTTCGATTTTCCGGCTTTTCCTTTGGGATTTCCCGACATATTTTTTTTTTCAAAACTGCCGCGTATCATAGCGAACAAAACAAAAAAAACTTATCGACATCGGTCAAGCCGTTTTTGAGTTTTAGCGAAACTAACACACAGCAATTCATTTTTATCGATATTTCGATTTTTTCGATTTTCCGGCTTTTCCTTTGGGATTTCCCGACTTATCTTTTTTTCCAAAACTGCCCTGTATCATAGCGAACAAAACAAAAAAAACTTATCGACATGGGTCAAGCCGTTTTTGAGTTTTAACGAAACTAACGCACAGCAATTCATTTTTATCGAAATTTCGATTTTTTCGATTTTCCGGCTTTTGTTTTGGGATTTCCCGACTTATCTTTTTTTTGAAAACTGCCCTGTATCATAACGAACAAAACAAAAAAAACTTATCGACATCGGTCAAGCCGTTTTTGAGTTTTAGCGAAACTAACGCACAGCAATTCATTTTTATCGTAATTTCGATTTTTTCGATTTTCCGGCTTTTCCTTTGGGATTTCCCGACTTATCTTTTTTTTCAAACCTGCCCTGTATCATTGCGAACAAAAGAAAAAAAATTATCGACATCGGTCAAGCCGTTTTTGAGTTTTAACGAAACTAACGCACAGCAATTCATTTTTATCAGAATTTCGATTTTTTCGATTTTCCGGCTTTTCCTTTTGGATTTCCCGACTTATCTTTTTTTTCAAACCTACCCTGTATCATAGCGAACAAAACAAAAAAAACCTATCGACATCGGTCAAGCCGTTTTTGAGTTTTAGCGAAACTAACGCACAGCAATTCATTTTTATCGAAATTTCGATTTTTTCGATTTTCCGGCTTTTCCTTTGGGATTTCCCGACTTATCTTTTTTTTCAAACCTGCCCTGTATCATAGCGAACAAAACAAAAAAAACTTATCGACATCGGTCAAGCCGTTTTTGAGTTTTAACGAAACTAACGCACAGCAATTCATTTTTATCGAAATTTCGATTTTTTTGATTTTCCGCCTTTTCCTTTGGGATTTCCCGACTTATCTTTTTTTTCAAAACTGCCCTGTATCATAGCGAACAAAACAAAAAAAACTTATCGACATCGGTCAAGCCGTTTTTGAGTTTTAGCGAAACTAACGCACAGCAATTCATTTTTATCGGAATTTCGATTTTTTTGATTTTCCGGCTTTTCCTTTGGGATTTCCCGACTTATCTTTTTTTTCAAACCTGCCCTGTATCATAGCGAACAAAACAAAAAAAACTTATCGACATCGGTCAAGCCGTTTTTGAGTTTTAACGAAACTAACGCACAGCAATTCATTTTTATCGAAATTTCGATTTTTTTGATTTTCCGCCTTTTCCTTTGGGATTTCCCAACTTATCTTTTTTTTCAAAACTGCCCTGTATCATAGCGAACAAAACAAAAAAAACTTATCGACATCGGTCAAGCCGTTTTTGAGTTTTAGCGAAACTAACGCACAGCAATTCATTTTTATCGAAATTTCGATTTTTTCGATTTTCCGGCTTTTGTTTTGGGATTTCCCAACTTATCTTTTTTTTCAAAACTGCCCTGTATCATAGCGAACAAAACAAAAAAAACTTATCGACATCGGTCAAGCCGTTTTTGAGTTTTAGCGAAACTAACGCACAGCAATTCATTTTTATCGTAATTTCGATTTTTTTGATTTTCCGGCTTTTCCTTTTGTATTTCCCGACTTATCTTTTTTTTCAAACCTACCCTGTATCATAGCGAACAAAACAAAAAAAACCTATCGACATCGGTCAAGCCGTTTTTGAGTTTTAGCGAAACTAACGTACAGCAATTCATTTTTATCGAAATTTCGATTTTTTCGATTTTCCGCCTTTTCCTTTGGGATTTCCCGACTTATCTTTTTTTTCAAAACTGCCCTGTATCATAGCAAACAAAACAAAAAAACTTATCGACATCGGTCAAGCCGTTTTTGAGTTTTAGCGAAACTAACGCACAGCAATTCATTTTTATCGGAATTTCGATTTTTTTGATTTTCCGGATTTTCCTTTGGGATTTCCCGACTTATCTTTTTTTCAAACCTACCCTGTATCATTGCGAACAAAAGAAAAAAAATTATCGTCATCGGTCAAGCCGTTTCTGAGTTTTAGCGAAACTAACGCACAGCAATTCATTTTTATCGGAATTTCGAATTTTTTGATTTTCCGGCTTTTGTTTTGGGATTTCCCGACATCTTTTTTTTTCAAACCTGCCCTGTATCATAGCGAACAAAACAAAAAAAACTTATCGACATCGGTCAAGCCGTTTTTGAGTATTAACGAAACTAACGCACAGCAATTCATTTTTATCGAAATTTCGATTTTTTCGATTTTCCGGCTTTTCCTTTGGGATTTCCCGACTTATCTATTTTTCAAACCTGCCCTGTATCATAGCGAACAAAACAAAAAAAACTTATCGACATCGGTCAAGCCGTTTTTGAGTTTTAACGAAACTAACGCACAGCAATTCATTTTTATCGAAATTTCGATTTTTTCGATTTTCCGGCTTTTCCTTTTGGATTTCCCGACGTATCTTTTTTTCAAGCCTGCCCTGTATCATAGCGAACAAAACAAAAAAAACTTATCGACATCGGTCAAGCCGTTTTTGAGTTTTAACGAAACTAACACACAGCAATTCATTTTTATCGAAATTTCGATTTTTTCGATTTTCCGGCTTTTCCTTTGGGATTTCCCGACTTATCTTTTTTTTCAAAACTAACCTGCATCATAGCGAACAAAACAAAAAAAACTTATCGACATCGGTCAAGCCGTTTTTGAGTTTTAACGAAACTAACGCACAGCAATTCATTTTTATCGAAATTTCGATTTTTTCGATTTTCCGGCTTTTGTTTTGGGATTTCCCGACTTATCTTTTTTTTGAAAACTGCCCTGTATCATAGCGAACAAAACAAAAAAAACTTATCGACATCGGTCAAGCCGTTTTTGAGTTTTAGCGAAACTAACGCACAGCAATTCATTTTTATCGTAATTTCGATTTTTTTGATTTTCCGGATTTTCCTTTGGGATTTCCCGACTTATCTTTTTTTTCAAACCTACCCTATATCATTGCGAACAAAAGAAAAAAAATTATCGACATCGGTCAAGCCGTTTTTGAGTTTTAACGAAACTAACGCACAGCAATTCATTTTTATCAGAATTTCGATTTTTTCGATTTTCCGGCTTTTCCTTTTGGATTTCCCGACTTATCTTTTTTTTCAATCCTACCCTGTATCATAGCGAACAAAACAAAAAAAACCTATCGACATCGGTCAAGCCGTTTTTGAGTTTTAGCGAAACTAACGCACAGCAATTCATTTTTATCGAAATTTCGATTTTTTCGATTTTCCGGCTTTTCCTTTGGGATTTCCCGACTTATCTTTTTTTTCAAACCTGCCCTGTATCATAGCGAACAAAACAAAAAAAACTTATCGACATCGGTCAAGCCGTTTTTGAGTTTTAACGAAACTAACGCACAGCAATTCATTTTTATCGAAATTTCGATTTTTTTGATTTTCCGCCTTTTCCTTTGGGATTTCCCGACTTATCTTTTTTTTCAAAACTGCCCTGTATCATAGCGAACAAAACAAAAAAAACTTATCGACATCGGTCAAGCCGTTTTTGAGTTTTAGCGAAACTAACGCACAGCAATTCATTTTTATCGGAATTTCGATTTTTTTGATTTTCCGGCTTTTCCTTTGGGATTTCCCGACTTATCTTTTTTTTCAAACCTGCCCTGTATCATAGCGAACAAAACAAAAAAAACTTATCGACATCGGTCAAGCCGTTTTTGAGTTTTAACGAAACTAACGCACAGCAATTCATTTTTATCGAAATTTCGATTTTTTTGATTTTCCGCCTTTTCCTTTGGGATTTCCCGACTTATCTTTTTTTTCAGAACTGCCCTGTATCATAGCGAACAAAACAAAAAAAACTTATCGACATCGGTCAAGCCGTTTTTGAGTTTTAACGAAACTAACGCACAGCAATTCATTTTTATCGAAATTTCGATTTTTTCGATTTTCCGGCTTTTGTTTTGGGATTTCCCAACTTATCTTTTTTTTTCAAAACTGCCCTGTATCATAGCGAACAAAACAAAAAAAACTTATCGACATCGGTCAAGTCGTTTTTGAGTTTTAGCGAAAGTAACGCACAGCAATTCATTTTTATCGTAATTTCGATTTTTTTGATTTTCAGGATTTTCCTTTGGGATTTCCCGACTTATCTTTTTTTTCAAACCTACCCTATATCATTGCGAACAAAAGAAAAAAAATTATCGACATCGGTCAAGCCGTTTTTGAGTTTTAGCGAAACTAACGCACAGCAATTCATTTTTATCGTAATTTCGATTTTTTTGATTTTCCGGATTTTCCTTTTGTATTTCCCGACTTATCTTTTTTTCAAACCTACCCTGTAACATAGCGAACAAAACAAAAAAAACCTATCGACATCGGTCAAGCCGTTTTTGAGTTTTAGCGAAACTAACGTACAGCAATTCATTTTTATCGAAATTTCGATTTTTTCGATTTTCCGGCTTTTCCTTTGGGATTTCCCGACTTATCTTTTTTTTCAAAACTGCCCTGTATCATAGCGAACAATACACAAAAACTTATCGACATCGGTCAAGCCGTTTTTGAGTTTTAGCGAAACTAACGCACAGCAATTCATTTTTATCGTAATTTCGATGTTTTTGATTTTCCGGATTTTGCTTTGGGATTTCCCGACTTATCTTTTTTTTCAAAACTGCCCTGTATCATAGCAAACAAAACAAAAAAACTTATCGACATCGGTCAAGCCGTTTTTGAGTTTTAGCGAAACTAACGCACAGCAATTCATTTTTATCGGAATTTCGATTTTTTTGATTTTCCGGATTTTCCTTTGGGATTTCCCGACTTATCTTTTTTTTCAAACCTACCCTGTATCATTGCGAACAAAAGAAAAAAAATTATCGTCATCGGTCAAGCCGTTTCTGAGTTTTAGCGAAACTAACGCACAGCAATTCATTTTTATCGGAATTTCGAATTTTTTGATTTTCCGGCTTTTGTTTTGGGATTTCCCGACATCTTTTTTTTTTCAAACCTGCCCTGTATCATAGCGAACAATACAAAAAAAACTTATCGGCATCGGTCAAGCCGGTTTTGAGTATTAACGAAACTAACGCACAGCAATTCATTTTTATCGAAATTTCGATTTTTTCGATTTTCCGGCTTTTCCTTTGGGATTTCCCGACTTATCTTTTTTTCAAACCTGCCCTGTATCATAGCGAACAAAACAAAAAAAACTTATCGACATCGGTCAAGCCGTTTTTGAGTTTTAACGAAACTAACGCACAGCAATTCATTTTTATCGAAATTTCGATTTTTTCGATTTTCCGGCTTTTCCTTTTGGATTTCCCGACTTATCTTTTTTTCAAGCCTGCCCTGTATCATAGCGAACAAAACAAAAAAAACTTATCGACATCGGTCAACCCGTTTTTGAGTTTTAACGAAACTAACACACAGCAATTCATTTTTATCGAAATTTCGATTTTTTCGATTTTCCGGCTTTTCCTTTGGGATTTCCCGACTTATCTTTTTTTTCAAAACTAACCTGCATCATAGCGAACAAAACAAAAAAAAACTTATCGACATCGGTCAAGCCGTTTTTGAGTTTTAACGAAACTAACGCACAGCAATTCATTTTTATCGAAATTTCGATTTTTTTGATTTTCCGCCTTTTCCTTTGGGATTTC
Source organism: Neoitamus cyanurus (assembly GCA_947538895.1). NCBI lineage: Eukaryota > Metazoa > Arthropoda > Insecta > Diptera > Asilidae > Neoitamus > Neoitamus cyanurus. Next base: position 6,265,366 of record OX384547.1, read on the forward strand.
CCGACTTATCTTTTTTTTCAAACCTACCCTATATCATTGCGAACAAAAGAAAAAAAATTATCGACATCGGTCAAGCCGTTTTTGAGTTTTAGCGAAACTAACGCACAGCAATTCATTTTTATCGTAATTTCGATTTTTTTGATTTTCCGGCTTTTCCTTTTGTATTTCCCGACTTATCTTTTTTTCAAACCTACCCTGTAACATAGCGAACAAAACAAAAAAAACCTATCGACATCGGTCAAGCCGTTTTTGAGTTTTAGCGAAACTAACGTACAGCAATTCATTTTTATCGAAATTTCGATTTTTTCGATTTTCCGGCTTTTCCTTTGGGATTTCCCGACTTATCTTTTTTTTCAAAACTGCCCTGTATCATAGCGAACAATACACAAAAACTTATCGACATCGGTCAAGCCGTTTTTGAGTTTTAGCGAAACTAACGCACAGCAATTCATTTTTATCGTAATTTCGATGTTTTTGATTTTCCGGATTTTGCTTTGGGATTTCCCGACTTATCTTTTTTTTCAAAACTGCCCTGTATCATAGCAAACAAAACAAAAAAACTTATCGACATCGGTCAAGCCGTTTTTGAGTTTTAGCGAAACTAACGCACAGCAATTCATTTTTATCGGAATTTCGATTTTTTTGATTTTCCGGATTTTCCTTTGGGATTTCCCGACTTATCTTTTTTTTCAAACCTACCCTGTATCATTGCGAACAAAAGAAAAAAAATTATCGTCATCGGTCAAGCCGTTTCTGAGTTTTAGCGAAACTAACGCACAGCAATTCATTTTTATCGGAATTTCGAATTTTTTGATTTTCCGGCTTTTGTTTTGGGATTTCCCGACATCTTTTTTTTTTCAAACCTGCCCTGTATCATAGCGAACAATACAAAAAAAACTTATCGGCATCGGTCAAGCCGGTTTTGAGTATTAACGAAACTAACGCACAGCAATTCATTTTTATCGAAATTTCGATTTTTTCGATTTTCCGGCTTTTCCTTTGGGATTTCCCGACTTATCTTTTTTTCAAACCTGCCCTGTATCATAGCGAACAAAACAAAAAAAACTTATCGACATCGGTCAAGCCGTTTTTGAGTTTTAACGAAACTAACGCACAGCAATTCATTTTTATCGAAATTTCGATTTTTTCGATTTTCCGGCTTTTCCTTTTGGATTTCCCGACTTATCTTTTTTTCAAGCCTGCCCTGTATCATAGCGAACAAAACAAAAAAAACTTATCGACATCGGTCAACCCGTTTTTGAGTTTTAACGAAACTAACACACAGCAATTCATTTTTATCGAAATTTCGATTTTTTCGATTTTCCGGCTTTTCCTTTGGGATTTCCCGACTTATCTTTTTTTTCAAAACTAACCTGCATCATAGCGAACAAAACAAAAAAAAACTTATCGACATCGGTCAAGCCGTTTTTGAGTTTTAACGAAACTAACGCACAGCAATTCATTTTTATCGAAATTTCGATTTTTTCGATTTTCCGGCTTTTCGTTTGGGATTTCCCGACTTATCTTTTTTTCAAACCTGCCCTGTATCATAGCGAACAAAACAAAAAAACTTATCGACATCGGTCAAGCCGTTTTTGAGTTTTAACGAAACTAACGCACAGCAATTCATTTTTATCGAAATTTCGATTTTTTCGATTTTCCGGCTTTTCCTTTGGGATTTCCCGACTAATCTTTTTTTCAAACCTGCCCTGTATCATAGCGAACAAAACAAAAAAAACTTATCGACATCGGTCAAGCCGTTTTTGAGTTTTAACGAAACTAACGCACAGCAATTCATTTTTATCGGAATTTCGATTTTTTTGATTTTCCGGCTTTTCCTTTGGGATTTCCCGACTTATCTTTTTTTCAAACCTGCCCTGTATCATAGCGAACAAAACAAAAAAAACTTATCGACATCGGTCAAGCCGTTTTTGAGTTTTAACGAAACTAACGCACAGCAATTCATTTTTATCGAAATTTCGATTTTTTCGATTTTCCGGCTTTTCCTTTTGGATTTCCCGACTTATCTTTTTTTCGAAACTGCCCTGTATCATAGCGAACAAAACAAAAAAAAACTTATCGACATCGGTCAAGCCGTTTTTGAGTTTTAGCGAAACTAACGCACAGCAATTCATTTTTATCGAAATTTCGATTTTTTCGATTTTCCGGCTTTTCCTTTGGGATTTCCCGACTTATCTTTTTTCAAACCTGCCCTGTATCATAGCGAACAAAACAAAAAAAACTTATCGACATCGGTCAAGCCGTTTTTGAGTTTTAACGAAACTAACGCACAGCAATTCATTTTTATCGAAATTTCGATTTTTTCGATTTTCCGGCTTTTCCTTTTGGATTTCCCGACTTATCTTTTTTTTCGAAACTGCCCTGTATCATAGCGAACAAAACAAAAAAAAACTTATCGACATCGGTCAAGCCGTTTTTGAGTTTTAGCGAAACTAACGCACAGCAATTCATTTTTATCGAAATTTCGCCTTTTCCAATTTCCGGCTTTTCCTTTGGGATTTCCCGACTTATCTTTTTTTTTCAAAACTGCCCCGTAACATAGCGAACAAAACAAAAAAACTTATCGACATCGGTCAAGCCGTTTTTGAGTTTTAGCGAAACTAACACACAGCAATTCATTTTTATCGTAATTTCGATTTTTTTGATTTTCCGGATTTTCCTTTGGGATTTCCCGACTTATCTTTTTTTTCAAACCTACCCTATATCATTGCGAACAAAAGAAAAAAAATTATCGACATCAGTCAAGCCGTTTTTGAGTTTTAACGAAACTAACGCACAGCAATTCATTTTTATCAGAATTTCGATTTTTTCGATTTTCCGGCTTTTCCTTTTGGATTTCCCGACTTATCTTTTTTTTCAAACCTACCCTGTATCATAGCGAACAAAACAAAAAAAACCTATCGACATCGGTCAAGCCGTTTTTGAGTTTTAGCGAAACTAACGCACAGCAATTCATTTTTATCGAAATTTCGATTTTTTCGATTTTCCGGCTTTTCCTTTGGGATTTCCCGACTTATCTTTTTTTTCAAACCTGCCCTGTATCATAGCGAACAATACAAAAAAACTTATCGACATCGGTCAAGCCGTTTTTGAGTTTTAGCGAAACTAACGCACAGCAATTCATTTTTATCGTAATTTCGATTTTTTTGATTTTCCGGATTTTCCTTTGGGATTTCCCGACTTATCTTTTTTTTCAAACCTACCCTATATCATTGCGAACAAAAGAAAAAAAATTATCGACATCAGTCAAGCCGTTTTTGAGTTTTAACGAAACTAACGCACAGCAATTCATTTTTATCAGAATTTCGATTTTTTCGATTTTCCGGCTTTTCCTTTTGGATTTCCCGACTTATCTTTTTTTTCAAACCTACCCTGTATCATAGCGAACAAAACAAAAAAAACCTATCGACATCGGTCAAGCCGTTTTTGAGTTTTAGCGAAACTAACGCACAGCAATTCATTTTTATCGAAATTTCGATTTTTTCGATTTTCCGGCTTTTCCTTTGGGATTTCCCGACTTATCTTTTTTTCAAACCTGCCCTGTATCATAGCGAACAAAACAAAAAAAACTTATCGACATCGGTCAAGCCGTTTTTGAGTTTTAACGAAACTAACGCACAGCAATTCATTTTTATCGAAATTTCGATTTTTTTGATTTTCCGCCTTTTCCTTTCGGATTTCCCGACTTATCTTTTTTTTCAAAACTGCCCTGTATCATAGCGAACAAAACAAAAAAAAACTTATCGACATCGGTCAAGCCGTTTTTGAGTTTTAGCGAAACTAACGCACAGCAATTCATTTTTATCGAAATTTCGATTTTTTCGATTTTCCGGCTTTTCCTTTGGGATTTCCCGACATATTTTTTTTTTCAAAACTGCCGCGTATCATAGCGAACAAAACAAAAAAAACTTATCGACATCGGTCAAGCCGTTTTTGAGTTTTAGCGAAACTAACACACAGCAATTCATTTTTATCGAAATTTCGATTTTTTCGATTTTCCGGCTTTTCCTTTGGGATTTCCCGACTTATCTTTTTTTCCAAAACTGCCCTGTATCATAGCGAACAAAACAAAAAAAATTTATCGACATCGGTCAAGCCGTTTTTGAGTTTTAACGAAACTAACGCACAGCAATTCATTTTTATCGAAATTTCGATTTTTTCGATTTTCCGGCTTTTGTTTTGGGATTTCCCGACTTATCTTTTTTTTGAAAACTGCCCTGTATCATAGCGAACAAAACAAAAAAAACTTATCGACATCGGTCAAGCCGTTTTTGAGTTTTAGCGAAACTAACGCACAGCAATTCATTTTTATCGTAATTTCGATTTTTTCGATTTTCCGGCTTTTCCTTTGGGATTTCCCGACTTATCTTTTTTTTCAAACCTGCCCTGTATCATTGCGAACAAAAGAAAAAAAATTATCGACATCGGTCAAGCCGTTTTTGAGTTTTAACGAAACTAACGCACAGCAATTCATTTTTATCAGAATTTCGATTTTTTCGATTTTCCGGCTTTTCCTTTTGGATTTCCCGACTTATCTTTTTTTTCAAACCTGCCCTGTATCATAGCGAACAAAACAAAAAAAACTTATCGACATCGGTCAAGCCGTTTTTGAGTTTTAACGAAACTAACGCACAGCAATTCATTTTTATCGAAATTTCGATTTTTTTGATTTTCCGCCTTTTCCTTTGGGATTTCCCGACTTATCTTTTTTTTCAAAACTGCCCTGTATCATAGCGAACAAAACAAAAAAAACTTATCGACATCGGTCAAGCCGTTTTTGAGTTTTAGCGAAACTAACGCACAGCAATTCATTTTTATCGGAATTTCGATTTTTTTGATTTTCCGGCTTTTCCTTTGGGATTTCCCGACTTATCTTTTTTTTCAAACCTGCCCTGTATCATAGCGAACAAAACAAAAAAACTTATCGACATCGGTCAAGCCGTTTTTGAGTTTTAACGAAACTAACGCACAGCAATTCATTTTTATCGAAATTTCGATTTTTTTTATTTTCCGCCTTTTCCTTTGGGATTTCCCGACTTATCTTTTTTTTCAAAACTGCCCTGTATCATAGCGAACAAAACAAAAAAAACTTATCGACATCGGTCAAGCCGTTTTTGAGTTTTAGCGAAACTAACGCACAGCAATTCATTTTTATCGAAATTTCTATTTTTTCGATTTTCCGGCTTTTGTTTTGGGATTTCCCAACTTATCTTTTTTTTCAAAACTGCCCTGTATCATAGCGAACAAAACAAAAAAAACTTATCGACATCGGTCAAGTCGTTTTTGAGTTTTAGCGAAACTAACGCACAGCAATTCATTTTTATCGTAATTTCGATTTTTTTGATTTTCAGGATTTTCCTTTGGGATTTCCCGACTTATCTTTTTTTCCAAACCTACCCTATATCATTGCGAACAAAAGAAAAAAAATTATCGACATCGGTCAAGCCGTTTTTGAGTTTTAGCGAAACTAACGCACAGCAATTCATTTTTATCGTAATTTCGATTTTTTTGATTTTCCGGCTTTTCCTTTTGTATTTCCCGACTTATCTTTTTTTTCAAACCTACCCTGTATCATAGCGAACAAAACAAAAAAAACCTATCGACATCGGTCAAGCCGTTTTTGAGTTTTAGCGAAACTAACGTACAGCAATTCATTTTTATCGAAATTTCGATTTTTTCGATTTTCCGGCTTTTCCTTTGGGATTTCCCGACTTATCTTTTTTTTCAAAACTGCCCTGTATCATAGCAAACAAAACAAAAAAACTTATCGACATCGGTCAAGCCGTTTTTGAGTTTTAGCGAAACTAACGCACAGCAATTCATTTTTATCGGAATTTCGATTTTTTTGATTTTCCGGATTTTCCTTTGGGATTTCCCGACTTATCTTTTTTTTCAAACCTACCCTGTATCATTGCGAACAAAAGAAAAAAAATTATCGTCATCGGTCAAGCCGTTTCTGAGTTTTAGCGAAACTAACGCACAGCAATTCATTTTTATCGGAATTTCGAATTTTTTGATTTTCCGGCTTTTGTTTTGGGATTTCCCGACATCTTTTTTTTTCAAACCTTCCCTGTATCATAGCGAACAAAACAAAAAAAACTTATCGACATCGGTCAAGCCGTTTTTGAGTATTAACGAAACTAACGCACAGCAATTCATTTTTATCGAAATTTCGATTTTTTCGATTTTCCGGCTTTTCCTTTGGGATTTCCCGACTTATCTTTTTTTCAAACCTGCCCTGTATCATAGCGAACAAAACAAAAAAAACTTATCGACATCGGTCAAGCCGTTTTTGAGTTTTAACGAAACTAACGCACAGCAATTCATTTTTATCGAAATTTCGATTTTTTCGATTTTCCGGCTTTTCCTTTTGGATTTCCCGACGTATCTTTTTTTTAAGCCTGCCCTGTATCATAGCGAACAAAACAAAAAAAACTTATCGACATCGGTCAAGCCGTTTTTGAGTTTTAACGAAACTAACACACAGCAATTCATTTTTATCGAAATTTCGATTTTTTCGATTTTCCGGCTTTTCCTTTGGGATTTCCCGACTTATCTTTTTTTTCAAAACTAACCTGCATCATAGCGAACAAAACAAAAAAAAACTTATCGACATCGGTCAAGCCGTTTTTGAGTTTTAACGAAACTAACGCACAGCAATTCATTTTTATCGAAATTTCGATTTTTTCGATTTTCCGGCTTTTGTTTTGGGATTTCCCGACTTATCTTTTTTTTGAAAACTGCCCTGTATCATAGCGAACAAAACAAAAGAAACTTATCGACATCGGTCAAGCCGTTTTTGAGTTTTAGCGAAACTAACGCACAGCAATTCATTTTTATCGTAATTTCGATTTTTTTGATTTTCCGGATTTTCCTTTGGGATTTCCCGACTTATCTTTTTTTCCAAACCTACCCTATATCATTGCGAACAAAAGAAAAAAAATTATCGACATCGGTCAAGCCGTTTTTGAGTTTTAACGAAACTAACGCACAGCAATTCATTTTTATCAGAATTTCGATTTTTTCGATTTTCCGGCTTTTCCTTTTGGATTTCCCGACTTATCTTTTTTTTCAAACCTACCCTGTATCATAGCGAACAAAACAAAAAAAACCTATCGACATCGGTCAAGCCGTTTTTGAGTTTTAGCGAAACTAACGCACAGCAATTCATTTTTATCGAAATTTCGATTTTTTCGATTTTCCGGCTTTTCCTTTGGGATTTCCCGACTTATCTTTTTTTTCAAACCTGCCCTGTATCATAGCGAACAAAACAAAAAAAACTTATCGACATCGGTCAAGCCGTTTTTGAGTTTTAACGAAACTAACGCACAGCAATTCATTTTTATCGAAATTTCGATTTTTTTGATTTTCCGTCTTTTCCTTTGGGATTTCCCGACTTATCTTTTTTTTCAAAACTGCCCTGTATCATAGCGAACAAAACAAAAAAAACTTATCGACATCGGTCAAGCCGTTTTTGAGTTTTAGCGAAACTAACGCACAGCAATTCATTTTTATCGAAATTTCGATTTTTTTGATTTTCCGCCTTTTCCTTTGGGATTTCCCGACTTATCTTTTTTTTCAGAACTGCCCTGTATCATAGCGAACAAAACAAAAAAAACTTATCGACATCGGTCAAGCCGTTTTTGAGTTTTAACGAAACTAACGCACAGCAATTCATTTTTATCGAAATTTCGATTTTTTCGATTTTCCGGCTTTTGTTTTGGGATTTCCCAACTTATCTTTTTTTTCAAAACTGCCCTGTATCATAGCGAACAAAACAAAAAAAACTTATCGACATCGGTCAAGTCGTTTTTGAGTTTTAGCGAAACTAACGCACAGCAATTCATTTTTATCGTAATTTCGATTTTTTTGATTTTCAGGATTTTCCTTTGGGATTTCCCGACTTATCTTTTTTTTCAAACCTACCCTATATCATTGCGAACAAAAGAAAAAAAATTATCGACATCGGTCAAGCCGTTTTTGAGTTTTAGCGAAACTAACGCACAGCAATTCATTTTTATCGTAATTTCGATTTTTTTGATTTTCCGGCTTTTCCTTTTGTATTTCCCGACTTATCTTTTTTTTCAAACCTACCCTGTAACATAGCGAACAAAACAAAAAAAACCTATCGACATCGGTCAAGCCGTTTTTGAGTTTTAGCGAAACTAACGTACAGCAATTCATTTTTATCGAAATTTCGATTTTTTCGATTTTCCGGCTTTTCCTTTGGGATTTCCCGACTTATCTTTTTTTTCAAAACTGCCCTGTATCATAGCAAACAAAACAAAAAAACTTATCGACATCGGTCAAGCCGTTTTTGAGTTTTAGCGAAACTAACGCACAGCAATTCATTTTTATCGGAATTTCGATTTTTTTGATTTTCCGGATTTTCCTTTGGGATTTCCCGACTTATCTTTTTTTTCAAACCTACCCTGTATCATTGCGAACAAAAGAAAAAAAATTATCGTCATCGGTCAAGCCGTTTCTGAGTTTTAGCGAAACTAACGCACAGCAATTCATTTTTATCGGAATTTCGAATTTTTTGATTTTCCGGCTTTTGTTTTGGGATTTCCCGCCATCTTTTTTTTTTCAAACCTGCCCTGTATCATAGCGAACAATACAAAAAAAACTTATCGACATCGGTCAAGCCGGTTTTGAGTATTAACGAAACTAACGCACAGCAATTCATTTTTATCGAAATTTCGATTTTTTCGATTTTCCGGCTTTTCCTTTGGGATTTCCCGACTTATCTTTTTTTCAAACCTGCCCTGTATCATAGCGAACAAAACAAAAAAAACTTATCGACATCGGTCAAGCCGTTTTTGAGTTTTAACGAAACTAACGCACAGCAATTCATTTTTATCGAAATTTCGATTTTTTCGATTTTCCGGCTTTTCCTTTGGGATTTCCCGACTTATCTTTTTTTTCAAAACTAACCTGCATCATAGCGAACAAAACAAAAAAACACTTATCGACATCGGTCAAGCCGTTTTTGAGTTTTAACGAAACTAACGCACAGCAATTCATTTTTATCGAAATTTCGATTTTTTCGATTTTCCGGCTTTTCCTTTGGGATTTCCCGACTTATCTTTTTTTCAAACCTGCCCTGTATCATAGCGAACAAAACAAAAAAAACTTATCGACATCGGTCAAGCCGTTTTTGAGTTTTAACGAAACTAACGCACAGCAATTCATTTTTATCGAAATTTCGATTTTTTCGATTTTCCGGCTTTTCCTTTGGGATTTCCCGACTAATCTTTTTTTCAAACCTGCCCTGTATCATAGCGAACAAAACAAAAAAAACTTATCGACATCGGTCAAGCCGTTTTTGAGTTTTAACGAAACTAACGCACAGCAATTCATTTTTATCGGAATTTCGATTTTTTTGATTTTCCGGCTTTTCCTTTGGGATTTCCCGACTTATCTTTTTTTCAAACCTGCCCTGTATCATAGCAAACAAAACAAAAAAAACTTATCGACATCGGTCAAGCCGTTTTTGAGTTTTAACGAAACTAACGCACAGCAATTCATTTTTATCGAAATTTCGATTTTTTCGATTTTCCGGCTTTTCCTTTTGGATTTCCCGACTTATCTTTTTTTTCGAAACTGCCCTGTATCATAGCGAACAAAACAAAAAAAAACTTATCGACATCGGTCAAGCCGTTTTTGAGTTTTAGCGAAACTAACGCACAGCAATTCATTTTTATCGAAATTTCGATTTTTTCGATTTTCCGGCTTTTCCTTTGGGATTTCCCGACTTATCTTTTTTTTCAAACCTGCCCTGTATCATAGCGAACAAAACAAAAAAAACTTATCGACATCGGTCAAGCCGTTTTTGAGTTTTAACGAAACTAACGCACAGCAATTCATTTTTATCGAAATTTCGATTTTTTTGATTTTCCGTCTTTTCCTTTGGGATTTCCCGACTTATCTTTTTTTTCAAAACTGCCCTGTATCATAGCGAACAAAACAAAAAAAACTTATCGACATCGGTCAAGCCGTTTTTGAGTTTTAGCGAAACTAACGCACAGCAATTCATTTTTATCGAAATTTCGATTTTTTTGATTTTCCGCCTTTTCCTTTGGGATTTCCCGACTTATCTTTTTTTTCAGAACTGCCCTGTATCATAGCGAACAAAACAAAAAAAACTTATCGACATCGGTCAAGCCGTTTTTGAGTTTTAACGAAACTAACGCACAGCAATTCATTTTTATCGAAATTTCGATTTTTTCGATTTTCCGGCTTTTGTTTTGGGATTTCCCAACTTATCTTTTTTTTCAAAACTGCCCTGTATCATAGCGAACAAAACAAAAAAAACTTATCGACATCGGTCAAGTCGTTTTTGAGTTTTAGCGAAACTAACGCACAGCAATTCATTTTTATCGTAATTTCGATTTTTTTGATTTTCAGGATTTTCCTTTGGGATTTCCCGACTTATCTTTTTTTTCAAACCTACCCTATATCATTGCGAACAAAAGAAAAAAAATTATCGACATCGGTCAAGCCGTTTTTGAGTTTTAGCGAAACTAACGCACAGCAATTCATTTTTATCGTAATTTCGATTTTTTTGATTTTCCGGCTTTTCCTTTTGTATTTCCCGACTTATCTTTTTTTTCAAACCTACCCTGTAACATAGCGAACAAAACAAAAAAAACCTATCGACATCGGTCAAGCCGTTTTTGAGTTTTAGCGAAACTAACGTACAGCAATTCATTTTTATCGAAATTTCGATTTTTTCGATTTTCCGGCTTTTCCTTTGGGATTTCCCGACTTATCTTTTTTTTCAAAACTGCCCTGTATCATAGCAAACAAAACAAAAAAACTTATCGACATCGGTCAAGCCGTTTTTGAGTTTTAGCGAAACTAACGCACAGCAATTCATTTTTATCGGAATTTCGATTTTTTTGATTTTCCGGATTTTCCTTTGGGATTTCCCGACTTATCTTTTTTTTCAAACCTACCCTGTATCATTGCGAACAAAAGAAAAAAAATTATCGTCATCGGTCAAGCCGTTTCTGAGTTTTAGCGAAACTAACGCACAGCAATTCATTTTTATCGGAATTTCGAATTTTTTGATTTTCCGGCTTTTGTTTTGGGATTTCCCGCCATCTTTTTTTTTTCAAACCTGCCCTGTATCATAGCGAACAATACAAAAAAAACTTATCGACATCGGTTAAGCCGGTTTTGAGTATTAACGAAACTAACGCACAGCAATTCATTTTTATCGAAATTTCGATTTTTTCGATTTTCCGGCTTTTCCTTTGGGATTTCCCGACTTATCTTTTTTTCAAACCTGCCCTGTATCATAGCGAACAAAACAAAAAAAACTTATCGACATCGGTCAAGCCGTTTTTGAGTTTTAACGAAACTAACGCACAGCAATTCATTTTTATCGAAATTTCGATTTTTTCGATTTTCCGGCTTTTCCTTTGGGATTTCCCGACTTATCTTTTTTTTCAAAACTAACCTGCATCATAGCGAACAAAACAAAAAAACACTTATCGACATCGGTCAAGCCGTTTTTGAGTTTTAACGAAACTAACGCACAGCAATTCATTTTTATCGAAATTTCGATTTTTTCGATTTTCCGGCTTTTCCTTTGGGATTTCCCGACTTATCTTTTTTTCAAACCTGCCCTGTATCATAGCGAACAAAACAAAAAAAACTTATCGACATCGGTCAAGCCGTTTTTGAGTTTTAACGAAACTAACGCACAGCAATTCATTTTTATCGAAATTTCGATTTTTTCGATTTTCCGGCTTTTCCTTTGGGATTTCCCGACTAATCTTTTTTTCAAACCTGCCCTGTATCATAGCGAACAAAACAAAAAAAACTTATCGACATCGGTCAAGCCGTTTTTGAGTTTTAACGAAACTAACGCACAGCAATTCATTTTTATCGGAATTTCGATTTTTTTGATTTTCCGGCTTTTCCTTTGGGATTTCCCGACTTATCTTTTTTTCAAACCTGCCCTGTATCATAGCAAACAAAACAAAAAAAACTTATCGACATCGGTCAAGCCGTTTTTGAGTTTTAACGAAACTAACGCACAGCAATTCATTTTTATCGAAATTTCGATTTTTTCGATTTTCCGGCTTTTCCTTTTGGATTTCCCGACTTATCTTTTTTTTCGAAACTGCCCTGTATCATAGCGAACAAAACAAAAAAAAACTTATCGACATCGGTCAAGCCGTTTTTGAGTTTTAGCGAAACTAACGCACAGCAATTCATTTTTATCGAAATTTCGATTTTTTCGATTTTCCGGCTTTTCCTTTGGGATTTCCCGACTTATCTTTTTTTTCAAACCTGCCCTGTATCATAGCGAACAAAACAAAAAAAACTTATCGACATCGGTCAAGCCGTTTTTGAGTTTTAACGAAACTAACGCACAGCAATTCATTTTTATCGAAATTTCGATTTTTTTGATTTTCCGTCTTTTCCTTTGGGATTTCCCGACTTATCTTTTTTTTCAAAACTGCCCTGTATCATAGCGAACAAAACAAAAAAAACTTATCGACATCGGTCAAGCCGTTTTTGAGTTTTAGCGAAACTAACGCACAGCAATTCATTTTTATCGAAATTTCGATTTTTTTGATTTTCCGCCTTTTCCTTTGGGATTTCCCGACTTATCTTTTTTTTCAGAACTGCCCTGTATCATAGCGAACAAAACAAAAAAAACTTATCGACATCGGTCAAGCCGTTTTTGAGTTTTAACGAAACTAACGCACAGCAATTCATTTTTATCGAAATTTCGATTTTTTCGATTTTCCGGCTTTTGTTTTGGGATTTCCCAACTTATCTTTTTTTTCAAAACTGCCCTGTATCATAGCGAACAAAACAAAAAAAACTTATCGACATCGGTCAAGTCGTTTTTGAGTTTTAGCGAAACTAACGCACAGCAATTCATTTTTATCGTAATTTCGATTTTTTTGATTTTCAGGATTTTCCTTTGGGATTTCCCGACTTATCTTTTTTTTCAAACCTACCCTATATCATTGCGAACAAAAGAAAAAAAATTATCGACATCGGTCAAGCCGTTTTTGAGTTTTAGCGAAACTAACGCACAGCAATTCATTTTTATCGTAATTTCGATTTTTTTGATTTTCCGGCTTTTCCTTTTGTATTTCCCGACTTATCTTTTTTTTCAAACCTACCCTGTAACATAGCGAACAAAACAAAAAAAACCTATCGACATCGGTCAAGCCGTTTTTGAGTTTTAGCGAAACTAACGTACAGCAATTCATTTTTATCGAAATTTCGATTTTTTCGATTTTCCGGCTTTTCCTTTGGGATTTCCCGACTTATCTTTTTTTTCAAAACTGCCCTGTATCATAGCAAACAAAACAAAAAAACTTATCGACATCGGTCAAGCCGTTTTTGAGTTTTAGCGAAACTAACGCACAGCAATTCATTTTTATCGGAATTTCGATTTTTTTGATTTTCCGGATTTTCCTTTGGGATTTCCCGACTTATCTTTTTTTTCAAACCTACCCTGTATCATTGCGAACAAAAGAAAAAAAATTATCGTCATCGGTCAAGCCGTTTCTGAGTTTTAGCGAAACTAACGCACAGCAATTCATTTTTATCGGAATTTCGAATTTTTTGATTTTCCGGCTTTTGTTTTGGGATTTCCCGCCATCTTTTTTTTTTAAAACCTGCCCTGTATCATAGCGAACAATACAAAAAAAACTTATCGACATCGGTCAAGCCGGTTTTGAGTATTAACGAAACTAACGCACAGCAATTCATTTTTATCGAAATTTCGATTTTTTCGATTTTCCGGCTTTTCCTTTGGGATTTCCCGACTTATCTTTTTTTCAAACCTGCCCTGTATCATAGCGAACAAAACAAAAAAAACTTATCGACATCGGTCAAGCCGTTTTTGAGTTTTAACGAAACTAACGCACAGCAATTCATTTTTATCGAAATTTCGATTTTTTCGATTTTCCGGCTTTTCCTTTGGGATTTCCCGACTTATCTTTTTTTTCAAAACTAACCTGCATCATAGCGAACAAAACAAAAAAACACTTATCGACATCGGTCAAGCCGTTTTTGAGTTTTAACGAAACTAACGCACAGCAATTCATTTTTATCGAAATTTCGATTTTTTCGATTTTCCGGCTTTTCCTTTGGGATTTCCCGACTTATCTTTTTTTCAAACCTGCCCTGTATCATAGCGAACAAAACAAAAAAAACTTATCGACATCGGTCAAGCCGTTTTTGAGTTTTAACGAAACTAACGCACAGCAATTCATTTTTATCGAAATTTCGATTTTTTCGATTTTCCGGCTTTTCCTTTGGGATTTCCCGACTAATCTTTTTTTCAAACCTGCCCTGTATCATAGCGAACAAAACAAAAAAAACTTATCGACATCGGTCAAGCCGTTTTTGAGTTTTAACGAAACTAACGCACAGCAATTCATTTTTATCGGAATTTCGATTTTTTTGATTTTCCGGCTTTTCCTTTGGGATTTCCCGACTTATCTTTTTTTCAAACCTGCCCTGTATCATAGCAAACAAAACAAAAAAAACTTATCGACATCGGTCAAGCCGTTTTTGAGTTTTAACGAAACTAACGCACAGCAATTCATTTTTATCGAAATTTCGATTTTTTCGATTTTCCGGCTTTTCCTTTTGGATTTCCCGACTTATCTTTTTTTTCGAAACTGCCCTGTATCATAGCGAACAAAACAAAAAAAAACTTATCGACATCGGTCAAGCCGTTTTTGAGTTTTAGCGAAACTAACGCACAGCAATTCATTTTTATCGAAATTTCGATTTTTTCGATTTTCCGGCTTTTCCTTTGGGATTTCCCGACTTATCTTTTTTTCAAACCTGCCCTGTATCATAGCGAACAAAACAAAAAAAACTTATCGACATCGGTCAAGCCGTTTTTGAGTTTTAACGAAACTAACGCACAGCAATTCATTTTTATCGAAATTTCGATTTTTTCGATTTTCCGGCTTTTCCTTTTGGATTTCCAGACTTATCTTTTTTTTCGAAACTGCCCTGTATCATAGCGAACAAAACAAAAAAAAACTTATCGACATCGGTCAAGCCGTTTTTGAGTTTTAGCGAAACTAACGCACAGCAATTCATTTTTATCGAAATTTCGATTTTTTCGATTTTCCGGCTTTTCCTTTGGGATTTCCCGACTTATCTTTTTTTTTCAAAACTGCCCCGTAACATAGCGAACAAAACAAAAAAACTTATCGACATCGGTCAAGCCGTTTTTGAGTTTTAGCGAAACTAACACACAGCAATTCATTTTTATCGAAATTTCGATTTTTTCGATTTTCCGGCTTTTTCTTTGGGATTTCCCGACTTATCTTTTTTTTCAAAACTGCCCTGTATCATAGCGAACAAAACAAAAAAAACTTATCGACATCGGTCCAGCCGTTTTTGAGTTTTAACGAAACTAACGCACAGCAATTCATTTTTATCGAAATTTCGATTTTTTCGATTTTCCGGCTTTTGTTTTGGGATTTCCCGACTTATTTTTTTTTGAAAACTGCCCTGTATCATAGCGAACAAAGCAAAAAAAACTTATCGACATCGGTCAAGCCGTTTTTGAGTTTTAGCGAAACTAACGCACAGCAATTCATTTTTATCGTAATTTCGATTTTTTTGATTTTCCGGATTTTCCTTTGGGATTTCCCGACTTATCTTTTTTTTCAAACCTGCCCTATATCATTGCGAACAAAAGAAAAAAAATTATCGACATCAGTCAAGCCGTTTTTGAGTTTTAACGAAACTAACGCACAGCAATTCATTTTTATCAGAATTTCGATTTTTTCGATTTTCCGGCTTTTCCTTTTGGATTTCCCGACTTATCTTTTTTTCAAACCTACCCTGTATCATAGCGAACAAAACAAAAAAAACCTATCGACATCGGTCAAGCCGTTTTTGAGTTTTAGCGAAACTAACGCACAGCAATTCATTTTTATCGAAATTTCGATTTTTTCGATTTTCCGGCTTTTCCTTTGGGATTTCCCGACTTATCTTTTTTTTCAAACCTGCCCTGTATCATAGCGAACAAAACAAAAAAACTTATCGACATCGGTCAAGCCGTTTTTGAGTTTTAACGAAACTAACGCACAGCAATTCATTTTTATCGAAATTTCGATTTTTTTGATTTTCCGCCTTTTCCTTTGGGATTTCCCGACTTATCTTTTTTTTCGAAACTGCCCTGTATCATAGCGAACAAAACAAAAAAAACCTATCGACATCGGTCAAGCCGTTTTTGAGTTTTAGCGAAACTAACGTACAGCAATTCATTTTTATCGAAATTTCGATTTTTTCGATTTTTCGGCTTTTCCTTTGGGATTTCCCGACTTATCTTTTTTTTCAAAACTGCCCTGTATCATAGCGAACAATACAAAAAAACTTATCGACATCGGTCAAGCCGTTTTTGAGTTTTAGCGAAACTAACGCACAGCAATTCATTTTTATCGTAATTTCGATGTTTTTGATTTTCCGGATTTTGCTTTGGGATTTCCCGACTTATCTTTTTTTTCAAAACTGCCCTGTATCATAGCAAACAAAACAAAAAAACTTATCGACATCGGTCAAGCCGTTTTTGAGTTTTAGCGAAACTAACGCACAGCAATTCATTTTTATCGGAATTTCGATTTTTTTGATTTTCCGGATTTTGCTTTGGGATTTCCCGACTTATCTTTTTTTTCAAAACTGCCCTGTATCATAGCAAACAAAACAAAAAAAATTATCGTCATCGGTCAAGCCGTTTCTGAGTTTTAGCGAAACTAACGCACAGCAATTCATTTTTATCGAAATTTCGAATTTTTTGATTTTCTCCTTTTCCTTTGGGATTTCCCGACTTATCTTTTTTTCAAACCTGCCCTGTATCATAGCGAACAAAACAAAAAAAACTTATCGACATCGGTGAAGCCGTTTTTGAGTTTTAACGAAACTAACGCACAGCAATTCATTTTTATCGAAATTTCGATTTTTTCGATTTTCCGGCTTTTCCTTTTGGATTTCCCGACTTATCTTTTTTTTCAAAACTGCCCTGTATCATAGCGAACAAAACAAAAAAAAACTTATCGACATCGGTCAAACCGTTTTTGAGTTTTAGCGAAACTAACGCACAGCAATTCATTTTTATCGAAATTTCGATTTTTTCGATTTTCCGGCTTTTCCTTTGGGATTTCCCGACATATTTTTTTTTTCAAAACTGCCGCGTATCATAGCGAACAAAACAAAAAAAACTTATCGACATCGGTCAAGCCGTTTTTGAGTTTTAGCGAAACTAACACACAGCAATTCATTTTTATCGAAATTTCGATTTTTTCGATTTTCCGGCTTTTCCTTTGGGATTTCCCGACTTATCTTTTTTTCCAAAACTGCCCTGTATCATAGCGAACAAAACAAAAAAAATTTATCGACATCGGTCAAGCCGTTTTTGAGTTTTAACGAAACTAACGCACAGCAATTCATTTTTATCGAAATTTCGATTTTTTCGATTTTCCGGCTTTTGTTTTGGGATTTCCCGACTTATCTTTTTTTTGAAAACTGCCCTGTATCATAGCGAACAAAACAAAAAAAACTTATCGACATCGGTCCAGCCGTTTTTGAGTTTTAGCGAAACTAACGCACAGCAATTCATTTTTATCGTAATTTCGATTTTTTCGATTTTCCGGCTTTTCCTTTGGGATTTCCCGACTTATCTTTTTTTTCAAACCTGCCCTGTATCATTGCGAACAAAAGAAAAAAAATTATCGACATCGGTCAAGCCGTTTTTGAGTTTTAACGAAACTAACGCACAGCAATTCATTTTTATCAGAATTTCGATTT